>CM051242.1:154276286-155525036 GCA_027917425.1 Gastrophryne carolinensis | reverse complement strand
TGTCCCTTTAATGAGTACAAGTGCACTCGTATTGAGGATGCTTTCCAAATGTTATTTATCGGCATATATCTGTTTTTTTTTTTAAGTGATTCATTCTTGAAGACATTTCTTCAGTCGTATCAATTCAGAATGACTTTTACAGGATTCTAGCAGCAATAGGTAGTAGCTCCAATCTACATCTATTGTTTAACAGTAAGGACTGAAGCCATGAGGTGTTAGAAAGTTGACCCTGGAGAGATGTCACAACAGCATTGTATGTGGTAGACAATAGGTGTCACAGCACCTGACCTATTCAAGCTTAACTGCTCGATTATAAAATGATTACCTTATTTTACCTTATTTTATATCTTTTATATTGCCATGAGCACAAGCAGGGAGGAATTCAGTCAATATGGATCTCTCCCTGTGAAGTGTTCTAAAGGGAGGCTGGCAGCTTCCCAGGTGAGTAGCTCTCAAATATTTGTCTGCATTGCATGTCCCAACTTTGGGGACTCAGAATTAAGAGTAGGGACCACACTAAACACAGAGTGCCTTGTCGGGGCGGTGTGGCTTCCACATGTATCTGCAGATATTTGCAACCAAATCTCTGTCTATCCACATAGCTAGATATGTTTGTTGCTTGATATTTAGTTGATGAGAGGGTTAAACTGGGCGGTAAATTAGTTCCCAGGCCCTGAATAATAATAATAATTTTGTATAAATAATAGTGATTGAGCTGCTCCCACCCCACTTTATTTATTTTATATCTTATTTGAACCAAATTTTATTCTGTACCCAAATCATTGACTATATTTCTTTATTGCTGTTAGACCCCTGTGCCTCCGGCATCTATGGGAGTACACCGGCCTTTGCTGATAGACAACTCTGTCTGGTGGGCGTATAGGTACTTCAGCCACCCTACAACTTCAAATGTCCATGGGGCCCCTTACTAGTTTGCACTTCAGGGTTGGGCAGTGCCAGAGAGCACTATAGACTACAGACTGCACCATAGATGGGTCTCCTGTTGCCTCCCGTTTGTGAAGCCAGGAGTGGGGCTTCCTGGTTCTGGCTGGTGAGTGGGCATGGCCTGTGTACCACCGGCTCCCATTAAAAAAAATGGCCATATCATTACATTTAAAGGGCCAGTCCAGCTAGACTGTCTTTTTTTTTACTTTCCCCTGCCCTGCCTCTCTCTCCTTGCGCTAAAGCAGGATGGGGTTACATAATAAACAAACACTTACCTGGCCCTTACACCCGCATTGATCATGGAGCGATCGCAGAGTTGGCCCAGCCATCTTTGCTTTGGCCAGTGCTGGCCCCGGGTGCCAGGGTACTTGAATGGGCGGGCACGTGAAAAGCGTGGGGAGCAGAAGCTTTTGGCGGCACTTGTGGCCAGCAATGGCCAATGCAAACATCCGGCATTAGCAGCATTTATAATCAGATTTGCTTACCTCTGATTTATTTTATACACCTCTCTGTCAGCTACACTTCCACTTTCTTTCTCTGAGCACGCTGATTGCGCCGTAGGACCGGGAAGCGGTGAGTTGCGCTCAGCGATCTGGGGGGATTCACACAGCGGGGCCCGGGGGAAAGCTCCAAAACCCAGGATAGTCAAAATCCTGGGTTTTGGTCCACTTGGCACTTACTTTTGACACTCTGTTCCACTCACTTAATTCCCTTTCTACATAGACCACTATTTCCTTAAAGTGTGATTTCCAAAATTCTTTGGTTCTAGTGTGGGATTGCACAATATCTGTTTTTATGCTGAACCATAAGCATTGATGGTCACTGGATCCCAGATTCTCTCTCTGACCAGAATGTTATGAATGTTAACACTAATATAAACTTCTAATTACACATAAACACCTATCTGCTTCATTTTCTCTTACCAGTGCTGGGCAGCAACTCTCAGGGACAAGTGGGGGATACACTTTTATTAGTCTCTTATAGACTTAAAGGGCAAGCACACTTTCAATGGCATTTATAAAAGTGTACATGTCCTTAGGTTCTGAGCTTATCTAGGAGTTTTTGCTTATATTGTGACATGTGTATTTTCACTCTGTACACCGACAACATCAATAAGATAGAGATATGAGCCCTGTACACACAGAATACTGCTGCTGGGCATGTGTAAGGTTATATGAGCCCCACCCCCACAGCAGCGGCCTTAGCACCAGCAGGGGCCTGACTTCTTTTTAGATCTTGCTGTACGCACAGATTGGAGGTAGTGAAAAAACTAGATAAGCTCATCACCTTAAGCAGCGCTGGCTCCAGGTTTATGTGGGCCCTTGGGCGGCATGGTCTCAGTGGGCCCCTTTGTGGTGACGAGTCATGTTACATCACTGAGGGACGTCCCAAAGCTGAATGCCCCCTAAGGATCATGCTATTTGGACCAAAACTCTAGTTTTGGTCTACTTGGAAACGCACCAAACACTTGGAAACGCACCAAACACTTGGAAACGCACCAAACACTTGGAAAAGCACCAAACCTGACCTCGGAGTCTAAACGAATCTAGATTGTCCTGATTTTGGATACCCCTGTGTGTGAACCCCTCCCCCGTTCATTCATTACCTTCCTCAAACTAGTGAATGCACTGTGGGATCATGCAGGCAGCGGAACCTTATTGCTGCATAGTGTTAGAAAAGAAGTTGCACTGCCACAATGGTCATCGGCCACCTCGCACCGCAAGGAGATATGGGCACCAACTGTGGTGGTGCCCTCCCATGAAGGCTGGGGGCCCCCAGCAGCTGCCCCGCCTTTCCAGGTGCTGATGCCGGCCCTGAACTTAAGGACATCCTTTAGGCACAACTTTCGAAAATGCCATCGAAAGTAGACTTTCCCTTTAAAGCATATTTGGCATTTGAGAGTACCAGATGCCAGATACCAGGGGTGAGACAGCTTCTGGACTGGAGAGACCCCTGTGTGGCTCATCACTACTTTAGCTTCAAGCTTGTTTGGTGGTTAAACATCTGGAATTGATAGAATCTAGAAATGGGGCGGCTCTAACTTGTCTACTCCTGTTGAATCCAAGCCAGCATTTCCTGCATCATGGTAGGACCAACATCTGAGCGCCTTGTACATTGTTAAACAAGAATATTTTGCATGGTTGTATCTTTTAAGCAACTAGTCATTCCTTAGCTTATGGGACCCGTTTTAGGAGAACATAGATCAGATCATATTTTCTTTTGTTTTCCTTGTCTGTTTTCTGTATCTGTAGCCAGTGTTTTTGTCTGTGCTCAGCTATGTCCCAATTCCAACCTGATAAATATGTATGGCTTGTCAGAGCCAGCGATCTGTGGCGCTACAAATCCATTTGTGATGAGTAACGAAAGACGTAGAACAGCTTTGTCTCAGTGGATGTACACTTGCTACTAAATTTTACACATAAAAAAAAGAAATGCAAAAATGCCACAAAAAAAAAAACTAGACTGTACGAGGTGATGTGTATGCACTCAGGCTTTCTTAAAACCCCAGAGAAGCAATTTTCCAGGCCAATTTTCTTCTAATGAAAAAGCTTATCAGCTCTACTTTATAACATCGGTAAGAGAAGGCTGAAATGGAGAACAGAAAACACAAATTGAAGAGGGTTAAGGTCAAAAGATATGATTGTAAGGCAGCCGAGGAAGCCAAACCAATTAACTAATTTAATACTGTGGGGAAAGCTGGACATAATGCTGTCAATTCCCTGAGCTAAGGATGGCTTACGTATTATGGCTGAAATCTGAACAAACACTCCTTTCACAGTGAGTCCTTCAATGTCAAAGCGGTGGTGTGAAAAGTAAAATGAGCCTTTTGGATGTTACAGTATTTTATACTATATACAGTTTATTCCATTCTCCACCAGAAAATGTCAGCAGATAACCAGATATTAGGGGACACCGCAAAACATATAATAAAGTTTCATGTGATCATGTGGCCTAGCAGAGCCCTGTTTGGAATGTCTGACTGCAGAACCCCCAGGATCATAGAACTTGCAATGCTCTTGTGCCTCATGTGACCACCAATAGAAGTCTGTAAAGCACTGTAATGACCCCCACTGCGCAACAAGCAAACGTGGATGGCCAATTAGGGTTGCTGCACACAAGGGCTTGGGGGAGTGGGGGTGGTGAGTTTCTGCCCATTTCTCAGGCATTTTGGGAGAAAAATATCTTGCTCACAAAAAATAATAATTAAAGATGAGCGAACTTCCTAAAAATATTATTCGAGCGATTCGCCGAATTTCTCCAAGAAATTCTGGTTCGTCTAAATCATACCTTTGAGAATTGCTCATCTCTAGTGGAAAACACATATCAGGGTAGGAGCGGGAGAGGCCGGCCACACTGTCAGCTGTGCAAGTCAGCTTCTACAGTGCGCTGACAGTGCGGACGTCCCCCCCGCTCCCACTGTGTGTATCGCGCGCTTACCTACAGGCCGGCTTCCCCGTTGTTATGGTCCAGCGGTGGGAGGGGGGAAGCCAGTCGCACTGTCAGCGGGTGGCGGAAGATGACTTGCACAGGTGAGAGTGCAGCCGGCTCCCCCCACCCCGTGCAGGGGAAGAATGGGGAGCCGGCTGCACTGTAAGCTGTGCAAGTCAGCTTCTGCCACGTACACTGGATCCAAGCGTAGAATGAGGATGGTGGTGAGTTTTTTTATTTTTACCCACCGCCCGAGGTGCCAGAGAAATTTTGGTCAGCACAAACCCCAAAAAATTCATTCATTTCAATTGTGTTTCATTTGCATTGCATTTTCTAAAAGTAAAACATTTTTTGCATAATAAGTAAATGGTAAAGTCTATGGCAATGCAATGTAGGTACACTGCGTTATACGTGTGTCGCGCTTGCGTTGCCATAGACTTCTATTGACCTATGCTGTTACAATGTTGCGCTGAAAAGGGTGCCTGCAGCGCTTTTCTAATATATATAAACTATCCCATCTAGAATAATGTATGAAGCTTCCTCTTTCCTCTGGGTTGTAACTGCATTGCAATGTAGCGCAGCAACGCAGAGAAAGCGCAGAGGTGGGAACAGGGCCTTAGGGCATTATTCTGGTTTAAGGAAACCTCTGAATTAAATGAAGCTTCATTATCAATTCCTTTCAAATTAATTCATTTCATCTGACAGAACCAACACTAAAGCAAATGTCGCAGCAGCCACGCGCTCTAACATTATTTTATTGTTTTTTTACGGATCGTGTTCTGTATACGCTTGATAAGGCAAACCATTTCTGAAATATCAAATTCTGTCTTAACAAAACATAGCTGCAATGCAGTGCCATTAAAGAACACTTACTAGAAGACAAAACACATTACTTTGTTCTTTAAAACTGTCTATCTGTCCTCCCTTTTGTCTATGGCTTGATAATCGGACATTGTGTTTCTCAAGCACTTACGCAAGCATCTTCCCAAAGCCAAGCTCCATCTGCATGTCTTCGAGATAAAATTGTTCCTCCTTTCAACATACTAATTGCTTAAGCAGTATCTGAGCACTTTTATTTTTACTGAAACAAGGATTCCTCTAGAGTTGTAAGTATGTGCTTAGAAAGATCATCAAGGTAGTAGAGAAAACCATGAAAGATCCTTGCAGAATTGTTAACACTGCACATTAAATAAATGGTTTAAAAGGTTTTAAAATAAGACATTTCCAAATTATTCACATTAAAAGTTGTCTTGACGCAGATTTTGATGCAGAAACCATTGTTAACAATTTCCAGATGATATACAGACTCTTCTGCTCAATGAACTACAGTAGCTCTAGGTTAGTGTAAAGACTCTTGTTTCATAGTGGGTCATGCTAATTATTTAGGGCCTTATTCATGAAGGGATAGCTTCAGGTAGTGGCTGGTTAATGAGAGGTAGCGACAGGTAGCGACTGTTGAACGCCGGACACGGCACACAATTATACATTTATCAAGCAGAATATGTTTAGCGACTGGGATAACGCCATGTAGCGTCTGATACATCATTTTCACAGCCTCAGCGAACAGCGCCGGCGTTCAGCCTTGCACAGCGCCAGGTATGACCTCTCACTACTTGACGCTCTGCCATACATTTCAATGGATGATCCTTTTCTTCTCTTTAAACCTTTAAGTGCCAAGCACGTAACACCTACGTGCTGGCTTGGCAAGGACCTAAGTGCCAAGCACGTAGGTGTTACGTGCTTGACTTTCCCCCCCTGCTAGTTAAAAAAAAAATAATAATAATACTCACCTGACCCCTGATCCCACGGGGGATCGGATGGCACCAAATTAAAGAGGAGACCCGGCCGGATCCAATTAATAAAAAAAAAAATTAAATATGACATTTACTTACCTGCAGTCGCGCTGCCTCCCGCCGGGTCTCCTCTTTACTGGGGGGGGCCTCCGATCGCCCCCCCAGGCTGCTTAGTCTTCAGGAGAGGGCTCAAAATGCCCTCTCCCCTTGCCTTCAGATGGGCGCAGCCATCTTGACGACTAGCCCCGCTTATGACGTCACTCCCGGGTGTCGTCCCAGCTCTCCTCGGCTCAGCTGTCAGATGCCCTGGTGGTCGCTGGGCAGAGCAGTGGATCAGAGCATCCCCTGCCCCCCCTCCTCTGGCCAGCAATCACCAGGGCATCTGACAGCTGATCGACACAGGAGCTGACAATCGGGTGAGGTGAGTAAAGAAAAAAACATATATATTTTTTTTTTTTTAATAAATGACATTTTTGTGTGTGTGTGTGTGTGTGTGTGTTTTTAATGTTAACCCTTTGTGAACTGGTAAGGGGTCCATGAGATCCCTATATCAGTTCACAAGGCTGGGGGCATTAACCCCCGCACCCCCAATTACCTGCCTCCCCAAAACCTAGGGGGGGGGGCAGAAGAGCCCGGGCCCACACAAGCTATGTGGGCTTGTAGGCTGCAGGGTGGGGGGCCACAAAATCTGCCCCTCCACTCAGTACCTACAAGCCCCCATAGCTGGTCCCGGGCTGGTAATGACAGGTAGGGGGGACCCTACGTCATTTTTTGGGGATTTTTAAGGGTTAGGGTTAGCCTAACCCTAACCCTTAAAATTCCCCCCAAAAAATGGGGTCCCCCTGGGAGGGGGGACCCTATGTCGTTTTTTATTTTAAATTAACCCCTTTTGCTCTGTCGCCCAGCAGCTATAAAAGGCTTCCAGCAGCAGCAGGAGAGCAGAAGCCAGATTGATCAGCAGGGGACACAGTGCTCCAGGATGGATGGGAGGTAAGTATAAAAAAAACAAAAAAACAAAAACAAATAAAATATTTTTTCTCCATGTGTCTGTGTGTTTTGTCCATGAGACCCCTATACCAGTTCACAAGGCTGGGGGCTGGCAAGTCACCTGTGGCTAGCGGGTGACTTGCCATTAACCCCTGGCACCCCCAATTACCTGCCTCCCCAAAGCCCAGGGGGGCAGAGGAGCACGGCCCACGGAGCTTGTAGCCGGCAGGGCGGAGGGCCACCAAAACTGGCCCCTTCGCCCTGTTCCTACAAGCCCCAATAGCTGGTCTCGGGCTGGTTATGATGGGTAAGGGGGCCCCCACGTAATTTTTTTTGGGATTTTTAAGGGGAGGGGGGACCCTATGTGGTTTTTTTTAATTAACCCCTTATGTTTATAGCGTGGATAGTAGTATTTTATTTGTAAATGTTATAAAGTGCTCTTTTCAGTTTGGGGGGTCTCCTGGGCAAGAATGGGGGGGCTACCGATACATACGTGGTACTGTTGTAATCAGGAGAAATGGGGCATTCACATGCAATATGGTTTTCATTATTAAAACAAATGTTTTATATAAAATAAAGGGGAGAATTGTCTAAAAAATATTATTTTATTTATTTTTTTGTTTTTTTTACGCA
This sequence comes from Gastrophryne carolinensis, assembly GCA_027917425.1. Lineage (NCBI taxonomy): Eukaryota > Metazoa > Chordata > Amphibia > Anura > Microhylidae > Gastrophryne > Gastrophryne carolinensis. The sequence goes on along the minus strand of CM051242.1, from coordinate 155,517,249 downwards.
AAAATATTTAAAAAACAGTAGAAAAATTACAAACAAGACATTTCATGTTAAAGCCTAAACTCTGCTGCAAAATATATGTATATAATTTTTCTGGAAATTCCAGCAAAAATCACGGTTAAACATGGCGCAGAATGCCCTGGACTTGCATGAAGGTCCGCATACAGTCTTCATAGCAAGGTACGATACTTAACTATTAGCTATATGGTTGCACACTCCTTTCTGTCACATTATAATAATTAGTGGAGCCCATATAAGATTGTTAAATGTAATAATAAATGCATCGTCTTTTGCTTTGTAGTGTTGTAACCCTCCATAGAGGGTCTTTATTTGTCTGTAGTTAAGTTGATATCGATATTTGCACCTATACTTTCCAGCACGCTTACTGTTGTATATGTACTACTTTATGCTTGCAAACCCAATAAAATTTTTGTAAAAGAAACATGGCGCAGAATGGGGAAAAATGACCTGTCAGCAGAGGTTGACAAAACTTCAAGTAGGCTGGCAATTAAAAGAGTTAATATTACCTATAAATGTTGGGTATTGTTCTGCTCGGAGGACCGTGCACTTTCAGATTTACCTTGTTTTTTCTTGTTTGCAGATTTATATTTTAGGAAAACATGTAATTTATTCAGTTTTTTAATTTATTTTTTTAGGGAAACCCTGTGCAACCTAAGAATTCTTTGAGGGATTACTTCCAGAAAGGTGAGCCTACTACAACAAGCTGGGTACTCTTAGAAAGCTTAACATGTGTACTTTCAGGGAATATATGGTTTATCTGGGATATTCCAAATGTAAAGGGTTGTTTGGGTTGAAAAATTGCAAGGTGCACACTTTGTCTGCAGAGCTGAAATTTTGAAGTAAAATTTCTGTTATGCGCACACTTTACTTTGTGGTGTTTGGCAACTCTTCCCTTGACAGTAGCTATGCATGTTGGGTATCGTTCTGTTCGGGGCATGTTGCTTTTTGAGATTTTACTTGTTTTTTGTTTGCATATAGTTTTTTTCTTCCTTTTTATTCTTTTTTAGGGAAACTTTGTGCAACCAAAGAATACATTGAGGGATTACTTCCAGAAAACTAAGCCCACATAAACAAGCTCGGTACGCCTAGAAAGCTTGAGGTGTGTACTTCCAGAGAATATATAGTTTGTGGGGGTATTTCAAATGTAAAGGGCTGTTTTTCTGGAAAAACTGCAAGGTGCGCATAGCGCAGTTGTATTTTATCTGAAAATCTCCTAAAGCTCTGTTTCAGTTTGGGGGAGTCTCCTGGGCAGGAAAGGGTGTCTACCTATATATATGTGGTACCGCTGTGACCGGGAGAAATTTGGGTTTCGCACGCAATAAAATTTTATTGAAAAACTTACATTTTTTATTACCAAAAAGCACTACAAATTAATTATTGAGAATACACTAAAAAAAGGCCAAACAAGATATTTCATGTTGAAGCCCATATATATAATTTTCCTGGAAAATCCTTGGAAATCCTTTCAAAAATCACAGTTGAACATGTGTAGCGCAAAATAGTGAAACATGGTCTGGCAACAGAGGGTGACAAAAGCTGCAGGTAGGCTGGCAGCGAAAGGGTTAAACAGTGTTTTTGTTTTTTTGTTTTTTCAAAAAATCTCAAATAATTCTGTGACCCCCTTCTGTGGCATTGAAAAAGCAGTTTATTCACAATTTTTTCATTTTTTTATATATTTCCTCAGAAATTACATTACAGCTCTGCCATTAAAGTGTTCATGTTACAATGTTGTTACAATGTCATTCCATATGTTTTCGCTTTGTTACTAGTGGATAGATGCTGGAAAACAGACTTTAAACACACCGCCTCCTGCGCTCTGGGCTTCAAACAACAATTTTTCAGCGCCAGAGATTTGTGATGCTGTTTTTTTGCTGAATATGGTGTGAGTCGGTCGCTATGAGCAGTCGCTAACATGCGCTCCCATACAGCGCTGTACTGGTCAAATAGCGACTCCTCACAATGTATTCAACATTACTGAACAGCAACTGAGTCGCTTTGAAGTAGCGACCTATGGCTGAGCACAGTGACTATTAGCGGGCGCTCTCAAAATGCCTGCTACAGACGCTCATCTGTCGCTACCTGGCGTTAGTGATGAATCAGCCTGCCCGTGAACAATTATGTCCAATAAGGTAAGGATATTTTTGCAAATAACAGCACCCTATGGGCTTCCTCAAATTTTTCTTTATATTGCAAAGGGTAGTGTTGTTTAGAAACGTTAAATATACATTTGATAGGACAAATTATATATCTTATGTGTAAAAATGCCCCATCATGGGTACAGTTGATTTTTGGCGAACAAACAAAGATTTTTTTTGCACTTTAAAGTGGACCAAAACCCAGGATTTTGACTATCCTGGGTTTTGGTCCTTGCCCCTGGAGCACCCCGATTGGGGGTGCCCCACTGTGTGAAACCCCCCAGGTCGCCCGAACAAACTCACCTCTTTCCGGTCCTACGATGCATGCGCGGCTGCCCATCCAATCAGCTCTAGTCTAATACGGGCGCACTGATGGCCACATCCCCGCTACCCTCTAACAGGGACCGTGGCTATGCCGCCCATTCACAAATGCCTGCTAGAGGGATAGTGGGGATGCGGCTGCTGCTCGCACATGACCTGGGGGGTTTTACACAGTGGGGGGGGGGGGGGGCGGTGGATCAATTGCCCCAGGAATCTTATAGAATAAGATGTCCATAGTTTTTTGGGTTGGATTTTACTATTTTAACAACAGTATTTTATCTGTAGATAGTGGAAGATGCTTCCTTTAGCTACACAATAAAATGAAAAACAAGTCCCTAATGATACAAAATAGGGGCTTCCAACAGAAAGTGAAGAGCTTTTGAACATTTTAATGATTTTAAATTGGACCAAAACCCACAGCCAACAACTCTGAAATCTATAAGAAATCTATTCCAGGGCCGCTTGATTTTTTTTCCCCGCTGTGTGAATCCCCCCAGGATGCCCGGTAAACTCATCTTCTCCTCCAATCCACGGGCGCATGCACGAGAAGCGTCCGCCGCCTGCTATACTTTAGCAGGGCATGTGCGTGGCAGGCATTTGTGAAAGGCCAGCATGGGCACACTCCCTGTTAGAGGGTACCGGGTGGTGGCCGCTGGCGTGTCCGGCTTCACTTGGCTAGACTTCGCTGGAGGTGAGTCTTAGACGAGTTGATGCCAGCGAATCCGAGCAAGCTGATTGAACGAGAGGCTGCGCATTTGCCGTAGGACCAGGAAAAGTGAGGTAGACTGGGCGACTGGGGGGGTTTCACACATCGCGGCATACCGGATCGGCAAGACCAGAACCCGGGATAGTCAAAATCCCAGGTTTTGGTCCACTTTATTGTATAGTCCTACTTTCACTTACTGACTGTGATGATCAAACATGCATTTTTGCTTACACAGAAAATATAGGTATCACCGGGACCATAGTGGTGCCACTGCTGCAGAAAGCACATTTATGTGTCTAGTAATAGATATTATGAAACATCAGATGACCAAACAGAGTGTGAACTAAAGCTCAACAACAGGGTCCCAGACAACCAGAAAAGCAATTAAGTGACCTAAATCCTTCTCCAGTTCTGTCCAATAGGATTAGAAAACTTGCCCAATTCCCCTGCTTACTCTTTTCAAAAATGTTTTGGGTTGAGTAGGGCTTTACCCCCTCAAAGTCACAGTAAAATTGATACACCCCTACCTCAAAATCCCCCATTTTATTTGAGATTTGATATATATGTTTTATGTAAATAAACTCAGGTTGTGGCAGGCCAGTCTGCTGCAGGAACTGTGACTGGCATGGGGGTGCCCACTCATCTGGGGAATTGCCGTTGGAGGGAGAACAGGCCTGTATGTCATAGTATCAGCTGCGGGGGTCAAAAGTTTGGTAATATTTTTTCCCTTGCCTGGACTGTGCCTTCAAAATGTCATAAAACTCATAAAATAATCCCCAGCACCCTCTATCCTGCCTCCCCACCCAAGTACCTTGAGCAATGCAGCCAGCTCGGAGGTGGCCCAGTGGCTGAACCTGGCATTTCTGTGATGCCCGATTGGCTGCCCTCAAAAATGCCAGCTGACTTGACCTGCCCACTGGCCACGTCCCCTATCTCCCTATATTCTGGAAAGAGCTCCAGCCCCCAGCCTACATGAATTTTTGGACCTAGGAACGTGACTCCAGGGAAATCCAGGGATGTGGTCGTGGCGCACTAAACCTCTATGGGAGCTGTCTGGAAATGTACGTTTATCGGCGACCCGGGGGGGTTCACACAGTGGGGCATTCCAATTTTGGATGCCCACGGGGCAGGCTAGCAGCTGGCCCTGGAGTCTTTTAGACTGCAAGGCCAAGCCACATGGGTTTTGTCTGCTTTAAGGTGTTATTTAAAATGAATATGAACGTTGCCCCATGGGCCTCTAGAAGGACTGGAAGTCCTAGCACATGGTCTGCATACAACATACAAGGGTGCGCCTGTAATAGTCAGGTGAGACACCACCTAAAAAGCACCATCTAAAAGATGGCAGCAAGACCTGTTTTTTAATAATAAATTGCTGGTTTTGCAGGAATAGAGGCACGGCTCCACCCCCTTTTTTTTTTCTTAAATACATTAGTGCCTCGGCCACCAACAATTAAATAAATAAATACAAACAACATGCTAATTTTCACCAATACTCTTTAAAACATGGGTATTCTATTTTGATAAGGAAGGGGGTTGAGGAGACACTGTAGGCAAAATGTATAAACAATCATTCATCTTTTGGCCCAGATGAAGTAACGGGAGCTTATACCGTTACGAAACGCGTCGGCTGGGGCGGGGGTCGTCAGGCTGTGTGGCAGGCTAGCCATTGGGTAACTATACATGAGGTTTTATTGGTACTTTTGACTTTGTTTTTGATGTTTTTCTCTTTCTCCTTTGCTCGGTGGGTCCTCATAGCAGGCCTTAGCACATTTAGCACTTTATATAGAGTTATTTGTACTTAAATTATGCACTTTGGATGCACTTAAATGTATTAATTGAATTAGGGAAGGATTGATTGTTTGTGGGATATTTTGCTTTGACAGATTATTATTGGTTTACATTGGATGCTGGCTAATAGAATTTACCTGCACACAGTGCCCCCCGGTGGTCATTTATCATGTTTTTAATGGTGTTTTAAATGTTTGTAATTATGTGTGCTTTACTTAATAATAAATTGGAAGTTTATATTTTTTGAATACATTGGGTGGTGCTGTCTGTTCTCTGGTATATAGGGGGGTTGTGGGTTCCCCCAATCGTTGTAATTCTGTATAAACAATCATTTAATAGCTCACTTCATCATGGCTCCACTCTCCCTTACTGTCAGCACACAGCTGCTCCTAGAACAACAAACAAGGCAAAGAGTAGCGGCACACCCCCTGCATTCCTATGCCATAGACCACCAATCATAAGTCTTGCCTGGTGGTCTATAGCTTCACCCCCGTTTGTCGGCTCAGCCATCAGCCTGTCTCTCCACTCACTCCCATGCTCATGTATTTCAACCCTTGGTACTGGCAGTGCCATAATTAGCATATGAATAGCCATTATGTTTCAATCACAGTCAAACCAAATTAGCACTTGAATTGTCTGTAGCTGCCTGTGTAGTTGTACAGTAGTTGTTATCTGGAATAAGACAATGCCTGCACCTTGATCATTGGACTGATTCTAACCAATGCATTACATTGCACATAATAAAATATTATTGCTATATTTATTCTCTATTATTTGCCTTGTGTTATAACAATATATAGTACAGTATATATTCATTTAAATTAATATATATATATATATATATATATATATATATATATATATATATATTACCACAATAGCACAATAGCGCAATATTGGGCTCTTACAGACCCTGCCCATCATGCTGATTATTATGCAGCATTACAGAGCCAAGGGCCATGCCCACTTGCTTTATAAGAAAAATCATAATGTGAAACTGTAAACCTCAATATCTTGGCCATCTCTTCTTTAATTTAAAAACCTAAAACCATTTAGAACAGTGCCAAACATAGCCCGACACAATGGCTTAGCTATTGACTCAGCCTACAGAGGCCATTTAAACCAGACCTTCAGCGTTGTGCGTAGACCAATATTGTGCTATTGTGTTACTATAAAAAAAAAAAAATAAATATATATATATATATATATATATATTAGTTAAAATGAATAATGAAAGACTATTACCGTATATACTCGAGTATAAGTCGACCAGAATATAAGCCGAGGCACCGAATTTTACCACAAAAAACTGGAAAAGTTATTGACTCGAGTATAAGCCTAGGGTGGGAAATGCAGCAGCTACCGGTAAATTTCAAAAACAAAAATAGATACCAATAATGTTTTTGAATACCGTAAAGAGCAAGAAGGAGGGAATGTGGAAAAGAGCAAGAAGGAGGGAATGTGGAAAATGTTGGATGTAGAAAAGAGAAGACTGATGCAATCTGAAAAGGAGAAAAAAAGGTAAAGGCGTAAAATAAGAAAGAAAGAATGTGGAAAAGGGAAGAAAGAGTAAAAGAGAGAGATGTGTAAAAGTTAATTACTAATAGTTGTAAATGCTTTACCCCTGCAGTGCACGTGTCCCAGCTTTATCAGTGGAAAAGGCAATATATCCCAGTAGCCGTCCCACAGCCGGAGGCTCTCTATGAAGGGACAGGGGCGGCAAGGGCAGTGTGACAGTGTGACTGAGCTGCAGGTGGGGAAGCTGTGGCCTGGCTCTGGGGAAGGGGACACGGTGGCGCTGTGTGAGGAGACTCCGCAGCGCTGTGCTCCGCCGCACACAGGTAAGTCACCCGTCACCTCTGTATGGCACACACACACCTACCTGATGAGGGGGACACAAGAGGACCACATGCCCTGCACTGCTCCAGCATCTTGAACATCCTCACTGCCGACGGCGACCATGCGCGGACGGGGGGGCAGGCGTGGGTGCGCGGCCGCGCGCGCACCTTAGCGGGAACAGTGATGGCCCTGCCCCTTTTTCTCCTCCATTTCGGCCAAAATTTTCACTGACTCGAGTATAAGCCGAGGCGGCTTTTTTCAGCCCAAAAAGTGGGCTGAAAAACTCGGCTTATACTCGAGTATATACGGTACTTACTTACTTTCCCCCACTGGGCTGCTACTCTGTTCAGGACTCTAGGTTACATGCGCTGCCATCTTGCCTCAGAAGCATCACATCCTAAGGAAATGGGAGGGGGGAAACTGCAGGGGGCGGGGTTATAGATGTGCTTTGCTCAGAGCTTGGGTCAAATAAAGGACAGTAATCCCAGGATGCAGCAATCCCGGCACAGTCAGAAGACACTTCCTATCTGCAGGCAGCCTGAGACTCCATGGGCCACCATCTTGGATGTTTAAAAAACGCAGTAGGTGCAGGTAGGATGATTTTTAAGGTGGCCAATATGTATGTACAGGATGGGGGAAACATATAAGATAGGCTCTAATTTAGGGTGGAGGTCCTGTTTAATGTTTTCCACAGGTATCAAAGGTTCCACAGAGGTTAGTCCATAATTAACCACGTTTGCTGCAGTGAGTGCTGTGGTTCCTGCTCCCAATTGCACAGATACATGGTGGGGAAAAAGGTGAGTATTCCTATTAGCAGAGGTATGGGCTGTTTAAAGTGTACATAGCTCCACATTTCAATATCAGTGCCCCGCTTTCAGATATGTCTGGATTCATTTACTAAAAGCACAATTAGAAGCTACAATGAAACCTCAAATGAACGGCAGCATGGGGCGATATGAAAATAGAACATCATTAAATCCCCCGTAACAGAATCATTCCTGCTGGGCTGCCCGGCGTTAATTGACATATTACCAGCAGAATAAAGGAATTCAATAGCGTCTTGATGAATGCCGCATCCCCCTTCTCTCTCGAGCTTTTCAACATAAACAATTTGTAAAGAGAAAAAGCATCTGCATGGGGGAGGAGTAGGCAGTCATTACCGCGGAAATAGGAGAAACTGCGCGTCGCAGAGATTTCACATGCTGGATGGCGGCCATGTAAAAGTGCCTGCAGATTGCCATTAAGATGCTTTAATATCATTTGGCTTGCAGCAGGGCTTACGCTGAGATCATCATTTAATCAGTGGCGTAGGAACAGGGGTCACAGCTGTTGCAAAGGCTGCACCACTTGCAGTGACCCTCCTGCTTGTGCTTTCGGCACCTGAGTCTTTTTTAGAAAGCATTAGACACGGATGATCCTGAGATTGTACCTAAAACTTCTTTTTATCGACCAAAAATCCCTTGAGCCTGTGACCGGGGTAGGGGCTATACCTACACCTACCTGGTTTAAGCTGTCCCACTGTGAGACCTGTGATGGATGGTCTTACCACCCTGTCTTCTGTCTTTTCCTAGCAATAGATCTGGCAATTTCTTGATTGACAGGAGTTTGAGTGACCCAGAACCCAGGATTTAAAAAAGCCAGGGACACAATCTGATGATGTTCAGCAGGAGTCCAGGAATAGAACATCAAAAAAAAGGTTTACAATTAGAGATGAGCGAATCGATTCTGACGAACCCGAATTCGTTACGAATTTCATGAAATATTCGATTTGTTACGATTCCGAATTTCGCCGTGATTCGATCGCTCGAATCGCTTCCTTAAAACTCCATTTACTGCTATACAGCCCATCTAAAATGGTGGATCCACATGTCAGGACATGTCCCATGGGGCAAGGAATGCTGGGTAGGTGTCACATGCTACCTATCAGCAGACAGGCTTACCGATGATGTCTCAGCCCCATATAAATGGCGGCCATCTTGCGGAAGATCATTCTGACACTGTATTGCGGCCAGAGCAGATCAGGCAAGAGGAGAGCGAGGGACAGATAGACAGACGGATAGATAGATAGATAGATAGATAGATAGATAGATAGGGGAGAAGAAGCAGAGCGAGGTACAGATAGAGAAGGAGAGCGCCTCCAGATAAAGACAGGGACAGTTTAAACTGTTTGCATTAGCTTCCAAGCCTATTTAGTAATTTAGTTAATAACACACCTGCCTATTTAGCTTTTCCTTTACCTGGTGTCATTCTTTAAAAAGCGTGCTAGCATTAATATTTCAAGACTACCTGTGTAATAACTGCTTGCATTTTATAATCAACGTCACTTTTCCACAATCAAAGGAGGCCACCTCTGTATGTGAGCAGGGGGCATCCAAAACACTAGCATTAATATTTCAAGACTACCTGTCTAATAACTGCTTGCATTTTATAATTAACGTCACTTTTCCACAATCAAGGGAGGCAACCTCTGTATGTGAGCAGGGGGCATCCCAAATACTAGCATTAATATTTCATGACTACCTGTCTAATAACTGCTTGCATTTTACAATTAACATCACTTTTCCACAATCAAGGGAGGCAACCTCTGTATGTGAGCAGGGGGCATCCCAAATACTAGCAGTAATATTTCAAGACTACCTGTGTACTAACTGGTTGCATTTTGTAAGCAAAGTCACTTTTCCACAATCAAAGGAGGCCACCTCTGTATGCCAGCAGGGGGCATCCCGAACACTAGCATTAATATTTCAAGACTACCTGTCTAATAACTGCTTGCATTTTATAATCAACGTCACTTTTCCACAATCACAGGAGGCCACCTCTGTATTCGAGCAGGGTGCTTCCCAAACACTAGCATTAATATTTCAAGACTACCTGTCTAATAACTGCTTGCATTTTATAAGCAAAGTCACTTTTCCACAATCAAAGGAGGCCACCTCTGTATGTGAGCAGGGGGCATCCCAAACAATAGCATTAATATTTCAAGACTACCCATGTACTAACTGGTTGCATTTTGTAAGCAAAGTCACTTTTCCACAATCAAAGGAGGCCACCTCTGTATGTGAGCAGGGGGCATCCCAAACACTAGCATAAATATTTCAAGACTACCTGTCTAATAACTGCTTGCATTTTATAATCAACTTCACTTTTCCACAATCAAAGGAGGCCACCTCTGTATGTGAGGAGGGGGCATCCCAAACACTAGCATAAATATTTCAAGACTACCTGTCTATTAACTGCTTGCATTTTATAATCAACGTCACTTTTCCACAATCAAAGGAGGCCACCTCTGCATGTGAGCAGGGTGCATCCCAAACACTAGCAGTAATATTTCAAGACTACCTGTCTAATAACTGCTTGCATTTTACAATTAACATCACTTTTCCACAATCAAGGGAGGCAACCTCTGTATGTGAGCAGGGGGCATCCCAAATACTAGCAGTAATATTTCAAGACTACCTGTGTACTAACTGGTTGCATTTTGTAAGCAAAGTCACTTTTCCACAATCAAAGGAGGCCACCTCTGTATGCCAGCAGGGGGCATCCCGAACACTAGCATTAATATTTCAAGACTACCTGTCTAATAACTGCTTGCATTTTATAATCAACGTCACTTTTCCACAATCACAGGAGGCCACCTCTGTATTCGAGCAGGGTGCATCCCAAACACTAGCATTAATATTTCAAGACTACCTGTCTAATAACTGCTTTCATTTTATAAGCAAAGTCACTTTTCCACAATCAAAGGAGGCCACCTCTGCATGTGAGCAGGGGGAATCCCAAACACTAGCAGTAATATTTCAAGACTACCTGTGTACTAACTGGTTGCATTTTATAATCAACGTCACTTTTCCACAATCAAAGGAGCCCACCTCTGTATGTGAGCAGGGGGCATCCCAAACACTAGCATTAATATTTCAAGACTACATGTGTAATAACTGGTTGCATTTTGTAAGCAAAGTCACTTTTCCACAATCAAAGGAGGCCACCTCTGTATGAGAGCAGGGGGCATCCCAAACACTAGCATAAATATTTCAAGACTACCTGTCTAATAACTGCTTGCATTTTATAATTAACGTCACTTTTCCACAATCAAAGGAGGCCACCTCTGTATGTGAGCAGGGGGCATCCCAAACACTAGCACGTGTCTTTTAAGAGTACCTGTCTCCTAACCTTTTGCCTTTTGTATAAAACAAGTCTGGTTTACAAGTTTAAAGCACCCATTGTCTTTCACCGGGGGTCATTGTCAGTGCTAGCACTTATCTTTTAAGAGTACCTGCCTCCTAACCATTTGCCTTTTGTATAAAAAAAGTCTGGTTTACATGTTTAAAGCACCCATTGCCTTTCACCAGGGGGCCATTGTCAGTGCTAGAACTTATCCTTTAAGTGTACTTGCCTCCTAAACTTTTGCCTTTTGTATAAAAAAGTCTGGTTTGCAAGTTTAAAACACCCATTGCCTTTCACCGGGGGCCATTGTCAGTGCCAGCACTTATCTTTTAAGAGTACCTGCCTACTAACCTTTTGTACAAAAAAGTCTGGTTTTAAAGTTTAAATCACCCATTGCCTTTTACCGGGGGGGGGGGGGGGGGCATTCCAAATACTAGCACTTTGATTTTAATAGTACCTGCATCTTTACCTTTTTTACATTTTGAACAAAAAACACGTTTTAAAACTGCCTGTAGTGCATTTAGTAAGACCATCTGACAGTGTCTTTTTGCATTAGCTTTTAGCTACAGTGTCTGCCTATTTTGATCTAACTTTTCTACACACCTGCTGTTACAAAAATACTGTTCTAGGTGTAGTGTAGTATATTGTTTTCCCCTCCTAAACGTAGTAAAAATGTCAGGCAAAGATGTGCCAGGATGTGCACCGAGGAGAGGCCTAGATTCATCAGGCAGTGGTCGCAGCAGACTAGGGGCGAGTGGCAGCAGGAGTCGGAGTGAGAGGCCTAATCTCCCGGTATCTGCTAGCGGTTGTGTCTTGATCAGGAGCGCATCTGCAGTCATCGATTGGTTAACGCGGTCATCGACCTCATCACAAGTGACATCTGACACCCCCAGTCAACAGTCCGCAGGTCCCTCGGACACAACCCTGAGTTGGCATGGCCCGGGAGCAGCCCCTGTCCTTCCATTGCCTCTGTCCTACGCCCCCCCCCTCCAGCCGCCGTATCTTATGCTTTGGATTCAGCTCCACTATTCAGTAAGGACGATGTGTTAGAGGACAATCAGCAGCTACTGCCCAGCCAAGAAATGGAGGAGACATCCGCCGCTTCTTTGGCTAGGCAGACAAACACTGAGGAGGAGAGTGGCGTGGGAGGTGGTGTGGCGAGCGTTCCGTCTCCTTCAGCACACGCTGTTGTGGAAACTGAGGAGGACATCAGTGACGTGCAGACACAACTTGATGATGATGATGATGAAGCCGATCGCACTTGGGAGCCCGGTGCAGAAGGGGCTTCATCATCATCAGCAGAAGAGGGTCCCAGGTTGCCCCAGAGTCAGCAGCTGGGGCAGCAAGGTGGCTGTAGGGTTGGCAGTCAGCAGGGTGGCAGTAGGGTTGGCAGTCAGCATGGTGCCAGAATTGGGATGTCTGGAGCCACACGTGGCCGGGGGCGGGGTAGACCACCTGCTGCGCGGCTGCCTTCCCGGGAGGTAGTGAAGCAGGGGTTCCTGGAGTTGGCAGCAGTAGCAGTGAATTAGTGCGGACTGTTGGAGGGAAAATTAGCTACTCGGCAGTGTGGCACTTTTTCATCAAGCATCTGCAGGAGGGTAACCTGGCCACATGCAAGAAGTGTAGACAGAAGGTCAAGAGTGGCCAGGGCCCCAATGTTGGTACCACAGCGCTGCGGCAACACATGCAGCATCACCATAAAGCGGCCTGGGAGAACTGAGGCTCCGAAGTGGGGGTCCAGCCTGCTGCGTCAGCCAGTGCCACGCGGCTTCCAATTTCACCCAGCCAAGGCTCCAGCACCTCAGCCGAAGGTAGCTGTGCGTCATACCCATCCTCTGCCACTCCAGATGCTCCTGCTCCTCCTACTTAAAGTCACTTATCCCACCAACAATCCATCAGCGAAGCCATGTCCAAGAGACAACAGTATGCGCCCACTCATCCTACGGCGCAGAAGCTAAATGTGCTCCTGTCCAAGTTGCTGGTGCTGCAGTCCCTCCCTTTTACGGTGGTGGACTCTGCACCTTTCAGAGCGCTGATAGCTTTTGCCGAGCTGAGGTGGAGAGTCCCAAGCCATCATTTCTTTGCAAAGAAGGCAGTACCAGCCCTGCACAAATTTGTTGAGCAGAAGGTGGGCCAGTCCTTGAGCCTGCCGGTGTGCACCAAACTGCACGGCAGCACCGACATCTGGAGCTGTAACTATGGTCAGGGACAATACATGTCCTTTACGGCCCACTGGGTGAATGTGGTTCCTGCACAGCAACTTGGACAGATCACACTGCCTCGGCCTCCACGCTCCCAGGCCATTTTGCCTGTCACAGTGTGCGACTCTGCCTCCTCATCCTCCGCCGTCTCCTCAGCCTCCACTGTACGGTCAATTCTCAATTCCCCTTCAGCCTACCATGTGTGCAGGGCATGGTGGTGTCACGCTGTGCTTCACATGGTTTGCCTTGGCGAACGGAGTCACACAGGGGAGGAGCTCCTGAAATTCATTCATCAAGAAATCAAAACATGGCTTACTCCGCGAAAATTGGAAATGGGTTACATGGTGACTGACAATGGGAGTAACATCTTGTCTGCGTTGCGACAAGAAAGCCTGAGCCATGCGCCCTGTATGGCACACGTGTTCAACCTAGTTGTCAAGCGTTTTCTGAAGTCTTCCCCCCATCTGCAAGACATCCTAACAACAGGAAGGAAACTTTGTATGCACTTCAGCCACTCCTACACCGCCAAGCACACCCTTCTTGAGCTACAGTGTCAGAACGGTATCCCCCAACATAGTCTGATTTGCGATGTTCCCACCCGTTGGAATTCCACCCTACATATGTTAGATTGACTATACGAACAGAGAAAAGCCATCACTGATTTCTTGATGATCCAAGCAGATAGGGGGACTCCCCTGTGTAACTTTAATGTGAACCAGTGGCAGCTCATACGTGACACCTGCCTTTTGCTCAGGCCCTTTGAGGAAGCCACTTTATTTGTCAGTCGCCAGGATTATAGCATGAACGATTCCGCTGCTTCATGTAATACAACACATGTTGGAAACCATGGCTGGTCAGGGCACTGGAGACATGGCGCATACATTTCACGGCCACATAAACCCGTGGGAGCTGAGGAGGAGGAGGAGCAGCACAGTGAAGTTTAGTTTTGGCGAAATGGGCGGTTTATCTAGTCATCTGACAGGAGAGGAGGAGCAGCCATTGGAGCTAGAGGGTTGTGAGGAAGGCGAGACAGAGGACCCAGACACACCGTGGCAGTATGCAGTGGAGATGGAGACAGGTAGTCCCTCCGAGTCACTTGCACAAATGGCATGATGCATGCTCACGTGCTTGCGTAGTGACCGCAGAATTGTCTCTGTTTTTATGTGGGATGACTTCTGGCTGTCCACCTTATTGGACCTTCGCTTCCGGCACAAAATGGGGGGCATTTTTTACACCCACCGAGAGGGAGGACAAACTGACCTACTACAAAGACATTCTACGTAGTCAGTTGACCGATGCCTATCTGCGCCATGGTCCATACTCTCGCAGGTCTGACTCGGGGGGACCTCTGTGCTCACCTTCCACTGCCATGGCTGCCGGGGGGGGTGGCAGGAGCAGCAGCAGCAGCTCCATCAGCAGCAGCCTAAGTCTTCAGTCGCTAATGAGTAGCTTTCTGCAACCGCATAGTGAGGCTACTCATGAGCAGCAGGAAGACCTGGAGCAGGGCCTGAACCAGCAGGTCGTGTCATACCTTGAAATGACCATGCCAATGCACCTTGAGGATCCGCTGGACTTCTGGGCAGCCAAACTTGACTTGTGGCTACAACTGGCAGAGTTTGCCCTGGGAAAGCTGTCCTGCCCGGCCAGAAGTGTGCCATCTGAGCGGGTCTTTAGTGCTGCGGGGGCCATAGTAACGCCAAGCAGAACTCGTCTGTCCATGAAAAATGTGGAGAGACTCACCTTTGTGAAGATGAATCAGGCATGGATCAGCCAGGATTTCCACCCACCAATAGCTGATGCGTGCGAGTAGCTGATGCATGGTAGCTCCTTCTGCTGCTGCCTTCTCCTGAGTGTGTCTTTCAGGCAATATATGAGCTCCCTATGCTGCTGCCAACTCCAATGTGTTTTTCAGGAAATATATGGGCTCCCTATGCTGCTGCCAGCTCCAATGTGTTTTTCAGGCAATATATGGGCTCCTAATGCAGCTGCCAACTCCTGGGTGTTCCTTTCAGGCAATATATGAGCTCCCTATGCTGCTGCCAACTCCAATGTGTTTTTCAGGAAATAAATGGGCTCCTAATGCTGCTGCTGCCAACTCCTGTGTGTGTCTTTCAGGCAATATATGGGCTCCTAATGCTGCTGCCAACTCCAATGTGTTTTTCAGGCAATATATGAGCTCCCCATGCTGCTGCCAACTCCAATGTGTTTTTCAGACAATATATGGGCTCCTAATGCTGCAGCCAATTCCTGGGTGTGTCTTTCAGGCAATATATGGGCTCCTAATGCTGCTGCCAACTCCAGGGTGTGTCTTTCAGGCAATATATGAGCTCCCTATGCTGCTGCCAACTCCATTGTGTTTTTAAGGCAATATATGAGCTCCTAATGCTGCTGCCAACTCCTGGGTGTGTCTTTCAGGCAATATATGAGCTCCCTATGCTGCTGCTGCTGCCAACTCCTGGGTGTGTTTTTCAGGCAATATATGGGCTCCTAATGCTGCTGCCAAGTCCAATGTGCTTTTCAGGCAAGATATTGGCTCCTAATGCTGCTGCCAACTCCTGGGTGTGTCTTTCAAGCAATATATGGGCTCCTAATGCTGCTGCCAACTCCAGTGTTTTTCAGGCAATATATGAGCTCCCTATGCTGCTGCCAACTCCAATGTGTTTTTCAGGCAATATATGGGCTCCTAATGCTGCTGCCAACTCCTGGGTGTGTCTTTAAGGCAATATATGGGCTCCTAATGCTGCTGCCAACTCCTGGGTGTGTCTTTCAGGCAATATATGAGCTCCCTATGCTGCTGCTAACTCCAATGTGTTTTTCAGGAAATATATGGGCTCCCTATGCTGCTGCCAGCTCCAATGTATTTTTCAGGCAATATATGTGCTCCTAATGCTGCTGCTGCCGCCAACTCCTGGGTGTGTCTTTCAGGCAATATATGAGCTCCCTATGCTGCTGCCAACTACAATGTCTCTTTCAGTCAATATATGGGCTCCCTATGCTGCTGCCAAGTCCAGAGTGTGTCTTTCAGGCAATATATGGGCTCCTAATGCTGCTGCCAACTCCTGGGTGTGTCTTTCAGGCAATATATGAGCTCCCTATGCTGCTGCCAACTCCAATGTGTTTTTCAGGCAATATATGGGCTCCTAATGCTGCTGCCAACTCCTGGGTGTGTCTTTCAGGCAATATATGAGCTCCCTATGCTGCTGCTGCTGCCAACTCCTGGGTGTGTTTTTCAGGCAATATATGGGCTCCTAATGCTGCTGCCAAGTCCAATGTGCTTTTCAGGCAAGATATTGGCTCCTAATGCTGCTGCCAACTCCTGGGTGTGTCTTTCAAGCAATATATGGGCTCCTAATGCTGCTGCCAACTCCAGTGTTTTTCAGGCAATATATGAGCTCCCTATGCTGCTGCCAACTCCAATGTGTTTTTCAGGCAATATATGGGCTCCTAATGCTGCTGCCAACTCCTGGGTGTGTCTTTCAGGCAATATATGGGCTCCTAATGCTGCTGCTAACTCCAATGTGTTTTTCAGGAAATATATGGGCTCCCTATGCTGCTGCCAGCTCCAATGTATTTTTCAGGCAATATATGTGCTCCTAATGCTGCTGCTGCCGCCAACTCCTGGGTGTGTCTTTCAGGCAATATATGAGCTCCCTATGCTGCTGCCAACTACAATGTCTCTTTCAGTCAATATATGGGCTCCCTATGCTGCTGCCAAGTCCAGAGTGTGTCTTTCAGGCAATATATGGGCTCCTAATGCTGCTGCCAACTCCTGGGTGTGTCTTTTTAGGCAATATATGAGCTCCCTATGCTGCTGCCAACTCCAATGTGTTTTTCAGGCAATATATGGGCTCCTAATGCTGCTGCCAACTCCTGGGTGTGTCTTTCAGGCAATATATGAGCTCCCTATGCTGCTGCCAACTCCAATGTGTTTTTCAGGCAATATATGGGCTCCTAATGCTGCTGCCAACTCCTGGGTGTGTCTTTCAGGCAATATATGGGCTCCTAATGATTCTGCCAACTCCTGGGTGTGTCTTTCAGGCAATATATGAGCTCCCTATGCTGCTGCCAACTCCAATGTGTTTTTCAGGCAATATATGGGCTCCTAATGCTGCTGCCAACTCCTGGGTGTGTCTTTCAGGCAATATATGGGCTCCTAATGCTGCTGCCAACTCCTGGGTGTGTCTTTCAGGCAATATATGAGCTCCCTATGCTGCTGCCAACTCCAATGTGTTTTTCAGGAAATATATGGGCTCCCTATGCTGCTGCCAGCTCCAATGTATTTTTAGGCAATATATGGGCTCCTAATGCTGCTGCTGCTGCCGCCAACCCCTGAGTATGTCTTTCAGGCAATATATGAGCTCCCTATGCTGCTGCCAACTACAATGTCTCTTTCAGTCAATATATGGGCTCCCTATGCTGCTGCCAAGTCCAGGGTGTCTCTCAGGCAATATATGGGCTCCTAATGCTGCTTCCAACTCCTGGATGTGTCTTTCAGGCATTATATGAGCTCCCTATGCTGCTGCCAACTCCAATGTGTTTTTCAGGCAATATATGGGCTCCTAATGCTGCTGCCAACTCCTGGGTGTGTCTTTCAGGCAATATATGAGCTCCCTATGCTGCTGCCAACTCCAATGTGTTTTTCAGGCAATATATGGGCTCCTAATGCTGCTGCCAACCCCTGGGTGTGTCTTTCAGGCAATATATGGGCTCCTAATGCTGCTGCCAACTCCTGGGTGTGTCTTTCAGGCAATATATGAGCTCCCTATGCTGCTGCCAACTCCAATGTGTTTTTCAGGCAATATATGGGCTCCTAATGCTGCTGCCAACTCCTGGGTGTGTCTTTCAGGCAATATATGGGCTCCTAATGCTGCTGTTAACTCCTGGGTGTGTCTTTCAGGCAATATATGAGCTCCCTATGCTGCTGCCAACTCCAATGTGTTTTTCAGGCAATATATGGGCTCCTAATGCTGCTGCCAACTCCTGGGTGTGTCTTTCAGGCAATATATGAGCTCCCTATGCTGCTGCCAACTCCAATGTGTTTTTCAGGAAATATATGGGCTCCCTATGCTGCTGCCAGCTCCAATGTATTTTTCAGGCAATATATGGGCTCCTAATGCTGCTGCTGCTGCCGCCAACTCCTGGGTGTGTCTTTCAGGCAATATATGAGCTCCCTATGCTTCTGCCAACTACAATGTCTCTTTCAGTCAATATATGGGCTCCCTATGCTGCTGCCAAGTCCAGGGTGTCTCTTAGGCAATATATGGGCTCCTAATGCTGCTTCCAACTCCTGGGTGTGTCTTTCAGGCCATATATCAGCTCCCTATGCTGCTGCCAACTCCAATGTGTTTTTCAGGCAATATATGGGCTCCTAATGCTGCTGCCAACTCCTGGGTGTGTCTTTCAGGCAATATATGAGCTCCCTATGCTGCTGCCAACTCCAATGTGTTTTTCAGGAAATATATGGGCTCCCTATGCTGCTGCCAGCTCCAATGTATTTTTCAGGCAATATATGGGCTCCTAATGCTGCTGCTGCTGCCGCCAACTCCTGGGTGTGTCTTTCAGGCAATATATGAGCTCCCTATGCTTCTGCCAACTACAATGTCTCTTTCAGTCAATATATGGGCTCCCTATGCTGCTGCCAAGTCCAGGGTGTCTCTTAGGCAATATATGGGCTCCTAATGCTGCTTCCAACTCCTGGGTGTGTCTTTCAGGCCATATATCAGCTCCCTATGCTGCTGCCAACTCCAATGTGTTTTTCAGGCAATATATGGGCTCCTAATGCTGCTGCCAACTCCTGGGTGTGTCTTCCAGGCAATATATGGGCTCCTAATGCTGCTGCAAACTCCAGGGTGTGTCTTTCAGGCAATATATGAGCTCCCTATGCTGCTGCCAACTCCAATGTGTTTTTCAGGAAATATATGGGCTCCCTATGCTGCTGCCAGCTCCAATGTGTTTTTCAGGCAATATATGGGCTCCCTATGCTGCTGCTGCTGCTGCTGCCGCCAACTCCTGGGTGTGTCTTTCAGGCAATATATGAGCTCCCTATGCTGCTGCCAACTACAATGTCTCTTTCAGTCAATATATGGGCTCCCTATGCTGCTGCCAAGTCCAGGGTGTCTCTTAGGCAATATATGGGCTCCTAATGCTGCTTCCAACTCCTGGGTGTGTCTTTCAGGCCATATATCAGCTCCCTATGCTGCTGCCAACTCCAATGTGTTTTTCAGGCAATATATGGGCTCCTAATGCTGCTGCCAACTCCTGGGTGTGTCTTTCAGGCAATATATGAGCTCCCTATGCTGCTGCCAACTCCAATGTGTTTTTCAGGCAATATATGGGCTCCTAATGCTGCTGCCAACTCCTGGGTGTGTCTTCCAGGCAATATATGGGCTCCTAATGCTGCTGCAAACTCCAGGGTGTGTCTTTCAGGCAATATATGAGCTCCCTATGCTGCTGCCAACTCCAATGTGTTTTTCAGGAAATATATGGGCTCCCTATGCTGCTGCCAGCTCCAATGTGTTTTTCAGGCAATATATGGGCTCCTAATGCTGCTGCTGCTGCCGCCAACTCCTGGGTGTGTCTTTCAGGCAATATATGAGCTCCCTATGCTGCTGCCAACTACAATGTCTCTTTCAGTCAATATATGGGCTCCCTATGCTGCTGCCAAGTCCAGAGTGTGTCTTTCAGGCAATATATGGGCTCCTAATGCTGCTGCCAACTCCTGGGTGTGTTTTTCAGGCAATATATGGGCTCCCTATGCTACTGCCAACTCCACTGTGTGTCTTTCAGGCAATATATGGGCTCATCATGCTGATGCCACCTCAAGGCTATCTAATTGTGCAACTCTGCGACAGTGAATCTAATAGCTACGCCTCTGATCTGCAAGTCATACTTCTTTACAATAGTATTTCACTAACCCAGCATGCATCCTATGCATGTTACAGCCAAGCAAAACGTTCTGCAACCCTATGGAGGCTCTCGGACGCCCAGAAATAGCCATTTTTAATAGCAAATCGCAAATAAATTTGGCAAATTGGCCGAATCCAATTTTTCAAAAGTTCGCTCATCTCTATTTACAATATGTGCTCTATCAGAAGGGAGATTGGCTAAATTGGTTTTCCATTACTAGTGGGTTTTAGCTTTGATATAATTAGATGGAGGAGCCTTGGAGCAATATTACACAGTAAGCTAGGGGCTAATCCAAAGGTGTGAGTGAGTACAGCACCTTACTGAAACAATGATAGTGGCAGCAGGAGAGGTGGGGGCTGTAAAGTCTGGAGGGGTCCAAATCTACCTGGTAAAGAGGACCAAATGATGCTTGGTCCGGTCCTGGAGCGTAAAAGACTCTAGAGCTGGACTTCCCTGTCCCTGGGCAACCGTGATTCGGGATGTCTGGGTCTGTGAAATCCCCCAGTATGCCCCATTGCCTTGGTATGCTTACTGATCCCTTGGCAAATGCACGTATTGTCAGTTGACGCAATCTATTCTGATTGGCTGGCCTCCTGCACATGTGCTGTGGCAGCATAGAGCAGGTAAGAATAAATTGCAGGAATTCCCTAGAAAAGTGACCCTAACCAAGGTTAGAGAGATATCTGGGTTTTCATTATAGGTAGTGTTGATCTTCATATTTGGGGCAACGTTAAATCCGGCACAAATTTTTCCAATCTGACTTGACCAAGACACAATTTTGGCAAAATCTGTAGATAATGGCAGAGGTTATCTTTAGCCAACTAAAGTGGACAAAGCCCCCTTTAAATAGGAACTTTGGAGGCCCTGGAGGCTAAAATATCTGAGTTCCGTTTTGGAATGCGTCACTGTGTGAACCCCCACCCCCCCAGGTAGCCCGTTCCACTTAACTGCTCCTGGAGCCTTTGCCGAGTCTTGGCTCTGTGGACGCATCTCCACTCACCTCTAGTTGTGCATGTACCCAATGCCAGGCCTTTCTGAATGGGCAGCACAGGCAAGCCCACAGCTAGAAACCGAGTGGGGATGCGGCCGGCAGTGCACTCGGCCCGGATTGGCTTCCTAAGGAGTGGGACTTGGATGGACCTGGAGTTCCCAAAGTTCCTCTTTAAAGAGGAATTTTGGGATTCCTATAATAGCATTTATTTTTTAGATGTGTTTAATGGTAGTTGTCCTTTAACCAGTCTCCTTGGCATCCTCCAGCATCTACCTTGGGATTGAATAATGGCCTCCTGCTGTCTGCTCCTGTAGGGTATTCTTTATGCTTCCAGATTAAGTCTATCATTTTGATTATCAACACAACTTTACAAAAGGCGCCTCAGCAGCAGCAGCCAAGAGCTGGCCCGCATTACACATCACTCAGACTTCCAATAAAGGTTATTTTGATTAGAGAATTGATTAGACTGCAGCCACTCAGGAAGATGAAGTTGGAGGGGAAAAAAATGAAAGCCTGGGAGAACGGCTAGACTTGCCAGAAAGGCGTATTTATAAATGAGCTTGGAAGTAAACAGATTATCCATGACATGATAGAGAGGCGAGAGACATCAGGAAAGCGAGAGTTCCCAAAGTGCCTGGAATTAAACTGCTTTACAAATGGAATAATAGGAAGACCACTAAATATCTGCCAAACATTGTTCTAAACAGGCAAAACTGCCGGAACACACATTTGCTTCTCTTCCGGGTTCCAGACCTACATAACTGCTGGTGGCCAATTGCTATCCCTAACATACATAGCTATCCCTAACAGCCATAGCTATTGGCCGCTGCAGTCACATGGGTCCTGTACCAGCCACCCGCTTATCCAACCCTGAAATAGGTGAGTTCTTGGGGCCTGGGTTTCAGGGGTTGCAGGAGGCTTTGCATGGGGGTTGCAAGCAGGTTGCTTTTTCCTTTCATTAATACCATTAATTTTCTTCTCTAAAATGACATTATTCTTGTAAAGGGAACTTCCAGCATTAAATACAGATCATTAAAAAGTTTTAAAGGAGGGGGTGTTCTGTAATGTAATGTAATAATGTACAAATACATTATTCTGTTAAAGAGGACCTCTGCATTATACACAACTGTTATAAAGGAGTGATTATGCATACACTGTAAAATGACATTTTAGCAAACCTCTAGCTTTGCATACTGATATTTTTTGGGCATTAAAGGAAAAAAATGCATGATCCATATTACAGAGGCATCCCAATTGGGGTTGACTCCGCGGGATTGCCTGATTACTCAAACCGACCCGCACTCCTACGGCACATGCACAGACTCTTATTCTAATCAGAACTCATCATGTTGCATATTCAGCAAATGAATGAGTTCTGAATGGATAAAATGACAGGTGCCTTCAGCTGACCACCAACATCCACAGCGTACAGTAGCTGCTAGGAGTGCCGGGAATGCCACTAGAGGACCATGCATGTGGCGTGAAATAAATTCCTGAGTTGACTATACAGGCAATCCCAGATGTTTCAAACATCCTGATTTGGGATGCCCCAGGGGCAAGACTGTAATCCGTCCATGGATCATTTTAAACAGAGCCGAGTTTCAGTCTACTTTAAATAGGGACAGACATATTAATAATGGTAAATGTTTTTTTATGCTGCAAATAAAAGAAAGAAAACACTGAAATGACTGAATCTGACCTGAACTCATCAAACATCCCCTTGTGGTACAGGGCCTCCATCAGGAATTGTGGGACCTCAACTGTCATGGGAGTAACAAAAGAGGGTGCAGAGATAGCAACTGCATCCAGGCCCATGAGGTCAGGAGGCCCCAACACCATTGTTCCTCAAACACATTTATCAGATTTGTGGCATTTGTGACATGGATTTGGGTACAACATTTCCTCTGCAGTTTCAGTCATTAGTAGACTAATGGCATCCAATTCACTACAGGAAAATGTCACCACCAGGGAACAGTCACCACTAGTTAGGCTTAGTCAACCAATCATTGCCATCCCATTGCCCAAATGTGTATTCCCTTATTAGAACGTGGTTGGGGAATTCCTTGCTGGTTCATGATAAGGCAAATGGATACTTTCGAATTTGGAAAAACAAGGAAGGTGGTGGCTTTGAGAGTCTCAAATATGGGCTGAGAAGACTTTAGAAAATAATCTTTGGAAACAAAACAATACTAGTCTCCAGTTTGTAGCTCCACCCAATTGAGAACCTATATTTAGAAAAATGCACACATGATTGGTTTTCAGTTTAAAGACTTTATATTAGGATTGTTTAAGTTCTTCGAGTCAAATAACCCACCATAACCACCAAGTCTCCCACCCACCTAAAAGCCAACAACTGTGCAGAATAATTACCATGCTCCAGTATCATGCACACAGTATTTTGCACTTTTAGGGCTTCTATGGGGCTTCTAATGGATAGACATCCCAAAATGGGGAGAGGGGTGGGGAATAGGTCCGTTTTTGGCCTTAGATCCATTTTAAATAGATTAGGATGAATTGCTTTAATTCCAGCAACTTATCTAATAGTGTCTACTAGCATTGAGTAATTCTTTTGAGAACCATTTCAGATTCAATTCACCCGATTTGTTGATAGAATTGTTTAGTCCTGATATATGCATCATTCTGTTGCTAGCCTCCATCCCATGACTTATTCTAAAATGGGAGGGATAATGACCTGGCGTATGGCTGGCACCACTAACAATGGCTTTGACCCATCTGCTGATGGCTGGGATTAACCCCCGGCCCTCCCAGGATACAACGACCTTGGAACCCAGGACAATTCAACATCTGCCCCCTACAAACGACCATGAGCATACGGTAGGTACTGTATATACTTAGTTGGGTTTGATTAGTTATACTTAGATGGGTTAATTCATCAGAAAAAGGTCATACTCATCAATATCCTCTTGGGGTAACATCTTTGTCACCTAAGTATTGCTTAAGTATCAACATTTTAGGGAAAAAAGGTAATGTCCCCTACCCCTAGGACACACAATCCATCTTAGCACTGGATCTTGGTATAGTAGGCCACAGTTCTAATGGCCTCTTTACCTAGGCTCTGGGTGCCATCATTCGGCTCTAGGAAGCTCTACTTTCTGCAGTCGTGGGGAAGGCCCTGAGTAATTGGAGAGATGGGCGAATGCCAAGACTGACAACTTGTGGCCTTATCTCAGCATTTCCCACCTGGTTGGGTTGGTACTAAGGAAATAGGCACATTCCTCATCATGTGCTATAGACCCAATTTACCAATTTACTTGTCTTTTTTGTCAATAACATATTTTCAAATTATTCCATAGAATACTTACAGAGCTGGCTTCCAGAATATCTCTCCAGACAGGAGCCTCGTCAGTAGGATTTGTTAATTCCAGCAAATTATCTAACACCACTTGGCCAATAAGGTCATGTCGGGAGAAACGGTCAAAGTCATAGATGCTGAAGTGCAATTTACGGTTCTGAAGCTCGTTAAAGGGCACATTAAAATGAAATGTCTCGTTAAAGATGGGGTTAAGAGTCTTGCGGTGAACCTTAGTCTGGAACTTTTTCTTGCGGTCGGGCAATAGATACATCTTTACATATGGATCTGAAAACCCGTTGGCATCTTTTGCTGGCAAGTCCAGAGCCTTTAGTATTTTTACCACCAGTTGTTCTGTGGTATATGCATATCGAAGGACGAAACTAATGCGGCCGCAACTCGTGGCGTCCTGTTTCTTCATCTCCGCGTCCGCTGAGCGTTGCTTATATAACTCTGGTTTAATCTGCCCAATACTTGTGACTTGCTCCGGTTTCTCGTCCACGTGACCTGAAAAATCAGGGCTGGACAATTGCTGGGTCATGGGCCTGGGTAACGTGCTGTATCTGAAATTCAGTAAAATATCAGCATTAATTTTTAAGGCTACAAAAAGTATTTTTTTTTAAAGTATTTTAAATTTTTTTTTTTGAATTTTTGCTAATTCATGGTTCTAAAGATAAACTCCAGTGTAAATGTTCCTTAGTAGGAAACCCCAGATGGATCTAAAAAAACGAAACACAAAGTTGACCTACTGTACATCCTGTTACAGTAGATGCCCCAAGCTTAACTTCTGGAAGTTGGTGCTGGCCAATATACAGTAATGTGAGCTGCAGCATTGAGTCTTCTGATGACATGTGACATAGCCTCATAGTTTAGAGGGATTATCAAACCCTGCAGGTTTGAAGGCGACAGCAGACCAACATTCTATATCCACCATATACACCATATATCCAACTTGATATATCAAAACATAGTACACAATACAAAAATCCCTGTTAGACTTACCGGCAATGGTTTTTCTATGAATCTTTCAGGACAACCCATGGAGAGGGGAACTAAGGGGCCATCATGAAGGATGATGGGGGAAAATATATTCAACCCCCCCTCAAAAAAAAGGTCTGACAACTCTTAAGTGACCCCTATCAAAAAAGAAACATGGTCCTGGTAAAAAAAAAGTTTTACACCCCCCCCCCTACAAACTCTGCTTTACTAAAAGTCTGAAGGGCCCACCAAGATATGAATATACCAGTACAGTTATGGACCAATGAAAATGGTTTATAGCAGGAGTGCCCAACCGGTGGTGGAACTTGAGAGCCTGGAACTCAGCAAGGCTTCAGACTGATTTTTTACACATTTTAGGTTACAGGCAACCTGTAAGGACTACTCAAGGTGGTATTTGAGATCTTGAAATGTAAAGTGATACAGCTGGGCTAAACATCAAAGCCAAGTATGGAAGTACTGTAATTCCAAAATTAGTATTCCTATTAAAGGACCTAGGTAGCTTGATGTGAGTGATATCATCTGAAAAAGGTAAGTACCTTATTTAGTTGATTTAGTAGTCATTCCTACGTAGACTGAGTATACCAATCACCAGATTTTGATCGGTCCCTGCCTCTGCCCCCCCTGTGTGAAACCCCCCAGATCACCCACTTTCACTCACCTTTCTGCTGTACCTACAGCACATGTGCAGGTGCTCGTTCAATCAGCGCTTTATGTGCCACTGATTTTAACTTTGCACCGGCATAAGTGATGCGGGTTGGTGCATCCCCAGCTTCCCTGTGCAGTGTGCACGCACAGCCTATCTGAATGGCTGGACGCACAGCTACAGGGTAGCTGGTGATGCGGCTGCGGCAAAGACAGCGCCGCTGGAGGCTTCGGGATCAGGTAAGATTACTGCCACCCTGGGGGTGTTTCACACAGCGGGGCATCCGATGCAGGATGCCTCAGGGGCAGGCTAGCACCCTGGCCTGAAATATTTTAGACTCCAGAGCGGCCGCAGGGCTTTACTTTAATAGGAGAATGTGGCTAGTAGTTATATTAGTATTTAGACTCTAGATGGCAGTAGAGAGCTTACCTTTGTAGAAGATAATAGGCCCATAGACTTCTGGGTTTTTTAGGGAAAACCCTAATAAAATGGAACCATGTAAATAAGGAGTGACACCAACTTACCCAGGACATGTGAGGCAGTTAAGTGGGCATGATCTTGGAAGGTATTGTAAGCAGAAGAATACATATATAAGGATACCCTGGCATAGATACGGGCTCTTACATTCTAGAAGTTGCCCAGAGGGGTTATAATGTTACCTGAGGAGACAGGACAAAGCAGCTGCTGATGCTATCAAGAGTTAAAAAGTTAAGAAGAAATGGGTAGTCTGTGATGGCCCTGAGGGAAGGAAGCCTTTACCTGAACTCTGATACTTCAGGAAGGAGATAAGTCCGGCAGAACCTAAAGGTCTCATGTGAGACTACAGTGCTGGGGTAAGTTGTAGATTATCTGTTGTGTATGTAACATTATATATAATGATTTTACACATGTGTAAGCTGGAAGTATAAAACAACTTGTATTTTACTTAAAAGAGCACTATCGGGAAACTGTGTAATGTTAAAAATCCATATAGACATGTCGACTAATGAGAGGAGGGGCCTCTTATACACCCGAACTGAATAAAACTCCTGCCAAGCTTGTGATTTATTCTCTTCTGGTAGGAATACAATTCAGCGGTGACAGGTTAAGTCTATCAGGGGTGACAGGTTCTGTCACCCCAGATGTCCTTTTCCTTCCAGGCCCAGCTGGATATTTCTTGATGCCGGGTGTATAAGTGACCCCTCCTCCCACCATCCAACATATTTATATGGATTTTTATTATTGGACCATTTTTTGCGATAGTGCTCCTCTAAACAGTGTCACCAACCCCTGGTGTAAGAATCCCCCTCGCTCCTCACAACCTCTGCCCCAGGCCCGATGGAGGGGCTTAACATGAGGTCACTGGAATAGAAGGAATAAACCGTGATTACATTGATTTAGTAACCCTTAAAATGATTTAGTAACCCTTCGGGGGAGTGATTTGCAATGGCCCTTTAACCTACACTTGAACCTCAAGTGTGTAGAAGATACAGTTGTACTATAGATGCATTTTTCACCTTTTAAGGCAACTTATATGTTGAAGATAGAAAGTCAGGGCTGTGATCTGGGAAATCTGGGCCCTATTCAGCTGCAATGTCTGGGGCTCATCATAACTAGTGTGTGAAGGTTTAGCCCCTAGTTTAAACTGAACCTCTAACCCCAAGACAAAAAGGCTCAGCTTATTATTCAGGCCATAAATCAAAAGGGTCAATTTTACATTATAGATTATAAGGGAGCCAAACACAATATAAGTTCTGCCCCCTCTCTATCCTATATGTGATGGCTTAGTTCGAATGGGGTCCCAAGGCAAACCAGCTTGGGGAGAGGCAGACTCCCTTCATTTATCATCAACACCAGCAGCCATAGTGTTAGTTAAGGGGGGGGGCAACTTAGATAGAGCAGCCTTGAGGAAATTTAGACCCAAGAATTCCTTTGGTTTTAACATTTTCTGACCTTTCCACACAGGCACAGCGTGTTGTGAAAAAATACTGGCACATTCTAAGTACGGATGAGAAATTGACGGAACTGTGTAAAGCACCTCCTCTTACGGCGTACAAAAGGGCCAAGAATCTTAAATCCACACTGGTACAAGCCAACTTTAATCCCCCGAGACCAACTACACAAACGACCTGGCTGGGAGAATTACAGACCCCCCAAGGTATGTACCCCTGTGGTCACTGCGCCCAATGTGGCTTTACTTATAAAACCACAACTTTCACGCACCCTAGCACTGGTAAACGCTATCAAATTCGCAGTTTCGCCAATTGCTCATCAAAGAATGTCATCTACCTTCTTAAATGTCCGTGCGGTAAGGGCTATGTAGGAAAAACGGGTCGTGAGGTTAGACATAGAATAAGTGAACATCGTTCCAATATACGCAATGGGAAATTAGAATCCCCGGTAGCTAGGCATTTTCTTGAGGCATGCCATTCCATAAGCCAATTAAGATTTATAGTAATTGAGGTCATAAAACCACATAAACGTGGTGGCAGTATAGAAAAAAGGATGCTGCAACGTGAACTTTTTTGGATTCATCAGCTGCAGACTAAATATCCCTCAGGTATGAACGAAGATATGGACTTTTCTGTCTACTTTTGACCATATATGATACTTACATTCTTCTTCCCTTTTTTGGAATTATTGAGCAATGATATAGATTTTTTATGCCATACATATGATGCAATATGTATGTCTTGGTGTCTTTTGTTTTCCTTTTGAATTTTTTAAATTTTAATTAAAATATTTCACCATATTTTTCATTATGCACTAATTTTATTATTTTCATTATTGCAGATGTTCCTCTGGGGCCTCCAGCGTTCCTTCAGCGTTGTTAAGATGATGCCACCATTGTACTTTGATTTGCGCACATCTACCTCCGGCTACTATATATGCCGCTACCGCCGCACTACTCAATACTTTGCTCGTCTTGTTTTGTCGCCGCTCATAGGCGCCGCCATGTTTTTGGTTTGAATTACCGCTGTTATCGAGGCCGGATATGACGTCACGCATGGCCCCGCGCGCCATTTCCGGTCCGGGTTGGCAGCTTCGTCATCCGGATCTGTACTGGCCGGGACCGTGCTTGATAGTCGCGATGACGTCATCGGCAGGCGCCGCATAGCGCGCCGCCGATTGGCGCCATCTGTACACGCTGGAGGCACATTTACTATAAGAGTATGGCTGCATAATGTTGTGACACCGCATCTCTTGAGAAAGGCCTTACCAGGCCGAAACGTCGAGTTTTGTATCTGTTGTCCACCCGGTATCTTTGCTTGCTGCATGTCATTTGTAAGTTACCTTTCTGTGATCCCTGTTATTGCTGCGTTCTATGACATGTTATGCTGTACTAGGTCCAGGGGCATTCCAATCTTACTAAGCATTTAGCATGTATTTTAAAACCTTTGTCTGGTTACCTGTGAGTACCATGTGACCTATGTAATCTGCTGGATACCTGTACAGTTCATAATTAACCTGCGGTCTATTGCTATACATTGTGATCTGTTGTCAGTTTGCACTTATTGCTTCACTTTTTTACACTGTATATATTTACCAGCATTAAATAACATTGTTTGGAATGCAACATTGTGTTTGGGTGTTCGATTCTCCTACTTTGTTAATATAGGGGGGGGGGGGGCACCTGGCCAGGGGACCCCTCATCACAGCTGGCCCCCATAGTGGAGTCTAGGCTCTCTGATGGGTGCCTTGTATACTGTACCAGGTATGCTGCCCAGTTGTTTTTGCAGTTTTTGCTGCAGTAACATCAAGTTTTCCCAGTCTTTTCTTTTCCATAAGAAAATGCTTATTGGTCAGAAAAAGTCCTATTCCTTGTTGTGTAACAGGTGCCATATCCAGCCCATCATGTGGAGATCTTTATAAACCGAGGGATTTTTTGTAGTAGGAAAAATCAATAGAAAGCAGCATTATTTTTAGTACTGGCAGTCTGGTGCTTGTAGACAACCTAAATTTTTACATCAGGAGCTGGCGATCCGACTGATAAGCACAGGTGACAGCTGTGATCTGGCGTAATCCTACATGACAGCATCCCTTCACACTGACAGATAAGTGGGAAAATCTTCCAGCCTCAATAGGAGAGTGGCAGAGAAAAGGCAGCAGGAGCACGCTTCTCCTTCTGGAGCATAGATGAATATATTTATACAGTATTGTATATATTATTACATGTATTATAACCCACTCTGAGGGTAGAATACAGTACATGGAAGTCTCTTAGGGCCTTCACTCCTAAGGGGCCCAGCTATATTTAGGTGCTGGATGCTGGAAACATTAATTTATAACTAGTACTAGCGCAGCCCTTACAACACAATCTTCCCACAAAAGATCCTGTCTCACTAGGCAGGGGGACCATCATGTGACCCTTTTGGCTTCCAGATTCCTGGCAGTCAGCCTCACCCCTCCTCGAATATCCCGAGCTGAGGTCTCTTTTCTCATCTCTTTTACCAAGAACTCAGGGATTGCTGGACTGGGTTTTATATTCAATCCAAAAAACAAAACGCAAGCATGACCATTCAAATGTATGATTATAGAAACAGAATTATTTTGCCCAGGGCAGAGACAGTGCCTGAATGATTTTGCCCAGGACAGATGGAGAATTATTTTGCCCAGGACAGAAGCAATTCCTGAATGATTTTGCCCAGAACAGATGCAGGATTATTTTGCCCAGGACAAAAGCAGTTCCTGAAAAATTTTGCCCAGGCCAGAAGCAGTTCCTGAATTATTTTGCCCAGGCCAGAAGCAGTTCCTGAATTATTTTGCCCAGGACAGAAGCAGTTCCTGAATTATTTTGCCCAGGACAGATGCAGAATTATTTTGGCCAGGACAGCACCTTAATTATTTTTCCCACCCAAACTGGCAATAGCTCATAAGAAACTCCTGCAGCAACGGTTGCAGACACTACTCTCTACTACGTTAAAAATGTGCACAACTAGGCACCGCACATGGGATTAGAGGCGTACTGTGCTCCAGCATATCAGAATACTTACCAACTTTTCACCTGGCAGCACCTCACACAGAAGAGAGTATCTGATGCTGCTGTTAGAAGCCTTGGAGTGACAGGGGCAACCCAGCCACCATGATATTGTACCTATCAGAGAGCCACATAGAATGGCCTGAAAGGCCACATCTGGGCACTGGGCCTTGAGTTTGACATATGCGGTGTAGGCAAACTAAAAGAAAAGACACTCTTCCCAGCCCCTAGAATCGATCTCTTGTAATCCTGTGGACCACATTGATGCTATATCTGCCCATGAGCTCCAGTCCGGCCACTGGCAAGCATAAAAGCATCAGCCGCTGATAGCATATCAGCGATGGATGCTCATGTGATGTGCCCCTCTGTGGCCAATCATTGCCTGCTGGAGGAGAAAAATGGCTCACACAGCACGAAAAATACACAGTTTGAGGTGCCTTCATCTGCAGCTGTTGCAGGCTTCAAAGATAAAAAACAAACAAGAACACAGAGCTAAATGTGACTTAATTAGAGTCCTCTTTAAAGTCCTCAAACTTGTGATTAGAGATCCACCGTGAACATCAGCAATCCAATTGTGCAATTCCACCACCGATTTGGTACTCTTACCAGAAATGATTAAATAACCAGCAGTCACAGCAATCTCGCAGACACTTCAACCAATCAGCTCTACCCGTTGGGGTACGATTCCTCAATATATATTGGTATAACTGGCCAGGTTTCCAAGGCATACTCATGCAGGAGGAAATAAAAGAACCATAGTGCAGTATTGCAAAGCTATAAATCTTTTTAATTAGTCCAATAAAATACTCACAAACAAAGGATTAAAACTCGCATATCACATTAGTAGACCAAGCCAACCCACGCTGCTGAACTCCAAAAATGTAAACCACCGGCTCCCAACGCGTTTCGTCGCTCAGCGCGACTTTCACTAGGTGAGGCGGCGCGGTGGTATGCAGCGTTTAAATTCATTGAAGGCGGGACAAGAGGCTGCGTCATCCGCACGTTCTACCAATGTCAGCATGACGCATCATGCTGACAGGGAGGCGGGGATAGGTAATGATATTCACCTCCTGCAGTATTGATTGGCTGATTGGCGTCAGCCACGTCCACCCCTTGTGGAGAGAGGTGATGATATTCACCTCCCTCCATACCGATTGGAGGAATGGCGTTAGTTACGCCTACCCTATGCGAGAGAGGTAATGAGATTCACCTCCCGTCACACTGATTGGTTGAATGGCGCTAGTC
The DNA here is from genome assembly GCA_027917425.1 of Gastrophryne carolinensis. Classification (NCBI taxonomy): domain Eukaryota; kingdom Metazoa; phylum Chordata; class Amphibia; order Anura; family Microhylidae; genus Gastrophryne; species Gastrophryne carolinensis. Next base: position 155,485,026 of record CM051242.1, on the reverse strand, counting down.
ACGCCTAATTTTTTGTAGATCAGATTGTGGATGACAAACCTGGCTGGCCATTGGTAGAACGTGCGGATGACGCGGCCTCTTGTCCCGCCTTCAATGAATTTAAACGCTGCATACCACTGCGCCGGCTCACCTAGTGAAAGTCGCGCTGAGCGACGAAACGCGTTGGGAGCCGGTGGTTTACATTTTTGGAGTTCAGCAGCGTGGGTTGGCTTGGTCTACTAATGTGATATGCGAGTTTTAATCCTTTGTTTGTGAGTATTTTATTGGCCTAATTAAAAAGATTTATAGCTTTGCAATACTGCACTATGGTTCTTTTATTTCCTCCTGCATGAGTATGCCTTGGAAACCTGGCCAGTTATACCAATATATATTGAGGAATCGTACCCCAACGGGTGGAGCTGATTGGTTGAAGTGTCTGCGAGATTGCTGTGACTGCTGGTTATTTAATCATTTCTGGTAAGAGTACCAAATCGGTGGTGGAATTGCACAATTGGATTGCTGATGTTCACGGTGGATCTCTAATCACAAGTTTGAGGACTTTAAAGAGGACTCTAATTAAGTCATATTTAGCTCTGTGTTCTTGTTTGTTTTTTGTTCTATTTACTTGATGGTGGGATTCAAGTTTAGCACATTGAGCTGTACTTAAGAGTATTATTTTCATGATTGTTTTTATTATCATTAATTAGTTCTGAGCGCGGTATTTATATATATTTTATATATATTTTTGTTTAGGCTTCAAAGATAACCCATATATGCTACACAGAAGCACATTCATCCACAGATTGTGAGTAGGAAAGGGTTACGTGGTGAAGCTTTAAAATAATGGCCTGTCCTCCGAAAAGGTCAGTAATGGCAGCCCTTTTTTTTCTGATGTGGCAGGTTTCCTTTAGGCCACAGTTTATGGGACCAGGTCTGAGTGATAAAAAGCACAATTTAATTATTTAATGGTTGCCAATTCTTGTCTCCCTGGGATCAATTCTGGAACGTTTCTGGGATAATTTCCTCTAATTTAATGCAACAAATTCTGCCACTGGCCAAAGCCAATCGATTGGCTGGATTTTTATTGGCACTGACTACCTAGGGCTTCATTTACTAAAGGCAATATTTATATGTAGAGTACAGCATCTCTCTTCTGAACTAAGGGGGGTTCTAATGCCCAAAACCTTTGGCCTGAAGAAGAAATTTAAACCAACATAATAGTACCAGTATTTTGCTCTCCACAACCTCTTTGAGAGTTACTGTACCACCTAAGTTCCTGTGTTGGTGACCAAACTAGTTAGCCTAGGACTTGAGGGGTGTCACAGGGCCCAGGAAGTCCTTATTTATTTAATGCTTCTGCACTCCCCTGGGCTTTGGAAATGCAGGTAGTGGGTCGAGGGGTTTTGCTGCTTGCCAGCAGGTGACTTGCCGTCCACTCCTGTCCGGTGAAATTGTTTAGGGGTCTCAAGAACCCCTATATCAGTTCACAAAGAGTTAAATGCAAAAAAAACAAACACACTGGCCAAAGACCTGCCCAGCACTGCCGTCTGACAGCCGAAAATGATCGGTGGAACCTGGGAGCGTGGGCAGAGGATTGAAGTCTGCTGCCCCAATCATGGCTTTCGCTGATCACTCTCAGCTTCCAACCCTCACCTAAGATGCAGGGAGGGGCCTTTTATACCAGCGAGTGTGCTGACATCATCTTGCTCATTGGTATAAAAGGCTCCCCCTTGTGAGATCCCAGTGAGATGCCAGAAGCTGCACGTGGGGCAGAGAATCACTGTTCTCTGCCCTACTAAAGACCCCAGCCGGCCTGGACAGACGTGAGCTTTTTTCTTTTGTAAACTGGGAAAATATCAACGATGTAGAAGATATATCTACGTAGATTCTATGTGATTGGCATTTAAAGCTTAGTGCCTAGGGCAGTAAGAACAACAAGTACATTAATATTTGGTTCATCTAACTAGGAAGTGGGTGTCACTGACAGAGGGTATCAATGGCACAGGAAACCTGCATTTCATGCTGGTCATCTTTAGGTCTTGATGACACCCATGGTGAGCAGAAGGGATGTTTTATCTTCCCAGTGAGGTTACAAAAAGTAGAACTTAATTAGTTCTAACCCTTTCTAGCCCAAAACTTGTGGCAATCAATTTCTGGATATAGGGGCTGCTCCCCCTATATCCAGGAAGGTAGGTGGAGACCAATTTGGGTGTTACTTACCTGCACACCACCTAAAGCACAGTACATAGAGCATAGGGCTGGTGACCCTAAGGTTCAGAAGCTGAAAAGCCATTGTCTGGATGTTGTAGCATACCATTCCTTTGCCTTTTGCCTGGGTTCTTTGGCACCACCAATGCCCAAAAGGAGGTGTGGGTAATGGGGGGATACAGGGAAGCCCCCTGAAGCTATCCTGAACAGGTGGCTTTCCATTCCCATCCCTTGGCACTGATATAGAGGTCTTTGGATGTATGCTGTAGAGCATAGGGTGATGTATGTCGTCATGGCCAAATTTTCATTCTATGGACTTTAATGGGAGCTGAACCAAGGCATGTTCGACACATCAGACTTCTCTAAGGCAGGAGAGCTCACTTCACTTCTATGCCTTATTTAACTATTTTATTTCTATTTTAATTTTGAATACACTCACGGGTTAAAACTAATAATGTACGGGGCCGTGATGTACTAACCTTTGTGCCCATCTTACTTTATGAAAGGCCCTCTACAGCTTTGCAAGTCTTCATGGTGGCACATACGGTAGACCTCCATAAGCCCCAACTTAAAGCACAGGTGACAGAGAAAGATTCTCCATTTTTACAGCTTTGTTCTCATTTACAGGCAGCATAGACTGAAGAGGTTAACAAGACCTGAAACAACGCCATGTTTATTGGCACTTGACAGTAAATGAAGTGTGGATGATCTTTGATATTTGCACAGTGAAGAACTGTACATAAGGGACACATCTTGTGCTTGATATTTGGACAATTACTGCACGGTGGCTCCCAAGTCTAAGCTATAATGATGTCTCAATCACACTGCCACGAGGGAGCGCACTGAGCCTTCTAATTAGCGTGAACTGTTCTGTGGCATGGCAAGCATTTCCTAGAAAGACTACATTAAGGACAAATATCTCCAATACATTAGACATAACTTTTTTTAATTTTAAAGGCTACATTTAGCTGCTTCACCACACTGACCACCATTACCACCGTGCACCATGACCACCATTACCACTATCAGTCATTACCACTAGCCACCAGTACCACCACCAATCATAGCCACCAACCACCATTACCACTGTGCACCATTACCACCATCAGTGATTACCACTGTGCACCATTACCCCCACCAATCATTGCCACCAACCACCATTACCACTGTGCACCATTACCACCATCAGTCATTGCCACTAATGTCCATTACCACCATCAATCATTGCCACCAACCACCATTACCACTATAAACTCTGGACACTAGCCCCGTTACCACTACTAACCATTACCACCACTAATGATTGCCACCATAAATACCACCATCCTCCCCCAGCCACCATTATCTCCACTGACCATTACCACCAGCCATTATTACAACTTCTGGAGATCAACTTCTGCTACCAGCCACCACTGATCATTACCACCACTGATCATTACCCCCACCGACCATTACCATCAGCAACTATTGCAACTACTGACCATAGCTACCAGCCACCATAAGCACCACTGATCATTACCATCACTGATCATTACCCCCACCGACCATTACCATTAGCAACTATTGTAACTACTGACCATAGCTGCCAGCCACCATAAGCACCACTGACCATTACCACCAGTCTCGATTACAAGCATGTGACTGAATTTCTACTATAAAGAGGTTTCTTCTAACCTTTCCCTTTAAAAATATTGTATATTAGTTTTCATTATTTTCAAATGAATTGCTAAAGTAAAGTTTTGGGGTTTTTTTAATGAAGCTGTTTAGATTTTTGTATAACACTTTTGGGTCATTTTAATCCACCAGCGGCCACTATGCAGAGTCTTAGCCAAAACAGCGTAATAAAACATCAGAATGAATAGTTAAAAAGCAAGAATACATAATATTCTTAATGAGCTCTAAGGGAGGATTAGAGGAGGGCTTTTAAAATGCAAATTTTTCATTTCAGGCTGCAATTGTTCTTTAATCGTTGTAAATGAAAAACCTTCTAAATAGGCGAATAAAAGCTCTGGTGAGTGTGTGATGTTTATTCAGCGCTGATACGAAGTAATGGCTTTTCCTGCCGATTAGTCAGTGCCCGCACTCCTTCTAATAACCCTCCCCACACATCAGAACAAGTACACTTATGTGGATAATTATTTCATATATGCTCATCTCCTGATGAAGTTAATATTTTATCAAAACACACTGCGCAACCAAAGGTAACATTATTTTTGGAAGCCGGATCCCGCTAATTAAAAGGATTAAGGTGCATCCCACTGACGAGTAATTAGCCAGGCATGAGATTGGGTCCAGAGTTTGTTTTTTTTATGCAACGACTAGTCAATGAAAGTCTTCCAATTAATAGAGATGCTCAGACATCTCCCAGAGGTGCAGTCATAAGAGCGTTGTGTATTTCATTTTCTATGTGTGTGCTAGACAATAAACTGTGACAAGATGGATTAGCAGCCAAAGGCTAAGTAGCGCTAGTGGAGATTAAAGCACAACTGTAGACAAAAACTAGAAAATGCTATTTCTTCTGTAATGATGTTACATGGGCATTAAAGTGGACCAAATCCCCCCGTGATCGGCCCAGGAATCTATATGATTGCCGGCCGATCAATTCCCTTCCCCTGGGGTAGAGATGAGCGAACTTCTTGAAAGTTCGATTCGGGCGATTCGCCGAATTTCCCCAAGAAATTCGGGTTCGCCCGAATCGAACTTTCACGAATCGCTCATCTGAAAAAAAAAAATGGCGGCATGGTGGGAGCGGGCAGGCCGGCTACGCCTGTCAGCGGGCCGCCGCCGGCCCGCTGACAGCGCAGCCGGCCTGCCCACTGCCACCATGCCGGCATTTTTTTTTTTTAAGCAAACACTTACCTGCATGGTTGGAGCCTGGAGACCGGCGCCGCTCTCAGCTGTCATCAGAGGACGCGTCATCAGAGGGCGCCTGAGAGCGGCGCCGGCCTCCACGCTCCGACCATGCAGGTAAGTGTTTGCTTTTTAAAAAAAATGCCGGCAGGTGGGAGCGGGCAGGCCGGCTGCACTGTCAGCGGGCCGGCTTCCGCCGCCCGCTGACAGCGTAGCCGGCCTGCCCACTCCCACCATGCCCGCTCCCACCATTTTTTTTTTTTTCAGGGAAAATTCGATCTGCATGATCCAAAAAAAATTCGGGTTCGTGCCGAATCAAATTTTCCCTGAAATTCTGAGCGAATTCCGGTTCGTGCGAACCGGTTCGCTCATCCCTACCCTGGGGCATCCAAAATCGCCCCATACACTTACCTTGTTTCCTGGTCCAACGGCGCATGCGGCCGCATCCCTGCTATCCCTCTAGCAGGGCGCTGCCTGTGACAGGCATTTGTGAGGGTACGCTCCCTGTTAGAGGGAAGTGGGGAAATGCGGCCGTCAGTGCGCTCAAAGCCGCTGGCCTTAGACATAGCCTTAGACGTCAGTGGTTCCGAGCACGCTGATTGGTCGAGTGGCCACACATGCCCCATATGACTGGGAAGAGCTGAGTTGGCGGTGATCTGGGGGGAGTGGGCGATCTGGGGGGTCTCATGCAGTGGGGCACCCCCGATCGGGGTGCCCAAGGAGAAAGGGCACATTCGTCTGGACTTCTGTGAAAGTTTTTGTGTGTGTTAGTCATTTTTTTTCGTTCATTTTCCATTCGTACGAACGTTTGGACCATTTGCGTTAGTTCGGATCATTTTCCCATCAAAATCTGATATTTTGCGTTCGTTCAGATAACCTACGTTGTTGGGATGGGCTTGCGTCTGATTCAGAGAGCTGATTGCCGAGGGACCACCACCCTATTAAACCGTTTCATTTGCGATCCACTTACGGGACTTTTGAGGCCTCGGATTACTATTGTTGAACATGTTTTGCAGCTATGTGGAGGAGTCTGCGCGCATTTAGCTCCAAGGCATTGCATGTATCAGCATGGCTGAGGCCATAAATTGTATAGCAATGCATACCTGAATCAATACATTTCATGTATGCCTTATAGAAGCATTTTAATGCTGACCTTAATTAGTCCTTAGCATGTAAACCTTTTTTTTCCCACACATCAATATAATTGCTATATTTTTTTAGACTTATGTCCTTTGTGAATTTATATTTGGATTGTTGAACTTCAGTACGTTGTTGTACCGTGTTAGCCATCGATGTAAGCAGGAAATCGGAGGATAAGGTAATACCATTTATTGGCTAACTCAATAAGATTGAAAATGCAAGCTTTCGAAGCTGTTCAAGCTTCTTCTTCAGGCATAATACAGATCTGTAACTTAGACACACATTTATACAAAACACTACAAAGGAGTGACAATTGTTTTTACACATGAAAAATAGTCGTAAAATCGTATACTGTGAGATAAGAATCAGGGGGATTATAACAATTGATGGTGGGCTGATAAGAATGAGAGGGGGAGAGAAAGTGTGTGGAATTTAAATTGCTCTCACACCAGGCACCACACTCTTATTGAGTTAGCCAATAAATGGCATTACCTTAACCTTGGATTTCCTGCTTACATCGATGGCTAACACGGTACAACAACTTACTGACACTCGGATGGAAGATACCATAAAGTACCGCACATTTCTGGAACTGAAAACACACCTGAAGAAACTGGCACAAATGGACAGCAACATATTTTTTCTGACCACATGCAAAAAGGAGCATCTCATTCCACAAGGACTTAAACTACGGAATCCCACCCAACACACTTAAAACAGCAGGTTTGCAGAACAACTGTGCATCAGGAGCTCTGAAAGACTGCGGAACAGGAATATACTACTATCTAAAAAGGAACATTAAGGAGGAAGTTGAGGAAATCAGGGCATCACTAGAGAAAGATATCACCGGTATGTGGGATACTTTACAATATTTCTATAGAAAAGTACAAAAACTCTTCATTAAAAACAAACAGAAAAAACTACAGAGACTTAGGCTGAAAGCTGGACTTGTGTCTACAACACAGAAAGACCAGGAAAGCTGCATCCTTAACCTTTCTACATACACACTCAATAAAGCTGAACTTTCTGTACTCTCAAAGGGACTGTCATTCTGCCCAGCAAAACAGATAGACAAAATTCAGTTGTGCAGTGACATGGAGGACTTCTTCAGAAAAATGCGACTGAAGGAACACTTTCACGACAAGGAGAGCTTGGACACTACTCAACCTGAGCCAGAGTATATTAACCCCACCAAAAGATCTACCTGGACCCCCAGACCCGGAAAAAACTCTACCCTGGACATATAAACACCTTTAGGCAAAGGGTCACAACTGCAGTTCTGCAGCGGGGTGCAAGACTGATGCAAAATATTACAAAGGAGGAACAAATAGCCATCAGCACTTTAAAGGAGAATAAGGACATTATAATAAAACCAGCTGACAAAGGTGGTGCTATAGTCATCATGAATACCAGTGACTACAAACAGGAGGCATACAGACAGCTGTCTAACACCTTACACTATGCCAAACTACAGGAGGATCCCACAGACATCTACACAAAGGAACTCCTAAAACTACTTAAAGGCCTTCCCTCTAGAATCAGGGATTCTGTAATGCAACTGATACCAGAAGACCCAAAGGTGGCCTGCTTTTATATGCTCCCCAAAGTTCATAAACCAGGAAATCCGAGAAGACCTATAATCTCTGGTATTGGGACTTTGACCGAAAACCTGTCAGGCTGGGCGGAACATATCCTAAAACCTCTGGTCCGAGAGACACCAAGTTTTATTCAGGACACAACACATCTTCTTAATAGACTATCTGCAATTGGACCTTTACCAGAGGGAACCATATTGGCCACTATGGATGTAGAGTCACTTTATACCAACACCCCACATGATGATGGTATAGCTGCTTGTGCAAGCTACCTGCAGGAACACAACCTACCTGCAGATGAGATCACTGAAATAATACATTTCATCCTGACCCACAATTACTTCTGTTTCGACCAAGATATATACCTGCAGCAGATGGGTGTGGCAATGGGCTTAAGATTTGCACCACAATATGCAAATTTATTCATGGCAAAACTGGAAGAGGAGTTCCTATCACAATGCGCCACTAGACCAATAGCCTATTTTCACTACATTGATGACATCCTAATCATCTGGTCTGCAAGCCAGGAAGACCTCATTGACTTCCACATGAATTTTAAAGACTTCCATCCCACAATACGTTTGAAACTCACCCATTCACCAACAGAAATCAATTTCCTTGACACCACCATACGTGTTAAGGGAAAGGAAAGGCCCTACAAACATCCATCTACCGGAAACCCACAGACCGACCTGCATAGCTTAACCATAACAGCTTCCACCCAAACCACACCAAGAGGTCCATCCCATTCAGCCAGGGAATCAGATACAACAGAATCTGTTCTGATACCATGGACAGAAACGCACATATGGACAATCTAAAAAGGGACTTTATTAGGCAGGGCTACAAACCATCAGAAACAGAGGCCCAGTTACAGAAAGCACTCCACATCCCCAGACACAGACTCCTGCAGTACAAAGAATTCCAAAAGAAGAACCGTGTTCCTCTAGTTGTCACATACAATCCACGTCTGGAGATTCTAAGGAAAATTGCGAAGGAGCTCCAACCCCTTTTACACAGGAATGAGAGACTTTCTGAGATTTTCCCAGATCCTCCTCTGTTGGCATACAGACAACCTCCCAACCTCAGAAAACTCATTGTGAGGAGCTCCCTAAGTGACCCAGCATAAAATGGGACATGGCCTTGCCTGCAGAAAAGGTGTGAAACCTGCACACACATCTACACCACCGACAGAATAAAGACACCAGGTATGCAACATGATTACAAAGTACAGGGTAATTTCACATGCAAATCCCCTAATGTAATATACCTGATCATGCGTGTTCAGTGCCCCTCAGCATTTTACATCGGGCAGACAGGACAAGCGATAAGAAAGTGACTAAATCTGCACAGGTTCACAATCAAAAATAATAAAACTGATGCGCCTGTTGCAGCCCATTTCTGCAGACCAGGCCATGGCCTATGTGATCTCAAACTCACAGTGCTCAAGGGGGGTTTCCGCTCAAAAAGGAGAGATTGGAATGGGAGTGTAAATGCATCCAAATCTTTAAATCGATGGACTGTGGGCTAAACAGGGACAATAATTTTATGTGTCATTATGACATGGATTGAATAAACAAGACTCCTCACAAGGTCTGATATTAAACAGACTGTCTGGCCTGGTGTGAGAGCAATAAAAATTCCACACACTTTCTCTCCCCCTCTCATTCTTATCAGCCCACCATTAATTGTTATAATCCCCCTGATTCTTATCTCACAGTATACGATTTTACGACTTAGCTATTTTTCATGTCTGTCAGTGTAAAAACAATTGTCACTCCTTTGTAGTGTTTTGTATAAATGTGTGCCTAAGTTACAGATCTGTATTATGCCTGAAGAAGAAGCTTGAACAGCTTCGAAAGCTTGCATTTCAATCTTATTGAGTTAGCCAATAAATGGTATTACCTTAACCTTGGATTTCCTGATTGTTGATCTTAAATCTTAATTTGTTGTAGGAGTTATTGTTTTAGTTGGTTATCTTTGTGTAATTATTTTATATTTGGTTGCAGGAACCGCAAGATGTGCCACTCGCACAACATACAAGCAGTGTTTGGTCCAGCAATGCGAATCCTCAGTGTTCTTGCAGGGCATCCAGGCCCATGATGCTTATATATTGCAGAGCTCCGGCTTATTTCGTCAGTTTGAGTCAGGAGAATTATCTGGTGGATGCTCCTGGATAAGTTTGCTCACATTCCATCAATCCCTTTTCACTGTATGGCAATGAATATAGTTGATGACTCATGTCTTAACCTATGGCTGTTTTTAGCCCTTGATGACATGTTAAACAATATTGTTGCTTAGAATGTGTATTTTATGTTAGTATTTTTAAATTATTTCAGGGGATTCTGGATATCCACTCCTGCCCTTGCTCCTGACGCCCATTCTTTGCCTGCAGAATGCGGGCCAAGAGTTTCTATAATCGGGTCCTATGCAAAACCGGGCCGTGGTGGCGAGGGCCTTCTGGCTTTTGAAATCCAGATTTAGGTGTTTGGACCATACGGGGGGGGGGGCACTGCAGTATGACCCCAACAAGGTTATACCAATAATTTACGTTTTTTAACAGGGACCACACGTGCCAGAGTGGCACAACTGAGTGTCAGGGTCCTTCAGTTGGTGGGCGAGATGCAGGAGCTGCGCGACTCGTTGGGGACCACAGATGAAGAATAATGTTCTGTGGCCTGCCATTGCTATGTATTTATTTTTTTATAGTTGTAAAAATGTAAAATGTTCTAAATATTTTCATATTTTATATTTTATGAAGAAAAAAAAATTAAATTTAAAAAAAAAAAACATTTTCAAAAAAGGCAAAACAAAAATGGCATTTGGTATTCAAAGAAAAAATTAATAAAAGTTTCAGTGTCATTTCATTTACAAAATACATTAACACAAAACTAATGGGCCCAGAAATATTTAGAGATGAATATTCACATGACCGAGAAGTGATTTGGGGGGCTAAAATGCAAGAAGAACATAACCGGGAAGTGGTTTGGGACAGTTTTAGGGGTGCAACATGGAAGATGTAGGAAAGCCCAAAGTGGTTTAGCTAAGCATTGTAGTAGAAGTGAGTGACCCAAATATGTAGGCGAGCATTTAATTTGTAGTGCGCAGGCGCAAGCTCGTAAGGATTTACGTCCGGACGATTATTTATTGAAAAAGGGAAACGTAAAGGATTCGTGGAAGGAGACGTTGTAACATGAGAAAATGAAACGGAAAAGTCACGCTGGAAAATGACACCATTGTACTCGTACTCTGGCATACGAACGGACGAAAAATTTACAGAAGGATAGCAATGCATGCATAGAATCGCTCTTACACTCATACGAGTGGGGGAAAATTAAAAAAAAAAAAAAAAACAGATCGGAACAAAAATGAAAGTCTTTTTTTGTTTCTCTGAATCAAATCTAAAGTACCAAAACCCAGTATAGTCAAAACCCTGGATTTTGGTCAACTTTAACACCCATAAAAAGCATTACAAAAAGTGTGTTCTTCCCATAAGGCATTGTCTGCTTCCATTTCTCCTAATGTCTATGACCCAGGGTGGCAGGGTGTGGACAGTTGGAAGCTTTGTCAATGTAATGGTGCTACATGGGTATTAACATACATAAAAAGCTTTGCAAAAAGTGTGTCCTTCCCATAAGGCATTGCCTGCTTCCATTTCTCCTTATGTTTATGACCCAAGGTGGCGGGGTGTGGACAGTTGGAAGCTTTGTTAATAATGTCTACTACAGTTCAGCACTACAGTTGAGATCGTAGTGCTGTCTGCCCATTTACATGGGGATGGGCATATTTGGCACTTTCGTTTGGATAAAGGCAACAGATATTGTGTCACCACTGTTAGAGAGTGAGGCCGCTGTGTAACGAACATGACTAGTAAAGAAATTAGAAATGTGGATATGTTGGGAACATGGATGAGATGGTGGTTTTACAGATTGAATAATTTCAAGTGTTGCAGGGTTTGCTATGCTCCTCTGCTTAGAGGAACATCAGGGGAGGTCAAAACCTCCCCCAAACCTCACCGATCTGCTGCCCCCTCTGGTTTCACCTTGGGGCAATGTTCACTCACTTTGCTGGGAGATCCATCTTCTGGGTGACACCGTCTTGATGCAATGGGGCCGCCCAAAAATCCAGGGAGACTTTGCTGATCGGCGCGGGACTTTGAAGAGCACAGCTAAAGCCGTGCTGTTGCTAACAGACGGCAAAGTGGGTGATGGGGTGAGGTGATCAAGCCCTGAAGCAGCCAGATGTCGCCATAGTAGCAGCGACATTCATCCTGATGTTGGATGCCCCGCAGGGAAGGATCGGATCGGCTTGGGAATCTTATAGATTCCCGGGCCGATCAAGGAGGGTGTAGGTCCACTTTAATGTAACATCCAGACAAATAAAACCGGAGGGTTCCTAAACTAGGAAACTGGTGTTTTTCTGATGAGAATTCCAAAATAAGCCAGCACACCGAGAGTTAAGTAAAAAATAATTATATTTCAAAATGTTTTCACCACATACATCCACTCCCCCCTTCTTAAAGGCAGTGTATCCACATGCAACAAAAAGAACACCATAACCATTCCCCTCATAAACCCAGAAAAACCAATAGGAGGCAGGCAGGGGTTGATTGTTTCCCGTCTGACTTCTGCGTGGAGCCAGTGTCACATCATCGTTCACTGGCTTCAGTGACCCCACTGCTTGGGTGGAACCAGTGACCTTTTCAATTAATATGGCTCTGCGACAGCATTTTTTTTTTAAAATTTCCTGGCTTTTGTACCTCTTCCAGAGGGAATCTCGATTTTGGATGCCCTGCTGTGTGTCAAGCTAAAAAAAGCTGAAAATCCTAACTGCGCTGATGATCCCACGGAGCATGTGTGAGCTCTCCAGCAATTACCCTTCTATGCCGTGCATATTGATGAGCGGCATAGAAAGCTCAATAGAGGGGGAGCAGCAAGCATAGCCACAGCCACTCCCCTCTGGCTGAGCGCACATCAGCAAGTATGGTATGCCTACTGCTAGCAGTGTAAGTTGACCTTTCCTTATGTACAGAGGCTTATGGTACTAAAACTTGGGTTGGGTGTTTTAAAACTTGCACAGCTGCTTCTCCTTGCACTGTACAATGTAACAATGTTACATTGCAAAAGGCTGGCCAGTAAGCTGGTGTCTACAATGTAAGGGCAAGGGCAGCTGTTGCCAAGTTAAATTATATAGTAGCCACACACCTGCTAATACAATGTATTCATCTCAAAGCTGACTCACAGTTGAACAGTACACAAAAGCCCATTAGAAACCCAGGCTTTAAACCGGACCTTCACCATGATTTATCGAAAAGCTCAAACCCTTAAAAAACGATTCCCCAGCATTTAAAATTAATATATTTTAAGTTTTTAGTCACTTACTTAATATTCTTTCCCCCACTGGGCTGCAACTCTGTTAAGGACTTTAGGATACGGGCGCCGCCACCTTGACTCAGAAGCATCACACTTACTGAGGAGAGGAGAGCAGGATAAAATACCAGAATGCAGAGTACCACACAGTCAGAAGGCACTCCCTGTTTGCAGGCTGCCTGATGTTCCATAAGCCGCCATCTTGGATGTTTAAAGGCTCATAATATGCAGTAGATGCGGGTAGGATGATATTTAATGTGAGCAATCTGTATGTACAGGGTGTGGGAAACATATAAGATATGCTCTTATTCAGAATGAAGGACCGCTTTAATCCTGTTTTATGTATAACATGTATTATAAATGAAAACTTTAATATTTGCTTTTTCAGAAACATTGTATAATAATTATTTGAGATTGAAGTTTAGGGAGTTTGGCATCAATCTTAAAATGATTGACCTTCTAATTTAAAAAACAACAACACTCACCTTTTGTCCCCCCGCAGCTGATCTGTCTGAGCCCAGTGATCAGCAATTTAACTGATCGCGGAACCCCAGGTGGTGCCACAGCCCATGCACCCCGCGCTGCTCCCAGCCTAAACATGGGGTCAGGGCTTGCAACCCACCATCTGTCAAAGGAGCGGGACAGAATGTACTGATCTGCTCATATATTTGGTTGGAAACCCAACAGAGATCTAAAAAAGGTGACCACCACATTTTTTGGCAACTACCTATGGACTACAGATTCTATAATTGTTTGTTTGTACTTAAAGGTAAGAAGGAAGAGCAACCTGGGAAATAGCCCAGGGTCACATCCCTAAAGGGGCCTTCTGCTTTACACATCTTTTAACCTTTTTTAAAATGTTGTATTGTTTATTTGATTTAATGTTGTTGCGAAAGGGGCACCTATATGCATATCTGCTGTCTGGGGTGGCTATGGGGATGGACATAATTCAGTTAATGCTGCTGGATGTCAGGTGGGGTGCACTGCAGTTCTGAGCCTTGGAAGCAGATGTGAGCACAAATGTTCCTGCAGGCGATGATAGTTGATGAAAATTGGAGGCCCATGGCCAAAACTGAGCCTGGATTTAAGTTAGGGGTAGTGTAATCCGCCCATAGCCTCTTTTTAAGTCTAATTCCTGGTTAAACACTATGCTGACACACAGCCTGGGAGAAACATCCACTTACCTGCCTGAAGGAGCAATATTTGCAACTTGCTGATGTGACTGTGCATAAGGCATCTGAGATTCCTTGGCCACACCCTGGCTGTCCACAGGGATATCGGGGGATGTCTGGCTGATTTTAATGTTGGTCTCAGGGTAGGAGTCCATATCTAAATAAGAGCGCTCAGGCATTTCAGTTCCAAGCTCAACGCGATCCACCAACAAGTCCCCGTAGTGGCCATGGTGGAGATGCCCAAGATGTCCATGATCTTTGCGTTGAGTTTGTGAAGATCCTTTGTCCCTCCATGGAATCCAACACAACTTCCAGGAGACAAAGAGCAAGACCCCGAGGAGGACAATTCCGCAGAAGGTGACAATGACTGACAGCAGGCTGACAGAAACCTCTGAAAGAAAAATATTATATTATGGAATGTAGAAACATTAGAACAATACTAGCTTCTAACTTGTGGAGTAGTAGAAAGCGTAGGAATCAAGGGAAGGTTGTGACATTGATAAGACCAGAAGTAGCTAACCTACTTTTTGTTAAATTTCCTGTCTCCATTGACCCAACAACGTTAAGCCTGGGTCTCTGAAAGGAGGACATGTGTTTACCTTAGGCCCTCCCTGGCACAGAGTTGATGTCCATTACTAAGCAACTACCACTGCTCTAGGATCCCAAATATTGGGAAATGTACCTCTGGATTCAAGGGAGGTGGCATTTGTGGCAGCCACACCTTCTATAATTAAATGTAGCTGTTTCTGGGTGCTCCATATACTATCAAATAGCAGCATTAGGGGCTCAAAGGTGGTGCGAGCTGTTTAGTTAGGATCCAAGCAGAAATGCATCACCCTACACCTTCCCATTTGGACCACAAACCCTAACCCCTCGAAAAGCTATTAAAGCTATTAATAAGAGTGATATGTCATGTACATAAGGCTACTTTCCTAAGCTTCCACAGCCTTGATCCAATGCATTGGCAACTGTTAAAAGCATGATTGCTGACAATGTACTCAGCAACTACACTAACTCCAGGGTGTGAGGGTGTGTACCCCGCCTCCAGTTTCAAGGAGCAGACCCCTTTGCCGATTGGACGGAGCGGTGCACCTGACTGTCCAAGCTGAAGTGTTTTTTTCACTATATCCAGTCCAGGTCGTCCCAGAAGTGATGACAGTTGGGTAGTCTGCCACCAGGTGGCGCAGTTACTGCAAGATCCAGAGCTGTAACTCCTCCCGGCCCCCTATAAAATTAGCTGTCTCCATAGAATTCCCAGATTTCGTCTGGCAGTACTGCTGCGAGGATCGTCTGGAACTCTCTCTGGATACGGCAGCTGAGTGGGGCATTTTAAGTCGGCCACTGCACCCCTATTAACACTGTTCCCGTGGACCCACTTATGCCTCCCAGCCTCGGCTGATGGGAAAAGTGAAGGTAGGGAGAACGCCGTGGTCACAGAGCTAGGCTCTGGGGCGTAGACACTCCCTTAAAGGGTAGTCGGCCATAGGCGATGGTGAGCCTATGGGGGGGGGACCGCCTAAAATACCCGGAGTTATGCCCTTATCTGTGCCCACAAGCTTTATTCATATTTGTGCTTCATTTTTACTTCTTTTTTTTTATCTCAGATTTTACTTGCTGGCAGCTGTGTTGGAAAGCTCTGTCCCATGTTACTCACCTTCCCTCGTTCCCTCGCCTCTTCTCATTCCCCTCCATGAGAGCTGTGAGGGGGGGTGGGAGCAGCGTTTTTCGGGGCTTCTTCTAGGCCGAGGCTGAGGCGTGTGGTGCGGGCACGCCCCGCTCCGCGTCCGGGGGGGCTCCTCCGTAGGCCGCCCTCCCTTCTTGGGCTCTCGGCGCCATTTTAGGCACTGCGGGCGCCCCTGTTTGCGCCCGCCGCGGGGGGCGGGGCCACGCGGTGACGCGTTTTGCGTCATTACTGCGCGGCCCGTCCCTCGAGGTTCGGTGTGCTGCGCTCGGGCGCCATTTTCTGTGCTGCTTCTATGTTGTTTTTTTAAGTGCATGTGCTGTGGGTGCTCATGAATCCTTCGCTTGTGTCTTCTAGATGGGCCCCCCCCCCCATTGCCAGCTTTGTGGTTCCTACCGGTCTCCTACACCCCCCCCTCTCTCTGCACCCTCTCCCTATAAGGAGGGATTACTAAAAAGAGGGACTAAATTGGGGGTCACTTAGGTTTGGGCCATCAGTGCCTTGAAACTAGCAGGGCGTCCCAAGCCGATTTGACACACCAGGTGGCCAGCCTGGAGAGATGCACTGCTACTGGGAAGCCCACGAGTAAGAAGCGGCACATCGAGCCGGGTTACTTGGATTTTGCTGATGATGTTGACGATCTTTTTGGAGGTCGGGACTCCACGGAGGAGGGTGAGCTGTTTAATGACTCCGTTTCCTCTGGGGATCGGTCAGTTGGCTATGACAGCGAGCCTGGTTCCTCCTCGGATGAGGATATGTGGCTCCCTGACGACATTGAGACCTTGCATATTGTCCCTCCTAAGGCGGCTAAGAGGAAGCAGGGTGATTTATTCCGGCCTGAAAGACAGAGGCTTGTCTTCCCTGAGCAGGCCCACTTTTCCAATATGGTGTTTAAGGAATGGGAAAGACCTAATAAATTACCATCGGTGCCTCAGGGCCTGGACAGGCGGTATCCCTTCCCCCAGGAGCTGGTCGCCTCTGGTCCCGTCCCGCCGATGTGGATGCCCCTGTGTCGGGGTTATCCAACACTACGGTTATGCCGTCACCTGATATGCCTTCCTTGCGCGACCCTGCTGACAGGCGTATGGACCAGCTGGCTTGTCATGCGTTCACCTTTGTGGGTGCTGGGCTTCGCCCGGTCTGCCGCGGCCATTGTCTCCTTGCCAATCAAGAAGAGGATGAGATGCCTTGTTGATATTGCCAAGTCTCACAAGTGGACGGAGGAGTATAAAGACCTCAAAGCCTGTGTGGATTTTATTGCTTTTGTTGTCTCGGATATGGACGATAGCGTCCGGCTTGGCGCCAGGGCTTTCGGCCCTGCTTGTTGCGCTTTGTCGCTCGCTCTGGCTGCGGCAGTGGTCGGCTGAGGCTGCGGCCAAGAAGTCGCTCACTAGTAACCCCTTCCTGGGGCTCAGGTTATTCGGGGAGCGTCTGGACCTTCTGGCCAAGGATGGGAGACTCCCTCAGCGACGGAAGCCTGCGCGGCCCTTTGGGGGTTCATCTGCCTATCGCTCCTTTTGTGGAGGAAGAGGCTCTTCATTTTCAGGTGGCCGCAAAGATTCCTGGAGACGAGGTAGGTCTAGCGGCCGACCCAACCCCTCCTGGGGAGCTAAATCCAAATCCCCTGCCAAGCCCTCTCAGGCATGAGGGTGGGGGGACGGCTTCTGCTATTTGCTCACATCTGGAGACAGCACGTCTCGGATTGGTGGATTCAGGAGGTGGTTTCCTCCGGGTACAAAATAGAGCTGGCAGTTTGACCGCCCTCAAGATTTCTTCGAGCGCGGATTTCCCGGAGCGCATTGACAGTGCCGCTCAGAGCCTTCTGCTATCAGGTGTGATTTGTTCCGTGCCTCACCAAGGACGGGGTCGAGGGTTCTACTCCAATCTGTTCATGGTGCCCAAGAAGGACGGAACGCTGCGACCTATCCTGGATCTGAAGGGTCTCAACAGGTTTGTCAGAGTCAGACATTTAGCATGGAGACCTTGCGGTCCGGGGTAAGCTCACTTTGGCCCGGCGACTTCATGACCACGTTGGACATCAAGGATGCTTATCTGCACATCCCAATTTTTCAGGGACATCAGAAGTTCCTGAGGTTTGCGCTGGAGGATCAGCATTACCAGTGTGTGGCACTGCCGTTTGGGATAACCTCAGCTCCCCGTGTGTTCACCAAGGTGCTGGCGGGCATCCTGGTCATCCTGAGGAGCCGGGGCATTCGTGTTCTTCCTTATCTGGACGATGTGCTGATTGCGGCTCAGTCCCTTCAGCAGGCCGAGAGCAACACCCGTATGGTGTTATCCAATCTCAAGGATTTCGGATGGGTAATGAATTACCCCAAGTCTTCTATCACTCCCTCAATGGTGAGGTCCTTTCTGGGCATGACGTTGGACACCTCTCAGGTCAAGGTATTCCTGTCCCAGCAGAAGGTGCAGGCCCTACTGGCTTGTCAGCGGCCATCGATCCGTCTGGGGATGAAACTGATGGGCCTCATGGTGTCCTGCTTCGAGGCAGTGCCCTTCCTCCAGTTCCACATGAGACCTCTTCAATTGAATCTGTTGACCAGTTGGGACTGGACGTAGGAGTCCCTGGATCAGGAATTTTCACAGTCCCCCATGGTCAGACAGTCCCTCTTGTGGTCTTTGGACTCCAGAAATCTCTTGGTGAGCAAGACCTTTCTGACTCCCCGGTGGGAGATAGTTACCACGGACTCCAGTCTGACCGGCTGGGGAGGTTTTTGGCAAACGCTGAAGTTCCAGGGTCAGTGGGGGCCACAGGAGGCCCACTTACCCATCAATCTCCTGGAACTGAGAGCGATTCGGTTGGTGCTTCTTCAATTGACTCTCCATCTAAGGGGTCGTAAGGTCCAGATCCGCTCGGACAATCAGACGGCCGTCGCCTACATCAATCACCAGGGCGGGACTCAGAGCAAGCGAGTCCTTCAGGAGGTGACCCAGATTCTGATTTGGGCACAGGAGAATGTTCCCTGCACCTCGGCGTTTTACATCCCCGGGGTAGAAAACCAGGAGGCAGACTCCCTGAGCAGGGGGACCTCTCGTCTGGGGGAATGGTCTCTCAGCAACAAGATCTTTCACGCTCTGTGTCTCCGCTGGGGTCAGCCGGACTTGGACCTGTTTGCGTCCAGACACAATCACAAGCTTCCAAGGTTCATCTCCCTGTCAAGAGATCCTCTGGCCTTTGCCACAGACACTTTGGAAATTCAGTGGACGGAATTCAGGCTCCTTTATGTATTTCCTCCGTTCCCACTCCTGGGCCGAGTGCTGCGCAAGATAGCCCAGGAGGGGATACCAACCATCCTGGTGGCTCCTCGCTGGCCGAGACGGAGTTGGTTCATGGACATAGTTCAGATGTCAGTCGATCGCTACATCATGCCCGACGACCCAGGGCTTCTCACTCAGGGGTCACTGCGGCACCCCAATTTACAGAAGCTGGCTTTGACGGCCTGGCTATTGAAACCTCAATCCTAACGCAAAATGGGCTGTCGGCCACAGTTGTTCAGACCATGATTCAGGCGCAGAAGAAGTCTTCTTCCATGATTTACTACAGAGTTTGGCATGCCTACATTTCTTGGTGTGAATCCAAGAGTTTCCCTTGTCGCACTTTTTCTATTTCTAAGATTTTGGAATTTTTACAACACGGCTTAGACTTGGGTCTACAGCTGGGCACCCTCAAGGGCCAGGTCTCGGCCTTGGCCATTTTTTCCAAAGATCCTTTGCCAATCATAGACTGATCAGGACTTATTTCCAAGGAGTTGCCCATGTACGTCTACCGCGTAAGCCTCTATTACCGGTGTGGGATTTGAATTTGGCGCTTTCTGCTCTCCAGGGTCCCCCCTTTGAGCCTTTGTGCGACGCTGCGTTGTCTATCTTGACCCTAAAGGTGGTCTCTTTGGTACCTATCACCTCGGTGCACCGTGTGTCAGAACTGGCCGAACTTTGTCCCCTTATTTTGAGCGGCATAAGGATAAGGTGGTTTTTCACTTTAAGCCTGATTTTTTTGCGTCGTTTCTCCCTTTCATCTCAATGAGGAAGTTGTTTTGCCTTCCCTGTGTCCAGAACTGGCTTATTCTAAGGAAAGGACCCTCCATGCCTTGGATGTGGTCAGAGCCATTAAGTACTACCTGGTTGCGACTGACTCCTTCAGGAAGTTGGATTCTCTTTTGTTCTCACTGAAGGTTCCAGAAAGGGTTTGCCTCCGGCCAAGTCCACTCTCAGTAAGTGGATCAGACAGACTGTGGTGCAGGCATACTCTGCCCAGGGGAAGGATCCCCCTTTTCGTGTTACAGCTCATTCTACTAGAGCTATTGGTGCTTCCTGGACTTTTCAGCACCAGGCCTCTGTTGAACAAGTTTGTAAGGCCGCTACTTGGTCTTCTGTTCATACCTTGTTTTTGGCCGAAAGGTGCTTCAGGCGGTAGTGAAATGAACTACATGCTGTTCTGCACTGGGGAGCCCGCCCTAATGGACACTGCTTTTGGATGTCCCAACTGTCATCACTTCTGGGACGACCTGGACTGGATATAGTGAAAAATACAATTCTGTGAAACTCACCTGTAGAATTGTTTTTGAATATATCCAGTCCAGGTCGTCCCACCCCGCCCTTTGTTCATTATCTCTTGTTTGCCTGTTATGGTGATTACATTTTATATTGGACCGTTGTCCTTAGTTTTTTGTTGGAGAGAGTACATGCTGAAGCTATGTGAGTTAACATGATTTCTTGGCCTCCCGGCCTGTCTCCTTTTACTGCTTTTTGTCACTATGGGAATTCTATGGAGACAGCTAATTTTATAGGGGGCCGGGAGGAGTTACAGCTCTGGATCTTGCAGTAACTGCGCCACCTGGTGGCGGACTACCCAACTGTCATCACTTCTGGGACGACCTGGACTGGATATATTCAAAAACAATTCTACAGGTGAGTTTCACAGAATTGTATTTTTAAACAGCAATCATGTTATGCATGCAGGAACAGGAGGGTAAGCTCTGGAGCAGTTGCTGAATGGAATCAAGGCTGTGGGAGATAAGTTGAGATTTTTTTAACCACAGATGTCCTTTAAGATCCCTTTAATTTTTTAGTTTAACTAACATGGACTACAGTGTTCCTTTAACCTCCAGGATTACTTACACTGACCATTTTAGGGGCCCCCAAAGTGGACAGTTTAAACCACTTTGTGGGTGATGGGCATGGTAGGGGTGTGGTTTAGCATGTGGCTTAATAATGGGTCACATGCTCTAGGAATATTTGGTCCATAAAAGATGTTGGTGATTGAGACAATGCTCAGAAGTCCATGCATTCCACTACCAGCGTTAAATCAAAGTGAGAGCAGTTGTAAACCACCCAGAAATCCAGCATTCTGCATTTGGTGGGATAGTCTTCCTAATGACTGAAAAGTGGGATATTTAACTGGTTCCAGAGCTTTCAGATGGACAGTGGGCCTAAAACTGGGGCAGTCCCACCGGAAGTTGGACATCGGGTCAATTTAGGAATAGTTCAATCTCCGTGCCCTTCTAGCAAGGATGTCAAACCTTGAAGACCAGTTTACAGGATGATGGGTGTGGTGTGGTTTAGCGATGTGGATTATTTGCAGGCATTTGAGAAACATATGTTCTATTACCCCTGTGAAAATGAACCAAAATTAAATTACACATGGTACAGTGCAGGTAAACAACGTTTTTAAACCAGACCAACGATTTTACAAAAAACAGTGATCATATGCATCCCTCTCCAGGACAATTCAAACTGTTGCACATGTACCTTTTTGTAACTCCTGCCATGGTTGTTTTCCCCCCACAATGGCGTACTATAGATCTGCCAGTGGCTTGCAAAAAGGAAGTGTTGCTGGGTTTCCTGCCACTTTGCATTGTGGGTTATGCTGATTTAGACCAGTCAGCGGCAAAGCTGGGATGCTGGGAAAGAAGGCCTTCCCGGGGGCTCAAAGACGGCTGCATCCAGGAAAAGTCGGTGAGGCAGCATTCCAGCTTTGTGGGTGCAGGAGCAAATGTAAGTGCTGACAATGATTCAGTATCATGCATGTACAAGGGGCAAGCAAGTCTATTTTCAACTATGCAAGGCTGTTGCTCCGGCATAAATACATAACACTTACATAGTAATCCTGCCTTTACTATTACAGTAATTGATGCTACAATGAAGCACAACACAAGCTTCGCCCTTAGGTTTTTTTCATGATTTTAGTATTTTTAATGTTTTCATTCTTGGTGATCCATTAGAATTGATGTATTGGATTTGGATGTCTTTGATTTGATTTTTTTTTCCTTTTTTTCTTTTGCTTAAAATAGTAAAAAAAAAAAAGAAAAGAAGGGAAAGGGGTAAGAGTAAATGGCAACAAAGGAAATGTGGGGAGTAAAAAAGGGACAGATTAAGCGAGTAACAGGGAAAGGCATAGACACAGATGGGAAACAAAAGGGCAGTAAAACGGACTGAAGTAACAAAAAAAGCAGATTGAAAAGGTTTAAAGAATGTTGGAGCTCTGAATGGTATTAATTCAATTAAAAATGAAACTGCCAGCCAAGAAGTTCAGATTGCTGCTGTTTCCACCTGCAGGATGTTCTGAGCAACAACTGCTTATTACTATTAGCATATTCACCCCACTTATCATGAATCATTTAGTAACGACAAAGCTGGAAACAAATACAAAAACCAGGGATATAGTTTTGTTTACAGTTTCTCTGGATAGGACACAGCAAAAGCCTGTGGGATAAGGGAGTGGAGGATTGTCCACTCCAAACTCATCTGGGATGTGTCCACTTCAGCACACAAATGCAGATGGCAAGTAGCTTCTGGTGTAGCCTATGCATGTAATAGGTGTGTTTCCTACTCCCCTAACCGTATTCATTTAGAGAGAAAAAATACAAAGGCCCACTGTGGGTGAAAAGTAAAAAAGGGGATTTTCCCTGCAGGATGTCCGTCTGGGTCCATTTCTTGACTTTCTCTCAAGTAGTTCTGGACCCAGTGCTCAATGGACACCTCTGCTGGCAGGCAGATGGAGCATGTTTAGCCAACACCCCCTTGCACACATTGAATGGAGCTGAAGGCTTGGAGGCAGGTGGGGTTCTGGCCATGCCTCTGCTCTTGCATTGGGATTTATTGGATTGTACAACATTGCAATTTTAAAGTGGCTCAAAAAGGTGCTGCAACAATGGTCCAGTTCATGTTCCCGGGGCATTTCTAATGTATAAAACATTGTTCATGCAAAGAAGGTCCTTAATACTTCTGCAACTGCCGAGTCAGCACGCAGAAAGCTAAACCCGTATAAATAATAGAGAGGAACAAAAGCAGAATGAAGATCTGTCATTACTTGTGTTTCATATTAAAGTCGCTCTTCAACCATCAGCATAGCAGCTCAGAACTTGTGTTCTTGTGTGATTGGAATATTAAACCAGATCTTGTCAGTCAGAACTCATATCTTTCTCATGTTGCAGACCAGCCGAGAACACTCACTGAGAACTTATTAGGTGCATCTTACTGATACTGAAGGGGTCGGGGGAAGGCTTCTATTATTAAAGCCTGTCCATCTCTAGAGGCTATTATGCTCACAGCATAAACAGAGGTACTACCCTGGCCATTTTCCTCTAACCTCTATCATGCATGAAGAATAGTCTGATGTCACAGACCAGCCGAAAACACTCACTGAGAACTTATTAGGTGCATCTTACTGATACTGAAGGGTTCGGGGGGGGGGGGGGGGCTTCTATTATTAAAGCCTGTCCATCACTAGAGGCTATTATGCTCACAGTATAAATAGAGGTACAGGTAGTCCTCGACTTACGACGTTGATCTGTTCTTACGCTGCGTCGTAAACCGAATTTCGACGTATGTCGGATCATACGTTCATACAGTACTGTACCATAATAACAGTACAGTACTGCAAACACTTAGCCTATCCAAACACCTATCCTAACACAGTACCCTACATAATTATCAATAAACATAGGTACAGTAAAATATTGTGCAGTATAGTACGTTTAATAATGAAATACTGTACTGTAAGTGCTGTAACAGTAATAAACAGTGTACTGTAATAAACAAAGATACTGTAACAATTCCATAATGAAGGGTGTTATGGCGTGCAGGAGACTAGTTTTTCTCATGTACAGTAACCGGGTACAGTGTGCAGTACTCTATGACTTCTGGCGCACGTACAGTTTGACTTACGACGCAAAACCGCATAAGTCGGAATGAGACGCCGTATAAAGCGTCGTAACCACGAAACGACGTAACTCGAGACCGTCGTAACCCGAGGACTACCTGTACTACCCTGGCCATTCTCTTCTGACCTCTATTATGGATGAAGAATAGTCTGATGTCACAGACCAGCCAAAAACACTCACTGAGAACTTATTAGGTGCATCTTACTGATACTGAAGGGTTCGGGGGGGGGCTTCTATCATTAAAGCCTGTCCATCACTAGAGGCTATTATGCTCACAGTATGAACAGAGGTACTACCCTGGCCATTCTCTGCTGACCTCTATCATGGATGAAGAATTCAGCTTTAAGTTTTTTAGAAACTCGCAGCTTTCATTGCCTCCAGAGGGGAGCACCGACCCAAACTAAATTACAGGAAGAAAAGGTCTATGGGGCTCTAATAGGTCAAATCTATTAAAGTTATTAACAAACTGAAATGAAATAACACATTTTATAGCCAAGCACTGTTCAGGCTAAGCATTAAAAGATACACAGAGGTGGCAGCCTCTAACTTATAACTAATCCGGGAGTTGCGCGTGAGCAGGGCACTCAGAATAGACAAATCCTAAAGGAGCCACAGCATACAACCCTGTTTGCAAGCAACCAATCCTAGTTAAAAGCAAAGGTCTCGGTTGGCACATATCTGCAGAGGAATGTTAAAGCTGCACCACCAAACGGCAAAGTGCCTCTGTGTAGGTGCAGTCCTAACTCTAATCTATGAGCGCCACCTTTGGGATATACTGTACAATGCAATGGATACATTTGCAGCAGCTTACCTTAAAGAGGAACATCAGACATTTTCTGATGTTCCTCTCTAAACATCCCTCCCCATTTCCTAACTGTCATTTGGATGTCGGCGTTATCTAAAATGCCAACATCCGGCAGTATTCCTGGCCCCTTTCCATGCCCCTCCCCCCATTAGCCAGTGACGGCTGCAGGCTTAGCCATCCTTACTTTAACCCGTCCTCTCTTCAAATGTCCCACGCCGTTTCTCAGATCTCCCTCTTTTCTGTGCGAAGTGTCATTGCAGCTTATGCAGTGACACTACGCATGCACGAGATCTGAGGGGCGGCGTAGTGCATGATGGAACGGCAAGATGGAGCTGTCTGATGGAGATGGTGCGGGACCAAGGGATGGGACAGGTAAGTCAAAACTTGTATAGAAACTGGAGGGGCAGGGGGATGGGTGAGCAAGCCAGGTTTGAGTTTTGTTAACTCCCCAATAACTGAAATGTTCCTCTTTAAAGTGGACCAAAACCCATGGCGATCACCCCTGGAATATATAAGATTCCCAGGCCGATTGATTACCTCCCCTGCGGCATCCAAAACCGTGATGTCCCGCTGTGTGAAACCCCCCAGGTCACCCATACACTTACTTTGTTTCCTGGTCCAATGGCGCATGCGCGAGCCGCGGGCGCATTCTTGCTATTCCTTTAGCAGGGCATGGGCCCGTGCAAGGCATTTGTGAATGGCCGGCACGGGCACGCTCCCTGTTACAGGGTAGCGGGGAGTACGGCCGTCAGCGCACTCGGAGCCGCTGGCTTTAGACAAAGGCTTAGACAATGTGACGTTTGGACGAGCAGCCACGCATGCGCCATGTGACTGGGAAGGGGTGTGTTGGCTTTGGTGACCTGGGGGGTTTTCCACAGCTGGGTACTCCTGATCAGGGTGTCCCGGGGGCAAGGACCAAAACCCAGGATAGTCAAAATCTTGGGTTTTGGTCCACTTTAAATTGCCATATTACCTCAAGTGCACATGGGAGTAAAATGTAAATGTCTTCCCCATACAGCCAAAGACTGCTTGCAAATATCAGTGTTAAAACAAATTGTTTGCTTAACTACTATGCAGCATATTCATCCTGGTGTGCTACTTAAATAAAGCTAATGTGGTTGAAATTTAGCCCCTTTCCTAGTACTGGATTATATATATATATATATATATATATATATATATATATATATATTTTTTTTTTTTTTTTTTTTTTGCATTCAGAGGTGGTTCTATCTCCGCCCCTTTTGTATCAGACTATACAGGACATCCCAATGCCTGGAAGGAAGGCTGCTCATTTCTCTGATTATCTGCTTTTTTGTATAGGTCAGCCTCAAAGTGCTAAAAATGATGGTAATGGATAAATATAATCCAGGGGGTTGGCTACAGAAGAGAGGCTGGATTTCAGCAACAACAGCTTTATTCAGCAGTTTACCAGGATAAATCTTTTGCATGTCAGGTAAGTAAACAAGTATTTGTTTTTACACTTAACCTAGACAATCTGCTTAATGGGGACCTCCAGTGAAAACTGGCTGGGGGTTCTCTGCCCCTTCACATCCAGTCACTGTAAAGCCAGAAACTGGACAGGCTGTACTTATTTCTCCCTCATTGTTTCTGTTTCTATACAGTGATGTGCAAGTCAGCTGCGAAAAACCTAATAGGCTCCAGGTCACATGAGACACCACAAGTCTGTTTTGAATGGCGGACCTCTTGAAAAACAGACCACACTGTCAGTCAAAAGGGGAAGTGATAGCAATTAAAAAGGACCCAGAGTTGGTTCTTGTTCACAGTGCTGTTAAAGTTGGTCAAAACCCATGAGGCTGGGCCCTGGAGTCTGAAAGACCCCGTGCCCGGCCACTATTCTACCCCCGGGAAACCCTATACCAGATGCCCCGCTGTGTGAAAACCTCTTACGCATCCCACAATCCCACAATGCGATCTCCCCTGCCGGTCGCATCTCCGGCTTCTGTGCGGCCGTGCACACTACTGTGCCCAGCCTTTCTGAACGGCATGCTGGGGATGCGGGCAGACAGCTGCACCACATCACAGCAGGACTTTTGAAAGAGCCAATCTCAAAAGTGATGCAGGGCATGGCTTCAGCAGCTGCTCGGGCGAGGGGGGGGCAAAGATTGAATGGTGGACCCAGAAATGGGTTTCGATCCGCTTTAAGCCTATCCCACTCCATCACTCCTTCATTGAGCTCCAAATTAGATAACTTTTCTTAGTGAAGCTCCACTAGGTGTTTACCTGTTATGCAGAAGATTCATCTATGTCAAAAGATCTAAGAGGCCGATTCAGCGGCAGGTAGCGACAGTTGAGCGACTGTAGCGGCATTTTCAGAGCGCCCGCTAGTAGTCGCTGTTCTTGGCCGTTGTTCGGTAGTTGATAGCGACTCAGTCGGTTTGCAGTAATGTTGAATATTGGGTGAGGAGTCGCTATTTGACAGGTTCAGCGCTGTATGGGAGCGCATGACAGCGACTGGTCAGAGCGACCGGCTCCCACCATATTCATTAACAAATCACGCTCAAAAAATTCTCGCGCTGTAAAATGCATGTTTAAACCCCAGAGCGCTGCCGGCGATGGGTTAAAAGTAGTTTTTTAACCCCCAAACAACCATATTTTTGGAAACCAAAAAAAACAAGTTTTTTTAAATAATTTTGTAATATGAATACATTAATATCAGACCTGTAATATCAATTCTGTACATTTTTATTTTTTTTTACCTTAAAAAAATTATTTAAAATGGCAGAAGCGGTCAAAGAATTTTTCACATTTAAAAAAAAAAAAAAAAAAAAAAATTAATAATTAATTATGAATATTTAAAGATTGCTCCATTGAAATGCATTGGAGAGCACCAGGTAGCGAGAGGTCATACCCGTCGCTGTTCAAGATCGGACGCTGGCGCTGTGGGCTGAGGCTGGAATAATGATGAATGAGTGGCTATCTGGCGCTATCTCAGTCGCTAAGCAGGATTGCCTTGATAAATGTGTGATTGTGGTGGGGAGCCGGCGTTCTCGTGGCGGGGCCTGTCATTACCGGCCGCTCACCAGTCGCTATTCCTTCATAAATAAGGGCCAAAGTCTAGTAAAGTCTAGTGCTCCCCTAAAGCTCCTCTCTGGCAATCAGTGACATACGCTTATTGAGAGGGATTTACACTATGCAGATGTTTTTGGAATAGCAGGATTCTGCCACACACATACAGGAGCCGCCATCGCTGCCATAGAAGTTCATTGTACTTTTCCAAATGAAAAAATTCTGAACCTATTCATTATGGCCCACAACCAGGTTCCAAATCTTTTAAGTGGCCTGCGCCCCTTCAAAAGTTTAAGCAGCCTTGTTGTAAGAGATCTCAAGGGTAGGGCAGCTGGAGAGTCAGGTGGTGGCTAGCCGATACCCCTTCCTGATTTCTTCCAGCCCCACCAGCCAGGGGAGTGCAGGAAGATTTTGGTGCCCACCGATCCTGTACTAAAGGGCTTTTAGTGGGTGGTGTGTTTCAATGGCTGAATGCTGTCTCCCCAGGCATCAGTCTTTATGCCTGGTGCACCCCCTGGCTGGTAGCCCAGGGAGAGGGGGTTACATTTAAAATGTAAATAAAAATATAATGAAAAACAGAAAGATTAGACAGATAATTCAGATATATGACCCCTTATAGATCTGGTTGTGTTCAGATTTAGGTTTAAAGTGGACCAACACCCAGGATTTTAGCTATCCTGGGTTTTGGTCCACTTCCGCGGGGCACCCCGATCAGAAGTGAAACCCCCCCGATCGATCTAAATAACTCACCTCACCCCGCTCCCACGCGAGCGCTCGTCCAATCAGAGCGCTCAAAGCCGCTGTCGTATGTACGGACAAGCGACGGACAACCACAGCGGTTCTGAGCGTGCTGGAGGCCACTTCTCGCGCTTCCTTCTAACAGGCGTTTGTGAATGGCCGGCACGGGTGCGCGCCCTGCTAGAAGGAAGCGCGAGATGCGGCCGCGGCCCACGCATGCGCCGTTGGAACGGGGATAAGGTAAGGTTTCTGGGCGTCCTGGGGGGTTTTGGATGCCCCACGGGGAGCGATCTGATCGGCCCGGGAATCTCATGGATTCCCGGGCTGATCCCCCCTGGGTGTTGGTCCACTTTAAAATAAAAAAGTAGAGATGAATGCACCCTGGTTAACCGAGCTGCAAAGGGTGCAATGACGGGGCCTCCCAAGCCCCATACGTACTGATACGTACAGGTTTAAAATAAACCTCAATAGCCTGGCACAGTCAAAGAACCGGATGGGAGTTGTTCCATTTATCTATGTATATATAATAAACATCCACTATTCAGTATATTGAATAATTTGATTGAATTGATTGATAGCGGGAATCATCTTTGGAGGAAACCTAGCCAGATGTAGCTTGGTGGGTTTGGCAGGAAATGTGTCCGGTGAGTGATGACCTATTGATCAAGAGGCATCCTGCATAGACGAGCTCCTGCCTGACTATGAGCGGCCTAAACAAAGCCCAGGGGATGCTTGTAAATAACCATCTGGGGTGAGAGCATCATCACCAATAAAGGGCATACAGAAAAAACTATTTGTTGGAAAATGTGTCATTTTTAACATATCCCTGAGGGGTTGCACAAAATAGCTCAAACAATTACCTCAAGGACTCATCTGGCTGTTTGATAAATACTGTGATTTAAAAGAAATCTATAAAAAATGGAACGTATTCACAGTACTTCATTCTTTAATAAATTTGCGTGACAATATTATATATAACAGATCAAATATAATATGCATATAGATTACTTGCTATTTTATTTTTTTCATGATTCCAAAAAATGTATGTGACAAAAATGTATGTGGTAATTATATATATATATATATTTATTTATTTAGTGAATGTATGTGATAACAGGTCATATATTAGGCATTTTATTAAAATGCAATATTTGTTTTTTTTTTTTTGATCAGGTGACATTACTGCAGAAAATTAGTAATATGCACATAAACAATCAGTTTATTTAGGGGATATATTTGATAACAGCTTGAAATTAGGATTTATATTAATTTAAATAATGTATTAATCTTTTTATTTAGTATATTGAAATTACTGCTGAATAATATATATATATATATATATATATATATATATATATATATATATATAGAATATTCATTTAATTATATAATTTACTTGTATACTTTATGTACTGATTATTTGATCATTGTTTTATTGTATACGACGATTAGTGACATGGAGGATGATTTATTACTAGCACCACGTATCACCATGTGAGTGTCTGTATAGCGGCGCTTAGAGCGACCGCTAGTAGACGCTGTAAGCGGGTGTCGGGCACTGTAGAAGCGCTCTCTCTGATTCACTGCAAAGCCAATGGAGAACGCTAGGTGGTGTTCTAAGGTCTAATCGGCCAAGACTACACTACATCCAACAAGAGGACACAGCTGCAGCGAGCGATAGGTAGCGCCAGCTCACTGCGTCTGGCACTCAGCGCTCCACACCATATTTAAAAAAAAAACTACAGGGACACAGTGTAGCTGCCCTAAAGCTGGGCGCTGTAGCATAGAGTGCCAGACACTGTGTGATCAAAGTCTGATTTTGAACACATATCCACCAGTAACAAAGCGAAAACACATGGAATGAGTCCAAAAAATGTATAAAAGTGTTTGTTTGCAGCCAGGAGAGGTCACACAATGATTGGTCAAAAACAAATTAAAAATGTCAAACACGCTGTTTAAACACAATGAACGCCCATTGAAATGTATGAGAGAGCGACAGTGAGCGAAAGGTAATACCTGCCGCTCTGGAACCTAGAGCCGCCTGTAATAATACTTTGGACACTACATGGCGCTGTTAAAGTCTCTCGCCAGATTCGCTTTCATAAATGTGGTTTTGCCTACAGCGCCCGGTGTTCACCAAACGCTGCCTGCCGCTACGAGGCGCTACCTGCCGCTATCCCTCCATGAATAATCCCCTTAGTTGACCTATTAAGAAGATTGGACTGCTTTAAGGGTAACCTCTAGCATTTTATACAGATGTTTTTCTTAGGGCCGTTTTAGCATCATTTTTGTGGCTACAGCGCCAGCTTCAGTGCTCCCGCATTCCCATCTTATCTGGCACTGTGTTTTATACTACATTGGCATTAGCAATTAGCTTTGCTATGGCAGTGCCTGTTGGACCCGCCGACCGATTATCCCAGCGCCAGTGAGCGCCACTTTGTACGGCCATTTAACAGGCGCTCCTCAGCATATTTAAATATATTTATATTTTTTCTTCCTTGAAATCTTTGGCGCTGTAATTTTACGGTGCTGGTTAGCGTTTCATCATTACAGTTACAGGATATCACTTCTGTAGACAAAGGGGGCAACTTTACAGTGCATTTAGGCCCTTATTTAACAAGGGATAGCGACAGGTAGCGACTGGTGAGCGGCCGGTAATGGCGGGCCCCGCCACGAGAACGCCGGCTCCCCACCACAATCACGCATTTATCAAGCCAATCCTGCTTAGCGACTGAGATAGCGCCAGATAGCCACTCATTCATCATTATTCCAGCCTCAGCCCACAGCGCCAGCGTCCGACCTTGAACAGCGACAGGTATGACCTCTCGCTACCTGGCGCTCTCCAATGCATTTCAATGGAACAATCTTTAAATATTCATAATTAATTGTAATTATTTATTTTTTTTTTTTTTTTTTAAATGTGAAAAATTCTGTGACCACTTCTGCCATTTAAAATCATTTTTTAAAGGTAAAAATAAATTAATAAAAAAAATGTACAGAATTGATATTACAGATCTGATATTAATGTATTCATATTACAAAATTATTTAAAAAAACTTGTTTTTTTTGGTTTCCAAAAATATGGTTGTTTAGGGGTTAAAAAACTACTTTTAACCCATCGCCGCCAGCGCTCTGGGGTTTAAACATGCATTTTACAGCGCAAGAATTTTTTGAGCGTGATTTGTTAATGAATATGGTGGGAGCCGGTCGCTATGGCCAGTCGCTATCATGCGCTCCCATACAGCGCGGAACCTGTCAAATAGCGACTCCTCACCCAATATTCAACATTACGGCAAACCGACTGAGTCGCTATCAACTACCAAACAACGGCCAAGCACAGCGACTACTAGCGGGCGCTCTGAAAATGCCGCTACAGTGACTCAACTGTCGCTACCTGCCGCTGTTAATGAATCGGCCTCCCCGTTTGCGTTTTAGTTGTTGGTGTCCAAATTACACACTGTTAAGCAAAACAAGCCATTACATTTTAATAACCCCCCCCCCCCCCCCAAAAAAAAAAAAAAACATTATGGCCCATCTAGGTCCTGTGTTTCAATGATTAAGTCCCAATGCAAGTTCTGTACAAAATGTGTGTAATAAATGTGTGTAATATTAATTATAAGCATTACACTCTACAATCCAGTTCTGCCCATTGTGCCCCATTGAGCTACATCACCAGGTTACTTACAGTAGAACATACAAACCATGAGCCTAGGTGGGAAAACACACTGCATCCTGCGCAGCTCATCATGTCCACTCCTTGCATCATTAGGCAGCGACATCTTCAAAGAGAGATTATTTATACCCAGAAAGGAAACAATTTAACAAACAATGACAAAAAGATCAGTGATTCATGGCCCCCTCGAGGAAACCTCAGAAAGAACAAAATCATCCCAGCGTACACCGGCGGAGCAGACTGAAGCCTTTTTTATCCTGTTTGTATATATGGTAATGGCACAAAAAATCTAAGAAATAAAAAATAAATCAACTAAGGGATTGTGAAATAATTACACTGCTGTTTCTCACATTGCAGATGTATTGTCTTATCTTTAAAGTAGTGATTAAATATTTCTGAAATGGTCCTTCTTTCTATAGCTTCTTTCCATAGCAAACACCAGACAACAGTTTACTTATTGTCGTGGCTTTAAAGTGGACCAAAACCAAGGATTTTGACTATCCTGGGTTTTGGTCCTCTCCCCCGGGGCACCCCGATCGTGTAAATCCCCCCAGATCGCTGAGCGCAACTCGCCTCTTCCCGGTTCTACGGCACATGCGCAGCCGCTTGTCCAATCTGCATGCTCGGAGCCGCTGACATCACAATGTCAGGGAGGCCGATTTATTAATAGTGCCAGGTAGCGACAGATGAGCGACAGTA
The DNA here is from genome assembly GCA_027917425.1 of Gastrophryne carolinensis. Lineage (NCBI taxonomy): Eukaryota > Metazoa > Chordata > Amphibia > Anura > Microhylidae > Gastrophryne > Gastrophryne carolinensis. Next base: position 155,451,907 of record CM051242.1, on the reverse strand, counting down.
GCGGTATTTTCACAGCGCCCACTAGTAGTCGCTGTGCTTGGCCGTTGTTCGGTTGTTGACAGCGACTCAGTCGGTGTGCGGTAATGTGGAATATGGGGTGGGGAGTCGCTGTTTGACAGGTTCCGCGCTGTATGGGAGCGCATGACAGCGAATGGCCATAGCGAACGGCTCCCAGCATATTCATTAACAAATCATTCTCAAAAAATTCTCGCGCTGTAAAATGCATGTTTAAACCCCAGAGCGCTGCCGGCGATGGGTTAAAAGTAGTTTTTTAACCCCCAAACAACCATATTTTTGACAAAAAAAAATTAAACAAGTTTTTATAAACATTTTGTAATATGAATACATTAATATCAGACCTGTAATAACAATTCTGCACAATTTTTTTTAACATTGCAGAAGTGGTCACAGAATTTTTGACATTTAAAAAAAAAAAAAAAAAAAACATTAATATCAATTATTTTTGAATATTTAAAGATTGCTCCATTGAAATGCATTGGAGAGCGCCAGGTAGCGAGAGGTCATACCTGTCGCTGTTCAAGGTCGCTCGCTGGCGCTGTGGGGTGAGGCTGGAATAATGATGAATGATTCGCTATCTGGCGCTCTGTCAGTCGCTAAGCAGGATCGGCTTGATAAATGTGTGATTGCGGAGGGGAGCCGGCGTTCTCGTGGCGGTGACCGTCATTACCGTTCGCTCACCATTCGCTACCTGGCGCTATCCCTTGATAAATAAGGCCCTAAACCTTCGCCTAAGGCCAGCGGCTCCGAGTGCGCTGGAATCCGCATCCTCCGCTTCCCTCTAACAGGGAGTGTGCCCGCATCAGCCATTCACAGATTCTTGGCGCAGGCACGCCCCCTGCTAGCGGGGATGCAGCCGCAGCTCTCGCATGTGCTGTTGGAACGGGAAGCAAGGTTAGTGTATGGGGCGACCTGAAGGGGGGGTTCAGACAGCAGGGCATCCCAGTTTTGGATGCCCAGTGGGGAGGGAATCGATCGGCCTGGGAGTCTTCTAAAGCGTAGGGGCAGACTAGACTGGCTATTAGGAGGCCTGGGAGAAATCCTGGTGGGCTGCACTGCTTTACTGACAACTAGGCTGTTCCCAATTCCTGCCTCCCTAGTCCCCCCACCCAGCTAAGAAACCCCAGCCTATGTTCTTCCCCAGCAATGCTACAGACACAGCATCATGGCCGGGGGGGTGGGTGTTACATTATCTGCCCCACAATACTAAGGTATTTGGGCTGGCTGGGAGCCTGTCCATTTAAAGTGGACCAAAGTCCACACTGATCGATTCCCCCCCAGGGCATCCAAAATAGGGATGACCTGCTGTGTGAAACCCCTCAGGTTGCCCCATTCACTTACCTTGTTTCTTGGTCCAACTCATGCACGAGCCATGGTCGCATCCCCACTATCCCTGGCCCGTGACAGGCATTTGTGAATGGCCTGCTCCTGTTAGAGGGTAGCGGGAGATGCGGCTGTCAGCGCGCTCAGAGATGCTGCTATTAGACGAAGCCTAAGACTATGTGACGTCAGCAAGTCCGAGCAAGCTGTTTGGACGAATGGCCATAGGACCGGGAAGAGGTGAGCTGCCTTAGGCAATCTGGGGGGTTTCACGAAAGGACCAAAACCCAAGATAGTCAAAATCCTGGGTCTTGGTCCACTTAAATTCGGTCACTGCTCAGATTAGTATCCAATAACCCAAGGGTGCTAGAGGCCACCCGCGAATACATTCCTGCAACCCCTGGTTTCACACACCTGCTCCTCGATCCCCTGGCGAAATGTGACCCTGTGGTCACATGATCTGTTTTTATCAGCGGCTGGAATAAAGTATAAATTACTCTGGACTACATTACTGCCACATAATTACGCCATCCCTCCAAAGATTAAGATAAAAGCTATTGCCACTATGTGCCTGAAAAGCTGCCCACTAAGGATCCATATTTGGGAGGTTTGGCACATCCAAGCTCAATCACACCACCAAATAATCAAGTACAAAACAAAGAAAAATAACATTTTAAATGTTGGAGGTGTGTTTCTGGACACATGCTCAAGAAGACACCTCCAATAAGAGAAATGTGCTGCTGCTTTTTTCCTTATTGGATGAAGCAACCTGAGAAAATGAAAGGTATCTATGTACAACTACAGGGTGCTTGGGCGGCAGTAGGGGTGTGTGATAATTCAGGTGATAATTCAAAGGCAATTGTTTGACCATTGTATTGGGCTTTGTTTGGCACTGTCCTAAACTGTTTTCTGTATTTTAAATTGTAAAAGAAATAGCTAAGATGCGAAGGTTTACAGTTTTACCCCATGATTTCTCTTCTAAAGCAATAGGGTCTGACCCTTGGAGCTGTGATGCTGCATAATAATCAGTGGGGCAAAGCTATTTGTGAGAGCTCTTGCTAGGAGGAGGCTGGGTGGGGAGGACGGTGGGAGGGGCTAGCTGGGCTTGAATGTCATGATTAAGGGCTGAGTCTGTGCCCGAAGCGCGTTGGCATCCAAACTGCTCCCTAATGCTTTATCTTGACTTGTATTCGTGGATGGAATGCTTTTAAAGAATTTTGTATGGAATAAAACGTGGATATTACATCCTTTTAAAGCGGATTAAGGCTGGCGTACTGATTGATCTACATATACATGTGAGCTGAGCACTCATGGCCGGGCCGTTTTCTGTGACTTTCGCAACCAAGGATTTTTGATATCTACAGGCGGGGCTGATCACTTTCGTTTTCCCCTAAAAGATAACTGGGCTTGAGTGCCAGCTCTTAGAGTGCCATCAGTGCAAAGACAGGCATGGTCTGGACTAGATCCTCGAGCTAGTAATGGTGGCCCACATCGGCAGGTGGCACTGGAGGGGCAGATAAAGAATTTATTTATGGCGCAGAGCTGAGAGGAGGCACAGCACTGGAGAAATTCTTGGCTAGGTAGAATGCTGTTTATTTTTTTAAAACTTTTCCTAAACATCCTTTCCAACTACAAATAGAAACAATAAAAGCTAACTCAGTGGAGTAGGTCCTGAGAGAGACATTATTTAGGTGTTAGTTAATGGATTTAAATAGCAATCACCATACATAATAGCTGTGGTGATAGAAACTAGACATTAAGTGTTGGTAGTGAGTAACATCAACCCCCCCCCCCCCCACCCCGCAGGGAAGAACAAGCTTTCACAGACTATGGACTTGAGTGTCTGGGCATCCACTTGGTAAATGAAATTCAATGTGGAGAAATGTAAAGTCATGCACTTGGGGTCTAATAACCTGAAGGTCGCATATATCCTCGGGGGAGTAAAACTGGGAGAAACACTTGCCGAGACGGATCTGTGGGTACTGGTAGATCACAGGCTAAATAACAGTATACAATGCCAAGCAGCTGCTTCCAAGGCCACCAAGATATTATCAAGCATTATAAGAGGCCTGAAATCACAGGATAGGGATGTAATTTTGCCTCTTTACATGGCACTGGTGCACCCACACCTGGAATATGCCATCCAGTTCTGGGCACCCGTTCACTCTGATTATGAAAAGGGAGAGCCACCAAACTAATAAGAGGGATGAAGGATCTTATTTATGAGGAAAGATAACGAGAATGAAATCTGTTTAGTCTTGAGAGGAGACGACTGAGGGGGGACATGATTAACTTGTATAAATATATAAATGGCCCATATAAAAAATATGGAGAAACACTATTTGAGGTAAAATCCTCTCTAAAGACAAGGGGGACTCCCTTCAACTGGAAAAAAAGAAATTCAATCTCCAGAGACGACATTTTTTACCATAAGAACTATAAATATGTGGAATAGCCTCCCACAGAAGCTTGTCACAGCACCAACTGCTGACAGCTTCAAAAAAGGATTATATGCTTATTTAGAAGAAAATAATATTAACAGTTACTATTAGCTGTTATCAGTAAAAAAAACAAAAAACACCCCAATACCCTCGGTTGAACTTGATGGACAAAGCCTGACAAACAGGAAGTAGGTACAGTAATGGTAACATCAAATCACAGGGGGTGTATGGTTTGGCCCATGTGCAGTATGTGACTGGGCGTGGGTATGGGATGTAAGACCAGTGGTTACAATCTCAGTATTTAATGCAAGCCCACGCCCATTTTCTAACTAAGGGGGACATCCAGATTGCTGGACAAAGTGACACCACACACTAGATCCAAAAAAAACCTCACTCCCCACACCCTCCCCCAATGGGCCGGCAGAGGGACCTAACAGGTGGGTTAGGTCTCCTGTGGACTAGCTTAATCCCTGGTGCTTTTTATTACTTTCCAGAAATCAGTTGACAAGTCTATTTATGTTGACTGATGTCTTCAAGTAAAGCACGACCAGTCTAGTGGCTAATAAACAACACTGCATTCATGTCTCATATGTATACAATTTCTCTTTTGCCGTGGTTTTATATTCCTGTTGTTTGTCTGCATTTCTCTTTTGTATGCAGCCCTGCAATGTCTCCGGCATGAACATCGATTTTAAAATCCACAGGTCTTTCTAGTATTAAATAGCACAAGAAGAAAGGAGGGTTTTCTAGGCAGGCAGTGGAGCTATCCACGTTTAATAATATTGATCGTTATAAGCTCAATCAATATTTTCCTCAATCAGTGTTTCTAACATTAGACTGATTGGAATCCATAGAGGGCATAAAATAAAGAAATCTCTCCATTTAAATTGATATAGACCAAGTTAATGGCCAAGACACCCAGCAGATAAAGAGGAATTTGGGGGCATACGGGGTCATTGGATATCTGGAAAAGTAAAACAATTTGGCTCTAGTCACAATCTGTATAAAATCCCTTATATTTTGGGATGGTGCCAAATCTGAAAGTATTTGTTTCAGCAAATGTTTAGACCGCTAAAAGGCATTGCTTCCTTAAAGGTAATTCCAGGCAATTGCAATAATAAGACAGCAAGGAGCTAACATAAAACCTGTCTCATGTGCCTCTTCTCTATTTCCTGCAGTGTGCTGTAGATTCTGTAAGAGGTCCCCAAACTTTGCCCCTCCTTTACATTTCCTTTTTCCATGACCACACTCCAAATGTGGTCACACGGCTGCCATTGACCCTGATTGAGCCTAGCAAGCATGACCACTGTGGGAGTGCTGAGGAGCAGAGGCGACTACATTTGGACTGTGGTTGTAGAGAAATGGAAAGGAGGGGCAAACGTTGGAGACCTGCTACAGTATCGACAGCACGCTGTAGGAAATGGAGGAGAGATATATGGCACAGGTGTCAGGTGAGCTCCTTGCTGTCTTTTAATTGTCATTGTGAAGGGGGTATGTACCTGTTCAACATTAGTTTAGGTCTGCAAACTGCCTTTAGTTCTAAACTTTAACAGTAAGTGTAGAAGAGCGTACACTTCAGTTTAGTCTTAGTAAGGGTTAACTTCCAGAAGTTGAATCATAGCTGGTTTTAGTAAAAAGACCAAAGGAAGGATTCTAGTCTAAATGTAACATATGTAGGAAGCCAGAAGGTGTATGCATCCTGACACCTGCAGAAGCGGTTGAGAGATGGATACATGACTCTGACTCAAAGTACGGAGCAACTCTAACCCTCGGAATCATATAAAAGACTTAAGACACTAGCTAGGAGTAAGCATTTGCTCATCAATGTAGTAATTGGAGTGAGAGAGAGCAGCCAGATCAACAGCCAAAGCCTGTGTCTAACCTTGCTAAGTGGAACAAGAGCGAGAGGAATCCCTTGGAGCTTGAGGAGTAAGACAAGACCCTAGCTACCATTGGAAGGGAGTAAGCCTGCTGTAGCCTTGTGTTCACAAGAGGGTAACTGGTCTTTGAGAGCTGTGGATAGTACCTGTTGGATTATATCTGGATGTACCTGTTTGAAGTTTGCAACTAAATAAAGCGAGTAACCTTCTTCAAGAGACTTGTGTCCTGTGCAGTGCATGTCTACCCTGTGTGTGTAACGCTTGTCAGCACCTCATTTCCACATGTGCCCACGGCTCCTTTTTTTTGGCCCAGCATTCCGAACTCACTCCCCACGCTCCTGGGTGCAGACCTGCCCAGGCCGAGTGTGCTACAATTGTCTAGATCCCTCTTAAAGCAGGGATGAACAACCTCACAGTGCCCTCGTTTTCGGTCCCCAACAAGTCATAGCCTAAATCTGTGTAAAATGTTTTAGGTGGAAAAGTGCTTGAAATCAGTTTAGTGCTGCCTGTGACTAAACGCTGTACCACTCACCTATTCCTAACCTCCATATACCCTACCCCTTCCCATCTCCCCTCTTCCTACTTTACCTCTGCCAACCTCTTAACAGCTCACTTTTACCATCATACCTCTGCTTAAAGCAGACCAAAACCCACATTTTTAACTAGCATCCCCTGAATTGCTTCCCTATAAAGAGTACATTTTGCCAATTATTGCTGATCTTGCATCATTCTAATCCTAGATACCGGCACCTGTTTTAGCTGTAAAGCTCCATCTCCTTCATTCACTGCCACTGTTGTGTGTGGCAATGATGTCATTGCCACAGCTATGCAATGACTGATGGTCTTCCATCTTACAGAGATGGCTCCAGAACGATTCGAAAAGCTAAAATATCCATTTCTAGTTCTACACCCTAGGAAGGAAGTATTGACAGGGGCTGGGGCCAAATGTTTTTCACAAGTTCACTGGGTTTTGGTCTATTTTAACTCACTTCTGCTCAAATCATCTAAGTTTACCTTTGCCCACCATTTCCCACCATCTCCCACCTTATCTCTGCTCATTTCCCTACTGCCACCTCATCTCTGTCCATCAAACCTTTTCTCGTCTCACCTCTACCCACCTTATCTTGGCTCACCTCACCTTCTCCTATCTCTATCCACCTCTGCTAAACCTTTCTCACCTCTGCCCACTTTACCTCTTCTCACCTCTGCAGATTTCACATCTGCTTCCCTCTTCCCATCATACCCCTGCCCACCTCTAACCAAATCTCCTCTTCCCAGTTGCCCTCACCTTTTTCTGCCTCACCTCTTCCCATTTAATTCCACCTCACCTCTGCCTACCATTACCCAACTCTGTTTACCTCAGCTTTGCCCAACTCTATTCACCTAACCTCTTACTATTTCTGCTCACCCTACCTTTTCCAGCATCTCTCCTACCCATTTGCTGCCTCACCGCTTCACATGCATAAAAATATATACAATGTTTTAAGGTCACAGCTTTTCTACAGTAAGTGGCCTTTTTGCTGATCAGGATTTATCACTACCTCTTTGACCTAGAACAATAAGGCGAAGCAGACCTTAGATCAAAAAACTTTGTTCAACCTTACTTTACCTGTTTTTCCTGTGTTTTACCCTTTTGATAAATTAAGTTTTAAGTTGGGTTTAGCAATCTGCTGACCCTTATTGCCCCCCACCATGTGTGCCACAAAGAAAAGCCATAGTCACCTTTTTTCCCCCTCGGTCCTACTCTGATAATCACAAACTGACCACGTTTTGAGATTGACCCATCTAGCATTGTGCAGGCCCTGGTGGTCTCTGTGATTAACAGCCTCCCCTACTGTCAGTCGCAGTGATTACAGCACGCCCACTCCATTCACTGCAATGGAGGAGAATGCTGGAGTCAGATAACATACTGTACAGTTGACGCCTCTACGTCTTGCTTTTATCTCTGTATTCCATTAGACTTCAAGGATGCAGAGGAAGAACTTTCTCATTCGCATTAACCACTGAATATGTTTTTGCAGCATAACTGTCACTTGGATTTTCCTGCATTCTAGTGGCACCACATACATCAGTAATAATTATATTTGCTCTGCCAGCTACTCTAGAAACACAGTGCAGCCCTTATTCCTATACCTTAGTCATTAGTGAATTGTGTGTTTTGTTCCCGTTAGGTTAGTTTTAATGAGTTACAGAAAGTTTGTCATTGTAGCAATCTGGTTCTCATTATGTTTTGGTACAAGTTTGCCATTAAGTTTGAGTCATATCATATTTATTGAATGCAGCTCAGAAGCAATGTCAGTGCAAAGTTCCACATACTCATTAGACCTCCAGACTTGTATTCAGGGTTGTTTCTAGGGGAGACCATTGGAGGCACCCATATCCCAGCCGCCCTGTTTTCTGCAGATGAGTTAGGAGCAGTGGTATAGCTGCGGGCCATAAGACAGGGCCTCATCTGCCATATAGGGCGCAGTCATGGTAGGGGGCCCTGCCTGCTGCTAAAAGGAGGTGCAGCATGGCACATACTGGCATAAGACAGCAGCAGCACTAAAAGATGGGTAAGCAGGGAGCAGATTTCTTTCTTTCCCACACTGAGCACTATTTTGCCTGCCCTGCTTGTATTCATTTACTTGTATTCATTTACAGAGGTTAATAGACTATTATGTCCTTTAGGAATAAAGTTTACAAACTGTTAAATTGTTCCTTATATCTGCAAGCTAGGATACGTTTCAGTAATAGTCTACTGCAAACTGATAATAAAATAGCGGTTTACATAATTTATTTTTAAGATCTTATGGAAGGAGGATGAATGTAATTGTACTGTCAGGAGAGCTTTGATTTTCTACCAACCTCGGTCCTACAATGACAGGCAAGGCTCATCTTTGCTGACCTTCCTTGTTCTTCCAGCTAGCAGTAATGTCACAGGGTTCCTAGCTTATGGATGTCATCAGAATTTTCATTAGTCCCAAAGAACTTTTGGTACATCATTCCAACTGCTACGATACCCGTTTTTTTTTTTGGGGGGGGGGTCTCACCCTTTCTCGTTTGCGATTGCTATCGGCTTTAGGTGGGAAATGAAGTGGGGTTTTTTTTTGGACTATGCCTTGCCTCTTTCAGTGATCTTACAATACTTGTACATAAACATTAAACATGTTTGAAAAAGGTTGTATGAATGCAATACACAAATGCAATTTCTTTTCTCAATTCGCATAGTATATTTCTTTTTTGTTGCCTTTCACGTCTGTTTTTATTGTTCAGTTTGTAGCAAGTAACAGGTTTATCCCTCAGTTGTAGCAAGGGGTAAATGAAAATTTGTGTAGACGCGTTCCGCAATTTTAGTGCTTCATCAGTACACTTGGAAGTTTTGGGGGTGGCAGGTCAGGTCCAATCACTTTGACCTGTATGCTGTGTCTCCTCTTATGCTGATGTCAAATTATTTGCCATTTGTGTAGGTACTTTAGTCGGACATCTGACCTGTTAATTGGTCAGATGGGGCGGATCTATTGCCAGAGACTGTCCTGCACGCTGCTGCTTTTGTTGGTCCGGTTTACCAGGGGTTGTGTGCTCCTTTCCGTTAGCTGTGTGTTGCATGTTCCTCCAGCTCGTATTCATGCTGTGATACCCCACTAACATAGATTCTAACCTGGCAGCTAGAGCTTATCTGTGATCTGAGCTGACCTGTTTTGAGATGATTTGAGCTGACCAACCTACAGATACAGCATTTTTAGAGATCTCCCCATAATTCCAGAGTTTACTCACACATCATTGTCAGCTGTAAATAACCTATAATGTGGTTTACATTGTAACAGCAGGGCGCCACCATTGTTATACATCAAAAACACAGAAGACAAGTGGTTAAGAGTGGGACTGGCACTAACAGACTGAGCACTCCAATTGATGCCAGTACAAAACAAATGTGTTTATTAAATATATTGCACATGAACCCAGGAACAGTAAGACAGTACAAACCCAATGGTACTGTAAAAACACACAGTGTTGTGTAGTCTTAAAAAATATGGGGGCTCTCCCATGCACAACACACATCCATCCACACTAATGCGCTGAAATTGGCCGGCAAATGTCCAAATATAAAAGTACCATAACCAGTAATCATCAACTGCTAAGGATAGCGTGTGCTTTATCCAGTCGCCGTTGCTATATGGCCAGAGTTCCGGAGCAGGCAGGGAGACTGGTAAAGACGCTGAAACCATCAGGAGCTAGGGCCTCCGGGCGTTGTGTGCTCCTGCTCTACTGTCTGTGTCTGCCTTACTGTCTCCTTGCTGACTCCAACCAAGTTATGAGTGGCAGAATAGAGCTCACTTGTCCCCGGAGCTCTCTTCTGCCACTAGTAACTTGGTTGGAGTTGGCGAGGAGACAGTAAGGCGGACACAGAGGGTAGAGCAAGGGCACATGGCTATCTGCGAACCAGGGTTTCTCTGCACAATTATTCTGGCAGTGCACATGACTATATTGAATTTGGTGGGATTGCTACACTATATTGGCAGACATGTATCTGGCTTTTTAAAATGTAAAACAGCAGGGAGCTGGATGGATTTTTAAAATGTGCAGCATGGCAGCAGGTTTGATGACTCCCAGTGCTGCTACTTCTGTATTTCTACCTGCTAGCAGGAGTAGCACAAGCTTTGAGGCAAGCCCTCAGATCTGGCTGGTAAAGAAAATGTTGTCCACATCTTCCACCAACCTCGGTCCTACTATGACAACTAAAAATCAAATGTGACCTACCCTAACCCTAGCTTAGTGTACCATCAGAACTTTTGGTTCATGCAAGACGTAAAAGTCAAGCCAACCACTAATTTCTGAGATCCTCCAACACCCCTGTATGTATCATGGCAGTTAGGGCTTATATGCAGTCATAGCTGTTCTACCCAATTCTATCCGCTAAGAGCAGTGTCAGCTTAGGGACACCATAAGAAGTTCATAAGAAGTTTTAACAGGCTATTGTTGTGATCCATCACCAATACTGCTCTTGTCCTGACAGGCTCATATGTTCTGCCCACTATAAGTGGTGTAATAAGTTCCCAAACTTTTTGGGGTAGAGTTTTAAGGTGCCAATTCTCCACCAACCCCGGTGCCACTATGAAAATTAAGGCGTATCTGGTCATTATCTGATATCTGAACAGATCTGCCCAGTTCTTCATGTAGTCATTCAGAAATGAACTAATAATTAGTAGTAGTAGTAGTAGTAGTAGTAAAAGGTCTGCTTTAAATATATATTGGGCCTCATCCAAATAGAATAGAATGCCAGCTGAAAAAAACAGATTCCACACATAATGCAGAAACTAGGACAGAGGATTAGCCTGCCTCTGTTTTCCTGCTTCAGTAAAAAAATAAAAAATGTAATTATTCTTTAATTATTGTTCTTATAAACTCTGTTTTACTCCGAGGCTAATTAAAGCCTAGGTGTATTGAAAATGTATATCTTTCAAATAGTATGAGGCACAGCAAGCTTTCTGCATTCCAGAGCTTTTTTTTAGTCCCAACGATGTTCTCTTAGATGTAAATGTAGACATGTATTATTTATAGGGACTTCTGCTTTCTGTTACTAAGAATAAGATGGAGAGAAAGAAAGAGAGAGAGAGAAAAGAGAAAGAGAGAAAAGGATGGGTTCATGATTGGTGCGCCGGTGAGTGCGCACGCTATTTGGAACATTAAAATAATTAATAATAAAAAAAAATTGTATTGTCAATTTGCACACTATGTTCCACTAGCGCACTTTTTTGCACACTGTCTCTGACACCTGATTTATAGTATGTTTAGAGGGCAGCAAAGTGTGCGCAAATGTGGCAATTTGAAGAGTGAATTTCTTCCAGCAAATAGGTGGAGAAACAGGCTTATTTAATTCCAAAAACAGATGCCGACAGCGTCCTGCATGTTTCAGCACAATGAAAACTGTAAGCCAGGGGTTGTTTTTAGCGATTGAACCCTTTTTTGGTTTGGGTTTCTACAAAAGAAATGTTAACAATTTAAAAAAAAAACACAAAAGTAAGGTCCAAACAACAACAAAAATGAACCCCCCCCCCAAAAAAAATGCAGAACACAGGTTCTTCAGAGAATACACTCCGGAATCGCGAATAGAGCTTCTCAGAAAAACAAAAGCTGGACAGATCAAATTGCTATGGAGAAAGAGTAAAGGAAAGGGGAGAAAAATGGGCGACCATCAGGAGCAGTTAAACACTTAGCTGGCCAAATGTGCATGGGGCAGGGAATGAAAGAAATAGACAAAGTAAGAGAAAGAGAAAAAAAGATAGGGAAAAGGATAAAGGAAAAAGAGTAAGAGAGAGTAAAATAAGAGAATAGGATGGAGAGAAACAGATAAAGAGAGAGTGCACGGCAGAATCTCCAACATGACGTGTCTGGCAGAGTTCTGGAAATGGCTCACTGTACAGAGGAGGGGGGCTATAATTCTGGGTGCACATACAGAGCAGCAGCCCGGCTTTTACAATATTACAACCACCAAACCTCATTGAGCCAAGAAGCCGAAAGCCAACCCCACAACCCTCCAAAAGAGTGTCAGCCACCTGTCCAACCCAAACCTCAAACACACCCTGAGAAAAGCCCAAATAAAGTGGGTCATAGAGAAGTGCAATAAGCAATACCTGAAGAAAGCTAGTAAATAACTCTACAAGTGTCTTCTAGTGACTGCAGTAGTGCTACACCATGGCTTGTTCCAAAGACAAACAGACTCCGAGCCTGTACAGACTGAGCACCTACAGCCTGGGGATGAAGTCAAGGTGGCACAGACAAGCTACAAAAGAGCAGACGATTGTGCAGAAAACCTGAAAGATGAGTGCCATTTCCTTCTAAAATGCAGCAAATACTTATGTGGGTAGCTGCTTACTTCCTCTCATATCCGGGTTGACACTTTCACAGATGAGGAGAGGAGACTCCACATCCAGATGAGGGAAGCAGAGTCCACTGGGTGAGATGTCCCCACCTGCCACCAAATGAGAGGAACATAAGGCACCATACAAGGTTATACCCCCATTAGTGGATCTTTACCGCCATGGAGTAAAAAGTGTAGGTGTTGATAACCAATCTGTGAGCATTTTTAAAATTCAAACTTTTTATTTATTTTTATTATTTTGATGAAGGTTTACTGAATCAGGGCCTCTAAATGCAGAAACTGCATGTCCTTTTTTCCAATAGGGATCTCCAGACAGGGGTGCCCAGTAATGTTAGGCATGACAGCAGTGGGGGAGCTTGGATCTGGGAAGTAACTCATTTTGGGCAGGAGCTTGGATCTGATAAGCAACTCATTTTGGGGTTGTCTGTGCCACCTTGACTTTATCCCCAGGCTGTGGGTGCTCAGTCTGTACAGGATCAGGATCTGTCTGTCTTTGGAATAAGGTTTGGGGCCATGGTGTAGTACCACTTCAGTCACTTGGACACTGGTATTTACTAGATTTTTCCAGGTATTGCTTATTGCAGTCCTTTCAAAGTACTGGAATAACAAATGAGGTTTCCTCAGGGTGTTGGGGTGATCAGACCACTAGTCATTTCTGACAGGCGGTTTGCTTTAAATGAGTATGTGATTTGGCCTGCAAATCGTTGTAGTGCCTGTGCAGACTATCTGCTTATCTTTGTCTATCTATAGTTCATAGGCATTACTCTTGTGAGCCGTTCACCTTATTGCGGCGCCCCCACAGCTCTTTGCCTTTGTACCTGGTAAATAATTCAATGTCTTTAGACAGTGACTTTCCTCCACTCTATTTGTAACAAAACAGGTTACATGTACGCTCTATTGATTTCCCTCCTCCAGAAGCTCGTCTCCGCTTTCTGCCAGATTCTACGGCTACAATCTCTGAGCAAATGTCACCCACTTACGAGTACAACAAAAGCTCATAGAGGGCTGCCAGGTGTTTATTCTAAGAATCAGAGGTCAGGGGTGCTCAACTTGGCCAGTAGCAATTACCAAAGTCTCCACCGGCTCCTGGAAGGTGAATGAAGGAAATACATCTGGTTAAGCAAATTAAAGTTATAAGTTCAGATTCTGTATAGACCAATGCCCCCCCTTAAGGCCCACCAACAGGTAATTTTTGCAGATCATCACAAAATCAGGGGTGAAATAATTAATTCTCAGACAGAGGCAGGGCTGTGCAGTCAAAATCGTACACAGAGCTATAGAGACAGTTATGTGGAGATTCCCAAATTGGTGGGTGTGAGGAATAGGGCAAATATTACATTTCATTTTTCGCTGATGCCCAACATCCCCCTTTAAGATTCTCTGTCCCTAGCAAATGTCACCCTTTATTTCCCCCTGTTAAGGCTTTCTAGTCATAAATATGCACAGGACCTAATCTCCCACAGGAAGGAGAATTAGCACTTATGAGTTGAGCCGAGCGCAGATCACAGACTCCCTGCTGATTCTCTCACAACTCCAGCATGGGAAGGTCTCGATGGGTCTGAAGGCGGTATGACCCCTGACTGCGAGCTCCTTCACATTAAAGACAAGAGCTGCAGACCTGTGGCACCAACACAAATCAGACTATAGCTGGGCCACTATGTGACCCAGCACCAAGCCAGGTACAGAACCAGAATGGGCCCACAAAACCGCACGTAGAGGGGAACGACAAGGGGAACCTAGATAAATGGAGATCTAAGTTTCTGACCCATTTAGGGACCCTATCTTTGGACTCATCGGGTGCCCTGCATCGAGCCCAATCTTTTGGTGCCATATCCAGAGCCATACGACCCTCCTGCTCAAAGTTATAACCCCTAAAGGGTTTTAGGTGCTAGAGCAGGCTACACAACGGTGGGAGGGGACAATCTGGCCCACAGAAGGGAGGGAGTGAAAGGGTCCCGAGACATAAAGGGGGTAACCCTGGGCCAGGCTTGTGTTACTTTTGGAGGAGGTCATGCAGCAGCGTGCTGGAGGTGCCCATGAATAGGCTTGCCATTCACCTTCATTCTGTTGGAGCTCTTTATCACTACTCTACAACTGCAACTTAAGGTAACTGACTATTATATATCTCTGTGTAACTCACGGTAACCTGACACCCACTACTCAGAACAGCTTTTGTATTCATTCATGTTCCATCATAGCCAAATTTTTTTTATCACTGCCTAGTGTGCTTATAGCATTAAAACCTTTATTTAACTTGAGCAATCTTTTTGCCTTAGCCAAGAATCTGTGTGTCCGCAGGCTTTGGGCCTGATAGTCCTGCTAGGAGGGTGTGACAGACGCTCTGTCTTTTGGATGTCATCACTATTCAGTTGCCCACCGGGTCATTCACTGGCCTTTTCTTAATTAGGTCATTGTATTTTGATACTGTTACAGGCAATGTCATTGTAGTTTGGATTGTATTATAAACTGCCATTGTGTTAATTGATTACGTCACAGACAATGGCATTGTTCTATTACAGCCTGCTATTGTTCTACTGATTGCGTCACCGGCAGAGTTGAGGGATTGTGTGCCCTGCTGTTATTGGTCGGTGTGTGTGTCATGCAATAGGAGACTTGTGTATATAAGGCCTAGAGTGGCACTAATAAAAAGACTTCACCTTCACCCTCAATACTGAAGTTCTGTCTCTTATTGGGGGAAACGCTATATTACAATTCACTAGCCCTTGTAAGGGCTGTTCCAGGTTCTCACGGACGACTCTGGAATTCCAGCAGCACCTCTTACGATTGGGAAAAGGACGTCTCGGGCGATGAAGCCCTCCGGCGATAAGGGTTATCGCTACAGAGGGCAAACAGACAGGGTTTTGGGAAGACGGACTGCATAATCGGAGGTCCCTGATTGATAGTTCGATCATGTGATCAACGGTTCACTGACAGTGGACATCAAGGAAAGAGTTGGGCAACACTGGTATAGTTATCACCAAAAGTTTTACGGGACCTAAAGGATTACATGTAAAAACAAAAAGGATACAAAAAAATCTATATATGAAAAACATTACATTGTCCTTTTCACAGTCTCATCACCTTTATTTAAAGCAGAAATAACGTTAAAGTGGTCTTATATTTATATGCATAACCCTCTTCAGGTGACTGCCAAGTGGGCTAGCACATGAACCTGAATGGTTGCTGACAGCCACATGGTTGCTCCATACAAGTGAATGACGAGGTGGTGACTTGACAATACTCTTTCTTTAAAAAAGACTTTAGATTCATTTACACCCCTGCCCAATGCACATCCCAATTAAAGCGGTCCTTCACTCTGAATAAGAGTCTATCTTATATGTTTCCTGCACCCTGTACATACAGATTGCCCACATTAAAAATCATCCTACCTGCATCTACTGCATGTTATGAGCCTTTAAACATCCAAGATGGCGGCTCATGGAACATCAGGCAGCCTGAAAACAGGAAGTGCCTTATGACTGTGCTGCTTTGCATTCTGGGATTTCTGACCTTTATCCCGCTCTCCTCTCATCAGTAAGTGTGATGCTTCTGAGTCAAGATGGTGGCACCCGTATCCTAAAGTCATGAACAGGGTTGCAGCCCAGCGGGGGAAAGAATAATAAGTGACTAAAAACTTAAAATATATTAATTTTAGATGCTGGGGAATAGTTTTTTATGGGTTTGGGCTTTTCAATAAATCATGGTGAAGGTCCGGTTTAAGTATTGATTACCTAGGCCATGCTTTATTCAGAGGAGTAGCTAGGCCTTCTGGCACCCAGGGCAAAGATTCAAAATGGTGCCCCCCACCTGTTCTCAGGCTCCCCTTTGGCACCCCCTCACCTGCTGCACCTGGGGTAAGTGCCCCCCCTGCTCCCCCTAGTTACTCCTCTGCTTTGGTGTCATTCTTGTGTCCCATGAGATTGCTGATAGCTAATGTTGAGAATCCTACAAATCAAAATTAGCTCAGAATTTCAGGGAATTTCAGGCATGAATCTGAATTTCTTTGAGATTCATGCTTATTGAATTTTCCCTGAAATTCTTATAAAACAAAGAAAAAACATGCTGTTACTTACCTGCACACACAGATTCCCCCATTGCTTTAGTCTGGTAGCTGGTGGTGGGCACTGTCTCAGCAGCGCCGGAAGCCACCTTGTGCAGCTGACAGTGAAGCCAGCTTTCCCTGCTCCCCTCCTGCATAACCATCACGGTGCTGCCACAGCAAGAGAGGAGCCGAGGAAGGTGGATGTGCTGTCAGAGCTTTGGGCGCTCCTGAGACAGTGTCCCCTGCCAGACGCTGGAACGGAGTTACAGGAGAGCCGACGTACAGGTAAGTGACTGACACTCCAAATGTTAATGATAAGTTGAAGCACACTGTATAAAGGAGTACTGAATTGAAGCAAGCGAAAATCAGGACGGGGTTCCAAAATTCCAAGGTACGTCTACTCTACGCGCACCAGAGCCACATGGAGGAGAACGGAAGATTGAACACCCATCATTGCAGGCATTGGTGCATTCTTAAGGAAGAATTTTTTAATGCTGGTAAAGATAATGACACATTTTGTGAAGGATAACAATTTCATAGTGTATATACAGAGAAATATATACAGTAGTGATACATGCAGAAACAAGTACAGGGAATCAATGACAAAAAGATAGACCATTGCTTGTAATAAATCTCAGGTGCTATTGCCAGCACTGAGAGAATAGTGGAAGCAGGCTAATCAGCTGTAGCACCGGGTGGATAGATACTCGGACCCTCAACGTTTCGGCTAAAGAAAGCCTTTTTCAAAAGGAGCCAGATGTGCTTTCAGAGCACAAGCCGGCCGGCTTCTTCCACTACTGAGACAGCCGCTGGGCAGGAGTGACAGGAGAGCTAGCATGCAGGTAAGTGACTGACACGCACCTCCTCACTCGGGATCCTTGGCCCGCTCTGCTGCCTGCCAGAGGACACAGCTCCTCCGTCTGGGGCACTGGGCTCCTACCACCTCACACCCCACCACAGGGAGGGCCTACTTGAGACAAAAAGCGAGTTCTGGTGGGTAAGCTGCCAGGGTGTCCTCTGCCCAGCTGCAGAGCGGGGACTGATGAGGGGATATCGGAGGAAAGCAATAGAGGAGATGAGTTCTTATTTTTTGAGTGGTTTCCTTAACAATTTCATTAGGACAAACTAAAATATCCTAGGGAAATTCAACAAATTGTCTGAATTAAGTTTTTTTTAGCAAACTCACTTTTCTCTACTAATGGGGTTTCCTTTGGCAGGTATGTACAGCACATGCACATCCTCCTGGGGAACCCAGTTGGTCGCCAGTGGAGAAGAGGACGCACTTGTTTGAGGTTCCATAGCCCAGGAACCCAGAAAGAAAGAAAGAAAAAAACACATATAAATATTGTTATTGAGGTATATATTTTAGTTATGAAATAACCGGCGCCTATGGGAAAACTGATAACCATTTATTCCTGTCCAATCCTGCACAGAAATCCAAGGAGGAGCTGGGGAGTCCTAAAGTACTGTGTACAAAATAGTAGAAGGCCAACTGCCAAGTCCAAGTAATGCGCTGAGCCGCCTGTAATACATCGGACACTACATGGCGCTGTTAGAGTCGCTCACCAGATTCGCTTTCATAAATGTGGTTTTGCTTACAGCGCCCGGCGTTCACCAGACGCTGCCTGCCGCTACGGGGCACTACCTGGCGCTATCCCTTCTTAAATAACCCCCCTAGTCACTTTTTTGTGGGGCTTGTGTCTAGTCAGCTGGTGACAGTTAGCAACTGCTGGAAATGATTAAGGAAGGACAAGGACCCTAGTAGTCCTAGGAATGATAGGTTTAGATAGGAAGTTAGTTAGCAAAGGTTTGCAGTAAATAAGAACTGAAAAGTCTACCTGTTCGAAGGAATTAGATTATTATTTATTTATAAAGCGCCATCATATACTGTAGCACTGTACAAAGTAAGATATAAGAATGTAATAAGTCAATTACAAGTGAGACTGTATTGCTATTAATGCAAGTGACTGTCTCGAGGATCAAGATTAAGGGGGGTATTGCGTGGGGGCCTCCAGAAATCTGGATCCCTCCTAAGCCTTAAAAGAATGCTTATAAGACTGATTTTGACCATCATAAGGATCAATAAGTAAAGAGGCATAAAGTGTGTGTGGGGGGGGGGGGTATAAACAGAACTAACATTTTGTTTTTACTGTAAGTAAACACTTAAAAGTTTTGTAGCATATGCCCGTATTAAACATATATTAAACTGTCTGATTATACTTATGTTGGGCGATGGTCAGAGTGGATGGGTATTGGATACTGGAATGGGGTGAGACACCTCTTCAAGACACAGACCCAGTAGCGCCAGGCACTTTTGCAATATTCAGCTTACTTTATTGTTTCAAGGTCGTGGTAAAGAACAAGTTAATCCAATTTACGGCCAGGTCAAAGTAAAGAACAAGTTAATTCAAATCTGAGTCAAGCCCAGAGGAGAGGGGTCCTTGGTCTGAGGCTTTACATTTCCCTTCTTCTCTGGACAGAGACAGGCCTAAACACAACAATATACATGAAGGGGTGGGGCTTAGCAAAACAGTAGAGGTACATCCCACTATAGAAGCTTCTAGAACAATCTTGGGACCCAGCAGCATGGGGGGGGGGCAGCAACTTGAAGAATTCAGGGTGAATTAGTAAACGTTTCCACCAAACATGGGTACTTAGTCTTTCCCCTGGGAATCTACCCAGGCACATAATCCTTTTACACCTCAGAGCTTGTGGGCAATGAGCCCAGTATAAGAGAGGCTATGGCATTACTGGACGAGGGCCAAAGACCTACCAGCTGCTCAACCAAGTACACAGGGCAGACTCACTCTCGTCTTTCCCTCCAACAATCACTCTCAGCCATGGTTCTGGTCTTGGGTCTCATGATTCCAGGACGGCTCTTCACAGAGTTGCACAGGGTCACCTGCCTTTGTCTATAAATATGCCACAAGTGTTCTTGCTGTTCCACCTAGGTTTTCTGTTATACTAGGAATAGCATCCTCAGATCCCATCTAGGATCCACCCACTCCATAAAAGAGGCTAACTCCACCCACCATCTACCCTGGTCTCATGATCCCTCTGATGATGGCTTCCCAGGGAAGCTCTACTACTGACCCTATGGCGGGTGATTTCCACCCAGGGACATCTCTAATCCCACTAGCTCCTTAATGGACTGAGACAGGGACTCAGATGAGCTGGAGGATCCTCCACCATTTCAATCCATTCCTAAACAAGCACAGCGGGCCCTACCCTAGACACCTCTCCTCCAGAAGGCAACAATAGGAGGCACATGCCATGGGGTGTCTGCCGGAAAGGTGCGCCTGTAGAAGGCAGCTCAACTAGAAGACATGGAGGCTGATCGAGGTGCCCCCGGGGAAAGGAGCAAATCCCAGGATAGTCAAAAGTATTGACTATCCTGGGTTTTGGTCCATTGTAAAGGGGAGGGGGAATCAAGAGGGCAGCCCAACCAGAGAACGCGGAGGCCACATTATGCCCTGTCAATGCCAGCCAAGAGTAGAGCCAGAGCAAGCCATCCCTAATTAGGGGCAAGTGAGCACTTGAAGGGGAGGGGGAATCAAGAGGGCAGCCCAACCAAAGGACGTGGAGGCCACATTATCCCCTGTCAATGCCAGCCGAGAAAAGGGCAAGAGCAAGGCAATCCTAATTAGGGGAAAGTGAGCACTTAAAGGGGTGGGGGAATCTAGTCCCCAGTCTCTTGGACTGCTCTGTATTAACCTGTACTTTACTTTTTGTTTTGCAGGAAGAGTCACAGAGGAGACCCCTGACCACCCTGGGTGACCTCCAACTTGCACTAGAGAGGAAGAAGAGAACGGAACCCACCAACACTCTGCACACTGCATTGTACCCCTGGGGATACCAACCTACCCAGACAACCTGGTGAGTAACTCACACTCACTCCTATAGGGAGAAAACCAATACTTATCCAGTGTGGAGGACGACCCCAGGATGCCTTCAGCAGGGGAGACCCTAGAGGTGCCATGCACCAGAACCCACCACGCCATGGCTCCACCAGCCCACCACCCTGCCCATCGCATTCCCCCTAACAAAGCCCAATTCCACCAGAGCAACAGTGGTATGTGGTATTTTTTTGTACTGTTCCACAAGTACATTACACATATTTATTGATCGTCTATCAATTCATCCAGATCCTATTCTTCAGCTTTTCTTATAAGTTCTGTTTGAGGAGAGATCAGTTGCTCCTGTGAAATATATACTGTATAAATATATTGCATTCATAAATGATGAGGCCATGAGCGAGGTGAGGTTCTCTGAAATGAAGCCTGTCTCATTGTTACTGATAATAACAAGCAAAGTAAATCAGGGTAATCTTTGGGGGAATGTACAGACGGGGGAACTGAAGTGAATCTTCACTGGTCGTGTTGTCATTTGGCGTACCATGGGGTATTGCTTGATAAACAGAGATAGTCAGAAGACCAGAAGCTGGAGAAAAAGCGATGACAGCTATGGGACTGCAATTCCCTGAGACATAACAAAGACAACCTGCTTTTCTTTTCAATAAAACTGACATTCTGAATGTAAGGGTTTGGTCACTCTCTGGAAGTTTTATACCAGACCAAGGGTCACAGGAGAAGTGTTGCAATATCCAAAAGATTAATTAGGCTCAAGGTCTAAGACTAAATACAACCAGTAGTCAGTAAATAGGCAGAGGACCAGTAATGGATAAAGCATAGCAAGCACCATATTGCACACCCAATGCACATCCACACCCAGCGCAGCTAAATCCTATCACAGAATATGGGAACTTGGACAAGGTTGTCTTGATTTAATCTGTAGCCAAACATGGGGGGGGGGGGGGGGGGATTTGGTTAAAGTTGGCTATTGGCAATGCTAAAAAGGTCTGGGCTCATTGTCCCTAGAACATGCTCAAAGGTCAATGGCCCAGCAACAGACTAAGGGCGCATAGGCCCAGTTGAGCTGCCTCCCAGTAGCTTCTCCATGGGAGGGCATTAATTGATCGGACACCTAGGTGTAAGCCTGCACACACTCACACATACATAGGAATGCTGTTAGTAGAGTTGCTGGATAACTCAGAGTGGTAGGTTGCTGTCCCACCAGAGACTTCTTGTATCAAAAATAGGTTAGGTGTTTATTGCTGCATAAGGTAGGTATAGTGCAGCTGTCTCTGATGGTTTTAGGGTGCCAACCCTTTTGTTTTAATGTGAGTTACATGAACTGACAATTGTTAATTACTCACATTAAAACTACAGGACTGGCACCCTAAAACCACCAGACACTGTTTCCAGGTCTTGATGAGAGAGCATAGGAGATATACATATGACAATATGACTGCACATTGTTTTTACATGCACACAAAATAGGGCTTGTATGTCCTAATTTTCACCCAACATTACCAGGGAGTCCAAGACTGACCTGCATAAGGGTAGCTTTGGTAAAGATTCACTGTTTTAAGATACATTTCTGAGGTCAACAAAAAACAGGCAACATTATTTTCTGGCTAATTCCTAATTATATATAATTTTCTGTTTTGAACTTGTCTTGACATTTTCTTCTGCCTAAATACAGTATATTTAGACCTAAGGTGTGATTAACCTTCCTAAATGCCAAGAGAATTATAGAGACGAAAGTCTTCAATCTACTCAACTGCATGATGGGAGAAAGAAAAATATAAAGACTAAAATAATTGGTATAATTAACCCTAATTTCAATGACAGATAAATCTCTGGTCTGGGCCTTTACAAGAAAAAAAATAAATTAGACCAAGGTCAGTATGTCATCTCTTGACATTTTACTCCATGTGTCACTTTGCGTGGGCAGTAAGCTACAACAGAGAGACGTTCTACTTGAGGAACTTGGCAGGATCATGACTTATATGACTCATATTCAGTGTCACTGAAATATATTTCTGTTCTGCTCTGCTGCAGTTTGGAATTTTTTGGACTATTTTGTTTCATAAGGGAGCAGAACCATTCAGGTCTATGGTGGGGAAATTCTGGTAGTGTGTTCTGGTCAATAGAAATCAACTAAAGCATCCAAATTCCCTTACATAGCATCCTGAGGAGGTCACCAAACATCTTTGTAACAGTGGGGGTCATGCTAGAGATTTTATAAATCAAGTTTAGCTTTGGGTTTGCTTTTGGGTGTAAATTGAAACTTACATCCGAGTAAGCTTTTTAATTTGTACACACTAAACAAATCGATAAAAATGTTTTGTTCTAACTTATAACCTTGTGATGGGGCATTTTTACAGCTGTGTAAAAGTACATTTTGGAACAGCAGCAGCTTATGGAGAATGCAGAACGACTTGGCAAGTTCTTTAGCATATATACTGTTTTTTCAAAACTTTTTTTCCTTACTACATTGGAAAAATTATATACCTCGCCTGTAAGCATGCCCCATCGCTGGGGTATGTGATTACAAAATATTTTAATACATTTGTTTATTCTGTACACGTTAGAAAGCTCACTTAGATGTTAACTTATGTTCATACCCAAATGCAAAGCCAAAGGTAAACTTGATCTACTAAATCTTTAGCATGACCCTCAATGTGCAAATAATAGGGTGCGTAGTGTTTGGCAAACCCCTGGAGGAACCCTGTTCCCAATTAAACTCAATGAGGACATGAAATTTGAAGGGCAATTTCTACCAGGACTTTAAAAAAAAATATTTGTGGTGGATGTTGTGGGGGGAGCTTTAAAACTAATGCAGAGTGTGTAGCAGAAAGTGATAGTACACTTACCTGCTGCCAGCTGCCAGTGTCCTCACTCATGGGAGCGGCAGTCAGCTTTCTGAAGCCCAGGTCGTAGTCTATTTGACAGCGGAAAGAACACTGACCATTGACAGGATTGAGGGGCTCAGGTAAGTTGTACAGCAGCTTCCTGCTGCTTCACACTTTAGGTTAAGCTGGTTGATGGGCTGCTCAGCAACCCATTAACTAGCTTTTCTGGGTTTGGGTACGCCCAATACCAAAGGTGAGAGATTTATTTTTATCCAAAGACTTAAAAACTGTTAAGGGGGAAATAGTTATAGGTATCTCCTGAAATCTTGATTACACCCAAAGAGGATATGAGACCCTGCCGTTTGTCTATAGTAAACAGACCATGACCCATGAATACAATAGACTATATTTACACTTATCTGCCAACAAGGTGCCTCAATAGCTGAGGTGTGCTCTGAGCTATATGTAATTTCCTCTTGAAAAAGAATCCTTGAATTTCTTGCCAGGTTGACACAGACATTGAATTCTCATTACCCCCTAACCTATACACATGCATTAGATAACATTTATGGAGAGTGATGTAACTTTTAAAATATGACAGTTATGATTATATTATTATATTAATTAATATTATATTATTATATTGCATTAATGAGAGACGTTTACAGGATTATATTCATATGATATTAAGCATAACATATATGTATTGGCCAGAGACTGATAATCAGCATAGTATTAGAAAATGATCTAGTGTTTGGGTTCATTTAACTAAGAAATTAATAGGGATTGTGAATTTCTTAGTTACAACATGTAGGCAGTATAATGCTGGTGACACCCGATATTGTTTAGTTTATTAGGAGGATGAGTACAGAGCAATTCAGTTGATGGGCGGGCCCTCCTACCTGAAGCATAAGTATCTACCTGTGATCTCTCTCTTTTTCTCCATTATAACATTTGTTGTACTGTAACTAACTTATAACTTATGTAATAATGGCCTGTAACATTTAAGGTCTTTTTGGGAAAACTTCGGGAAGGTATGAGCTAAGTGAAGGATATTTACTGTGCTAGTAAATTAATCCCGTTTTCAGTTATACATCTTACTGTATGTGTGAGGATAACCTCAGCGACCATTGGTTTGTATCAGATTGCCGGTCGTTGGGCTGATATAATTACTGGTATTTGCAATATTTATAATAATAATCTCTAATTGAAATTTTGGAGATTGATGGGCAGGGAAAATTGATAAATCTTATCTCTCCTCTCGCAAAAAGAAAAAGAAGAGTAATTCATGTACTAAAAATATAAATGTTCTATTGGAAAGGGTACTAAAATGTATTATACCTTTTTTTAGGGAATTAATCAGTTGGCCAAAAATGAATTTAGTGAATCATCCTTTCGTCCCTTGGGGTCTGATTTACCAAGATTCATTTTTTATCTAGATTGATACAGAGTGAAATTTTTTTTTTTTAGTTGCCGTACACCAGAATCTAATGAATCTAGCTAATCAGTTTGCTCATCTCTACAAGGAAGATCTGCAAATAAATTACTGGGGATAAGGAGTTATGGAATCATATTTCATTCTAAAATGTGATTTAAATAAAACATTTTGTTAAACATATATGAAACTGGCTGAATTTCACCCAATTTCCCAAATAGTAACCATAGAGTAAGGCACTCACTATGTTAGATGCTATGACACTCAAGGTGGAATCAATGGACAACCTGACCAGTATTGTACTGAGGTTCCTGAGGTCCAACATTAGAACTGACTCTGGGAGTCCACCCTACAGTTACATGCAGATATTACCAGCTTATTTTTACGGCTCATGCATACTGTAAAGATTTTATCTCAAGCTGTACTGTATGCATGCCATAAGCTCAACATGAGTCCAACAAAGTTCACAGAGCATGATGCCCCCTGATGAATCCCAGAAAAGTGAGACAATAGAATGGACCACTGCAGGAGCAAGAACAAGGTAAGTAATTAAGGGTAGAATGAGTGGATGGGCTTAATATACATATTTGGAATTTTAGGGGTGGGAGATGCAGCATGCTGGAGTGGTAGAGAGGTAGAGTATTAGCAATGAGCTCTGCCTACACACTCTGCTAAAATGTTTCTTTACTGAATCAGCCAATCAAAAGAAAATCTATACATTTGGCTAATTTGTGGTACATGGAAATTGATGAGCAAAATGGACCCCATGCCCTTCAAATTAAGTCTAATATAGTTGACACAGTGGTAAGGCAGGAGACAATAGTTTTGGCACATTTTACTCTTGGTTTTAATCGACCGGGTGACCTTCTAGATTGACTTAACAGTATTTGCACTTCAAGTCAACCATCCTTATAGGAAAAATTAGAGCGTTCATTTTTTCCCTATAATCTAACATCCTTGCAGGTTGACCCTTGGGCATCGGTACTGGTATCCTTGCATAGTAGGAAATATTTCCCATGAACAGATTTCGCACCTTATTTAGAAGAAGCCAATGAACCACAGGGGAAAAACATGAATGTAGACTATAAATTGAAGCTAAGCAAAGGACAGAAACCCGAGGGGGGGGGGGGGTTGGACTGAGAATGTTGAGTCAAATAAGAGGTTGGAACCTGAAACCTGAGAGTGACACAAGGTCAAAGAACGGCCAACTGTTCATACTGCAGAGGTACTGTAGTAATAACATAGGGGTGTCTTTAACAAGTCAAATTGTGCTCCATCTAATAAATTGCTGAGTTCCTAGCGAGGACCTATGAAACCCTTACTGCCAGTCCCAGCATCTGAGGATCTGGGGTTGACCAGATAAACCTGAAACCTGAGAGTGACACAAGGTCAAAGAACGGCCAACTGTTCATACTGTAGTAATAACATAGGGGTGTCTTTAACAAGTCAAATTGTGCTCCATCTAATACATTGCTGAGTTCCTAGCGAGGACCTATGAAACCCTTACTGCCAATCCCAACATCTGAGGATCTGGGATTGACCAGTCAAATTTTAAAATCAATAGCTGTCTCTTAACTTTGGTAGCTGAAAGGAAATTTCTTCTTTCTCTTTGCTACCCCCAGCACCTCCCCCTGATCCTGACCTCAAATCAAAGCCAAAGGCTTGTGTCAGGTTGATACTCCCTCTTTACTTGTAGGCTATAATGAAGAACCAGCTCACACCAATTCAAAGCACACAGCATGCTTGCATCACTGAGCAGTACATTTAACTTTACTAGAATTACTATGGCAAGTTAACATTGTTTAAAAAAGGAAAAAAATTAATACAACATTGCTATTTGTACACAATGGGATTACTCTTGATAGTGCCTGGACAATGAATTTAAAGTCTTAACAGCCAAGCCTTACAATTATTACTGCATGAACTGGTAAGAGGTTTTTGCAAGCGACCAACCAGTCATAGTGGCACACAGTTATCCTCATCCTGGAAACTGGGAGAGCAGAAAAGCCCAATGCCCTTTTTGATTGGCTCAGTCATCTATAAAAATGTCCCTTTTTTGTTTTGGAGGCATCCCTGGCTAATCACCAGGCAATGCCAATGTGCATAGGGTCTGATATTCAGAATGGCTGGAAATACTAACCACTAATCTTGGTGCTCCAGGCTATTAATCCCTGGACTGGGGGACCTCAAGAATGTTTTAAACATAGAACATGTACTTGCACCTGCCGAGAGCAAGTGGAAAAACAAAAAGTCACATTTAATTGAACTGCAGATTTATTAGCCACATGTGTAGTGTTTGGATGTGTCTTTTTGTTAATCCACCTTTCTTGCACTTATTGGGTGCACAAAATGAGAATGCAAGGCATGGAGGAGAATACATGCAAATTGACAAAAAATGGTTAAAAAATTATAACGCTGGAGATGCAACTCAGATAAAGGCCCACTTTTACACTTTCTATGGAAGGGTCCAGGGTAAAATAATACCAGTTATCACAATGGTGACAACAAGCATGCAAATCCATAGAGATCAAGCCTTCTTCGTCTTTTCCTCTACATATATTAAACACACCTAAGCTCACCTCATACCACAATTCTGAAAGCAATGATATTCCCCCACTGTCAAGACCTGGATAAGCCAAGCCTCCAACATGAAATAGATAGAGAAACTAACTAACTAACTAACTAACTAACTAACTAACTAACTAACTAACTACTATGTGTTTTCCCACACATGGCTGCCTTGGTTACAATACCTAGAATTGGAGGATATACAAAGAGGCTGATTTATTAATAGCGCCAGGTAGCGACAGTTGAGTGACTGTAGCGGTATTTTCACAGCGCCCGCTAGTAGTCGCTGTGCTTGGCCGTTGTTCGGTTGTTGATAGCGACTCAGTCGGTGTGCAGTAATGTTGAATACAAGGTGATGAGTCGCTATTTGACAGGTTCCGCGCTGTATGGGAGCGCATGATAGCGAATGGCCATAGCGACCGTCTCCCACCATATTCATTAACAAATCACGCTCCAAAAATTCTCACGCTGTGAAATGCATGTTTAAACCCCAGAGCGCTGGCGGCGATGTGTTAAAAGTAGTTTTTTAACCCCCAAACAACCATATTTTGGGAAACCAAAAAAAACAAGTTTATAAAAACATTTTGGAATATGAATACATTAATATCAGACCTGTAATATCAATTCTGCACAATTTTTTTTTTCTTACCTTAAAAAAAATATCTAACATGGCAGAAGTGGTAACAGAAATATTAACAATTAATTATGAATATTTAAAAATTGTTCCATTGAAATGCATTGGAGAGCGCCAGGTAGCGAGAGGTCATACCTGTCGCTGTTCAAGGTCGGACGCTGGTGCTGTGGGGTGAGGCTGGAATAATGATGAATGAGTCGCTATCTGGCGCTATCTCAGTCGCTAAGCAGGATCGACTTGATAAATGTGTGATTGTGGTGGGGAGCCGGCGTTCTCGTGGCGGTGACCGTCATTACCGTTCGCTCACCAGTCGCTACCTGGCACTATCCCTTGTTAAATAAGGGCCAAAGTCTTGCTATCTTGCTAAGCTCAAGCTAAATTGGCTCCACCTCACTATACAGGCCATGTACTTTCCTCCTGGCTGCCCACCAAGATACTACCCTTGCACCTCCACTTTCCCTCATTTGTACTCTCTGTTCTTTTTTAATTTCCTCTTTGGTTTAGCCTAACAACCTCATACAATCCATATCTTCAGTATTGGTCCATAATATACCTCATGTGGAATATCTAATCTAAGATTGACCATAGTCTCTTTTTACTGTAAATCTATATTTTTTTACACTTTGTACTTTTAAATATTTTTCTTACCTGAAAATGCTTAAAGAAAATATTTTTTTAAAAAAATGACTCTAAATGGAACACATTTATTTGATTTAATTTTTCTGTTAAGTAATTTTAATTGCAGATGACCTGAAACCGGACCAACTCCCCAAAACTCACTTGCCCTATCTGCATGCATGATACTTAATCATTGTCAACACTTACATTTGCTTCTGCATCCAATCAAACTGAAACACCCTCTCTGATTATTGTCTGGCTTTGATCATCTTGGAGCTCTGGGAAGACTTCTATTCCCAGCTTCCCAGCCATACTGCTCCCTGGATTTAATCGACAGAACCCACAATGCACAGCAGAAACAAAACCAACAGCACTTCCTCTTTCCAGGTTACTGGCAGATCCAGAGGATGCCATTGAGGGGGGAAAAGTGACCACAGAAGGAGTTAAATAAAATAATTTTTAGGTGCAGCAATGTGAATTGTCCTGGGGAGAGATGCATATGAGCACTGTTTCTTGTAAAGCTTTTTTTCCGGTTTAAAATTATTACTACTTTAATTATGGTCAGATGACATTAAAGAGGAACGTTGCAGGTATTGGGGATTTAAGAAAAACTCCCCAAACCTGGCTTGCTCAGTCCTGCTGCCCCTCCAGTTTAACATTTGGCAATTTTAAACTTTTCTGCCCAGTCACATCATGCTCCGGCATCCCTCTACCTTAGGGCAGCACCATCTTGCAGCCCTGTCATGTACTGCACTGCCCCTCAGATCTTGCGCATGTGCAGTGTGTGCAGATCCCGTAAGATATAAAGAGCAGCGCAAGACATTTGAAGAGGGGTGGCGAAAGGTGATTTCGGTTAAAGCTGCAGCCTTGACTCATCGACAGCTAAAGGGGGGAAGAGGGTGGAAAGGGGCGAAGAATGCTGCCGGATGTCTGCGTTTAGAGTGATGTTTAGAGAGAAACATCAGAAAAAGTCTGATGTTCCTCTTTAAATATTTTAACTTCTGATTAGCCAACTGGCAATCTGAAATCTGCTGGCTGTACTTGTTGGGGGGTACAGGTTTCAGAGGGGTTTGACCCTTAAAGTGGACTTCCAATGTAGTAGCCTGTAGGCTCTCAGGCCAACAGCATTCCCCACATTCAGTCATACCTATTTGAGATACCCCTCCACAAAAATCCCCATTTAGAAGACTGGGAACCTGGGAACCTCATGTGGTCAATGGGCAGCACCATGCACGTGTACCTTGTTACAAGCTGGTGTGTGCTATTAGCCCTTTTTTTGAATTTTGGTCTGCTTAAATATAGCCTGTTAAATATAGGTCTGTTAAATATAGCCTGTCTCCACCCTTTTAGTTTTCATAGCTGTAAGCACCAATTTCAAGCTTACCGGCATCTGGGTAGCGGCTCATCCCCTGGTTTCTCTGCAACTCGTAGAACTCCAGACATTTTTCATCCTGTTCATTCCTGTAGCACAATTCCCTCATCAGCAGCACAGTGCTGCGACAGATATCCTCTTCGTAATCCCCAGACATCTTGCAATACCATCTCTCAGCACTAGGGCACAACCGAAACAAAGAGACAAGAGTCAAGACATGTGTTGAAAACTGATATGAACTTATGTAGCCATTGGAAGGTATTCAGCCATTATCTTTGTTGGTCTTTTAATGTAATGGTTCATATCTGTTCTGCAGCTGCACTACATCACCACAAGATGGCCAAACGTGAAGCCTAACTACATAGAAGTATAGCTGAACTGCTATTGGCTAAGGTGAGTAGAAAGTTAGAGAAGGTTCTAGAGGCCACTAGAGGGAGTCAATATAAGGAGAGTTACCTCAAAATGAGTTAGAACAGAACATGCAAGATGTAGTTCTCTATTGTAGTAACCGGGAGTGAAGGAGGTACCAGCAGGGTCAACTGGTAGCAGTCGCAGAGAGAAGGAGAGAGCAGAGGAGCCACATGCATGCCTATGGAGTATTCACAGGAGAAGGTGAATCTTTCTACCCAAGATGCTGAGGAGGAAGCTTAAAGCCGCAGTATTCTGCTATGGGATCAGAATGAGTGACCACTACCTGTTGGAGTACATTTGGATGTAATGTTGTGCTATGGAAGCTGCTAAGGAAACTGTTGTGGAAAGACTGTATGACTTGCTGTGAAGCCTAAAGTGTACCTGAAGTCCTGCTAATAAAGTAAGTGCCCTTTTCATAAAGTCGGTCTCATTGGAGTTTTTGGAAGTAAGCCCACATCAGGAGGTCCCTCAAGCCCGTTAACAAAGATTCCACTCCCCATACACCCTGAGGAGCTAAACCCCTCAGGGACCCGTATGCTACACTTACATATACAATGCCATGCTGTTTATAGTATGTCAAATTTTCCATTTTAGTGTGAGGCCTCTTTGTAACACAACATACAGTAAAATGCTTTTTGGCACTATCTGATCTAGAGCAGTTTCTAGCCAAGTAGTAATGGTACTCAAGGACACGGGCTCAAGTGGTGGAAACGCAGGCAAGATACTGCTCCAATAGGATGTGCTAGGTGGTCAAGTCAACAAGCTGCAGGAGTGGAGCACCTTAGCATGATTGCATTGCTGGAGCATGCATATTTGAAACAGTAGTAGATCTCCACCATCTCAGGGAAGTCTGTAATGTGGTGGTAGGGGTGGTACTTGATATAGTTGAGAAATGAGAAGTAGTCCTCCGTGTTGGGAAACCCCCAAACTAGGGGACTGTGGGACAGATGACTTACTGGAGTTTCAAAGATTCCCCTATCATGATGCAGATGAGAGGTTTGGGATTTGTTAGATTTGTTATCCTAACTCCAGGTAACACATACCTATATCAGAGAAAGCCGAGGAGTTGCTGTTTTTCTCCCGCCATTCAAGAAGGAGCACAGAGGCTCGGCGCGTCACACTGTAATTATCTGAGCTGCGTCCTGTGTCTCATAGGATTGCTGGTCCGCACAGCCTGGAAGCAAAAACAGAGAAATACACAGTAACACGGGTACTTCCCTCATCCCCTTTTCTTTTATTAGATGTATTAGTTAAAAGGAGAGAATGTACAGTATGTATGTGTATATACCAAAAATAGACAGCATATAAACCCTGCAGGCCTCAGACCAGCTCCTGCCAGAGGGCACAAGACCCCCAATTACCTGACAACCACATCTCTCATCCACGGTGCTGGTTTGGGAAGCTGGTGCAGCTGGTGGGCATGGCCTCAGTACAGACGCTCCTATTGATTTCAGGGGGTGCTTTTATACATTAGGAGTTACTGCGTTCTATTATAGTCAATAAGATATACTATACTGAGGCCATGCCCACCCACTGCGCTGGCTGCAGGTGAGAGATGTGTGGCAGCAGCTGGCACAATCTGGTTTGAGGTCTGCATGGAAAGCTCATAAAAGTGGACCTTCTCTTAAAACCCCCCAAAAAACCTGCTTGACAGTACAGTTCCCTGTGGACCTGTGCTGCCTTTTAGATTCCAGGGCCAGCTGATTGGAACGACACTCCTGCCTCCTGTCTGCACTGGGGGCTATTGCCAGTGCCACCCTCTGCCACTGCCGCTGTGCTGTAAAGCGTAAATGTAAAATCTTGGCAAAATTATATATATAAAGGGTAGGCCACCATCGACGACGTGACCACAGCCGCCAAATACAAGGCTCGATTTGAGAAGCGAATTGAAAGGTAATATTTTTGCTTTTACTGGGGGGACATACTGATCGCTGAGTGCCTCCTCCCCCTCAGTGCCCCCTCCAGTAAAAGCAAAAATATTACCTGCAGGAAGCTACACCGGTTTAAGCAACATGCACATGTAATGAAGCCATGTGAGGCAGCTTCCTCAGGGGCAGAGGGGGAAGGGCAATCACTAGACCCATTTTTTTATTTACTTACCTGATCTGTGGCCGAGGATCGCAGTTCAAGTAAGGATTGCGAGGATTGCAGAGGGTCTAGTTGTCCTGTTTAGGGTTCCTGTGAAAGTGACTTGAACATTTGGAGTGCTCCAGAGAAAACCATTCTTGGGGACCTTCAGAGAAAGTCATTCCCGGGGTCCACCAGCAGAAATCATTGATGGGGCCCACCAGCAGAAATCATCCTTGCCATCCACCACAGGAAATCATTCCTGGTCCCCGCAAGAGGAAATCAAGCTTGTCACTCATCAGAGAAAATCATTCCTGGGGCCCACTGCAGGAAATCATTTCTGGTTCCCACCAGAGGTAACCATTCTTGGTGCCCACCAGAGGAAACATTTGGACCTCACCAGAGGAAATCATTCTTGGGGCCCACTGCAGGAAATCATTTCTGGTTCCCACCAGAGGTAACCATTCTTGGTGCCCAACAGAGGAAAAATTTGGACCTCACCAGAGGAAATCATTCTTGGGGCCTAACCAAGAAAATCATTATTGGGGCACACCAGAGGAATTTATTCTTGGCACCCACCAGAGGAATCAGCCATATAGAAATAGTGCATAGCCACTATTAGGCCTGATGAGGATGAGCTACTGTGTTTTGCAGATATGCAGAAAAAAACATGTAATTTATCCTCTAAAGGATCTTTCACACCTCTCCATTTTGAGAGAGAGAACAAAAATTACACCTGATCTGCAACTGCACAGGTTGAACGTAGCCGCTCCATTTTGATACATTGCAGTTGGAAAAGGAAACCGTACATAAGAACCGTTAGCGCCACACAAAGCCACTCAGTACCACTGTGACGCCGGTGTGGCGTCTTCTTTAACAAGAATGCTAAAAAAGGGCGTTGCACCAAATTAAATCTGGCTCTGGCAGAAATTCCCATAGAGCACAATGGGCCGAACTGAATTATAGCGTTTATTGCTATAATTAGTTTTTTTTATGAACATGTATTGGGACTTGTTAATAATTTAAATGCAGGACCGTCCAAAATGATTTAAAAAATGTGTAATTTGGACCCCAACAAGTAAAACACTTCAAAAGTGTAATATAAAGTTTGTCCCCTTTGTCCCCAGCAGTAATTTCATGTAACTTCAATGACGGAATGCTAAGCAGCATCGGAAAAATACAGTGCCAAAGATTTTAAGGCCCAAAAAATTGATAAATTAGCAACCGGCAGCACTAAGCTTTGCTCACCATACACAGAGCTGATCGGGAGCATGGACAACAGGCTCTGATATAGGCCGGCCACTACCTAGTGCAACAATGAACAGGTAGCGCTCTGTGTAGCGTCTCTTAGCGCCAATGCAGACCACAGCACAAATCCAGAGAATGCCAGAATGCCGCCACAGTGGAACTGG
Organism: Gastrophryne carolinensis; assembly: GCA_027917425.1. Taxonomy (NCBI): domain Eukaryota; kingdom Metazoa; phylum Chordata; class Amphibia; order Anura; family Microhylidae; genus Gastrophryne; species Gastrophryne carolinensis. Next base: position 155,418,130 of record CM051242.1, on the reverse strand, counting down.
CACTACAGCCAAAAAAAGCTGGGATCAGGCGCACATCATAAATTAGATCCATAGTGGGAACGGGCAGGCTGATTCATCACTAACGCCAGGTAGCGACAGATGAGCGTCTGTAGCAGGCATTTTCAGAGCGCCCGCTAGTAGTCGCAGTGCTCAGCCGTGGGTCGCTACTTCATAGCGACTCAGTCGCTGTCCAGTAAAGTTGAATACATTGTGAGGAGTCGCTATTTGACCAGTACAGCGCTGTATGGGAGCGCATGGTAGCGACTGCTCATAGCGACCGACTCACACCATATTTAGCAAAAAAACAGCCTCACAAATCTCTGGCGCTGAAAAATGCTTGTTTGAAGCCCAGAGCGCAGGAGGCGGTGTGTTTAAAGTCTGTTTTTCAGCATCTTTCCACTAGTAACAAAGGGAAAACATATGGAATTACATTGTAACAACATTGTAACATGAACACTTTAATGGCAGACCTGTAATGTCATTTCTAAAGAAATATATAAAAAATAAAAAAATATGAAAAAACTGCTTATTCAATGCCAGAAAAGACCACAGAATTATTTGAGATTTAAAAAAACAAAAAAAAAAAAACACAGTTTAAAGAGAAGGAAAGGATCGTCCATTGAAATGTATGGCAGAGCGTCAGGTAGCGAGAGGTCATACCTGGCGCTGTGCAAGGCTGAACGCCGGCGCTGTTCACTGAGGCAGGGAAAATGATGAATCAGACGCTACATGGCGTTATCCCAGTCGCTAAACAGATTCTGCTTGATAAATGTGTAATTGCGTGCCATGTCCGGCGTTCACCGTCGCTACCTCTCATTAACCAGCCACTACCTGACGCTATCCCTTCATGAATAAGGTCCTTAATCACAATGTTGCACAATATAGTGTGATGTTTAATGATAAGTGATAAGTCTTGGACCTCTTGTACTGCACTGATGGTGGCCTTGGTCAGTAGCCGGGGCCCACCAGAGGATCCTGTCTCTGAGGTCAGCAAAATGTAACTATTGGCGACCGTCATTGGAAGTGATCCCCCTCCATATCGCTTTTATTGTACAAATGTCTCTTTTAATGCCATGAAGAATAAATTGTTTACTGCTATGTGTCCTTAAATACATTCTATAACAGAGTGGCTTTTCAACAGCTGCATTTAATAACCGCTTTTATGAACACTAGAGGATTTTCCAGATAAATGAAATTGTTGACAGAAAAATCCATCACATTCTACTTACCCCGCCGTTCAACTGTCTCCCCAAGTTTCACATCATTTTCAAGCTTGCATCATCCTGTCGTCTTCTCGTCGAACTAGGAACCATGGCCGCAGGCTTTGTAGCTTTCTCATGAGATCCTCCTCTTTGATGTTTAGCCTTGTTGGGAAGCTGTTGGGTGATTGTCGCGTTCAGGTGCCTGAGATTTACAATGGTGTCCTTGCCTGGCAAACAGTCATTGCAAAGTCAAGCTGAAATAGAGATTAAAATAAAATGATTGTTTCTGGTCGAACACAAAACAATTAGCGAAAACAATTACTTGGATTTCCAGAGATGACAATTAGGAAGGATAATTGTAAAAGAGCTTTGACGAATGTGTGTGTTCTCAAGCAAAAGTTGTCAAAACTTTATTACAATAAACAGTAACATGTTATCTCTTATTTACGAGACACCAACTTTTTAAATAGAAAACATAGGAATATTTTGGCAATTCTCTTAATTTTTTTTTTTTTTTTATCTAATAAAAGAATGTAGCAGACCAAAAGCCCAAACCTAACATGGTCCCGCAGCCACCACTATCCCTCAGCTATATCAGCGTGAACAAGCCCAACAACTGCAACCACTGTGGCTTGATGGTGGTCATTTAAACTGGGAGCACTGAGGGACAGATCTGGGGTCACATTCCGAGGTGGTCATGGATACATGGATAGGGATGCCAAACTTTTGAGCACTGCTACAGTATTTATGGCTTGAAGGAAATTGAGGAAAGGTGCATGAGACAGGCATCATATGAGCTGTTTGCTACCTTATTATTGCCATTGCCTGGACTATCCGTTTAGACTGGGGGAAAACCATAGAAGGAGAGTCGTTGTCTATAGGATTACCCATGAAAGACGCTTGTACAGAAGAAAGGCCTGTAATAGCTGCTTGGAAGTGATTTTTTAAGCAAAGATACTTCTGTGGACAATATTCTGGGTCAAGATTCTTCTTAGTTTTTTTGGGCCTAAAAAAATCTTACAGGGCTTTTTATGCTAGGGGTCATTTTTTTCATGACCTGCAGGACATTTAGGACCTTCTGCTAGGGGTCATTTTTTAGCTGCATTAGCCTGTTTTAGTCCAGTGTCCAAGTTCCTACTACAATTATAATTTTTGCATGAGGTGGTGACATCCTAAATAGGGGTCGATTAAGCACCAAGTATAAAAAGAGCAACTTCACACCCCTTAGGGTTATGTATAAACTTATAGAAGTTTACTTCCCAAGGTAAACTTCTGCAAGGTAAAATTACCATGACTATGATCATGATGAGGCCCATAGAGACCATGATGACCAGGTGATGATAACAAGAATGATCTTAATGACCATGGTTATTATAAAGTTGATGGTGATAATTAATACTATTCAAGATCAATATTTTTTATATAAGTGCTAATACTGCACTGTGTGGCGTTATCCCTTACATTTTAAAGGGCTGGGTTGATTATAATTTTTTTGCCTACTTTTTAAACATTTTTTTATATTTTGGGGGAGTTGGTGCATGTGCCAGAGGATCTCTGGGCTGTTTGGAAATGTTTTTGTATGCATTTTTTGCACTTATCTGGATTGCAGCAGGCGCCGAATGCCTAGAATCCCCTCTTTACTACGCCTGTACCGACGCTGTGTTTTTTAAATTAAATACTTTTGTACAACTGCACTCAGAGCCGGCACTAGGGTTTGCTAGCACATCGGCTTATACAGGTTCTGTGCTAGCGCCTAAACGCCAGCAAGGAGCGAGCGAGGGAACAGTAGGCGGGCAACCCGAGCACCTTGCAAGAGATGCTCAAGTGCTGTCCGCACCACCGCAGTGTTGAGCTTTGAGAGGAGGTGGCATCTAAGCTCCGTAAAACATTTTGGCAAAAACAATGATGTTTAAATCAGAACATGTATTATTATGATGATTATAATGAAAGTTTTGACAGGTAGAAAATGTCATCTAGTTAAAAGAGAAGTGCACAACAGATGTAGAGCTGATCATCCATCTTATTACCGCCAATCACTAATTTAAATATAGAAGTTTAGAGTGGTAACAAAATGTAAGAATAAATCTACATTGATCACTTTACTTCTGGCATGACATTATTATCTCCCTGCTTCCAGTAAGATTGGGATAAAATATTACTTAGTTAACTCTTCTCTTTTCTAGAGGATCTTGGTGTTGCGTTGCCTCTGCTAAACATCCCAGATGCCGGTAGGCAAAACATTTAACTTTTAACATCACGCATTGAACACAAGCTGAGCTACAACCCTAGGATTATGTGCCTTGTCCGTGATGTATTATACATTTAGAGGTCCACTTGGACCTCTGGGTGTCTTCCAAGTTCCATTCAGCCTTGGAGGACCAAGCTTAGTTAAGTTCTCTGTGGCCAAACCAAAAAACATATGGAATTATCAAGTCTGTCATATTTGGTAAATAACAAAATGGAGAAACCTAAAGCTTGCTGACAGGGAAGGTAATTATAGATCAAATACCAAAAGATACTGGTGTTTTTTTAGTAAATTTAATAAAGAATGGCTGCTTCGTGCACATACTTACTTTGCTTAAAGTTAATCTAGTTAAGTTAATTAGGAGTGTTTTGTGTGTTACATTCCACCATTTATTTCTAAGGGGCATTCTCCGAAACCTTTCTCCGAATTATTTATGTGGGGATTTTTTTCAAAGCGACAAATCTGATCGATTCCCAAACTACATAGCTCACCTCTCAGAGCCAAGAGCTTATAAATGCAGTATCAACTGCACCGCTATGTTTGGCGGTTTGGGACACATTCATTAAAGAAAACTGGAGAAGAAGAAGAAAGCAGATTTCAATATAGTGCTTTTTCTAAACACTATAATTAAATAGCCAGATCTACAAAGATAATGGACAGGAATGGATTCTTGAATGGAATAGTATTATCTAAATAGCTGCAGGCAGAACTCACATGCAAAGAAAGAAATATGGACGGGAAGAGTTGCTCTACGTGCTACATAGGGATCTTTCAAGCTAGTCTGCGGGGGACCATTACCTTTATTGAATGTATAAAATGTATAATATATAATAGTGGCCTTGTTTCAGGGCCTCATTCTCTGGTCCTGGGACAAGGTCAGGGGGGCCCCATCATTGCTGTTTTTTCACCTTATTTTTTGATCCCATGACACGAAATACAGAAAAAAGAAGCATCATTTGATTCTTCTGTTTAAGTCTTTAGTTGTATAGTTTTATCTAATTTAGTTAAAACGATAGTAAAAAAAAGGTTACTGTATAAGCCCTGACAGGGCCCCTATTCAATGTTCACACCAGGACCTGGCCACATTTATACCACTGGCCATATCTTTAGAGATAAATGGCAAGGCGAGGATTCTTCAAAATATAGGATTATCTGAATAGATAAAGGCAGAACTCAAATACTACAGAGGAATATGGAACAGCTCATCGGCCGCCGCAGGGAGGGGCCTTTTATACGGCGAGTAAGATGACGCTAGAAGCTAGAAGCAATAGGCGGAAGTCGGGTGTGGGCAAAGGGGACTCCGAGTACGATGACACCAGAAGCCAGAAGCAATAGGCGAAAGTCGGGTGTGGGCAAAGGGGACTCCGAATAAGATGACGCCAGAAGCCGGAAGTGATTGGCGGAAGTCGGATGTGGGCACAGGGGACTCCGATTCCCTGCTCCCACACCTGGCTTCCGCAAATTACTTCCGGCTGTCATTGACAACAGCGGCAGTGATCGGCCAGGCGTAGGACATCAGTATCACAACAGAAATAAATAAATAAAATACTTTTCTGTGTGTGTGTTTTATTTTTTACATTTAACTTTTGCAAGGGGTCATTTATACCAGTTCACAGGGCAGGAGGGGCTGGCAAGTCACCTGCCAGCAAGCGGGTGACTGGCCATAACCTCCCGCCCTATTACCTACATCCCCAAGCCCAGTGGGGTGCAGAAGTGCGTGCAGCCCATGAGGGCTATGGGGGCTGGTAACCCTCAAAGCCGTAGCTGGCTGACTGGCCTCCTCACCCTGGTCTACCAGCCCCCGTAGCTGGTGGCCGGGTTTGTTTTTGGTTGGATGGGGGGAGACCACACCAAGTTTTAATTGCTAAAGGGTCCCCCCCCCCCCCGAGGTTTAATTGTCGATAGTTTTGGCTTTACAACAGGCTTCTAGCTTAGTCTATTGCTGGAGTGACTTTTGCTAGATTTACTGCAGTGTACAGCTATGACAAGTTATGACAATAGAAGGCGCTGTGACCAATGCTTAACTGTAGTTTCTCTATGCTTCCTGGTGTGTTGTATTTCCTTTGCATTCAGTTACTTTATGATCCTTCTTTTTTCTGCCTGTGTTATTCACCATGTAAGGTGACATTCTCTTACTGCATTCATGTTCTAGTAAAGCCAGTTCCTGTTATACCACTAATGTATATCTGGATTACGACTCTGCTGCACCCAGCACTCACATTCTGCAACAGATAGTGCACATAGTAGTTGTATTTCATTTGAAAATTAAATGCTTTGTTTCACAGTTTGGGGTGTCTCCTGGGCAGGAAAGGTTGTCTACCGATACATATGTGATACTGTTGTAATCGGAAAAAATGGGGTCTCTACAAGCAAAATATTTTTTCACATATTTCACCTAAAAATACTATGAAAGCACTGAAAAAATTACAAAGAAGACATTTCATGTTAAATCCCAAATTCTGCCAAAAAATATATATAATTAAATAAAATTCCTGCAAAAATCACAGTCAAACATATATAGCCCAAAAAGATAAAAAATGGTCTGGCAACAGAGGGTAAAAAATCTCTAGGTAGGCTGTCAGTTAAAGGGTTAAGGTACATGAACTTCAATTTTTGAAGAGACCTTTAGTTTACCATACATGTCTGGGTATAATCAGAAGAGCTGGCTGCTGGCGGCAGCATTCTCTTATACATCACTGAATAGCAAAAGCAGAAACTGCAATACGAAACTATTGTTCACACCGAGAAAATGGAATGTCACTCCGCAGTCACAAAACTGTAATCTGTTGGTAAATTACTCTTTTACCGAATCACTAAGTGTGCTTTTCTCTCTATTTATATCTCTATCGTTAATGGTTTGTCTGTATAGTAAGTTGCGCTGTTAGCAGGCAATTAAGGGGAAGCCTGGAGGCAGATAAAGGAAGGCTGCAACCCCGTGTCCAGCAGATTTTAATGCCTAATACGTTTCACCACTTTACTTGCCATGGCATTATGTTGATTTTTCATCTATTCTAAAGATTTATAAGGACAACCTATTCACCGACTATATTTGTATTTAAATATGTTTTATGTTTTCAGTATTTATTCTAAATGTTAAGACTTACAGTAATATATTATTCGTAGTTCTAAAAAACCCAATAAAAGATTGATAGATATTTTAATCCTGAGAAATGATCCAACTACAATTGGGAAGTCACAAAGAATATTTTGTTTCTAAGAAGGGAAATGGGTTATGGTTATGGGTCAAACCAGAACAGAAATACCCCTCTGCACATTAATGGCATAAAACAGGAGAAATCTTACCCTTCTCCTTTTTCCCCAGTGGTCTCCGACACACGTAGGGGTACACGCACCATTAGTTGTACACAAGATCCTATCAGCTGGTACAAGGCAAGGTAGACTGATATGTATCCCAACCTGGTCTGGTGCCATCTTACCCACGCTGTAGTACAAAACTACTTCAAGGGGTGATGAAAAAATGTATCTGATAAATTTGCTGTTTTTCTACACAGCTTTAGGCGACTAACAACCAATAAGAGGTTATCTTCACCCATGTATGGACCATCCAGGTGGTACTTGAGCTAATTAGAAAATAGACAGGGGTACTTTATGTAAAAAGGTTGAGAATCCATGAAATACAGTTGTGACAGAACTCAGAGAGCCATCTCTCCCTCCTGCTGACACTATAACAAACAAGATCAGTCATTCTGAAAAGCCTGACAGCTCCCTGATGAGAATCATCTTAATTGTTTCTATTGTAATAAGCTGCAATACTTTCTAAAGCAGTCATGTCCCTTTTATTCCTTTTATTGCAATTTAGATAGCTTACAGTGCAATGTGATGCAATGTGTGTATGGCACTGTGGGATGGAAAAACGCAGTAAACATTGTCTCCTTTGTAGAACATTAACTTCAGTTTTCCAATAGCTACAATTTTTAATGAAAGTCCAACACTTTGGTTCTTTGAAACTTCACTTTTATTTTGTCTCCATTAAAAAAAATCACAGGCTCCAATTACACCCAACACTAAAACGGTAAAGCGGTATTCATGTACCAGCTTGGCACCTTTCGGGCCTCCAAAATGCTAAGCTATTAGTCATAAATCTATCTCCAGTTGTCACCAATCATTTGTCAGGGGGGATTTAGAATGGTTGGGTAAGTAAATATGATAGACTTTACCACTCTCCTGCAGGACTGGGCTTTAATTTGTCTTCTTTTGGACCAAATGTGATTTCCATGTGTCAATGGCTGTATTAAATAGAGCAAGGGTTTCCAGCCAGTAGTACTCATACCAGGGCCTCAGAGTGGTGTAGATAATTAATATTATGCACCACTCATGTCAACAAAGTAGCAGATATTGCAATCAAAAATCCATCTCCTTTCAGGTAGAACAAAACCAATGCTCCAGACTCCACGCTGTCGACACTATAACTAACTAAACCTCACCCAACCAAAGTTGTTATGACATTGCCCCCTTAACATAAGAGAATATCCGAAAAACAAATACTTTATTTCCGTGTGCATACTGTACCTTTATACTAGGAAAACAAGCATAATTTCCCCAATAGAGATGCACCCAAAATGTCTATCATTTGACCAACAGAATTGGGTTGAGTCAGAATTATGGTGGGGCTGCACCTGTAAACCTTAACATATCACTTGAATACTTTGAGATACTGTATCTAAATCTCCTAGAGACAATAAAAAAAGAAATTAAAAATTCTATGCAGGGTGATTTTGCTCCCTACCTAGCTACCCGGGAGGGTTGGATTGCCCACTTTCAGCCGAGACATTTTGACCGTGCTCTTCTTACGATTTAAGTGCTAATTTAGCCATTTATTGGTTGGGTAGAGGCCTGGTACCCGTTTTCTCTTTCTCTTCTTTTTCTTTCTGTGGTCATCCTTTCCTGTCTTCTCTTGTTTCTCCCTTTGTGCTACCCTTTGAGTGGTACTTTTTCTGCTGCTTGAATGGCTTGGTTATCTCATGGAGAATTTTTGTTCTTGTATATCTGGCATACCTCGATGTTTAGGTCCAACCGTATGAACAAAAGTTGTAAAAGTTTTGGACGTTGACCTATGATGTATGATCCCTATTCTTGCAATAAAAACTATTGTTTAAAAAAAAAAAAGAAATTAAAAAAGGTGTGGGTACTTTTTGTATCCCTTGTACTGGAGGTAGAAACCTCTACTAACATTTGTGGGCTACTATGTCCCCAGGGAAAGATGTTTTCCCCAGTCTCTGGCCATCTCTATTTTAAGGGACAGATAGCAAAAAGACATCACAAATCAGGATGTCTTGCTACTAGGGAATGTGGAAGGGCTACAAGGCAGGTGATCAAGGGCAATGGCGGACTGGGGCCAAAAATCAGCCCTGGAATTTTCTCCTGGTAGGCCCGAGACATCCCTGCTGTGGTCCTGCAACCATGATGCCGGGGCTATAGCATTGGGGGCTGGGGTTCCTTGCCTTGTGGGTACAGTGGGGCTGGGTACAGGGGGCAGGGATTGAATGTGAGTGTTGAAAGCAGCAGCCCGACTGGCCCCAAAGCAGAGCAGCCCACCGGGCATTGTCCCGGGTCTTCCAATGGGTTTTTCTTTACATCTTATTGCTATACAATATATTATAACTAAATTGCATTTGAGGGAAAAAAAACAAAGAGTATGTAGTTACATGTCCAATGTTTGGCACTCATTAAATTCATTCTAAAACTTTCCATTATTAGTCTCAAAGATGTTGTGTTTGATGACATAAAAAGGACAAAACCCTAAAAGTATCAGTGCGTGATTCTCACCCAAGGCCAATTACGGTGAAATGTTAAAGAACATTTATAAATAGAGCCACAAGAAGAACAGGCTGCTCTCAGGTGTTGTTATTTATGAAGACAGGATTGACGTTTGTGCTGTTTTCACGCTTGTTTAACGTATTAGCTTAGTTGAACCTGAATTATCATGTCAGCGCACAATTATTGGTCGAGTGGCTCCCCTGCCAAGCTCTAATTTCCAGCCACATTCCTTGTGATTTAATGATGTGCACTGATGTCAATGCAAGATTCCAGGACTAAGCAACACCCGGAATGCTAGAAAAAATGAAGAACAGCAAAACTAAGAATGGACAGTTATTTCCTAGTTTTATTTAAAGGGAACTTTTTGTTTGGCAAGCATGTTCCCTAGGGAGGCATCCTAATTTTTGAGCAGTAGTGGCATCCCTGCTTCACTCCATATGTGTTCTCTCTGCATGTGACCTCCACAAACTACGAACAAAGTAAAAGGTTAGCAGGAATGTCACTATTCGGGGCCTTTTTTCCAGGGGCTTGGAGGCACTGGGTTCCAGGCAATTCAAATGCAGTGGGAGGTTGTGATAAATTCACTGCTATAGAAAAGAGGAGCACCATTAAGAGATGCAGAGTGTGGGTGTGAAGCGCATTGCTATATTTACAGCCCACCTCTTGTATCCCTCTGTGCGGCACAGTGATGTGACATAAATTGTCATGTGATGCCTGTGTCATATTTCTGTGTGGTGTGGAGGACGGGAAGCTGAATGCAGAAGCTGGGCTGTAAGTATAGCAGCCTTTGAATGTTGACAGTTATACGAGCAGTAACTGGGGGAAGCAATGGCAAATTCACAAAAGAATATTTCAGCTCAACCACTCCCTTATACCTGAGGGTGCCCGATCGTGGGTAATCCCAAACCACACAAAGTGAATAGAATGCAACTGTAGTGATCCGCACTCTTCATAAAACTTCACTTGTAATAATGATCCAATAAAAACTTCTCCATAATGTAAAAAAGTTCCAACCTTAAAATCAACGATAATTAAGTCCTGGTGCAAGATGAAAGATAGCCAGTAATGCGTTTCAGACTCCAGGTCCTTGATCATAGTTCACTATGATCAAGGACCTGGTGTCCGAAACGCGTTAGTGGGGAAGCTGATGGCATGGGTGGCCTTAGGATAGAAGGCGCCCTGTGTGAGACTACAGGATGATGCTTCCCCCCCAAAACACACTGCGCTTCCTCAGTACCGGCCTACTGCCCCACATGGTGGCCAACAGCCACCTAGCTCACTGGAAGCCCCCTGCACATAACCTAGAATTAAGCATGATGTCAGACAGAGGCACTCGCAGAAGCGTTTCCTAGCTATTGGCTGCCAGTTCACTGCCCCGTGTGATCACTCATGTGGGGTGGTGAACTGGCAGATGGTGGGGAGGCCCCCCCCATTAGGGACGATGCTAGGGGTGAGTGGGCCAGCAGTCATTTTTGAGTTCCAGCCTGCTTTAAAGTGGACCAAAATCCACGGCAATCGGCCCGGGAATCTATAAGGTTCCCAGGCCGCTTCATTCCTTCCCCCGGGGGAACAAGAATCAGGATGCCCAACTGTGTAAAACTCCCCAGTATACCCACCTTTAGCCTCGGTCAGATGGCGCATACGCGAGCAGCGCTGCATCCCCGATCGGGGGACTAAACCTGTATTTGTTGGCCCTGAATTCTAAAAGAATCCAGAGCTGGCTGATTCTCTATCCCTGGGGCATCCAAACAATCCCATGGCGCATGCACAGGCCACATCCCTGGCTTTCTCGACTTAACCAACCGCGCACATACTTTCACAAATGCCATTTTTTCACCTCTGCCCGCTATTTAACACTTACAACATGAAAATACTTTTACAATATATAGTAGGTTGTCTAGAGGTTGCTCAACCAGGTCACCGTAGGAATGGCTAGCAAAAAGAATTGCTGCTATAAATTCATCTTACTGTTAAAGTATTAGAAGAAATATATTCATCTCTTGTGAAAACTCATCCCTCCATTAAAACTACTCTCCGACTTTCTCATCATCGGCCATCCTAAGCCTCTGGAAGAAGCGTGGCAGCCTCGACCTAAACCTTGAAATCTCATTGCAATTAGACTTTAAACGTTCGTGTTTTTTTTCCATTCCAAGTGAGAGGGGTAATCTTGCCTCCACAGCAGCACAAAATAAAGTCTGTCTCCCAAGTGTGAATAAGTAAAAATAAATATGTGAAACGATGAAAAGCTCAGCGAGAACATTTCCATAAGAAAGGGAGGCTTGGGCTGGCTCTGCTCAGTGAATGCATTTTTTCCAAACCTTTATTAAAAAGAGGTTTCAATGAAACATTCATGGTTCTTAGATGGCTTTGCTCAAAGCATGCCCTCCCCGTGTGTGAAGGATCAGGGGAAAGCTGTCAGTTTGTAATACATTACAATATCTATCACTATTATGGAGGAAATCAAGCAGAATCAAAGGCAAGAGGAGTGCCAGGATTGGCAAATTAAAAAACAACAGAACAGAGGGGTCTACAGGTTATAACATAACAATTTATACTACATTAAAGGTCACCTTACAATGCTAGCCTTTAGTAGTGTTGGGCTTGTAAGGTCAGTTAGTAAGTGTAAGTAAAAACAGGGAGGATTAGAACCCTCCTTTAGTCAATGGATATGATTTAGCCTTGGAGAGATAGCAGTTTACGTAGGATGAGTTATTGATTGTAATTTGTAGTTTGGCCACAAGATGGCAATAGATAGAGAATGAGAAAATGGATATAACTACACGGGGAGGCCGATTCATTAACAGCGGCAGGTAGCGACAGTTGAGCGACTGTAGCGGCTTTTTCAGAGCGCCCGCTAGTAGTCGCTGTGCTTGGCCGTTGTTCGGTAGTTGATAGCGACTCAGTCGGTTTGCCATAATGTTGAATATTGGGTGAGGAGTCGCTATTTGACAGGTTCCGCGCTGTATGGGAGCGCATGATAGCGACTGGTCAGAGCGACCGGCTTCCACCATATTCATTAACAAATCACGCTCAAAAAATTATCGCGCTGTAAAATGCATGTTTAAACCCCAGAGCGCCGGCGGCGATGGGATAAAAGTAGTTTTTTAATCCCCAAACAACCATATTTTTGGAAACCCAAAAAAACAAGTTTTTAAAATAATTTTGTAATATGAATACATTAATATCAGACCTGTAATATCAATTCTGTACATTTTTTTTTTTACCTTATTATTTAAAATGGCAGAAGTGGTCACAGAATTTTTCACATTTAAAAAAAAAAAAAAATTATGAATATTTAAAGATTGTTCCATTGAAATGCATTGGAGAGCACCAGGTAGCGAGAGGTCATACCTGTCGGTGTTCAAGGTCGGACGCTGGCGCTGTAGGCTGAGGCTGGAATAATGATGAATGAGTAGCTATCTGGCGCTATCTCAGTCGCTAAGCAGGATTGCCTTGATAAATGTGTGATTGTGGTGGGGAGCCGGCGTTCTCGTGGCGGGGCCCGTCATTACCGGTCGCTCACCAGCCGCTACCTGTCGCTATCCCTTGTTAAATAAGGGCCTAAATCTAGATAAAACCAATCTAACTTGTGGTGAGACAGTCCCACTTTGAGGCCTTTTGTCCCTTTGAAAAATCCGGGAACACCTTCCTCACTTTGCTGACATTATGGGGAAGACTGTTGCACTGAATACAGGATGCAGGATGTCTTGTCTGTTTACAGCTGATCTTACATAGTTAATACGGTTGAAAAAAGACATATGTCCATCAAGTTCAACCAAGGGTGTTGGGGTAGGGGGAAGTTATTTTTTATTTCATAGGGGAAGCCATTTATTTCATTTTTTGTCTTTTTTTTTTTTTTTTTTTATTGATAACCACTAGTAGTAACTGTTAATGTTATTTTCTTCAAAATAAGCATCTAATCCTTTTTTGAAGCTGTCAGCGGTTGATGCTGTAACAAGCTTCTGTGGGAGGCTATTCCATAGATTTATAGTTCTTATGGTAAAAAACGATTGTCGCCTCCGGAGACTAAATTTCTTTTTTTCCAATCGAAGGCAGTGCCCCCTTGTCCTTAGAGAGGATTTTACGTGAAATAGTGTTCCCCCATATTTTTTGTATGGTCCATTTATATATTTATACAAGTTAATCATGTCCCCCCGCAATCGCCTCCTCTCAAGACTAAACAGATTTAATTCTCGTAATCTTTCCTCATAACTAAGATCTTTCATTCCCTTTATTAGTTTGGTGGCTCTCCTTTGCACCTTTTCCAGAGTCAGGGTGTCCTTTCTATGAACGGGTGCCCAGAACTGGACGGCATACTCCAGGTGAGGGCGCACCAGTGCCTTGTAAAGAGGCAAAATTACATCTCTATCCCGTGATTCCAGGCCTCTTTTAATGCACGATAGTATCTTGGTGGCCTTGGAAGCAGCTGCTTGGCATTGCATGCTGTTATTTTGTCTGTGATCTACTAGTACCCCCAGATCCTTCTCAACAAGTGACTCTCCCAGTTTTACTCCCCCGAGGACATATGTTGCCTTCGGGTTATTAGACCCCAAGTGCATGACTTTACATTTTTCCACATTGAACTTCATTTGCCAAGTGGATGCCCAGACACTCAATGTGTCCAAGTCAGCCTGAAGCTTGTGAACATCTTCAATAGACTGCACTGTGCTACATATCTTTGTGTCATCTGCAAAAATAGAGACAGTGCTTTTAATTCCATCTTCTATGTCGTTTATAAACAAGTTGAATAATAGTGGGCCCAGCACTGAACCCTGGGGTACACCGCTTACAACTGGTAACCATTCAGAGTAGGTATCATTAACCACAACTCTCTGCACACGATCCTTCAGCCAGTTTTCAATCCAGTTACAAACTGCGTTTTCTAATCCTGAAGATCTCAATTTCCCCAATAAGCGTCTATGGGGGACAGTGTCAAATGCTTTTGCAAAATCCAGAAAAACTATATCCACAGCCGCCCTTCTGTCCAGGCTTCTACTCACCTCCTCATAGAAGCCAATCAGGTTAGTTTGGCAGCTACTGTCCTTAGTAAAACCGTGTTGGTTTTCACTTATAATATTATGGATAGTTACATATTCGTGTATGTTGTCCCTTAATAGTCCCTCAAGCAATTTCCCCACAATGGATGTTAAGCTAACAGGTCTGTAATTGCCCGGAGAAGACCTAGAGCCCTTTTTAAAAATGGGCACCACATTTGCCCTGCGCCAGTCCCTTGGCACTATACCAGTTGCTAGTGAGTCTTTAAAGATCAACAACAGAGGTGACGAGATAACGGAACTGAGTTCTTTGAGAACTCTTGGGTGAAGTCCATCTGGCCCTCCAGTCTTATTCACATTTAAATTATTGAGTTTTTCTTGGATGATATCCACGTTTAGCTTGTTAATTATTATACTTGGGCTATTACTATCAGTGGCATCTCCTGTGTTGGCTCCTTGCGCTTCTCTTGTGTACACAGAGCTAAAGAATCCATTTAACAGCTCTGCCTTATCCTCATCCCCAGTGACCATTTCCCCATCTATGACTAAATGGCTAAAGGAATAGAATGCATAGATTGGCTGAATAACAATTTTTATGGATTGAAGATGGATTGAAGATCCCTGGAGTATGTGACTGGGGGTGGGGCTACAGCTACTTAAACATATGAGAAGCAAAAAATGCTGTGCTATTTCTTCCTCAAAAACTTGTAAACAAGCCACACCCCTAAACCACACCTCCACCACACCCAAACTGGTTTAAAATGCTCCACCTTAAGGGCCCACAAATAATAGTCTGGTTAGTCACAGACCCTCACAAATGCTCTTGTGAGCATCAGGCTTAGAATCCCCCCGCTCCTTTGTAACTGCCACTGACCAGATGTTTCATGAGAATTTAGATTAGAATTTAGAGTTTCTAGTCATAATGGTTTACAGACCCTCCCCCCAAAACCCCATCTATATTTTTGGCCAACAAATGAGTGGACCACCAATACCACTGCTAAATCTCTGTTGCATTGGGACTCTTTAGCTTTCTCTCTAGGAAGCTCTACAAGAATGGTGCTAGTACTGCTTCTAGGGGGAATTGGTTGAAATATAATAGCCAATATAACCTTTCAAAACTTCTCGCAAGGCAAACAAAACACACCTGTGATTGTGGGCAGTAAATGGGAACTATCTTAGAAAAGTCAGACCCTGACCTTGACAATGTTGGCAGATGGCAGTGAAGGACACTCCTAAGAAAGTAAGTCCCTTTAAGTTAGTGATCAAAGCTCCCAGTAAGCCATCATTGTCTCCTGTTTAATTCAGGCAAACTTTATATGTCTCCTTACTGGTCATTCTATGTTCCCCTCCTGTGACACTGAGCTGTCCTTTCTTTAGACCCACTGACATTTCTAAACGTGATAGCAGCAGAAATTATTTTAGTTAGATATTTTTTTTCATGTGGCACTTACATGGTAAAGCAGACTAACAGCCTAAATTTATTTCAACAAGGTGGCAGAGCAGGTGTGGTCAGACATGACATGAGCCAGCAACAAGGAAGCATAGTAGGTGTGGTCGGACACGACATGGGTCAGCACAAAGGTAACGGAGCAGGTATGGTTGGACGTGACATAGGTCAGCAACAGGGGCGGACTGGCTATAGGGCATACCAGGCAAATGACCATAACGGCCAGGGTGGAAGTGCAGGACTGATGGCAGCAACTCAGAAAGTGCGCTGTAATGAAGCCCGGGCCTGAGTCCTTGCCAGCCCGTTATTGCAGAGCGCTGGGGAAGCGGTCTGTATGTTTATTCGTTTGCTGCGTCTGCGCCTGCTGTGAGGTAAGCCGTGCCCCCCCCCCCTTCTACTTCTCTCTGACAAGAGCCGAGGAATGGGGTCACGACCTGGCCAGCCAAAGCGATGCGGTGCCTGCAGTCCATGACCTCCCTCCTCTATGTGCCTCAGGCTCTGCTCCATATCATTCTCAGCCGTGACAACCCAGGCCCATGGCCGAATAGGGAGCCTGGCCTATCCCCTCTATACAGGTTAGAGATCAGACATGCTGAGCTTCTGTGCACCTGCCTGCTGTCCCATTTGATGACCAGAGTCTGTCTTTGTCTTTACTTCCTCTCTCAACTTCTTCTTTTCTTCTTACTTTTCAATTTTTTTAAATTTCTTTCTTATTAGCTCTCTTTCCCTTAACTCCTTTATGTCTTCCTTCCATCTTTCTTCCACTCTATTACCTTCCTAGGGTTTGGTCCAATTTTGGGCAAATATTTGTAAACTTGTATATGATCAAAATGGGGGGAGCATAATAATAGGGTTATTTGGGGGGATGCTCTACTGCACTGTTTATGTGGTGATTTGGGGGGATTTTCTGCCAGATTGCTCTTTAAGGGGTGATTGGGGGGATTCTGCACAACGCTTATTAACCGGGGGGGGGGGGGGTGTATTATATGGGGCCAGACACACTGCAAAAGGGCCGGTGTGACCAAAAAAGTCCCGGGCCGTTTATTAACCCCAGTCCGCCCCTGGTCAGCAACAAGGCAGCAGACCAGGAGTGGTCGGATAAGACATGGGTCAGTAAAAAGGCAGCAAAGCAACCATGGTTGGATGTGACATGGTTCCTCAACAGGGCAGCAGAGCAGAGATGGTTGAATGTGACATGTGATGGCAACATGGCAGCAGAGCAGATGTGGTTGGACATTGTAACTGTCGGCAAAATGGCAGCAAAGCAAACGTGGTCAGAGATAGCCAGAATCAGCAACAGATAGGATGTAGCGACCCTTGTAGGGCAGGCTGGGGAAGCATACACAGTGACAATAAGGTCAGTAGCCTGCTAGAGCCTGAGGGTGGCTTTTGAATGAACTGCTTCCAATCATTTGAGATGCTCATTGCTGAGAAATGGGGACATCAAAGCCATATCAGCCATCAACAGCCTAAATTCTCACATCCTGGTTGCAGGGACCAACCAAGCGTTAGATCAAACAGAAAACCCAAGGATGCCACCTGGACCTCATGGCCAGTAATAACGCTCTGGTCTCTAAACAACTCATAATGTTTCCGATAAACTAATCAACAAGAATTTTTTTTTTTTTTTATAATATCCACTTTAAACTGAATCTGTAGCCAGGAAGCCATGAGGTAACATTTGGCGGCTTCAATGTATGCAGCACCAGGTAGGCCTGAAATTATATTGGAATTAATTGGCTGTTTTTTTCCAGCACAAGTCTGAAAATGTATGCAAGTTTCTTTTTTCAACAATATTTTAGAAATAGTAGCTATGCATTATGAGTTTTAAATATGTGCTGTTTTAGAGAGATGTGTAGTAAGATGGTCGCTCCCATGCAGTTTAGGAGAGCAACATCTGCTATTCCACAACATCAAGTCACTAATTTCCACAGGGGAGATTTAGGGAAGCGGAGGAGTAACCAGTATATTCAATTCATATAATATTATTTGTATTATACAGTCTTGCTGAATGACAGCTACATTTTGTATTGAGTTTGCTGTTAAAGGGTAAGTTCACTTTTGATGGATATTTTTTGTGCCGAAAGGATGTGCTGAAGGTGCTGAGCTGATATAGTATTTTTTTTTCATATGTTACAAAATGTGTGTTTTATAGAGGCAGTTTTCACTACCTGCAATCTTTTGCTATTGGCAACATACTGTACACAAATCTGTACACCAAGTAGAGAGAAGTGAGTTCTGTACACACAAAACACTGCTGCTATGGCCGCTGCTGAGGTGAGCGAGCTCATTCAACCTTACACACAGCCAGCAGCAGTGTTCTGTGCAACTGTCTGCAATCTGTTGCTATTGGCAATTTACACCAAGAGGCCGATTCATTAATAGCGGCAGGTAGCGACAGTTGAGCGACTGTAGCGGCATTCTCAGAGCGCCCGCTAGTAGTCGCTGTGCTTGCCCGTTGTTCGGTAGTTGATAGCGACTCAGTCGGTTTGCCGTAATGTTGAATATTGGGTGAGGAGTCGCTATTTGACAGGTTCCGCGCTGTATGGGAGTGCATGATAGCGACTGGCCCTCAAAAAATTCTCGCGCTGTAAAATGCATGTTTAAACCCCAGAGCGCTGGAGGCGATGGGTTAAAAGTAGTTTTTTAACCCCCAAACAACCATATTTTTGGAAACCAAAAAAAACAAGTTTTTTAAATAATTTTGTAATATGAATACATTAATATCAGACCTGTAATATCAATTCTGCACAATGTTTTATTTTTATTTTTTTTAGCTTACAAAAATGATCTAAAATGGCAGAAGTGGTCACAAAATTTTTCACATTTAAAAAAAAAAAAACAAAAAAACAATTAATTATGAATATTTAAAAATTGTTCCATTGAAATGCATTGGAGAGCGCCAGGTAGCAAGAGGTCATACCTGTCGCTGTTCAAGGTCGGACGCTGGCGCTGTGGGCTGAGGCTGGAATAATGATGAATGAGTGGCTATCTGGCGCTAAGCAGGATTGGCTTGATAAATGTGTGATTGTGGTGGGGAGCCGGCGTTCGCGTGGCGGGGCCCGTCATTACCGGCCGCTCACCAGTCGCTACCTGTCGCTATCCCCTGTTAAATAAGGGCCCAAGTCTGCACTTGGTGTACGTTGCCAATAGTAACAGATTGCAGATAGTGAAAACTGGTTCCATAAAACACACATTTGCTAACATTAGAAAAAAAAAAAATACTAAATCAGCACCTTTAAAGTGGTCCTAAACTCACCGTGATCCATTCCATTCCCTCCCTTTGGGGCAAATTGGGATGCTTCGCTGTGTGAAACCCGCCAGGTTGCCCCATACACTTACCTTGTTTCCCGGTCCAATGGCGCATGCGCGAGCCGCGGCTGCATACCCGGTATCCCTCTAGCAGGGCACGTGCCCGCACCAGACATTTGTGAATGGCCAGGCACGCTCCCTATTAACAGGAAGTGGGGGATGTGGCCGCCAATGCGCTCGGAGCCGCTGGCTTTAGACGACATGACATCAGCGGCTCCGAGCGCGCTGATTGGACAAGCAGCCGCACATGCACTGCAGGACCTGGAAGAGGTCAGTTGGCTACGGTGATCTGAGGGGTTTCACACAGCGAGGCACCCCCAATCGGGGTGCCCCGGGGAAAGGATCATAACCCAGGATAGTCAAAATCCTGGGATTTTGTCCACTTTAAGACATCAGTTTGCCACAAAAGTATACTCAATCAATGCATCCACATCAATGATGCGGCCAATGCCTTGCTATAACTGAGAGCGATGAACAATAAAACACTTTCAGTTTTTTTCTTACTGTTTTTGTGGATTTATATATTGTATATATTTGAAAATTTTGTCCGACTACTCTACAAACGCGTCCATTGCTAACACTGACATTAAAAAAGCAACAGGTAGAGGATGATTGGTCAATTGTTTGGACCAGCTACCTCGACCGCCGGGAGCCTGCTCATAATTCTTTGAAAGCATCTTGCTTGCAGGGTTCTGATTGGTGACGCTCTATAGCAGTGTCTTTGGCAGGACCGGTCTTGAATGTTGCCCTGTGCAAGATGTTATGGTGCCCGCCCCACCCCCCATCACACACACATAAATAAATTGATACCCAGACAGGGCTGGCTCCAGGTTTATGTTGGCCCTTGGGCGGCATGGTCTCAGTGGGCCCCTTTGTGGTGAAGAGTCTCATCACTTCACTGAGGGACGTCCCAAATCTGGATGTCCCCTAAGGATCAAAAGAAAAGAAAAGAAACCTTCTTCCTTGTTCCTGCCTGCTGCCTGATCGCTTGTTGGCGTGTCTGTCATGTGGTGTGGAGGCCCCTCCCTCTCTCCCCAGTGGGACAGCACAGGCAGCAGCGGAACGTTATTGCTACATAGTGTTGTCCCTGCCCAGCGGGGAAAAGAAGTTGAACCGCCACTTTGGTCATTGCTGGCACGCCGCAAGGAGATGTGGGCACCAGCTATGGTGGTGCCCTCCCAGTCCGCTGGTCAAGCTCCGGCACACACACTCCAAGGTCCGGCCCTGTCAGTGGGCCCTCGGCAGCTGCCCCACCTTGCTGGGTGCTGACACCAGCCCTGTACACAGACAACGATAAGGGCCAATGGAGGCAAAGTGGAAGAGTGATGGAGAGAAGATGGTAAAGAGAGGGACAGATGGAGTGAAGCAGTAGAGGGAAAGAGCTCTGAAAAAAAAGAAAGAAAGAGGGATCGCAAAAAAGAGACTGAACTGAAATGGATAAGACAGAGGCAAGGAAATGTGGAAAATAGAAAAGGTGAAAAGATTAAGATAGATGGAAGGTGATAAGAGAGATGGAGGGAATGTGGAGATAGTAGGAGGGATATTAAAGTGGACCAAAAGCCACCCTGGGGTCTATGAGACCCCAGGGCAGGATTACACCCTCCCCCCCCCAGGGAATCCCGCACTAGGATGCTCAGCCGAGTCGTCCAATAAGCTAACTTTTTCCCCGCGCCCACGGCACATGCGGCGGCATGACTTGCCTCCTTTCTCAGTGGTGCGCGCCCCGCCCACCTTAAATGAATGGCTGTGCATGGCTGTGAACAGCCGAAGGAAGCTGAGCAATGCCGTGCGCTGCTCGCAAGTGTGGCTAGGAGTCCCGACAGAAGCTTTAGGAGCACAATGGGCTCGAGGAGAGATAAGTTAGCTCGGCGTTCCTAGGGGTTTCACACAGCAGGACACCCCAAACCAGGGTGCCTCAGGGAGAAGGGCCAAAACTGGAGATAGTGAAAATCCCAGGATTTGGTCAACTTTAACTAGACAGAGAGGATGTGAAAAAAAAAGTGAAATAAAAGACTGGGTAAGATGGAAAAGAGGAAGAAGAGACAAAGAAATGTGGAGAATGGACAAGAGGAAAAGATCAGGATGGAGGGAAGAGAAAGTAAGATCAAGGGAAAGTAGAAAGGGACAGAAGGAAAATATCAATGCTATAGAGAAGGCAAGAATGTAGAACACAGACAGATAAGGCTGGGAAAAGTAAAACAGAGACTGAGAAAGAGGAGGTGAAAAAAAAGAGAGAAAAAAACTTAGAGAAGGTATAATAGAGGAGGAGAAGAAGCCACAGAGCCGCCAGGAATGCAGTGAAAAAGATTAGAACATTGGGAAATCCAGGGGGGGTTCACACATCAGGGCATCCCAATTTTGGCCCCCCCATAAAAAGGTGAAGCAAACCCCCCTCCCCCCAAGAGCCTTATATACTCAAGGGGGGTGTTGCTCCTCTTTAAACCAGACCTCCCGCGTCATTTAACGAAAAGCCCAAACCTTTTAAAAACTATTCTCCAGCATCTGAAATCAATATACTTTACATTTTTAGACACTTACTTATTATTCTTTCCCCCACTGGGCTGCAACTCTGTTCAGGACTGTAGGATACGGACGCCGCCATATTGCCTCAGAAGCATCACATACAGAGGAGAGTGAGGTAAAAGTACAGGGTTCGGGTTATAGCTGTGCTTTGCTCAGACAAAGCAGAGCTGGGGTCAGGAAAAGGACAGCAATCCCAGAATGCAGAGCAGCACAGTCAGAAGACTTCCTGTTTGCAGACATGGGCTGCCATCTTGAATATTTAATGGCTCGTAAAATGCAGTAGATACAGGTAGAATGATTTTAACGTGGGCAATCTGTATGTACAGGGTGGGGGAAACATATTAGATAGGCTCTTATTCAGGGTGTTGCTCCGGTTTAAGATGAATGATGCTGTAGCCGCTGGGAGGTGCTTTTATATCTTGATGGCATTGCTCCTGGTTGTTCTAGTGTTGCAGAGAATTTCTTTTCTGTTCTAGTCTGGTCAACCGGAACAACCGAATAAGCAATATTCTGGCTGAATGTAACAATAACCCGTAGCCGAAACTCACTGGCCATTCCTGTCTTGACTACATGTATGCACTTGGATTGCATATTTATATGTCTGCCTGCGTTCTATTTTATCTCCTGATAAGCCCATAAATACTGAAATGTTAGGTTGCAGTAAGGAAGGTGATTACCAAACACCCCACCGCTGATGAACCAATGGGTCTTGGCTTCTCTGAGTGATGAAAGCTGATTGCGTTCCTCTGTATTCATTATACATTAACGACTTTTTTCAGAAAGACAAGTCTGCTCAGCATGGTGTTTGTATCACAAATTGTATGTTTAAGAAGGAGATTCTACAGTGCACTGTGGGAGCAAATGGCTTCTCACAGGAGGTGATTCCACGGGGAGACCAGGGGAAGTGAGTAGGAAGATTACTTTTTCTCTGTATCTATTATTAAAATAATTACTGCCATGGAAAAATATTAAATGATATGTTAAGCTTCAACACACTCACAAATTGCTTATCATTTCAAGAGAAGGTATATTAGCTTGTTGTGCCTGTAAATAAATAGTGGTGGCTTATTCTAACTCCAGTTTAGTTGAAGTAGAACCAGTAGTCTGGTTAGGTTATTATTATTAATAGGGATGAGCGAATCGGTTCTAACGAACCTGAATTCACTCCGAATTTCAGGGAAAATTCGATTCAGCACGAACCCGAATTTTTAGTGTTCGTGCTGACCGAATTTTCCCTGAAATTAAAAAAAAAAATGCCGGCATGGTGGGAGCGGGGAGGCCGGCTGCGCTGTCAGCGGGCGGTGGAAGCGGTGGAAGCCAGCCTCCCCGCTCCCACCATGCCGCCATTTTTTTTTTCAGCAAACACTTACCGGCATGGTGGGAGCGTGGAGGCCGGCTGCGCTGTCAGCTGTCATCAGAGGACGCATCATCAGAGGAAGCCGGCTTCCTCTGATGATGCGTCCTCTGATGACAGCTGACAGCGCAGCCAGCCTCCCCGCTCCCACCAGAGATGAGCGATTCGCTAAAGTTCGATTCGGACGAATCCGAATTTCTTTGAGAAATTCAGCGAATCGCCCACATCGAATTTTTGAGAAGTTCGCTCATCTCAAATTATTAATAATGTATAATTTATTATTATTAACGTATGATTAATTAATGTATTTATATAGCACCATCATCTTCCGAACAAGGTATGCTTACAGACAAGGTACAACATATAGTACAAGAAACAATACAAACTAGATGCCACAAGGTTTAAATCAAGTGTTGTGAGCACAGGAGACAATAGGAAAGAGAGCCCTGCTCATGCAAGCTTACAGTCTAAATGATGGGGGTGCAGACAAAAGGTAGAGATCACAAGTGGTAGAGCTTAAATTGGGCTGTAAGTGCCATTTGAATATAGCAGTAGCTTAAGCCAGGTTAGGTGCTTGTCTGAAGGAGTGAGTTTTGAGGGCACTTTTACAGGCTTGGATTGATGGAGAGTGATGGATTTGTTGGGTTGGGTTTTGCTTCTGATTAGTTAGAGACAGTCATTGAATGCTGTTTGTATGAATGAACAAATCTACTTTTTTTCAAAAAGCTGTGAAAATGCCTGGCCAAGTCGCTGAGGCCTTCCCACCATGCTCTGACAGATGCTTAGAGGCTGTGGGGACTTGCCCTTGGACTTGTCCATGGGTGGTCAGGTTTTGGTCGCGCATTATGGGATTACTCACTACTCTGTTTGATAAACAGCTAAAAAGAAACCCCTGGAACTCTCCTATGTTGACTTTACCCTTAAACAACAACAGTGGATGGTTTGTGAAACATTGAGGGCTATTCTAAATTAATCTGGTAAGATCTGGGACCCATGGTTTAAGCATACCCACCCCCCTATTGATTAATGTAACCTAATGGGCCTATATGGCCCTATAGTTCAGATCAGCTGGACACCTACCCCCCCCCCCTGTTTTCTGCCCCCCCACCCCCCCAAAAAAAATTTCTCCTCTCTCCCCGGTTATTGTTTTAAAATGTTTTCCTATTTTGATTTGATTTTCTTAAAATGGGCCTTCATCATCATTAAATGAAAAGCACAAACCATTAAGAAACTTTTTTCCAGCATTTAAAATTACTATATTTTAAGTTTTTAACTCTTACTACTTTCCCCTGCTGGGCTGCAACCAGGATATGAATGCCGCCATCTTGCCTCAGAAGCATTACATGGTAAGAAGATGAGATTGGGACAAGTGCAGGGGAACGGGTTATAGCTGTGCTCTGTGGGGTCAGGAAAAGGACAACAAACCCAGAATGCAGAGCAACATTGTAAGAAGACACTTCCTTTCTGCAGGCAGCCTGAGACTTGGGCCCCCCATCTTAGATGTTTAAATCCCCAAAAATGCACTAGGTACAGGTAGGGTACCTTATAGTTGTAATTCAGAAAACAAACAAAACATTTTCAAAACAGAAAAAGGGCAATAAAAAAATCCAGGGTTCTTCCTTCCAGGGCTACCAGCCTGGTGCCCCAAACATAGTGATGTAATTGAACTGGGGAAACACCTGATATGGGAAACCTAAGCTTCCCTGTAGAAGAAACACCAAGGGCAATGTAGCTTCCAGCAAATGCCAAGACACCTGGATCTAGCCAGTAGACCACAGAGAAAACTGCATTAATCGTAGATGCATGGAGAAGCCTTCAATATGAAACCAGAAGACACTAGGAGTGGATGGTTGGGGGGAACATTACCAGTATTTAAGGCATAATGTCCTGACCCCAGGGATAGATCCACGTTTTTGTGGGCCCATGGGTAAGACTCTTGGTAGCCTCCTTTCCGGCGTGTCATGTTGACCTTTAGCTCCGCTGCCACCAGTCGGTCCTCTTCTGCTACTGATCACTCTCTGATCCTCAATGCCTTCACCACTGATCATCCTCTGATCCTTCTCCATTGCCACCACTCACCCTCCAGTCCTCACCACCTTTTCCCTATTTTTAAAGTGTCCATGGCCACATCCTGCCTCACAACCTTTTAATC
The DNA here is from genome assembly GCA_027917425.1 of Gastrophryne carolinensis. Classification (NCBI taxonomy): domain Eukaryota; kingdom Metazoa; phylum Chordata; class Amphibia; order Anura; family Microhylidae; genus Gastrophryne; species Gastrophryne carolinensis. The sequence continues at coordinate 155,393,123 of CM051242.1, read as the reverse complement.
TGCTGCTGATACACCTCCAGTCTTAACGCCTTTGTTGTTGGTACCTGCTTGCCAAGCAGCTGTAGAGTGAAGAGTGAAGAAGGATGCTGGCAGGTGACTGGGTGAAACAGAGAAAATCCCAACTGTTTTCAGCCAGGGACAGCCACTAATCAGTGGTTTCCTAGGGGCTTGCCATTTTATGTAATCAGCAGCACCTCCTGGAAACAGGAGGGTCAGATGGACATAGAGTCCATCGCCAATGTGCTCATTCAAGAGTGCTTTCATAAAACAGAACATATTCACATGGGACATAAAGATCAAGAACCATATAGTAACTAAGATTCCTAATGAGATAGCCTCCTATGTTTGGCCCTGTGACCCCCGTGACTGCTCTCAAGTCTCACCATACATCATGTATCTTAGAGCCTTGTGCCAATGAGGAACAGCACCTGTGTCCATAAGTGTAAAATGGTATAATGGAGCTAAGGAGTGGGGGGCTGTGCAATTATTATTAGCTATAACCTCACATTGAACCTCCCCAGCAGTTTCTGGAAGCTTGGAAGATAGCCCAAAGAGACATAAACATATTAATTTCATGGGGAAATCCTGTTATTCGTGGTTTGTAAGTTTCATGCAAATATTTGTTTTAGGAAAGCTCTCTTTATCTTGTAAACTTGAAATGGAAAAGTTCTGGTCTTTTATTAGCCCACTATATTAAGCCTAACTAGGGTCTCTACCTAAAATGGCTTGGAATGAGATATTTCCTGTAATGTAGGGAATTTTCGGCTGACTTTGATTTTAGCCAAGTCTATTTTATCATCTCTAATTCTAAGCGTTGATTTAATTAAATGCACTCTATTTACTGTATGATGTTTTGCACATTTCGGTGCCTCTCTCCAGTCCCTTGTCATTGCAAAGGTTGATGTCAGCAAGGTGGTGCCTTTGTTGTAGTGCAGAGGGTGTAGTTTTTGGAAAAATAGAGAAAGATTTGCAGTAGCTAGGACAAGCATTTGGTAGGTATCTTTCCCATATAAATGATTACTTACAGCTTGTAAACTTGAATATGAGAGGTTTTGGTCTTTTTTAGCCCACTATATTAAGCCTAACATTGGTCTCTACATAAAGTGGCTTGGACTTAGATATTTAATGAAATTTAAGGTTTTTTGGCCTATTTTGATTTTAGCCAAGTCTATTTTATCATCTCTAATTCCAAGCTTTGACAAGAACAATTTCTTCTACCAAGGGATAATCTAAACGACTCTTCATAATGTCCGCCCAGCTGCAGACTGTACCATTAACCTCATTCATTGTTATGTGTGAACCCATTTTGCTGTCAGCTCTTCTGGCGATCACCGTCTGAAGCCGCAAAACATCTCACACATGACAGCTGTCTGCTTCCTCATTGTTTAATCTGTCACATGTGGCTTGTACGTGTCTCGCCGTCGCATTTATACATATCTTCTCATTTACAGCACGTCTTAAGAGTCGTGCCAATGTGCCGACACTCTTCCCCCCCCCCCCTTCCGCTGGGAACAGCTCTTGCTTATGTATATGTGTTTGGGATTTAGGAAGGCAATTTGAAGTCTAATCTCTTTTTAATGTTCTTGGAGCCAAATGGATTGAAATTCATATTCCAAGATGAACATGCGATGAATATTTATTAGCTCATGACAAAATGGCCGGGCCAGCCTTCCAAAAGGCTCGGTGGTGCTGTGTCAGCTGGTCTACTGTCTATAGAATCCTTGATATTGGGAACATGAAGCCTGCTAGCATCGGAAAAAATGTACATGAGGATGCACGTAAGCAAGACTACTCTCTAGCAAATAACATTCAACATTAAATGCAATAAAAAAACCCTGGGCTGGTTCCAGTAGTGGGTAGCTCCCCCATAGGAAATCTTAATTCATTAGCATTGCCAATAAAAGCACTAAAACAGAAGGGGTAATAACATGTTGTGTTGCATAGTGTTAATATAGCTATAGGAATTAGCGGGTTATAATGCATCAGAACCGTTTCTATGGGTGAGCGAACAGGGTACTTGCCCTGGGTGCCAAGGCCATTGCAAATGGGAAGGAGCCTTGGGAGCAAATGGGGGGGGATGCCACCCACTATTATGCCAGAGCCCTCACCCCCCTATATTAGACTTAGCACAACATGGCACATGCCAATATGACACTTTTTTTCATCTTCACCCCCCGAAACCAACTTTACCAAGAAACTGTCCAATAATGCATAAAAAGTTCTCTAACCACTATTGACAGGGAGGAGTGCTCTGAATAAAACTTCATATTTATTCTTCGATTAAAAGCATGATTTGAAATCAACTGAGCTGAGTAAGAGGCCGATTCATTAATAGCGGTAGGTAGCGACAGTTGAGCGGCTGTAGCGGAATTTTCAGAGCGCCAGCTAGTAGTCGCTGTGCTTGGCCGTTGTTCGGTAGTTGATAGCGACTCAGTCGGTTTGCCGTAATGTTGAATATTGGGTGAGGAGTCGCTATTTGACAGGTTCCGCGCTGTATGAGAGCGCATGATAGCGACTGGCCCTAGCGAGCGGCTCCCACCATATTCATTAACAAATCACGCTCAAAAAATTATCGCGCTGTGAAATGCATGTTTAAACCCCAGAGCGCTGGCGGCGATGGGTTAAAAGTAGTTTTTTAACCCCCAAACAACCATATTTTTGGAAACCAAAAAAGCAAGTTTTTTAAATTATTTTGTAATATGAATACATTAATATCAAACCTGTAATATCAATTCTGTACATTTTTTTTTTTTTTTTTACCTTAAATAAATTATCTAAAATGGCAGAAGTGGTCACAGAATTTTTCACATTTAAAAAAAAAATATATATATATTAATAACAATTAATTATGAATATTTAAAGATTGTTCCATTGAAATGCATTGGAGAGCGCCAGGTAGCGAGAGGTCATACCTGTCGCTGTTCAAGGTCGGACGCTGGCGCTGTGGGCTGAGGCTGGAATAATGATGAATGAGTCGCTATATGGCGCTATCTCAGTCGCTAAGCAGGATTGGCTTGATAAATGTGTGATTGTGGTGGGGAGCCGGCGTTCTCGTGGCGGGGCCGTCATTACCGGCCGCTCACCAGTCGCTACCTGTCGCTATTCCTTCATAAATAAGGGCCTAAGTAATCCTTCATAGGGGAAAGATACCTACCCATGCTTGTGCTAGCTACTACAATTGTTTCTCTATTTTTCCAAAAGCGACACCCTCTGCACTACAACAAAGGCACCACTGTGCTGACATCAATCTTTGCAATGCAAGGGACTGGAGAGAGGCACCGCAATGTGCAAAATATCATACAATGAATAGATTGCATTTAATTAAATCATAAATATAAGAACAGATCTAATACAACACTAAAACACATACAGAGCAGCCAGCGCCAAGGTAGTCTGTAACTATTAGTTGTATGTAAAGGGATATAGTGAGCAAAGTATCTGTCTGGATTGTATGCCTCAAAAGGTATAGCTTATAGTGGTACACACGGAAATAATATGAGAATTGATGGAAATTTTAGGATATAAAAGAGGGTGTTGTGTCACTATAGAATAGGGAAAAGGTATACAATATGTTTCAAGGAATGGGTTAATAGTTTTTATTATCCCAGGTTCAAAATAGGTTTCATTCACATAGTTTCATCTAGAATAGTTCTTACATAAAGTATTTGCAATCATACATATGTAGCATATAAGAATGCCCATGTATCATAACACAGAGAAATGGTATCATAAAAAATAAAACATAGAAAAAACACATGTAGTAGTGTCAACCAATCTTGCAATTATTGCATAGGATAGATGACAGTAAACAAAGTAAGGTAGTTAGTGAGGTTTTTAGATCTGAGTCTGGTATTCACAGTTTATGTGGGTGTCTGAGACCAGTTCCGCTTCCCTGTTGCATTTCGCCAGCTGGGGCTTCATCAGGGGGTTATTGTGAGGTTTGGAAATTAAGTGAGTTAGTTTTTTTTTTACTTTTTAAACTACTTGTTAACTAGTAAAATATCCCAAGGCCCCCTATACTAATTCAAGGGGTAGAGTTGAGTTGGGAAGCTACCTGCTTCATTTGGGTGAATTAACCACATCTTTGTGTTTGTTTCAACGCAAATTACCAGATAGGGGTTTAGCTGCACCTGTAGTAAGGCGAACCTGTCCTTTTGGGTAACTGAAGTGGGTATTTACTTATTCTGATCCTAAAGTTGTTCTAGGAGAAAGGTAAGTATTAGGTGCGCTGTGGATGAAAATAAGGTTAGTAGGAGAAATAGTGAGTTCTTGTTAGGAGGCTTGGTTAACGTTGCAGGTGATTCTTCTAAGTACGCTTGTTAGAAGCTGAAAAAAAATTAGGGTTAGGGTTCACTAGCAAAGCCTCCGCCGGCCTCGCTACATCTCTTCGCCGCAGGAGCGGCCTCACCACTTGTCACATTTTAAGCCGCAGGAGCGGCCATCCACCCCCGGCCGAGCCTTCGCCGGCCACGCTACATCACCCTGCCGCTGAAGCGGCCATACCCAGCAGCATATATAAAGCCACATAAGCGGCTGGCCCGCCGGCCACGCTACATTTGTCTTTACCGCTCAAGCGGCCACACACCCCTAACACATATTAAAGCCGCAGGAGTGGCTGGCCCGCCGGCCACGCTACATCTCCTCGCTGCTGACAGCGGCTACACATTTCAGCATCTAATTAAAGCCGCAGCAGCTACCGCATACCCTACCTACCTATTATACCTACCTATTACACACAAAGCAAAGCCTAAGCCATTAACCCTACTCTGCTCAGTTAACATATAGGGGAACCAGGACCACGTTAAGCCTTCCCACTAAAGGTATTAACACATTCTAACCTGCACTGCTCTTTTGAAACAGACCTCAGCTCACAACAGCACTATCATCAGGAACCCCAGTCCACTCTCAAGTACTTACCTAATAGCAGACCAGCCAACAACCACACCATCATCACCAAGGAACCCCAGTCCACTCTCAAGTACTTACCTTAAAGCAGACCTACACTTCAAACACAAAATAAAGCTTCAAGACTCCAATCAACCTATGAAGACAGGTGAGTCCAGCACTGTGCACCACCGGTAATTACAATACCTCTTGTTTACAAAAAGAAGTACCCAATAGAGCCATATTCGGCACTAGGTACTTACAATCCAGATAACCATTAATTTGGCAACCAGGTAGAGAAGAAATCTCCAATAACCTTGGAGATTTTTGAGGCCTAATCAGCCAGAGGCAATGATACTGGTTGTCGCTGGTTTGATTAATTGGTAGAAATACCAACCTCAAACATTCTTAACCCTAACCCTAATTTTTTTCCAGCTTCTAACAAGCGTACTTAGAAGAATCCCCTGCAACGTTAACCAAGCCTCCTAACAAGAACTCATCTCTACCTGTGCTAACTATTTCTCCTACTAACCTTATTTTCATCCACAGCGCACCTAATACTTACCTTTCTCCTAGAACAACTTTAGGATCAGGATAAGTAAATACCCAATCACCAACCAGTGGCAGGAGTGCAGAGGAGCCCAATGGCCATCAGCATAATCTAGACCTGTGCCACTAGGCATATAGGCTAGTATGCTGTAAAGTCTTGTGTTGTAGGAGGGTAGTGCCTTAGGTTTAGGGTGGAGGCAACGGTGGTAATACGTGTTGATTCTCCATATGTTGGGGTAGCCAGACTTGTCGAGTATTGGCATCATCGGATTCAGAGCAAGTAGGTTGTAGCGAGTAGTTTGGCATGTGTCGCCAGCTCTGTGGTGTTTGTAACAAGCTCTGGAGCATTTGCAGCATTTGTAGCAAGCTTTGGGGTGTTTGTAACAAGCTCTAGATCAGAATTGTAGCAAGTATCAGTTTAATAATGTAGCAAGGTAAATGATGTTGGTGATATAATATAGGTGGTGGTTGAAAATAGTGGTAGTGGCATGTCAGTGGTTAATATTGGGGTAAAAAAATGTGCCTTTCCTGGGTTTCCCCAGTCAGTAACCTGTGAAACAGTCCAGAGAAGGGGGGAATAGAGTTGGCGTAATAGCTGTAGGTAGAAGTGAGAGTGTCAGGAGTAAGTCCCAGATATGTTTGGGTTTGGGGGAGAGAGATATGGGTAGTTAAGTTAAGTAAACCTTCACATGGTGGCATAGAGGTATATTCAGAGTCAAGCCAGTGCCTGTGAGCCCTGTTCCCGGTGATACGGCTAGTATAGAGTGAATGTGTGCCAGTATTTATGTGCGTATTGGGTGGAAATGCTGGCCATGGGGAGGGCGGGCCCCTAGGTGTAAAAGGCATGGAGGCTTGAGCCATAAGTGCACGTATTGTATTCAAATCATAACCATCTAATATTGAGCTTTGGATTTGAGCCACTTTTAAATGTAAATGTTTAAAAGGGCGTCCCTCATCCCCCCATGTATGTTTGTTGCCATCATGCACCAGGAATAGGAGATGTATACCTACAATGTAAAGGCCAAAAGGCTTGTCCTTGGCCTCCCCTACACCCTTTGGAAAAGGCCTGGTGATCTTCTAAGAGCTCCAGAAGCTCTAGTAGGCAGCATCTGATACAGGTTCCCCCTCCTCTATGTCTGGCATCCTGCCAGAGGATTAGTATGAACTGTGGGGAGAGGTTTTTGTGGGTGGCCTCCGGGATTGCCTGTGGTGCTAGGTAAATAGCCACACTTCTGTGGTATAAAAGTCACTCCCCAGGGGTAGAGCGCCATTCCTCAGGCTAGACACCAGAGATGAAAGACACCAGAATGGTGGAGCCATTAGAGCAAGAGAATGAGGAAGGAGTATGCCTCCTAGCACCAGATGGGGAAGAATGTAGTTTGTTAAGGTAAATTTGTATTGAAATTAGGTGAGTTTATGTTTTTTTTTAATTTTTAAACTACTTATTAACCAGTAAAATATCCCAACGACCCCTATACTAGTTTAAGAGGTAGAAGAGTTGGATAGCTACCTCCTCCTTATGAGTGAATTAACCATACCACCAACTAGCAGTAGGGGTGCAGAGGAACCCACTAGCCATCAGCATAAGCTAGACTTGTGCCACTAGGCATAGGGGCTAGTATGCAGCAATGCCTGGGGGGGGAGAAGCAGAGTCCTGGCCATATCAAGCCTTTTGCCTGGTGTGCTGAGCTGGTAGGCCTGAGGGTCTGTTCGGCTCATTTGCACCACAAGAAGAACCCCTTTACCTCTCATGACTCCCTGCAGCGTCTATTACTGTACTCTACACCTTGCATCACGCAGTTCCAGCTTCCAGGCTCCCGTAGAGAATAATTGGCGACTCATTCTGGGCTTGTACTCTGCACACAGTGCCTGAAGGCCGAGAACCAAAACTACAGGGAGCTGACAGATTCAGAGCATGCCTTCCCCTATTCTCTGCGCAGACCCACGGCAGGCATATCTAAAGGACAGACAGAAGGTGCACACAGCTGGAGGGTCTGCTTTAATTACATAATAGTTTAACAGCTACTGTATATTACTATCTGCCCAGAGTTCTCAAATTCTCATTATCTAGATAACACAGATATTTGACATTTGCTTCCAAATCAGCGTCTTTAATATTTCTCACAGAAAGTCAGGGGAAGGGAAGGGGTAAGGAAGCACAGTTGACCAGTCAGGTTCTTCTTTAATCTAAAGACATCTGCTAATAAAAAGCCAGTGTTGATTACATCTCCTTGTGATCACTGGAATGCTGAATAAGGTTAAAAGTGACACCTAGAGACTGTCTAGATCAGGGGTACTCAATCATTTCTTGTAAAGGTCCATATACAGGCATCCCGTGAAAAATAGGTCCGGACAGGGGGCTGTTCCGGGGGGGGGGGGGGGAGTTAGAAATCCGGGCACTGGGGAAGGGGGCTAAAGATTGTACATGAAAAAAGGTTGGGATGGATGGGGGGACAGGAATGGAGGGGTCAGAGCTGGGGGACAGGAAAAGATGGGGCTAGGAGGGCAGGAATCGATGGGTCAGAGCTGGGGGGTAGAAATGGATGGAGGTGGGATTTATAGGGCAAAGCTGGGGGAGCAGTTATGGATGGGGCAAATGGATGGGGCTGAGCTGGGGGCCAGAGTTAGATGGGGCTGAGCTGGGGCAGCAGGACATGATTGGATTGGACTAAGCACTATATCGCTGATCAAGTAAAGGGGGCAGTGCTGAGCATGGCAACACAAATGCAATTGAGAGCAGGGTTGTCAGGGCAGGGGTCCAGAAATTTAGCGCCGAGCTCCGCATTTGGACCTCGGTTCGCCAGTTGAGTACCGCTAGTCTAGATGCAACTCTGGATAGTAGTGCCACCTTATTTAATAAGAACAGAAATAACTAAACCGAAGGGCAAATAATACATTGGGTAAACCATTCAATTTGTAATCTGTCTGTATATTTACATCTTCATTCTTGAACAGGTTAAATCTGGAGCTGGATGAGAGAGATGCTGACAAGAGCCATGAGATGTCTTCCCCTTCCCTGCTGCATTTCCTGCTCCATTAGCATATGATTGGCTGTATTGTGTGGAGCAGGGGAAGCGGATTTGCAATCTCCAGCAAAACAATACGTAAATTAGCAGGAGGAAACTGACAGGCCAAACCTCTATGGAGAACCTTTGTTAAGCCAGAAGAAATGCAAGCCAAGCTATCAAAACTGTAAAAACTCAAAACAATTTGCCACTCAATGATCAGTCTGAAAAGAACTCTCAAATTTCAACTCACAGGAGGAGGAACACTTAAGATGCTGATATAGATCAGCTGTGGGCAACATTAGGAATCCTTGGCTCTATTAAATCCCTTCAAACCTTCGGGTCTGTGCTAGTAAGACAATTTCATTTAGTTTCCTTAGTTTGTTTATTAAACTGATACTTAGCGTTGCGCTTCAGATTCCGGTCAAAGGTAAAACTGGGTCAAATTTTGCCAGTTTGGTTCGGCTCAAACATTAGCAAAATTAAGGTAAAATCTGAATCATCCATCTGTCTTTTTTGTAAGTGAAAGTTTTTAACTATAGTTTGTCTGTAGATAACGGCAGAGGTCCTCAATAAAAAACAAATGCACTTGAAACTGAAACACGCTCATCTGCACCCACCCTTGGACTTTGGGGATGCAGGTAATGGTGCGGTGGGTTTTGACAAGTCACTTGCCGGCCCCTCCTGCCCTTTGAACTGGTATATGGGTCTCAAGGACCCCTTACCAGTTGGAAAAGTGTTAAATGTAAAAAAAAACACATACATTACAAAATAGTCATTTATTAAATGCTCTTCCACCAACACTTACCTCCTTCCTTGCTATCAATCGTGTGTCCAAAAGTGTCCTAATCTGTCCCGTACCATTCTCTGCCATCTTCAGCGGGGCAGAGGACGCAGATCTCCCGCCCAGATAACGGCATCTGCTGCTCATTCCCACCACAGGGCATTTGGCAAATTGCTCTAATCGAATTTTCAAGAAGTTAATTCATCTCCAATATAAAGCCCAAGTTTCAAATGTATCAGTATCTTTTACAAAGTTGCATTGTGGTGGAAACTCACAGGTGCAGTTCAGCACAGTACACTTTTATGCTTCTATTAATGGAGGTTCCGCAGTGGCAGCACCAGGCACCGTAGCCATAGTTTCCAGGCTCTCAGCAGAGATAGCGGTACCACCACCTGGACCCAACAGAGGAGACTACAACAGCACTGGAAGGACTCCAGTGGAGGAGGTGGTAGCACTGGGACCCCAGCAGTGTTAAGATAGCACGATGCACCAATGCATTTCAAGATGGCACGATGCACCAATGCATTTCAAGATAGCATGATGCACCAATGCATTTCAAGATAGCATGATGCACCAATACATTTCAAGATAGCACGATGCACCAATGCATTTCAAGATAGCACGATGCACCAATGCATTTCAAGATAGCACGATGCACCAATGCATTTCAAGATAACACAATGCTCAATGGATTTCAAGATAACACAATGCACCAATGTATATCAAGATAGCATGATGCACCAATGCATTTCAAGATAGCACGATGCACCAATGTATATCAAGATAGCACGATGCACCAATGCATTTCAAGATAACACAATGCTCAATGGATTTCAAGATAACACAATGCACCAATGTATATCAAGATAGCATGATGCACCAATGCATTTCAAGATAGCACGATGCACCAATGTATATCAAGATAGCATGATGCACCAATGCATTTCAAGATAGCACGATGCTCAATGCATTTCAAGATAGCACGATGCTCAATGCATTTCAAGATAGCACGATGCACCAATGCATTTCAAGATAGCACGATGCACCAATGCATTTCAAGATAGCACGATGCACCAATGCATTTCAAGATAACACAATGCTCAATGGATTTCAAGATAACACAATGCACCAATGCATTTCAAGATAGCACGATGCACCAATGCATTTCAAGATAACACAATGCTCAATGCATTTCAAGATAGCACGATGCACCAATGTATATCAAGATAGTACGATGCACCAATGCATTTCACGATAGCACGATGCACCAATGCATGTCAAGATAACACAATGCTCAATGCATTTCAAGATAGCACGATGCACCAATGCATTTCAAGATAGCACGATGCACCAATGCATTTTAAGATAACACAATGCTCAATGCATTTCAAGATAGCACAATGCACCAATGCATTTCAAGATAACACAATGCTCAATGGATTTCAAGATAACACAATGCACCAATGCATTTCAAGATAGCACGATGCACCAATGTATATCAAGATAGCATGATGCACCAATGCATTTCAAGATAGCACGATGCTCAATGCATTTCAAGATAGCACGATGCTCAATGCATTTCAAGATAGCACGATGCACCAATGCATTTCAAGATAGCACGATGCACCAATGCATTTCAAGATAGCACGATGCACCAATGCATTTCAAGATAACACAATGCTCAATGGATTTCAAGATAACACAATGCACCAATGCATTTCAAGATAGCACGATGCACCAATGCATTTCAAGATAACACAATGCTCAATGCATTTCAAGATAGCACGATGCACCAATGTATATCAAGATAGTACGATGCACCAATGCATTTCACGATAGTACGATGCACCAATGCATTTCACGATAGCACGATGCACCAATGCATGTCAAGATAACACAATGCTCAATGCATTTCAAGATAGCACGATGCACCAATGTATATCAAGATAGCATGATGCACCAATGCATTTCAAGATAGCACGATGCTCAATGCATTTCAAGATAGCACGATGCACCAATGCATTTCAAGATAACACAATGCTCAATGGATTTCAAGATAACACAATGCACCAATGCATTTCAAGATAGCACGATGCACCAATGCATTTCAAGATAACACAATGCTCAATGCATTTCAAGATAGCACGATGCACCAATGTATATCAAGATAGTATGATGCACCAATGCATTTCACGATAGTACGATGCACCAATGCATTTCACGATAGCACGATGCACCAATGCATGTCAAGATAACACAATGCTCAATGCATTTCAAGATAGCACGATGCACCAATGCATTTTAAGATAACACAATGCTCAATGCATTTCAAGATAACACAATGCACCAATGCATGTCAAGATAACACAATGCTCAATGCATTTCAAGATAGCACGATGCACCAATGCATTTCAAGATAACACAATGCTCAGTGCATTTCAAGATAGCACGATGCACCAATGTATATCAAGATAGCATGATGCACCAATGCATTTCAAGATAACACAATGCTCAATGCATTTCAAGATAACACAATGCTCAATGCATTTCAAGATAGCACAATGCACCAATGCATTTCAAGATAGCACAATGCACCAGTGCACCAAGTGGAGTTTTAAAGAAAGCCGCACTTGTAGGTGGGGAAATAAAAAAGAAAGATACTATTATTGAGATAATAGGTTATTGGAGGTAAGCATTTAAAGTGGATGTCAAGTCTGTCCCCACCCCGCCCTGTAAAACACCTTATCTGGACCCGGGTATCAAGTGCCGGTCCCCTCTTTGATCTTGGTCAGGCTGCAGAGGCTGGTATCCCCCCACTTGATGTAAGTACCTGACCTCAGGCAGAAAGCCGTGTTCGCAGAGCGGGGGATGCTGCTTTGCTCAACCTCTGTATGGCTGGCGTCCATGGTGCCAGTGACAGCACTGGTAAGGTTTTTATTTTTTTAACCTCCCATCCTGTCTCAGCACCGGTGGAGGGGGGACAGGGCTCTGGGAGTGCAGAGCTGCAGGAGCAAGTAAGCCAGCACACTTCTCCTTTGGAGTAAAATTCCGCTCATCAAAGATGAGTCTTTACATTCAAGTACTTATTGATTTGGCTAACCAGGTGCTTGTGTATATCTGCAAGCAACTCAGGAACCAGCAGGCTCACATGCTTTAAATTTACATTTCATATACAAAGTACACCTCAAATCACCATTCTGATTGGATGCTTGAACACATGACATTATTTTGCATATACAAGAGAAAACCCAGTTCACTCACCCTTGGTGAACCAGGAAGGTGAACCAGGAAGCCCAGAAGGACCATGGCCAGTCCACAGCAATAAGCAAATTCCAAGTCTAGCTGCACCTGGTCACCATAAAACCTAACTGTTACTGTAGCACTAAAAAGAAGAGCCCGTGCTGAAGTGAAAGAATGTGCCCCCATCAGCTGAAGCATTTCAGGGTTAAAGCCCTTTAGTCAAACCTTAACATGACATGACATTATTTTGTTGGATAATCCATATATATGTGTGATCCCAATTTACATATGAATAGGGGTGAGCGAACTCCACAATGCTCATGTTCAGCGAGGAGGATTGTAGGGCTCAGGTGATTTACAGCAGCTTCCTTCTGCTGCACCTTTTCCTTTTTCGAGCCAGACCCCTAAGTTGACTACAGACTTTTGGCTATGTTCGGGTTTGGGAACCCAAACTCGCAAATTTTGGTACATACCCAAGCTTTGTGGTTCAGGTTCGCCCATCACTACATATGAAGAACATGTTTACCATTTAACCAAACCAACAGCCTTTTATGGTCACCTCTGGGAATGTGGAAGAGGCCTAATGTCATAGCTGATTCGGGAAATGGCATGTCATGGCACAGATTTATCAATCTTGAACATGCTCTGCTGTGTTCAAAGACAGCTGTGGGGCCACTGTGGCTTGCACTGCTTATTCACTTGGGCACTGCTTGTGTCACGGACCGGGTGGAGCGGACTTGGGTGTGGATCCGCTTTAACTGTGTGACCGATGGTGGGTACCGTGTCAGGGGAGCGGAGTCTAAGGGGCCACCGGTATTAACCAGAGCCCACCGCAAGGCAGGTTGGTCTTGTGCGGCGAGTGACCCCCAGGTCGCTACCCCCCAACAGCAGCCCAGTCCCACAGTCAGCCGAGGTTCAGAGAGGTACACAAGTGGCAGGCAAAAGGCGTAGTAAGTACAGGCAGAGATCGGGGCTGGCAGCACAGGTTCGCGGTGAGTAGCCGAGGTCAGGGCAGGCAGCAAAGGTTCAGAGTCGGGGACAGGCAGAGGTCGGTACACGGGTGAGCAATCCAAGAATGTCTGACTTTCAACAAGCATGGAGAGACCAAGATCCAGCACTGAAGGAAGGAAGTGCCTCTTTAAATAGGAGAAGTGGATGCAGGCTTGGATGACCAGGCACCAATCAGTGCTGTACAGGCCCTTTAAATCTCAGGAATCCAGTGAGCTCGCCCTCTAGTGGACGGAGACGTGCGCGCACCTGAGCATGCGAGAAGGAAGCATGGGGGGAAGGGAGACAGCTGGGAACAGCCATGAGGGAAATACTGCAAAATGGATGACGGCTGGATGCAGCCATGGAGGTAAGTGAAGTGCTGCTAGATGGGCGTGCAGCGCTCGCCCTAACAGCTTGATGTTATGGTAGAGCTTTGGTAGAGAATTGTTTGGAACAGCAGCAGCACCAAAGGATAGGGGGACAGAATTATTTCCCTCTTGCACTAAAAGCTATTTTGCCCAGATAGCTGGAAGAGAGCTATTAAAGCCTCTTGTCAGATGATGATCAATATCCCTAATGATATTGGGCCACTTGAATGCTCCTAGGGGGTAAAAATATCACCCCCATGGCTTAATTCGTTGTAGAAATGGCTACAAATATATCTCGGTTCTTCTATATTTTAATTCAATACCTTCTTGTTGATGCTGGCTGCTTTCATTACCTTGAGTGCTCTCTGGAACAAAAGTGGTCAGAGGTCTTTTAGATAATAAACAATGCATCAAACATGGAGGTATAAAAGCTTCGTTTCAGATAAGAGCCATGCTTCCACTGACAGCCAAACAGACCCTCATCCTCGAATCAGGGTCAGAGATAGGCCCCAGGGCTACAGGCTTGATGTTGATTGTTCTTTCTGCTTCCGTTATTGTGCGTATCCGCTGTCCCCTTTTATGCAGCCGCTATCCCCAAGCAAACACAGCTCGCAACTGTGAAAGGGTTACTGAAACCAGGCGCCAGTGCTTATCATTCTTTTCATTATGTAAAGCACTAATCAAGTTTTCATTTGCTAAATACCTCTCTGTTTGATTCTCAGTAGGCGACGTCTGCTGAATGCTAAGCTACATCTTGACAAGAGGGATCTGCCAGGAGAGGAGGATGTGCTCCATGGAACATGAAGTCCAGTCAAGCTTGCAAAGGTCACCACTTAACAGCTAGCCTGCCTTCAAAAGGCCAGAAACAACAAATATTACAACATTTCTATACATGCCTACATCAGAGAAAACATAGGGATATTTAGGTTGTAAATAATCTAGGGGTTGTATGTAGAGCAGGTTTGCCTCTTTCATCCATCCATCCTATTTTTCTACAATGCTGCCATTGTGGCACTCAGCCCATTACAAATTACAAGGATTGTGCTAATGTTTTTAATGCTGGTTGGGCATCATTTGAGCTCATGGATAAAAACATTAATTATTATTAATATCGCATAAAAATGCTTGGTAAAAAGAGGTCCTACATGGACATGGATGGCATTATGGGTGAACCTCATAATTGAATGTATACCCAGAATAGATAGGTAGGCCTAATAAGAAGAGACCAACTTGGTGGTTCATAGGTGGATAGAAAGAAAAATTACAGATCAAGGTGACAGTATTCCTCCAGGGTGATAACTGCTTCTGCTGAAATGTGTCCATGCTTTAGAATTGGCCACATCGGGAAGCCTGTGTGCAGCGAATTCTGATGGTTGAATTTCAGTCTGCATGTTACACATTCAGGTCAAGGTCAACATTCAGGTCAAGGCAACAGGGTTCATTTAGATTAGTAAACTGCCATTGAAGGAAGCCTGTGAAGTGGACCCATGTCTTAGAATGGGCCAGATCTAGAAACCTTTGTGCAAAGAATCAGGGGTTGCGGAGTCAAGGTGACAGTATTCCTTGTAGGGTAATAACCGCCACCGAGGTAAGCCTAGGTAGTATCCATATACTTATATAAAGGGCCACATCTGGAGACCTGTGTTCAAAATGATGAGATTGCACTGGTGAGTTAAAGGATGTTCGTTTCAACTGCATGACTGCATCTGAAACTTTTTGAGAAGAAAAATAAAGCCAACATAATTACTTATTGTCTTTTAGATTTAGAAATCCATGTGCAAGATGACAGGATGGGGGGTAGAGGCAACTCTACAATTCAGCCGCTTTATCTGTATTGAAAGTATTTGAAAAAAGATAACAAAACAGTCAAGGCTTAATACCCATTAACAGAAACAAAGACAATAATGTTGCATAACTGCATTTTCAAAAAAGAACATTTGAGGTCAAGGCCACAGGATTTTTTTAGGATGGTAACTGCCTCTGAAGAAGGCGTGTGAAGTGGGCTATCCCTCACAAAGGGGCACATTTCGAAAACTGGCTGCAAGATGACAGGATCAAAGTGGAAGCAGCATTATAATTCAGCCACATATCTGCATTGAATGTGCTTTGAAAAAATAAAAAACAGGGTCAATGCTACAGGAACAAACACAATAATGTTGCATAAATGCATCTAAAATGTCTTTTTCAAAAATAAAGATTTAAGTCAAGTCTACAGGATGGTAACTGCCACTGAAGTAGGCCCACAAAGTGGGTCTATGCCTCAGAAAGGGGTACAGTTTGAAAACTGTCTGCAAAGTGACAGGCTCAAAGTGGAAACAGCATTGCAATTCAGCTGCATATCTGCATTGAAAGTATTTTTAAAAAAATAAGAAAATGGGGCAAAATGTTGCTTTTTAGGTTTTACTGCTATCTGCTAAAAAATACACTGCATGTACAGTCAAAGTCTAAACATGAAGGATATCGCTGGCACTTGAAAAAAACTCTGGGACTGGCACCCAGCACAATATTAACTTCCTGAACAACAGTACATAGGTAGACCTGATAAGGGGACCCCTACTTGATATCAAAGCCTTATCTGGCCTAGATTGGTAAACCCCTATAAGAAGATTCCTACATGGACTGAATAGCTAGATTAAATTGCTATTGGTGGGTGCACACCAGATTAATAAACCTTACAAGCAAAGTTCCACTCAGTTCTATATAGATGGGCATAACCAAAGGAAACCTTACCCCATTGGTAAATGGGTGGATCTAACACAGAGGCCCTTTCCTTGACTTGAAATTAGAACCTAAAAAGAGGGTCTTACCTTCTATTCTATGGGATAGGTTAATCAAATAAAACTGCCCTACCTATTAGTAGGTACTTATTACTATACAGGAAATACACTCACTGACCCCCGCCACCCAGGAAATGCTTTGTTTCAAGTGCTCCCTTCTGGGAGCCACAAGCTGATGAACATTCAGCCTAAAACATGGTTACTAGCCATTGACCAGTCAGCTACTCAGCAAAGTACTCATTCGGTGGCTCTTTCCTGATTTCCAACTCCCTCCACTGTGTCGCTACATCATACTACTCTCTGTATATATCATTTATTTAGTTTTTTTGTTCTAAGTAAATGTATGGTTCTTTTTGCTCCATGTAAGTATGTAGTAATGTATTATTTTCTTCCTTGCAACAGTATATCTAGCCAAAAATAACTCCTTGGTCGTCTATGATGTGCTCTGCGAACTACTGATTTCTGATTCCTACGTAAATTGATTGATAGATATTCAATTTTTACAATTGATTTTTTTTTAGGGCTGCTTGCTTAGGGTTTTTTAGTGCTGATATATTCACGTGTTTTGCCCTAAATAATTGTTGTCTGATTACTTATTATTATGCATAGTATGTTGTCTAAGTGATTGGTACATTTTTATGTATTCATTTATTTATTAAACGGGAAAATATATTAACTATATACATTGTACAGGAACCAGCCTTAAAATATCTGGAGTACCACTTGGCAGGTAAAAATAACCGCAACAAATGATTGTGAATAAATTGCATTAATTAATTATACTTTCAACAAAATGAAAACAATATTTTGTCCAAATAAATGTAATGTGGAAAATGAGCTACCGGTAGCTGAACAGGAGACTTCTTCTTGCACTTAAATAAACCCTGACCTTATACAGGAAAAATTCCAATTAGCAAGAGAATTCTTGTTCTTCTGGAGTCAATCTGCTCTGTTATACAGTGTATTAGTATTCAGTAGAACAAAACCTAAGACAAGAAAATATTTCTTTTCTCTGTCTGAATTTTTTACATTTTGCCTTGAGGATTAGTGTTCTAACTAAAAAACTGGTTTGGAAAGCTGATGCTTGATGGAAGAAAGGCCATCAATTCTTTGCAAAGGTTTCAGCTAGGAGATGCCCCAGCAGTAGTGTTGCTGAAATATGGCTATTTTTTTCTTTTTGTGATATACCGACCAGGTCAAGCTAAATGAAATTCTGGTTAAATTAACTTGAATCCTAACAGCAATATGTATTGTAATTGTATCAGAAATAAACTGCGCCTGTGAGTGACAAGAGAAATATAATTGAGCCGAGAATGCAGACTGTAGTAAATATCAATTTTGCTCAAATTCCAGGCAATTAAGGCATTGTGGGTAAAAAAAAAATGTCCTTACTTCCAAGTAATAAATAGTGTTGAAGGAGCCCATAATGCAGATTTCGGTTTCATACTGATTTTTTTGTGAGTTTGGGTTCCCAAACCTGAACACGGACTTCAGCCACAAGTTCGATGTTCAGACACGGAAAAGTTGGTTGAAGGGTTGCTGAGCACATGGGCCGCAAGCAACTGACTGGAATCCAGGCATGGAAAGCTCGGACTGGCACCCACTGGATCTTGTGGGCCACCAGCAACTAACAAGAATCAAGGCATGGAAGGCTCAGAGGCACCCACTGGCTCTAGTGGTCCATCAGCAACCGACAAGAATCAAGGCATGGAAGGCTCTGAGGCACTCGCTGGCTCTAGCGGGCCACCAGCAACCGACAAGAATCAAGGCATGGAAGGCTCTGAGGCACTTGCTGGCTCTAGCGGGCCACCAGCAACCGACAAGAATCAAGGCATGGAAGGCTCTGAGGCACCCACTGGCTCTAGTGGGCCATCAGCAACCGACAAGCATCAAGGCATGGAAGGCTCCGACTGGCTCTAGTGGGCCATCAGCAACCAACAAGAATCAAGGCATGGAAGGCTCCGAGGCACCCATTCGCTCTAGTGGGCCATCAGCAACCGACAAGTATCAAGGCATGGAAGGCTCCGAGGCACCCATTGGCTATAGTGGACCACCAGCAACTGATAGGAAGTAAGGAAGGGAAGAGACACCTGCTGCTGGACGTAGACTCCTTTCAAGCGCAGCAGTCAGGTGTCACAGGCAGAAAATGTGTTGAATGTAGCACATTGCCACTAGCAGGCCTGCTACCGAACTACCTGAGACAGTGGCTGCTGCGCTGGGACTGGGTGTCTCACAGTCACTAACGCTCTTAATGACAGATTCAGGGGTGGTTGCTTGCTCCCTGGGAGTGTTGCAGCTGGGTATATGGGGGGGGTCCAGCTTTAGATTGGACTTCTGCTTTAAGAATAGCTCAGATAAATATCTATGTTATCCTGGGTGGTCACCAGTCTCCTTTTAGGCCTTTGAGCCCAGTCCAGTACTACTTGTTCCTCTTTAAACAACTCTATGCTATGCTACTGATGAGAGGATCCAACCGGCAAAGTATGGATCCGTACCGAACTCTGCGAGTGTGAGCACTTGGAGACTAAAACATATTTCGAACAGAAATCTGTGTGCATGCTCAACGTTTGGGCCGGACCCAGAAGAACGCTCATTGGTTGCACAGCAGCCGATCAGTATTCTTCCTTCCCCTCCCTGATTTAGATAGGGAGAGGTTCCTGCTGCAGCGGTTTAGGGACAGATAGGCTCTATTTCTTAAAAAACTGCCCTTTTTAGGGCAAACTATAGTCAGGGATAGCGGCTGGAGTGGGGGCTAGAGTAGGGCTGGGCTGGTGAGGGCTTGTCACTACTACTGCACTAATACCACTGGCTTGGGGTGAGGTGATTGTGTGAACCCTTAAAGCAGACCTAACTGTTTTCGCTGGAGTAATTATATGAACCCTTAAAGCAGACCTATCTGTATTCACTGGGTAATCGTGTGAACCCTTAAAGCAGACTCATCTGTGAGAGTTTTTAACTTTCGTTCAGGCACCTAGATAGGGGGAGCAGACGGAATTAGTAAAGGACAGCTAGGGAGGGACATCTGCCTGTTCTCATTGCACCCTGAGGTCGGTCAGCTGCTGGGGCACAACTGGGCATTTACAACAGCTCACCTGTGGGCACCACCTGCATAATACTTTACAGAGCATTAGATAAAACTACTTGACTTGTTGGCACCCATTGCATTCTATTTTCTGGGAGATAGAATAGAAAAAACTACTCACTAGCTGACACCTTGCATTAAACCCTCTTGACCTTTACTAAAACTATGTAATTGTGGGCAAACCTGGGATTAGACCCTTTCTTGGCTTTGCTAAAACTGTAATTCTGGGCACATGTGGCATTAGACCCTTTCTATGTAACTGTGGGAACATGTGACATTAGACCCTTTCTTAGCTTTGCTAAAACTATGTAATTGTAGGCATACCTGGCATTAGACCCTTTTTGGCTTTGCCAAAACTATGTAATTGTGGCCACACCTGGCATTAGACACTTTTTTGGCCTTTGCTAGAACTATGTGATTGTGGGCACACTTGGCATTAGACTCTTTATTGGCTTTGCTAAAACAATGTAATTTTGGGTACACCTGGCATTAGAGCCTTTATTGGCTTTGCTAAAACTATGTAATAGTGGGCACATCTGGTATTAGACCCTTTCTTGGCCTTTGCTAAAATTATGTAATTGTGGGCACATCTGGCATTAGACCCTTTCTTGGCTTTGCCAAAACTATGTAATTGTGGGCACACCTGGCATTAGACACTTGCTTGGCTTTGCCAAAACTATGTAATTGTGGGTACACCTGACATTTGACCCTTTTTTCATTTGCCTGTACATTAAAGGGCAGCAAGACTGCCACTCTCAAGAGAAAACAGCTTACCCTTAACCTGTTCATGTTTCATTATGCATGAAAAATGTTCTATACCTTCCACCTGTTCGTGTGTTACGTTACAGGTAGGTGGAAAAGATGGAGGTAGGCAACACTTCAACCGCCCACTCTGGTTCTGGCACAGCCAAGTCCTGTGGGATTTCCGTCCTTTTTATCTTCAGGAATGTAGGGATGTCCATGTTGGCTGTGGTTAGATGGATTCTGTTGTTGGTGATTGCAGCCCCCTGCGGTGCAGACAAACTGACAGGTACAGGACCTACAGGGCAGGCCAGCACCTCCAAGGCACAGAGGGCAAGCTCACATGTCCAATTTACAGACTTGCCTGCTGGAACTCCACTATTGCATCCTGCTGCTGTGGCTCACAAACTCTTTCCAACATACAGGATGTTAAGTGGAATTCCACTGGGCTGGTAAATCACCTATGAGGTGGTGGCGCGTGCTTTATGCAGCAGCTCCGCCATGTCTGGATAATGGTCTGAGAAGCTTTGCACCACTAAGTTGAGCGCTGTTGACACAAACAACCTTGGCAGCCTTCAGGTTCATCATCAGCGACCTCTCTGGATGAGGATGGCAGGAAAGAAGGAAGCAGGGCAGGAGGCAACGAATGGAGACATAACAGTAATACTAACCATGTTTTTCTGATTGCCTTGCAGGTTCCTGGTGATAGACTTCATTAACATTAATTATGTTATTGTTATGCAAGTTGCTGGCATGCTGTCACAAAAATAGTACATTCTACACCCTACTGTGAGGAAAAGTCCTACTCAGAAGCCTTCAAAACTGTCCCTTGCCTGGCTGCGGGTCCAGCAACCCACCCTGCGAGCCACATGTGGATTGGCCAGACACCTGGGAAAATGTTTACTTTTTATTAATAAACTCGAAGGGAGGAAAAAAAAGAAAAAAATATAAATATCCAAACTCAGGGCAATCTCCCTGGTTTGCCGCCCCCCAATTTGACCTCAAACACACGTAAAAAAAATTATGTTATATAATGTCATTTTTTAATTTCTGCATGTATTTCTTTAATTATTGTATTTTCTGTAATTGTTTTCAGTACTTTCCATAGCCTATTTTGTGCCGGGCAATCACCCTGGTGTTCCCCTCGATTTCCAGCCCTCTAGCCCTTGCTACCCCCATTTTACAGCCATTTTTGGGCCCATTCG
The DNA here is from genome assembly GCA_027917425.1 of Gastrophryne carolinensis. NCBI lineage: Eukaryota > Metazoa > Chordata > Amphibia > Anura > Microhylidae > Gastrophryne > Gastrophryne carolinensis. The sequence goes on along the minus strand of CM051242.1, from coordinate 155,371,498 downwards.
AGTCCCCATTGACTTCATTGGGGCTCGGATTTGGGGTCCCGGGCCTGAAGTTTGGCTGTATAACCAAATCTCAGTTGCCCACCAGGGCACAAGTGGGCCCTTGAGGGCCTTTATCATCAAAACCTGAACTACAGTATTTATATTGAACATAGATTATTTGTGGCATCCTAAGTGCACACACAGAGACAATACAGTCTGACATAATGTTTTCCGAACATGGGCCCTGAATTTAGGCCAGGAATACTTGCATCTAAATGTGGGGTGGGCCCCAGGGTCAGTTCTACTGGTGGGAACCAGGCATTCAAGTCTTACACTGAAGAGAGACAACTCACTTGTGTTATCCTATCTGACACACCTGTCATACAAAGAGTAATTGTTTAACTAAAGCATATCTAGACGGAACATTCTAAGCTAAAGCTACGTTGGAGAGCTGAACAAGGAGGTTATCAACAAACATGTCCAGTTATCTCATCAGTTTCTCAACAGCCAGCTAAAGATAAAGCATACATTTATCTTGTGAGCAAATATCAGTATCCCAAAGTGTCCAAAGGCCCCTTCACCACTGACAGCCTGTCAAGCTAGCCCACATTGCAGATTTCCATCAAGCTGCTTCATGCCAGTTTGCATTAAACAAGTCTTCAGTGAGCGTCCAGCCGCTGACACAATAGACTGCAGTCATTTCTTTCACTGCACTGCAGCTTCCTTTAATGTGAGCGTGGACACTGTGATGAGCCGGCCATGATCATGAAGGATGAAAGGCAAGGGAAATGAATAAAAAATGTATAGTAATTTTTACATAGTTTTACATAGTTAATACGGTTGAAAAAAAGACATATGTCCATCAAGTTCAACCAATGGTGTTTTTTTTTTTTTTTATTGATAACCACTAATAGTAACTGTTAATGTTATTTTCTTCAAAATAAGCATCTAATCCTTTTTTGAAGCTGTCAGCGGTTGATGCTGTAACAAGCTTCTGTGGGAGGCAATTCCATAGATTTATAGTTCTTATGGTAAAATATGATTGTCGCCTCCGGAGACTAAATTTCTTTTTTTCCAATCGAAGGAAGTGCCCCCTTGTCCTTAGAGAGGATTTTACGTGAAATAGTGTTCCCCCATATTTTTTGTATGGTCCATTTATATATTTATACAAGTTAATCATGTCCCCCCTCAATCGCCTCCTCTCAAGACTAAACAGATTTAATTCTCGTAATCTTTACTCATAACTAAGATCTTTCATTCCCTTTATTAGTTTGGTGGCTCTCCTTTGCACCCTTTCCAGAGTCAGAGCGTCCTTTCTATGAATGGGCGCCCGGAACTGGACGGCATATTCCAGGTGAGGGCGCACCAGTGCCTTGTAAAGAGGCAAAATTACATCTCTATCCCATAATTCCAGGCCTCTTTTAATGCACGATAGTATCTTGGTGGACTTGGAAGCAGCTGCTTGGCATTGCATGCTGTTATTTAGTCTGTGATCTACTAGTACCCCCAGATCCTTCTCAACAAGTGACTCTCCCAGTTTTACTCCCCCGAGGACATATGTGGCCTTCGGGTTATTAGACCCCATGTGCATGACTTTACATTTTTCCACATTGAACTTCATTTGCCAAGTGGATGCCCAGACACTAATGTGTCCAAGTAATGCCTGGTGATACATGCGTTCTTTAGAGCTGCACCATTACTTGTATGAAATACTATCTACAACTTTTAAAAAATATCTGTAAACCTTGGGTGGATTATGCCTTCCCAGAAATAGGCAATACCCTGCTACAGTGAGAGGTGGCCTCAGCCGCTGCTCATCTCGTGCTCTTCTCCTTGACCCTTCCCCCCCCTTTTTTTTGTTATCTCTTCTTTCCCTCCACTCACTTTCCTCTTTCTCCCCCCCTCTTTCCTCCTCCCTCCCCCTTCGTTCCCCACCCCCTTCCTTTCACATCCCCATACTTAACTCACCCCCTGCCCCCCTCCCTAGTCCAAAGTAGAGGGATGGCGATGTGGAAGGTCGTGGAGTGAGTGGGATAGGGTCACTCAACCCACCCACAGGCCCAACACTAAACTCTGCATGCGCTAGCAGGCAGGAGAGACGTCTCCTGTGCATTGGCAACCATAGAGGTCATGTTGCTCCAGAAGGCACACCGGAGACAGGCCATTATTAAGATGATAGTATACACATGTAATGGAGAAACAATTGCTGTATAAGACCATAGAAAATGTTATTACAATGTAAAACTGGAAACTTATGATTTTGTATTTCCTTATATAAAAAAATACAATTAAAAAGATTGGAACAGAAAAAATATCCGTAGCTTAAAGGGAAAGTCATCTTAAGAGTCGCAAGGCTTGCCTGTTTATTTGCAGCTTCTCCCACAACATTTGCCACGCTCTCTGTAAATTTCAAACCGGGATCCAACAAACTTTGGCCTCACCAGTTGTGTACAATGGAGTTTGGGACCAGGCAGAGGAGCCCACACAGAATACTTGGTGTCTTGGTCTTGGCCAGAGATGAGCAAACTGAACACCTACAGTATTCAGGGAATATTTGATTCGGCACAAATACAAATTTTTTGTGGTTCGTGACCACCAACACTTTCCCTGAAGTTGTAAAATAAAAAAATAAAACTCACCTGTTCTCTCATCCTGCACCATTTTCTGCAGATCCACAAGCCCGGCTTGGCTCCCAGGTTCTGGCTCACCACCGCGCGGTATGGGCTATTTATAGGGGGAAAGAGCTGATGTCAATTAACTCTGCCGGTATAAATGGCCCCTCTTTGCGGTGAGGAGCAAAACGTCAGAAGCCAGAGAGAATGGCTGAAGCCAGGGGCTTTCGCCGATCTTCCCTGCCTGGATAGCTGGTGCCCGGACAGGTTTGGAATGGGGACGGAGGTAAACTTGTCTATTTTAATAATTATGAGTGAGTTCATTAAAAGTTCGGTTCAGATGAGCCAGAATTGCTTGGGGAGAGTCGGCAAATCACCCTAACCAAACTTTTAAAAAGTTCGCTCATCTTTAGGCTTGTACCCAACACATGCTCCTTGAGGCTGGAGGATGGAAGAACTTGACCTAGACACCAGGTCCTTAAGAAAGCAATAGACACCGGAGCTGCAGCTTGAAGGGAAAGTCTACTTTCAATTAAATTTTCTAAAGTGTATATTTGTATGGCAAAATGATGTCCTCAAGGTTTTCATTTTATGGAAGCAGCTTTGCATACAACATGTTGCCATTGACAACATACACTAAGAGGCCGATTCATTAACAGCGGCAGGTAGCAACAGTTGAGCGACTGTAGCGGCATTTTCAGAGCACCCGCTAGTAGTCGCTGTGCTTGGCCGTTGTTCGGTAGTTGATAGTGACTCAGTCGGTTTGCCGTAATGTTGAATATTGGGTGAGGAGTCGCTATTTGACCGGTTCCGCACTGTATGGGAGCGCATGATAGCGACTGGTCAGAGCGACCGGCTTCCACCATATTCATTAACAAATCACGCTCAAAAAATTCTCGCGCTGTGAAATGCTTGTTTAAACCCCAGAGTGCTGGCGGCGATGGGTTAAAAGTAGTTTTTTAACCCCCAAACAACCATATTTTTGGAAACCCAAAAAAACAAGTTTTTAAAATAATTTTGTAATATGAATACATTAATATCAGACCTGTAATATCAATTCTGTACATTTTTTTTTTCTTTTTTTTACCTTAAAAAATTATTTAAAATGGCAGAAGTGGTCACAGAATTTTTCACATTTAAAAAAAAAAAAAATTAATAACAATTAATTATGAATATTTAAAGATTGTTCCATTGAAATGCATTGGAGAGCGCCAGGTAGCGAGAGGTCATACCTGTCGCTGTTCAAGGTCGGACGCTGGCGCTGTGGGCTGAGGCTGGAATAATGATGAATGAGTGGCTATATGGCGCTATCTCAGTCGCTAAGCAGGATTGGCTTGATAAATGTGTGATTGTGGTGGGGAGCCGGCGTTCTCGTGGCGGGGCCCGTCATTACCGGCCGCTCACCAGTCGCTACCTGTCGCTATTCCTTCATAAATAAGGGCCAAAGTCTGTACACTAAGAAGAGAGATGTGTGTCCTGTACACACAGAACCTTGTCGCTGGGCATGGGTTCATTTCTCAATTGTCTCTTCTTGGCATACAGATGTATGATGATGTATGGTTGCCAATGGCAACAAATTGCAACTATTGAAAACTAAAAAAAATACTACGTCAGCTCAGCACCTTAAGGAAATGCTTTTGGCGCAAAAATATTCTATTTAAAAAATTCTATCGAAGGTAGACTTACCCTTTAAGCAAGGGGACCTTGTGCTTCTATAATGTTTCTGGTCTGGGGTCTTGTGGGGAGGACCTCCAAAGTTGAATTTAGTTTTAAAAAGGCAGTCTAATCTTTTTGTTTAGTCACCCAATCCAGGGCTATAATGCTCTGTGAGGCATCCAGATTGGGTAAGTGACTGACCTGTCACTCAAGGTCCTAGCTTCACTTTCAGTACAAAGTGCCCTCCACAGTGAGTTGTCTTTTTGTATGTTATTGACCTAATAATTCCATAGGAATACATAGAGATTCCTAATTAAATTCAATATCTAAAAAATCTCTTCCAGGTACTGCTCTACAGAAAGGGTTCTAGCTCTTAGATATTTACCTTATCTGTCTGTCACATTCATTTATAATTTTAGCAGGGCATTGCTGGAATTATATAATTATACAATGTTATATAATAAAAATTAAAAAAGTGCTGCATCAACCCAAATGACTAACAAAAAAAATAGTTTGTACAGGGGTAAAGTTCTCATGGTCTGAAAATATGGAACAGAATAGGATGAGATGGTGGCACCAAATTCCAGGTTTGCTCCAGTTATCTAGCGGTGAGGCCATTAAAAATAATACAAAAAGAAACAGCACTTTATATAACAGGTTAGCAGCGGGAATGGTGGCATAGTGGCTGCTTTGAAAACCTTACGCAAGCTGTACACGAATATAATAGCTTACGGGTAATGAGGAGAACAATAAAGCTTACCGTAGGTGCCGAGAACATGTACGCAGATGGTTTTATTTCACCATCAAAAGTGGAAATGAAGACTAAAAAGCACAAGGTAATTTACCGCTGCTTCAATCCTTCTTTAATCTGGGTTTAATCTTTCCATAACACAATGCTTGCTGTTTCTATCCAATGGCTTCGTAGCTACTTTCCAACCACTATGCTAAATGGTAAGTGAGTCACTAAAAAGCTAAATAAAAGCTCCCCTGTGGATTCAGTAGCCATTTCTGTATGCATTGTCTAAAGAGGACCTACACCTCTGGTAAGTTTTAGAAAACATATGTAGCAATGTTAACCTACACATCACAGCTCAGCCAATTGTGATGTCTCACACAGAAGACATTGAAAAGCATTTAAGATTTCAAAGTAGTGTGGTGCACTAAGATGAGTGTTAAAGAAAGCTGCATCTGTAGGCCTGCTTTAAAGAGGAGAAACCACCGAACTAGAGTCATTAAGGGGAGGATAGCTGCTCCCTGCTTTTCTTATCTGTCATTTAATCAGCTTTTTTCATATAGGTCCACCTTTTAGTGCTAAAAAAGTGGTCATGAAAAGCCAGGGGTTGGGCTAAAGAAAAGGGACTAAATCTCAGCAACAATGTTATTTAGCAGCTCAATAGGATGAATCTTCTGCATAAATGGTACCTGAACAATGATTTGTTTTTACAGTTAGCTTGGACAATCCCTTTAAAGGGGAACATCAGACCAAAAATAAAAAAAGGCAGATCCCCCCCCCCCCCCAACATCGGCTCCTACTTACCTTTTGGATGTTGTCGCTGCCTGCTGCGGCGACATCCAGCTGCCTCAGGGCCCGATCCTCACCTTGCCATCCTCTTAGTCATCTGTTAATGACGGCCTTAGTCGTGCTCTTCAATGTCCCACGACGATCTCACAGCTCAGCGAAGTCTCGTGGGATTTCGGGGGCAGCCCCATTGCATCCCATTCATGGGCACTGCGCAGGTACGAGATAGGAGGCCATGCGCAGTGCTTGATGGGATGCAAGATGGCGCTGCCCAGTGGAAGATCACCCGGAAACCAAGGAACCCAGAAGATAGATCCCTTAGCGAGGTGAGTAAATAATACCCTAAGGTAAAACTGAAGGGGAGGGGCAGCAGATCGTTGAGGCTTGGGGAAGGTTTTAACCACCCACGATGTTCCTCTTTTAGAGGAATGCCCATTAGCTTATTTTGATACATTGATTGTTTGCATTCAAGGGAAGACTATTTCTATTTCAAACCTAAAACCATAGGCCACTTTATCCCCACCACATCTTGGTCTTGGATGCCATACATTTGTACCCCTTTAATCAGACATTAATACCCCTGGGGTCATGGCATTTGCCCCTGTATCCCAGATGGTGACCAATGAGAATTATTGTCCGGGATTGTAACCCCATGAGGTGCGTCAGCGGCATGGGATACAGACTGAAAGAAAATTCCTGCTATGAGGTTTTTTGGCAGGAGTTCTGCTTTAATGGACACCTGTATTAAAGCATGCATATCTTATCTCTGAGGAAGCCAGCTGATCCCTGCTGGTCTGCTGTCTCAAAGGGATGTAGTTCTAGACCACGATCTATAGCCTTGTCCCCATTTTCTTTCTAGCCAGCCTATCATCTGTCTTACTGCTACCCAGCACATGTCACTTCCAGCAAGAAAAACCAGAGGGGAGCACCCAAGAGGGTGGTTCAGGGGTCTGGACCCTACTAGACCGGGTGGAGAATAGCACCACTGCAGTTGCCTTCTGTGGCACTCTTGAGCGCAGCACGGCCACTATTTGCATTAGGGGATGCATAGTGGCAATGAGCAGTAAGACAATGACTTTGTAACAAGAAGAGAAAAGGAAAGGAAAGAGGAAAGGAAGAGAGGGGAAAGGGGGCAAGGGAACCTCAAGGTCATGGCGCTCAGGACACATTTTAGGATAAGTAGGAGGGGGTGGCTGCCAGGCCATAAGGAGTTCAGCAGCAGTCATGCAAATTACCCATCAATGCATCTTCACAACTTACATCCTTATGTTCACCACTTACAGTGGACCAAAGCCCATCTTTGGTGGCCTTGGAATCTATAAGATCCCAGGCCGCCTGATTCCCTCTCCCCATGGCTTTCCCCCTGATTCCTTATATCTTTAGAACAGGGGTGTCAAACTCATTTTCACCGAGGGCCACATTAGCAGTATGGTTGCCTTCAAAGGGCCGGTTATTGCCAAACACAAAACAAAATGTAAGCACAATCATTTACATGTACGGTTATAGACACAGAAATATTTCAGCCAGGACAGATACAGACAGACACCAAAATATTTTGCACAGGACAGATCCAGACTTCAAAATATTTTGCCCAGGACAGATGCAAAAGCGGAATTATTTTGCCATGGGGAGATCCAGACCCGTAATTTTTTTTGCCCAGGACAGCCACAAAAATATTTTGCCCAGGACTGATCCAGATTTCAAAATATTTTGCCCAGGACAGCCACATAATTAATTTGCCCAAGACTGATCCAGACTTCAAAATATTTTGCCCAGGACAGCCACATAATTAATTTGCCCAAGACAGATCCAGACTTCAAAATATTTTGCCCAGGAGAGATGCAAAAGCTGAACTATTTTGCCATGGAGAGATCCAGACCCAGAATCGTTTTGCCCAGGACAGATGCAGACACATGGGAGATGCAGGTGCATAATTATTTACCCCAGGACAACCACATAATTTTTTTGCCCAGAACAGATGCAGACTCTGAATTTGTTTGCCCAGGGCATCCCTACAATCGTTTTTTTTTTACCCCACCTGGCAATAGCTAGCATAAAACTCTGCAATAGCTGTTGCTCCCTCTGCTGTGGCAGTGAGTTGGATGGGTCAGGCGGGCCCCCCTTGTGTGACAGTTACAGACACTACTCTCTTTTCTCCCAGAATGTTAAAAAGACGCACACCAGCGATTTTATAGGCACTGCATTTGGGGACAGGATTAGGGGCAGTACTGCACACCCCTGTGGAGCACAGCACTCGGCAGCACCACACAAAGTCTGAGGTCTTGGAGTGATGGGCAGACTAGGAGAGGTGCTGCCCAGGCCCTGTCGTCTGGCACCTATCAAAGGGTCACATAAAAAGGGTTTATTACATGTGCTTTAGACAGACATGTGCCCATGCCAGGCATTTGTGAATGATCAATGTGGGCACGCACTGTGGTGTGCTAAACTCCATTTGGCTTTATTTGGCTCTTCGACACTGACGAATGAAGCTAATTGCACTGATTGGCTGAACACCTGGGCATGTGCCATAGGACTAAGGGAAGGCTGGGTTTGAGGGTTTAACGGGGATGAGGACCATAACCCAGGATAATCAAAATAATGTATTTTGGTGCACGTGTAGCTGGAGAATGAAGATGTCATGCCCCCATCACCGTCATACCCCACCGATAAACAGAATAAAATTGAAGAAATAGGGACTAGAAATTAGAGAAAAAAATTACATCACTTTGGAAGACCAGCTGCCTAAATAGATAGCAAGGGGCTTGCCTTGCAATCTCCACCAACCTTTGGGTTATGGTCTGGTCCAGGAAGCTTTTCAGTCTTTGATCTGACAGGCCATGGGGCCAGCAACAAAGCTATCGGTGGCAGTGGGGGCCCCCTGCACCTGAGCAATACTTTTTTGTTTTTGCTAATCTGCAGCCACCATAGGGCAGGATGGAAAGTCTGGAGCAGCAAATGCTACAGTGATTGGTGGGTGCAGAGCTGTCAATCGGTGGCCGCTCATAAGCCTCCAAGTACAGCCGCTGGCAGCTCAATACAGGGAACTGTTTTCTGCTGGACCAGCTGGGAAACTACACTACCCCCCACTCAGAATGGGGGGTAGTGTAGTTCCCGAGCAGCACGCACCCGCACAATTGTGGCACAAGTGACTCGATATGACATTCTAGTAAGTAGGTGGGTGCCAGACAACCATCAATAAGTTAATTGGCTATACTATTATTTTAAAGGAAAAAAAATACTGTATCTGGGGCCTCCACCAGATTTTGTGCCAGGGGCCTCACCACACTTAATCCGGCCCTGATAAATGCCCTTTAAAATTGATTAATTTGTTGATTTATAGGGAAACCCATGGACTCTGCTGCAAAGAGTTAAAGATCACACATCCCTAACCTATATACTTTTCCAGAGACTGCTAGCGGTGGGTGGTGGACGTTTCATTTCAGAGACAAATGTAGTCGTATGAGTCAGACAATCATTTCTGAACACCTTCATATCTGCCATGTATATAAAATAATAGAAAGGTTCAGCATTCTGACATATGTGGGATTTCCTCCTCCATGATGTGTGAATCATCTTCAGGATAGACTGGATGAGGGATTTCTCAGAACCGAAAACCGTAATTACTGATTTTACTCCAACCTAAACGTACTTCTCATTTCCTGCCCAGGAATATGTCACCTAGATAGGAACCATACGATGCTCTCAATTGATCTGCTTGTATTTAAATTGACTGGCTTTACACTGAAGAGCTGCTCTAAGCACAATGTACAGGATACCCAGAATGATCCTATAACAAGCGAGCAAGAACTTCAGAAGAAACATCCACCTCGTCTGTGTCTCCACAATGGAGGTGATGAGTTAACAGTGAAGGAGTATGTGTAGTGGCCAATACAACCAATAGCACCTATCATGACTCAGATGACGGAATAGCGACAGGTAGCGACTGGTGAGCGGCCGGTAATGACGGGCCCCGCCACGAGAACGCCGGCTCCCCACCACAATCACACATTTTTCAAGCCAATTCTACTTAGCGACTGAGATAGCGTCATATAGCGACTCATTCATCATTATTCCAGCCTCAGCCCACAGCGCCAGCGTCCGACCTTGAACAGCGACAGGTATGACCTCTCGCTACCTGGCGCTCTCCAATGCATTTCAATGGAACAATCTTTAAATATTCATAATTAATTGTTATTAATAGTTTTTTTTTTTTTTAAATGTGAAAAATTCTGTGACCACTTCTGCCATTTTAGATAATTTTTTTAAGGTAAAAAAAAAATGTACAGAATTGATATTACAGGTCTGATATTAATGTATTCATATTACAAAATTATTTAAAAAACTTGTTTTTTTTTGTTTCCAAAAATATGGTTGTTTGGGGGTTAAAAAGCTACTTTTAACCCATCGCCGCCAGCGCTCTGGGGTTTAAACATGCATTTTACAGCGCGATAATTTTTTGAGCGTGATTTGTTAATGAATATGGTGGGAGCCGGTCGCTAGGGCCAGTCGCTATCATGCGCTCCCATACAGCGCGGAACCTGTGAAATAGCGACTCCTCACCCAATATTCAACATTACGGCAAACCGACTGAGTCGCTATCAACTACCGAACAACGGCCAAGCACAGCGACTACTAGCGGGCACTCTGAAAATTCCGCTACAGTCGCTCAACTGTCGCTACCTGCCGCTATTAATGAATCGGCCTCCCCGTTAATACGGCTGAAGAAAGACACATGTCCATCAAGTACAACCTATGGATGGGGTTGGGAAAAGTTATTTTTATTATTTTATTTATTGATAACAGCTAGTAGTAACTGTTAATGTTATAATTTTCTAAATAAGCATCTAATCCTTTTTTGAAGCTGTCAATGGTTGATGCTGTAACAAGCTTCTGCGGAAGCCTATTCCACAGATTTATAGTTCTTATGTGTGTACTGTATTTCGGGTTTCCCATCCTAATCTGCATGGTTTACATTTGGAAAATCAAGGTTTAAAGGGGATATCTGCTAGTAATCTGAGTATTTGTGGGAGAAATATAGGAGATTAGGGAAGGAGATTATGGGGGTTGTCCCTAGGGATGTGCCTAAAATGAGGCCATGTGAGGCAGACACTTCAGGCGGCACCCGTGATAGGAAGGAGCTTGTATTCGTATACCTACAAACAAAGTTATATTGAAGCCATTATTCCAAAACACCGTTATATTGTAACCATTGTACTCAATATTATATGCTTGCTAATAAGTACCATATAGTGATTCACAATTTGACCCATTTCCTAAGCAGACCTCTATCCCTGTATGGTACTTATTAGCAAGCATATAATATCTGGAATAATGGCTACAATATAACAGTGTATGTTGTGTATACAAATGCAATTTATTCTTTTTGCATTAAAATCCATTTCTGTGTGGTTTGCTTTACTGAAAATATATAAGCTGATATATTTAGGTTTGAATGGGCAATCAGACAAAGTATTTGCACTGGTGTCTTTGAAGATTTTTTACTTGGTGTGCTATATCCACCTTAACCAGCCCTTCACCTTAAATAAGGGTCTATCTTATATATTTCCCCCACCCTGTACATACAGATTGCCCACATTAAAAATCATCCTACCTGCATCTAATTCATGTTACGAGCCTTTAAACATCCAAGATGGCAGCCCATGTAGTGTCAGGCTGCCTGCAGACAGGAAGTGTCTTCTGACTATGCCGTTCTGCATTCTGGGATTGCTGTGCAAAGCACAGCTATAACCCGCCCCCTCGACTTTTCCCCTTTCTCTTCTCCTGTATGTGATGCTTCTGAGGCAAGATGGTGGCGCCCATATCCTAGAGTCCAAGTTGCAGCTCAGTGGGGAGAAAATAATACGTAAGTGACTAAAAATGTAAAATATATTAGTTTTAGATGCCGTTGTCTGGGACTCATTCGGTGAGTGTCTGCCCCAGGGAGGGGTGCTGATGGGGGACTTGTACGCTACCTTCCCTGGAATAGCATAAGACTTATGCTCAAGAGCTTAGGAGCTGGTATGCCACCATGGCTAAAGGCCGGCATTTCAAGCTTCTAGCCCTCGGCATAACTGCCCCTATGCCTGGCATGCTGGACTGGTAGCCCTGAGGACTATTTTCTTTAGGTAAAAATGCCATTTAAAAATATTTGACCTAAATATATGTGAAGGTTCTCATTCTTCGAGGTCATTGGATGTCTGTAGGAATAAATCAAGGCAACCGGACTTGCTGTGTTATTTTCTTGGAGACGTTTGACTATTCATCCAAATCGATTTCTCAGTCTACTCTGAATTGAGAAAGCTAGTTGGATGACAGGTAAAACATCTTCAAGAGCATAATACAGCAAGTCCAGTTTCTTGATTTATTTCTACAGATATTTGATCAAAATATTTCCTGCTATTCAAGTCTAGCCAAACCGAGACACATGGGCAATATTGGAGGTGAATATAGCATTTACTAGAATCCATAATAAATGCAAATACAGTTAAGGTCCACATGGACCTTAAAACAGTCCCACACCCATTTTCTAACTAATGGGTGTGGGACAGCATCACGACAGGCTTGGGAGGGCATCCAGATTGCTGGTGCTCCCTGGTGCAATGACCTCCTCAACCCTCTTGAAATCCTTAACTTAACCTTGATCTTCGGCCGAAATGTAGCTCTACATTTGGTCGCTGGTGATCGCGTTGACCGCCTTGATCGGCGGCCTGGAAAGAGAAAGTGACCTCATCCCACATGACCACAAGCGGCAAATTGCAGGACAGCATTTTGGCAGAGAATAGATGCTAAAGTAAGGATTTGGGGGGGTTGCAGGGGTCATTGCGATCTGGATGCCCAATGAGCCTGTCACGATGCTGTCCCACACCCATTAGTAAAAATGGTTGTGGGGCCGCTTTAACTGTGTAAACATACAGAGACATTGTGGTATTAGAGACGGCGAATGGGCTATTAATCTACAGCTGACTTTATATTGTGGTATAGCTTTAGCGTGGCTGTCACTATTTGTATATCACTTTTAGATAAATTGTTGTATTTGGTCACATATACAGTTTTATACAGGGCTAGTATGAAAAAGTAGTGAATCAGGGCTCCCAACCTAGGGCCTCCTCCACTTATTAACATGGGTGGCAATTAATATAGATACTCAGGAGGGCCTTTACTAGAAGTTCTGGCCAGGGGCCTCCATCACACTTTTTTAATGACAACCCATTCCCAAGTTATATGCCATACATAATAATTTACATGTCGTCATAAGAAGGTTCACAGTGGTGGCTTCCACGTTGCGCAGTGATCGATGGTCTAAAGGGCACTTTGCTAAGTAATTTGTCAAAATTCTCAGTCTTCATCCAAGTCTAGGTAATTAGAAAATGCATAAAATGGCAACATCAGTAAAATGAGGAGGGGGCTGCACTAATGAGAACTGACGAGATGTAATGCATTCCTACGAAATAACACAGTGTTGCATTGTACACATTTCTGTGAGACACTTACCAGACCTACATTTCATAAGGTCACATTGAGAATTTAGCTCAAACCAGTCAAGTCCATCGCATATGGGCCCAGTGCATATTATTGGGCATTTAGGCTTTAAGTTTAAAGTTTCAAAATCTAGACACATTTGCTCTTTTTACATTCCCATGCATGAGCAAAACCATTGAGGTGTTCACAGTAGGTTGTCCTCAGTTTTCTAGGAAATGTTACTGAGCTCTCCCGCTGCTCCGGGGACTCTCATTCCGTTCCACGTGGCTGCTCAAGAGCTGGGGGAAGACAGGGAGGTTATGAGTGTCATCTCGTGATAGGAGCGGAAATCCCAGCCTACTCAACAAACAATCCCCCCAGAAGGCCAGAACTAAATAGAAAGCATATGTTAACATCTGCAGTTTTTATGTGACGGTTGCCTACCGGGAGTTTGAAAGTAAGGAGGCTCCTTGAGGATCAAATATCATGTCGGATTGATGAGCAAATTGTATGCCTTGCTTATATGTAACAACTTAGTGAACCAAAACATAATCAGTCATGTTGGGGGAAAATATAGTGAGTGATAAGTTTGTAAAAAAAATGAATTTGTTGGGTGGACCAGAGCAGCAGAAGCAAGCGCCCAGTGGTCACCATTGGACTATCTGGACACCATTGGACACCATTACTATCTATAAAGTGGTCCAGTCACCACTCATTCTGGCCCTGGAATCTAAAAGACTCCAAGGCCAGCCAACAATGTGCCCCTGGGGCATGCCAATTCAGCAATTCCCCCCACAAATCGCCTGTAAACCGCTACAATTACATTAGTATGCATGGCATGAAGCGCTGATTGCATGAGCCAGGCGAAAGGAGGAAAGGTGAGTGAAGTGGGCGATCTGAGGGATTTAACACAGTGGAGCAAGCCAAATTGGGATTCCCCCGGGGCAGGTACCTTCCACCAGGATAGTCATAATCCTAGTGATTGGTCCACTTTAAGGTAACTAAGCAAACTGTAAGACAAACTAGTGAAAATATAAGGACAAACCAGCTCTGGTTTAATAGGGAACTCTGCACTATAGTAAAAGAAAAGATGTCTGCCTATAAGAGCTATATAGAAAAGTGGAATTGTAGCTGATAAAGGAATGTATAAAATTAAACATATATTAAATTTTATATTACATTTTTATATTTGAGGCAACCGCCATACAATAGATTATCCTGAACTATCCAGCTACTGTATCCAACCTTTGTCAAGTAACTATAAGCTATTTTAGCTCAGCTAAAATATGTACATAGATCCCCTCCCATATTAGAAAGTGGGAGTCAGGCCTAGGGTTAACAATTACAAACCAGGATCAGAAGAGGATATACAGAACTCTTACCTAAAATAAATTGCCACCACTTAAGTTATTAAGTCTAAATTTCCTAATGAGATTTAACAACTCACAGATATAAGTAATTTCACTGTTGGTGGAAAAGGATCATTTAAATATCTTTGGTGAGAAGTCAGTGGACCAGGGAAATAGGGCAAGAAACCACCAATATTATGAATATGCCGCCAATTAAGAAAATACAGATAAACGCCATTATGGCTCCTCTAAATTAAGGCAACTCCATAATAAGGAGGGTAATAAAGAAGACTAGTTCTACTATTTGGAAAATTAATAGACTGCCGGACCTTAAGACATGGAAATCACAAGTAATCCTCTGTTTAAAAAGGGAACAATCTCCAAAAGCTATGCCTGCAACAGCGTCATACAGCGTAAAAAAACAAAGAAGAATGAGAAGAAATAAGGAGCACTTTAATATTGCACAAATATTCATTAATGATTAATTAATAATTTAATATTTTGTTATGGGGTAATAATATACTATTTTGCACAGTTTTTTATATATATTTTTGGGGCTTTAACCAGTGTTGGCATATTCATATTTTATTATTGTGTATGCTGTATTATCAGGTTGTATCTTAGTGGGCAGGTATAGCCGGCTTTATGGATTTAGCAAGTGACTGGGTTACATATGGTTGATGTTATTGATTTGAGTTAATATACTGTATCATCCTGTCCCAGTGTTTAGCATTTTTGATATAACCCCCCTCCTTCCTAAAGACTGTCTTTGTTATATGTTTTTTAGTGGATTTTAAGATGTCTTATGTATATATGTAGATGTAAATAGTGTAAACCAAATAAAGATTACTATTTTTGCATACCTTCAGTGGTGCTACTTTGGCTCTGGGGTGGTGTGTTGTATCTGGGGTTTGTGGGACCCCGGTTTTGTTATTATTGGTTATTAAGAAAATACAGATAAACGCCATTATGGCTCCTCTAAATTAAGACGACTCCATAATAAGGAGGGTAATAAAGAAGACTAGTTCTACTATTTGGAAAATTAATATACTGCCGGACCTTAAGACATGGAAATCACAAGTAATCCTCTGTTTAAAAAGGGAACAATCTCCAAAAGCTATGCCTGCAACAGCGCCATACAGCGTAAAAAAAACAAAGAAGAATGAGAAGAAATAAGGAGCTTCAGGGTAGGGGTGGGAGGAAATTATATACAATGTGATACAGTCTGGGTGGAACAAAAACCTTTTAGTATAAATTGCAAAGTTTCAAAATTTAGAAGTAGGGAGAATAATATTTACGGGGATAAGGCTGCAGTTTTAAAGCCCATAGCATGAATAGCCATGATGGTATTGCATCCAGCAGGGAGGGTTCAGAGTTTTTTGAGACTGACGTCTTATGTGGTTAGACACAGAGAGTATGTGCAGTAGTTCCACCAAAGCTAAATGGGAACCTTTTGGTACAAACATAATCCAAGGATCAGTACCCAGGGGGACAAGGACCTATGTGACAGTGCCCAGGGGGATCAGAGCCTTCCTGGCAGTGCCCAGGAGTACCATGATATTCACAGCAGTGCTCAGGGGAACCAAGACCTTCACGGAAGTAACCATTTGGACTGGGACCTTCATGATTCTGGCCCTTGAAACCTAAAAATATGCCTCAAACCCCTTAAGATCATAGCCTAGTTAATCAGAATCAGACCATCCTGTGATTCTAGAAAACTTCCTGTGGTGACAAATTCCCACATGGAAATTGAGGCGTTTTAAAACCACAGACATTTAGGGCCTTCCTAATCTTAGTTATCAGCAGCAGCATCACATATTAGGTTCAGGCCTAGGGCAGGTCTCAGCAGGAACCTCAGCAGTTAAGGGCAGGGTAGAAGGGACTGGGCATGCCACAGTAACAGCTGAGCACAGGCAACAACTGAGCATCCCGAAACCAAGGCAACAACTGCTCATACAGACTGTGGTTTCTTGGGAGAGGTGCGAACAGGTACTACAAGCTTGGGCATGAGGCTCGGGCAAGGTACTGGCACTCCAACCTCGAACAAGCCAAAAAAGGCTCTTCCATCACAGGTAAGGTGGACACAGGCACTTCCAACTCAGGCAGGCCAGACACAAACTTAGGCTTGCACTGGACAATACGTTGGAACTCGCTAAAGGATTCAAACTCAGCAACAGATTTAAACTACGCAACAGGTTCAAACTCGGCCATGGATTTGGCAGTGGGCCCAGGCATGGGAGTGGGTTTTAGGTGTTGTAGCAGGCCTAGTACAATGCAGAAGGTGCCCGGATTCTTCCATGAATCCAGCGTCACCTGCTTTTCTGGCACCCAGGGCAACTGCACTGAAACCATTTGTCTTATGTGTATTTTTTTCAACTGCACTACTCGCCCGGGCCTATAAACAGCCCCGCACAAATCATTATCTTAACCTTTTATCCTATAAGAAGTGACAGACAAGTACAATTTTTTTGTGTTTTTCTGAAACCAAAACTAAACTAAACCAATAAATTGGCTTTTCATTACAGAAGCTTTTCTGAATACATAGTGTTTAATTACAGTATAATCTGATAAATATATTATAACTCGCTCCTGTTGCTCCCATTCCATTTGCCCCGGCTGCTTTTCATTTGCCTGGCAACTAACAAGCTGATATTACACATGAGCGGCTGGAAATAATGATCCAGAAATTGGTTCTATAATGTGCTGTTATTTGCTCTATAAAATGTTGATGAAATGGCATTGATTGGGGTTAAATTGTGTTCATCCATGGCTATATGAAAAGTGCCCAGAAATATGATTTATTTATCATTTTTCTCCAAATAAACAAGAAATAATAATGAATGTGAACTGCACTCACTATATCTGTAAATTGCTATATTCATTTTATTTTTTTTTTAAATATAAAATTGCTAAAAGCAATCCACAGCTTGCCTAAGCTTTCAGAAGCCCAGGCAGGCTGTGGATTGCTGGGGGGGGGTAGGGTAGCGGGTAAGTCGAGCCGGGTACAGTGGGTCGGGGAGGTGCCAAAATGGGACCTAAACACAGGTGGCACAGATGGCAATCCTGGGATGCCCCACTGTGTGAAGCCCACCGATTGCCCACACAGCACACGGCACTTCACGCCGCAAACCATCTTATCAGTGGTAAATGACAGGTGATCTGACTTTTATTAGTCCAACAAATACCAAGTGCTGGACCCGATTTGGCTATTTAAAACAAAAAGAGGTCTCCCCTACTGAGAACCAGATCCCCAACCAGGAGCAGTACCTCTGTGTTTCCAGATGCACAGTAATTGGCTCCCTTGGCCACTAGGGGATCAGACATTGGACTGTTTTTTGTTTAGGCCAAAGGAGTCTAATTTAGGTGGACTTGCACTTTAAAATGGATGGTCACCAGGTGGGATAACACCCCTCCACTGCAAATCAGCAATGCTTTTTGTGACAAATATAAGTGTTGGTACGCAGACCAAAAGCCAAAAAACGCTCTACTGTGTAAATCCATAAGGATGCCCTCCTCACACCCTCAACGGCCTTGCACGGAGTAGTGCATATTCTCTCTGCAGTGGCATATATGCAGGGCCGTTCTTTGGGTTGTACGAGGTATGCCATCACACAGGGTGCCATGGTCAGGAGTGCACCGAGCAGCTGTGCCCACCCGCTATGATGTATATATTAATGCAGCGAATAGAAATCGTTTTGCCCAAAGAGCCTGACATAGGGAATGGTGAGCAGGTGGCATCATGCAGGCATCATGGGATCGCTTGTGAGGTAAGTGATCCCAGGTGGTTTAACACAGTGGGTCATAGGGAAGTTTTGGGGATTTCAGGGCAGGCAAATACAGGTTTTAGTCCACTTAAAATCAGGCTGGCAGTCAAAAATGACTGCTGGTCCAGTCATCCCTAGCATCATGCCTGATACCAGAGGAACTCCCCAACTTCTATATTGCCTCCCCACTGGCTGTCAGTTCACCACATCACATGAGTGGTCACATGGAGCAGTGAACTGGCAGCCAATGGCTAGGGAACGCTTTTGCGAGTGGGTACCTCTGCCTGGCATCAGGCTTGATGGTTATGCGCAGGAGGCTTCCAGTGAACCCTGGTTGGCAATCAAGTGGGCTGATAGTGAGGAAGTGCAGAAGTGTATTGGGGGCAACCATCCTGTAGTCTCACACAGGACACCTTCCACCCTAAGGCTGGCCCTGCATCTGGGTTCTGCATACTGCACCAGACAGACCTGATGGGGCACACACAGCGGAGGAGGCAAGGATAATGCAGCGGGGAAAACTGCTCTGCTCAGTGCCTCATTTGATCACTGTGGGTTCCTGGAATTCAGTGGTTATGCAGGTCTGTGAGGGTTCCTTAAAGTTTTACACAACGGGACATCCCTAAGATGCCCCAGGACACATTTAACTGGACCAAAAGTCTATTTTGATTATTGGAGGGCCTTAAATATGAAAAAAAAACCTTGGATTTTCTCTCTGTCTGGGTTTCCTGGTGTCCAGAGAAAGCCTGATTTGGATGCCCACTGTTTGAAACCCCAGGAAAGCCCCGTATTGTTACTATTTCCAACCAGGGCCGGATTATGAGAGGGGCGCAAGGGGCTCGAGCCCCGGGGCCTCCACCACTTGCCCTGCAAAGGGGGCCTCCACCAAACTTTGGGTTATGGTCTGGTCCAGGAGGCTTTTCAGTCTTTCGTCTGACAGGCCAGCAACAAAGCTATTGGCGGCAGTGGGGGCCTTCCGTGCCTGGGCAATCTTTTTTTGCTAATGCAAACCTGCAGCCAAAGCCACCACAGGGCAGGACGGAGAGTCTAGAGCAGCAAAGCCACCATCAGTTATTTGGGTGGACTATTATTTTAAAGGAACAAAAAACTGTATCTGGGGGGTATCTCCACCAGATTTTGTGCCCAGGGGCCTCCACCACACCTAATCCGGCCCTGTTTCCAACCAGCATTCTATGCTGTGCATAATAATGTGTGGCATAGAACGCAGAATGGAAGGGTAGTGGCAAGCATTTCAAGGCATTTCACACATCAGGGCATCCTGGGGGGGGGGGGGTATGGGGTGGCGCCATTTCGAATCTTTGCCCCGGGTTCCAGAAAGCCTAGCTACGCCTCTGCCTGCTCTGGCTCATTACTAGTCAGTGTAGGTGTTTTTTTACTTGGCTGGACATGGACTTCAGATGCTCAACAGACAGATATGTTCTTTGTGTATACAGAGTAGCTGACAAAAGATCTATGGTAATTCTTCTCCACCCTATTCAAAGCTAACAAAAGAAAATTCTATTTAAATGACAAAACTAGTCATATTTAGAATGTAATTTTGCATTTTCTTTGCTCTTATTCTTCACTATCATCTTAGAAGTGACCAATTCCCTGAGCTGACAATGAGGCTGATGAAAGGATGAGCTGCGAGATGGCCCGTCTGCTAAACACAGGCTGAATAAGGAATCACAAAAGAGAAATGGCTGCTTAATCCTGGGCTTGGATACCTAATAGAGTGAAATGAATGCTCATTATTGTCATGTCTGTAAAAATGATTGGGAAGATCTTCAAACCCAGTGCTGAATGTGAAGCATTCTCATCCTCCCTTCAATTAAAGGGACAACCCAGTCTAAATAACTCATGTGGTTCATGGGAGCAGCCATAATAAGATTACTATGGCTGCTCCCGCCCATTGACTCCTATGGAGAGGAAAAGGGGGGAGTGCTTGTGTTGCATACATCTCAATAGAAGACAAGGGGGTTATCCTATCATGGCTGCTCCCATGAACCACAAGAGTTATTTAGACTGTACTGTCTATTACATTCATTAAAAGGGTATGCTTATGCATATACACAAAAAAAGACAGGCCCTTATTTAACAAGGGATAGCGCCAGGTAGCGAATGGTGAGCGAACGGTAATGACGGTCACCGCCACGAGTACGCCGGCTCCCCTCTGCAATCACACATTTATGAAGCCGATCCTGCTTAGTGACTGACAGAGCGCCAGATAGCGAATCATTCATCATTATTCCAGCCTCACCCCACAGCGCCAGCGAGCGACCTTGAACAGCGACAGGTATGACCTCTCGCTACCTGGCGCTCTCCAATGAATTTCAATGGAGCAATCTTTAAATATTCCTAATTAATTGCTATTAATTTTTTTTTTTTTTTTTAAATGTCAAAAATTCTGTGACCACTTCTGCAATGTTATTTTTTTTTTTTTTAAGGTTAAAAAAAAAAAAAAAAAAAATTTGTGCAGAATTGATATTACAGGTCTGATATTAATGTATTCATATTACAATATGTTTTGAAAAACGTTTTTTTTTTTCCTAAAAATATGGTTGTTTGGGGGTTAAAAAACTACTTTTAACCCATCGCCGCCAGCGCTCTGGGGTTTACACAAGCATTTCACTGCGCGAGAATTTTTGGAGCGTGATTTGTTAATGAATATGCTGGGAGCCGTTCGCTATGGCCATTCGCTGTCATGCGCTCCCATACAGCGCGCAACCGGAGTCGCTATCAACAACAGAACAACGGGCAAGCACAGCGACTACAAGCGGGCGCTCTGAAAATGCCGCTACTGTCGCTCATCTGTCGCTACCTGGCGCTATTAATGAATCGGCCTCATAGACTTACCTAGCTTCCTGCTCATGACTAGGTTAAAAAGAGTTGGCCTGGGTTCGAAAAAGTTGCTTCAATTTAATGAAAAGAACAGAGGTGTGCTCAAATTTTATACTGATATACATCAAAAGTACAAATGTAGATAGTTGTAGTGTAACTACAACTATCGTAAACATGCATAACATTACATGCACCAACTCTGTGGTAGCAGAGGAGACAGCATTTACGTTGGCCTGTTCGGTGACAGGAGTTTCTATTGTTCGATGCATTTCGTCCGGAAAGTTATGAACTGGGCTTCCTCTGGAGGATGGTGAAAGTTGTTCCCTATGAGGCTGACATGCATGATCTGGTTGTAAAGGATACATATATACATATGCAATGTAAGGTGATTTTTCTTTCTTACATGTCAAAAACAGTAGGAATTGCAAAGAGGGGTACCTGCCAGTAATGTTAATGACCAGAATGTAAGGGTTCGGTGGGTTGCAAGGAGGAGGACATGGTGGGAGAACCCACATGTTGTAGCTTGGATAGAAATTGTGAAAAGGGTATCAGTGGCTTGGGGTAGGTGAGTCCTGGTTGCTTTGAACAGACTTGAATATAATGATAAATCAGATGGAATGAAACTGGGGTTACCTTGTATTAAGCCACTGGGCCTCCATAGTGTGGAGGGTGGGATGAGTGGGTGAAGTGTAGGGTTGTCTTTAGAGGGTTTGCCAGATCCATAGAGGACTGGGTGTAGAAATACAGTGCGCCTGATGCGAGGAAAATAAATGGAGCTGGTAGCTCAGCAGGATTTGGGGAGAACCCCTCCACGTGTCTTAAGTAAAGACCAGTGTGTATGTGGGTGAGGAAAAGCCTGCACCATTTGGGAATATTGGGAGTGTCCAATGGCACTTCCTGTTGAGGGCGGGGTTCTCCTATTGTCATCCTCCTTGCTACTAACCTAAAGAGGAACATATCCCCCTCATTGCAACAAACCATAAAGACCCACCCGCACCCTTAAAATTTGATATTCAGTGTTTCTGGCAGGTACCCCTCTAAAGCAGAAGTCCAGTCAAAAATTGAAATTAGGCATGATCGAAGTTCACCCAACAACTGGCACATTTTGAATAATATAATCTAGCCAAGTTACACCTATGTCTGTGATTGCCGTGTTGTGCTACCTCTGCGACTGTTGCTGCCATTGACTGGCGGTAACTGATTTCTTCCCCCTCCCTGGGAAAGCACCTATGTCTTCAGAGCTAGTTTAAAGGACAGGACAAAACCCACACCACATGTGCCTCCACCACCAATAAGGACAATCTACAGTTAGATACAGGTCCTGTATGTCTGTGAAAGTTACTATTCATCCGGGTTAGTGCATATCTGTAGTAACAAGACAAGGCAACCCCAACTTGCTGTACAATATAATATTCATAAATATTTCCATTCTAAATGTCGAAAAGCTAGTCTTAGGAAGTATCTCTCACCCCACCTATTATTTAGGTGTGCCCTCCATTTTACTTTAACCACCAAAAACTATTTTTTTCTCATGCCCTACCATGGCTCCGTTATGGCAGCTGTTTTCAATCCACCGTGCCGTGCTTTGGGAGTGCCATTACGACTTCTCCATGGGGGTTCCCCAGAAAGGTTGCCCTTCCCCAGCTCATCCCTTCCTTTTGGATGTTTCTTTCTGCAGTGGTGGAATGGCTCTGGACATCAACCAATCAGCAGGGAGACACTTATGGAAGCAATCAATCACAGACTACAGGGGGCCAGTCTGGACCAAGGACAATGGACATCGACCAGCACTGGATAGCGGGGCAGCAGGTGAGTTTTTTAATTATTTCAGGGAAGAAATGTGATTGCCATGAATCCCGAGAAGCTCAACTTCCTTTATCACTTCACAGAAGTTCTGAGCGAATTCTGATTTGTTACAAAATTACTAAATTTAAAACCTTAAATTCATTTTAGGTTTTACAGCCACTGGATTCTTAGTGAACCTGCATATGAGCATTTAAAAACTCCTGGAATTCTTCTTTCAATCATACCTTATTTTTTCTCATGGCTTTCTTCTGAAATTAAGAATGAAATGGCTTTTATTCTCGTGAGATAATTTATGGAAAGTTTACTGAATCAAGGCCTAAGTGTTAAACGCTTCAAGATTCTACCTGCTCCTAAGTCAAAGAAGCCCCAAAAAAGGTCAAACAAAGGTTAGACATCCCAATATTTTGGTTGGTCCTGAATTGCACTAAAGTATTGGGTATCTGTTCATTATACCAGCATCAGAATGTAGACCTTTGGTTCTTTTCCAGGAATTCTATGTGTTAAAGCAGAACAAAACCAGAACAAAACCAAAGACTTTCCCCTCTGTTCCGCTGTGTGAAACCCCCGAAGAAGCCAGAAAAAAACACACCTGTCCAAGTTACAATGTTGCATGTGTGGGCTCTCATCCCATAAGAGCCGCCTGCTATGACTACATCATTCAGAAGGCTCCCATTAACAAGAATAGGAAGTGCATGCTGCCAAATCCTACTCAACTCTGGCCTCGCGCACTTCCACCCCAGCCTATCCCCAACACCGGGTATGCAACAGGGATGTGGAAATGCGCATTGGCTTCCGCCATGCGCTGGCAGTGTGGCCAGCCTCCCCCGCTTCCACTGTGCTGTGTGCATCGCGTATAGCCAACATACGCCTGCAGCCAGCCGCTGGGCCAGAACGATGGGGAAGCCGACATATCACACAGCATGGTGGGAGCGGGGAAGGCCGGCCTTTCAGCGGGCGATGGAAGCAGACTTGCACAGCTGACAGTGCAGTTGCCCCCCCCCCCCTCCGCCGTGCAGGAGAGGAGTGGGGTGCCGGCTGCACTGTCATCTGTACAAGTCCGCTTCCGCCGCGCACACTGGATCCAAGTGTGGTGCTGGAACGAGGATGGTGGTGAGTTTTTTTTTTCAAGAGAAAATTCGGTCAGCACAAACCCCCAAAAATTTGGTTTCATGCTGAAACGAATTTTTCCTGAAATTCTGAACGAACTTGGGTTCTGACGAACCAGTTCACTCACCTCTAGTAGTCATAGCGGGTGGCTTTCATCGGACAAGAGCCAGTATGTGCGCCATTGGAGCAGAAAAAGATGAGTATTTATGGGCGCCCTTTAGATTTCAGGCTGCCCGCTACTAGGTTTTATTCCACTTTAAGGTGCATGTGACCTCAGTGGGAGGAGAATCTAACAACCAATAGTAAGGTATTCTCATTACAGCATATATAAGAGGTGAGGTATAAAATGCCGCACAACAATCATTTGTCCAAAAATATACAAAACATTCAACAATAAATGTTCAATATAAAAATGGATTCCACAAGCTGTGGCTTTCACCTGTTGTATTGGGAAAGGTGCCCTTTGTAAATGGAGCAGGTTGTGCAATTAAGGCCCTGCTATATTACTGCTAGTCCCCATTTGTATCTAAATGTAGAAAATATTTTTAGAAGTGGTTTATCTATGTCTGCACTTTCTATATTTATGCTTCAATGTGATTCTTCCACATAAGCCACGTGTACAGTTTGCTTGCTTTCGGCAGAGAATTAGCAGACTGTAAAATCCCGGATATTATCCTGTTATTGATAAAAAGCTTGTTGGATTGATGGACGGAGATTGAACAATGATGCATTGTCGTGGAGCTTAAAATAGCCAGTTACAGGCTTTGAAAGCAAAAAGAATGTTAAATCAAACCAGTTAATGAGGGTCATGCCAATTATTTGATGAAGTTTAACTCTGAGATGAAGGTTTAAATTCACACCCCAATGTGCACCCAAAGAGCTTTTTTTTTTAATTATAGTTTTTATTAGAATAAAAGCAGAGAAAAACAGCGCAGGACTACAGTCAGGGCATTTTCCATACTGGGCATGAGGCCATACAAAAGCGCCATTAATTAGCAATCGTACAGAAGGATACGACCATTATAAACAGAACACTGACAAAAATAATTATCCAAAAAGATAAAAAGAACAATTCTCAAGCATCATCAAAAGAAACGCTTAAAGAGAGAATGAGAGATGTGAAGTAAAGAGAAAGAAAGGGGGAGACAGGAAGAAGGGTAGAAGGTGGGTTCCAGGCCTCCGTTCGTACCGCAAGGAGAGACAAGGAAGGGGTTCTAAATTGTAAGGAGAACACAGTTGAGACCTCCCGGATGAAAGTGAGAAATCCAGCCTTCCCAGGTGTATAAAAAGGAGGCAAAATCCCCCTTTATCGTGGCCACCATCTTCTCGAACATCATGACTTCGTTAACCCGGGTGATAAGACTTCCCCTGGGAATGACTGTTTTTTTCCCCAACTGGGCTATAATCAATTTGGCTGCCGTAGTAATGTGCCTTATGAGGTCAAACTGGGTTCTTGTGCAGTGAGGGGGTTTCAGGTTAAGAAGGGACAGCTGAGGAGATAGACCCAGCTTTAGCCTGGTGGCCTTATTAATAACATAGAGGACTGATCCAAAATTGTTTCACTATCCTGCAGTCCCACCAAGTGTGCAAATAAGTACCGGGGAGCCCGCAGCCTCTGAAGCAATCCCGCAGATAGGAGGGGCAGGATTTGTGAATCCTTTGTGGGACGAGGTACCGCCGGAGGAGGACCTTGGTGTTGACTTCTTGAGCACCAACATTTAGATATCCTGAGAAAGTGTGCCTCCAGACCGCCCTCCAGTCTCCATCTGATAGGGTCAAATTAAGGTTGTCACTCCAGTTTGCCACATGCTTCGGATGTCTCACCCCTTCTGATTCAGATAGCAGTTTGTAGGTCGACGCGATCACCCCTTTACCCATGGGCAGCTCAAGGCAGGTTCTTTCAAATGTCGTGAGAGGAGGGAGAGGGGCGCCCAATTTGCACTTAGACCGGCCATAGTGGTTAATTTGTGAGAAGCGAAGGAACTCATTCCCCGGAGCGTCATAAGAGGATCTCAATTCGGCAAAGGAGAGCGGGCCTTGACGCGAGAAGAGATTCTGGATTCTGGTCAGATTACGACTCCTCCACCACTCAAACGCCGCAGGTTCCAAAAAGCCTGGGGTAAATTCCAGATTGTCCAAAAATGAGAGAAGTGGGCAATGCGGCAAGGCTAGGTTCCCCTGCTTGGCCCTCCAAATTCTAAGAGAATGATTCAAAACGGGATTGGAGATTATCCTACAGACTGCGGGGGGGGGGGGGGGGGGAGCCACAGCAAATTAGGAATAGAGATTGGGGAACAATACGACTCCTCAATGTACACCCATAAAGGTCTATCGCTTCCCCCGGGCAGGACTGTCAGTTGGGCAATTTGACAGGCGTTATAATAGCGTGCAAGATTAGGGACTCCCAAGCCAGCTTTTTGTTTAGCTCTGTAAAGCGTTCCACGGTCAACTCGCGATCTACGCCCCCCCCCCCCCCCCAGATAAATTTGTTTAGGTCAGATTAGAGGTGATTCAGAGCCAAGGCCGGGACAGAGATCAGCAGCACCCGGAAAGAGTAATTTGGGGAGCCACGCCATTTTCACTGCAGCAATTCTACCAAGCCAAGAAAGATTTAATTTGGCCAGTTACCTAAAAGGGACCTCAAGGTCTTCAAAATATTAGGGTAGTTTGCCCCATAAAGAGAGTTGTAATCGGGTGCCAGCTGTATCCCTAAATATTTAATATGCCTGGCCTGCCAGTGAAAGTCAAAGGAGGCCTTGACTGTACTCAGAACACTGAGTTCGGGTAAGGAGACATTAAGGGCCTGAGACTTGGCGGAATTAATTTGCAGACCCGAAAGCCTCGAAAAAGAATCAAGGTTTTTGAAAAGGCTCGGAAGGGATATGACCGGGTCCTTGATCACCATTAGGATATCGTCAGTGATATTTTATGCTTGTATCCTCCCACCTCAATGCCTGAAATATCACTATTTGCCTGAATAAGTCTGGCGAGAAGCTCAATGGCTAAAGCAAAGAGGAGGGGGGAAAGGGGACAGCCCTGTCTTGTGCCCCTACCCAGGTTGAATCGGTACGAGGAATAGCCCGAATACCTGACATACGCCCCCGAGTTGGCATAGAGAGAGGAAATCCAATTCAGGAAAGACGGACCCAAGCCCCATTTATTTAGGGTGAAAAGCAAGTAGTCCCACGCAACGGTGTCAAGCGCTTTGCGTACATCTAGCGCCAACAACATGGTATGGCAACCCTCCACCCTGGCGTGATGTATAAGATTGGCGATTTTCCTAATGTTGTCACCAGCTTGACGCTGAGGCATGAAACCCACTTGCTTCTTGAAAATGAGCACATTAATAAACCCGTTGAGCCGTGCAGCCAACATTTTAACATCAACATTCAACAAAGAAATAGGCCTATAGTTAGACCATATCATGTCATCAGTGTTAGGTTTGGAAATCATACTTATTGCTGCTGTGAGTGAGTCAGAACTCCAGGCGGCTCCCTCCCTCAGAGCGTTAAAGGCTATCGTCAAATGAGGGGCTAAAATCTGGCTAAACTTTTTATAATTAAGCGTTGTGAAGCCATCAGGTCCTGGCTGCTTCCCTGCACCTCGTCAGTCTCAATGGGCCTATCAATGCGCTCCTTAGCACCTGGGGAAAGAGGGGGCAGGTTAAGTTGGCCGAACAGTTCCTCTGCTTTGCTTACATTTAAACACAATTTGGGCTTATATAACCGCTCCAAGTGTTTGGAAAAGGTAGCCACCACCTTTGCTGGATTACTAGGACAGGGGGCCATCTGCAGTCCTAATAGCTATCGGCTTGGGTCTCAGAACGATCCCCTTAAGTCTTTTTGCAAGGGGAGTGTTGGGCTTATTACTCGTACGATACCAATCGAACTTAAATTTGTTCAGTTGGTGGACGGCTTCACCAGATAAACGCAGATTGAGCTGGCTAGCTGCCTGATTAAGACGGATCCTATTCTGTTTAGAGGGAAGGTTTTTGAAATCGGTCGAGGCTGCTTGATAAGCATCCGTTAGGGCCAAGAGTTTCTCTTTGTAGAGCGATTTACGTCTGGCGGATTCCTGCATTAATAGCCCTCTGATGACAACCTTGGGCGCCTCCCAAAGCGTGACATTGGAGCTCACTGAGCCTTTATTAATTCGAAAGAACTCGAATCCCCGCGCGTACCCACTCGAGGAGGGCCCCATCGGCCAACATTGGTTCATAAAGCTTCCAAGACTTCTGGGGGCTTCTCTGAGACAGAATCAAAAGGTCAAATGAGACCAGATCGTGATCAGATCAGGCTATTGGGATAATGCCCGCATGGGAAAGCTGGAGGAGGGAGGATTGCTGCACGAAAATGTGGTCGATCCTTGTGGACACCTTGTGCGGACACGAGTAGTGGGTAAAATCCCGTTTGGTTGGATTAAACTCCCTCCAAGCGTCAATCAGGTGATACCGACCTAATAGGGCCTGAAATGCTTTCCCAGAGGGTCTAGTCTTAACCGCCAGAGAGGATCTATCGACCGGTTGCCTATCAAGAGTAGAGTGAAGGGTCTGATTGGAGTCCCCAGCTACTATGAGAAACCCTTTCCCTACTTGATGGAGTTTCTTAAAGAACTCCTCCAGGAATGCCTTTTGGTTTTGATTAGGGGCATAATAGGTTGCAATCGTAACTGGTTGATCCTGAATCTTACCCACTAAAATAAGATATCGGCCCAGGGAGCTCTGAGGAGAAGGAAGTCGAACGCTTGAAGGCGATTAGGACTCCCTGCTGCTTGGTGCGTGCGGAGGCTGAATAAAACAAAGGGTAGTCTGCACTGAGAAATGTAGGGGTACCTTTTTTAGTGTAGTGTGTTTCTATACAGGCATACGATGTCAGCGCGGAGTGACCTTATTTGCCTGAAAGCTTTAACTCTCTTCTGGGGGGCGTTCAGACCCTGAACATTCAAGGAGATTAATCTAATCGCCATCATCATTCAGACTTAAAACCATCTTACGAGGAGGCTCAGGAACCCACAGGAAGGACAAAGAAGAGAACATCAACATTAGACCAGAGCGTTACTAACAGCATATGAGGCCTAAAAAAAATAGCAATGGGGGAAGGTGAAAAACGCGAAACAGATAAGCTTATTCAACTCTGAGCATATAACGTAACCATATGTACGATATAACATTCTTTAAAGATGTGAAGGAAAGAGATAAACGCTCTAATCCATCACACCAAAAGTGACCCCCATAACAAATAAATGACAAATCTGGGAAGCAACCTTTTCAGCCGCAGCCAAAGGAGGGTGAGGACCCCTAGAAGAAAAAGCACAGGGTTACTTACCCCTCAGCCCTCCCCCGCCGGTGGCTTACCGAATCTGTGGATCAGAGCTGCTGATGATTTTCCGGGCATCGGGGAGGTTCTCCGTAGATCATGTTTATCCTTGAAGGCTGGCGAAAAGGAAAACGCTCTTTTCTTTTGTGGGGGAGGGGCAGCCTGGGCAGCGCTAGGAGGCTGAAGGTTCACCGAAGCAAGCACCTGATCAAGTTCCTGGGATGAGGAGGCCTCAAAATGAGTGTCCTTGTAAGAAAAAGAAATCTTAAAGGGAAATCCCCACTTATATCGGATCCCGTGGGATTGTAGGATTTGCAGAGCTGGTTTCATAGCACGTCTTCTCGCTATGGTTTAGAGTGCCAAGTCCGCAAATAACTGGTATGAGAAGTTCTGGAATTTCAAGGAATCCTGCCTGCGCGCCGCAGCCATAAGATGCTCTTTAGTGCGGAAAAAATGCAGCTTGACAAGGACATCACGCGGAAGACCGTCGGCCCTTTTCTTCTGGAGGGCCCTATGAATACGATCAAACTCCAGTCTCTCAATTGGAAGTGATGGAGCAAGCTCCGGAAACAACGGTGTAACTGTTGATTGCAGGTCCAAGACGGATTCCGGGATCCCTCTGATCCTAATGGCTCGTCTGGACCTATTTTTGACATCTTCGAGCTTGTGCAATAATACCAGATTTTCCTCGCGCAGTGAATCCACATCGTCCCTTAGCGTGGACAGATTGGCTGACTGGGTAGTTGCTTGATTTTCTAGGTCTCCGATCCTTTGGCCAAGTTCCTTGATATCTGCAGAGAGGGTGTTGGTGATCTGGGTTGTGATGCTCAGCGCCCACTTCTCTAACGCTCTTTCCAGCATTGCTTCATATCTGTTGAGGGGGGGAGGTTGCGATTTGGGGGGCGAGCCATAAAGGGATTCATCCATCCAGGATTCATCCTCTGGAAGAAGATCTGACGTATTATGCGAGTCGCTCTGGGAAGCGTTAGGAACAGACATTGCGGGGGCTGAATGGTTTGGCTATGGTGCAGAAGGCAAAAACTCGACTGTCACGTCAAGGTGATCAAATTAAGTATGCAGGAAGTGGGGCGTGTTGCTGTACAAAGCAAACCTGAGGTCACAGTAGGCAGGTGGCGGAAGGGACTGTGCTGGCCCTTTAAGAACTTCATTCCAACTGGAGGTTGCTGCTGGGTGGGGAGGGTGAGACCACTTGGCTGAAGCCTCCTTTCTGGGCAGAGGATTTGTTATGGGGGAAGGCAAGGCAACCCAGTATGGTGGATACACAGAAGGACTGCACTAGCCCTTTAAAAGCTATGAAAAGCTTAGAGCATGCTGCTGAGCGTGGGGGCTAATCTTCTTGACAGGGTATCCCTTGCTTAATAGAGAGCTCGCTGTGAGGAAATGTGAATCCCAGCAAAATGCATATGAATAAGGAAGGGCTGTGGTGACCCACTGGTCTCTGTGTGCAGCCTGGACCTTGCTGCTGGGTGCGGGGTTGAGGTCTCCCAACTGGGGACTTGTATAGTGGCAGGGAGCCTGAAGAGAAAGGAAAAGAGGCGCACTAGTGGGGGACAGACAGGCAGAACCGCAGCGTGAGGCAGGGAGCTGCGGTCTGCAAAACCAAAATGGCGCCGGGGCCGGCCACCCGTCCTTGCTTGCCTCTTGCTGGGCACCACACTCACCGGCTCAGAACTGCCTGGGAGTCGGAGGATAAGATCCCCAGGTATGTGCGACCCTCCGGGGCCGAAAACCGCCGGGTCTCTCGGGCGGGGGGGGGGGGGGGGTCGGGACACTCGATGGTCTGCAGAGAAGCTGGATCAGGCGTCCATCCATGCTCCGCGCGCCTGCGCACTCCCACCCAAAGAGCTTTTTAAAGCGGACCTTCACCCTGAATAAGAGCATATCTTTTTTGTTTCTCACACCCTGTACATACAAATTGCTCAAATTAAAAATCACCCTACCTGCATCTACTGCATGTTATAAGCCTTTAAACATCCAAGATGGCGGCTCATGGAGCATTGGGCAGCCAGAAAACAGGAAGTGTCTACTGACAGTTTTGCTCTGCATTCTGGGATTGCTGTCCTTTCCCTGACCCCAGCTCTGCTCTATCTGTGCAAAGCACAGCTATAAGCCCGCCCCCTGCACTTTATCCCGCTCTTCTCTCCTCAATATGTGTGATGCTTCTGAGTCAAGATGACCGCGCCCGTATCCTAGAGCCCTGAACAGTTGCAGCCCAGTGGGGGAAAGAATAATAAGTAAGTGACTAAAAACTTAAAATATATTGTAGATGCTGGGGAATTGTTTTTAAGGGTTTGGGCTTTTCATTAAATCATGCTGAAGGTCAAGTTTAACTTTAGCACACAAAAAACTTCAATAAAAGTTGTTAGTTTTAATTCTTCCTGCAGAGGCAACAGAGCTCACAGAGCCAAATATTGGAATGGGAGTTTAAATTATTGGGATGAGCTTTCTCTCCCTCCTGCTGAAACTATAACAATCAAGATGAGTCATTCTGAAAAGCCTGACAGCTCCCTGCTGAGAGGTCCATTGTTTTAGCCAAAAGCAATTAATTTAACTTAATTGTTTTTTATTGTAAGCAGCGATGATACTTTCTAAAGCAGTCATAAGCCCACTATTGGAATGTAGATAGCTTACAGTGCAATGTGATGTGTGCATCTGTGAGCATTTGGAAACAACAGCACACTATGGGGTATGGTAAAGAATTAGCATTTTTCTGCATAGCTCATAGAGTGTTGAGATTTTCGAAATTTAAAAAAAATCACCCTTATAGTGGAACAAAACCCACGCCCTGATGGCCCTGGGATTAAGATTCCCTCCCCCCGGAGCATCCAGAATTGCCCCACAGTGGGAAACCCCCCAGGTCACCCGGAAACTCACCTTGTTTCCCGGTCCAACGGCACATGAGCAATGGGCACATCCCCACTATCCCTGTAGCAGGGTGTGTGCTCATGCCAGGCATTTAGGAATGGCCGGCGCAGGCACGCTCCCGGTTAGAGGGGGATGCTGCCGCCAATGTGCTGATTGGATGAGAGGCTGTGCATACACCATAGGAACAGGGAAGGGTGAGTTAGTTTGGGCGATCTGGGGTTCATACAGCGGGTCATCCCTGATCAGGGTGCTGTGGGGCAAGGAGCAAAACCCAGGATAGTCAAAAATTTTTTTTGCTCCACTTTAACTCCCTATTGCAAGTACGGGTGATTTATGTATGTTCAATTTAAAAAGCTTACCCGAATGCAGGTTGCAAGCTCACTTCATCAAATAATTAGCATTACTCCCATTAAGTTAGACATAGGTCTGCTACATTCTTCACAAGGAGTGTCCATGTGGTTGAGAAACGGCCCCGGATTCACTATTAGGTAGGTCTAGATCAGGGATTAAAAACCTTCTTTCATCAAGTAACACTTTCCAATTTCTAACTACCTCAGACACCACCTGAATGGTCTCTATGGGGTTCTAGTAACCTAAAAATGTGCTATTACACAAAACAACCATTTAAAGTGCAGATAAATCTCCATAAATAGTTTTCCTTTTGGAGCTGTGTTATACTTATGGAGCAAGTCGGGTAGGGGCAAATATATAGAAGGCAGCAGATCAAGATGAGGCACCAGTCAGTCCGCAACCTTGCTGTGTACCACTAAATACCCAATTCCAATAGGCACAGCACAAAATATAATCAAAATAACACTTTAATTTTGTAACTCCACTGCATTAAAAAAATATAGACACATTAACAAAATTTACACCAGTACATAGGCCATTCACTCTGGTAAAATTAATGAACCAGAGACTCGTCCATAAAAGGGGAGGGTCTCAAATCTTAAGCATACAAATTACTCCATCCTATTGCAAGTACCCCAAATCAATAAGTAAATAATATTAAATCACCGACAATATGCAAAATTACTTTAACATAACCTTGTAAAAATAAGAGCAGGAATAACCCTGTGCTAGTGCAAAAAATCTAAGTGCAATACTAATCAATGTGGGTCCACTTGATGGGACCTTTTACTATAATAGCAAACTAGTGACATAGAGCCGTCAAATCCATATACTACCCAAAACAAAATACAAATTACATCAATGTGCAAATTACTTGGGAATCAGGAGAGAGAAGTATGCACAAATACATCTAAGCAGATATACCAGGTCAAAAAAAGATACTTTCCCCTATGGAAGTCTATTGTCATCTGGGGGCTAGTGTAAGGACAGGCCTCACGCGTTCCGCTGCTTCTCCAGAGGACAATAATAAAGTGTTATTTTGATTATATTTTGTGCTGTGCCCTTTATAGAGGTTTTCGTGTGCCTATTGGAATTGGGTATTTAGTGGAGTGGCATGGACCCAGGAGCACACACACCGCTCGTATTCAGGCTGTGCCTGCTGGCGCTTTGGAATCTTGCTTTGTACCACCTGACTGAATCTTGCATAACACCAGTGGAACCTGTACCATTAGTTGGGAATAGATGGCCTAGATAGTATTGACCTGGACTAATGCCCTAAAAGCAGGAGGATGAGAACTAATCTCTGACAATTTTATAGCAGGCAGCATAGACTGTCAGAGTTCAAGACTACTACCAAGTTAGTTCATTCATTTTTTTTCTTTGCAATCATTTTATGATGTTATGGTATTTTGTAGTTGTCCTAACGAACCTCATGGATTTTTGATGCTCAAGCAAATAGTAAAGACAGATCTACCAAATGTATATGTGTTGTGTGTGTGTTGTGTGTGTGTGTGTGGGGGGGGGGGGTCACAGAAAGTTCCAGTTGCAAATACTTCTGATGCCAGCCTGTATGTTGAGCTGACCGCCTACGGTCCAAGATGATTGGTTCGACCATTAAAGCATTTGTTATGGGAAGCAGGGGTGGGCCATGGAGCTGACCAGAGAGTGGTCAGTGTTACTGGCATTTCATGGGATCAAGGTTGAAGGAGGTAAGAGCTATTTGCTTTTTATATTTTTGTCCTTTACATACCCTTTACATTTTTAGCTACTCTTTAGGGATAACATTTTGTATGCTTCTCCGAAGTTTCAAACTAAATTAGGAAATATAAGATCATTATAAAAATATGGAGGACAAAAAAATCTCCTTTTATGCCAGAGACCTCAGTGACAGACAGCCGTAATAATGAGAAGACACGGGCTGCTGAAAAATCACAGACGCAGCATGAGCGGGAACAAATCAGCGTCTGCTTCACAATGTGCACAAATGTGAAAAGGTTAGCAAATACCTCCCGCCGCCTCGTATTGTACAATACATGCATCAGCTGTGCTCTATGATCTTCCTCACAGTTAAATATATTCTGGGCCAACTCTTTCTAAAGTAAGTGTTATTCAAAAACCATAGAGGCAATGGGGAGCCTTTTTTAGGATTTTTTTTAGGATTTCTAGACATATAAGTGGTTTACGGACTGGTAGAGCAACTGAACCTTTGTAGTGATGCTAGGGTGTTCTAAAAGCATCTGATGGTCTAACTGGAATTGCTGGCTGGGCAGTGACAATATTGCGGTGAAAGGTCATGTTGCTGATGGGTCAGTGTATAATAGATAGGGTCAATTCCAAATAAAACTTTGCTCCTTTGGATACTGCCATAGGGAACAATGGGGCAAACTTAGTCAACTGGCTTTATCCGCATAGCCGGGCATTGGCAGAGTCCAGGTTATGTATTGGCAAGTTTCAAAGGGTCAGATGTAGACCTCGTCTTCCATTTTATCTGCCTGGATGAGTGTTTCCCAACCAGTGGTATTGGTGGTACTTGAGCTCCCCTTTGGCACAGTTGTGCAGTCACTGAGGGGTTTAAGTGGGAGGACATGAGGTAATGCAGACAAGCTGCTGAATTAGAAGTAGCAGGAGGAGCTCATTGTCCCAGGGAAAGTATATGTTCATTGTAAGCATAGCTTTACCAAAAAGAGTTTAGGTTGATTTGAGAAGCCCTATACTATATAGGAAGCCAGGTCTTGTTAGATGTTCCAGGTGGTCACACCTTCAAGCTGAAGCATTTTGGGATGAGATGGAGTAATACAGAACAGGTCCTATTTAAATATGACCCACACCCTCCCAGAGAAGTCTGTACCGGGTGGTACTCAAGATAACTGGAGAATTGGAACTTGAACGTCATGAAAAATGTTTGGAAACCTTGAGCAATGTCCAATATTAGCTGGAAATCTTTCTTGACCAGGGTTCATCAACTCTCTCCTTAAGAGCCACAGACTGGTCATGTTTTGTGGATGTCTGCAACTGGCTCTGGAGCACTAATTACAACCCCTCTCTGTGTGTTCTCTAACTCTCTTTGCTCTACAGCTTTGTTGTTTCGGTCTCCCCTTTCAACCCTCTTCTGTTTCCCTATAACCCCCTGCAACTCTTAGCTTTTTTTTTAGCAAGCACAGTTGCCTTGATTTAATGCTACAAATATACCATGACCTAGATGAATGAGAACCTTCACAGATAGTTAACACATTTGATGAGGACAGTGGAGAGTGAGGGCTACACAGTTTATGTGGCTTTCCAACTATTTTCTGACCAGTCCTAGAAGAACTAACCCTGGGGGAAATCTTCCCTCAGGCCGTCCTTAAACTGTTTTTGACCGCATTGTGGAGATTTACTTGGCTTTAGAAATCCATGGGTGACATTGGGTTCATTGGGATGCCACTGGTCCTGGAGCCCGTTAGTTTGTCCTGGTCCTAACCTTTTAGTTCTAATGTAGATTAAGAATTTAGACAGACAAAAGCAGTCCAGACCGCTGGAGCACATTTGAGGTGGCCAATCATAGGGCCAGATTTCACTGGAGAATGACGAGTAATTACGAGAAATCCGTGTACGTAAGGGCTGCTGCAGAGCATGTGTTAGTAAATGCAAGAGTCGAGTTTCCAGCTCCTTGGACTCAAGGACAAAATAAAAAGGGCATTTATTATATCAAGATCAAAAGCATCTTCTGGAAATAATGCTCGATTCCCATCGTCACGTTTGAGAGAATGTGTCTCTTCCCTTATTGAAGATCAGAATTCACCAACTCCTAGAGTATTTGGTGTAAAATGGGCGTTCCTCCACTTATATATACACGTATAAAAACTTGACCAAGCAAGACTAGATTTACCCAAAGATAGCTAAAAGTAATCGTCCCTCGCTCTTTCGAAAATTAACATGAACAAAAATTAAAATGAACAGGTTGGCTTTTCCACATAACCTGCAAAACCAAACAGAAGATTTGACTTGTCATGACCCCATCTTTTCCCAAGCCTTGGACAAGATGTGATTTTTCCAGCTCACTCAACCCTACACTGCAGTTTTCAGTTGACAACTGTCAAATCAGTTAAATATGGGTTCTGATTGGCTGTGGGCTTGCTGCATTTTGCACTCCATCATCGCTCTTTGCACCGCCATGCTGCATAAGATCATCTGTCGGCTAAATAGTGCAAATTCAATTAACGACTAAGAGGTGTTAACACGACTTAACGGGCAGATTGCCAGAGCTACGCTGTGGATAAATAATGATGTTTTCCTAAGCTCATCTCTGATGTCTAAAGTGCCGTATTGTTCGGAGAACGTGTAGAACACCCTTTCTCTTTCCTTTTTCAAGAAGGATGGAGTCGCGGAGCACACGGTGTCACAATGAATCATTCACTCTGCATCTCAAATGCTGTGACTGATTGCAAGTGTAATGTCGCTCTGACTATGAGGGGCTGTAATAAGCAGAGCATATGTAGTGCTCAGAGAGGCAAGCCAATGTGTCGGCATGTCTGGTCCGCACTCAAGTGTAGAGGTAAAAATAATTTAGATATCTTGTAGTAAAATGTTACTTTTACTGTTACTGTTACTGTGAATAAAACATGCCTTACATATTGCACTGCCATATATACCTATATCTGCTAGAACCATCTGTTGTGTTAAGTAAAGGCAACAGTGTTTCTATTCAGAATTCTGAAAGTTAGTCGAATGACATCTTTGAGAAAAATACAGTTTAAACTGTACTAAAACCTGGGATTTTTCACTATCCTGTGTTCTGGTCATTCCCCCTGGGGCACCCCGGCTTAGGGTGCCCAGCTGTGTGAAACCGCCCAGAATGCCCAGCTAACTCAACTCTCCTCAAGCCCACGGCACAGCTAGCCGCACTTAAGTATGGTGCACGGCATAGCTCCTTCCATCAGCTGTTCATCCAGTTCATCCTGTTGTCAAAATCTTTTGTCTGCAATGCTTCCTGTCCCCCTGCTTTGTCTCCCCTGGTGGCCTTGGGTACCACCAGAGGTACCACTGGTTGGGAACCTCAGCTCTGTGCTATACAAGTCAGAAGAAGACATCATTATGGCAGACTCTATGCCAGAGTTCCCCAAATCTCCCCTCAAAAGTCACCAACAGGTCAGGTTTTGTGGATCTCCACATACTGTAGCCGCTCTA
This sequence comes from Gastrophryne carolinensis, assembly GCA_027917425.1. Classification (NCBI taxonomy): domain Eukaryota; kingdom Metazoa; phylum Chordata; class Amphibia; order Anura; family Microhylidae; genus Gastrophryne; species Gastrophryne carolinensis. The sequence continues at coordinate 155,333,692 of CM051242.1, read as the reverse complement.
TGGCTCTGCTGCTGCACTTGAGTTAATTATTTGATTGAATTACATTACCTGTGGATCTGTACCTGACCTATCGCTTATGCTAAGAAGATTGGAGAACATTGTGCCATGCTTTACAAGTGTTCCCCAACCCTATCGTCAAGGCCATATGTTTTGGATCTCCACACAGATGCACAAGGTGCTCTACTGTGCTGCCCACAAACCTATGCTGGCATGATTGAAGTACCTGTAGTATACCTAGATCATCCACACTGTAAGGTCTCCTTGTTACTATAGAAATGTGTGAAATATTTGCTATCCCTGTCCACAATATAAAAGAGGCACCATACTGTGTTATGTATGCAATAGGCCCCAAACCACCAATCTAATGTGGTCAGTATATTATGTGAGTGATACACCCCCCTGGCCTCTAATGAAATATGGGCAGCACACCGTCACTGAAATGTGTGCAATGTATAAAGATAGGCTTCTGGCTATATAGGCAATATATTACAGGTCAATAGGTCCCTGGCCACCAGGTAATAGCATCAAACCTAATAAAAAAATAATAACAAATTACACACATACACACACACACACACACACACACACACACACACACACACACACTTAATCCCTTTACAGCGTAACAACCAGCCATTATCATTACCTTTTAATATAATAGATGTTGAAAATATTTACAGGACACATTATTTAATAAAATATGTCATGAGATACCTATCCCATATCTATCTATCTATCTATCTATCTATCTATCTATCTCATATCTATCTATCTATCTATCTATCTATCTATCCCTCCCATATCTATCTATCTATCTATCTATCTATCTATCTATCTATCTATCTACCTATCCCATATCTATCTATCTATCTATCTATCTATCTACCTATCCCATATCTATCTATCTATCTATCTATCTATCTATCTATCTATCTATCTATTATCTATCTATCTATCTATCTATCTATCTACCTATCCCATATCTATCTATCTATCTATCTATCTATCTATCTATCTATCTCATATCTATCTATCTATCTATCTATCTATCTATCTATCTATCTATCTCATATCTATCTATCTATCTATCTATCTATCTATCTATCTATCTATCCTTTATGACTGTCAATTTATGAGTCTATTATCTTTCTATTATCTCTGTCTATATGCTGTGTCTCACATCTGTCTATGTATCTGTCTATGTATCTATCTATTTCTCTCTCTCTCTCTTTATCTATCTATCTATCTATCTATCTATCTATCTATCTATCTATCTATCCATCCATCCATTCGTCTTCTGACATCTCACTCCCGCTGCAGATTGAGCTGATGTCAGCTCACTCACTGGTATAGTTAGCCCCTGCCTAGGGTGGGGTGAGAGGTGGCCGGGATTATTTATAGCAAACATATTTTTATATAAAAAAATATAGAGAGAGTACATGGAAATTGAGTGAGGAATAGCCAAACAAAAGATGTACCGGGTGAAACAAAAAGACTAACCGGGCGGCAAACAAAAGACACACAAACCAGCGGTTAGTAAAGAAAATTTGACTTGGCAGCAGTGGTGTTATATAGATCTGTGATATTAGTAGTAATAATAAGACTAAAATAATAATTATATATATATATATATATATATATATATATATATATATATATTACCCACAAACCCATATTTACCACAGGTCAGTGGACATTCAGGTCAGAGACATTCCATTCAAAGGGATAAATAAACCTGCTTTCTATTCACCCCATGCTGAATGTCTGAATGTGGCCCATGTCTTTCATTCAGCAGTGATTTACACTTCCGATTATCCCTCCTGCTGATATTGTCATATAGGTCCCCTGAATAAATTACACTCAGGGATGTTCAGAGTCTGAAAGCAGCAGAGGGATGACTTGCACTTGTATGGGGAGGTCAGCATGGTGGAGATTTGCCATTGGCTTACCCGAAGCAGCTGCTAAATGAAAAACATGGTCCTTGACATCAAGCATGAGGTAAGCAAAAAGCCTGGACTGCCCCTATAATCAAAGGCTTCCCCCTCAACAACACCACCTCCAAATTGTCTTACTCACTTTGTGAAGTACTATTAGGGGAGACACCACATAGATAAGGTTGACCAGTGGTCACCCAAATAGGGATGGGGCTGGGGGCAGAGGGAGGGCAAGACTTCCAATAAGGGATGATCAGAGACCAAAAGCTTGACATTTTCTGACTGTTCTGCACTTTCACCACTCTACTGGCCTTCTGAACTGCTGGCAAACCTCATAGTTCCAAACATGTCATATAGCCATCAGTTGCGCCCCTGAACCGTTTCTGAGCATACCCAGAGGGGAAGCAGCAAGCAGAGGCCTCTAAGCCATTGCAGGTTGGACCTGAGTGTTTGTCTACTTTAAGACAATATTTAGTTATACAAGAATCACAATCTTGAATCTTTTTGGATAGGTCTCAGTCAACTTTCAACAACATTTTGTTTGTTGAGGAGAAAGGTTTTACCTTCATACAGACCAGCCCACTGAGGAAATGGCTCCTCTGGCATTCACAAACTACTTTGAAGGATATCTAGTAATAAATATATATATATATATATATATATATATATATATATATATAGATTGACATCACAGTACAGTATTTGGTAAATCAATGCACTGGTCTTGTCTATAAAGTCCTATAAAAAAAGCCCTATTGTGGAAATATCAGTGGACGCTGGTTCGCTCAGCCTTTGAAGGACAGTCCGTGAAGCAGGACTGAAGGCTCCTGGCATTGGGAAATGACCAGTACAGTTTGGAGATCTTTTGGGCTTTCCTCCAGATATTGTGTATTTGAAAATCAAAGCCACAGATGATCTGTATAGCCCATAGCCCCCCATGTGAAATTTAAAAGGTGTGCTTTGGATTGTCAAAAAATAATGTTGTTCTGCTAAATATAGACTTTGCCTTATGTGTAAGCTAAGATATTAGGACTGAATCGGCACCATGAGAATATTTTAATAAATATTTTATCTTGATTTTTTTCCCTCGGTGCTACTCAGAATTGTTTTTTAGCTGTGAAAATTGTTCAAACATTTGCACAGCTAAATGGTGCAGAATTGCAAGGCGGAAACATTTCAAGAAATTAAAAAAAAAGTGAAACAAAAAAAAAAATTGGCCCTATTGACACAAATGGATGTAGTCTTTTAATGGATACACTTAGAGTAAGTAGGTAGAGTAAGTAAATGTTACACAGAGCAAGCCATTAAATATTGTCAGATTCCTGATAATACATGTATTTGACAATAAAGAAAATTATGTTCTTGCAGAAAAAATATTACCATCCTCCCTATTTCCATCCACAGCTAAAAGCAATAACGACTAGTAAAGGCAATCAGCATACTTGATAGGAGTTTTGAAAACACATGCGAGTGACGAAACATGCGTCAGTTAAGAGGAGTTATCTATCAAAAGTGTATGAGTGTACTTGGATAATCAACAGCCTGGGGCACAAGCTAGACCTTGGTGGTAATTGCTTTAGCTTAAATGCCATTTGCCTGAAGGAGGAGCCCGCATCAACTGGATGGGGATGTCATGGATGCCCCTGGTCTGCCCCCATGCTCTGTAGGGTTGGCGCAAAGTGAGTTTCTATCAAATCTCTGGTATTTCACACATCGGGGTGAATTAGAATGCCCCAAAGGGTCCCTAAGGTCTTATAGACTCTTCTTTAAGTAACCAACCCATTGAACAGTGCTGCACAGGAGCGATTTGTGTAGGCATACCTCTAGCTTAATGTTTTAAGAATATTTTTATTTATATTGTATATGTATTGTATATATTTGTGTAGGCATACCTCTAGCCCAATGTTTTAAGAATATTTTTATTTGTACTGTATATATTTGATGGGATAGGCTTTAGGCTGTAGACCCAAACAAGCGCACCTATGCCTCATAGAATACTTTTTTATTATTTGCCAAGTACATCAAAAATGCACAAGAAATTTTTTTAGGCTGCTGGTTACACAAACTATAAACTACAGATCCATCAACTAATTAGCATTAAGGAAAACAAATTAAATGTACAGTGGATTATAAACATTCACAGGATTATATACATATTATATACATTAGTTCCCTTGGCTGCTGTAGCTTTGTCTATGTGTTTATGTAGTGAGAAAAATCAATTTTTTGACCTAGAATCTCTGCAAACAGGGACTTTGAGGTACCGCCCAAAATGGTAGGAGCAAAACAGATCATGTCCTGGGAGGGTCTTTCTTCATTCAACTCCTGCAGGGATGGTAGGGGAGCTCCCACAATTCCTGCCACTGTTCTGTTATATAGGCTTCATATAGGCCCCACTACAGTTTAAGGTTATTTGAGATGCCCTAAAAAAGGGAGACCAGGGGCCCCTTCTTAAGTAACCAACCCACTGGATAGTGCTGCACCTGAGTGGTTTTTGTAGTCATACCTCTAGCGCAATGTTTTAAGAATGTTTTACTTGTACTATATATTGTCTGTAGACCCAAACAATCTACCTGAGTACCCGAGTTCCTCTATGAAACTTTAGAACAAAAATTATTGTTGGGTATATAGCCCTGTAGGCTTCATGCAGTCCACTAGGGTGTAAGTTCTTTGGCCTTTGGACACTTCATACAGTCCGAAGACAACCTTAAAGCCAACTTTTAGTTTAAAGACTGTTTAGCACAGTGTTTATCCACCACCTACAGCAACAAAGACCTGTCACTTATACAGCCTATAGGGCAAAACGAGCATGGAAAGCATAAAGCTATGTCTGTACATTGTAGGGTTAGCAGTAAAGGGCAATTTTGCATACTGTACATGGAAAGTGCATGTAACTACAATCAGATAAGGTACACCATGGCTTCACATCATAAACAAGGCCTCCATTTATCCCAAACCCTGCTTGAATGCTGCCATGCCGGTGGAATTTTAGAACCATAGTTAGCAACATCTATTGCAATAACAATAGTCATTGTTCTTATCCACATATGCAACCTGATAAGGTTATAACTAACCCTATTATTATACAAATTTCCTATACTTTACAGAGCTATAGTAACAAAAGCATAAAAGAAAACCCATTAAAAAGTCTTACAACCAGCCTTTGTAACACTAATAGCAATGATAAACTGTACCCATTAGTAAATGGAAGACTATACTGGGGATGGGGGTTGGGGACTGCAGCTGACCAATGTTCCCCTGTATATATGTGTATGGGCTGCTTTCTAAGAATATTCTAGGATGAGGAACCTTAGAGTGTACTCCATATCATGGAGCTAAGCTGGTCTAATTACATTGTAAACACAATCTTGAAGCCAGCTACAGTTTGCAATATGCAGCATTGCAGTAGATGCAGATACTGTACATCTGATAAATATACTTGACTCCCAACTAGGGTTTGGTAGACCAGTCCCACTCACGGCCAAAGAATGTTTTATAACCTCAAATACTAATAGGTTAGGTCCGGCAGCAGTACGATAATGCAGCTTTGCATAGAGGTCCACACAACCTGAGCTAAGCGGGCCTTGGGGCCAGGTTTGGGCAATAGCACCATGGTCCGTGACCTCTCTAACATCTCAGATGCTTAAGAATCTACAGATTGCCCCCATATCGCTAAGGGTTTTTTAAACCAGAGTCACTGAAAGTATCTTGATGGGGAACATCACAGCCTGGTTAGGGGACAGCAGGCTACTCTGTAGTGAGGGTAATATGAGGATGAAGCTTTCTAACCTGTTACCAATATTTAGAGGCTGCAGCCCTGAAAGTAATGAAACTTCGTTAGGAGTTTGAAAACGTATACTGCTACTTTTGGAAAAGCCATAAAAAAGATTTCACACTGCATGTCATTCTGTGTATGGTTATGTAGCTGACCAATACAATTAATTTGATTTATTACTAACAAGGTGTTTGAGAATCATACAGTATCATAATATCATATATCGTCCACATACAGTATACAACCTACAGTAAAATCTTTGTTTTTAGATTGTAAGCCTTTAAGAGCAGGGACCTCACTCCTAATGTACTCCTCTATCATTGTGTATGTACTGCTTTCTAAGAGTATTTTAGCATGAGGAACAGAATGCTACCACGTGACAACTGCATTTGCCACTGAAGAGAAGTAGGAGGAAGACGGAACAGCTTACCATGTGAATACACCCTTTTTCTACGTTTTTTTTTTTAACTTGCTGAGATTTATGTACTTTAGATTGTAGACTCTCAAGGCCAGTGAGCTTAATTCCAATGTACTCCTGTATCAATGTGTTTAGGCTGCTTATAACGCTATTCTAGGATGAGGAACTGCTGCTGTGTGACAACTGCAAGTGTCAGTGAAAAGGGCCAAGGGGTAATGACCTGGATATCAATGGATAATGTCCTTTAAGGAGGTAGATGGAAATGCTTAGCATGTGAGTACACTGTCTTTTTTGTGTTAAAGAAGATTGCTGATGTTTACAGAAGAGTGTGTGACCTTCAAAACCAGAGGGGTGCTGGTTGGCCCAGCCTGGGGAGATCCAGTATCCTATAGTGTTGCTGCAACCAAGATGCAGGTTAAAGTGGACCAACACCCTCCCATGATCGGCCCGGGAATCTATAAGATTCCCGGACCCAACCAGACCCCTGACGACCGAGGTGCCCCGCTGTGTGAACCCCCCCAGAAACCCCTAAATTCCTACCTTATCCACGATCCAGCGGTGCCCGCCGCCGCCTCCCACACGTCCCTCTAGCAGGACGCGCACCCGCGCCGGCCGTTTGAGAATGGCCGGCACTCGCCCTGTAAGAGTGACGCGCGGGAGGCGGCGGCGGGCGCGCTCTCTTGTCCGTCACTGCCTCCCGCTTGTCCGTCGGCGGGGATTGGCAGCGGCGGTCACGTGGGAGCGAGGAGAGGTGAGTTTTTCTGGGGGGTTTCACACAGCGGGGCATCCCCGATCGGTGGACCAAAACCAAGGATAGTCAAAATCTTGGGTGTTGGTTCACTTTAAGTGACAATTCTGTATTACTGGATGATAGGGCAGGAATAGTAAGTTATTATTGTTAGTATTTGACATCAACATACAAAATTAACGTAAATGACATAGAATGAAGAGAAGGAACGGAAGGAAGATAGGTACTGATATGTACTGGCCAGTCTAAGCAAACTGAAAGAGTAAAATGCTACATAGAACCATATTTATGCATGAAAACAACTGCAAAAAACTGGTGTATGACACTTTAAAACATAGGCCAACCGATTTTAACACAATTCTAAACACAAGCTTTATGAGTCTGGCTATAATGGAGAGAATTCATGACCAACAAATATATATATTAGTGCACCACCAATCTGCATTAAAGCACATCTAAATAGGGCCATGTGCTGTGGGAAAAGACCTTTGTACAGTTCAAACCAGAAACAGGAAATATAGATAGAGAGAATTCATCACCATGTGCAAAAAGTGCTATTTGCAGTGAAAAGTGAACTTAAGGTTACAAATATTAATAACATTTCTTTTTTTTACACCTGAATCAACAGCTAAGAATTTTACTGTTTTCTTTGACCCTTCAATTTACCCCAGGTGCAAAAAGTGCACTACTTTTTTTTTAGCAAAAAATGCTATTCCCTTTCACTATCTATCTAGGGGTTGATCCAGAAGCAATTGTAAAAAGCGCACTTCTATTTAATGTTTTGCTTTTTAACAGCAAAGTGCACTTTTAGCACCTGGTGCATAATCTACCCCATTGTCTAAGTCTAGATTCGGGAAGATGTATTTGTGCCCTATGGTGATATCCTCTATAAATGTAACTCAATAAAAGCTTTAGTAAAAGCATTATTCGTATCTATCTAGATGGCTTTCAGAGCTGATAAATAGCACCATGTGATTCTTACAGTGAGCGTCATGAGTTAAGTATCATAATCCCCTTAAGGATGCTAAAATCAGGAAGTCATAATTATTGTTGTATGGTAAAAGTGCACGAGTGATAGCTGATGCTTCATTTTGTATATTCATTCATTTAGAAAAAGCTGGCTAAGCAGACATTTTTCATACTAGTTTTATGAACATTAATGAGTAAGAGTGGACAGGAAGCTGTATAGAGGAATAGGACACAGGTTGCAGGACTATGCAAGCCAAGTTCTTTCAGCCAAGCTAAATTTCGAACCAGCGCTAGAAACGTGCAGTGTTTTGAGCTAGCTTAGAGAGAACCAGATTTCAGCACCATGGTCAGTATCTTCATGGAGCAACAAGTTTTAGATCTTCCATAGAAAGCTATTTTTTGTACCCCTTGTACACCATGTACCCCTTATGACATGTCATGCCAAGAAACTGCTTCATAACCCCCTATCATTCCATGGTTAAGTTCTACAGGTGATATCAGCCAAGCTAAATTTGAACCAGAAATGTGCAGTGATTTGAGCTAGTCTAGATAGAAGCAAACATATTTCAACACAATGGTTTGTACCTCCATGGAGCAACAACAAGTTTCATATCTTTCATACAACGCATACTAATTAGAAGCACCATAGCATATGCCAAGAAACAGTCGCATAACCCCCTACCAATCAATGGTCAAGTTCTACAGGTGGAATGAGCTAAGCTAAATTTAAAACCAGCAATGAAATGTGCAGTTCGGGCAAGTCTAGAAAATAGCATAACCCCCATCATTATTGTTGGATGACCAAAGAGCGATAGAGATGGCTGATGTTACATATAGGTAGCAACTGAGAATCCCCTTTATTGTTTTTTGTTAACCAAGAACTACAAGCAAGAGCCAAAACAGAGAGATAGAGTGTGGAAAAGAAACTGTATGTGGAACAAACTGGAAATTGTGCTGTTTCGTATTGTTAACAGGTATGTTTAACTGTTGCCACTAACCTGTCTTCTTGGCTGTGTGTTTCCTGATGAAGGGGTTATGCTATACCCTGAAATGTTGTATTGAATTGGTGTCATGCACAGGATTTTGAATTTACCTTGAATAATATATCGGCATTTTTACGAACCATTTTGGAGTGCATGTTTTTTTTTGCAGTCCATGTAATGCGGAGAAACAGGCTACAGGTAGACAACAAGGGTAAGAAAGTTCTCCTTTGCTAAGTAATATCAGCTACGCTTGACACATTATGTTCCACATACTTAAGCCTACAAAAAACTCAGTTGAATAAACCTGCAGTGCATTGGCTATAGTGCATTTAGCAGCATGGCCTGCATTTTAGCAACATGGCCTGTAGCAACAGCAATAGGAATGTTTCTTCAGTGAAGGCAACATCAGGATTTACCCAGTCAACATATAAAGTAGATAAAAACACTATTTACAGAGCTTATAATAATTCATTACAAGAACAAGTAGCATAATTTTCCTTAAGTTGAGGTTAACACTGGATGACAGAACTGCAGAACTGCAGAAATGATGACATATATATATATATATATACATGTCACTTTAGAAATAGCTGATTTAGACAACTTCATATTTCCTGTAGTACTTAATCCAACACCAAGCATAAGCCCCACCATAAAGATCAGAGTGAGATAGGAAGCTGTGTGGTGGCACATGCTACAAGTTGCAGATTTCATGAAGCCAGGGTAAAAGGTACTTAATGGCCATGTACTACAGGTGCTATTAGCTAAGCTTGGCACACTACATTCCCAGACAAACAGCTATAGCGAAGTGTATCAGACTATAGTGATGGGTATAATTAAAAGTATTTCAGCATCACGGTCTGTACCTTTATACACCAACATGAATTATGGATTTTTTAGTAAAAGCATCACTACCAGCTACCTGGTCAGCATACAAAGCAAATATCAACCTATATCTATAATACTTGATTCCAAGAACAAATAGTTTAACCCTTTTGTTTTGGATGACAAGAATATGAGAATGAAAGCTCATAAAATGCTGACGACTCATCCTATCCAACTTAATTCCATGCCAAGCAAAAGTCATTCCATAGGGGTAAAATGTGGATGGAAAGCTCTATGATAAAACAGGCTATAGGTTGCATGGGTAAGTAAGCACGCTGAGAAGGTTCACCATGGAGATGTCCTACAGGTTAAATTAGCTAAGTCTGACACATTACAAAAACATTTGGTCCGCAGTGCATCTGCCTATAGTGTCAAGTCTGGATAGAATCAAAGGTATTTCAGCATCATGGGCTATACCACCGAAGATCAACATCAGTAAGGTAGCATAACCCCCTGTATGTGGAGGTTATAATTATCACTGGATGACCAACATTTAGAAATTATAGCTGATGCCATATAAATCTGTCAGCTTAAAAAAAAATCCTGATATTGACAACCTTGCCTTGCCCAATATTCTTAATCTAACACCAAGCAAAAAACACACCATTAGGGTAAGAGTGGATAGGAAGCTTTGCGATGGTTACAGGTTGCAAGTCTAGGTAAGCAAGCTTAGAAGGTTCACCACAGCCATGTCCTATAGGTGACATTAGCTAAGCTTGAACCATACATTCCAAAAAAATGGTAACCAGCTGTAGACATTGGCAGTGTATTGGACTATAGTGCATGCCTAGTCCGTCTAAATACAAGCATGGTTTCGAAATCATGGTCCATAGAGCAAAAGTAATAGATATAGCTTTTAGTAAAATCATTGCCGCCATCTATCTTTCCAACAAAGCTAAAATTATGCATCATGTACCTTTTATAATACTCCAAGTACAACTACCATAGCCTCTTGAGGTCCTGGCTTGAGGTCATCGTGATTGCTGGATGACAGGAGAAATGGCTGATGCTACATATATTTGTCTATTTAGCAAATGTTGATTTAGCCATCTCCAATATTGTTCTTTATCCAATGCTAAAAGAACAAGCCGTACAAAAATGATAGAAATGGATGGAAAGCTGCATGGTGGAACAGGTTGTAGTAGATCCAGACAGGCAAGCTAAGATGGATTAAAATGGTTAAGTGCTACAGGTGATATTAGCCAAGCTTGACCCATCACATTCCATGGACACAAATCTCAAAACCAGTTACAGAAGCCTCCAGCAAATTGGGCTGTGAAGCATGTCTTATCTTGATGGAGGTATTTCAGAACCATGGCCAGCAGAACCTCAGCAATGACCATGATGTTTTTGATGCATCATCCTCATCCACCAATTCAGCCTATAGCGGTTGCACCATTAGCATGTTACTCTTTCTATACTTCCCAGGATTATATGGTAACAGATGGTATCCAGGCTGCAATCACTGCATCAAGACACTGAATATTTCAACATACTTAACACAACAAGATCTATAAACTGTTTGCAGTACCAAAAGTCCACACAGAACAAGATATGCAAAATGTTTCCCAGCCTATTGCTCCGATCTGTTGCATGTCTCCTCTCTGACTTAATGGGCTTTAAAGGTAATGCAAAATAAATGTAAATTACTTTGCACACCCTAAATCATTAACCATGTCTATATACAATTCCACATACATAGACTGCAGTAATACAGCATGTTTAATGAATGGATAAAATGGAACAAATATGTATTTCTAACAGTGGTACACAACTACAGATGGATCTTTGAGACCAGTTCTCAGACAAAAGGACAGAGAGACATAAGTCTATAAGAAATTAAGTGATTTATCCCACATCGGTACTCCAAAAATCCTGTTCCAGAATGTCCATATAGTCTGCTTGATATGTCCAAGCAGCAATTAGCAAGTTAATAGTGTCATAACCTTACCTGCTCCGTTGAGCATTATCAGAGTAGGTGAACCCCCTCCCTTATGGTCAGCCTTGTACCATATTCCATTATGCAGTGTCATAGAATGAAGCAGGTCTGGGAATTCATGTGTCTCTTTGCCAGCGGGAGGGCTAGGGCAACAGGCTCTATAAATTTAGGTCACATTATCACAGATGAGCTAAGACTCCTTCCAACAGACAGACGCTCTTTTGCAGCACCAGATCATTAAATGGGGGGGGGGGGGGGGGGCTAGACTGTAGGTGGTCTCCTGTTCAGAATGCTGCATGGATTCCCTCCTCTCTATAAATGACTAGTAAGATGCCATTGAGAGGGCAAGCCTCTCTGACCTGTCATCCTAACCTCTTAGTTCTGGCGTAAATAATATCAAATTGTACACAACTACAAACCTTAGAGAGGAGGGGGAGAATAGTATCCATCCTGCACCTGAAGCCTGGACTGCCTCTGCAGCTGGGATGCTACAGTAGCTCCTGGTGCACATGGATGGCTGTCTGTGGGCTCCTGCTTTCATTTACATCCCAATTGAATTAACCCACCACTGATATAACATGCTGATTTATTGTTATCCAAATCACTGCAATGAGACCAATATTTTTTTTTTTTCCAGCTGATACAATTATCAGACACACAATACTCTGCCATTCTCTCTAATTACAAACTATGCCTCCTGGTTAAACCCCCAACAGCAGGCATCTGATTCAAGAAAAAAAGAAGAAAGGGGGGTGGTAGGATTCTGCCCCACCCCTGCAAAGAACAGGATCCTCTCTGCATTCATTGCACATAGACATGGTCAGGCATCAGACATTAGCTCACAGTGCTTGCGGTATATGGGCTTACCTGCCAGGGCTTGCAGTCTTTCATTGAGGCAGGCTGGACTCAAGCAGATCTGGAGGATGAGAAGAAATCATTCCCCTTCCTGTTACAATTCGCCTAGTCACAGCCCTTCCAGATCAGTGTCCCTCCCTCCTTGTCATAGTTGCAGATCCACTGGAGTTTCTGGGTCACAAGCCTTGGGATCCTGCTCCTGGATGCACAGGCTTGCTCTTTCCTAGGCTTGGCTTAGCTGATTGTGTATGGATCTCCTTCCCTGTGTGTCATTCTCCTCCTTGCGCTCAGTGTGTGTGTGTGTGTGTGTGTGTGTGTGTGTGTGTGTGTGTCTCCGGCTCTCCTGGTTTCCCAGCCTCTCATTACTACTGCATGCTGAGAAAGACAAGCTGCCTGTCCTGGAATTCACTTTCACTGTGTTCTGAGCAGCAGATAGGTGGCAGCCAGGATCCTTCTGACTGCAAGGAAATCCTGAAGGCTGGAGCACCTGCTTAGCTTTTCTTTCCAATCTCCATGTAAATAACCTGTTTGACAAAAAAATACGGGAGGTGTTTAGTTGCGTTGCGTTACAAGAAAAAAAATATTAAACATTTTTTTTAGACTAAAAGACAAAGCGAAAACATGATGACTGGATGGTTTTTCTGAAAAAAACATCCTGGCCAAAATATTTATTGTAGCTTGCTTTATAATTATTATACCGTGGAAATGCTTCCAGGCAAATTAAAAAATACAAATATTTAAAAAAAAAAAAATATATATATTTTTTCGTCATTCATTTTTATTGAAAGAATAAAGAATATATGGCAAAAAAACAACATCCAATATTTTTGTCCATACAAAAAAAGCACAGTCATCAAGGTATACAAGGGTCAAAAGAACAAAAATTCTTCGAGAAATGAGTTTGACATACAAGCAGGTGAGGACCCACCTCCTCCCTTACTCAACACAAAAGCCCTCCCGCCCAGACCGGACTCGATATCCAGACCACGAGGCCCAGAAAGGGGGGAAAGGGCAAGTGCCCAATCATTCACTCACTTATCACTGAGAGGAGAGGTTGTGCACTTACAGCGCAAAGGGTAGGATGTGAGAGATCGCAAAAAAGGGAGAAGAATAAAAACAGAAGAGAGAAAAAAGAGGAAAAAGAGAAAGAAGAAAAGACATGGGTTCCAGGCCTCCACCTAATTGAAGTGCGGCTGAGCTAGGAATTCTAAATTGTAATAAAAAACCCGGTCGAAATGTTACTAAAAATATAATTTTATTTGGAGACATGACTAATCATAAATTGTAACATATACAAAAAAGACCCAATGGCTTGATGGTCTGTAATAAAAACTAGCCCAAACACCCAGCTTGCATGGTTGTGCTGCTACAAACAGCTGCTTTATTATTAATATTATTATTAAATCAAAATGATTAAAGAAAAAAAACTTTAATACAATCTTTCTCTGAGGACATGGCTATACATAAATGTAACATCCAAAAGAAGACATGGTGACTGGATAGTCTTCCTGTAAAAACACATGGGATGCTTCAGTAGCTCTAGGTACGCATGAATGGATGTCTGTGGGCTTCTGCTTTACAGTATATTTACATCCCAACTGGACTAAACCACTTCTGACATACAGTAACAAGCTGATTTATTGCTATCCAATGCACTGCAATGAATTAAAGCAGCAAGATACTCCGCACCACTAAATGTGTGTACACATATATAAATGAATAAATAGATATTGGGTGCTAAGACCAATGGTCCTCTACCTGAAAAAATAGGGATGAACAATTGCACTAATCGAATCGGACCCCCAGGAAGGTCCCTATGGGGCAACAAAAAGTGGCCGCACTCCCAAAATTACCAGAAAATAATAGTTATTTTATTGTGAGTGAAAGATTCAATTGTAAAAACTTGTAATAATACAAACTAATACATACATATACAACAATGACATTTAAAATACATAAAGACAAGAGTAAAAGGAGAAAGGATTGGGGGAAAAGGTCAGATCAAATAAACCGGCTCTACTCTAATAAATGTAATGGCTATACACATATGTACATGTGTCATAGGGGAACATAAATGTAAATCATCCCTATGTTACATAAATATATATGGTCACAGACCAATAAAATGTGTGCTGTCCCTAATGATTATAAGTGAATCAATGGATATACAACCACAGGGTACCTAATGCCACCTAATGTGCAAATAACAATGTGTGTGTGTGGAAAAAACCACACTGAATTTAAAAGTGCTAAGTGCAATAAATATAATAACAAACCACAAAATGTTGTGCAAACTGCAATGAGACGGTTATATATATACTGTATAAATGTAACATCCAAAAGAAGACATGATGACTGCTAAATGTTTTGGCTAGTGTTTTGTCTTACAGAAAGACCATTTAGCACCATCCGAGTTTGCATAGTTATGCTGTTGCTAACATTATTAATATTAATGTTACTGGGAAATGTTTTGGGGGCATATTAAAAAAAGAATATTTGTTAAATAAAATCTTATCTAGAGACATGATTGACCATAAATGGCCTTAGGAAAATCTGATGAGATGAGTGGTCTTGCTACAAAGACAAAACATTTAGCACCATCTGAACTTGTATGGTTGTGCTCAGGGCTGGCCTTTGGGATGTGCGAGGTGGGCCATGACACAGGGCGCCATGGTCGGGGGGGGGCACAGCACAAATGCACCCACCCACTAGATGCACAACCTGCACAACAGTTCGATGTCAGTTACTGAGGGTGCGCAGTTGGTTAGGTCAGAAGGAAAGGGTGCCATGCTCACCTCTGTTATGCCCCTTGAATTGGACTAAACCAGCTAATTTACTATCACTGGGATTGCCAGCATACCCACATTGCAAGCAATCCCATGGCACATGCACATGCTTTCATCCAATCAACACTTCTGGGAAAGGCCCAGTAACAAAAGTTGTAGACTAAAAATCTGTTGCTACATTTTGGCCACCAGCCTTAACTTTAGTGAACCATAGTGATTGACTGGAAAACCTATCCTAGGTGTAGGATGCCCTTCATATGTTTGAATAATAGACAGAAGAATAATCACATTAATAAATCAACATTGCTGTCTTGTTAAGATGTATTTATTTCGCACAAGTTATTACCAAAGAAAAACTCTAACCTGACCTATGCATTCCTCTTCTTGGTTGTTCCTTAAAGGAGCAGTATCGAGAATTTTTCTTGGTGACTTATATTTAAATGGTACTTTGAATGTAGGTAAGTGTTGGAGTAAGAATTACAAATTTAGAAAAAATGATGTGTGTGTTGAGCAGCTGGAAACTAATAGCTCATGTTTATGTCTGTTGAGTGTCGGAGCCTGACACTCTGGCCTGTTCCACGCTGAGGAGAGGGGTGAAACAATGTATCAAAGTATCAGCTGTTCAGTGCTGGCAGCCGTCCAGCATAAGATAACAACATTGCAACATTGCCTGGCCAGAACTTTTATATCTTAAACAGAGAGAAAAGCTCTAGAAGTCATTTAGCTGATTTTGACAGTTTTCCCTTCATGTTGGCTCTGCTGCAGAATCTTTCAGTTTACCATTCTCTCTTTCATATTCTTATTTTTCATTTTTCCATATGATCTTTCTTTCAGCTTTGTGTGTTTTGAGCAAAGTCCAACCCAGGATTTTCACTATCTGGAGTTTTGTTTTGTGCCCCTATATGCTATATGCTGCTGATATGTGAAATCCCCAAGTTCGCCTGTGAAAACGTACCTTTCCCTGTCCCACAACGCATGCGCGGGCTCTCATCCAATCAGCTCTGTTTGCACGCAGATGGGGAGCCTGAGCAGTAACCTTCCTGGCCGCCCGGCCTGTCTAAATGACTATCTGCGTGAGCGCGCCAGAAAAATGGGGGGATCTGTGGTTATCCAGGGGTCGTTTCACACAGTGGGCATCCTGATTTAGAATGCCCAAGGGGCAAGGTCAATGGCCGGGTCTTATAGACTTCAGGGTCGGCAACTCAGGGTTTTGTTCCACTTTAATACCTTTAGATTTTCCTGCACAGTTATTCAAAGAAGAATTTCAGTCGTTTTCAGTCAGTTTAATTTATTTTGTATAGATTTTACACATTTGAGTCACCTGGTCTCATAACAAAAGCAGCACCTCACACACACACAGCCGTTACCACTGATTACAGTGTCAGCCTCTGAGGTAAAGTGTTGCTAGGAGACCAGTGGGCTAAATGAAGCAGCTCACTAAAAACAAGCCAGCAGATCCCCCTATTCAGCAAATGGACTGAGCCATTGTCATTATACAATTTAAAAGAGAGGCATACATTTTTTCCTTTTTCTATCGCCAGATTATTTATACACATGTTAGAAGCTATTGTGTGGCTATTTAATTATTTATCTTTTTTTAATGCAAATTTCACGATACTGCTCCTTTAATTATACCTTAAGAATGGCAAAAAATGAGATTCACACAATTATGGGAATTATTGGCGTACGCAGCCTGGTGTGTACACTGCACGTCATACAGTTCTAATTGTATCTTTAAAAGCATCATAGTATATCTGTAAATTATGTTTGTCTCCAAAAAAGAAAGGAAAATGAACTCCATTTAGCTGTGTACTATGCCATAAGCTTTACGAATGTTCTGGTGTCAGCATGTCTGACCTCAGAATCATAAATAGATGGAACCAGAGCGCACAAAACGTTAGTTTGGCAAGCTGTGTATTAACCCCCTTAAGGGCATTTGGGCCATCTGCTACATTTTTTTTGTTTTTACACTTACAGGTCAAGTGATGCATAATCCATATCATGTAGCCAGAAAAGTAGGCACATTATTATAGTAGACAGTGGATGTGTATGATAATAATATAACATATCATAGAAAGAGGCTGTTTCAAGACACAACATATATGGGAAACCATCTTGGAAATCTAACTATTGATTTTCCTAATATGATAGTTGGCTGGCATAACATTTAATTTAGGTATGCTTAACAGGGATTGGCTGAAATAATAATCCACCTTATTTTCTGGCCTCACAAATCTTAAATGAGCCACAGAACTAAACCCTGTTAGCTCGCAACCAATCCTATAATCTGTCTCTAAATCTGGTTGAAAACAGAGGTCTTGGTTGGCGCACATCTGCTGAAGTATGTTAAAGCTGCACCACCAAACACCAAGGTGCCCCCATTGGGAAATACAATGCAATGGATACATTGCAATGGAAGCAGCCTATCTGAGGTTTCCCTATAACCTTAAGTGCAGCGCATGGGGAGTAAGATTTGAAAGCCTCTCCCATACAGCTTAAGACCCACCCTATGTGCTGGCACAGAATCAAAAGATACAAAGAAGGCATCAGCTCAGACCAATTTATAACTAACCTGGGAGGTGCACGTAAGCAGGGCCATTAGAATGCCTGAGTATTAGAATAAGTGTATTCTAATTGCTTGCCCTGCTTATTTACATCTCCCAGGTTAGTTATAAATTGGTCTCTGTCGCTGCCACCCCTTTTGATTCACATGGGGTGGGGGTCTTAAACTGTATGGGGAGACTTTCAACCATTTCTCCCCATGTGATGCACTTGAGGTTATAGGGCAACCTCAGAAAAGCTGCTCCCAATTTATCCATTGCATTGAATGTCCAGAGTTAGGACTGCACCTACAGAGAGGCACCTTGGTGTTTGGTGGCGCAGCGTTAGCATACCTCTGCAGATGTGTGCCAACTGACATCTTTTTCAACCAGATTTAAAGACATACTAAAGGACTGGTTGCAAGCTATCAGGGTTGAGTGCTGTTGGTCCTTTTATTTTGTGCATTTACAAATGGCCCGCTCATGTGTACCTCCCAGGCTAGTGTTAAATTGGTCTGAGTGGCTTCCACCCCTCCTGTGTATTTATTGTCTGGTCAGCCTTAGAAGGGCAATCATTGGAAGCTGTAGGGGGGACACCTGACTACTGCTTGAGCATTTTGTGGAAAACTCAAAAATCAGTGTATGTATGGTCTCTGGGGTAAATTTTGTGTAAAATCCTAACAGTATATAATAGAGAACCAACTTCTACAGGGGATTTGAATCTTGTTGACAAATGAGTCAAAAATATTAGACTTTGTCAAGTATTGATTAAAGAAAACAATCCAATATCTCATAGATGTGAGTGGCAAAAATATGTGCACTTCTGCTTTCGCTATGACCCCCTAGTTTCGCCATAATTGCATCTAAACATTTTTGTTAATTGTTTATTAGACCTGCACATCGTCACATGGGGGAATTTTAGCTCACTCCTACATACGAAACAGGTACAACTGTTACTGCATGTTGGGTGGCTTCCACCCAGGAACTTCTCGCTTCACTCCCTTCTACAACATCTATGATTAGTTTAAGGGAAGGACTTTAGCGTCTTTAATCATTCATTGGTAGAATGACTTTTGAGCTTAGGGTTGTTTTGCTGCATGACCCACGATTTCTCGTAAATGTCAGTACATCTGACCAAGTAATTAGATGAGAGAACCACCTAAAGTTCGTGTTCAGCAAGCTCAGTCAAACTTGAAACAAAAGTTCAATTTAGGTGGCCAAACTTGCCAAACCCGAAAACTGGTCCCCAATGATTTTGAACTTGTGAAAGCTGGTTGCAGAGTGGTAGCTGGAGCGACTGTAAGTAACTTACCTGAGCCCCACGATCCGATTCCTCTTTCTGCCCCCGGTGAGATATTTTGCAAGCCAGCAGGGACAGAAGGAGGAACCGGATTGCAGGGCTGCATAGGTAAGCTGGTTGATGGGCTGCCATGTTCGGGCTGGACGCCAACCCCAAACACAGACTCCTGGCTGATGTCTGTGTTTGAGTTGGGAACTCAAACTCACAAAGTTCGGCACAGACACAGACTTTGGGGTTTGGGTTTGCCCATCACTACCAGTGAGTGTTCAGCATATGAACAGATGTTCTGACGATTTCCTTTAGAATTTTCTGGTACAAAATATAAATAGTTCCATCAATGAGGGTAAACCATCCTGGCCCAGATGCAGCAAAACAAGCCCAAACCATTATACTACCATGACCAGGTTTCATAGATGGAATGAGGTGTTTATAGTGTTTAGTGTTATAGTGCTGAAATATAGTGTTTTTCTTTCTACAATACTTCTCATTTAAACCAAAAACGTCTATTTTGATTTTGATCTCATCTGTCCACAATATGCTGTTCCAATAGCTGTTTAGCCTGTCCAGGTGATTTTTGGCAAACTCAGGATGGACAATGTGAGGAAATGATAATATGATTTCCCATATAACCTGCTCATGGCAGGTCAAGAACAAAAGGCCTCAGCTAACACACAAACAATCAGCAGGAGGGCCTATGATCAGGGAAGCTCCCAGATAGGATTCACACCTCAAACAGGCAGTCATCTTACTAGCAAGTGGCAGGAAAAACCTTGCCGTGAGCAATGTGACTGGGGAATTTCATATGGATTCCAACAGATGCAGTAATGCCAGAATTTTAAAAAGAATTTTGAAGAAGCTGTGTATATCAGCCATAAACCACAATGTCGGATCTGAGAGATCATAACACATACCATGCGTGTGTGGGCCACCTCAGTGGTCAAGTTCCTTAGGTTAGGAACCATATATGACAGCTGTGTATAATCTTGCTAGATACCCACCCTCCAGCTGGACCTGATGACACCAGAATCAGCTCTCCATGACCTTCTACTGCATATAGTGGGAATCATATAGTTATAGCCCCCTAGTAGCTTTCAGGGGCCCATAGCTGGGAGGTGGCAGGAGGAGGGACCGGGGTCCATCCCGGGGGGATGTTTTCCACCAGTTGCATAAAGGTAACGCTGGTATCATGTTGGAAAGAGCAGCAAGAACAAGGACCAGGAACCTCCTAAACACATCTCTGTGGTTTCCTAACACAGCTTACAACATACATTTTGTCTGCAAACACTGATTGGAACTTACCACTTGTTTTTGCCCTTCTGACCCGTATACTTATCTATTCATTGTATTTATATTGTTTGTCTAGTGTGCTCTTAAAGCAATTAAACATATAACTTATTATTGGGCAGTTGTTATCTCGATCCACAAATTCTGTGCTTCTCGTTTTTTTATACACTGGCTTCTGGCCTTATGGACTGGGCCCATCTTAACTAAAGCTGTTGGCATTGTTACAGGGCTGGAAGATCTCTGTTCACTGGTAGCAATGAAAGGGCCCCGAAGCCTGTCAGGATCATTAACGGCCTTTTTCAAGGGACCATATCGCTTGATCTCACTGTTGGAGTGAAGTCCGTCGAGGCCACTTGATACGACCTGTCACAGGCCGCAATTCTAATTTTGGTGAGCAACGGCTTTCTTGTTGCAATCCTGCCATGAACACCATTCTTGTTCAATGTCCTCCTGATGGTGGATTCATGACTAATTAGCTAATGTGAGGAAGGCCTTTAGCTGCTTAGAGGTTACCTTGGGTTCCTTTGATTACTATTATACACTTTAATCTTGGTGTGATCTTTGCTGGTTGACCACTCCTGGTAAATAATGGTTCTCATTATACAGAATCTGTCTGACTCTGAGGATATACTTTTAGGTAAATAATGGTTCTCATTATACAGAATTTGTCGGACTCTGAGGGCAAATTTATGCAGAAATATAGATTAAAACTCTGCAGGGTTGACAAATATTTAAGCGCTGGAATTACACCTCCATCCATTGGACAGCACTGTGTAAAAGTGGTCAGTTGATGACTCCTGCCTAATTGTATTATCTACCATGAACCGCAAACATATGAGATTAGAAGCAGTGAGTCTCCATGAAGAAATATTAAACTACCCCCTGCTCTCACATCTTTTACCACTCCGTAGGTGGTAAATTGTAGATCCAAAACATGCCTTGTGATGTTAAAGTTACCGACGGCTGTATGTTTGGCCATTGGCGTAGTTATTGTGTAAATTAATGTTGCAAAGAAAGAGAGACCATAGAAGAAGAAAATGTCTTGTGTATACCTTTTGTGACTCAGGGACTAATCTAACAATAAACGATACCCACACTTCCATCCACAGCTTGGAGAGATACACTCCACATCTATTACTGCAGACACACAGGCTTTATAACCAGTGTCTCTGACCATCAGCTTCTGCCTCAGTCTCTTAAATCCACATATCCATAATGCATTGAGCCGATGATGAGTTGGGGGTAGGGAGGACTTCAGGCTGAATGAAGCACTCCAGAATAGTAGAGGATCATACCAGAATACAAGGAAATCGTTCAATATTCAAAAGGGTCTGATTAGAGTCAGAGGTCATATAACACACGGCATCTGAAATGACCTGGTATTAAAACTTCTCATTAATAATTATGAGGAGACAAAGATAACAAAAAAAAAGGATGGATGTGCCACACATACAAGGGAGAGCAATTGGTTGCTACATTGCTATACTAGTAATAGTAGTCAGAAAGGAACATTCAATGGGGGTGCTATGGGGAGAAATTAGGTTTTTGAAAAGGCTCAACCACCAAGTTTCACTTTATTAAATCATCTAACCAGGGTTGGCTCCAGGTTTATGTGGGCCCTAGTGCCATGGTCTCATTGGGTCCTTTTGTGGTGGAGAGTAGTGGGTCAGGGGTCTATAAATTCCATGGCCAAAACTAAGGAGGGCTGCTTGCCCTCCAACCCCCTATTTGAGCTATTTTTAGTTTGGTCCCACATGAATGGGCAGAGTATGGAGGAAGAGGGATGGACAAAACAGGAAGGGCAGGAATGGATGGATGGAGAGAAAGCTGGGTGGAAGAGGGGCAGGGATGGCTGGGTAGAGCTGGTGAGGGGGGTAGATGGGCAGAGCTGGAAGAAAGATGGCAGAGCTGGAAGGAAGAGGGGTAGATGGGCAAAGCTGGGAGGACAGGGAGGGAGAGGTGTAGAGCTGAGGGGATGGGGCAGAGCTGAGAGTAGATGGGTGGATGGGAAATTATTGAGGGGACATGGTTGTGGGGCAGAACGGAGGGGACAGGGATGAATGGGGCAGAACTGGAGGGGCATGGATGGATGGGGCAGAGCTAGAGGACAGGGATGAATGGGGCAGAGCTAAGAGAACAAGGATAGATGGTTCAGGGCTCAGGGGATAGGGATGGATGGGTCAGGGCTCAGGGGACAGGGATGGATGGGGCAGAGTTGACATACAACCAATGGGAAAAAGCTTAGGAGACAGGAATGGATAGATGGAGCAGAGAGACATAGAAAGGAAGTGTGTGCAGTTCTTCAACCACATTGTGCCAGCTGTCAGTGGGCCCTCCTGGGTGGGGGGGGCCCTCGGCAGCTGACCAGGCTTGACGGGTGCTGACGCCAGCCCTGCATCTAACAAAAGGTAAGTGAACAGAATGTTAGTCACATAGTGACCTGCTAAGACCCAAGACCGTGTGTATATATATATATATAGTCAAAACGTATAGTCAAAACAGAGTAGTAGGTCAGGTATCTATTTAAATGTTTCCAGGCAATCACGGGAGCCTTCAGGCAAACTTTGCAGATATTGATAATAATAAGAAAAAGATGGTTCTCCAGATCTATAACCCATTTATAATTATTGACAATGTGTTGTGTTGACTTTTGCTCTAAATACCAAATAATTTATCAGAGTGATCTGATCTTCTTCTCTGGTAATTGAATGTTGACTTTATTTCCTGCCTTGGCTTGAGGCAATGACCGAAGCAGCTAATGTCTGGTCATTAATGATAATTACCGTACTTCCAACACTGACCACAGGAGATGGACTTTGGGGGCTGAGCTGACACATTAAAGGTAAACAGTCATTTGGCATTGTTATTGGATATGTTGTGTTGCACATTGGGGCCTTAAAGTGCTCGAGTGTTCGTGCATTTAAATTCCATTTATTGGCCAGCATCTTCTATATATAAAATAGTGTCACAAAACATTTTTTTTAGATTGTGGGGGTAGTGCTACACCCAAACTACACCCAAAGTTGTTTACGGTTTGCTAGCTGTGATATGAAATTTTTAAGGAATGTTCCTAGAAAGTGTCTGGGTGATTTGGGATCTGCAGTAGAATCCTCTACCAATTTCTTACAACTACACATATCTGTAAAAAGAAATGTCCAGGCATTATTATAGGGCAAGGTTTCCATCCTTTTTTTTTCTGAACGGTACCATTTCCACTTTTCTAATCATCTCATGTATATATCGGTATACAGTAGACATGTTAATTTAATTCGGACCTAAACTGTACATACTACTCCTGCCTCAACAGTGTAACCTCTTCTGCAAAGGCATCATCCCAAAATGTCGCACGCTGGCATCTTGATGACATGGCCTCCTGATGCATCCTATGGGATCATTCTTCTGATACATTGAAGGTCATCATTAGGGATGAGCGAACCGGTTCGGTTCAGGGAAAATTCGATTCGGCTTCGAATTTTCCCTGAAATAAAAAAAAAAAAAGTGCCGGCATGGTGGGAGCGGGCAGGTCGGCTACGCTGTCAGCGGGCGGCGGAAGCCAGCCCGCTGACAGCGCAGCCGGCCTGCCCGCTCCCACCATGCCGGCATTTTTTTAAAAAGCAAACACTTACCTGCATGGTCGGAGCGTGGAGGCCGGCGCCGCTCTCAGCTGTCATCAGAGGACGCGTCATCAGAGGACGCGTCATCAGAGGACGCGTCATCAGAGGACGCATCATCAGAGGACGCGTCATCAGAGGGCGCCTCCACGCTCCGACCATGCAGGTAAGTGTTTGCTTAAAAAAAAAATGCCGGCATGGTGGGAGCGGGCCGGCCGGCTACGCTGTCAGTGGGCCGGCGGCGGCCCGCTGACAGGCGTAGCCGGCCTGCCCGCTCCCACCATGCCGGTATATTTTTTTTTGAGATGAGCGATTCGTGAAAGTTCGATACGGGCGAACCCGAATTTCTTGGGGAAATTCGGCGAATCGCCCGAATCGAACTTTCAAGAAGTTCGCTCATCTCTAGTCATCTTTAAAGTAGCTAAAAAGAGACTCATGTGGCTCAAACTATTAGAGGCCTGGGCTGTGCACATCGAGCCAGCCCAGCTATTAACCCTAAAATATTAAACAACTAGGCTTGTCTGTCCTGTAAAGAAATCTAAGCCCTTTGTGGAGATTCAATGCATGTGTACACCCAACCAGACATTAAAGGGTAATTCTTCTTTTGATGGAATTTCATTTTTATTGTTTTGATTTGTTTGCAACTCTGTGTTTTAAATAGGAACAATTTTCCTTAGCAATAATGTGTTTACATTAGCAACGTATACCAGTGTGTGTGTGTGTGTGTGTGTGTGTGTGTGTGTGTGTGTGGTGTACAGGACAGAGACTTCCTGACTCTAGCTTGATAATCATCTGATTGACTGAGGCAGAGACGATGCTTACAGATATAACCGCTCCTGCTCTATTTCAGCCTCTTCAGATGAGAAGATAACAAACTTGTGTAGTTAAAGGGGTACCGGCAGCACTCTCACCTGGGGTCACTACTTCTGTCTAATTCTCCAAGTTCTGCTTTGTGGTCAGAGGGGAGCTCACACTTGTCAGTGGAAGGATTGGTAGGCAGCAGCTATACTAAAAGGCTTTACTCAAGACCAGGAAAGCCACTTTAGCAACAAAGAGCTACAGGGATAAATTGAACATAGAAACAAAATACTGATTAGTAAATCACCGGTCTGGGCACAATCCTAACACAAATGTTTAATTTACATTCTAGAGAAAAATAATAAGGCAGAACACCAGAAACCTGACAAAAATGACTGATGGTGGGGTCCCTGCTCCTATATTTGAGTCCCCAAAGTTAGGACATGCACTGCAATATAATATATAATAATAAAATACCAGGCATCATGTACAATTCCCCCCCCCCCCCCCCAGGATGATCGCTCCTACTCCAGTGCTCTGCATTTAGTAGAGTAGGGTTGCTCTGGATTCTGTGATGGTGGGGCAGGCAGCTGTCACAGAAGTGGATGTGACTGGCAATTGGACCCAGTTGACGCAGGATCAATTCAACAATCAGGTATGATCCCGAGCACTGGAGTAGGAGTGATTATGTGTGGGGGTCAAAAGGTGAATATAGCTTTTGTTTTATTAATGCCACTTTAAGAACTACTCACCTGGGAATCTGTCCAGCTTCCTTTGGAAAACTACACAGGGGGGAGATTCAGACCGGCTGAACCCACTCCATGTAGGTGTAGCTGGCAATTGAACTAAAGCAAAGGCAAGTTGCTCAAACAACCCTGTGGAGTGCTCCAAAAGAGTTATTATAAAGCAGTGAATGTCCCAGCTTTGGCGCTCATAAATAGGGGTACGAACCCACCATAAGGGGCACCTTAACATGGGGTGCAACATATGCAGTTGCAATTGTATGCCAACAGAGACCTCTATTTTCTTTATAGGATAGACAAGCCTGGTTACTTTGCAGCCTCTGTAAATTACACCTACTTCAGGAAAACCTTGCTCACAGTGGTGCTATAGTTTTGCTAAGACCCCCCAGTTGCTAGTTGCTACCCCACAATGCAAAATATCATCGGCATTGCTCCCCCCCCCTCACAGTGGCTGGGAGTCCCACCAGTGGTACAGTATTAGTATCAATGCTTGGAAAACGCTGATTTAGGGTGCAGCTAGAGCCGCCGCCAGCACAGGGCAAACCTGGGCAATTGCCAGGGCCCCTGGCATCTTCAGGGGCCCACTCAGGCTCACACTTGACCAGGATATTATTTTACAAGGGACCCGAACCACCGAATTCTGGGTGCTGTGTGCAGACCTGCTCATGGCTGGCCTCAGCAAAATGGGGATGATCAGCAACAATGGAGAAGGTGGCATGGAATGGAAGGCAATTGATAGAAGCTCAGAAAGTGGTGACAAGGACTGGAGGGCGATCAGGAGATGACCCATTTGTGTCACATCATGTGACTTACTACTTTAAGGCCCACTTAGACTCTCTTGCCCAAGGGCCCCACAAACCTGGAGCCAGCACTGGGTGCAGCAAGCCAATTTGAAAGCAGACCTGCCCACTGGAATGTACTGCTTTCATCCTGTAATAGTATTTTATGGTCCTTTAGCGCTGGCTGTCTTCCTCCCTGCAGCTCAATGGGATTTAGTTTACCGTTAACTTCAATCAGAATTTAGCTGATCTGTTTTACATCAATCTGGACAAAATATTGGTATAATTTAGGAGAAATTTGGCCCAGGATCGCAACCAATTACTATCAGCAATGTGTCTTTAGATAAAGTCAGAGTTCCCCTTTAGCCTAATAAAGTATTTTTAGAGAGAAAGGGACTTATACAAACAACACCAAGAATTCAGTTAACAGCAATGGTGGCACATGGATTCCAGGCCAAGATCTACTCAAGGAGTAAATATTAAAGATCTGAACCCAAAGAAATATGTTGCATAAGATCAAAGTGTGGGATTTCAGCCACTGGCAGGGGAAGGAAGTGCACATGAATTCTGGGGCCAGATCAACTCTAATGGTAAAGATCAAGAACTGGAGGAACCTGTTGGTTCAGATCAAAGTAGGTTATTATTTTTTTTATATTTTTGCGAAAAGCTTGGGAATTATCCTGGTGTTGTCTTAATACAGCATAATCCTATTTTGCATGAAGTCTCTAGGTATTCCTTCTGGTTGTGTTGCACCTCCTCCATTTGCAGCTTACAAGCTTGAGTAAACAGGGGGAAGCCTCCACTGGTCAAAAAATCAATAGGTAATACTTCAGCCTTAAGCAGCAAGCGCTCCAACCCTGACACATCCCAGGAGTGAGAGATGGCGAGCCCTTAACCAATATTTTCTCTGCTGTAAAGAGCCATTGATTATGCACAGACATTAACTTGTCTCTCGGTACAAAGCCAAAGACACCCAAGCGTATGACTGACATATGGATCCTTCCCCCCCCCCCCAAAGTTGGTTTCGGTATTGTCATAGAACAATGAATTGTAATGGACCTTTGTCTTTCATTGACCAAAAGGAATAGACTATTTCATGTCAAGCGAAAACATATATCTGCAAAATGATTACAGAAAATAACACAATAAACTAGTATACTGAGGTGTTTGTATCTGCTTCCATTAAAGTGGACCTAGGACCTATTTCCTGCAAGATGGGAGATACCACAGTTTAACCCCTCCGACCCTCTTAAGCATCTACTTGCTCAAACCACTGGTGTGTCAGTACTCTTTAAAACCACTTGGTGAAACCACTGGTGTTCCAGTACTCTTTAATATCACTTGCTGAAACCCCTTGGATGTCAGTACCCTTTAATACCACTTTCTCAGACCACTGGTATGTCAGTACTCTTTAATACCACTGGCTGAAAACACTGGTGTGTCAGTGCTCTAACACCACTTGCTGAAACCACTGTGTGTCAGTACTCTTTAATAACACTTGCTGAAACCACTAGTGTGTCAGTAATATTTAATACCACTTGTTCATACCATTGATTTGTCAGTACCCCTTAATACCACTTGCTTAAACCACTGGTGTGTCAGTACTCTCTAATACCACCTGCTCAAACCACTGGTGTGTCAGTACTCTTTAATACCAATTGTTAGTGGAGTATCCACTGGTTCAAGGCACTTAAGGCCCTCTTGAAAAAAATTATCTGTGTAGTGTCTACTGGTTCAGGGCACTTGTATGTCACTACAGTTCAATACCAATTGTTCAGGCCACTTGTGTGTCACTACCACAGACAGAGATTTAACTTGTAAGGGTGATTTCTGTCCCCTACCATTTAGAATGAAGCAGGACATTGGCACTTTAGGAAACCTGGTCAGTGGTAGGGTAGAGGTGGAAAAGATCAAGGACACCCTAGAATACAATACCAACAACATCCACATGATGTGTACCAATGCTCGCAGCTTGGGCAACAAGCTCTGTGAATTAATGGCTATTATATCCACAGATGTATTGGATCTTGTTGCAATAACAGAGACTTGGTTCAAGGATCACAATGACTGGGAGATAGCCATACCCGGTTACACATTGTACAGAAAAGACAGATTGGATAGAAAGGGCAGTGGAGTAGCCATTTATGTCAAGACTACCCTTCAATCAACAGTAATTCAGCATACACATAATGAACTAGAAACTCTCTGGGTCACCATGCAGACTAAGGAGGGAACTGTGGTCAGAATTGGTGTGATATATAGGCCCCCTGGACAATCTGAGGATCTAGATAACCTGTTAATAATTGAAATAAGTGGAATGGCAGAGAAGGGGGACATTGTAATTACAGGTGATTTCAACATGCCTGATGTGGACTGGAATATCCCAAGTGCATCAACATGCAAGAGCAGGACTATATTAGAGGCACTTAATGGAATGTCTCTAAAACAACTTGTGACATTGCCAACTAGAGGAGATAACATTCTGGACTTAGTTCTGACCAATGGGGATCTGGTGTCCGAGGTCAGGGTTGAAGAAAATCTGGGTTCCAGTGACCATCAATGCTTATGGTTTAGAATAAAAACAGACATTGTGCAATCGCACACCAGAACCAAAGTGTTAGACTTTAGGAAAACAAACATCTTAAAGGCAACTAAGCAATATGTGAAACAAACTAGCAAGAATAAAAGGAAGAAGAAACCACTATGGTTTACTAGGGAAGTCAGCACTATCATAAAAGAAAAGAAGTCTGCCTACAAGAAGTATAAATTAAGTGGAAGTGTAGCTGAAAGAGAGGTGTATAGAATTAAACAGAGGGAAGCAAAACTGATTATACGGGCTGCAAAAGGAGGAAGAAATGGCCAAATCTATGAAGAGGGGAGATAAAACCTTTTTCCGATATATTGGTGACAGAAAGAAGAAAAGCAATGCAGTCTTAAAAATTAGAAATAGGGAAAATTATATTGACGGAGATAACGCTGTGGCTGACCATCTGAATAGCTACTTTTGTTCGGTATTTTCAGATAGTAGCAGGCATGGCCATAGCACAGCATCCCGCTGGGAGGGTACAACTCCGGAGTTTCTGGAGGCTGATGTCTTAGCCGAGCTGGCACATCTAAAGGTAAGTAAGGCGATGGGTCCAGATGGAATCCACCCCAGAGTTCTAAGGGGACTTAGATTTGTGGTTGCAGCCCCTGATTTACTTAACCATCCCCTTTCAACTGGTGAGGTTCTAGATGATTGGAGAATGGCCAATGTCGTACCAATCTATAAGAAGGGGAGTAGAGAAGAAGCCAGTAATTACAGGCCAGTTAGTTTAACATCTATAGTGGTCAAATTAATGGAAACACTCTTAAAAAAAACAGATAATTTCCCATCTAAAAATTAATGACCTGTTGGACCAAAAACAGCGCGGCTTTACTGAGGGCAGATCATGTCAGACCAATCTTTTTCATTTATCTGACAATGTCACTAAAGTGTTAGATGAAGGTGGTGCTGTGGATATCACACATCTGGATTTTAGCAAAGCCTTTGACACTGTACCACATAAGGAGCTCATAGATAAGTTATTGAAGGTAGGACTCAATCCCTGAATAGTTCAGTGGATTTCTAGTTGGCTGAAGGATCAGTATCAGAGAGTTGTTATTGGTGTGCAATCTGAACAAAGGTGAGCTACAAGTGGTGTGCCGCAAGGCTCGGTCCTGGGCCCCATTCTTTGTAATATATTTGTAAGTGACATAGGAAAAGGCTTGGTAGGAAAAGTTTGCTTGTTTGTGGATGATACAAAGATTAGTAATAGAGTGGATATTCCTGGAGGTGTCTGCAACATGGAAAATGATTTAGCTTTACTGGATAGATGGTCGAAACTGTGGAAACTAGAGTTTAATGTCTCTAAATGTAAAATCATGCACTTGGGTAGAAGGAATCCCTGCTCTGAGTACCGTATGGGCAGTACTGTGTTAGCCAGGACCTCAGGAGAGACTTAAAGAACTAAATTTGTACAGTCTGGAGGAAAGAAGAGAGAGAGGGGACATGATGGAGACCTTTAAATATGTGAAATGATTCAATAAGGTTCAGGAGGGAAGTGTTTTTAAAAAGAAACTTAATGATAGAACAAGGGGGCACAACCTGAAGCTAGTCGGGGGGAAGATCAGGAGCAATGTTAGAAAATATTATTTTACAGAAAGAGTAGTAGATGCTTGGAACAAACTTCCAGCAGAGGTAGTTGAAAAATCAACAGTCACTGAATTTAAACATGCCTGGGATAAGCACACATCTATCCTAAGATAAAGAGAACATACAGTTACAAAAAATAAGGGCAGACTAGATGGACCATATGGTCTCCTTCTGTCGTCAACTTTCTATGTTTCTATATCATTTGTTCGGGAGACTTGTGTGTCACTACAGTTTAATACCAATCATTCATGGCATTTGTGTTGCTACTCTTTAATACTACTTGCTGAAACCACTGGTGTGTCACTGTTTGTTAGTGGAGTATTTACTGGTTCAGGACACTTAAGAGTTATTTTCCTGTTATTTTTTTTTATTGTCCATTTTGGGCCACTGTAACTGCAGTTGTCTAACAATGCAAAAAGCAGAGACAGGGACGTGGCCATGGTGCTGCCACTGGTAACAAAGCTGGTGCTGCAGGGAGAGGACATGTTTCATCCTTGCCTGCTACACATTCCTCCGGTGCAATGGTGCAAGGATTCACCAGGGTTTGGAACGCATTTTGTAGCCCCCAATACTGCTGGCGGAGTGGTGAGGCCAGAACAAGTTGAGGCTGTTGTAGATTACATGGCACACAGTGGTACCCGTTCCAAAGGATTGTCTTACACCCACAACAATTTGCCAGGAGTGCTGATCCCTCTACCTCACCCCCTAAAATCAGCAAGGCCATTCCAGCCACATGTCACAGTCAATAATGCTCTATGATGACGCTCCTAGCTTGGATACCATGGGCCATCCACTTATGTCAGAGGATAAGGGCATGTCCAGCAGACCATCACAGGACACTCTCGATGATGATGAAACCCTAGTGCTAACTTCTGCAGCTTTCTGCAATATTGAGGCTGAGAGAGAGGCTAGCAGGGTGGAGTGGGTGAAAGAGGATGCCAGGGGTGATTACGAGGTCCTAGATCCAACTAGGATTGAAGGCCATCATGTTCAGAGGAAGAGGTGGTGTACACACAGCCCCAGGCAGCCAGCAGAAGAGGGAGAAGGGTGCCAGCGTTTAGCGGTCAGCCAATTGCTGCCACTGCCAACCACGTCCAGGGAGCGAATGTACCATGGCAGGCTCAAAAGATCTTACCAGTGTGGCATTTTTTCAAGCAGGCCACAGAGGACAAGACACAGGTCATTTGCAAGCTGTGCCACCAGTGTGTGCAGAGGGAAAATATTTAGTAATCCCAACACCACGTCCATGATCAGACACCTGCAATCCAAACATGAGCTGCGGTGGCAGAACCAACTAAAAAACATGGAAAAACCTGAGTCTCCCTCGGTTGACTCAACTACTACCACCGCCTCCCCAACAACAAAGCCACCTGTTTCCCCGAAAAGGGAGTATGTGGGACCACCTCCAGCAATAGCAGCATCACCCCCACCATGACCAAGCATGTCCACACCATCCCAGGGAAGCATTCAGCTTTCTATCCTGCAAACCACAAGCCTTGGTCCTGAATGCAAGCATTTCCAAATTGCTGGCCTTTGAAATGCTCCCATTCCGCCTGGTTCAGACAGACAGTTTTAAAGATCTGATGTCGGATGTTCCACAATACTCCATTCCCAGCTGCCACTACTTTCCTCAGCAGAAACAAACAGTTTAATCAGGATTTCTCAAGCAGTCTTTTCAGTACATCTCACAGGCCTTTCATTGTATTCTCACTACCTATGTGAATAAGATGATCATCTTCTACTGGAAAGCTTATTGTCACCCATGCCTGTGTGTTTTTCCTGTACCAGTCCAAATCATTGTCCTGTGGCCTCTCTGTAGTGATAACCTCTTACAAGTCATCCTTGGATAATAGCATTTACACTTTAAACTTCCATAGCAGTTAATTGTCACTGTTCAGCTTGGTCACCGAAGGTTTAAGCTCTGAGCTGCTAACCATTCTACCTCCTTTATAAATAAGAACAGTATACAGGAGATGTCTCTCTGGAAGCTTATTTTTGTCGATCTTCACACCGGTCGCGCTGTCTGCCATTTGGGGCTTCACTCTGCCTGGGCTGAGCCTGGTCACTGGGCTTTATCCGGTCTCTAGTTCTTCATTTGGTCACCAAACATACAGAAATATGTAACAGAATATACATCTTATAAACGTAAACTGCATTAATCTAGCAATTTAGATGGAGATCACATACTGAGATGAGCTGTAAGCTGTTGCATAGTATCTCCAACAAAATGCCCCTCTCTTTGGCGGCAAGCAAGATGCCAGGAGCCCAGCCATGGCTTGGATTTCTGCGGAGACTGGCACAGGACAGAGAGGAGAATGAGGATGTCGTCCAGCGCTGGAACAGGAATAGAGGTAAGCCTACTTTTTATTTTTTTAGAGCAAATTTATTAAAAGTTTGGTTCTGACAAACCCAAATTTATTGAGGCTATTTATTGAATCGCCCAAATCGAACGTTAAAAAGTGCTCTCATCCCATCTATTTATTATTATTAGGCATTAGTGTATTGTATTTTGTTATAGTTTTGTTATAGTTTTGCTATATTTTGTTATAGTAGGATGCTAGCAATACCAGGTTCATACTTTCCACTTCTGAGACTTGACCCCATGTGACCATTGCTTGTCAATCTACTTTGCCAGTCAGACTAGCTTATAAGTGTTGCCCATCCACACAGAAAACCTAATTGGTCAGAAGGAAGATGCATTGCAAAAACTTTAAATATAAGCTTGGGCACATCATATTCGGAGGGACTATACATGGGGGTGGGGCATCACCAAGTTGTATGCCCACCAATGCAAAAAAGCGATCCAACAATCATTTTTGACTTTTGGCTCACTTTAAGTGATATACAGTATAAATCTATCCACAAAACCCTTCGTGAGTTCGGGTTTCCAAACACGGACTACAGCCAGAAGTCCATATCGGGGTTTGACTTTCGGCCCCTCTCTTCTACCTGGTGTTCCCCCAGATTTTGAGCCCTGTAGTCTTTGCTACACCCATTTTACTACCATTTTTGGACTCCCCAAGTTCAGGTTCCCATTGACTTTAATAGGGTTCGAGTCAAGTTCAAGTACTGGAACCAAACATTGGTGGGGAGTTCAGCCGAACTTGCCGAACCCAAACTTCTACAGGTTTCGCCCAATACTAGAGATAATGCAGATACATGCAACCAAATCTCTGTCTTTCCACACAGCTAGACATGTTTGTTGCTTGATATTTAGTTGATGAGAGGGTTAAACAGGGCAGTAAATTAGTTCCCAGGCCCTGAATAATAATAATAATTTTGTATAAATAATAGTGATTGAGCTGCTTCCACCCCCCTTTATTCATTTGAATTGCCATGAGCACAAGCAGGGAGGAATTCAGTCAATATGGATTTCTCCCTGTGAAGTGTTCTAAAGGGAGGCTGGCAGCTTCCCAGGTGAGTAGCTCTCAAATATTTGTCTGCATTGCATGTCCCAATGTTGGGGACTCAAAATTAAGAGTAGGGACCACATTAAACACAGAGTGCCTTGTCGGGGCAGTGTGGCTTCCACATGTATCTGCAGATATATGCAACCAAATCTCTGTCTTTCCACATAGCTAGACATGTTTGTTGCTTGATATTTAGTTGACGAGAGGGTTAAACTGGGCGGTAAATTAGTTCCCAGGCCTTGAATAATAATAATAATTTTGTATAAATAATAGTGATGGAGCTACTCCCACCCCCCTTTATTCAATACTAGAGATAGCCTAACAAAAAAAATCTATTTAAACATGTTGGATATACCCCAACTGAAGAAAATACCCCAAGCTTGTGGTTTCCTTCTAAGAATAAAATCCAGAGGTGACACTTTTTTTAAGCGTACCATTCTACTTTTACAGGGGTGACCTGCTCCTCAGTTACAATACCTGTCTCCTGAGCCAGAATTTTCCTCCACTAATCTGGACAAAGCATTGCACGATGGGTAAAAGCATTTACAAACATAAAAAGAATGATAATAGTAAGTAATCTCTTATTCCAGCACAGGCTAGTTCAGGTGAAAGCCTGTTGGAGTAGAGCAGATCTCCCAGCAAAATGGGACATTCAGAACCTGTTACCATCCATTTTCCTTAAAACAAAGAAACAAACTTGGGTGGAATTTTCCTGATGCAGGGTAAATATGTGACGCTTTTGCTAACATATTGATGTGGAATTGTATTGTTGGACCTATTTTTGAATGTTAACCTTTTTGGGAATAAAACCTGCTATGGGGCTTCACTGATAAAGGGTTAAACATTCACTTAGGCTGATTGTTGTGTGCCATCCACTTCACTTCTAATTACCTCTCCATCACTTACCCTTGCAGTGACATTGTACTTTCCCCATATTTCATTCTTCTGGAAGATAAAATATAACTGTCACACACACCAATAAATCTGAACTGAGCACTCTGCTCACGTGTGTCTGTTTTCTTTATAAGGCTTGAAGGCAATAGCTAAGCCACGAACCGTGTGCACAGATAACCCAAATAATTTACCATATGGCAAATTAGAGCCGCTGAATGGACAGGAAGATATATTTCGAAAAAATATAGGTTATCGCCAAAATATATCTACCATTAGATCTTTTGTAATATGTCAATGCAACTGGACTTGCTTTATATTCTTGAGGACATTCTGCTAGAAATCCAACTGTCTTTCTTAATTTAGAAAGACAGAAAAAATAACAGACATTAAATACTGATGAATATTACTTCAATCAGTGTAATCCATTATCATAATCTGCATGGGATCAAGGAGCTAAAATGTTGATTAAGAAACAAGTTCGACTGCTCCCCTTACTCGAGGAGACAAAAAAAAAAAAAAACATGGAGAGCAGCTGTAGCAACCCCCTGCAAGAGGTCAGACCTAGGGGACCTCCCATTCCTACGTTCAGCTTACCCTAGCACCCATCTTCAACATGCCACACTCTCCCCCACTGATTTCAATGTTGTCCTCAACATTGCAGAATCTTCTTTACCTGGAAGATGCTTTCAAATAATACTGGAACCTTCTATCTGACTAACTAATTTCCCATGTTGTAAATGTCAAGTCCAGTTTTGAGGGGTGGTCCATCTGTCAACACACATTTAATCATTATAGAGGGCTTTACTTTGCTCTTTAGTACCCTTTTAGACTTTATGCCTTATTTCCCTCCTGTCCTATTACAGTATCTAACAACTACAATCTCTATCTCTTCCACTGTCAAATGGTTCCTTTAACCCTTTAAACGCCCTCCCCTGCAGTTAACCGCCAGCCACTTAAATTTTATGTGCCTGACTTTCCCCCTGCTAGCAGAAAAAGTTAATAAAGGCAACGGGTTCCTCCGGCTGCAGGGGAGTGCCCAAAATAGGGTGCCCCCCCCCCCCGTTTCACCAGCCGCCGGAATTTCCTGTAGAAAAAAAATAAATAAATAACATTTACTCACCTTCGTGCCCGATGGCTCCCGCCAGCTCTCCTCTTCACGGGGGGGGGGGGGGGGGGGCACCAAAGCCCCACAAATACCCACAGGGTATGTGGGCTTGTAGGCTGCAGGGTGGGGGGCCACCAAAGCTGGCCCCTGCACCCTGATCTACAAGCCCCCATAGCTGGTCCCGGGCTGGTAATGCTGGGTAAGGGAGACCCCATTTAAATTTTTTGGGGGATTTTTAAGGGTTTTTAACCCTTAAAATTCCAAAAAAAAACGGGGTTCTCCCCCCCATAGGGGGGACCCTATGTCATTTTTGTTAATTAACCCCTTATGCTCTCTCGCCCAGCAGCTATAAAAGGCTTCCAGCAGCAGCAATAGAGCAGAAGCCAGAGTGATCAGCATGGGACACAGGGATGGATGGGAGGTAAGTAATAAAAAAAACATAATAAAATATTTTTTCTCTGTGTCAGTGTGTTTTTTACATTTAATCCTTTGTGAACTGGTAAGGGATTAATGAGACCCCTATACCAGTTCACAAGGCTCTGGGTCTGGCAAGTCACCTGCGGCTAGTGGGTTACTTGCCATTAACCCCGAGACCCCCCATTACCTGCCTTCCCAAAGCTCAGGTAGGGGGCAGAAGAGCCCATGGCTATTAGGCTTTGGGTCTTGTAGCTGGCAGGGCGGGGGGCCATCAAAGCTGGCCCTGCACCCTGTTCTACAAGCCCCAAAGCTGGTGCCTGGGCTGGTTATGCTGGCTAGGGGGAACCTCACGCCATTTTTTTTGAGAATTTTAAGGGTTTTTAACCCCCCAAAAAGATTCCCCCTGGGAAGTGGGGCCCCACACCAATTTTTTTTTTTATTTAACCCTTTATAGTGTGGATAGTAGTTGTATTTTATTTGTTTTAAGTACTCTTTTCAGTTATGGGGATCTCCTGGACAGGAACGGGGGGCTACCGATACATATGTGTTATCATTGTAATCGGAAGAAATGGGGCTTTCATATGCAATATGGTTTTCTTTAATAAAATAAATGTTTTAGTTAAAATAAAGGAGACCATTTAAAAAAATATATATATATTTTTCTTTTTTTTTACTTATTTACTTAAAAATATAATTAAAAAACAGAATATACTATATAATATTACAGAAAACAAAAATACAAACAAGACATTTCATGTTAAAGCCTAAACTAAAATATGCCATTTTCTTGGAAATTCCTGCAAAAATCACAGTTAAACATCACGCAAAATGGTGAAAAATATCCTGTCAGCAGAGGGTGCCAAAATCTCAAGTAGGCTGGCAGTTAAAAGGTTACAGGTACCTATGCATGTTGGATATTGTTCTGCTCAGGGGACCTTGCGCTTTCAGATTTAGCTTGTTTTTTCTTATTTGCATATTGATATTTTAGGAAAAGGTGTTTTTTATTCTGCTTTTTAATACATTTTTTAGTGAAACCCTGCGCAACCTAAGAATTATTTCCACTACAACAAGCTGGGTACAATTAGAAAGCGTACTAATTAGAATGTGTACTTTCGGGGAATATATGGTTTATGGGGGATATTTCAAATCTAAAGGGTTGTTTTGGTAGAAAAAGCACAAGGTGCGCACTTTGTCTGCAGAGCTGAAATTTTGAAGTAAAATTACCGTTACGCACATGTTTTACTTTGGTGTGTTTGGCAACTCTTTCCTTGACAGAACCTATGCATGTTGGGTATCGTTCTGTTTGGAGGATGTTTCTTTTTCAGATTTTCAGTTTTTTTCTTGTTTACATATAGTTTTCTTCAGGAAAATGTGGTTTTGATTCTGCTTTTTTATTCTTTTTTTAGGGAAACACTGTGCAACCAAAGAATACATTGAGGGATTACTTCCAGAAAACTGCACCCATGTCAACAAGCCTGGTACGCCTAGAAAGATTGAGGTGCGTACTTCCAGAGAATATTTAGTTTGTCGGGGGCATTTCAAATGTAAAGGGTTGTTTTTCTTGAAAAACTGCAAGGTGCGCATATTGTATAGCATAGCATAATACATAGTTGTATTTTATCTGAAAATCCCCTAAAGCTCTGTTTCAGTTTCGGGGAGTCTCCTGGGCAGGAAAGGGTGTCTACCAATACATATGTGGTACGGCTGTAACCGGGAGAAATTGGAATTTCACATACAGTAAGATTTCATTGACAAACTTACATTTTTTATTACAAAAAAACACTACAAATTGTAATAAATAGTTTGTTTGTTTTTGCACATATTTCACCCAAAAATATTGAGAATACACCTAAAAAATGACTAACAAGACATTTCATGTTAAAGCCCAGACTCTGCTGAAAAAAAAAACAATATATCACTTTCCTGGGAAATCCCTGGAAATCCCTTCAAAAATCACAGTTGAACATGGCGAGCGAAAAATAGTGCAAAATGGTCTGGCAACAAAGGGTGACAAAATCCCAAGGTAGGCTGGCGGTTAAAGAGTTAATCCAAGACCATGAGCTTGATTCAGAGCCAGTAGAGAAAATTGCTATTCACTTTCATTGTCCACCTTGGGGCTGATTCAGAGCCAGGTGAAAATTTACAATCGTTAGGTTGAAAGTAAATGGCAGTTTTCTCTCCTAAAATCCTCCCCTATCCTCCCCTATGTAATATGTAGTATGTAATATACAACATTGTATGTGGCAAATGACAGCAAAGTAAAGAAGCAGGAAAACTCAGGGCTGGAGTGCTTTTAATTATCCTGAGGGGGATATGTACGTGGCTTGGTACTTAGGTAATGGCGCTATTATGACTCTATCATTATGAACTTGGACATTTATTTTGAAAGCATTTTTTTTTAAATGACATTACTGTATGAATTGTGAAGGCCATTGCTCCGACTGTATATCCTTATGTGTCTATTAGCTGTGATATTTTAATAGCTTTTCTGTATATAACTTGTGGCTGGCCAAAAGTTTATGGACAGTGATACTTTTTGATGGCTGAAATACTGCACACATTGGATGAACTGAAAATTGTGACTGTTAAAGGATATGATTACAGATGTCCCCCAGATTAACACTCAAATAGTATGTGAGGAATCCTTGAATTCCTAATTAGGATGGCCTCTGACTCAGACACTCAAATACACGCTAGACATGGACATTGGATGTTATTTGTGGAGAGCGGTGCAACATTTAATATTTAAGTTATGACTATATTCATGAGAGAGTCTTATTCAGGATTATAAGAACTTTTCATATCAAACATGGCATACATATATTGGCCAAAGACTGATAATCCATATAGTATCAGACTCCATATGATATGTATTTGATGTTTAGGTTCATTTAACTAAGACATTAATGGGGATCATGAATTTCTTTGTTACAATATGATAACCTGCATATTGTGGGAGTTATATCACTTTATCTAATCTCACAGAGGTGGTTGTAGTCAGGGCAACAACACACCCAGGAGGCTGGGAATGCTGGCCACACTCCCTAGTGTTAGTAGGTTAGGAGGATAGATTGCATGGGTATTCAGCTGATAAATGGACCTGCTACCTGAATGCAACCAATCTCAACCATAATGGTTAAGAATCCCTCCCTCTGCATTATACAATGTATTGTACTGTAACTAACGTATAACTTACTTTATCTTATCATGTAACAACTGCATGTAATATTTAAGGTCATCTGGGGAAACTCCATGAACATATTGGGTTAGTGAAGGTTATTTACTGTGCTCGTAATTAAACCCGTTTTCATTTATACATCTTAGTGTGTGTGGCGGATACTTTCACACAATAGATTGTAGTTGCAAAGTTATCGAGGAAGACATTTCTTCTTAGGACATTTCACTGGATGTGTAAGGAGAGCCTCAGCGACCATTGGTTTGTATCAGATTGCTGGCCGCTGGCCTGATGATTCTTAGAGGCCGATTCATCAATAGCGCCAGGTAGCGACAGATGAGCGACTGTAGCGTGATTTTTTCAGCGCCAGCCAGTATTCGCTGTGCTTGGCCGGCGTTAGCTTGATGACAGCGACTCAGTCGGTGTGCAGTAATGTTGAATACGGGCTGGGGGGTCGCTGTTTCACAGGTCCAGCGTTGTATGTGAGCGACTGACAACGAATGGCCAGAGCGAACGGCTAGCTTCATATTCATCAAAAAATCACGCTCCGAATGTGCTGTCGCTGTCCATTCCTTGTTTAAACCCCAGAGCGCTGGCGGCGATGTGTATTAACTAGTTTTTAACCCCTAAACAACCATATTTTTGGAATGTAACATTATACATGTTTTAAGAATCATTTTGTTATATGAATACATTAATCTCAGACCTGTTAGATCAATTCTGCACTTTTTTTTTTTTTTAAATTTTTTGACTTAAAAATAATTCCTAACATTGCAGAAGTGTTCTCCGATTTTTTGACATTAAAAAAAAAAATTAAAAAATTAATACCAATTAATTATGAATAATTATAGCTTGCTCCATTGAAATGCATTGGACATCGCCAGGGAGCGACAGCTCATACCTGGCGCTGTGAGGGAATTTGCAGCGGCGCTGTTCGGTCCAGGCGGCTTCATGATGAATGCCGCGCTAGCCGTCGCTCTCGCCGGCGCTAGCCTCATTTTGCTTGATAAATGCGTCATTGTGACCGCCGCGGGCGTACTTGAGTCGGTAGTCGCCGTTAGCTGCCGCTACCTGGCGCTCGTCAGACACTACCTGGCGCTATCGCTTGATGAATAAGGGCATTAGTATTTGCGATATTTATAATATTAATCTCTAGTAGAAATATTGGAGATATGAGATATGAGTGAAGCAAATATTAATTTAAATCATATTTCCTCTTTCAGTGACTTAGGCTGAATTTCCTTGCTGGCATGATATGTAAATTCCTATTTATTTTTTCACATAAAAATCAAGTCTTTGAAGCAGCTTACTGAATTGTGTTGGTGTACTCGATATATCATACTTTTCCATTGAACCTTAGTGGGGTGTGTTGAGGGACACAGTCTATATATGGTAGCATCTAGGGATGAGCGAATCGATCCGGACGAACCCGGATTCGATCCGAATTTCAGGAAAAATTCGATTCGGATCGAATCCGAATTTCCCCGCGATTCGATCGCTCGAAGTTTTCCTTTAACATCCATTCATTTACATTACAGGCATTCTAAGATGGCGGACGGGACATGTCCAGACATCAACCCCGCGCCAGTGCAAGCTGGGACAGTCACATGCAGCCTATCAGCAGCCAGCAAGCCCGGTGACGTCACAGCGGTATTTAAGGCCGGCCATCTTGCTTTCCAGCCTCATTTCTGTATTGCATTCGTGAGAGACAGAACGCTGTGTAGCTGAGGGAGAGACAGACAGTTAGACAGGCAGGGACAGACAGGGACAGGCTGGAGACAGGCAGGAGACAGACAGGAGACAGACAGAAAGTAAGCGAAAAACAGGGAAAGGAAGGGAAAATCGGAGGCTGTCAGTTTTTTTTTTTTTTTTCATCCAGCCTGCTTTGTTAGCGTTTTCAGGCTGCTTACACTAACTAACAGTGCATATATACTGAACTGATCTTAAGTCTGCTGTGAGGCATCCCATTCTGTGACTACACAGCCTCTATTTAATAGCATAATAACCATTTGCACTTATTCTCATAGAAATTTGGCCTGATAAAGACACTTTTGCTGTGCATGCTCTCTGGTTTTTGTGGCATCCCATTCTGTGACAACACCAGCCTCTATTTAATAGCATAATAACCATTTGCACTTATTCTCATAGAAATCAGGCCTGATAAAGACACTTTTGCTGTGCATGCTCTCTGGTTTTTGTGGCATCCCATTCTGTGACAACACCAGCCTCTATTTAATAGCATAATAACCATTTGCACTTATTCTCATAGAAATCAGGCCTGATAAAGACACTTTTGCTGTGCATGCTCTCTGGTTTTTGTGGCATCCCATTCTGTGACAACACCAGCCTCTATTTAATAGCATAATAACCATTTGCACTTATTCTCATAGAAATCA
The DNA here is from genome assembly GCA_027917425.1 of Gastrophryne carolinensis. Taxonomy (NCBI): domain Eukaryota; kingdom Metazoa; phylum Chordata; class Amphibia; order Anura; family Microhylidae; genus Gastrophryne; species Gastrophryne carolinensis. Next base: position 155,291,774 of record CM051242.1, on the reverse strand, counting down.
GGCCTGATAAAGACACTTTTGCTGTGCATGCTCTCTGGTTTTTGTGGCATCCCATTCTGTGACAACACCAGCCTCTATTTAATAGCATAATAACCATTTGCACTTATTCTCATAGAAATCAGGCCTGATAAAGACACTTTTGCTGTGCATGCTCTCTGGTTTTTGTGGCATCCCATTCTGTGACAACACCAGCCTCTATTTAATAGCATAATAACCATTTGCACTTATTCTCATAGAAATCAGGCCTGATAAAGACACTTTTGCTGTGCATGCTCTCTGGTTTTTGTGGCATCCCATTCTGTGACAACACCAGCCTCTATTTAATAGCATAATAACCATTTGCACTTATTCTCATAGAAATTAGGCCTGATAAAGACACTTTTGCTGTGCATGCTCTCTGGTTTTTGTGGCATCCCATTCTGTGACAACACCAGCCTCTATTTAATAGCATAATAACCATTTGCACTTATTCTCATAGAAATCAGGCCTGATAAAGACACTTTTGCTGTGCATGCTCTCTGGTTTTTGTGGCATCCCATTCTGTGACAACACCAGCCTCTATTTAATAGCATAATAACCATTTGCACTTATTCTCATAGAAATCAGGCCTGATAAAGACACTTTTGCTGTGCATGCTCTCTGGTTTTTGTGGCATCCCATTCTGTGACAACACCAGCCTCTATTTAATAGCATAATAACCATTTGCACTTATTCTCATAGAAATTAGGCCTGATAAAGACACTTTTGCTGTGCATGCTCTCTGGTTTTTGTGGCATCCCATTCTGTGACAACACCAGCCTCTATTTAATAGCATAATAACCATTTGCACTTATTCTCATAGAAATTAGGCCTGATAAAGACACTTTTGCTGTGCATGCTCTCTGGTTTTTGTGGCATCCCATTCTGTGACAACACCAGCCTCTATTTAATAGCATAATAACCATTTGCACTTATTCTCATAGAAATCAGGCCTGATAAAGACACTTTTGCTGTGCATGCTCTCTGGTTTTTGTGGCATCCCATTCTGTGACAACACCAGCCTCTATTTAATAGCATAATAACCATTTGCACTTATTCTCATAGAAATCAGGCCTGATAAAGACACTTTTGCTGTGCATGCTCTCTGGTTTTTGTGGCATCCCATTCTGTGACTACACCAGCCTCTATTTAATAGCATAATAACCATTTGCACTTATTCTCATAGAAATCAGGCCTGATAAAGACACTTTTGCTGTGCATGCTCTCTGGTTTTTGTGGCATCCCATTCTGTGACTACACCAGCCTCTATTTAATAGCATAATAACCATTTGCACTTAATCTCATAGAAATCAGGCCTGATAAAGACACTTTTGCTGTGCATGCTCTCTGGTTTTTGTGGCATCCCATTCTGTGACAACACCAGCCTCTATTTAATAGCATAATAACCATTTGCACTTATTCTCATAGAAATCAGGCCTGATAAAGACACTTTTGCTGTGCATGCTCTCTGGTTTTTGTGGCATCCCATTCTGTGACAACACCAGCCTCCATTTAATAGCATAATAACCATTTGCACTTATTCTCATAGAAATCAGGCCTGATAAAGACACTTTTGCTGTGCATGCTCTCTGGTTTTTGTGGCATCCCATTCTGTGACAACACCAGCCTCTATTTAATAGCATAATAACCATTTGCACTTATTCTCATAGAAATTAGGCCTGATAAAGACACTTTTGCTGTGCATGCTCTCTGGTTTTTGTGGCATCCCATTCTGTGACTACACCAGCCTCTATTTAATAGCATAATAACCATTTGCACTTATTCTCATAGAAATCAGGCCTGATAAAGACACTTTTGCTGGGCATAGTACCACTGGATCTTTTTTGGGGGCATCCCATTCTGTGACTAAAGCAGCCTCTGTTTAAGACCATATAACCATTTGCTCTTATCATATTTGAAATTAGGCCTGATAAAGACACTTTTGCTGGGCATAGTACTACTGGATCTTTTTTGGGGGCATCCCATTCTGTGACTAAAGCAGCCTCTGTTTAAGACCATATAAGCATTTGCTCTTATCATATTTGAAATTAGCCTGATAAAGACACTTTTGCTGGGCATAGTACTACTGGATCTTTTTTGGGGGCATCCCATTCTGTGACTAAAGCAGCCTCTGTTTAAGACCATATAAGCATTTGCTCTTATCATATTTGAAATTAGGCCTGATAAAGACACTTTTGCTGGGCATAGTACTACTGGATCTTTTTTGGGGGCATCCCATTCTGTGACTAAAGCAGCCTCTGTTTAAGACCATATAAGCATTTGCTCTTATCATATTTGAAATTAGGCCTGATAAAGACACTTTTGCTGGGCATAGTACTACTGGATCTTTTTTGGGGGCATCCCATTCTGTGACTAAAGCAGCCTCTGTTTAAGACCATATAAGCATTTGCTCTTATCATATTTGAAATTAGGCCTGATAAAGACACTTTTGCTGGGCATAGTACTACTGGATCTTTTTTGGGGGCATCCCATTCTGTGACTAAAGCAGCCTCTGTTTAAGACCATATAAGCATTTGCTCTTATCATATTTGAAATTAGCCTGATAAAGACACTTTTGCTGGGCATAGTACTACTGGATCTTTTTTGGGGGCATCCCATTCTGTGACTAAAGCAGCCTCTGTTTAAGACCATATAAGCATTTGCTCTTATCATATTTGAAATTAGGCCTGATAAAGACACTTTTGCTGGGCATAGTACTACTGGATCTTTTTTGGGGGCATCCCATTCTGTGACTAAAGCAGCCTCTGTTTAAGACCATATAACCATTTGCTCTTATTATATTTGAAATTAGCCTGATAAAGACACTTTTGCTGGGCATAGTACTACTGGATCTTTTTTGGGGGCATCCCATTCTGTGACTAAAGCAGCCTCTGTTTAAGACCATATAAGCATTTGCTCTTATCATATTTGAAATTAGGCCTGATAAAGACACTTTTGCTGGGCATAGTACTACTGTATCTTTTTTGGGGGCATCCCATTCTGTGACTAAAGCAGCCTCTGTTTAAGACCATATAAGCATTTGCTCTTATCATATTTGAAATTAGGCCTGATAAAGACACTTTTGCTGGGCATAGTACTACTGGATCTTTTTGGGGGGCATCCCATTCTGTGACTAAAGCAGCCTCTGTTTAAGACCATATAAGCATTTGCTCTTATCATATTTGAAATTAGGCCTGATAAAGACACTTTTGCTGGGCATAGTACTACTGGATCTTTTTTGGGGGCATCCCATTCTGTGACTAAAGCAGCCTCTGTTTAAGACCATATAAGCATTTGCTCTTATCATATTTGAAATTAGCCTGATAAAGACACTTTTGCTGGGCATAGTACTACTGGATCTTTTTTGGGGGCATCCCATTCTGTGACTAAAGCAGCCTCTGTTTAAGACCATATAAGCATTTGCTCTTATCATATTTGAAATTAGCCTGATAAAGACACTTTTGCTGGGCATAGCACTACTTGTCCCTGCCAGGGCATCCCATTCTGTGACTAAAGCAGCCTCTGTTTAAGACCATATAAGCATTTGCTCTTATCATATTTGAAATTAGCCTGATAAAGACACTTTTGCTGGGCATAGTACTACTGGATCTTTTTTGGGGGCATCCCATTCTGTGACTAAAGCAGCCTCTGTTTAAGACCATATAACCATTTGCTCTTATTATATTTATATTATAAGACACTTTTGCTGGGCATAGGCGTACTGCTGCCTGCCAGGTGCACTTCTGTTGAGGCATCCCATTCTGTAACATAGCATACCCCTCTTTATTTACACTAAGCAGCTCTCTTATTTACACTAAGCAGGCCTGTTGGAGGCTGAGTGTTACTGCTCACTTTTGGTGTGCATTATATTCTGTTTCATATAGACCCACCGCTACCCGGGGGATCTTAAAATATCACCTACTACCACGCCAGTTAGACTATGTCGGGCAGACAAGTGCCTGGAAGTGAAAAGAGGAGTGGCAGAGGCCAAGATTCCGCAGGCAGAGCTCGCATCAGACTGGGGGCCAGTAGCAGCAGGAGTCACGCTGAGAGACCTAATCTGCCAGTATCTGCTAGCGGTCGGGTCTCCACCAGTAACGCATCTGCCGTGGTAGATTGGTTGACGCGCTCATCAACAACATCATCACAACTTACGTCTGAGACCCCCAGTCTAGGGTCGGTAGGTTCCTCTGACACAACCCTGAGTTGGCATGCCCCGAGAGCAGTCCCTGTCCTCCCATTGCCTCTGTCCTACGCCGTTCCCTCCCCCAGCGACGTATCCTATGCTTTGGGTTCAGCTCCACTCTTTAGTGAGGAGGACCATCAGATAGAGGACAGTCAGCAGCTACTGCCCAGCCAAGAAATGGAGGTGGCTTCTCTAGCTAGGCAGACAAATAGTGATGTGGACAGTGTCGTGGGTGCTGCGAGCGTTCCAGCTCCTGCGCCAGACACTGTTGACGAATCCACGAACATCAGTGACGTACAGCCACAACTCGGTGATGATGATGATGATGACGATGAAGCCGATCGCACTTGGGAGCCGGGTGATGAAGGGGCTTCATCGTCATCATCAGGAGAAGAGGGGCGCAGGTTGCCCCGGAGTCAGCAGCTGAGGCAGCAAGGTGGTAGCAGTCAGCATGGGGGCACAATTCCAAAGGCTGGAGCCGGCCGGGGCCGGGGCCGGGGTAGAGCACCTGCTGTGCGGCAGTCTACCTTATCGGGAGGTAGTGGAGCAGGGGTTCCTGGAGTTGGCAACAGCAGCAGTGAATCAGTGAGGCCAGGGGGTGGGAAAAGTAGCTACTCGGCAGTGTGGCAGTTTTTCCTGAGGCATCCGCAGGAGGGTAACATGGCCACATGCAAGATATGTAGGCAAAAGGTGAAGCGTGGCCAGGGTCCAAATGTTGGCACCACGGCCCTGCGTCAACATATGATGCGTCACCATAAAACGACCTGGGAGAACCGAGGCTCCCAAGGGGTGGTCCAGTCTGCTTCCTCACCAAGTGAGCTCCCAATTTCTGCCAGCCAAGGCTCCAGCACCTCAGCCGAAGGCAGCTGTGCGTCATACCCATCCTCTGTCGCTCCTGCTCCTCCTCCTCCTCCTCCAAGTCATGCATCCCGCCAGCAATCCATCAGCGAAGCCATGTCCAAGAGACAGCAGTATGCGCCCACTCATCCTACGGCGCAGAAGCTGAATGTGCTCCTGTCCAAGTTGCTGGTGCTGCAGTCGCTCCCTTTTCAGGTGGTGGAATCTGCACCTTTCAGAGAACTGATGGCTTGTGCCGAGCCGAGGTGGAGAGTCCCAAGCCGTCATTTCTTTGCCAAGAAGGCAGTACCAGCGCTGCACACTTTTGTTGAACAGAAGGTGGGCCAGTCCTTGAGCCTGTCGGTGTGTAGCAAAATACATGGCAGCGCCGACATCTGGAGCTGTAACTACGGTCAGGGGCAGTACATGTCGTTTACGGCCCACTGGGTGAATGTGGTCCCTTTGCAGCAGCAACTTGGACAGGTCACGCCGCTTCGGCCTCCGCGCTCTCTGCCCATTGGGCCTGTGACACCGTGCGACTCGGCCTCCTCATCCTCCGCCATCTCCTCACCCTCCACTGTAGGCTCAAGTCTCAGTGCCCCTCCAGTCTACCATGTGTGCAGGGCACGGAGGTGTCACGCAGTGCTTCACATGGTTTGTCTTGGCGAATGGAGTCACACAGGGGAGGAACTGCTTAAATGTATTCATCAGGAAATCCAAACATGGCTTACTCCGAGAAAACTTAAAATGGGAATCATGGTTACCGACAATGGGAAGAACATTTTGTCTGCGCTGCACCAAGGAAGCCTGACCCATGCCCCCTGCATGGCTCACGTCTTCAATCTGGTTGTCAAGCGGTTTCTGAAGTGTTCCCCCCATCTGCAGAACATCCTAACAACTTCAAGGAAACTTTGCATGCACTTCAGCCACTCCTACACCGCCAAACACACCCTTCTTGAGCTACAGCGTCAGAATGGTATCCCCCAACATAGTCTGATTTGCGATGTTTCCACCCGTTGGAATTCCACCCTTCACATGTTGGACCGATTATATGAACAGAGAAAAGCCATCACGGATTTCCTGATGATCCAAGCAGATAGGGGGACTCCCCTGTGTAACTTCAATGTCAACCAGTGGCAGCTCATACGTGACACCTGCCGTTTGCTCAGGCCCTTTGAGGAAGCCACTTTATTTGTCAGTCGGCAGGATTACGGGATGAACGACGTGATTCCACTGCTTCATGTACTACAGCACATGTTGGAAACCATGGCTGGTCAGGGCACTGGAGACATGGCGTTTACATCTTACGGCCACATGAACCCCGTTGGAGCTGAACTGGAGGAGGAGGAGGAAGAGGAGGAGGAGGAGTTGCCCAGCGAAACACAGTTTAGGCTTGGCGAAATGGCTGGTTTATCTAGTCAGCGGACAGGAGAGGAGGAGCAGGAGCAGCCAGAGGAGCTAGAGGTTTTTGAGGAAGGCGAGACAGAGGACCCGGGCACACCGTGGCAGTATGCAGTGGAGATGGAGACAGGTAGTCCATCCGAGTCACTTGCGCAAATGGCACGAAGCATGCTCACGTGCTTGCGTAGTGACCCCAGAATTGTTTCCATCTGTCGGCGGGATGACTTTTGGCTGTCCACCTTATTGGACCCTCGCTTCCGGCACAAAATGGGGGCATTTTTTAAACCCACCGAGAGGGAGGACAAACTCAACTACTACAAAGACATTCTACGTAGGCAGTTGGCCGATGCCTATCTGCGCCATGGTCCATACTCTCGCAGGTCTGACTCGAGGGGACCTCTGCGCTCACCTTCCACTGCCATGGCCGCTGGGGGGGGTTGGCAGGAGCAGCAGCAGCAGCTCCATCAGCAGCAGCAGCCTCAGTCTTCAGTCGCTAATGAGTAGCTTTCTACACCCGCATAGTGAGGCTACTCATGAGCAGCAGGAAGACCTGGAGCAGGACCTCAACCAGCAGGTCATGTCATACTTTGACATGACCATGCCAACACACCTTGAGGATCCGCTGGACTTCTGGGCAGCCAAACTTGATTTGTGGCCGCAACTAGCAGAGTTTGCCCTGGAAAAGCTGTCCTGCCCGGCAAGTAGCGTGCCATCTGAGCGGGTGTTTAGTGCGGCGGGGGCCATAGTTACGGCGAGGAGAACTCGTCTGTCAACTAAAAATGTGGAGAGACTCACCTTTGTCAAAATGAATCAGGGATGGATCAGCCAGGATTTCCACCCACCAATGCCTGATGCATGCGACTAGATTCAGCATGGTGCCACGTTTTACACTTTCCAAATGGTGCAAAACATATTTATGTCTTTAGGCCATTTTTTGGGCTCCTGCTGCTGCTGCTGCCAACTTCTGCCAACTCCAGGGTGTGATTCATCCAATTGTTGGGCTCCTGAAGCCAACCCCAGTGTCACTTTAAAGTAATATTTGGGCTCCTGCTGCTGCTGCTGCTGCTGCTGTCAACTCCTGCCAACTCCAGGGTGTGATTCATCCAATTTTTGGGCTCCTGAAGCCAACTCCAGTGTATATTTGGGCTCCTGCTGCTGCTGCTGCCAACTTCTGCCAACTCCAGGGTGTGATTCATCCAATTTTTGGGCTCCTGAAGCCAACTCCAGTGTATATTTGGGCTCCTGCTGCTGCTGCTGCCAACTCCAGGGTGTGATTCATCCAATTTTTGGGCTCCTGAAGCCAACTCCAGTGTATATTTGGGCTCCTGCTGCTGCTGCTGCTGCCAACTTCTGCCAACTCCAGGGTGTGATTCATCCAATTTTTGGGCTCCTGAGGCCAACCCCAGGGTCTCTTTAATGTAATATTTGGGCTCCTGCTGCTGCTACTGTCAACTCCTGCCAACTCCAGGGTGTGATTCATCCAATTTTTGGGCTCCTGAAGCCAACTCCAGTGTATATTTGGGCTCCTGCTGCTGCTGCTGCCAACTCCAGGGTGTGATTCATCCAATTTTTGGGCTCCTGAGGCCAACCCCAGGGTCTCTTTAATGTAATATTTGGGCTCCTGCTGCTGCTGCCAACTTCTGCCAACTCCAGGGTGTGATTTATCCAATTTTTGGGCTCCTGAAGCCAACTCCAGTGTATATTTGGGCTCCTGCTGCTGCTGCTGCCAACTCCAGGGTGTGATTCATCCAATTTTTGGGCTCCTGAAGCCAACTCCAGTGTATATTTGGGCTCCTGCTGCTGCTGCTGCTGCTGCTGCCAACTTCTGCCAACTCCAGGGTGTGATTCATCCAATTGTTGGGCTCCTGAAGCCAACCCCAGTGTCACTTTAAAGTAATATTTGGGCTCCTGCTGCTGCTGCTGCTGCTGCTGTCAACTCCTGCCAACTCCAGGGTGTGATTCATCCAATTTTTGGGCTCCTGAAGCCAACTCCAGTGTATATTTGGGCTCCTGCTGCTGCTGCTGCCAACTTCTGCCAACTCCAGGGTGTGATTCATCCAATTTTTGGGCTCCTGAAGCCAACTCCAGTGTATATTTGGGCTCCTGCTGCTGCTGCTGCTGCCAACTTCTGCCAACTCCAGGGTGTGATTCATCCAATTTTTGGGCTCCTGAAGCCAACTCCAGTGTATATTTGGGCTCCTGCTGCTGCTGCTGCCAACTCCAGGGTGTGATTCATCCAATTTTTGGGCTCCTGAGGCCAACCCCAGGGTCTCTTTAATGTAATATTTGGGCTCCTGCTGCTGCTACTGTCAACTCCTGCCAACTCCAGGGTGTGATTCATCCAATTTTTGGGCTCCTGAAGCCAACTCCAGTGTATATTTGGGCTCCTGCTGCTGCTGCTGCCAACTCCAGGGTGTGATTCATCCAATTTTTGGGCTCCTGAGGCCAACCCCAGGGTCTCTTTAATGTAATATTTGGGCTCCTGCTGCTGCTGCCAACTTCTGCCAACTCCAGGGTGTGATTCATCCAATTTTTGGGCTCCTGAAGCCAACTCCAGTGTATATTTGGGCTCCTGCTGCTGCTGCTGCCAACTCCAGGGTGTGATTCATCCAATTTTTGGGCTCCTGAAGCCAACTCCAGTGTATATTTGGGCTCCTGCTGCTGCTGCTGCTGCCAACTTCTGCCAACTCCAGGGTGTGATTCATCCAATTTTTGGGCTCCTGAAGCCAACTCCAGTGTATATTTGGGCTCCTGCTGCTGCTGCTGCCAACTCCAGGGTGTGATTCATCCAATTTTTGGGCTCCTGAAGCCAACTCCAGTGTATATTTGGGCTCCTGCTGCTGCTGCCAACTTCTGCCAACTCCAGGGTGTGATTCATCCAATTTTTGGGCTCCTGAAGCCAACTCCAGTGTATATTTGGGCTCCTGCTGCTGCCAACTTCTGCCAACTCCAGGGTGTGATTCATCCAATTTTTGGGCTCCTGAAGCCAACTCCAGTGTATATTTGGGCTCCTGCTGCTGCTGCTGCTGCCAACTTCTGCCAACTCCAGGGTGTGATTCATCCAATTTTTGGGCTCCTGAAGCCAACTCCAGTGTATATTTGGGCTCCTGCTGCTGCTGCTGCCAACTCCAGGGTGTGATTCATCCAATTTTTGGGCTCCTGAAGCCAACTCCAGTGTATATTTGGGCTCCTGCTGCTGCTTCTGCTGCCAACTTCTGCCAACTCCAGGGTGTGATTCATCCAATTTTTGGGCTCCTGAAGCCAACTCCAGTGTATATTTGGGCTCCTGCTGCTGCTGCTGCCAACTCCAGGGTGTGATTCATCCAATTTTTGGGCTCCTGAAGCCAACTCCAGTGTATATTTGGGCTCCTGCTGCTGCTGCTGCTGCCAACTTCTGCCAACTCCAGGGTGTGATTCATCCAATTTTTGGGCTCCTGAGGCCAACCCCAGGGTCTCTTTAATGTAATATTTGGGCTCCTGCTGCTGCTACTGTCAACTCCTGCCAACTCCAGGGTGTGATTCATCCAATTTTTGGGCTCCTGAAGCCAACTCCAGTGTATATTTGGGCTCCTGCTGCTGCTGCTGCCAACTCCAGGGTGTGATTCATCCAATTTTTGGGCTCCTGAGGCCAACCCCAGGGTCTCTTTAATGTAATATTTGGGCTCCTGCTGCTGCTGCCAACTTCTGCCAACTCCAGGGTGTGATTCATCCAATTTTTGGGCTCCTGAAGCCAACTCCAGTGTATATTTGGGCTCCTGCTGCTGCTGCTGCCAACTCCAGGGTGTGATTCATCCAATTTTTGGGCTCCTGAAGCCAACTCCAGTGTATATTTGGGCTCCTGCTGCTGCTGCTGCTGCCAACTTCTGCCAACTCCAGGGTGTGATTCATCCAATTTTTGGGCTCCTGAAGCCAACTCCAGTGTATATTTGGGCTCCTGCTGCTGCTGCTGCCAACTCCAGGGTGTGATTCATCCAATTTTTGGGCTCCTGAAGCCAACTCCAGTGTATATTTGGGCTCCTGCTGCTGCTGCTGCCAACTTCTGCCAACTCCAGGGTGTGATTCATCCAATTTTTGGGCTCCTGAAGCCAACTCCAGTGTATATTTGGGCTCCTGCTGCTGCTGCTGCCAACTCCTGCCAACTCCAGGGTGTGATTCATCCAATTTTTGGGCTCCTGAAGCCAACTCCAGTGTATATTTGGGCTCCTGCTGCTGCTGCTGCTGCCAACTTCTGCCAACTCCAGGGTGTGATTCATCCAATTTTTGGGCTCCTGAAGCCAACTCCAGTGTATATTTGGGCTCCTGCTGCTGCTGCTGCCAACTCCAGGGTGTGATTCATCCAATTTTTGGGCTCCTGAAGCCAACTCCAGTGTATATTTGGGCTCCTGCTGCTGCTACTGTCAACTCCTGCCAACTCCAGGGTGTGATTCATCCAATTTTTGGGCTCCTGAAGCCAACTCCAGTGTATATTTGGGCTCCTGCTGCTGCTGCTGCTGCCAACTTCTGCCAACTCCAGGGTGTGATTCATCCAATTTTTGGGCTCCTGAAGCCAACTCCAGTGTATATTTGGGCTCCTGCTGCTGCTGCTGCCAACTTCTGCCAACTCCAGGGTGTGATTCATCCAATTTTTGGGCTCCTGAAGCCAACTCCAGTGTATATTTGGGCTCCTGCTGCTGCTGCTGCTGCCAACTTCTGCCAACTCCAGGGTGTGATTCATCCAATTTTTGGGCTCCTGAAGCCAACTCCAGTGTATATTTGGGCTCCTGCTGCTGCTGCTGCCAACTCCAGGGTGTGATTCATCCAATTTTTGGGCTCCTGAGGCCAACCCCAGGGTCTCTTTAATGTAATATTTGGGCTCCTGCTGCTGCTGCTGTCAACTCCTGCCAACTCCAGGGTGTGATTCATCCAATTTTTGGGCTCCTGCTGCTGCCAACTCCAGTGTCTCTTTAAAGCAATGTTTGGGCTCCTTCTGCCCCTCATAGTGATGCCACTTCAACTCTCTGCAATTGTGCCGCTCTGCGATTCTATTAGCGATGCCTCTGATCTGCATGTGATATTTATTCAAAGTATTATTTAACTAACCCAGCACGCATCCTGTGCGTGTTACAGCAAGGCAGAATGGTTTACAACCCTATTGAGGCTCTAGGAGGCTCAGAAATAGCCGTTTTTAATAGCGATTCGTCGCGAATTTATTCGGGTCGAAACGATTTTTGTCGGAAAATTCGGCGAATCAGTCGAATCGAATTTTTCAAAAGTTCGCTCATCTCTAGTAGCATCCTCATCTTGAATTTTTCATTTAACCCTTCTCTAACCAGCACGGTGTGCAGAGTGGAGAGGGGAACATTGGGATGCACTGCAGTGTGCCGGGCTTAAAGCAGACCAACACACACGGAGCCCCCTCCCGTGCACATCATCCCCCAGAAAGACAGAAATCCTCACCTTAGTGGGGCTTTCCAGCGGCTGGAACAATGTACGCACCCACAACCAACAGTGGTGGCCAATCGTGGCACTGCATTCCCAGCATGGATCTAGGCTAAAGTAAGAATTTCGGGCTTTCTGGGGGGTGATGTGCTGGGGACTCCAGCATTCTGGATGCCCCATTAGCCTGTTTTTTTGTGTCAGGACCAACATCAACCTGCTTTAATGGTCTGCTTTAATCACCCATACTCACCTACTGCACCTCCAGGATCCTGAGTGGTCATGATTTGTAGCAAATAGAGATTTCTGCTTTGCTGTAAGTATCCCTGTTCCCTCCGCTCTGTATGTCAGTGGTGCGCAGAGCAGGAATGCGACTGCTGAAGCCTGTATGATTCCCTGCGGGATCCTGGGACATAGTGGAGAGTTTCACCCTTTTAAATTAGTGTACTGATATCAGCAGGGACCTTGTTTTACGTAAGCAAACCAAATATGATAAACCACTTCAAAACAAAATAGAAAGCTTATAAAACGATTAAGTACTACAACTAGCTAATTTTTGCAATGTTATTAGTAAACATATTAAATGAATAAGCAATTCCTTCCTTTTATATACCCAAAGTGTTACTTAATGATGAAAATGTGAAAAAGGAATTAATGCTGTGGCAAACGCTAGTACGTTTGCAAGCATCTAGTGACTAAACTTTTTCTCTGCAATCACGTTATGCAATGCAGCTCACTGCAATTGCAAGTTTGAATCCCTGCCCATGTCAGTCTATTGGCCCTTCACACCAGGGAATGATTACACTATAATTTCCCCAAATCACTGCAAACAGGATTTTTTCCCAATCACAGAGCAATCAGTTTCCCGGTTTATAAAGGGTGTAAATAACTTAGATAGCGCAATTGCAATGAACCGGCTAGGTGCAAACAAAGCCTACGCTGAAAACGCGTTGAAAACAACCCGACCTTGAGAACGGGACAAAACAAAATGTTACTGCTAGAACCCAAATGATTTCCCTTTACTCATGGTTCCACATAATAAACAACTGTCATTAACTCTTTCGTAGGAATTTGGAAGCTTATACACATAATAAAGTGTCATTTGTTATAAAAGTGAGATCCACCTAGCTACAAATGCCTAGTTAGTCTGAAAGAATAAAATTTGGCCCAGATCTTGGGGCAGAACATAAATGCTTAACTACATTAGTTTCCATTAGTATATACAATCATGTAGTGTAGCAGTAAAATAATGTCGAGATCAAGGGAAATGAATATAAAACAACTATTAATTATATTATATATATTATCCAAGAGGAAATACAAATTGCTTAGAAAGAGCTGCGTGTGGCCATGTGCGTCTGTGGGTTTGTGCGTATGCGCAACTGCAGCTTTGAGTTCAAGTATTTATGCTGGTGTGAGCACATGCGCATTTGGAAGTGTGCTTGCACATTTGGGTGTGCACATGTGCGTAGAGGGGTGAGTCTCCCAGAAGCAGGTGCATGCATGTGCTTCTGGGAGTGTGTGCATGCACATCTGGGGGCAGAGACATGCATGTCTAGCAGTATGTGAATATGTGCATGTGCATCTGTGGGTGTAATCTGTGAGTGTGTACATGTGTGTCTGGGGGCATGTGCATGTATCTCTGGGGGTACATGCCTGTCTTGGGATGTATGCGTATGCATGTCTGTTGATGCGGGCCCTTATCTGCCTCCCTGTTGCATGCTTAGGCAGTAGATAGGAAACTGCACATCCCAATGCTGACTGCTCCCTGAGGGTATTTTAGCTTCAGGAGGTCCGAGAGCAGGAAAAGTTGTGCTGGATCCGAAGCTGAGAGGGTTGGAGGCCAATATTTAGGGAGATTGGTAGAAACCCTATGGGGTATGTGAGGTATGACACCTGGACGACTGCTTGACTGGGAAATGGGGGTCAGGACAGAAGACTACCCCCCTGTAATGAGCGGAGAGCAAGAGGTTCTCTGTAGCCGTGGGGGAGAAAACTGGACTGTAACAAACTCCTGGAGGGTGGACCAAGCAGGGACAAAGCAGCTCAGGTGGGACCAGAACCTTATGTGTTAGGAGATTCCTGAGGGTTTCTGCAATAGGTGCCTTGTTCCCAAATACAAGACCTTATTCTTAGATTTAGTCATGTCCTGTCATGTCCAAGTTTACTCCAAAATCAAGTCAAGCCATGTAGCCATCTTAGCCCTGCATCCAGGGAATAGAACATATAGATTTGGCATACTCCCAGCAGGCCTTACATTTCACAGTGAAGGCCAATCCAAAACTTTAGGGTTTCAAATCAGATATTTTGGGGATTTTTCAGATTTATGTATTTTTTTTTTACTTTTCAAAGTGTTGAAGAGTTTTTTTTGATTTGAAACATATTTATTATTTATTCAGAAATAAATTAATCTTAGTTCTGAATTGAAGCAAAATTTAGCAAAATCGCTTTTTACTAGAATTGCGCATCCTAATCCTAAATGCATGTCCTATGTACTGTCAACTCTGATTTGAGATGAAGTAAAGGTGGTGGGAGTTGCTTCTACTACATCTACTATTTATACAAATTCATCCAGGGCCTAGTAACAAAGTAACAGCCCAGTTTAACCCTCTGATCACTAATTAATATTCAGTTTGCATACAATTGCAATTGCATGTGTAAAACCCCAAAGAACGTTAAGGCGCCCCCTTTTGGTGGGGTCCCTACTCCTATGTTTGTGTCCCCAAAGTTGGGACATGCAATTCAATCAAATACTTTAGTGCTACTCCCCTGCCAGCCACCCTTTGGAACACTACACAGGAAGGGTTCCATAATAACTGAACCTCTCCCTGTGTGCGCTCTGATTTGAGATGCCCACTGTGTTAAAATGGCTAAAGAGTTAAACTCTCACCTTCTGCATCGATCCAGTGGTGAATCCCTGTATAGCTCTATTTGTGCCCTTAGTAGGAAGGTGCACATATAGAGGTATGTAGGGGGTGCTGCAAGAATGCCAACCTTTGCAGCCATAATAGGAAATGCCACCGTTCTGGAACAAAAAAAAATCACCATATTCTTTGCTCCATAAGACGCACGCTGAGGGAAAATGCCAGTGTGTGCCAGTATTATGGAGCGAATGTATTCCACTCACCAGATCATTGACAGGCTGCAGGTGGATGATCAGATGCAGGACACAGTGTTACATAGGAATGCCATTAAGGTGCCATTAATGCCTGCCCCATCTCAGCATGGTAAAGAATGGAGGATCTGCCACGCTGTCTGTTATGGGGGATTTGGGGGGTATTCTGCATGCTGCCTGGTATAGGGGAAGGGGGGATTTTGCAAGCTGCTTACTATTGGGGATTGGGGGGCTGCAACACTACCTGCTATAGGGGGGTTGGGTGTATTTTGCACCCTTCCTTTTATAGGAGATAGGAGAGGGAGGGTTTGCATGCTGCTTGTTATAGGGGATTGCAGGAGATCTGCCACACTGGCTGTTAAAGGAGGTATTCTGCACTCTGCCTGTCATGGAGGTATTGGAGGGGATTCTGCACACAGCTTGTTACTGGAGCTTGGGGGAATTCTACACACTGCATTTTAAGGGCTGATTAGGGAGATTCTGCCATGTACTGTTTCTAGGGCGAAGGGATTTTTAGGCCACCATTTGGTTCACAATATTTTTTCTGTATTGTCCTCCTCCAAGGTGCTTCTTATAGTGCGAAGATACAGTCTTTATTCTCTCTTTACTTTAATGCAGCCGAGCAAAGATGTAGGTGCAGCGTGAGAGCAGGTGAGGGATAGGGGTGAAGTTGGAAGCAGGACAGAAATGAGGGGTGCAATGGAGAGTAACATTGTACCTTACTGCTAGCATCTTTAGAAGAAAACTTGGAATGTCAGTACTCTCATAAATTATTGGAATGAAATCTAATAAAACAGATTCAGCAAACCTACAAAAACTTTCCTAAATTTAATCAAACTGCCAGATTTTCAGTCTATTTGCTGTCGATTCTTGGGTACACCTTTTCTATTAATTTTAATGACTGCAGCTTAACGCCCTTGTTACAGTGGCATGGTGAAATATCACAGAGAGGACAGTAAATCACTTATGTTCTGGGCCTCTAGACTAATCCTTTATAGAAGCTTTTAAGACGAGGCAGTAAAGCTGTTACTTCGTTTGTAAAGAAATATTGCTCTTTTCACACATTTTATCAGCCGTTGGTTTAAC
Organism: Gastrophryne carolinensis; assembly: GCA_027917425.1. Taxonomy (NCBI): domain Eukaryota; kingdom Metazoa; phylum Chordata; class Amphibia; order Anura; family Microhylidae; genus Gastrophryne; species Gastrophryne carolinensis. The sequence continues at coordinate 155,275,716 of CM051242.1, read as the reverse complement.
ATTGTGGTCTGGAGAGGACGGTGATTAAATAAGGAGTTGATAATAAAACAATTTATGGAAATGGCAATATTAATGCAAAAGAACTTGATCTGAATTATTATTTTGAGGTTATCTTTAAAAAGTGTACCTCGTTCTTGATGCACTCAGAATCTGAACTATTTGCAGGTCTCCCAACAAATCTGTCTAACATGAGTGTTGTTTTTGAAGGGATTGTATGTACCATATAATCACGTGGCCCTAAAACTTCTATTATTTACTATTGTGCTTTTCAGGACAGATAGTTAGTGAGAGGAGGCTGCTGGAGTGAGGGACAGTGAAGAAGCGACAAAACAGAGTTGACTGGAGGGTCAGCTAGGGTGGCACATAAAAGCACATCTACCTGTTTACTGGGCATATAATACAACTCATCTGTGCCCATCTACAAAGCATTTACATGGTATTTAGCAGCATATAATACAACTCATCTGTGACCATCTGCATAGCATTTACTGGGTATTTAATACAACTCATCTGTGCCCATCTGCAAAGCATATACCGGGTATTTAAGGCAACACATCTATGCCTATCTATATTATACTTACTGTGTATTTAATACAACTAGTCTGTGCCCACATGTATTGCACTTAGTGGGTCATTAATACAACTCACCTGTGTACATCTGCATAGCATTTACTGGGTATTTAATACAATTTATCTTTGCGTATCTGCATAGCATTTACTGGGTATATAATACAACTCCAGACAACTACATATACCATATAATCATGTAGCCCTAAAACTCCTACTTTTCCACTTTTCCGGATCAATACTCAAAGCACAGAAAACGTATTTTGAAGTTTTTATTTTTTGAAATTCCCAGCCAGTGGTCGTGATCCCTCTACTGTACATGGCAGGCAGTGTTTATCGGTATGCTTTAAAACCTAATCATAATGCAGCAATACACAGGCAGCCATGGGGGCTGAGTTATAGACTGGTGGTCTACTGCTAAGGGGGTCAGGGGAACATGTTTTTACTTTTAGGTAGTGATGAGTGAGCTTGAGCTGCAAAGTTCAGGCTTGGCCGAACATGGAAACCCAAAAAACTGGCTGATTGTCCATATTGGGCATAGTTGTGATTGGCCAGGTGGAACACATGATGTATAAAAGGCAGGGCCACACATCCGGTGAGGGACAGATAGGCCTCATTTTAAAAGAAGACAAAAAAAATTTACTGGGCATATAATACAACTCATCTGTGCGTATCTGCATAGCATTTACTGGATATACAATACAACTCATCCATGCCCATCTACATAGCATTTACTGGGTATATAATACAACTCATCTGTGCCCATCTTCATAGCATTTACTGGGTATATAATACAACTCACCTGTGCCCATCTACAAAGCATTTACAGAGTATCTAACAGCATATAATACAACTCATCTGTGACCATCTGCATATCATTTACTGGGTATTTAATACAACTCATGTGTGCCCATCTGCAAAGCATTTACTGGGTATTTAATGCAACACATCTATGCCCATATGTATTGTACTTACTGTGTCTTTAATACAACTAGTCTGTGCCCATATGTATTTCCCTTACTCGGTCTTTAATACAACTAATCTGTGTACATCTGCATAGCATTTACTGGGTATTAAATACAACTCATCTGTACCTATCTGCATACCACCTGCTGGATATTCAATACAACTTATCTGTGCCCATATGCATAGCATTTACTGAGTATATAATACAATTCATCTTTGCCCATCTGCGTAGCATTTACTGGGTATTTATTACAACTAGAGGAATCAGTGAAAGGAATCAGGAAACAGTGTTTGTTCAATCTGACAGTTGTATTTCTTCAGTGTATTTTTAATGATGTGTAGAGATATTAAAGTACTTTTTCAGGCAAAACAGAAAATAAAAGCTATACACACCTTTACTCCCACGCAAACCATCGTTCCTAGTCCGGGTCTGCAGCGCTCACTTGACAGGCTGGATGCAGGTCTCTCGCCGGCCAGCACCATACACAGTGCTGCTCTTTCGTTGTGAATCTCTTCCTGTCTCGCCCCTGTCTAGCCCCCTCCATCAGTCACGGTGAGCTGTCATGCCCCCTTCACTGCAGTGAAAGGAGGGGAGGGGCGTGGTAGCTCATCATGGGGGGACATTGCCAAATCGGAGTGAGACAGGAAGAGATTCATGATGAGAGAGTGGCGCTATGTATGGTGCCAGGCGGAGAGGGACCTGCATTCAGGTGAGCACTGCAGCCCTGGACTAGGAGCAACTGTCTGCATGGGAGTAAAGGTGAGTACAGCATTTTTTTAGTTTTACCTGAAAATTTACTTTAATGTAATATTTTTGTAAATGAAAATTCTGATGATTATTTAGAAACTTATATTGGGGGGTAGAGGTTGCCCCAATAAGGTTAATGAGGTATTGAGTGGGGGTTTAACCACATTCTTTAGGACTGATTGTTTCACATTGCAGAGCATCCCAAATTAGAATTCCTTAAGGACATGGAATTGCCCAGCCTCTTGTTCCTTTATAACATTTTCTAAACTTTGCCTTCTTTTTGTGCGCGGTGAATAAGCATAAGGCTTAAGTGAACATGTGCCAGCTTAGAATTTTGAATGTAAGACATTTTTAAATACGAGAGATTAGAGTCAGCGGGGGGTTTGTTCACTTAGGCAACTTTCCTTTAATAAATTGCTGTTATTCATGATGTTCAAGCATTCAAAACCAACACTAAAAAGCTCAGAGTAATCTACAATGAATAGAAAATCATCGCAGCATTTTCAGAAAGTATTTTTTTATCCCAAAATGACTTCAATTAAATTACATCATTTGTCAGAACTAAGGTTTTAACTAAAAACTTATAACACAGAGGTTGATTCATTACTAACGCCCGGTATCGGCAGATGAGCGTTTGTATAGCGGCACTTAGAGGCTGATTTATTAATAGCGCCAGGTAGCGACAGTTGAGCGACTGTAGCGGTATTTTCACAGCGCCCGCTAGTAGTCGCTGTGCTTGGCCGTTGTTCGGTTGTTGATAGCGACTCAGTCGGTGTGCAGTAATGTTGAATACAAGGTGATGAGTCGCTATTTGACAGGTTCCGCGCTGTATGGGAGCGCATGATAGCGAATGGCCATAGCGACCGGCTCCCACCATATTCATTAACAAATCACGCTCCCAAAATTCTCGCGCTGTGAAATGCTTGTTTAAACCCCAGAGCGCTGCCGGCGATGGGTTAAAAGTAGTTTTTTAACCCCCAAACAACCATATTTTGGGAAACCAAAAAAAACAAGTTTATAAAAACATTTTGGAATATGAATACATTAATATCAGACCTGTAATAGCAATTCTGCACAATTTTTTATTTTATTTTTTTCTTACCTTCAAAAAAATATCTAACATGGCAGAAGTGGTAACAGAAATTTTCACATTAAAAAAAAAAATATATATATTAACAATTAATTATGAATATTTAAAGATTGTTCCATTGAAATGCATTGGAGAGCGCCAGGTAGCGAGAGGTCATACCTGGCGCTGGTCAAGGTCGCTCGCTGGCGCTGTGGGATGAGGCTGGAATAATGATGAATGAGTCGCTATCTGGCGCTATCTCAGTCGCTAAGCAGGATCGGCTTGATAAATGTGTGATTGTGGTGGGGAGCCGGCGTTCTCGTGGCGGTGACTGTCATTACCGTTCGCTCACCAGTCGCTACCTGGCGCTATCCCTTGTTAAATAAGGGCCTTAGAGTGACCGCTAGCAGGCTCTGTAAACATGTATCGGGCACTGTAACAGAGCGCCTCAGTCGCTGTAGTAACTTGGCCAGCATTGATGAATGTGATGTATGTTGGGCGCTCTAACACCATTACAAGGCTGTAGGGAGCAAAATGTAGCGCCAGCTCCATGCGACCGACTCTCGGCACTCCACACCATGCTTATCAAAAAAGGACACACACACAGCGTCGGCACTCTAAATATGGTCGCTATAGCATAAAGCTCCAGACTCTGAGTGATTAAAGTCTGTTTTTGAACACATATCCACCAGTAACAAAGCGAAAACACATGTAATGACATTGTTTTAACACTGTGACAATAACACTTTAGTGCCAGACCTGTAATGAAAATTCTGCATCAAAATATAAAAAGTCAAAAAAGTGCAGCCAGGAGACATCACACAATGATTTGAGCAAAAAAAAAATGTCAAACACGCTGTTTAAAGTGGACCAACACCCTCCCATGATCGGCCCGGGAATCTATAAGATTCCCGGACCGATCAGCTCCCTGACTGCGGGGCACCCCGATTGGGGGTGCCCCGCTGTGTGAAACCCCCCAGAAACCCCTAAATCCCTACCTGCTCCTCGATCCAGCGGCGCCCGCCGCCGCCTCCCGCGCATCCCTCTAGCAGGACGAGCACCCGCGCCGGTTGTTTGAGAATGGCCTGTGCGGGCGCGCGCCCTGTAAGAGTGGCGCGTGGGAGGCGGCAGCGGGCGCGCTCTCTTGTCCGTCACTGCCTCCCGCTTGTCCGCCGGCGGGGATTGGCTGCAGCGGTCACGTGGGAGCGGGGAGAGGTGAGTTTTTGGGGCTTTCTGGGGGGTTTCACCCCGATCGGGGTGCCCCACCGAAGTGGACCAAAACCCAGGATAGTCAAAATCCTGCGTGTTGGTCCACTTTAAACATAAGCAAATGAAGGGCCATTGAAATGTATGGGAGAGCGACAGTGAGCGAAAGGTAATACGTGGCGCTCTGGAAGCTAGAGCGCCGGCACTATATGGTGATCCGTCTCTAGTAATACATGTGACGCTACATGGCGCTGTTACAGTCGCTCACCAGATTCGCTTTCATAAATGTGGTTTTGCGTACAGCGCCCAGCGTTGCCTGCCGCTACTAGGCACTACCTGGTGCTATTCCTTGATGAATAAACCCATTAGAATTGAACTGAACTGTACTTTTACAGATGTCTTCAGCTGTGTCATAGTGTACCCTAACTCTCACTGACAGGCAGGGGTGGATTGGGAACAAATAACAGCCCAGGCATTTTAGGGGGAGCCTGACTAACCCACCACCAGCCAATGAGCCCAAGGAGCTTCTTAGCTGATCAATGATTTAAGTTACCAGCTGATGCAATAACATTACAGGAATAGATATATAACAGGATCTTTGGTAGAGGGTGGATATGTGATGGTATGTGATGGTATTGAAGCTTTATGGGGGGTTGTCTTGGCTGGGGGATGTTAAAATGAGGTCAGGTATGGAGGAAGGGGTTAGCTGGAGCATACACTGAGCCCAACGGGCCCTAAACTAGTGTGGCCCCACGGGGAATTCTTATCTTGCTCTATATAGCCAGTCCACCCCTATCTTGGTCTTGGTCTGTTGCACCCGAACTACCCCCCCAGACTTCTGAATTCAAGTTTTAAGCTGATACTCAGGGGACTGGTAGTGGGTGTGGATGGGTTAGAGTTCCAGACAGTGGCGTAACTAAATGTGACAGGGCCCAGGGGCAAACATTAAACGGGGCCCTTTCATGGCTCATACCATACAATTTCTCTGTCTTTCTAGGGAGGGTACAAGGGTAAATAATAGTGATGAGTTTGAGTTAGGACAGTGATACACTGGATCTAAATATTGCCTATTCAGTTTAGCTCAGCCTTCCTTTAAATTCACCTCACCCCTGGGCTATGAGACTGTAGACTAATTATGGGGACTGATATCCATAGGGCTTAGAGGCTCAGCAGCCAGTCTCTAACCATGATACAGTGGGACAGTCCCCAGCAAAGCAGGTCAGTCCCCAGTGATCTGAGGGAGACAGCAGGACACAAGCCACTAAATCGGGACTGTCTCGCAAATAGCGTGACAGTTGGTCAGTTTAAGATGGTGTTATGCACATGGGGCATAAGCAATTGGGATGCTCCCCTGTGCTGAAACAATAGCCAATAACTGTTGGTTCACTTTAAAGTTTGTGCATAACGTCCAGAGGACAGAGAATCAAATCCAGAGCCAACGACTTGTTATGCATCCCCTGACCCCAGAGCAATAGCATTCCATATAAGAAACATTAAACCATTACATCAGATAACTCAAGTCCACCTAAATCACATATGGCATCAGCAATGTCTGCAGTGCACATGGAGACATAGTAATATATTGACTATTATGAGGAGACAGATGCACAGGCAACGTTATCACAGTGATAAGGCAAATCCAGCCTGGTGGCGCTTTACTGTATATGAATAATGCAGCAGAACTTCCTGCTAAAGGGAGTCAGAGGGAAAGTATTTAAAGTCATGTGTTATGAGAAAGTCTGTATTTTTTATTAAAAAAAAAAGAATATATATATATTTATTTAGCAACTTTACTCTGGTTGCACGACCAAAAAATAAAAACAAATCCAAAGGATGTGCTGGACAGGCCACTGTGTGTTAACAATTCCACCAAGGAATCATGATAATGAAACAGTTGTGAAGATAAACACAGGCTGATTCATCATTAGCCGCAGGTAGCGACAGATGAGCGTCTGTAGCAGGCATTTTCAGAGCGCCCTCTAGTAGTCGCAGTGCTCGGCCGTGAGTCGCTTCTTTATAGCAACTCAGTCGCTGTTCAGTAATGTTGAATACATTGTGAGGAGTCGCTATTTGACCAGTACAGCGCTGTATGGGAGCGCATGTTAGCGACTGCTCATAGCGACCGACTCACACCATATTCAGGAAAAGAACAGCTTCACAAATCTCTGGCGCTGAAAAATAGTTGTTTGAAGCCCAGAGCGCAGGAGGTGGTGTGTTTAAAGTCTTTTTTCAAGCATCTATCCACTAGTAACAAAGCGAAAACATATGGAATAACATTGTAACAACATTGTAACATGAACACTTTACTGCCAGACCTGTAATGTCATTTCTGAGGAAATATTTAAAAAATGAAAAAATTATGAAAAAAACTGTTTTTTCAATGCCAGAAGCGGTCAAAGAATTATTTGTGATTTTTTTGAAAAAAAAAAAAAAAACCTGTTTAAAGAGAAGAAAAGGATCGTCCATTGATGAATCAGACGCTACATGGCGCTATTCCAGTCGCTAAACAGATTCTGCTTGATAAATGTGTAATTGAGTGCCGTGTCCGGTGTTGACCAGTCGCTATCTGTCGCTACCTCTCATTAACCAGGCGCTACCTGACGCCATCCCTTCTTAAATAAGGGCCTAAGACAAAAAAAAAATAACCAATAGTGGCTCCCTTCTACTGCCCTCGTGTAATATAAAAATTCTTAATAAAGCAATATTTATCACAATACACTGCAGTCAAAATGTGAAAACATTTCCAACAATTAGATACAATAAATAATTAAAGTATCTCTAGGCACACCAATAACCTATGAATTAAAGATCCGGATCTTTAATACAATGATATTTAAATGTGGAACACTAGTGCCTCCTGCATTAAACGACTACGACAACATAATCACAGTGAATTAACATAAATCTATATACAGTATATATATATATATATATATATATATATATATATATAAGTAATTATCCAGAAACTCTAAATTAAATTCCAGACCAAGCAAATAATAAAAACCATACATACTCACCTTAGTTCCCCGCAGCTGATTAGTTCTAGTTCGTTGTCTGAAACGTAACACTGCTGAGATCCATTCGCTACATCCTGGTTCTTCCGCAGAGGCTAAGCAGCTGGCTCCTGGTACAGGTCCAATGCTCTTCCATCTATTCAAGCTCCGAATCTCCAGTTTTTATAAAACGGTTTTAATTCTCATTTACACCTAATTACTGAATGTTTCTTTTGTTCCCATTCCCTACAAGATTCCCTCCAAACGACCTGATTCAATCACAACTATTTCCTGTTATTCTATCTTTTCTCAATAAGTCTAGATCCTTCACCTAGTTCTGAATCCTATTACTACCTTTTAGAGCAGGCCCACCAACAGGTCATATTTTGAGGATCTCCACATAGCTGGCTCTGTAGGCGGCTCTATAGCTCTGCTTATGCACTATTTCACTACTACTTCACTGGTGCTTCAAAACATGACCTGTTGGCAGGCCTTGCGGCTTGGGGACTCCTGTTCGAGAGAATTTCTCTGTTTACTAATGGCTCTCACTACCACCCTTTAGTATCTAACTGTATTAGCTAATTATTTCCCAATACAGTTCTATGGATATAATTTCACTGGAAAGACTCTAGGAATTGCTTGAGTCAGATCATAAGCTTGTCTGAAGAAGTGAGTTTTGAGGGCACTTTTAAAGGCTTGGCGTGATGGAGAGTGGCAGATTGAGCGGGGAAGTGCATTCCAGAGAAGTGGGGAGGCACGGGAGAAGTCTTGAAGGCGGGAGTGCCAGGAGGTAACCAAGGAGGAGTACAGAAGAATGTCAGAGGCAGAGCAGAGGTTGGCGCTTGGGTTGGTAACGCTGGATCAGAGATGAAATGTAGGAAGGGGCCTGGTTAGAGAGAGCTTTGTAGGTAAGTGATAGAAGTTTGAACTGAACTCTATGGGAGACAGGTAACCAGTGGAGGGATTGACAGAGGGGGGCAGCAATGGAGAAGAGCAAGAAAAGGTAGAACAGGCGAGCAGCCGAGTTTAGAACAGACTGGAGGGGTGCCAGTCTGTTTGTCGGCAAACCACAGAGAAGGGTGTTGCAGTAGTCCAGTCGGGATATGACCAGGGCAGGCACTAACATTTTAGTGGTATCAGGTGAGAGGAAGGGATGGATGCGGAAAAGAATTTTGAGTTGGAGACAACAGGAGGTGGCTAGGGAGTGAATGTGAGGTGTGAATGAGAGAGAGGAGTCCAGAATGACAGGCATCGAGCTAGAAAGCAACCCTGCCATTTAGCTATCTAGATCAACTGGTGGCCTACATAAAAGGTGTCTCATTACCAAGGTGCCACACAAGAAATGTCTCATGAGGGGTAAAACCAGTGAGCTCTTTCAAGACCTTTGCCAGCAAAATCATACTGATGGCATTGGTTACAGACAAATTTCTGATGGTTCCAGTGAGCCCTGTTGGGGCCATAATCGGGAAGCGGAAGGAACATCATTTCACCATAAGTCATCTATGACCAGGTGCTCCCCCGAATGAAAATAATTATCAGAAGAGTTGTACAGGTGCCAAGACCATCTGTGTAGAGCTACAGAAAGACCTGGAATCATTAGGCACATTTGGCCTGATGCAGAGCCTCCCCCGATCTGACCTTATGTTGTTCCGTTTTTCCTATGGCCCGTTTTGCTTACATTTGTCCCGGGATTCAAATGTGATGCAGAGCCGCGGTCGGGCGAGCTCCGTTAATGCTCCGTGTATGTGTCTTCAATCGGGAAGTGTTTTTCCCCTCACGGGTGCTTTCCGTGTGGTCGTGGGTTCCGTTGCCGTTCCCATGGACGATCCGTTTTTTGGTCCTTTTTCTTGCGTTTCCAAACGTAGCTTCTTGCCATCTGTTTCCGTTTTCACCCCGATTCCGACTGTTTTTCCGTGTATACTTACATTTCTATGGTTTTCCTGTTGTCAATCTGGGTCCACGCAAGCGCACATCCCTAGTCCTCCCTCAAGCTTTCACCATACAACAAACTGACACTTTTACCAACACCAAAACTTACCTTCAAATAATATCCTTCTTCTTCTTCTTCCTCCTCCTCTTCTTTCCTGTGTTTAATGCTTACCTTAATCTGTTCTCCTTCTTCTTTTTCTTCTTCTTCCCTGTGTTTAATGCTTACCTTAATCTGTTCTTCTTTTTCTTCTTCTCCTTCTTCTTCCTCCTATTCCTTGTCCCATATACTTACCTTTTGGGACATGTAACTGTATGGTTATGTTGTGAGACAGTGGCAGGAAAGAGAACACACCACACATTTTTTTTTTTTACTTAAACTTTTTTTTATTAAAATTGTAAAAACTTTTTTGTAAAATTGTTAAACCTTTTTTTCATTTTTTAAATTTTGAAGAACAGCACAGGAGGCTCTTCTTGTTCTTCATTGTTGGCCTTTTCTTTGATCTGTGAATGAAAAACATCATCAGTTTTGCCTTGTAACTATTTTGTGCCTATCTAGGGTTTTTTTTTGGTCCATTTTTAGGGTTAATTTTGCCCTAAGTTATTTCATTAATGTGTATTGGACCATGTTTTTCTAGTTTTGGGCAGGAGTTTAAACTACATGTATGATATCTAGGATAAACTTACAAGGCTTGTGGCCAACAGTGCGTCTGGGGCGCAACCTCCTCCCTGGGTCCACCATCTCTTGCTGCTGTGAAGCTGTTTGGATCAAAAATAGAGATGAGCGAACTTCTTGAAAGTTCGATTCGGGCGATTCGCCGAATTTCCCCAAGAAATTCGGGTTCGCCCGAATCGAACTTTCACGAATCGCTCATCTGAAAAAAAAAATGCCGGCATGGTGGGAGTGGGCAGGCTGGCTACGGCTGTCAGCGGGCCGGCCTGCCCACTCCCACCATGCCGGCATTTGTTTAAAAAGCAAACACTTACCTGCATGGTCGGAGCGTGGAGGCCGGCGCCGCTCTCAGGCGCCCTCTGATGACGCGCTCTCTAATGACGCGTCCTCTGATGACAGCTGAGAGCGGCGCCGGCCTCCACGCTCCGGCGCCGCTCTCAGCTGTCATCAGAGGGCGCGTCATCAAAGGGCGCCTGAGAGCAGCGCCGGCCTCCATGCTCCGACCATGCAGGTAAGTGTTTGCTTTTTAAACAAATGCTTCCGCCGCCCGCTGACAGCGTAGCCGGCCTGCCCGCTCCCACCATGCCGGCATTTTTTTTTTTATTTCAGGGAAAATTCGATCGGCACGAACCAAAAATAAATTCGGGTTCGTGCCGAATCGAATTTTCCCTGAATTTTGGAGCAAATTCTGGTTCGTCCGAACCGGTTCGCTCATCCCTAATCAAAAACACAAGGATATTATTGACTCTTTGTGCCTCCTGAATGTCAGATTAGGTTAGGCTTCTATGTATCAAATCACTCACCTTCCCCAGGCACCTTTTTAGCTTGCCCTGCTTCATCCACTCTCCTTTTGGATGGTCCTGCGACGTCATAATCTAAAAATAACAATAGTGCACATTAGTATATGTCTTTATTGCATGTATCTGGACATATGTAGGTTTGAGAGTCTTACCGGCCCCTCCCCCCCCCGTATACTGAGGTCCAGTGGCACCTCAAAGTCACTGGCAGAGGAGGGGGTGGGCGTTGGCACTGGCGTGGCACCACCTATACCTTCCCCAGTAAGTCCCAACACTGGGCTGCGGGTTCTTGTCCGGGTGGGGCGGATAATTCCATTCATTCGCTGCAATATAAACACAATCATAAACACAGGCCCAGGCAAGGGCAGTGTGAGTATTGCATGTCATGTATCAACACCTGGAAAGTGCTTGGCAAAGTACCGCCTCACCCGGGGCCTATGCCTCCTCTTCAAATCAGACCAGTGTTGGGTGATCTGGGTGAAGGTATAGGTGGTTCCCGAAATCCGGGCAATCGCGTCCACCACCGCCAGTGCCAATGTACTCTTTTCGAAGTCGCACGGCAGGAAATCATAACGGTTTCTCGGCATCATCTGTTTGAAAAAAGCACAAAGGCACAGCATTTATTGACACAAATAGATGACAAAGTCTCATGCCCTATCTAAAGCCAGTTTCTGACCCTCATTCCTACTCACATGTGCCTACTTAGTCTATCTGCCTCTAGGCTAGTGTGCTGCTGCGTACATGTTTAAAACTAAGGTGGTCTAGTAGTTTAGTTTAACAAGTCAGTTTGTCCTCACTAATCTTGCCCTGCCATGGCTATTTTCTGTTTAGCGGCTTGTGCGCGCACATACACGCACGCTCGCCTACTCACATCCATGATAATTTTGTCCTGCTCCTCCGTATATATGGCGGGCGACATGTTTGGGCAGCTTCCGGATCAGGTTATGACGTTCCCCCGCGGTGGCGTGCGTTCCCCCGCGCTGCAGAACACGCCCTCACGGGAAAATTATTTCAAGTTCAAGGCACTCAGCTCTGTGTTGTTTACCATATTACTATGCCCAGGCCAAAAGGGAGCCGTAAGACCCCCAAAAGCCCAGAGCAACATGCTCGCCGCACAGAGAGACATCAGGGACCACCACACAAGAGCAGGCACAGGAGCCGGGACGGACATGGCCATAGTCAAAGGGGGGATAAGCCAGCCACACAGGCTGCTCGGACCAAACGCAGTAGCAAGGAGCCCTTGGCCCAGTCGCCCCCACCTGCTAAATCATCCAGGGCTCACAAAGGACACAAAGCTCGAGCAACCCAGCAGCCTCCACCTCCTCCACCCAGAAAGCGTGTGGCTAAATCCAGCCACACCACAAAGGGTAAGTGTAGGGCCAAAACCACTAGCCCACCCAGGCCAACCACCCCTCCTCCTCGGCTCTCTGTGTCCCCAAGTACCACCAGCACGGGGTCACAAGAGAGCTCCACAGGTGCCAGCTCAACAGGCACCCTGCCATTATCACATAGCACCCCCCACAGTCCTTCACAGTCACCCATCAGCCCAAGAAACCTAAACTACTCCCCAGACAGCCAGCCATCAATGTCGTCTGATGCTGGGGACACCACACACCCATGTGGGCACCAGCTGCGACGTGGCTCACTTACAGCCCGTTTCTGTGATGTGCAAAGCATGGCTGTAGCCACTGGTGTTTGTAAGCACTATGATGCCCTATTTGGGCATCATTCAAAGTCAACCCCAAAGCATGCCAAGCAGGAGATTTGGGAGCACATTTGCCGGCAAGTGAATAGTGTAGGTTCTGTGAGGAGGGATGTGGAGTAAAATAAAAGAAAATTTGGGGACCTTAAATATTATGGGAAAAAAAATGGACATGCGCCGCCAGCAGAGGTAAAGCCCATTTAGAGTGTAACTGAATAGACAGGCTGCTTTGTAACACTTATTATGTGTGCTTCACTATTCCCCAGCCTGCAGACAGGGGGTGGAATCCCAAATAAAATCATACTAACACCAGTGGAAGAGCATGTGTTGACCTATATTCACCGGGCAACCCTTCATGGCCTGCCAGGGGGACAAGACACAGACAGGAATGTCACGTCCAGAGGTGAGTATTTTTTGACATTGAGACTTTTTAATGTGGACCCAAACTGTTGTATACTCCTTACAACACACTTGTCTTTCCTGAAACCTAAAAAGTACATTATCTCGTCCCAGAACCAACAGATGCCACGCCACAAGGACAAGCTACCCCTGCATTGGCCCGGAGGAACACGCCACAACAGCCTTGTGCCAACACCAACCAACCTGAGTGTACGGATGAGGTAAGTCAATGGACCACTGTGTTGCCAAATGAAATTGCACTTGCCTACATTTAAGTGAAAATAGTGGCCTCACTACCTGCTACCTTTCTTGGCATACCCTACCTACCCAGCCCACCCATTATAGAAGTTTTCGGGATTTGGAGGAGCCAAGGCCACCAGACCCAGTGGGACAACATCCAAAACAACAGCCCCAGCAAGTGCAGTCCCTGCTGGCCACTACCCATACCTCAGGGGCACAAACCTCTGCTGCCGTGGACAGTGGCCGCACAACAGATTCAACGACCAGGCAGCAACCTGCAGCCACTCCATCGGTACCAGACGCACCCACCCGTGCCAGTGGCAGAACACAGCCACGTCGCCATATCAGCCAGAGGAGGCATCTGCAGCTAATGGAGGAAGCATGGCACCAGGAGAACGCGGAGTTCACAGCTAACACACAGAGGTTTAATGAAACAGTGTGTTCACAAATCACCTCGATGTCCCAACAACTTGATTTTATGAATCAAAATTTGTCCGGCCTGCTTGGCGAAACAAGAGAAATAAGCAGGCAGATGGCGGGAATGGTCCAGCAATGGCAGTTAATCAATCAGAGCCTTGCTCATATTGCCACTAACATGCAGCAACCCCATACATCAACTTCCTCCTCCTACTCTACCTACCACTGAAGGCATGTGTTTATGGATTGATTCTGGTTAGCAGTACTCAACACTACCCAAACACAAAACACATGCTCTTACACAACCCCACATTAAACAGTAAAAAAATAGTCAACAATGTTTGTCACATTTTTTTTTTAAGCAAACAAAAGAAAAAGGGCACACATTGGCCAAAATGAAGGAAAATTATGCAAAAACATGGTCCACAAGCTGGGCACGGATCGCCTGTGCCGACCCACTTTGTGTGCCAGAGTATGGAGGTGTTGCTTCCTGGGAAAGGTCCAAAGCGCCCTCAGGAATGGAAACGTATCTTTGGACACGGCTCTGGATGGCAAGGTTGTGCAGGACCCCACACCCAATAATTATCTTCATAACCTTGCCGGGTTCATACTGGAGGGCACCCCCAGTCTGGTCCATACAACGGAACCGCATCTTGAGTAAGCCAAAGGCACGTTCCACCACAGAGCGAGTCCTCCTATGGGCAGAGTTATAACGCTCCTGGGCTGGCGAGGATGGGTGGAGGATGAGGGTAAGCAACCAAGGAAGCAAAGGATACCCCGAATCACCTGCAAAAAAAAAAATAAGGACTCACCATAATGCAAACATCACATGACAAATGGGCCCCTTTGCCACATATGTAGTGGCAGGCCCCATAACTAGCCTAGACATACAAAACAAAACAACAAAGCTATAAAGTAGAGCTAAACAAGTCCCATCCTGCAAATAAGGAAGAGCTACAAGTACATTACATGCTACTTCCTAATACTGCATGTTAGGTTACCTAACAATGCTAACAACAGGGAGCAACAGACAGAGGGCTAAGGTGAAGCGGATCATTAATGTGCTGATTAGCATTCAAGAATTAATGAACAGGGACATAGGTCAGCTGTGCAGTGTCAGTGCGAAGCACAGTTCTGATGAGGCAACATGCACATCCACCCAGCAGACTCCTATACAATGACTCTGGGATGAAACATAGCTTCCAAATGTATGGAATCACAAGCAAGGCCATAGGAGGAAATACTGGTAAGTAAGTGAGTGGAAAATTCGACTGTTTCATTGGAGTGTCTAACAGATTAGTGGGGTACAGACACAAACCAAACAGAAAAATCATGCAGGACGGCAACAACAATTTGTTAGCACATACCCAGTAGCCATCCTCCAGACAGATCTCCAGATTCAAACCGACCAAAGAGGCTGGAGTTCCTCAAAATGTGGGAGTCGTGGGAGGATCCAGGAAACGCAGCAAATAGGCTCAGAAACTGGAGATCGGGGCCGGACACTGCCTGAACATTAATTGAGTGGCCCATATTCCTGTTCCTGCAAAAGCACAATAAAAATGGAATTAGTGGGCCCAAAAGGAAAAAATAAAAAAAAAAGATGCATTCACATAAGCCACATCTAAAACCACTGGAGGTTGGGTATACACAGGATGCAGCTCTGCTTTCAGACAATTAAAAAAAATCCACATTGAAAAAATGAAAATGTATGTGCTACATTGCAGACACATGCTGACCTAAACCACATACCTGAACAGATATTCCTGAGCAGCAGGCGGAACCAACGCAACATGGGTACAATCGATGGCACCCATGACGTTGGGCATGTTGGCTATATTATAAAAGCCCAGCTTAACCGCATTCCAGGCTTCCGCTGTGTCTGGGAAAAAGATGTAGTTTAGTGCCAGGGAAGCCATGCCATCCTAAAACTTTGTAAGGCTGCGGCTCAGCGTAGACTGGGACATCCCCATGGAGAAGGCACCCAGGCTCTGGAACGAGCCGTTTGCACAAAACTGCAGGCAACCAACCAATTTGGTCATACCTGCAATTGCATGCCCCTTCCTTGTGGTGCGGGCTAACCATAGACGCAGCTGACTATACAAGTCATGGAGAGAAACACGGTTAAGGCGGGTGAGCTCGAATAGCTCAAGGTCATGCATGCCATCATTGTCTAGATGTGTGCGGTGCAGCCGGGTTTCTGCCATGCTCAAACGGACCAGACCGCGTAGCCAGGGTCCTTGATGCTCGCGCACAGCAGAATGCATCACGGAACACAGATACGGCTGCTAACAATGGCCGTAAGTTGAGCGCCCACACCCTCGTTTTATTGGGCTGATTTCAATCGGAAACAAGGCTTGGAATCAGTTTGAAAAACGGAATAATCAACGGCCAGTCCGTTTTCACAGAGTTCTGCCACTTGCGAGCCGACACACGTAAAGGCGCGCGCAGGAAAACCTGAACGCATACACGCACACAAAAAGCAACGGAGCACCCTTTAATGACCCGATCACAGCCCAAAAGCAACGGGAAAACGCACGGGATAGCTGAACGAGGAGGCTCTGCATCAGGCCAATTGTTCTAAAGAAAACAATAAGTAATGCATTTAACCTCCACTTGTTTTACCATATAATTAGCATTTTCCATTGACTTCAAACTCTACCAGTTATTCTGTAATTAGCCCCTTTACTTGGAGAATGTATTGAACACATATGGGTATCCTCTCTTAGCAAGTCAGCAAAATGGAAAACATGTCAAAAGGCACTAATGGTACTGTAAACTCATTTCCTTATTCAATAATAACAAAAAACAATTCTACATTCCAGTAAAAAACTAGCTAACACTTTTTATTTGACTTATATATATATTTCTGCCCCATAAGACGCACCCGCACATAAGACTAACCCAGGATTTGAAGGAGGAAAATAAGAAAAAAAATATTCTGAACCAAATGGTGTGCTCAAATACTCCCCCCCCATCACCCTATTACAGACAGTGTGCAGAATCCCCCCAATCACCCCATTACAAACCCAACATTACAGACATTGTGCGTGGCATCCTAAATACAAGGCATTGTGTGTGGCATCACAAATACAGGCAGTGTGTGTGGCATCGCAAATACAAGGCAGTGTGTGGCATCACAAATACAGGCAGTGTGTGGCATCACAAATACAGGCAGTGTGTGTGGCATCGCAAACACAGGCAGTGTGTGGCATCGCAAATACAGGCAGTGTGTGTGGCATCCCAAGCACAGGCAGTGTGTGGCATCGCAAATACAGGCAGTGTGCGTGGCATTCCAAATACAGGCAGTGTGTGTGCCATCCCAAATACAAGGCAGTGTGTGTGGCATCCCAAGCACAGGCAGTATGTGGCATCGCAAATACAGGCAGTGTGTGTGGCAACCCAAATACAGGCAGTGTGTGTGGCATCCCAAATATAGGCAGTGTGTGTGCCATCCCAAATACAAGGCAGTGTGTGTGGCATCCCAAGCACAGGCAGTGTGTGGCATCGCAAATACGGGCAGTGTGTGTGGCATCACAAATACAGGCAGTGTGTGTGGCATCGCAAATACAGGCAGTGTGTGTAGCATCGCAAATACAGGCAGTGTGTGTGGCATCACAAATACAGGCAGTGTGTGTGGCATCACAAATACAGGCAGTGTGTGTGGCATCGCAAATACAGGCAGTGTGTGTGGCATCACAAATACAGGCAGTGTGTGTAGCATCGCAAATACAGGCAGTGTGTGTGGCATCGCAAATACAGGCAGTGTGTGTAGCATCGCAAATACAGGCAGTGTGTGTGGCATCACAAATACAGGCAGTGTGTGTGGCATCACAAATACAGGCAGTGTGTAGCATCGCAAATACAGGCAGTGTGTGTGGCATCACAAATACAGGCAGTGTGTGTGGCATCACAAATACAGGCAGTGTGTGGCATCGCAAATACAGGCAGTGTGTGGCATCGCAAATACAGGCAGTGTGTGTGGCATCCCAAGCACAGGCAGTGTGTGGCATCGCAAATACAGGCATTGTGCGTGGCATTCCAAATACAGGCAGTGTGTGTGCCATCCCAAATACAAGGCAGTGTGTGTGGCATCCCAAGCACAGGCAGTGTGTGGCATCGCAAATAAAGGCAGTGTGTGTGGCAACCGAAATACAGGCAGTGTGTGTGGCATCCAAAATATAGGCAGTGTGTGTGTGCCATCCCAAATACAAGGCAGTGTGTGTGGCATCCCAAGCACAGGCAGTGTGTGGCATCGCAAATACGGCAGTGTGTGTGGCATCGAAAATACAGGCAGTGTGTGTAGCATCGCAAATACAGGCAGTGTGTGTGGCATCACAAATACAGGCAGTGTGTGTGGCATCCCAAATACAGGCAGTGTGTGTGGCATCGCAAATACAGGCAGTGTGTGTAGCATCGCAAATACAGGCAGTGTGTGTGGCATCGCAAATACAGGCAGTGTGTGTGGCAACGCAAATACAGGCAGTGTGTGGCATCCCAAATACAGGCAGTGTGTGGCATCCCAAATACAGGCAGTGTGTGTAGCATCGCAAATACAGGCAGTGTGTGGCATCGCAAATACAGGCAGTGTGTGTGGCATCCCAAATACAGGCAGTGTGTGTGGCATCGCAAATACAGGCAGTGTGTGGCATCCCAAATACAGGCAGTGTGTGGCATCCCAAATACAGGCAGTGTGTGTGCCATCCCAAATACAGGGAGTGTGTGGCATCCCAAATACAGGCAGTGTGTGGCATCCCAAATACAGGCAGTGTGTGTGCCATCCCAAATACAGGCAGTGTGTGTAGCATCCCAAATACAGGCAGTGTGTGTGGCACCCCAAAGACAGGCAGTGCGAGACATCCCAAATATAGACAATATGCAGCATGCCCCCTCACATTCCCGAGCTCCCACGTCACAGACAGACCCTGCTGACCTAAAGAGAGGTAGGCAGACACACACACACAGAAAACACATTACCACGGCCCTCATCTGCCACTGCCTGCTGTCTCCGCTTCTGCCGCTTCCGCTGTCCTCAGCCTGAATATACACAAGCTCCCGTGTAGCCGTTTCAGGCTCCCGGGTGTGAGTGGGTTGTGACTCGGCACCAGTGTAACTGGATGTTGGCACGAGTCACAGGCCACACCCATGCAGTTGCCAGGGGAATTGGTGCCCAGGGAACATGTTTATGTGCAGATGACCAGCAGTGGAGGTGGCGGCCAGTAGTGGCAGAGAAATAGAATAAGTAACGTGGTGTAATGTGGTTACTTAGGTTTTGCCATTAGAGAGCAGTAGAGGGATAGGCTATATAAGAAGGAGCGGAGGTGATAGTATACAGTTCCAGAGGGCATGGGAATAGAGCCCTGCAGAGAAGCCACCATGTGAAGCTAAGTTCCCGATCTGTGGTATGCCGAAGTGCAGCTGGACCTGAGAGAGAGACGTTTTTGAGTTACAGAATGCCATAGGGACCTGTAAGAAGGCAAGGGGGAGGTGAAGTGTGCCCCTGAAGTGCAGTTGCTGAAGTTCCCTGGGAGTGGAAGGGAAGAGGACTTAGGTCCTTGTGTCTGGTGTCCCTGTTGAGTCTTCACAAGAGAGGTGAAGAACACCAGCTTGGGACCTGAAAGTTAGGGGTCACGGGGAGGTGCCCATGGAGCAAGGCTCATTGGGATTCAAGGAGGAGATTCCCAGAAAGGAGAGAGAACAGAAGAAGACCGCATTGAGAGGTACTGGGGAAGAAACTGTTTTGCTGTTGAACTGTGTTGAATAAAAACGTGCTGGAGAGTGAAGTGTTCAATAAAGAAGGGGCATCCCACAAAAAACTGCAACGTATTTGTTTGGATCAAAGGCACACCAACACACCAAGTTTAGTTTGCAAATAAAAATTGTATTAAAGATAGATATATGTACAAAACATAGTGTAGACATGTCACTGGAGAAGTGATCGAGGGGGTGTACATTTCACCTAGGTTACTACGCTGGGTGAGATGGTAAGTCCAGGATTGATTTGTTTCCCAGCAGTGATATGAGGCTGAGGTGTTGTTTAATTTTGCCGGGCCTGGATTTATATGGAATGGCAGGTAGGTTTGGTAGAGGGACCTGTCATTCCACACCTCCCCGATCCAGTTTGGGTTTTGAATCAGGTGAGCTCTGATCCTAATTAGCCTGGGAGGTAAAAGCTCTGCAGAGACTGCAGGCTATTGCTCTCAGCCTGAAATGAACAGCCTGTGTGTGTCTGTGAAGGAAGCTGCGAACGCAGCCACTGCTGGAGCTAAAAACTCACCCTGCGATGTCCAGGCGAACGCTGTATTTTGAAAGTGTCAGCTAGGTGAGAAGAACCTGCTAGTAAGCGCCCAGACGGGCTAGGTCTTTATTTTGTTTTGTACACTAAAGAAGCACGCTGCTGCTGTATGTTTTGTTTACTGGACTGTTTATGCCATGAATAAACGCCAAGACCTGCTTTTATAACACCTAAGTCTGTCGTGAACTGTGTCCAAACACACCATCCCCCGGGAAGATCCCTACAATTGGTGCTGCGGAGCGGGCAAAACGGTTGCTAGGGGCAACGGTGTGGACAGACTTGGCTACAGCTGCCTATGTCTTGGGTGAAAGCTGCAACTACACTCCAAGAACAGTCGGGCAACATGGAGGAGATGCTGAAGCAGTTTATGCAAGTAAGTTTGCAACAACAACAGGCCCAGATAGAGGCTAATAGACGCCATGAACAGACCATGGCTGCCCAACAACAACTTATTGAACACCTGATTGCAAAACAAGAGGCGCCTGTGGTTGCTAACCCCCACACAGTGGTGCGAGCCGCTCCAGAGACTTTTGATGTGAAAAGAGCTGTGCAGCGAGCGCTGCAAAAGATGACTGCTGAGGATGATGTTGAGGCCTTCCTAACTGGGTTTGAGCGTGCGGCTGAGCGAGAGAAGTTACCCGTCGCTGAGTGGGCAGAGGTAATTGCGCCCTATTTAACAGGGGAACCTCAAAAGGCCTACTATGACCTCAGTGAGCAAGAGGTTAAGGACTATACTCGGCTAAAAGCGGAGATACTTGCCCGGCTAGGCGTTACTACTGCGGTCCGTGCCAGGAGGGTACGCAACTGGAGCTACAGTTTGGACAAATCGGCGAGGTCCCAGATGTATGACCTGATCCATTTGGCGAGGAAGTGGTTGGAGCCAGACACTTCTACTCCTGCACAGATCCTAGAGAGGGTTGTGATGGACCGCTACCTCCGAGCACTTCCTGCTGACCTGCAACGCTGGGTGGGACAAGGTGACCCTAAGAATGCAAACGAACTTGTCAACCTTGTGGAGAGATTCCAGGCGACTGAGGACTACCTCCGTGATGTTTCTGCAGCCTCCTCACCTCCCCGGAGTGCCAGATCTGTGCCATCAGCTGGTAAGAGACTTCCATCTATTGGGGGAGTGTGGAGGGGTGCTGAGGGAGGAAAAAGGGCTCAAGTGGTGTCTCAGGGGCAAAAGACTGGAGATGGTCCCGGGTGGCTAAGTAGCCCTAAAAAGGACTCCTGGCCAAGGAGAACAGGCTCTATCCAGTGCTGGAGATGCCATGAGACGGGACACGTGTCTGCCCATTGCCCTCTTACCACTGAGCCCATGGACTGTGAGGTTAGTCGGCGTCAGTCGCTATTTGCGGAACCATCTTGTGTTGCAGTTCCTGGACTAGAGACTGAACCGCAAATCTGCGACATTACAATTAATGACTTTCCTGTTAAGGCGTTGCTGGACTCAGGAAGCCTCGTAACCTTGGTGCATGCCAGCCTGGTGGCTGGGGACTTTGAGTGTAAAAAGCATATGAGTGTTGTTTGTATACATGGGGATACAAAAGTGTACCCTATAGTGCTGGCTGAAGTCGGGACTAAACAAGGCACCGTACAATATGAAGTGGGTGTGGTTAAAAATCTCATGCACAACGTAATACTGGGGCGCGATTTTCCACTATTCTGGGCTCTCTGGGGAAAAAGAAAATCCCCCGAAAGGAGTGAGGATACTCCTAAGGTTGTTGCGTTACCCCCTGTAAATGATAAAAGTGTGCAGGATGAAAATAATTGTTTTCCTTTGCAGGTCCTGGCTGGAGAGGAGGAGGCTCCTCCCACTGAGCAAAATATACCCGACTTAGAGGTGTCTAGGGATAATTTTGGGACTGCACAGTTACAGGACCCCACTCTCAAAAATGCGAGAGAGCAGGTTGCTGTCATGAATGGGGTACCTCAGGAACCAGATGCTGAGAAAAGATTTCCACATTTTTCTGTGACTAATGATCTTTTCTATAGAGTCACTAAGGTTAAGGATGAGATTGTGGAACAGCTTCTGGTGCCTAAGCCGTACCGGCGTCAGGTGCTGGACATGGCACATAACCATGTTCTTGGGGGACACTTGGGGACTGACAAAACGCAGGAGAGGGTTCTCCAGAGGTTCTACTGGCCGGCGATATATGGTGATATTAAAAAGTACTGCGAGTCGTGCCCCACATGTCAGCTTAGTGCCCCAGTGTCACATTTTCGCAGTCCTTTGGTTTCGCTCCCTATTATAGAGGTGCCTTTTGAGCGTATAGCCATGGATTTAGTGGGTCCCATTGTAAAATCCGCTAGAGGACACCAATATATTCTGGTGGTCATGGATTATGCGACCCGCTATCCTGAAGCTGTGCCCTTAAGAAACACCGCATCTAAAACAATTGCACGTGAGTTGTTTTATATGTTCTCTAGGACTGGAATCCCCAAAGAAATCCTAACTGACCAAGGTACACCCTTTATGTCAAAGGTGATGAAGGAGTTATGCAAACTATTTAAAATCTCACCCATCCGTACCTCTGTATACCACCCCCAGACGGACGGATTGGTGGAGAGATTTAACAAAACTTTGAAACATATGCTGAAAAAAGTGGTGGAAAAAGATGGCCGTGACTGGGATCATTTGTTACCCTACCTCATGTTTGCTATTAGGGAAGTGCCCCAAGCGTCCACAGGGTTCTCACCATTCGAGTTGGTCTATGGTCGTCACCCTAGGGGTCTACTGGACATTGCAAAAGAGACATGGGAGAGCGAGTCCACCCCATACAAGAGCGTTATTGAGCATGTAGCACAAATGCAGGACCGTATAGCCGCTGTAATGCCCCTAGTAAGGGAACACCTC
Organism: Gastrophryne carolinensis; assembly: GCA_027917425.1. Lineage (NCBI taxonomy): Eukaryota > Metazoa > Chordata > Amphibia > Anura > Microhylidae > Gastrophryne > Gastrophryne carolinensis. The sequence goes on along the minus strand of CM051242.1, from coordinate 155,252,861 downwards.
CAGAGGGCGCAAGAGGCCCAAAGTAGAATTTACAACCGGTCTGCAAGAATCAGGACATTTAACCCAGGCGATAGGGTCCTTATACTAGTTCCCACTGTTGAGAGTAAATTCCTGGCGAAGTGGCAAGGTCCCTATGAAATTGTGGAAAAGGTCAGTGAGGTGAACTACAAGGTGCACCAACCAGGTAGAAGGAAGCCTTTCCAAGTTTACCACGTAAACTTGATTAAGCCCTGGAAAGACAGGGAATCCTTGGGGGCGACAAATACTGTTAGTAATTTGTCACAACCAATCCCTCCAGTCAAGGTTGGTGATACCCTATCAGTGTCACAGAAACAGGAGGCTCAGGAATTTTTACAGAAAAACAAAGACAAGTTTTCTGACCTCCCAGGGCGTACACACCTCATCTATCATCACATTGAAACTGAGCCTAGAAGCAGAGTAAACCTCAAGCCCTATAGGATCCCGGAAGCCCGTAGGGAAGCCGTATCTGCCGAGGTAAAGCGTATGCTTGATCTGGGAGTAATTGAGGTGTCACAGAGTGAATGGTCCAGCCCGATTGTATTAATCCCAAAGCCTAATGGAACTTGGAGGTTCTGTAACGATTTCAGAAAGTTGAATGAGATCTCAAAATTCGATGCCTATCCTATGCCCAGGGTAGATGAGTTGATTGAGAAGTTGGGTAATGCCAGATACATAACCACCCTCGATCTCACAAAGGGCTATTGGCAGATTCCACTTACTAATGAGGCTAAAGAGAAAACTGCATTCTCCACCCCTGATGGGCTATTCCAGTATGTAGTGATGCCGTTCGGGTTACATGGAGCACCTGCGACTTTCCAGAGGTTGATGGACTTGATTTTGCGACCACATCGTGATTACTCAGCTGCCTACCTCGATGATGTGGTCATTTTTAGCCCTGATTGGGAAAGTCACCTCTGTAAGGTACAGGCTGTATTGGATACCATAAGTGATGCGGGGTTGACCATAAATGCCGAGAAGTGTGCAATAGCCCTAGAAGAGGCCAAGTATCTGGGCTACATTATTGGAAGAGGGTTGATTAAGCCACAGCTTAATAAAGTGGAGGCAATACAGAATTGGCCTAGACCCCTGACAAAGAAACAGGTCAGAGCTTTCCTTGGTATTACGGGCTATTACCGTAGATTTGTGCCGAACTTCGCCTCAGTTGCTGCTCCCCTAACTGACTTGACCAAGGGCGGAAAGAGAGCCATGATCACGTGGACTCCAGAGGCCGAGAAGGCTTTCCAAAGCTTTAAGTCTGCCTTGTGCCAACAACCTGTGTTAGTTACCCCCGATTTCAGGCGAGAATTTCTGGTCCAGACAGATGCTTCTAACACAGGCTTAGGTGCAGTACTCTCACAAGTAGTAAATGGTGAGGAGCATCCGGTGATGTACTTGAGTAGAAAGCTAACCCCGGCCGAAAAAAATTATGCCATTGTGGAGCGAGAATGTTTGGCAGTGAAGTGGGCCCTCGAATCCCTAAAATATTACTTACTAGGAAGGAAATTCAAGTTAGTGACAGACCATGCCCCCCTAACATGGATGAAGTTAAATAAGGAGAGAAACGCAAGAGTGACTAGATGGTTTCTGTCCCTACAAAACTTTAATTTCACTGTGGAACACAGGCCAGGGAAATTACAGGCAAATGCTGACGCATTGTCGAGGGTACATTGTCTGTGGGGACAAAATGCTCAGCCCTCCGGTCTGAAGAAGAGGGGGGGGATATGTAGACATGTCACTGGAGAAGTGATCGAGGGGGTGTACATTTCACCTAGGTTACTACGCTGGGTGAGATGGTAAGTCCAGGATTGATTTGTTTCCCAGCAGTGATATGCTGCTGAGGTGTTGTTTAATTTTGCCGGGCCTGGATTTATATGGAATGGCAGGTAGGTTTGGTAGAGGGACCTGTCATTCCACACCTCCCCGATCCGGTTTGGGTTTTGAATCAGGTGAGCTCTGATCCTAATTAGCCTGGGAGGTAAAAGCTCTGCAGAGACTGCAGGCTATTGCTCTCAGCCTGAAATGAACAGCCTGTGTGTGTCTGTGAAGGAAGCTGCGAACGCAGCCACTGCTGGAGCTAAAAACTCACCCTGCGATGTCCAGGCGAACGCTGTATTTTGAAAGTGTCAGCTAGGTGAGAAGAACCTGCTAGTAAGCGCCCAGACGGGCTAGGTCTTTATTTTGTTTTGTACACTAAAGAAGCACGCTGCTGCTGTATGTTTTGTTTACTGGACTGTTTATGCCATGAATAAACGCCAAGACCTGCTTTTATAACACCTAAGTCTGTCGTGAACTGTGTCCAAACACACCATCCCCCGGGAAGATCCCTACAATAGCTACTGTACAACACTTATTATCAGAAAAAGGATACAATGTGATTGCTCTTTGTGAGCGAAGGTCAGGATGTCATTAGGAACGTTTGAGCACCTCATGCAAAGAAAGCAGAATTAGTATAAGCACTATCAAGTAACATGTATACTGGCAGCACTAACTATGGAACGGTAAACAAGAATTACCATATGACTATGAGGTGCTTCTGTCACGAACCTGATGAATGGTATGTGGGATGCAGGCTGGATATAGTAAATGAAGGAGAATGATAGATGGTACAATTGTGATACACACATAAATTGCAATTCTGGTCAGTACATATGTTCCAGGCCCTGCATCATACCAGAGTGATACCTTCCAAAAGTATATACAGTTTAAATCATGACGTCAACAAAATGATCATACAGCATAATACAGAAAATGAGTATATTACCAAGTGGCAGTACAAAAGAGCAATGATGGTGCCAAGCCTGCGCAGACATACGACTCCCTCCCCCGCCTTAAGAAGCAAAACGTCCACACTGACATCGCTGACAGCTTTCCTCCTTTATTTGTCACTTAATATATTGCACTGGTATACTTACTTTACCTAGTTCCAGCGATGCGCAGACTCCGGGACCGGCGGCCCCGAGCGCTGACGCCGCTTCCGCTGCTGGCTGGCAACATTACTGACAGCCAGCCAGTTCCGGATGTGACGTCAGCCGGGACCCCGGAACCGGAAGTGACGTTACGGGCATCGCTCTCCGAGCGCGCCCGGAAGCGCCACACTGGCCGGCCAGGGGGGACGGAATAAGAGGCACCTTACAGGTATCAGGGGTATCGCTTGCCTTGAGAAAGGAGCCGTGAGCTCCGGAACGTGGGCGCATTTACGCGATCATTGCTCTTTTGTACTGCCACTTGGTAATATACTCATTTTCTGTATTATGCTGTATGATCATTTTGTTGACGTCATGATTTAAACTGTATATACTTTTGGAAGGTATCACTCTGGTATGATGCAGGGCCTGGAACATATGTACTGACCAGAATTGCAATTTATGTGTGTATCACAATTGTACCATCTATCATTCTCCTTAATTTACTATATCCAGCCTGCACCCTATATACCATTCATCAGGTTCGTGACAGAAGCACCTCATAGTCATATGGTAATTCTTGTTTACCGTTCCATAGTTAGTGCTGCCAGTATACATGTTACTTGTTAGTGCTTATACTAATTCTGCTTTCTTTGCATGAGGTGCTCAAACGTTCCTAATGACATCCTGACCTTCGCTCACAAAGAGCAATCACATTGTATCCTTTTTCTGATAATAAGTGTTGAACAGTAGGTATGTTTTGTACATATATCTATCTTTAATACAATTTTTATTTGCAAACTAAACTTGGTGTGTTGGTGTGCCTTTGATCCAAACAAATACGTTGCAGAGTCTTGTTTGGGGGCAGGTGTGGTGATGCCCTCAGGATCTTAAAGAGCACCCCTATTAATCATTTATGCTTTTTTCCTTTTGTGGTGAGCCAACTGCCAACCATTAACCTCGCATCCCACAAAAAACACAGTGTGCTTTAATGTCTCTGCTGCGCTCTGGAAGATCATGGTGACCATCATTTCATGGACTGAGTGAGTACAATGCCTCTTCTCTGGGCAACCCCCTGGGCCTAATCCTTTTTAGCATGGCATTCCCAAGCACATACACAAAAGAAGAGGGTGGTGTTTACACTAGTTTTGCACCAGAATTTAGTCAGTGGGCAGATTTAAATTTGACTTTTCTTGTCTAAGGTGTCACACCCCTCTAGACCCAGAATAATGTAAGGATGCCTGAAATATACATAGACACCAGATTAAAGTGGTGAACAGGGTAATGCTTACTATCACTTTCCTTATTTGCGAACTGTTAAGAGTCCCAAGCGGCCTGCAACCTACTTGTCCACCCTTGGGTGGAGGTAGGTTGTTACTACCCCCTCCCAAGTATCCTAGTATGCCCATCCTAGGCACAAGCCTGGTGCTCTCCAGTGGTGTCAATTTAGTAGGAGCATTACTGGCAGAGCCCCAGACTAATGCTGCTGCTGTACTAAGGGTTAGCATTAGCATGGCTACAAGCCCACTGCAGCTGCTTCTGTATAAGGTCCATACATAGGGTTCACAGGGCCCCATAGCAAAAGTCATAGTGCCCCCCCCCCCCCCCCGAAAAAAAAACAGATATCTTTGTTAGAAAATAAATAATAAAACAAAATCAATAATACAATATAGTATAAGATATTTTCTTGAATTTCTGTTTCCCCAGTGCTCTATAGTCAGAGTGTCAGGGGGAGCTAAGCTTCTGGCATCTTTGTTCCGCCCTGTGGAGCCAACATTCATGGTATAAAGGGGCAGCATAAAGTGCCCAGGGTACCAACCCCTGCTGCTGCCACCCTGGGCCCACTTATGGGGATAGAGCCATGGCCAGCCTTTGGGATGTGCGATGTGTGTGCGGACGCACAAGGCGCCATCCCACCCTCCAATGTAGGCCAGGAACTTTCAACTGGAACAACAGGCCTTTTTTTCAAAATACTATATCACTCTCCTATTTTTTCACATTTCCTTTTTTTGTACCTTACTGCAATCTGTCTTTTCCAGTTTCTTTCTCTCCCCTTTTCTTTCATTTTCTTTCTCTCTTTCTTTCCTCCTTTCTCTTGTTTTTTCATTTTCTCTTTCTTTATTTCCTCCTTTCTTTATTTCTCTCGCTTTCGTTCTTTGCAATCATATTCAGCTCTCTCTTTCTTTCTTTCCTCCTTTCTCTCTTTTTCTCTCTCCTTTTTTTTCTCTTCCTTCTCATCATTCTTTCTCTCTTTCTTTACAATCCTTTTCCATTCTCTCTTTCATTCTTTTTTTCTTTCTCATTCTCCTTCCTCTCTCTTTCTTTCTCTGCAGCCCTATTCAAATGTCTAGCTTTCTTTCTTTCTCTCTTTTGTTCCCTCTCTTTAGTTCTCTTTCTTTCTTTCTCTTTCTTTCTTTTTTTCATTCTCTGTAGTCCTATTAAACTTTTTCTTTTTTATCTTTCTTTTTCTCACCCTCTTTCTTTTTCTATCTGTCTGTCTGTCTGCCTCTCTCAGACATTCCTTCTTTCTTTCTCTCTTTCTCCATCTCTCTCTTTACTGTGTTTCCAACCTGAAATCTGGCATAGGGCGACACTTACCTTAGAGCCAGAGGTGGATAGGGCCCTGCCATCATCAATCCTGGTCCTACCGGCGTAGACAGCCCCAGTCTGCCATTGCCAGGGGCCCAGCAGAGGTTTGGGTGCTATGCAGCTTGCACAGGGTTCCCCATTTGCCCAGTAGCAGCTGCCTCCCTTGCCTCTATGGTGTGTATGCCTTGTTCTGTACCATAGGGAGACCAGTCCTTAAGCTCGGTGCATCAACACGGATCTCCAACAGGGAGGCCGATTCATTAATAGCGGCAGGTAGCGACAGTTGAGCGACTGTAGCGGCATTTTCAGAGCGCCCGCTAGTAGTCGCTGTGCTTGGCCGTTGTTCGGTAGTTGATAGCGACTCAGTCGGTTTGCCGTAATGTTGAATATTGGGTGAGGAGTCGCTATTTGGCAGGTTCCGCGCTGTATGGGAGCGGATGATAGCGACTGGTCAGAGCGACCGCCTTCCACTATATTCATTAAAAAATCCCGCTCAAAAAATTCTTGCGCTGTAAAATGCATGTTTAAACCCCAGAGCGCTGGCGGCGATGGGTTAAAAGTAGTTTTTTAACCACCAAACAACCATATTTTTTTGGAAACCAAAAAAAACAAGTTTTTAAAATAATTTTGTAATATGAATACATTAATATCAGACCTGTAATATCAATTCTGTACATTTTTATTTTTTTTTATCTTAAAAAAATATTTAAAATGGCAGCAGTGGTCACAGAATTTTTCACATTTAAAAAAAAAAAAAAAACATTAATAACAATTAATTATGAATATTTGAAGATTGTTCCATTGAAATGCATTGGAGAGCGCCAGGTAGCGAGAGGTCATACCTGTCGCTGTTCAAGGTCGGACGCTGGCGCTGTGGGCTGAGGCTGGAATAATGATGAATGAGTGGCTATCTGGCGCTATCTCAGTCGCTAAGCAGGGTCGGCTTGATAAATGTGTGATTGTGATGGGGAGCCGGCGTTCTCGTGGCGGGGCCCGTCATTACCGGCCGCTCACCAGTCGCTACCTGTCGCTATCCCTTGTTAAATAAGGGCCTAAATTTGTTGACCTTTACTGAGTTAGGACCAATTTGTTTTTTTGATAACCTGCATTGCTGAATCAAATTTGGCATAAGTTAAGGCACAAATGCTCCTATTGGCGATATCAATAGGTGAAAATGGGATGTGACCCCAAATTTGTATTTAGCTCCGGGCCACAATTTGTATAAACCTGACCCTGCCTATTGGTAAATCCAGCCTTGTGTAGATGTAAACCAGACACTTAGAACAGACTTGTCTGTATAGATTTCTACTGAAAATGGTAAAAGGGCAGTGAAATGTATGCTTAAGATTGATAAGACCTAGTATGGGATTACTGTGCCACTGACACATCCCCCTTCCCTATGTGTTAAACCAGCAGTGACAGGTGCCCAGTTTGGTTAGTTGATTTCATCACTGTATATTCCCATTACACCTGGGAAATAGACCCTCTCTTGCCTGTCTCTGATTCCTATTCAGGCAACAATTGACTTTGATCAAGTGTCTTGTCAGCGAAACGCTAAGAGCAAATCAGAGAGGCGCTTATTGTGGGGAAACAATTCCAGGCCAGCCGTGCAAATTAATGTTTTCAATGTCTGCCAGACAAATAGATAACATACATAGGCACAATGATACAAAATCTGCAGAGCTCGATTACTCTTAAGCATCGCGGCAAAAGGATTTGTCTCTCTATTTATCACTCTTCTGCTTATACATTGCTGAGAATAGGTCAGAGAGTCTGCTTGGAACATTAGACTGCTTAAAAAATTACAAGCAGTTAATACAATTTAAAGAATAATACAATTTGAACAAAAACAATACAATGCATGTATTGTTATTATCATGTTTTTATCATGTATTATCATGTTATTAATAAGATGATTATTAATAATTTTAGTATTATTTAAAAAGGTGTGAAAGATGAGCACATATAAAAAGTGCAGAACAACAGTCTTTATATAGAAACAAAATATATATATAGCGAGGCGGTGACCTTGTGTCATTGGAATGAGGTTGGTTGAGTTGGTGCGGCGATTTAATGGGGTTTCAGACAGTGGGGCATCCTATTTGGGATGCCACAGGAATTAGAAATTTGATGGCCATATGGGCAATTCCCAGTCAATTGCCTATGCCATGGACAGACAATGCCAGGATGGCACTCTTTGTAAAACCTTCTGGGTTCACTTGCGTTCGCACATTGCATGAGCAGGCCACGGCTACATCCCCAACAAGGTGTATTAATATTGTATTTCGCTATACACTAGAGTACCCAGAGAAAACTTTGCATGGAGCCCCAGAAATTATAAGCCTGTCCCTGTTCCCACGGCTCAGATGTTGACCATTCAGCCAGTTAACATGCTCAGTTTCATTTGGCTCCATTTGGCTTTGCAAGCGGCTGTGATGTTCACGACTGTGCTAGCGCTCCATACACCTTCAGCTGTCACCAACCCACCCACACTCCCAAATAACTGAGCCAACAACCATCTCTTTGGAATTTACAGAATTTTAGTCGGCCACAGCTTCAACATAAAAAACGGTAACAAATAACAAATGCACTCCTGTTCTCCCCAACCCAGGTCTGAGATTCCACCATAACATAACAACCAACATACCAACAGGAGGGAATGGGAGGCAGCCCGAAGACTTCCCAAATCTGAAAACAGAAGCCGATTCGTGAGCCCGGCCTCATCCCTCCTAGGCCTGGTAGCTCAACTGAGCTAACTCCCCCCCCTCCCCACCGTGCTGTTAACACCTGTTCAATTATCCCCAGGTGGATATACGACAAAAACCTTTTTGATTCCCATCTTCCCAAATTTTTCACCAGCTCCTCCGGCAAACCCAATCTCGCTGCCTCAGTCGCCGCTCCTATGCAAAACGAGTGAGTGCTCGCTCGCCCCATTGAGTGCCTTGCTAGCCATATTACCGCTAAGCATTTTCTAAACACTGCCAAAAACTGGAAGTGTGACAAAAAGGCCCCGTCCTCATGTATAAACAACGTATATATAACGTCCAAAAGAACCTTTAATGCGAGGACCGGACATGAAACATTCAGACCCACCTGACCCAAAAAATACTCACCCCTCTTCCTTCATAGTCAGTCTTTGACATGCGAATCCGAATCCAAACCCCTTCCCCCGCAAAAAACACATCATCCACCTGAAGGCTACCGGGCTCCCGCTTATTCCGGCTAACTAACTCCCCCACCCGTAACGCCCCAAAAAATGCCACCGAAAATGCCGCTTGAAATAGTCTTACCTCAAACTCTGACGAACAAACCTGAGGAAGCCGACCCATGACCCTCTGTAATATCTCCCAGGAGACCGGCCGCTTCCTATCCACCACCTTATGCTCCCTGCTCCACCCTTTCAGTACCTGCCTTACCCAAAACATCTTCGTGAAATCTTTTCACCCCGCCAACTTACACAAAAAAGCAAGAGCCGCCAGCTTTTTGTCTATTACAGCCGGAGACTCCCCCCTGCTAATAGCTGCCCCACATACCAAATGAACAGGTCCTGCCTCTCTCCCTCCGCGAGCGGAACACCGGCCAACTTTCCCACTTGAACCAGTTCCACCACACCTTCGCGTAGCCCCCCCACGTAGAAGGCGCGACCGACCTCTGAATCAGCTCGAACCAACGCCTCAAACGATCTCCCTCAACCACTCCGGGCACACTTTGCCGACCGCGCTCGCCAAGCTAGCCAAAGCTAGCCAAGCTAGCCAAAACGATCCCACTGCAAACAAGAGAGAGCATCAGCCACTCCATTCTCAACCCCCGGCATGTAAACTGCCCAGAACCATATGTTACACTTCAAACATGCCAGTCCCAGCTGACGCAACAGTACGATGACTGGGGGAGATTACGATGTTTGCGAATTAACTGCCACTACTACCGCTGTGTTGTCTGAGTGGAAACACACCACCTTGTTTCTTAACCATTTTAGTGCCAGCTACGTGAGTCTCACGTAGTTGACTTTAAACCCCCACAGAAAAAAAAGTATAAAAGTAAAAAACTCACCTGACCCCACGTTGGATCGGGCCGGGTCTTATCTTCACCCGGGGGGCATCCGATCCCCCCCCCCCGGGGCTCTTCTCGCTCCAGGAGGGTGCCCGAAATAGCGCCCCCCGCGCTTCGGACACTGCTGTTTACTGTAAAAAAAAATGACATTTACTCACCTGCGCCAGCGATCCCTCCCATGGGGTCTCTTCTTCAACGGGGGGCCTCGGTTCGCCCCCCGGGCTCTTCCGTACTGAGGAGAGGGCAAGAAATTGCCCTCTCACTCACTTCCTGGTTCGTGGCTGTTAGTCCCGCCCCTTTGTGGGTGGGGCTAATGACGTCATTGTGACATCACCTATCAGTCAACATCGCATCTGAGCCGAGAAGCTCAGTCGATGCCGGTGATCAGAGGGGGCAGATGGCTCTGATCATCTGCCCCCCCCCCCCCGAGCCCGAGCTGCATCTGTCATCGGAGCCTCGTGGGACATGATCGCTGGGGGACAGCAGAGGATCAGAGGTGAGTAAAGTAAAAAAAAAATAATAAATGTCATTTTTTGTGTGTGTTTTATTTTTTACTGTTAACCCCTTGTGAACAGGTAAGGGATCCATGAGATCCCTATACCAGTTCACAAGGCTGGGGGCTGGCAAGTCACCTGCAACTAGCGGGTGACTTGCCATTAACCCCCGACACCCCAATTACCTGCCTCCCCAAAGCCCAGGGGGAGGGGGCAGAAGAGGGTATGTGGGCTTGTAGGCTGAAGGGTGGGGGTCCACAAAAGCTGGCCCCTGCACCCTGTTCCTACAAGCCCCCAAAGCTGGTCCTGGGCTGGTTACACTAGGCAGGGGGGAACCCCATGTCCTTTTTTGTTTGGATTTTTAAGGGTTTTTAACCCTTAACATTTCTCAAAAAAATGCCCCCCCTTGGAGGGGGGACCCTATGTCATTTTTTTTATTAACCCCTTATGTTCTTTTGCCCAGCATAAAAGGCTTCCAGCTGCAGCAAGAGAGCAGAAGCCAGATTGATCAGCAGGGGACACAGTGCCCAGGGATGGATGAGAGGTAAGTATAAGAAAAAAAATTATAAATAAAATATATTTTCTCTTTGTGTCTGTGTGTTTTTTTTTTACACTTAACCCCTTGTTAACTGGTAAGGGATCCATGAGACCCCTATACCAGTTCACAAGGCTGGGGGCTAGTAAGTCACCTGTGGCTAGCAGGTGACTTGCTATTAACCCCCGGCACCCCCAATTACCTGCCTTCCCTAAGCCCAGGGGGGCAGAAGAGCCTGACCCATGGAACTTGTAGCCGGCAGGGCGGGGGCCCACCAAATTGGCCACTGCGCCCTGTTCCTACAAGCCCCTATAGCTGGTCCCGGCTGGTTATGCTGGGTAAGGGGGACCCCATATCATTTTTTGTGGGATTTTTAAGGGTTTTTAACGCTTAAAATTCCCCAAAAAATGGGTTCCCCCCCCCCCCCAAGGAGGGGGGACCCTATGTCGTTTTTTTTTAAATTAGCCCCTTATGTTTATAGTGTGGATAGTAGTTGTATTTTATTTGTAAATGTTATAAAAGTGCTCTTTTCAGTTTGGGGGGGTCTCCTGGGCAAGAATGGGGGGCTACCGATACATATGTGGTACCGTTGTAACCGGGAAAAATGGGGCTTTCACATGCAATATGGTTTTCTCTAATAAATTAAATGTTTTATTGTCTAAAAATATTTATTATTTTTTTTTTTTACGCAAAAATATTTTAAAAAACTGTAGAAAAATTACAAACAAGACATTTCATGTTAAAGCCTAAACTCGGCTGCAAAATATATATCTATAATTTTCCTGGAAATTCACGCAAACATCACGGTTAAACGTGGCGCAGAATGGGGAAAAATTACAGAGGGTGACAAAACTTCAAGTAGGCTGGCAATTAAAAGGGTTAATAGTACCTATGCATGTTGGTATTGTTCTGCTCGGGGGCCTTTGCTCTTTCCGATTTAGCTTGTTTTTTCTTGTTTGCATATTGATATTTTAGGAAAACATGTTATTTATTTAGATTTTTTATACATTTTTTTTAGGAAAACCCTGTGCAACCTAAGAATTCTTCGAGGGATTACTTCCAGAAAGATGGACCCACTACAACAAGCTGAGTACGCTTCGAAAGCTTAACGTGTGTACTTTCAGGGGATATATGGTTTATGGGGGATATTCTAAATGTAAAGGGTTGTTTTGTTTGAAAAATTGCAAGGTGCGCACTTTGACTGCAGAGCTGAAATTTTCAAAAAAAATTACCATTATGCGCACGCTTTACTTTGAGGTGTTTGGCAACTCTTTCTTTGACAGTACCTATGCATGTTGGGTATCGTTCTGTTTGGAGCATGTTGCTTTTTGAGATTTTACTTGTTTTTTCTTGTTTGCATATAGTTTTTTAGGAAAATGTGGCTTGATTCTTCCTTTTTATTCTTTTTTAGGGAAACTCTGTGCAACTAAAGAATTCATTGAGGGATTACTTTCAGAAAACTGTGGCCACATAAACAAGCCTGATACGCCTAGAAAGCTTAAGGGATGTACTTCCAGAGAATATATAGTTTGTGGTATTTCAAATGTAAAGGGTTGTTTTTCTGGAAAAACTGCAAGGTGTGCATAGCGCATATCACAGTTGTATTTTACCTGAAAATCCCCTAAAGCGCTGTTTCAGTTTGGGGGAGCCTTCTGGGCAGGAAAGGGTGTCTACCAATACATATATGGTAGCGTTGTAACCGGGAGAAATTGGGGTTTTACACACAATAAGATTTTATTGACAAACTTACATTTTCTATTACAAAAAAAAAACTACAAATTGCAAAAAAAAGATTTTTTACATTTTTTTGCACATATTTCACCGAAAAGTATTGAGAATACACTAAAAAAAGGCCATACAAGACATTTCCTGTTGAAGCCCAGACTCTGCTGAAAAAAACAATACATAATTTTCCTGGGAAATCCCTTCAAAAATCAAGGTTGAACATGTGTAGCGCAAAATAGTGAAAAGTGGTCTGGCACTTAAAGGGTTAAATCCTCCCCCCACAAAACCATTGCCACAACCAACTGGAACAACTACAAAAAGGCCATGTTCCTGATCAGCTCCGACTCTTCCCACCTCTTTGGCCATGATCCAGTACACCACCTCCCCTTCAAATAGGCCCCAAAACCTACCGAACCTGCCGCATCCGTGAATAGCTCCACCTCCTTGTTCAATCTCATGGGGTCCAACCAGTACCCCAGCCTATTGAACGATTTCAGGAAGGAAACCCACATCATCTTTCAGCTCTGCCGAATAAAGTGATGTGGCTCCCCGATCCCAACTGCCGCATAAAAACCTGTCCCATCGGCAAAACCCTGCATGTAAAATTCAGTTTGCCCAGTACTGACTGGAGCTGCTTTAACCGAATTTTCAAAAACCCAAGGATCCCTTCCAGCCCTGCTTCCAGATCCCGCACCTTGTCCTCCGGCAACCTGCAGACCCCCTCCACCATCCTGTGAAACTTGATATAAGTTGCCGGGCCCGCCACCGGCACGCCGAACCCCAAAACACTTCCAGCATGCTTGCCAGGATGAGCTCGCACTCCCTCGATTCCGCCGACCCCACACAAAGGAAATCATCCAAGTTATGCGCTATGGACGCCACCCTAGCCTTCTCCTTCACCACCGACTCCAAAAAAGAACTGAAGGCTTCAAAGTATGAGCATGAGATTGAACATCCCATCGGGAGACAGCGGTTCACATAATACCCACCCTCAAAGATACAACACAACAAGTGCAAACTCTCCGGATGTACTGGCAACAACCTAAAAGCCCATTCAATATCAGTTTTGGCCATAGGCGCCCTCGGGCCCGCTTCCCGCACCATTCCCAATGCAAAGTCAAATGACGTGTGCGCCACCAACAACAACTCCTGGTCAATGCCGTCGTTGACCGGTCCCCCCTTTGGTAAGGACAGGTTGTGAATCAGGCGAAACTTTCCCTGTTCCTTCTTTGGCACTACGCCCAATGGGACACCACCAATCCACGGGGGTGCATGACATGGATTCCTAAAACCCTCCATAAAACCCTTGGCTAGTAACTGTGCGGCCCACCGTTCCAGATATTTATTTAGCCACGGGAGCATCACTTCTCCTTTCACTGGCGTTATCCCTCTTTGCACGTCCTTCCGGGAACCTCCTGAACCCCCCCGTCCTTTCCTGAAACAGCGCCCGACGGAGTGATTACCCCCGCAGGCCGAGCATTCCTGCCGGAGTTTGCACCCTGCGCCGAATTTACACTGGGAATCATTAAACGCCCAGCACACTCCATTCCATGTTGCCTCCACCACCCCTGGAGTGGGCGAAGTGGCGCCCCCCTGAAAGGGCGCCGAGCTGGCCGAAGCTGAATACACCACCCCCCGGGAGTTCATAACCCGAAACCACAGCCCAATGTCCCTATGATCCCAACCTAGCTCGGAACACACCATCATCCGCTGCCGGAATTGCTCGTCATACCTCAGCCACCCTACACCCCCATAATCCCGGTGTGCCTCCCATATGGTATCTAGGTAACAAAACAGCGGAGAGCAATTCTCTGGGTTCTTTTCTTCCACTACAATCGCCAAGATCTCGAAAGCCTGTAGCCAGTTCCCGAAAGTCTTTGGGATCAACCTAAAGCCCTTTCTGTCCTCGTCCTCTTCCCTAAGGTGCTCTATTCCCCTCCCCCATCTATCTGTTCCAAAACGTTCAAGCGGGAGCAGTGTGAAATAATCCATGTACTCCTGCCTCCAAATCTTTTCCTTAACTTCCTGCTTCAAATGGCCCCTCAAAGGGCCCTCAAAGCAAATGTAAGAGTGCCCCTTAGTCCGGTCCGAAACCGCGCCCCCTTTTTTCCATCTCCAGGCCCGGTCCCTAATCCACCCCCACGACCCGATCCGATGCCGCTACCCCTGTCTGATCCGCCGCCATTCCGCCACCTCTAACCACCACCCTGGGCAATCCCGCCTTGCCAGCACCGGTAGAGGCTCACCTAGCTGTCCCACTGACTGACCCAGGATCCCACTTCTTGCCAAATGTCCTGACGCATCCGCCGACCCTGGTGCCGCCGTTGGAGCTTCCCTCGATGATCTTGTTCCTCTCGTGCCAGTCACAGCAAGCCGACCGACATGATAGCTTCCATCTTTGGGGTCTGGACGGGCATCAGTACTGACCGCACATTCCAGCGAAGAGATCGGGGGCCAAAGAGGAAGGGGAGAGGGCAACCAGCCCCTTTATACTCCCCCCATCCCCTTCCCCTGAGGTCACTTCCCCCAATCTCTTACCCCCATCCTGGTCAGCTTCTAGCAGGAAGCGCAGGCCAGTCATGGGGCTGCCAACCTTAAAAGGCCAGCGCCCTTCTAGAGACTAGTAAGCCAAATGGAGTCCAGTGTGCTATTCAGAAAGGCCTGGCATGGGTAGATAGAGGTATGCTGGAGGGAGGAACACGGTGAGGGTTCCAGGAAGAGGTAAGGAAATTGGGTGATCCAGGGGGTTTCACACAGTGGGACATACTCAGGCTTCCGATCTTCTTCTTTAAATGCTCAACTTTACATTTGTAATTGTCATTATTGATTAGAAGTCCACAAGTGTAATACATGGTCAGGAGTTGTGCCCCTGTCACTGATAAAGCATGTGCTTGCATGTGGCATAACTGTAGGAAGTGTTCACTGCATACCACTTCCCCCTGAGACTTAGGCCCTTATTTAACAAGGGATAGCGACAGGTAGCGCCTGGTGAGCGACCGGTAATGACGGGCACCGCCACGAGAACGCCGGCTCCCCACCACAATCACACATTTATCAAGCCAATCCTGCTTAGCGACTGAGATAGCGCCAGATAGCGACTCATTCATCATTATTCCAGCCTCAGCCCACAGTGCCAGCGGCCGACCTTGAACAGCGACAGGTATCACCTCTCGCTACCTGGCACTCTCCAATGCATTTCAATGGAACAATCTTTAAATATTAATAATTAATTCATAATAATGTTTTTTTTTTTTTTTTTTTAATGCGAAAAATTCTGTGACCACTTCTGCCATGTTAGATATTTTTTTTAAGGTAAAAAAAAAAAAAAAATTTGTGCAGAATTGATATTACAGGTCTGATATTAATGTATTCATATTACAAAATGTAATTAAAAACTTGTTTTGGTTTCCAAAAATATGGTTGTTTGGGGGTTAAAAAACTACTTTTAACCCATCGCCGCCAGCGCTCTGGGGTTTAAACATGCATTTCACAGCGCGAGAATTTTTGGAGCATGATTTTTTGATGAATGTGGTGGGAGCCGGTCACTCTGACCAGTCGCTATCATGCGCACCCATACATCGTGGAACCTGTCAAATAGCGACTCGTCACCCCGTATTCAACATTACTGCACACCGACTCAGTCGCAATCAACAACCGAACAATGGCCAAGCACAGCGACTACTAGCGGGCGCTCTGAAAATACTGCTACAGTCGCTGAACTGTCGCTACCTGCCGCTATTAATGAATCGGCCTCCCCGATCCTATCTAACAACAAAATACACTTAAACTGGACCTTCACCCTGAATAAGAGCCTATCTTATATGTTTCCCCCATATACAGATTGTACATACAGATTGCCCACATTAAAAATCATCCTACCTGCATCTACTGCATCTTATCACCCTTTAAACATCCAAGATGGTGGCTCATGGAGTCTCAGGCTGCCTGCAAACAGGAAGCGTCTTCTGATGTGCCGCTTTGCATTCTGGAATTGCTGTCCTTGACCCCAGTTCTGCTCTGTCTGTGCAAAGCACAGCTATAACCCCGCCCCCCTGCACTTTTGACCCCTCTACTGAGCCAAGATGGCGGCGCCCGTATCCTAGAGTCCTGACCAGAGTTGCAGGCCAGTGGGGGAAAGAATAATAAGTAAGTGATTAAAAACATTAAATATATTAATTTAAGATGCTGGGGAATCGTTTTATAAGGGTTTGGGCTTTTCATTAAATGATGCTGAAGGTCCACTTTAACACCCATATTTTTGGAATATTATTATATCTAGAGATGAGCGAACTTTTGAAAAATTCGATTCGACTGATTCGCCGAATTTTCCGACAAAAATCGTTTCGACCCGAATAAATTCGCGACGAATCGCTATTAAAAACGGCTATTTCTGAGCCTCCTACAGCCTCAATAGGGTTGTAAACCATTCAGCCTTGCTGTAACACGCACAGGATGCGTGCTGGGTTAGTTAAATAATACTTTTAAGAAATATCACATGCAGATCAGAGGCATCGCTAATAGAATCGCAGAGCGGCACAATTGCAGAGAGTTGAAGTGGCATCACTATGAGGGGCAGAAGGAGCCCAAATATACACTGGAGTTGGCTTCAGGAGCCCAAAAATTGGATGAATCACACCCTGGAGTTGGCAGGAGTTGACAGTAGCAGCAGCAGGAGCCCAAATATACACTGGAGTTGGCTTCAGGAGCCCAAAAATTGGATGAATCACACCCTGGAGTTGGCAGGAGTTGACAGCAGCAGCAGCAGGAGCCCAAATATACACTGGAGTTGGCTTCAGGAGCCCAAAAATTGGATGAATCACACCCTGGAGTTGGCAGGAGTTGACAGCAGCAGCAGCAGGAGCCCAAATATACACTGGAGTTGGCTTCAGGAGCCCAAAAATTGGATGAATCACACCCTGGAGTTGGCAGGAGTTGACAGCAGCAGCAGCAGGAGCCCAAATATACACTGGAGTTGGCTTCAGGAGCCCAAAAATTGGATGAATCACACCCTGGAGTTGGCAGGAGTTGACAGCAGCAGCAGCAGGAGCCCAAATATACACTGGAGTTGGCTTCAGGAGCCCAAAAATTGGATGAATCACACCCTGGAGTTGGCAGAAGTTGGCAGCAGCAGCAGCAGGAGCCCAAATATACACTGGAGTTGGCTTCAGGAGCCCAAAAATTGGATGAATCACACCCTGGAGTTGGCAGAAGTTGGCAGCAGCAGCAGCAGGAGCCCAAATATACACTGGAGTTGGCTTCAGGAGCCCAAAAATTGGATGAATCACACCCTGGAGTTGGCAGGAGTTGACAGCAGCAGCAGCAGGAGCCCAAATATACACTGGAGTTGGCTTCAGGAGCCCAAAAATTGGATGAATCACACCCTGGAGTTGGCAGAAGTTGGCAGCAGCAGCAGCAGGAGCCCAAATATACACTGGAGTTGGCTTCAGGAGCCCAAAAATTGGATGAATCACACCCTGGAGTTGGCAGAAGTTGGCAGCAGCAGGAGCCCAAATATACACTGGAGTTGGCTTCAGGAGCCCAAAAATTGGATGAATCACACCCTGGAGTTGGCAGGAGTTGACAGCAGCAGCAGCAGGAGCCCAAATATACACTGGAGTTGGCTTCAGGAGCCCAAAAATTGGATGAATCACACCCTGGAGTTGGCAGGAGTTGACAGCAGCAGCAGCAGGAGCCCAAATATACACTGGAGTTGGCTTCAGGAGCCCAAAAATTGGATGAATCACACCCTGGAGTTGGCAGGAGTTGACAGCAGCAGCAGCAGGAGCCCAAATATACACTGGAGTTGGCTTCAGGAGCCCAAAAATTGGATGAATCACACCCTGGAGTTGGCAGAAGTTGGCAGCAGCAGCAGCAGGAGCCCAAATATACACTGGAGTTGGCTTCAGGAGCCCAAAAATTGGATGAATCACACCCTGGAGTTGGCAGGAGTTGACAGCAGCAGCAGCAGGAGCCCAAATATACACTGGAGTTGGCTTCAGGAGCCCAAAAATTGGATGAATCACACCCTGGAGTTGGCAGAAGTTGGCAGCAGCAGCAGCAGGAGCCCAAATATACACTGGAGTTGGCTTCAGGAGCCCAAAAATTGGATGAATCACACCCTGGAGTTGGCAGAAGTTGGCAGCAGCAGCAGCAGGAGCCCAAATATACACTGGAGTTGGCTTCAGGAGCCCAAAAATTGGATGAATCACACCCTGGAGTTGGCAGGAGTTGACAGTAGCAGCAGCAGGAGCCCAAATATACACTGGAGTTGGCTTCAGGAGCCCAAAAATTGGATGAATCACACCCTGGAGTTGGCAGAAGTTGGCAGCAGCAGCAGCAGGAGCCCAAATATACACTGGAGTTGGCTTCAGGAGCCCAAAAATTGGATGAATCACACCCTGGAGTTGGCAGGAGTTGACAGTAGCAGCAGCAGGAGCCCAAATATACACTGGAGTTGGCTTCAGGAGCCCAAAAATTGGAGGAATCACACCCTGGAGTTGGCAGAAGTTGGCAGCAGCAGCAGCAGCAGGAGCCCAAATATACACTGGAGTTGGCTTCAGGAGCCCAAAAATTGGATGAATCACACCCTGGAGTTGGCAGAAGTTGGCAGCAGCAGCAGCAGGAGCCCAAATATACACTGGAGTTGGCTTCAGGAGCCCAAAAATTGGATGAATCACACCCTGGAGTTGGCAGAAGTTGGCAGCAGCAGCAGCAGGAGCCCAAATATACACTGGAGTTGGCTTCAGGAGCCCAAAAATTGGATGAATCACACCCTGGAGTTGGCAGAAGTTGGCAGCAGCAGCAGCAGGAGCCCAAATATACACTGGAGTTGGCTTCAGGAGCCCAAAAATTGGATGAATCACACCCTGGAGTTGGCAGAAGTTGGCAGCAGCAGCAGCAGGAGCCCAAATATACACTGGAGTTGGCTTCAGGAGCCCAAAAATTGGATGAATCACACCCTGGAGTTGGCAGGAGTTGACAGTAGCAGCAGCAGGAGCCCAAATATACACTGGAGTTGGCTTCAGGAGCCCAAAAATTGGATGAATCACACCCTGGAGTTGGCAGAAGTTGGCAGCAGCAGCAGCAGGAGCCCAAATATACACTGGGGTTGGCTTCAGGAGCCCAAAAATTGGATGAATCACACCCTGGAGTTGGCAGGAGTTGACAGCAGCAGCAGCAGGAGCCCAAATATACACTGGAGTTGGCTTCAGGAGCCCAAAAATTGGATGAATCACACCCTGGAGTTGGCAGAAGTTGGCAGCAGCAGCAGCAGGAGCCCAAATATACACTGGAGTTGGCTTCAGGAGCCCAAAAATTGGATGAATCACAGCCTGGAGTTGGCAGGAGTTGACAGTAGCAGCAGCAGGAGCCCAAATATACACTGGAGTTGGCTTCAGGAGCCCAAAAATTGGATGAATCACACCCTGGAGTTGGCAGGAGTTGACAGTAGCAGCAGCAGGAGCCCAAAAAATGGCCTAAAGACATAAATATGTTTTGCACCATTTGGAAAGTGTAAAACGTGGCACCATGCTGAATCTAGTCGCATGCATCAGGCATTGGTGGGTGAAAATCCTGGCTGATCCATCCCTGATTCATTTTGACAAAGGTGAGTCTCTCCACATTTTTAGTTGACAGACGAGTTCTCCTCGCCGTAACTATGGCCCCCGCCGCACTAAACACCCGCTCAGATGGCACGCTACTTGCCGGGCAGGACAGCTTTTCCAGGGCAAACTCTGCTAGTTGCGGCCACAAATCAAGTTTGGCTGCCCAGAAGTCCAGCGGATCCTCAAGGTGTGTTGGCATGGTCATGTCAAAGTATGACATGACCTGCTGGTTCAGGTCCTGCTCCAGGTCTTCCTGCTGCTCATGAGTAGCCTCACTATGCGGGTGTAGAAAGCTACT
This sequence comes from Gastrophryne carolinensis, assembly GCA_027917425.1. Classification (NCBI taxonomy): domain Eukaryota; kingdom Metazoa; phylum Chordata; class Amphibia; order Anura; family Microhylidae; genus Gastrophryne; species Gastrophryne carolinensis. The sequence continues at coordinate 155,232,642 of CM051242.1, read as the reverse complement.
CATTAGCGACTGAAGACTGAGGCTGCTGCTGCTGATGGAGCTTCTGCTGCTGCTGCTGCCAACCCCCCCAGCGGCCATGGCAGTGGAAGGTGAGCGCAGAGGTCCCCTCGAGTCAGACCTGCGAGAGTATGGACCATGGCGCAGATAGGCATCGGCCAACTGCCTACGTAGAATGTCTTTGTAGTAGTTGAGTTTGTCCTCCCTCTCGGTGGGTTTAAAAAATGCCCCCATTTTGTGCCGGAAGCGAGGGTCCAATAAGGTGGACAGCCAGAAGTCATCCCGCCGACAGATGGAAACAATTCTGGGGTCACTACGCAAGCACGTGAGCATGCTTCGTGCCATTTGCGCAAGTGACTCGGATGGACTACCTGTCTCCATCTCCACTGCATACTGCCACGGTGTGCCCGGGTCCTCTGTCTCTCCTTCCTCAAAAACCTCTAGCTCCTCTGGCTGCTCCTGCTCCTCCTCTCCTGTCCGCTGACTAGATAAACCAGCCATTTCGCCAAGCCTAAACTGTGTTTCGCTGGGCAACTCCTCCTCCTCCTCTTCCTCCTCCTCCAGTTCAGCTCCAAGGGGGTTCATGTGGCCGTAAGATGTAAACGCCATGTCTCCAGTGCCCTGACCAGCCATGGTTTCCAACATGTGCTGCAGTACATGAAGCAGTGGAATCACGTCGTTCATCCCGTAATCCTGCCGACTGACAAATAAAGTGGCTTCCTCAAAGGGCCTGAGCAAACGGCAGGTGTCACGTATGAGCTGCCACTGGTTGACATTGAAGTTACACAGGGGAGTCCCCCTATCTGCTTGGATCATCAGGAAATCCGTGATGGCTTTTCTCTGTTCATATAATCGGTCCAACATGTGAAGGGTGGAATTCCAACGGGTGGAAACATCGCAAATCAGACTATGTTGGGGGATACCATTCTGACGCTGTAGCTCAAGAAGGGTGTGTTTGGCAGTGTAGGAGTGGCTGAAGTGCATGCAAAGTTTCCGTGAAGTTGTTAGGATGTCCTGCAGATGGGGGGAACACTTCAGAAACCGCTTGACAACCAGATTGAAGACGTGAGCCATGCAGGGGGCATGGGTCAGGCTTCCTTGGCGCAGCGCAGACAAAATGTTCTTCCCATTGTCGGTAACCATGATTCCCATTTTAAGTTTTCTCGGAGTAAGCCATGTTTGGATTTCCTGATGAATACATTTAAGCAGTTCCTCCCCTGTGTGACTCCGTTCGCCAAGACAAACCATGTGAAGCACTGCGTGACACCTCCGTGCCCTGCACACATGGTAGACTGGAGGGGCACTGAGACTTGAGCCTACAGTGGAGGGTGAGGAGATGGCGGAGGATGAGGAGGCCGAGTCGCACGGTGTCACAGGCCCAATGGGCAGAGAGCGCGGAGGCCGAAGCGGCGTGACCTGTCCAAGTTGCTGCTGCAAAGGGACCACATTCACCCAGTGGGCCGTAAACGACATGTACTGCCCCTGACCGTAGTTACAGCTCCAGATGTCGGCGCTGCCATGTATTTTGCTACACACCGACAGGCTCAAGGACTGGCCCACCTTCTGTTCAACAAAAGTGTGCAGCGCTGGTACTGCCTTCTTGGCAAAGAAATGACGGCTTGGGACTCTCCACCTCGGCTCGGCACAAGCCATCAGTTCTCTGAAAGGTGCAGATTCCACCACCTGAAAAGGGAGCGACTGCAGCACCAGCAACTTGGACAGGAGCACATTCAGCTTCTGCGCCGTAGGATGAGTGGGCGCATACTGCTGTCTCTTGGACATGGCTTCGCTGATGGATTGCTGGCGGGATGCATGACTTGGAGGAGGAGGAGGAGGAGCAGGAGCGACAGAGGATGGGTATGACGCACAGCTGCCTTCGGCTGAGGTGCTGGAGCCTTGGCTGGCAGAAATTGGGAGCTCACTTGGTGAGGAAGCAGACTGGACCACCCCTTGGGAGCCTCGGTTCTCCCAGGTCGTTTTATGGTGACGCATCATATGTTGACGCAGGGCCGTGGTGCCAACATTTGGACCCTGGCCACGCTTCACCTTTTGCCTACATATCTTGCATGTGGCCATGTTACCCTCCTGCGGATGCCTCAGGAAAAACTGCCACACTGCCGAGTAGCTACTTTTCCCACCCCCTGGCCTCACTGATTCACTGCTGCTGTTGCCAACTCCAGGAACCCCTGCTCCACTACCTCCCGATAAGGTAGACTGCCGCACAGCAGGTGCTCTACCCCGGCCCCGGCCCCGGCCGGCTCCAGCCTTTGGAATTGTGCCCCCATGCTGACTGCTACCACTTTGCTGCCTCAGCTGCTGACTCCGGGGCAACCTGCACCCCTCTTCTCCTGATGATGACGATGAAGCCCCTTCATCACCCGGCTCCCAAGTGCGATCGGCTTCATCGTCATCATCATCATCATCACCGGGTTGTGGCTGTACGTCACTGATGTTCGTGGATTCGTCAACAGTGTCTGGCGCAGGAGCTGGAACGCTCGCAGCACCCACGACACTGTCCACATCACTATTTGTCTGCCTAGCTAAAGAAGCCACCTCCATTTCTTGGCTGGGCAGTAGCTGCTGACTGTCCTCTATCTGATGGTCCTCCTCACTAAAGAGTGGAGCTGAACCCAAAGCATAGGATACGTCGCTGGGGGAGGGAACGGCGTAGGCCAGAGGCAATGGGAGGACAGGGACTGCTCTCGGGGCATGCCAACTCAGGGTTGTGTCAGAGGAACCTACCGACCCTAGACTGGGGGTCTCAGACGTAAGTTGTGATGATGTTGTTGATGAGCGCGTCAACCAATCTACCACGGCAGATGCGTTACTGGTGGAGACCCGACCGCTAGCAGATACTGGCAGATTAGGTCTCTCAGCGTGACTCCTGCTGCTACTGGCCCCCAGTCTGATGCGAGCTCTTCCTGCGGAATCTTGGCCTCTGCCACTCCTCTTTTCACTTCCAGGCACTTGTCTGCCCGACATAGTCTAACTGGCGTGGTAGTAGGTGATATTTAAAAAAACCCCGGGCAGCGGTGGGTCTATATGAAACAGAATATAATGCACACCAAAAGTGAGCAGTAACACTCAGCCTCCAACAGGCCTGCTTAGTGTAAATAAGAGAGCTGCTTAGTGTAAATAAAGAGGGGTATGCTATGTTACAGAATGGGATGCCTCAACAGAAGTGCACCTGGCAGGCAGCAGTAAGCCTATGCCCAGCAAAAGTGTCTTATAATATAAATATAATAAGAGCAAATGCTTATATGGTCTTAAACAGAGGCTGCTTTAGTCACAGAATGGGATGCCCCGGGCAGGAATCGAGCTGCCAGGGTACAGTAGTGCTTTGGCCAGCAAAAGTGTCTTTATCAGGCCTAATTTCAAATATGATTAGAGCAAATGCTTATATGGTCTTAAACAGAGGCTGCTTTAGTCACAGAATGGGATGCCCCGGGCAGGAATCGAGCTGCCAGGGTACAGTAGTGCTTTGGCCAGCAAAAGTGTCTTTATCAGGCCTAATTTCAAATATGATTAGAGCAAATGCTTATATGGTCTTAAACAGAGGCTGCTTTAGTCACAGAATGGGATGCCCCGGGCAGGAATCGAGCTGCCAGGGTACAGTAGTGCTTTGGCCAGCAAAAGTGTCTTTATCAGGCCTAATTTCAAATATGATTAGAGCAAATGCTTATATGGTCTTAAACAGAGGCTGCTTTAGTCACAGAATGGGATGCCCCGGGCAGGAATCGAGCTGCCAGGGTACAGTAGTGCTTTGGCCAGCAAAAGTGTCTTTATCAGGCCTAATTTCAAATATGATTAGAGCAAATGCTTATATGGTCTTAAACAGAGGCTGCTTTAGTCACAGAATGGGATGCCCCGGGCAGGAATCGAGCTGCCAGGGTACAGTAGTGCTTTGGCCAGCAAAAGTGTCTTTATCAGGCCTAATTTCAAATATGATTAGAGCAAATGCTTATATGGTCTTAAACAGAGGCTGCTTTAGTCACAGAATGGGATGCCCCGGGCAGGAATCGAGCTGCCAGGGTACAGTAGTGCTTTGGCCAGCAAAAGTGTCTTTATCAGGCCTAATTTCAAATATGATTAGAGCAAATGCTTATATGGTCTTAAACAGAGGCTGCTTTAGTCACAGAATGGGATGCCCCGGGCAGGAATCGAGCTGCCAGGGTACAGTAGTGCTTTGGCCAGCAAAAGTGTCTTTATCAGGCCTAATTTCAAATATGATTAGAGCAAATGCTTATATGGTCTTAAACAGAGGCTGCTTTAGTCACAGAATGGGATGCCCCGGGCAGGAATCGAGCTGCCAGGGTACAGTAGTGCTTTGGCCAGCAAAAGTGTCTTTATCAGGCCTAATTTCAAATATGATTAGAGCAAATGCTTATATGGTCTTAAACAGAGGCTGCTTTAGTCACAGAATGGGATGCCCCGGGCAGGAATCGAGCTGCCAGGGTACAGTAGTGCTTTGGCCAGCAAAAGTGTCTTTATCAGGCCTAATTTCAAATATGATTAGAGCAAATGCTTATATGGTCTTAAACAGAGGCTGCTTTAGTCACAGAATGGGATGCCCCGGGCAGGAATCGAGCTGCCAGGGTACAGTAGTGCTTTGGCCAGCAAAAGTGTCTTTATCAGGCCTAATTTCAAATATGATTAGAGCAAATGCTTATATGGTCTTAAACAGAGGCTGCTTTAGTCACAGAATGGGATGCCCCGGGCAGGAATCGAGCTGCCAGGGTACAGTAGTGCTTTGGCCAGCAAAAGTGTCTTTATCAGGCCTAATTTCAAATATGATTAGAGCAAATGCTTATATGGTCTTAAACAGAGGCTGCTTTAGTCACAGAATGGGATGCCCCGGGCAGGAATCGAGCTGCCAGGGTACAGTAGTGCTTTGGCCAGCAAAAGTGTCTTTATCAGGCCTAATTTCAAATATGATTAGAGCAAATGCTTATATGGTCTTAAACAGAGGCTGCTTTAGTCACAGAATGGGATGCCCCGGGCAGGAATCGAGCTGCCAGGGTACAGTAGTGCTTTGGCCAGCAAAAGTGTCTTTATCAGGCCTAATTTCAAATATGATTAGAGCAAATGCTTATATGGTCTTAAACAGAGGCTGCTTTAGTCACAGAATGGGATGCCCCGGGCAGGAATCGAGCTGCCAGGGTACAGTAGTGCTTTGGCCAGCAAAAGTGTCTTTATCAGGCCTAATTTCAAATATGATTAGAGCAAATGCTTATATGGTCTTAAACAGAGGCTGCTTTAGTCACAGAATGGGATGCCCCGGGCAGGAATCGAGCTGCCAGGGTACAGTAGTGCTTTGGCCAGCAAAAGTGTCTTTATCAGGCCTAATTTCAAATATGATTAGAGCAAATGCTTATATGGTCTTAAACAGAGGCTGCTTTAGTCACAGAATGGGATGCCCCGGGCAGGAATCGAGCTGCCAGGGTACAGTAGTGCTTTGGCCAGCAAAAGTGTCTTTATCAGGCCTAATTTCAAATATGATTAGAGCAAATGCTTATATGGTCTTAAACAGAGGCTGCTTTAGTCACAGAATGGGATGCCCCGGGCAGGAATCGAGCTGCCAGGGTACAGTAGTGCTTTGGCCAGCAAAAGTGTCTTTATCAGGCCTAATTTCAAATATGATTAGAGCAAATGCTTATATGGTCTTAAACAGAGGCTGCTTTAGTCACAGAATGGGATGCCCCGGGCAGGAATCGAGCTGCCAGGGTACAGTAGTGCTTTGGCCAGCAAAAGTGTCTTTATCAGGCCTAATTTCAAATATGATTAGAGCAAATGCTTATATGGTCTTAAACAGAGGCTGCTTTAGTCACAGAATGGGATGCCCCGGGCAGGAATCGAGCTGCCAGGGTACAGTAGTGCTTTGGCCAGCAAAAGTGTCTTTATCAGGCCTAATTTCAAATATGATTAGAGCAAATGCTTATATGGTCTTAAACAGAGGCTGCTTTAGTCACAGAATGGGATGCCCCGGGCAGGAATCGAGCTGCCAGGGTACAGTAGTGCTTTGGCCAGCAAAAGTGTCTTTATCAGGCCTAATTTCAAATATGATTAGAGCAAATGCTTATATGGTCTTAAACAGAGGCTGCTTTAGTCACAGAATGGGATGCCCCGGGCAGGAATCGAGCTGCCAGGGTACAGTAGTGCTTTGGCCAGCAAAAGTGTCTTTATCAGGCCTAATTTCAAATATGATTAGAGCAAATGCTTATATGGTCTTAAACAGAGGCTGCTTTAGTCACAGAATGGGATGCCCCGGGCAGGAATCGAGCTGCCAGGGTACAGTAGTGCTTTGGCCAGCAAAAGTGTCTTTATCAGGCCTAATTTCAAATATGATTAGAGCAAATGCTTATATGGTCTTAAACAGAGGCTGCTTTAGTCACAGAATGGGATGCCCCGGGCAGGAATCGAGCTGCCAGGGTACAGTAGTGCTTTGGCCAGCAAAAGTGTCTTTATCAGGCCTAATTTCAAATATGATTAGAGCAAATGCTTATATGGTCTTAAACAGAGGCTGCTTTAGTCACAGAATGGGATGCCCCGGGCAGGAATCGAGCTGCCAGGGTACAGTAGTGCTTTGGCCAGCAAAAGTGTCTTTATCAGGCCTAATTTCAAATATGATTAGAGCAAATGCTTATATGGTCTTAAACAGAGGCTGCTTTAGTCACAGAATGGGATGCCCCGGGCAGGAATCGAGCTGCCAGGGTACAGTAGTGCTTTGGCCAGCAAAAGTGTCTTTATCAGGCCTAATTTCAAATATGATTAGAGCAAATGCTTATATGGTCTTAAACAGAGGCTGCTTTAGTCACAGAATGGGATGCCCCGGGCAGGAATCGAGCTGCCAGGGTACAGTAGTGCTTTGGCCAGCAAAAGTGTCTTTATCAGGCCTAATTTCAAATATGATTAGAGCAAATGCTTATATGGTCTTAAACAGAGGCTGCTTTAGTCACAGAATGGGATGCCCCGGGCAGGAATCGAGCTGCCAGGGTACAGTAGTGCTTTGGCCAGCAAAAGTGTCTTTATCAGGCCTAATTTCAAATATGATTAGAGCAAATGCTTATATGGTCTTAAACAGAGGCTGCTTTAGTCACAGAATGGGATGCCTCACAGCAGACTTAAGATCAGTTCAGTATATATGCACAGTTAGTTACTATAAGCAGCCTGAAAACGCTAACAAAGGCTGGATGAAAAAAAAAAAATCTCCCTGTCAGCCAGCTCCGTTTTTCCTACCTTTCCCTGGCTTTCTGTCTGTCTCCTGTCTGTCTCCTGCCTGTCTCCTGCCTGTCTCCAGCCTGTCCCTGTCTGTCCCTGTCTCCAGCCTGTCTCCAGCCTGTCTAACTGCCTCAGCTACACAGCGTTCTGTCTGTCTGTCACGAATGCAATAGAGAAATGAGGAAAAGCAAGATGGCCGCCGTTAAATACCGCTGTGTGACGTCACCGGGCTTGCTGGCTGCTGATAGGCTGCATGTGACTGCCCCAGCTTGCACTGGCGCGGGATACATGTCCAGACATGTCCCGCCCGCCATCTTAGAATGCCTGTAATGTAAATGAATGGATGTTAAAGGAAAACTTCGAGTGATCGAATCGCGGGGAAATTCGGATTCGATCCGAATCGAATTTTTCCTGAAATTCGGATCGAATCCGGGTTCGTCCGGATCGATTCGCTCATCCCTAATTATATCGTTATTATAATTATTATTATAATAACATTGGCCACAGTCAATCAAATGCACATACAGTATAAAGTCCATTGTCAATTTTGAGTGGTGCAAACATAATATTTTGAAACCACTATTGCCAGACCGTCCACATGAAAAACAACCAACTACGTGATGTATTCTAAGTAAAGTTGCTTTCTTCAAATTGCGTGTTCAAAGGGCGTGTCATGGCACAGCTTTATGAGTCTTGAGTAGAGATGAGTGAACTTTTGAAAAGTTCCCCATCAAAAATGCCGGCATGGTGGGAGCGGGCCGGCCGGTTCCGCTGATAGCGGAGCCGGCCGGCGGGCCGGTAAAGCCGGCCGGCCCGCTCCCACCATGCCGGCATTTAAAAAAAAAGCAAACACTTACCTGCAGGTCCGGAGCGTGGAGGCCGGCGCCGCTCTCAGCTGTCATCTGAGGGCGCGTCATCATCATGTTTAAAATCCATTAAAGTTGACCACATCAACAAAGAGATGTGAAATATGCCATCATAAGAGCAATTTAAAGAAGAATTTAATGAAAACTGTCTTTGCATAGAGCAGGTCAATATGAAAGTCCCAGATACATAAATATAAAAATACAGTAAAAGGAGGAAATGTGTTGGGGGGGCAGAAGAGCTTTTTAGCTAATCGTGTTTTGCATGAAGCACAACGTGGTCGTTTCCCAGAATCAGGTTGTGAATCAGATGCAAACCTCAAGTATGACAGTTTCAAGTATTGAAATACGCTTTTCCCAAATGAATTGTCTGTTACAGATATGGCTGTACGGAGATTTGTGATCCAACATTTATTTTGTTCTAAAGAGGTTATTTGTACAGCGTGACATAGCGTTTGGATTTATACTCATCGCCTGGTGCTCCATATGCAAATGTCCTTTGGTAGAATATGAAAGGAACACTGTTACCCAAGGGAAAGCCATACACACTATCAGAACTTGAAATGACACTTCTGGCTGCTTCCTTGTATCTGTATGGATGCGTGTAATCATATATTTATTATAGATCCTACATGTGGTCGGATAGGGCTGGTTTGATCTCTGTTGAGCGCTTTACATAGAGGCTGATTTATTAATAGCGACATGTAGCGACAGTTTAGCGACTGTAGCGGTATTTTCACAGCGCCCGCTAGTAGTCGCTGTGCTTGGCCGTTGTTCGGTTGTTGACAGCGACTCAGTCGGTGTGGCGTAATGTTGAATACAAGGTTATGAGTCGCTATTTGACAGGTTCCGCGATGTATTGGTGCACATGATAGCGACTGGTCAGAGCGACCGGCTTCCACCATATTCATCAAAAAATCACGCTCAAAAAATTCTCGCGCTGTGAAATGCATGTTTAAACCCCAGAGCGCTGGAGGCGGTGTGTTAAAAGTAGTTTTTTAACCCCCAAACCACCATATTTTTGGAAACCAAAAAAAAAAGTATTTTAAATAATTTAGTAATATGAATACATTAATATCAGACCTGTAATATCAATTCTGTAACATTTTTTTTTATTTTTTTTTCCCTTAAAAAAATATCTAAAATGGCAGAAGTGGTCACAGAATTTTTCACATTTCAACAAAAAAAAAAAACATTAATAACAATTAATTATTAATATTTAAAGATTGTTCCATTGAAATGCATTGGAGCGCGCCAGGTAGCGAGAGGTCATACCTGTCGCTGTTCAAGGTCGGATGCTGGCGCTGTGGGCTGAGGCTGGAATAATGATGAATGAGTCGCTATATGGCGCTATCTCAGTCGCTAAGCAGGATTGGCTTGATAAATGTGTGATTGTGGTGGGGAGCCGGCGTTCTCGTGGCGGGGCCCGTCATTACCGGCCGCTCACCAGTCGCTACCTGTCGCTATTCCTTCATAAATAAGGTCCATACTCAAGTTTAGTAACTCTGTAACCTCAATTTAATAAAAAAAAGTTTATTTCATGTGCACCACTGTAAACATTGTACAATTCATTAGTGGGGAAACATTGGGTTATTACAGTTATTGTGTGCACATACTGTGTGTGTTATCAATGTGCAAAAAAAAGTAGCATCACTGTGACATTTGGGGAATCCTGGGAAAACACCACCTCCTTTTTGTTAAATGAACACTATTGCAAAATTATGTAATATTAAAAATCCATATAACCACGTTGGCTAATGAGAGGAGGGGGTCCCCTATACACTCGAACTGAATAAAACTCCGACTAAGCCTGTGGTTTATTCTCTTATGGTTGGAACAGAGCCTGTTACCCCTGATTTCCTCTTCTCTCTATTAACATAAAAACAACATGCCTGGCTAGATATTTCTTGATGTCAGGTGTATAGAGACCTCTCCTTGTCATCCAGCATACTTGTATATGGAGTTTTATCATTGGATCATTTTTCCTTTTATATTCCATCCTGCAGCAGCAGTCTCAGTCCCTGGCTGGAAACCAGTATAAGTAGACAGTTGTCAATGTACAAAAAACAGTTGCATCCCTGTGACATCCGGGGAAACACGAAGAAACACCTCTTCCTGTTTGTTAATATCCCATCCCAAGGCAGTAGTCTCAGTCCCTGGAAGCCAGGGTGAACAGACAGTTATCAATGTTCAAAAATTTGTTACATCACTTTGACATTCGATGATTCCTGGGGTAACACCTCCTCCTGTTTGTTAATACCTCATCCTGTGACAGTAGTCTCATGTCCTGGCTGGAAGTTAACAAGCAAGTAACAAGATGCGACCATAGTTGGCAAGACAGAAAACACTGGAGAAGCCTTCTAGCATGTGGGAAGATAGAGGGGATGGAATTAATTTGTTTAGTAGGTATTAAAATATGTGGGTGGGATGTTGAGTAGTCATACCTTCCAACTTTTGAAAGCCGTAAAGAGGGACACGAGAAAACATTTTTTTTACACTTAAACCACTCCCCTAGCCATGTCCAGGGAAACACTGCCTAAGAATTAAATAAATAATAATAATACATGCAAGGCCTCCTCAAACACATTACAGCCAGGGGCTGTAGTGAGAGGGGTATAATTCCATTCCACCCAGTAAGGGGCATCCCTCCATTACAACCAGTGAGGGGCATCCCTCCATTACAACCAGGGAACCCCTCCCTGGTTGTAATGGAGGGGTGGGCATCCCTCTCTCATCCCTGCAATACAGCTCAGGGAGGGACATCCCTCTGTTACAACCAGTGAGGGGCATCCCTCATTAAAGCTAGTGAGGGGCATCCCTCCATTACAACCAGTGAGGGGCATCCCTCCAATACAGCCAGTGAGGGGCATCCCTCCAATACAGCCAGTGAGGGGCATCCCTCCATTACAGCCAGTGAGGGGCATCCCTCCATTACAGCCAGTGAGGGGCATCCCTCCAATACAACCAATGAGGGACATCCCTCCATTACAACCAGTGAGGGTCATCCCTCCAATACAGCCAGTGAGGGTCATCCCTCCATTACAGCCAGTGAGGGGCATCCCTCCAATACAACCAGTGAGGGGCATCCCTTCAATACAGCCCAGTGAGGGTCATCCCTTTAATACAACCAGTGAGGGGCATCCCTCCAATACAGCCAGTGAGGGGCATCCCTCCTTTACAACCAGTGAGGGGCATCCCTCCATTACAAGCAGTGAGGGGTATCCCTCCCCCACCGTGCTGTATGTTCTTCAGCCCTTCATCGGCACTTGTCCTGGCTCCGCCCCCACCAACTTCCGTCTGGCTCTGCCCCCTCCAACTTCCATCTGGCTCCACCCTCTCCAACACCCGTCTGGCTCGGCCCCCTCCAACCCCCGTCTGGCTCCACCCCCTCCAACACCCGTCTGGCTCTGCCCCCTCCAACCCACGTCTGGCTCCACCCCCTCCAACACCCGTCTGGCTCTGCCCCCTCCAACTTCCAGCTACTATGCTTCTTAAAGCGGCGCTGCCATGCTCAGGACCATTTAAAGCGGCGCTTCCATACTTAACAACGGGACTCCCTAAAGGGACATAAACACCTTCAAGTGCCCCAGGATGCCCGGAACAGTGGGACAAGGGCCCCAAAGTGTGATTGTCTCATGAAAATCGGGACACTTGGGGGGTATGAGTAGTGTTTATTTTTCCTGGGAGCTGCATATCTATTGTGTGGATTTAGCTCACACTTCTGAGCAAACACTCTGGAAAATATTGAACACAGACAGGCTTCTTGATGGAGCACATACATTTTGTAGATGGCAAGAGGAGGGGCTACATATACTTCCTACAACATTTTTTTTACCGGAAGAAAGAAGAATCAGTGGTGACAGGTTTTAAATATACCATTGTTCTCAACTGTCCCGTGATTTTGGCCTGTCCTCCAAGTCAGCCCTGTGCTGGAATAACATCCTATTGTTCTTGCACCTTTTCTGGTATGTGTCAATGATTTTATCCATCTTGCCATGCTTTGGGCAGATGTTAAAACTGGCAATGCTAATGCTTCTATCCCTTTAAAAGTGCAAAGGAACGCTCAAAAACCTGTCACCCCCAAATTCTAATCCCACCAATAGAAGCCAACTCCAAGCTGTATTATTTAATTTGGAGTAACTCCTCCTCTCACCAAAGCACTGCTTTGTCCTCTGTTTCCTTTCGCTCAGTCTAGTATCACCAAATCTGTCTCTCACTGGGTCAGAGCCTCCAGCATATGGGATGAGAGCATTCTGGCTTTCCTGGTTAGAGCATTTTGACTCTGGCTTAAGGCCTTCTGGATCTGTGGGGTTAAGGCTCCTACTGTAGTTCTCTGCAATCTCCTCTCTTTCTGCACAGCTTAGCCATGGAAATTATCAGGCCTGGTCCAGCAGCACCATCTAACAAGAACAGACTGAACTTATAGAATAAATGCACGTTCTATCAATTTTCCATTCACCATCTTACAGTATTCAGAGGGCAGGTTGTCAACCTATCTTTGTGTTCTGGTGGGAACAATTCCTAGATCACCTACTTATGTCAAGCATTGATAAAAATGCAAATAAGTACAACAAATTCAAAATCTAAAATCTATAGGTGTATCTACGGTTTATGAAGAATAAGACGGTCCGGAATAGCCCCTGGTACTCATGGATGGGTGAGTCACAGTGTAACATCTCAGCCAAAGAAAGATGCTTTATTAGTTAGTCCTCATGACCTTTTTTAGTGTGTGTGTAGGGTAGAAAAAAGGCCTTGACTGATTAATTCATTGCCTCTGTCCTCAGAAGTCACAATTGCAAAAGCTTAGCTGTACCATGCAATTTGTTTCTGGTCCTGTTGGTGAGAATATTCTATCTGCAATGTGATTTGCATTACTCACCCTAAATATAACGTAATCCTAGGTGGCACCTAATATGGTAGTTACTGAAGTTAAAGAGCTAAGTTGCTCACATCCTGATGGTCTCCAGGTGTCACTGTGGTGGATTTCAAGGGAGGAAAAGTTGGTTGCTGCCTAATCACCCTGGATTGGTAGGTGGCCTGTTAATAGTCCCCAGGAGGTCCAGATAGCACATGTGCTTCTTCCGCAATCAATGACCAACAGCAACTTCATCCAGGATTCTGGTTTCCAAGAGAAACTCGGAGCTTGTGAGCGCCGGAGGTCAACCGTGTGACCCAATATTACCATGGGAACAAGAAACAGTAAGAATACCGGGGGTTGTATGTGGCCCTACAAAAGCTTATTTTGTCTGAAATAGATGTTGGTCTGCCTAAAGTAAGTTCATCCACAGTAGATACCCCAAGCTCTTTCAGTTGGGATACCTGTCAACTCACTGTCTTCTAGAAATACTGAAAATCAGACAATAGTAATCATCCTCTGCAAATTCCTTTAAAACTCCTGTGTCTTGTATGATCACAGGTGGGTTCACTAAGGGGGTGAAGGGGACCACTGTTGTTCACTGGTTGTGAACAGTTTTAGAGAGGTTAGTATACAGCTCAGGTATTAAAGTAGTGCGCACTCTGCGTAACTCATTGGGCAGTGCTAGGTGATACCTTGGTAGCCCAGGATGCTTTCATCTGGTGGGTTCCAAGTATGATTTCCTCTGTTGGGTCCCAAGAACCATTTCCTATGGTGGCCCCAAAAATAATTTCTTTTGATGGCCTCAGGAATGATTTCCTCTGATGGGCCCATGAAGAGTCTCCTCTGGTGAGCCCAAGAATGATTTATTTCAGGGGACCAAAAAAGATATTTCTTCTTGTAGCCCCTAGAATGATTTCCTCTGGTTGGCCCCAAGAATGATTTGGTCTGAGGGTACTCAAAAATGATTTCCTCTGGTGCATCCAATAATGATTTTCTCTGGTGTCCCCAAGAATTATTTCCTCTGGTGGGCCTAAGGTTCTCCAGTCTGATCCTGACTTGTGAGGTTGCATTAAGCACAGTCTTCACTTTACAGTGTAAATCTTCTTTAACCTTTCTAAAAAAAACTTTTACACCATAATTTTCCTGAACCTGGTCATGTGATCCGTTTCCCAATCATGCCTAATCTAAGCAGTCCGGTTGGTCTGTAATGGAGTAGTAGGACTACTTAATTTTTACTACATGGATTTCTTTATTATCGCTAAACATCTCCTGCTACAGTCATAACATTTGTCCTGGGACTTCTCTAATTAAACAGGTAATTAAATTATTGTTTTCTCAAGCCCTTAGCAGAATTTTAAGGTGTTTATTCAAATTAAGAACCTCGCCCGTCAGTGGCCCTTAAGGAAATCAATTTTGTCGAGTCGGTGCAGAGATTACTGGAGAAGCAGCTCGAAGGGATGGCTCTTCACTAAAGGCAACTTGACTTTTTTTTGTTACAGCGAGCAAGCAAGCTATAAAAAAACCAATGTCTAATAGTAAATCTACAATAAGGTCATTCTTGCGTGGTGAAGTGTGTGAATGTCAGCAAGTGCTTGCATTAAATCCTGGGGTGGTATTTAGTGTGTGTATTTATATAGCATTGGTGTAGCTGTTGTATCTGCTTGTCTTATATGCTCACTTTCAGCCATGCCCAGTGATTTAGGTAGCATAAAAAATGACTCACCCGATCCCAGCCTGATGTCTAGTACCATGGCGGAAGTGGGAAGGCGTCTTCTAAACTCTTGAGGCCTCTGTTCAGCAGATGATTTCTGGCCTTGATGAATGATAGCCTCATCGTCCAATCACCGCAGCTACTGTGATTGGATGATGAGACTGTCACTCAGCATCCCTGTGCATCTAAGCAGAGAATGGGACAGCAGATAACAGTCCATGGCATGGGGATAGCACCTGGTAAGTGTTTTTAATTTATCACTTTATTGGCCACCACTAGTGGAACTTCAGTGAACTTTTCAAATAGACTACCACCATTGTGGCATGTGACTCCACTGCTTTCCAGTAACTAGTCCTGTGGTGACTATCCCACTCCTGAGATGATCTTGCTGATCTCCAAGACTATTCCTGCACCTCTGGATTTCAAACTCAAGGTGGCATGTGTTGAGTACGAGACCAAACCAAGGTCTTTATTATTCTCAGTGGACGCCTTGGCTTAGCTCTGTACTCCAATGAGGCCTTTGGTCCATAGAAAGACAAAACCAAATATTAGTCACATATGTCTGATATGTCTTCAAATGGAAAGACCTGTCCGAAATCCTAATTAGACAGTAATAGGACATCAAAAAATGGGAATGGGGATGCCCTAATGTGCATCATTGCTCTGGGCACCTATACTCATCTCTTCTGTTATCTTTCCCTGCTTTAATCAGCCTATCAGTCTTGCCTGGTGGTGGGCGTGCACGGTAGCTGGGTCACATATAGCATAATACTTTACCCACCTCTTAACTTCCCATGAGAGGCTGCCTCCCAAAAACTTTGGCCCTTATTCATCAAGCGATAGCGCCAGGTAGTGTCTGACGAGCGCCAGGTAGCGGCAGCTAACGGCGACTACCGACTCAAGTACGCCCGGCGGCGCTCACAATGACGCATTTATCAAGCAAAATGAGGCTAGCACCGGCGAGAGCGACGGCTAGCGTGGCATTCATCATGAAGCCGCCTGGACCGAACAGCGCCGCTGCAAATTCCCTCACAGCGCCAGGTATGAGCTGTCGCTCCCTGGCGATGTCCAATGCATTTCAATGGAGCAATCTATAATTATTCATAATTAATTGGTATTATTTTTTTTTTTTTTTTAATGTCAAAAAATCGGAGAACACTTCTGCAATGTTAGGATTTATTTTTAAGTAAAAAAAAAAATTAAAAAAAATATGTGCAGAATTGATCTAACAGGTCTGAGATTAATGTATTCATATTACAAAATGATTCTAAAAACATGTATAATGTTACATTCAAAAAATATGGTTGTTTAGGGGTTAAAAACTAGTTAATACACATCGCCGCCAGCGCTCTGGGGTTTAAACAAGGAATGGACAGCGACAGCACATTCGGAGCGTGATTTGTTGATGAATATGAAGCTAGCCGTTCGCTCTGGCCATTCGTTGTCAGGCGCTCACATACAACGCTGGACCTGTGAAACAGCGACCCCCCAGCCCGTATTCAACATTACCGCACACCGACTGAGTCGCTGTCATCAAGCTAATGCCGGCCAAGCACAGCGAATACTGGCTGGCGCTGAAAAAATCACGCTACAGTCGCTCATCTGTCGCTACCTGGCGCTATTAATGAATCGGCCTCCCCGTCCAGCAGTTTAAAATCTAGAGGCTGCTGGATGTTTGTCCAATAGAGTCGTAATGTCAGAGGACATCCAGCACTTCTGCAACTTCATGGGACACTCTGGTTTATACGGTTGCAAAACAGTCCTGTACCAATTTTTAGTCAAATTAAAAGTTCAATTATTTTTTTCTAAGTTGATTTAAAAATCACCTTAAATGTTAAAGTGGACCAACACCCAGGATTTTGACTATCCTGGGTTTTGGTCCACTTCGGCGGGGCACCCCGATCGGGGTGTGAAACCCCCCAGAAACCACAAAAAACTCACCTCTCCTCGCTCCCACGTGACCACCGCTGCCAATCCCCGCCGACGGACAAGCGGGAGGCAGCGACGGACAAGAGAGCGCGCCTGCCGCCGCCTCCCGCGTGTCACTCTTACAGGGCGCGTGCCCGCGCCGGCCATTCACAAACGGCCGTCGCGGGTGCGCGTCCTGCTAGAGGGACGAGCGGGAGGCGGCGGCGGGCGCCGTTGGATCGTGGATAAGATAGGGATTTAGGGGTTTCGGGGTGCCCCGCAGTCAGGGATCATGGGAGGGTGTTGGTCCACTTTAAGTGGATCAGCAAAGGTTCTCCTGCAATCTAAGACATAGCTTTCATTTGCAAGGTGGACCTGTGCAGGGAGATGCCAAAACAAACCCGGTATTACTCTTGCAACAGTCCTTTGCTCATAACTGTAAAATCCACCTCCAGCTACAAATGTGCAGTTATAAGAGCATAACTGGAAGGAAAATGCGGCTCCACTGTTTAAAATGTATGTGACCCCAAAAAAATGTTGATTTGCATTGCCTGACAACACAAGTCCAATACATGACAATAGATAGACATGGCACACGCTACCTCTGCTTCCCATCCTGTTTGGTTAGAAATCACTGATCTGCCACACCAGCTCAAATGTCCTGCTTCTGACAAGGCTTTTTAAAGAGGAAATGAATGGCAAGGCTCCATTTATATCCTTTGAAACCTTGAAAACTTTGAGGAAATCGGGTGGGGTCCCTAAGAGTCCTGGCACACACTGTATTACTTTCTACAGTGACCACACTGTTTATCAGCAAGATCTTTCCTTTACTTTATTTAGAACACAAAAGCAGGATTCTTAATCAGCAATTACTTCAGCATAATGAGAAACACTTTCAGCATCCATGCACTATTCAAAGCCCATTCAAAGTAACAGGTGAGCTGCCTGCACTTTTGAGGTCAGTTGAGATCTAGTCCACCTCCCCTGCACCCACCGAGGCCTGCAGCAATTTCTGCTTCTACTGCATACCACCTTTCACCCTTCTCAACTGGACCAGGTCTGGCTGGCCACAAACAGCAGCCCGGATGACATCAATTTTGTCCCCTCATAGCTATTCGCTGTTGGGGCAAGTGGGAGAAGCCCCTAAGTGGTGGAGAGCCTGGGGTGCATGCCCCTTTGGCCCCGCTTTAATCCGGCCCTACTCACCACACAAGGGGGCCCACCTAACCCACCCAACTTATAGCTACAGTAGAGGGGGCAACAGCCGCTGCACGGGTTATTGCTAGCTATTGCCAGGTGGGTGGAACAATTCAGTGGCTGTTCTGAGAAAATTCTCTGTTTGCATCTTTTCTGGGAAATTTTTTTTTTATAATAATAATCATTTTATAGCCACATTTGAATGGTCATGTTTGCATATTGTTTCAAGTTTATTTTATAAACAGACCCTTTGAAGGTGACTTCAGGGAGACCAGAGATGCGACCACTCCCATTTCTCTATGTTAACGCTCTGTGCCAAACTTTATGTTGTGCGTTAATCTGCTGTACCTCATGCAGTGCTAACTGGATGAAAACCCTTGCATGTGCAATGGAACTGCTGGTTTTTAGGGCGATATGAGGGGGGGGGGGCTCACACAGCAGGGCACCCCAAACTGTGATGCCCCAGGAAAGTGGACCAAAATCCGAGACGGTCAAAATCCTGGGTTTTGGTCAACTTTAAAGAGAGGCTCCAATGCTTTTTAGCCACCCTTCCCCCACCCTGTTTGCACCACTTGAGCAACACCTTTGGAGAACTGGAAAAAAGACCTAGGCCCTTATTTACGAAGGAATAGCGACAGGTAGCGACTGGTGAGCGACCGGTAATGACGGGCCCCGCCACGAGAACGCCGGCTCCCCACCACAATCACACATTTATCAAGCCGATCCTGCTTAGCGACTGAGATAGCGCCATATAGCGACTCATTCATCATTATTCCAGCCTCAGCCCACAGCGCCAGCGTCCGACCTTGAACAGCGACAGGTATGACCTCTCGCTACCTGGCGCTCTCCAATGCATTTCAATGGAACTTATAATTCATAATTAATTGTTATTAATTTTTTTTTTTTCAAATGTGCCATTTTAAATAATTTTTTTAAGTTAAAAAATAAAAAAATGTACAGAATTGATATTACAGGTCTGATATTAATGTATTCATATTACAAAATTATTTAAAAAACTTGTTTTTTTTGGTTTCCAAAAATATGGTTGTTTGGGGGTTAAAAAACTACTTTTAACCCATCGCCGCCAGCGCTCTGGGGTTTAAACATGCATTTCACAGCGCTTGAATTTTTTGAGCGTGATTTTTTAATGAATATGGTGGGAGCCGGTCGCTAGGGCCAGTCGCTCCTCACCCAATATTCAACATTACAGCAAACCGACTGAGTCGCTATCAACAACCGTACAACGGCCAAGCACAGCGACTACTAGCGGGCGCTCTGAAAATGCCGCTACAGTCGCTCAACTGTCGCTACCTGCCGCTATTAATGAATCAGCCTCCCCATCTCTACTATCCACCACTGATCCAAGCAGCTTCCCAGCATTTGCTATGAAACAGCAACCAGCAGCGGTGGGGATCAGAGCAGAAACACAGTGACGGGGGTGGGGCCCAGACATCTTGGCTGTATAGGTCCCAGAGATTTCTGATAGGGGCCCCGGACAAAACTCATAGACTTGTCCTGCTCCTAAGGAAATGTGACTGGGGAAGGGCAGAACAGACAACTGTAAAAGAGGTCTAGGCAAAAGGCAATATGGTGCCATTTATGACTGATTATTTAATACCCACCTCAATAACCCACCTCTATAGAGAACATCAATTAAGATCAACCCATATCCATATCCAAAACTATATAACTATAACCAATGCACTAAAAAATCTTTTTGATTTTTTCTTGATAAACCATGCATAAAATGAGGGGGACATGTCTTAGAAAAAATATGTCTTCATTAGCAGTAACTGTACATACGCTCAGGGCTGGATTATGAGGAGGGCACAAGGGGCACGTGCCTCCGGGGCCTCCACCACTTGCCCTGCAAAGGGCGCCTCCACCAACCTTTGGTTTATGGTCTGGTCTAGGAGGTTTTTCAGTCTTTGGTCTGCAACAAAGCTATTGGTGGCAGTGGGGGGCCCCCAGCTCCAGGGCAAGCCTTTTTGTTTGTTTTTGCAAAAATGCAGCCAAAGCCACCACAGGGCAGGAAGGAGAGTTTGGAACAGCAAATCGATCGTCAGCAACGCTACAGTGCGTTCAGAGTTGTTGATCGGCCGCCGCTCACTTCCCACAAGCCACCAAGCACAGCCGCTGGCAGCTCAATGCAGAGAGATGTTTTCTGCAGAACCAGCCGGGCGACTACACACCCCCCCACCAGGGCTGTATTTGGCGTTCATGGTGCCCTAGGCACTTTAAGTACTTGCACCTCCTTTTTTTACGTTAGGTTACCCTCCATATAAAATAAAAGTGTGTAAGGGGAAAGGGTGCAATGGGATATAGGACACAAAGGGGGAAGCAGGCAAGCATGTTCCATCTTTTACTGCGTTCTGACATACAGGAGTCACATGACCGCACCAGTGGAGGGGAGATACTCTGGCCTGTGTTCAACCGATTGCACCCCTCCTTCACACACTCTGCATCCTTCTGTGGCTAGGGAGGGGGTGCTTGTGCATTAATATTCTAGCTATGTGAGTTTTAATTTATTTTCTTTACTGTAGTAGTAAGGCAGCACCCTCCCCTCTTCCAGGTTGCCACCCTAGGCACGTGCCTAGGGTTGCCTAATGGTAAATACAGCCCTGCCCCCCATCCAGAAAGGCAAAGCAGGAGTTCCCAAGCAGCACATGCACAAGGGTGGCACAAGGGACTTGATCTAACATTCCATGAAGTGGGGGGATGCTAGACAACCGTCAATCAGTTACTTGGCTGGATTATTATTTTAGAATTAGTGCCCAGGGGCCTCCACCACACCTAATCCAGCCCTGCATACGCTACAAAAAATAAGCCATTGGTAATTATGTCATTTGTACTCCTTCCAGTCCCTAAACTATGAGGAATCAGTGATAAATGTAACTATGCATTAGCCTTCAGAATCTTAAGTGGCATTTTAAGAGCCCAAAGTGACTCCCTCGGAAGCCCATTTTCCCAGCTCCCTCGCTGTCTGGGGCATATAAACATCTGGATGCACATTGTGGCTTTATGTTGTTAGGATAAATAATGACACTCCAGTACCTTGGGCTGAGGCAGCAAAACAAGATTTTACTATTCAGCGGCTATATATGTTTATGGGGCTTTAAAGGAGGACTTCATAAAATTCTTTTCTGATGTGCTATGTATACACTGGGGTATATCAGCGTTCACATTGCACAAAATAAAACACAAGGACAATGGTGCATTTATTTCTTCATTTGGGCAGAGATGGCTTAAAGTGGACCAACACCCAGGATTTTGACTATCCTGGGTCTTGGTCCACTTCGGTGGGGCACCCCCGATCGGGGTGCCCCGCTGTGTGAAACCCCCCCGATCACCCGAAAAACTCACCTCTCCCCGCTCCCAGCGCCGGCGGACAAGCGTTTTGACAGCCGCGGACATGCGGCTCCTCCGGCGCCGCCTCCCGCGCGTCACTCTTGACGCGCGCGCGCCCGCGCCGGCCATTCACAGACGGACGGCCGCCGCCGAAGACAAGGTAAGGGGATTTGGGGTGTTTGGGGTGTTTGGGGAGGTGATCGGCCCGGGAATCTTATAGATTCCCGGGCCGATCACGGGAGGGTGATGGTCCACTTTAAAGTGATACTGCAGGCAAAGCTAATTGTTACACCATTGTAACAGGCTACATTTGGCTGTCTAAACTATTTTCCGTTTTTAAATTAAAGAAGAAATGGCCAAGACATTGAGGTTTACAGGTTCACTATAGGATACTAGGAGAGTGGGAGGAGGGATAGGTGTTTCTAAAGGTGTCAATAGGTGTTCTTCTCGTTTCGTGGTTATCAGAGTGGTGAGGTATATTGGGCCTTTTATTGGCCGCAATAGTGCAAAGGGAGTGGGGTTTTTTTTCCCCTGTTTAGGGTTTCACTCAGGGTCCTTTGGGTCCCCGGCTAGCGAATAATGACTTGGCCGGGGCCCCCGGGGGGGCCTGTGTGTCCCTTGGAAAAAAAATATATAACCTCTATACTCAACTCTGATTTTCTGTTTATTTAGATATACAAATACTGATTAAAATATTTGCTTTTATACATCAAATATTGATCTTATAGGTATAAAAATAGTCCTTGGCAGAAGATGGTGTTAGGTTTCTGCTGAAAAAAGTTTTTGTTCCAGAGTGTCCTCTTTGGGTGTATGTATTGAGAAAGGAGGGGCTTAGGTACTTGCCCGTCCTTAATGCCTTTTGTTCGTAGGTCTTATCCTCAAGTTTGTAGCAATTCGTGGGTATTTGCTCCACAGTTTGTAGCCAACTGTTAACCCTTCGAAGTTTGTAGCAAGTAGTTGGAGACTCCTTCACAGACGCGTTTCGGCTATGGCTTCTTCAGTGTGGGAGTCTGTGGTTTCTAATACTCACTCCACTCACTATAGGATAACACTTATGAAAAAGTGGGCGTGACCCTTGGCTCTGTGATGCTGCATAATAATCAGCTCTCTGCGTTGACAGCAATGTGATGTATCTGGACGAGGAGGCGGGAGGGACCAGCAATCCTGTCCCGCTCTGCTGAACTGATTAGGGGCCGGGATAAAAAAGAGAATGTCATTGGCTGAACCTGTAAGTCCCAATATCCCAACTATTCTGCTTAAATTTAAAAACAGAAAACAATTACCTTTGCCTGCAGTATCACTTTAAAGTGAACCAACACCCAGGATTTTCACTATCCTGGGTGTTGGTCCACTTCAGCGGGGCATCTGAGATCAGGATGCCCCGCTGTGTGAAACCCCCCCAAAAAACGTACCTTTTCGGCGACAGACAAGCGACGGACAAGCCGGCGCCGCCGCCTCCCGCGCGTCCCTCTTACAGGGCAAAACAAATGCACTGCTAGAGGGGCGCGCGGGAGGCGGCGGCGGCTGTTCCGTCGCCGATAAGGTAAGATTTTTGGGGGCTTTTGGGGGGGGGTTTCATCCCGATCTCGGATTCCCCGCGGTGAAGGAGGTGATCAGCCCGGGAATCTTATAGATTCACCGATCACCCCTGGGTGTTGGTCCACTTTAACATATAAGCAGACTAAGCAGCTGCTTAGAGGCTCTTCAACAAAATTCCTTTAAACAGAATGATCACCTACTGTATGTTCATTCATCCTGAGTATAAGTAATTTACACCTTTGCCTTGATTCAAAAAAAGGTTATGTAATTTAAACACAAGTTACAGTTTTGTCTAAAAGTTCAGTAAAGAAGATTAGAGTTTGGTTATAAACTTTGTGCTTTTAAAGTGGTCCTTCACTCTGAATAAGAGCCTATCTTATATGTTTCCCACACCCTGTACATACAGATTGTCCACATTAAAAATCATCCTACCTGCATCTACTGCATGTTATGAGCCTTTAAACATCCAAGATGGCGGCTAATGAAACATCAGGCAGCCTGCAAACAGGAAGTGCATTCTGACTGTGCTGCTCTGCATTCTGGGATTGCTGACCTTTACCTGACCCCAACTCTGCTCTGTCTGAGCAAAGCACAGCTATAACCTACCCCCTGTACTTTATCCCACTCTCCTCTCCTCAGTAAGTGTGATGCTTCTGAGTCAAGATGGCAGCGCCCGTATCCTAAAGTCCTGAACAGAGTTGCAGCCCAGTGGGGGAAAGAATAATAAGTAAGTGACTAAAAACTTAAAATATATTAATTTTAGATGCTGGGGAATCGTTTTTTAAGGGTTTGGGCTTTTCAGTAAATCATGGTGAAGGTCCGGTTTAAGCCATCCAGTTTTTTCTCACTGTCACGTTGGGTGAGTACTGTAAAATGTAATGTAATAAATGTATTTTGTTTCAAATATTTTTTTACACTGTGTCCATAAGCATGGACCCGGTGGAACCTCTGGAAGAGCACCAGACCTGTGCTGAAGTGCATAGGGGCTAGTGGATGTACAAGGCTGGAGGACTCTGGATCTAGGGATACTAGCCCATATTTTTAATTTAATTTAATTTTAATGCATAGATGGCCATTGTATGCTTGCGCACACATAGGAATTTGTCCTCTGCATTTAACCCATCCGTGCAGCTGCCCTAATTACGGCGCCCGGGGGCAGTTGGGGGGTTAGGTGTCTTGCTCAAGAGCACTTCAGTCATGTCCCAGGACCGGGATTCGAACCTGCAACCCTCCAGTCACAAGTCCGCTCCCCTTACCTCTAGGCCCATATGCTTAGTGTCCCCCACCCATGGGCAGGGGGGGGTGTTAAGACTTTAATTGTAATCGGTACTCCCAAACGCCAGATACTGGGGGGCTTCTACAAAACATAGTCCCCTGTCTGGCCCATAACTAATCAGGACAGCATGTGCACCACTCCACTGTTCTGGAATGCCCTTCCCCATACTATTCACTACAACACAACCTTCAAAACCTTCAAACGTGTCCTCAAAACTAACCTGACATGCGTGTCATCGGGCCTAAAAGATCCTATACTCATATGTTAACTACTTACTCATTCACGAGTGGCTGGCAATCACCTGACCTCTGATCAATCTGGCCTCAATCTGGGCTTGCACATCAAGCCTGAATGGTTTCCTTAAGTCACCTGATTAACTCATTAATTAACTGGTTTGTGAAGCCAAAGACCAGAGCTGATGCCCTGGCCTAAAAAAAGAAAAAATGTTCCCACCACCAGAGATAGGGATATGATGCCCAACCCTGTACGCCAAACCCAGTGTGAATCACTTCCACTTTGTCAGCCTAGAAGGAAAAGGTGGCATAATCCTCCCCGACAGGTTAATGATGTGAAATGTGCTGTGGAGCACAATAGCGATCCTCCACTTGTGTACCAAACACAGAAAAACCTCTCGGGCCCCCTGTGCTGAGATATGATATGCGCTCTGGTGTCAGTACTTGTGAATACACAATGTTGAATGAAAAATAATGCACTAACCTTTTTCTTCCTGATTAGGTATGTTCATGACAATGGATGCCTGTTACTGTTTTAGTGTTAATTTATGCAAATGTTCAGAGCTTAGGGGGGAGGGTGAGCGTCCACCCTCCTCAGTGGGGTGAATTTGTAATATACAGAATGGCCACTAGGTGTAGAGGTATTAAAGCCACCATGTGCTCAGTGAGAGGAACTTCCTAGTCTGAGTGGCAAAGGGAGCTGGAGAGAACTATCCCCTAAGGCAGACCTGGGCAATGTACGGCCCGCGGGCCGTATACGGCCCTTTGCTAGGCTCTTACCGGCCCGGGCTGAGCTGGCCAGTAAGAGACGCAGAGGAAGGGAAAACATGCCAGACTCGACGAGCCGAGTGGCCGATCGGCTGCTGCTTAACTTAGGTGATCGCCTGTGTACAGTGTGAGAGGCTTAGGTTAAGCAGCAGCTGATCGGCCACTCGGCTCGTCGGGTCTGGCACATTCTCCCTTCCTCTGAGGAAGCCAGACCCGATGAGCAGGTGATAGAGACCTGGGGACTTTGGAAGGACAGAGTTGGGGCTCCAGAGCATCAGTAAGTCTGCTCAGAAAGATTATGTAGTTTGCTTGTGTTTTCCCTTCCTGCCTGCTGTCTCTTTTTCACCATGTACCTGCCCAACATGCTCTCACCATGTCCCCTTCCTGCTGTCCACATGCTCTCACCATGCCCCCTTCCTGCTGTCCACATGCTCTCACCATGTCCCCTTCCTGCTGTCCACCATGCTCTCACCATGCCCCCTTCTTGCTGTCCACATGCTCTCACCATGCCCCCTTCCTGCTGTCCACCATGCTCTCACCATGTCCCCTTCCTGCTGTCCACCATGCTCTCACCATGCCCCCTTCCTGCTGTCCACCATGCTCTCACCATGCCCCCTTCCTGCTGTCCACCATGCTCTCACCATGCCCCCTTCCTGCTGCCCACCATGCTCTCACCATGCCCCCTTCCTGCTGTCCACATGCTCTCACCATGCCCCCTTCCTGCTGCCCACCATGCTCTCACCATGCCCCCTTCCTGCTGTCCACATGCTCTCAGCATGCCCCCTTCCTGCTGTCCACCATGCTCTCACCATGCCCCCTTCCTGCTGCCCACCATGCTCTCACCATGCCCCCTTCCTGCTGTCCACATGCTCTCACCATGCCCCCTTCCTGCTGTCCACCATGCTCTCACCATGCCCTCTTCCTGCTGTCCACCATGCTCTCACCATGTCCCCTTCCTGCTGTCCACCATGCTCTCAGCATGCCCCCTTCCTGCTGTCCACCATGCTCTCACCATGCCCTCTTCCTGCTGCCCACCATGCTCTCACCATGCCCCCTTCCTGCTGCCCACCATGCTCTCACCATGTCCCCTTCCTGCTGTCCACCATGCTCTCACCATGTCCCCTTCCTGCTGTCCACCATGCTCTCACCATGTCCCCTTCCTGCTGTCCACCATGCTCTCACCATGCCCCCTTCCTGCTGTCCATCATGCTCTCACCATGCCCCCTTTCTGCTGCCCACCATTCTTACACTTTGCCCCAGCTGATATGAGCTCTCCTTCCAGACTGCCAGAAGCCAAGGGCTTCTCTGATTGGCTGGGAAATTATCACATCAGAACGTTTGAAGTGGACCAAAACCCTGCTTTATCAGCCTGGGAATCTTATAGATCCCCTCCCCGCGGGGCATCCAAAATCGGGATGCCCCGCTGTGTGAAACCCCCAGGTCGCCCATAAACTCACCTTCTTTCCCAGTTCAACGGCGCATGCACGAGCTGCGGCCGCATGCCCGCTATCCCTCTAGCAGGGCGCGTGCCTGTGTCAGCCATTTGAGAATGGCCAGCGCGGGCGCGCTCCCTGTTAGAGGGAAGCTCGAGATGCAGCCGCCAGCGCACTCAGAGCCGCTGAGCTTAGACGTCGCTTAGACGCCCATAGCTCAGCGGCCCTCCACAATATTTTTAGTTTCTCATGTGGCCCCATGGAAAAAATAATTGCCCACCCCTGCCCTAAGGGAAAGCAAGGAGGGAAGCTGCTGTCACGAGCCAAGCCGAGTAAGCCCTAGCATGCCCCGAATCTCCAAGAAATTTGCACTTGTCTAAATCGAACTTGCTCATCTCTAACAGGTTTAAAAAACACCTGTTCTGGAGGGCGTGCTTCATCCAAGCTGGGCTTTCCCTGCCTGGCTTCTTGGGTGACAGGTGGGGGTGTGAGCTTCCCCTGCCTGGCTTCTCGGAGTGGTGGGTGAGGATGCAGGCTTCCTCTGCCTGGCTTCTCGGGCAGCCAGTTGGGAGGCTAGCTTTCCCTGCCCAGCTTCTCGGGTGGTAGGTGGGGGTGCAGGTTTCTCCACCTGGTTTCTCTGGTGGAGGTGATGGCTTTATCCCTAGCCCTAGGTTTTAACCCTTACCCTTTTCACAAAAACGCTAAGAGGCCGATTCATTAATAGCGGCAGGTAGCGACAGTTGAGCGACTGTAGCAGTATTTTCACAGCGCCCGCTAGTAGTCACTGTGCTTGGCCGTTGTTTGGTTGTTGACAGCGACTCAGTCGGTGTGCAGTAATGTTGAATATTGGGTGAGGAGTCGCTATTTGACAGGTTCCGCGCTGTATGGGAGCGCATGATAGCGACTGGCCATAGCGACCAGCTCCCACCATATTCATTAATAAATCACGCTCAAAAAATTCTCGCGCTGTGAAATGCATGCTTAAACCCCAGAGCGCTGGCGGCGATGGGTTGAAAGTAGTTTTTTAACCCCCAAACAACCATATTTTTGGAAACCAAAAAAAACAAGTTTTTCAAATAATTTTGTAATATGAATACATTAATATCAGACCTGTAATATCAATTCTGCACAATTTTTTTTTTTTTTTTTACCTTAAAAAAATATCTAACATGGCAGAAGTGGTCACAGAATTTTTCACATTTAAAAAAAAAAAAAAAAAACATTAATAACAATTAATTATGAATATTTAAAGATTGTTCCATTGAAATGCATTGGAGAGCGCCAGGTAGCGAGAGGTCATACCTGTCGCTGTTCAAGGTCGGACGCTGGCGCTGTGGGCTGAGGCTGGAATAATGATGAATGAGTGGCTGGCGCTATCTCAGTCGCTAAGCAGGATCGGCTTGATAAATGTGTGATTGTGGTGGGGAGCCGGCGTTCTCGTGGCGGTGCCCGTCATTACCGGTCGCTCACCAGTCGCTACCTGTCAGTATTCCTTCATAAATAAGGGCCTAATTAAATATTACATGAAAAATATTACTATTGTATGCACTTTGAGGGGTTAAATTTGAATTAGGTATTTAATTTAACAAATAGGGCTACCAGGGGGATATAGGGAATATTTCATGTAATATTTAATAGGCGTTTTTGTGAGTAGCTAAGCTATGCCAGAGTGTTTATGTTTTTAATGGTTTTTAGTGTGTGTTTTTTGCCTTAGATAAAAGTATATAAATTTTGATATATAGTGGGGCGTTTTTCTTGCTGGCAGGGGGGTGTCTGGACCATCCTCATGTTCTTGCCGCCATACTGCACACTAATAGGATAGGCTGGCCTTTTGGATGTTGGTGCGGTGGGTGTATATATTATCTGTGCATTATATATATCTATTTTTTTTACATTCGCCCGATAAGATTCAATGACATCCCCCCTACACACACACACACACACACACACACACACACACACACACACACACACACACACACACACACACACTTTTGGGGGAAATAAGTGCGTCTTATAGAACGAAAAATGTGGTATTTTTTTTTACCAGGATGATGTTCTTATACCAGTTTCTTGTTTGATTTAACATCTGGAATCACTGTGGGAACATTCCATTAGCTGGTGAAAAGATCTGTAAAATACAAGTAAAGCATTTTGGAGCCGGAGGCTTTGAAAATTGTCAAACTGTTCAGCTGAAGAGAAGAAAGTTCATATCTGCAATTAGTAACTTCAATGTATTGTACAGTCCCCATAGCTCCTGGCCATGGGCTAATCCTTGCTGCTCCTAGAACAGTAAAACATTTATTTTATTCCCTGTAGTTTTCAAATAAATACCCAGCAGAGAATCTCTATGGCAAGCTATATAGCACAATGTCAAAAGTCATCTAGAGCTTAGGGTGAAATTGCTTGGGAAACTCGTATCACGTCCTTTTAGCAAGGCCCATCTGTTAAGCATTTGCCTGTAACCTAATCAACGCCAAGATCTATCAGGGCCGCTGTCTTGCACTCCGTAATTCCCACTCTTCCACAGCACATACAAGTCACCGGTATCTCTGCTTCCTATCCTGTTTGGTTAGCAATCACTTTTCCTTCACACAAGATCAAATATCAGGCTGCTGACAAGGCTTCTATAAATTAAATACGAAGGGCAAGGTTCTCCTTTACTTTTAAAGGATTTCAGATATGTTGAACTAAAATGGGTCAGATGTAAAGGCATCAAGTACCCCCCTAAAAAAGTGCTTCTTTCAAAATGTTACACGCAGCTTTAAAGTGGACCAACACCCACCGCTGATCGGCCCGGGAATCTATAAGAACAATACCCAACATGCATAGGTCCTTTCAAGGAAAGAGTTGCCAAACACCCCAAAGTAAAGCATGTGCGTAAGAATCATTTTACTTAAAAATTTCAGCTCTGCAGACAAAGTGCACACCTTGCAATTTTTCAACCAAAACAACCCTTTACATTTGGAATACCCTCACAAACCAAATATTCCCTGAACGTACACGTTAAGCTTTCTAAGCGTACCCAGCTTGTTGTAGTGGGCTCATCTTTCTGGAAGCAATTCGTCAAAGAATTCTATGGTTGCACAGGGTTTCCCTAAAAATGTATAAAAAAGCAGAATAAAAAACACCTTTCCCTAAAATATCAATATGCAAACAAGAAAAAACAAGCTAAGTCTGAAACCGCAAGGTCCCCAGAGCAGAACAATACCCAACATGCATAGGTACTATTAACCCTTTTAATTGCCAGCCTACTTGAAATTTTGTCACTCTCTGTTGACAGGTCATTTTTCACCATTTTGTGCTTAACCGTGATTTTTTTATATATTTTTTGAGGCAGAGTTTTGGCTTTTACATGAAATGTGTTGTTTGTAATTTTTTTACTGTTTTTTTTAAATATTTAATATATATTTTTTAGTCAAAAAACTAAAAAAAATAAAAAATATTATTTCTTTTAAATTGTCTAATTTATTTTAAATAAACAATTTATTTTACTAAAAAAAATTATATTGCATGTGAAAGCCCCATTTCTCCTGATTACAACGGTACCACATATGTATCGGTAGCCCCCCTGTTCCTGTCCAGGAGACCCCCCCCCCAAACCGAAAAGAGCACTTTATAACATTTAGAAATAAAATACAACTAATATCCACACTATAAAGCATAAAATAAAAGAAAAAATGTCGTGGGGTCCCCCTTCCCGGGGGAGGGGAGACCCATTTTTTGGGGGGGAATTTTAAAGGTTAAAACCCCTAAAAATCCCCCCCCCCAAAAAAAAAATGGCGTGAGGTGCTCCCCTACCCAGCATAACCAGCCCTGAGACCAGCTATGGGGCTTGTAGAACAGGGCGTAAAAAGCTGGCCCTGCACGCTACAAGCTGGCATAGCCTATGGCCATGGGCTCTTCTGCCCCCCCCTGGGCTTTGGGGAGGCAGGTAATAGGGGGCTCAGAGTTAATGGCAAGTCACCCGCTAGCCGCAGGTGACTTGCTAGACCCAGAGCCTTGTGAACTTGTATAAGGGTCTCATGGATCCCTTACCAGTTCACAATGGGTTAAATGTAAACAAAACACACACACAGAATAAAAAAAAAATTGTAATACTTACCTCCCATCTATCTCTGGGCACTAGGTCCCACGCTGATCACTTTGGCTTCAGCTCTCCTGCTGCTGCTGGAAGCCTTTTTTATCTGCTGGGTGATAGGTAACATAGGGTTCATTTAAAAAAAAATGACATAGGGTCCCCCCTCCCGGGGTGGGGGACCCCATTTTTGGGGGAATTTTAAAGGTTAAAAACCCTTAAAAATCCCACAAAAAATGGCATAAGTTCCCCCCTACCCAACATAACCGGCCCAGGGCCAGCTATGCAGGGCTTGTAGAACCTGGCCCTGCAGGCTACAAGCCAACATAGCCTCTGTGAGGCCTGGGCCCTTCTGCCCCCCCCCATGGGCTTTGGGGAGGCAGGTAATTTGGGGGAGCCGGGGGTTAATGGCACGTCACCCGCTAGCCGCAGGTGACTTGCCAGCCCCCAGCCTTTTGATCTGGTATAGGGGTCTTAAGGACCCCTTACCAGTTCACAAAGGGTATCCAGTAAAAAAACACACCACACACATAATGAAAAATTACTTTATAAAAAATGAAAACATTTTTTTTACTTTACTCACCTCTGATAGTCAGCTCCTGTGTCCCTCGCAGCTCCGATTGCAGATGGGGTCATCGCTGGCCATTGGAGGGGGGAGGCAGGTGATCAGATCATCACCTGCCTTCCCCCTCCTGTGGCCAGCGATGACAAGTGAAAGAAATGACAGCCCAGAGCCAGGACGTCACCCGGGAGTGACGTCATAAGCCCCGCCCCTTTGAGGCCCTCTCCTGAAGCTGAAGAGCTGGGGGGGGGGTGATCAGAGCCCCCCCTGGTGAAGAGGAGACCTGGCTGGATCGAACAAGGGGTCTGGTGTGTGTTTTTGTTACTTTACTTTTACTGTAGCAGGGGGGAAAGTCAGGCACTTAGATCCTACGTGCTTGGCACTTAAGTGGAGTGGAAGCAAGCACGTAGAATCTACGTGCTTGGCACTGAAAGGGTTAATGTGAGAGTCCCTTCATAAGTCAATTCATTTTGGAGACCCTGCAGACTTAATCAGCAGAAGGGAGGAAGATCTATAGGGTTTATCGAGGAATGCTGTTAAATGAAATATACCCCTGAAAGCCAGCATGGAGCAAGTGGAAAGCAGGCTAATTTAATCCCTTGCCTGGAAAGTCCCTTTAAGTACATAAAAAAGGGACCACTGAAAACAGGTAATCAATATCAAAGAAACCTCATTGCTTGGTATACAGTGGTAGCAGCATTGACAGCAATGATATTTGGGCTGGGAGTTTTAAAACTTGCATTGCTGTCTCTCTTCCTCCTTCTGTGAAATTTAACAAGCAGGGTTAGTCATGATATTATGTTGTAAAAAGCCAACCGCCTTCCTGCTGTGTATTACATTGTAGTAAGTCTGGCTTGTGGCTAACTTGCTTTTATCATGCTTACAGCTGAGATGTGTGAGTTATCTCTCAATTGCACTGCTACAGTAGAGCAATCATTCTGTATAATTCTGTATCTGTGAATACTGAGACTGCTTTCTCTAGCATAGGAGAGGAGACACGGGACCTTCACACAGCTGATGAAGACATTCTGAAGCATGATCTTAAACAAGTGCCAAGCTGAATTACCTGGGCAACAGGTATGCAGAAGAGCCATTCGGCCCATTGCTCTGTTTTCTTTTTATTATTAGGGACACATCTGGCAGAGTGTCAGAACAAATTAGGGGGTTGGGGTTGGTATTAGAATAATTGGAGGCCAAAAGCCAGGGCTTCTGGACCATGGAGGTATGAGAATCCTATGTTTACTGTTCAGGGCTGATAGTCCCAGAAGTGGGGACCTGTTTTTTTTTTTATTACTTTGCAAAAGGACAATCTTTGTAATAGAGGAGCAAGTCAGAATAGTCAGACGAATCCTGTTTGAGGCAGCTCAAAGCTGTACAAAGTGTTCAGAAAGCTGCTGAGCATCTATTGCTTAGGTATAGCTTTTAATATTTACACAGCCTTCATCCCCTACTTGTGTACACAGCTTTCGGGCTTCCGGCCCTCGCCAGGCTAAGGTTGGAGGATGATTGTATGGATTGTATGGAGGGGATGAACAAGAGTCCTTTCGGTCTCTTTTAGATGACTTTATTAATCCTAACATGGGACTCTCCCTAGGGTGGTTGCTCCCTAGTTACAGCATGGTCCAAACCACCATTCAACAAATAACTTCCAGCCTGGTGCTTATAAGGACCAAAGGCCCAAAACACATCTTCACAAGTAGGAAGCAATACTTGTGTGAATGTTATATCTAATCTTACCTTGGGATAGCTGACAAGAAGATATTATTTGCTGATTTACCAGCATTCTCAATAAGAATAATGGGTAGAGCATATTATTCTTGGTTTGTATGTGCCATGTAACTAATTTCTGTTTTAGGACATTGGACATTTAGGTTCACTGGACTTGCCACAACTACCATGGATTGCACAGACTGCATATAACATAGACTTGTCGGGTAGTACTTATAGCACATAATAAGACTTTAACATCAGCCAGTAGGGGGTAGATGTGACCTGCTTCTCCCACCACCATATTTTTCACTTCAGAAACCACCATCTGCCCAAATTCATCACCCTAGTTAAGAGGCTATTCATTTTATTCCAATGAATGTCCAAATAATTTTTATAATACATTCCTATGGAACATTTTCTTCCTATTAACATTCTGCCATATATCCATGGGCAGAGCAACACTTAATAAAGGAGTCTAAAAATGATTAATGCAGTGGTATATAGTGAAACCCTTCTTCTAATGTAATTACCTTAACACCTCAAGCCTGGAGGAAATACAAAAAGATGGTAAGGAATGCCATTACATTATTACAATTTCCAGAGATATTAAACTTAAAGATTTTAATTGAAATATATTAAAGAAAATCCTCACTGCCAATACAGTCTACAGCCACGTACCTGATACAACAGCTAATGCTTATTATGTGTATTGTAAATATATTGCTGGATGGACTACAGTTTATACATATGACAATAGATGGCACTATTACTAATGTGTAGTCTCTCTGTTATTGTGTTGTATTTCCTGTATTGCAGTGTATCTTTTTCTCCCTCTCTGTGTGCAATCCTCACAGATGAATTCTCTGACTCCCCACATGTTGTTTCAGTAAAACCAGTTCGTTCCTCCACAATGTGTATCTAATGTAACTCCACCACACTCAAACTCTGCAAAAGATTGAAA
This sequence comes from Gastrophryne carolinensis, assembly GCA_027917425.1. NCBI lineage: Eukaryota > Metazoa > Chordata > Amphibia > Anura > Microhylidae > Gastrophryne > Gastrophryne carolinensis. The sequence goes on along the minus strand of CM051242.1, from coordinate 155,198,982 downwards.
TATTGTATCATGGTCAGATAGCAAAAGCTGTCTACAGAAGCCACTAGACATAATCAGATGTGGCACTGGGGTCAGCAAAAGTTCTTAGCACTGGACAAGGTCAGATGTGGCAGAGGGTCAACAACATATCTTAGCAGAGGGGGTCAGATGTGGCACTGAACACTGGGTCAGCATCAAAGCTTGGCACTGGAGATGGTCAGACAAAGAAAAGGCTCAACAGGGTTTGGTATTGGAAGTAGTCAAGCGTGGCAAGTGTCGGCAACAGGGCTTGGCACTGGATAAGGTCAGATGTGGCACAGTGACAACTACAGGGCTGTGCACTGGACATCATGAGACATGACAAGGGTTAGCAAAAGGAATTGGCACTGGACAAGGTCAGATGTGGTACAAGGTCAACAACAGGGCTTGGCACTTACCACAGTTACTGACCTGGAGAACTGTCTCACTGGAGGAGGGTTCTGGTTTCCATGGCTATTAATTCTGAAAGACAATAGGCTTGATTCAGAGAGACAAAAAAAAAACTTCAGTTTTAGTGCCGATCTGTTTTTTTTTGTTAAATGTTTCCACTCTCGTATGAGCGATTCTATGCATGCATTGCAATCCTTCTGTAAAGTTTCTGTCCTTTCGTACGGCAGATTACGAATACAAGGATGTCATTTTCCAGCGTGACTTTTCCGTTTCATTTTCACATGTTACAACGTAGGCTTTCGTTTTTGCCCTTTTCCCATCGTATCCTCCCACGAATCCTTTACGTTTCCCGTTAGATTCTGTTTCCCTTTTTCAATAAATATTCGTCCAGACGGAAAACCTTACGATCCTGCGCCTGCGCACTACAAACTTAACTCATTAAAGTGCTCGCCTACATATTTGCCACCCCCACTTCTACTACAATGTTTAGCTAAATCACTTAGCACTATCCTCCATCTTCCCTTTTGGACCCTTAAAGCTCACACAAAACCACTTAGCGGTTAGGTTCTTCTTCCATTTTTGCCCCCTAAAACTTACCCAAATCACTCCTCGGTCATGTGAATATTCATCTTTAAATATTTCTGGGCCCATTAGTTTTGTGTTAATGTATTTTGTAAATGAAATGACACTGTAACATTGTTTTTTGATTCCATCATAAAATATAAAAAATGTTAAAATGTTGTAAATTTCACATTTTTAAAACTATAAAAAACAAAATACATAGCAATGGCAGGCCACAGGACATTATTCTTCATCTGTGGTCCCCAACGACCCAACGAGTTGCGCAGCTCCTGCATCTCGCCCACCAACTGAAGGACCCTGACACTCAGTTGTGCCACTCTGGCACGTGTGGTCCCTGTTAAAAAATTTAAATTAAAATATTAGTATAACCTTGTTGGGGTCATACTGCAGTGACCCCCCCCCTGTATGGTCCAAACACCTAAAGCTAGAGGGCCCTCGCCACCACGGCCCGGGTTTTGCATAGGGCCCGATTAGAGAACCCCTGGCCCGCATTCTGCAGGCAAAGAACGGGCATCAGGAGCAAGGGCAGGAGTGGATATCCTGAATCCCCTGAAAGAATTTAAAAATACTAACATAAAATACACATTCTAAGCTACAATATTGTTTAACATGTCATCAAGGGCTAAAAACAGCCATAGGTTAAGACATGAGTCATCAACTATATTCATTGCCATACAGTGAAAATGGATTGATGGAATGTGAGCAAACTTACCCTGGAGCCATCAACCAGATAATTCTCCTGACTTAAACTGACGAAATAAGCCGGAGCTCTGCAATATATAAGCATCATGGGACGACCATGGATGCCCTGCAAGAACACTGAGGAATCGTAGCTGGACCAAACACTGCTTGTATGTTGTGTGAGTGGCACATCTTGCGGTTCCTGCAACCAAATATAAAATAATTACACAAAGCAAAGGTAACCGACTAAAACAATAACTCCTACAACAAATTAAGATTCAAGTTCAACAATTTAAATATAATTCACAAAGGACATAAGTCTAAAAAAATATAGCAATTATATGGATGTGTTGGAAAATAATTCGCTGGCCACACCAATGACCCAGCACCTGTAGAGGGTGATATATGACAGATGTGGCCCTGGATCAGCAATAGAACTTGCCACTGGATACCACCAGAGAAGGCACAGGTTTGCAACAGGGCGTGGCACTGGATTTGATCAGAGTTGGCAAGTGTCGGCAACAGGATTGACAGCAGAGAAGTAGCAGATGAATCTAACAGGACAAGCATATGAAAAAAAACATCTGATCTAAAGATCTTATCAGGTCGCGCTAACAACAATAACACACCAAGCTGATCAAAATGATATAACAATAAATTAAAAATTAAGTATAACCAATTTATCACCAGGACAAGCATATGGCTGCCAGAGAGCAGAAATGTCCGCCACCATCCTGGCTGGGGACCAGCGTGGAGCAGGGAATCACAGTTAAATGTTATAAAATAATATATTTCCTAAAAGAAGAAATAAATGATTAGGCAGCAAGTAACAAGATATTTAAAAAAGTTTGTAGTTTGTAAACCCCATTGGTATTGGAATATTTGTTGAGAGCCTGGGTGACTTAGGCTACAGAGTACTTAAACTGGACCAACTGCCTTGCACAGTTGGAAAAAAAACTCCCCAAAACTTACTTGCCCCACCTGCATGCATAGTACTAATCACTGTCAGCATTTAAAACCCCTCCTGTATCCACTCAACACTGACGCTGCCTCACCAATTTTCTCCTGGTAGCAGCCATTTTTGAGCTTTGTATCCAAGCATCCCAGCCATGCTGCTGCCTGGTTTCAACTGACATAACCCACAATGCACAATGGCAGGAAACCTAGCACCACTTTCTGCAGCTCCATGAGATGCCATTTTGGTTGTAAAATTGACCACAGCAAAAGTTACAAAAAGGTATGTTTATTTTTATGTGCAGCAATCTTAATTGCCCTGGGGGGGGGGGATGCATATCAGCATGTTTTCTTTTAAGGGTGTTGGTCTGGGTTAAGTGATCCAACTTGTAAAATAAATAAATTGTCTGCACCAGACATGAGGGGCTAATAGCCCAGGACCCAGAATCCAAGCAGCTAGCCTCAAGCCCTGTAAGTCTATTAGCCCCTATGCCCTTTAGCACAGATCCTGGTCCATGTAGATGTACCAAGCTCTTCTGCACCTCCGGTGCACCTAGGGCAGCAGTGTATCGGAATACCACCCAGTGGCATGCCGTCCCCTCTACACTTCGAACTGATTTGGGTTCACTTATAGTTCCATATATTATATTAATTAGCACAACATTTTCCAAATGCTTAGTAGCACTTTGCAATTATGCTATATTTTGATAGTTGAATTGCTTTCCAAAAGCCAAAACACATCCCCCTACTTTTCACCATGGATGCTGATGATTAGGATTCAGAAGCAGATCTGGGCAAACTGCACCTGAACCCCAGAGAAGGGGTTCCCAGCTTATTTTCATGTACCATTTCTCATTTTGTAATTATCTCAAGTACAACTAGCACTACCACTGCTAATACAGATTTCCCTGGGACGGTGGAGGTCCTATACTGGCCCAACAATGCAAGCTCTTCTGCCAGCAATGCAGTTATCTCAAGATACTCCTCTGCTGCACTCAATCTGGAATATCCTGTTGTAGGACTAGTTGGTCTGCAGTGTTTTATGTCTCCCAACATTCACCCCCAGTTGCCTTGAGTACCATCAGAGGGAGGCTCATGCATCACCAGTTGTACTAGTACCATTGGTTGGGAACCCATGCTCAAGAGCATCAAGCAACACTAATCTCAAATAGGATAATAGTTAGTAGTAGAGACACCGTAGTATCATGGATGACAATTGATAGTAAAAAGTGACAGCCAGGGCAGCCATGGGGCTAGGATAGCAACAGAAGATGATAACAGAGCAAGTATTACATACCATGCTGCAGTAAAAAGAATATAAAATAGATGCTGCATGAATATTCAAATGCCCATAAAGAACAGCTAAATCTGTGGGGCAGAAAAAGCTTAGCGTGAACACGACTTGACGTCTAGTCTACATAGAGAAACCTAAGTTTATCTACAGAACTTTTCAACTGAGAAACCATTAAAGTTTATAAAGTGGATCCTTAATCTCTAAACACGACTGCCAATAAAACAGATTAAATATGAGATGACAAGTTACACGGTTACAGTCTGTTTCAGTCACTATTATTTTCGGACCTATGAATATGGGTATAGCTGAACACAACATATCCCTCAAACACATTGATTAAACGGGGCAGATGTTTTGTCTTATTTATTTTCTTTTTCCTGTCTCTTTATCCTTCGGAGTGACAGATGAAGAGCAAGGACAATGTGGATACTCTGTTTTATCCTCAGTGATAGAATGGAAGAATTACAGTTAATAATTTGCTTTGTTTTTCACCATTGTGTTAGACTATTTAAATGTATGGAATTTAAATAAGTTGGGAGTAATTTCCAGAGCCCCCTGTACCCAGCCCCACTATACCCACAAACCAAAGATCCCCAGCCGCAATTCTATAGGGGCTCAGCAGGGATGTCTCAGGCCCGCCATGGCCTGGTAAAATCCAGGGGTGTTTTTGGCCCCAGTCTGCCGCTTTCTCAATGCATTTACCTCCATCCTTGTTTTGACTGTTAACAGGTTTGTGAGATTCAGCTCTGTTTTAAGTGTGCAGGCCACATATCTCTCTGAGTTGGGGTCCACGGAGTCTATTTGTTAAATAAAATAAAAAAAAAAACGTTTTTGGGGGGGCAGCTCTGTCTCTAAGTTGTGGTCCACAGTGCCTCTTTGTTAAATACAGTTTAAAAAAAACAAGGGGAGCACCACTGTTCTGTTTATCATCTGTGTGGTCAAACCCCCTCTGAGGGCACTGCAAAAAGATAAAGATATGAAAGGGATTGTGATCCCTGGGAGTGGAGGTACAAGTGTCAGGTTATGTGCATACATGGATGACATTGTTTTTGACTGTGATTAGAGATGAGCGAACCGGTTCGGACGAACCGGAATTCGCTCCGAATTTCAGGAAATATTCGATTCGGCACGAACCCGAATATTTTGTGGTTCGTGCCGATCAAATTTTTCCTGAAATAAAAAAAAAAAAAAAAGCCGGCATGGTGGGAGCATTTTTGCCGGCATGGTGGGAGCGGGCCGGCCGGTTCCGCGCTGACAGCGGAACCGGCCGGCCCGCTCCCACCATGCCGGCATTTAAAAAAAAAGCAAACACTTACCTGCAAGTCCGGAGCGTGGAGGCCGGCGCCGCTCTCAGCTGTCATCTGAGGGTGCGTCATCAGCGCGGAACCGGACGGCCCGCTCCCACCATGCCGGCAAAAATGCTTTTTTTTTTTTTGTTTTTTGTTTTATAAATGCCGGCATGGTGGGAGCGGGCCGGCCGGATAAAATCAAGGTTTGAATAGTGTTAACATTTTGGGAGTCCCTTTTGGTAAACAATCAACACAAGGCATAATTTATAAAAATGTAGGGAAAAATATTGAACAGAAATTAGATCTATGATCCCCAAGGAAATGATCAAAAAAAGAGAAAATATTAATTATTAAAACTTGTGTACTTCCACTTGTACTTTATTTTGCAAATGTTTTTCTGCCTAAACAAATGTGAATTAGAGCAGTTATGAAGCAGTTTTTTATTTTATTTTATTATTTGTGTCAGAGAGAAAGTGGTGAAATCTGTTTTGAAAGGAGGCTTTGATTTTCCAGACCCAGTGTTTTTTTTTTAGTGCATTTACGGTTAAATGTATACGAGATGATTACAGGATCAGGAAGGGCATCTAAGATGGTACAATACTGTTTTAAAAGGAATAGAATATAATGGGGTTGGATGCTAAAAGAACTGAATAGACCCACAACCTGAGGATCAAACTTAATCAATTTGGAAAAATGTTTTTGAAAGGTATAAATAATGAAGTGGGAGATTTTTTGTGGGAGATGTTGACCTACAAGAGATTTTTTGAAAATTAGGGATTATTCCATTACCAACGTGTGTCCTAGGATAGGTTGTGGTTGAAAAGATTGGACTGGAACTGAATAAAGGTATTTGGTTGAAGTAACTTAGAGGGGAAGGAAAAGGTAGTTAAGAGAAAATTGTCTAGTATAGGATATATTTGTTTGTGTGGTTTTGTTTTTGTTACTTCTTTTTTTGAAAAAGAAAAAGAGAACATAGTTCAAAATATTTAAGGAAAAAATACTAAAGAATAGATAATAGGCTGAAATGATGACAGAAGTAAAATGTCTGGGAAAGAACAGGGTAGAGGAAAAGACATCCTTGCTACTCCTTCTGCCACTAAGAATGTTATGCTAGTACCTACAGTACCAACGCTGTGGTCAGCAGCCATGTGCCCAGGCCCAGTAAAAGTACTACCAGTCATTTGCCCAGCCCCAGCCGTAGTAGTGGCAGCATCCATGTGCCCAGGCCCACCACTGCTAGTTGTAGCAGCACCAGTAATGTACGTAGTAGTAGTAGCAGCATCAGCAAGCCAGAGTTGTCCATTTTCCCCAGTGGGCGTGCTATTTTGGACAATGCATCCATTGTGGACTGATGACTGGTTGGCTCTCGATCATCTCAGGAGGAGGAAGACTCTGACGCAATGACATCACAGTAAAAGAAGCCTTTCACTTCCATCATCTCTCTCTTTACTGCCCCCTCCTAGTGGGGCCCAAGCTTTTCTCAGCGGCATGGTTGCTATGGATAATGATGAGGAGAATTTGTTTGATGACAGTCTGGAGTGTGTTGCAGAAATTGTGGAGGTGGAAGCAGTGTCCAAGACATATAGCTGTGGAAGTAGGGGGTAGTGGTAGACATGGCAGTTATGAAGGTGGTTGTGGTGTGGGGGGGAGTAGACCATGATGAAACATCAGAACAGGGAAGTGGTGGCGATCAAGAGGAGTAGCATGATTATGTAGTTTTGGATAGGACCTGGAGACGAGGCAACAAGGATGGGACATTGTCAGAGCAGGAGGGTACTTCTGGCACTGGCAGCAACAAAGAGCCGAGCCAAGGTAGGGCCAGATCATCTGCAAAATGACACAGGACTAGGTCTGCTGGTATGGTCTGCTCAGGAGCAGGTGACAGCGACACTGATGCTTCTTTTGCAGACTCCAGAAAAAAGCTTGCTAGAGGAGGAGCAAAATCAGGTGTTGATGGTGGACATTCTAGATCTTCCATGTGGCAATGCTTTCGTACTTTCAAAAAACCTAGTACAGTGCCAGATCTGCAAGCAGAGGGGGAGAGATATTTAAGGTTAATAAATATTTAAGATATATATATATACATTCACATAATGTGGAGATGTCAGATAATATAAAGAGCTGATTAATCAAGTGATAATTAATGTGCTTTTACATCACATTCCAAATTATGATGCAAATTATATTATTCTCTGATTTTCCTAAATGGTGGATGCAAATGACAATCAGTATAATTTTCAAGTCGCCAACTGTTTATAAATCACATTTTATTCAACAAACCTCCCAATGATATCTAAAATTTTTCGTAAATTAAATATTCATACACTGCTCTAAATAATTCAGCACAAAGCAGTTACAATACATTTTATAGGTTGTAAAGAACTGAAAATGGTAATTTGTTGTATTTGCAGCAGTAACTGGTCACACTATTTCAGTAATGATGGGTAGCATGCTGTTTCCAAGTTTTCTATATTCCTGTGTGGCTGTGTCCCTTGGATAGGAGTGTTTTTTTCTGGCCTTCAGTAAAGACTCCCAGTGACCCTTTAGCTACTGGATACAAGATTGTGATATGATTCTGAATAAGTTGAATTACAGCAGAATGGGTTAAGCCTGGGTTAAGCCTGTTTTTTTGTTGGCTAAGCCTTTCAGACGATTAGTAAGCTAGAGTGAGGAAGTCTCTGCCTTGTACACCTAACGCGTCAGTTGATTGCTAAGGTAAACACATTGTTGCTAGGGAACACTGATTTCTTTTAAACCACAGAGTTGCAAGCAGAAAAAAAAATAACAGATAAGTTTAACACATTGAAGACATAATTTTGGCACACAATAATGAAAACTTTAAAAAATGCTATCAAAATTGGAATTACCCTTTAGTCACTAAATTTTCCTTTACAGGACATTATTTTAGGGACAGCGCTGAAATGTGGGATAGTTCGGGACATTGTAGTTGAAGTCACGTGAGGCTCTTTTTTGTTTCATTAGAAAGAGTAATTGAGTGTCCACTTGTTCAGTCCCTGTGCAGCTCTTTTTGTGTATTAAGAAAAAGTAATTGAGTGTCCACTTGTTCAGGCCAAGTGAGGCACTTTTTTGTTTATTAACAAATAGTAATTGAGTGTCCACTTGTTTAGGTCACATGAAGCTCTTTTTATGTTTAATAACAAAAAGTAATTTATTGTCCATTAGCTCAGGCCACTTGGGTGTCACTTCTTTTTAATAACATATATTAACGGTGTATTGACTTGCTCTGGCAACTTGGGTGTCACTGCTGCTGAACCCTTTTTATGCCAGCCATGTAAAATGTATGTGGCTGCCTCTTCTCCTGTTAAATGCCAGCCACGTACATTCTACGTGCCTAGTGTTCCCCCAGCGGTTAAAAATTAACAAGATAATGGGGCAGCTAGCTGGATAACAGCTAGAAGGCAGGGTAGGGGTAAAAGTTGCAGGGAGGCTAGCCCTGAGGAGGCACCCCCCAACAAATTTGCCAGGTTGGCAGATGAGGAGGATGTTAGCGCAGGGGTGGCACAGCTGCAGCAAGACAACACCACTGCCTGCTCCAGTAAAGAAAAGAATGGAAATAGAACAGGGCAGCAAGACAGGTTTTGGTAGTAGGTGACTCTATTATTAGGGGAACAGACAAGGCAATCTGTCACAAAGACCGGGATTGCTGAACAGTGTGTTGCCTTCCTGTGGCAAGAGTACGGCATGTCAAGGAGCGAGCTGACAGATTATTAGGAGGAGCTGGCGTAAAATCCAGTGGTCATGGTGCATATTGGCACAACATAGGAAGAAGTAGGTGGAAGGTCCTTAAAATGATTTCAGGGACTTAGGCCATACGCTTAAGGCAAGGACCTCAACTGTAGTATTCTCAGAAATACTACCAGAACCAAGAGCCACACCAGAGAGGCAACAAGAGATAAATGGGGTAAACAGGTGGCTCAAAAATTGAAGTAAAAAGGAGGGGTTTGGGTTCTTAGAGAGCTGGGCTGACTTCACAGTGGGCTACAAGTTCTTCGGCAGGGATGGGCTGCACCTCAATCGGGAGGGTGCATCTGTTCTGGGGGAGAGGATGGCTAAAAGGTTGGAGGAGTGTTTAAACTAAGCAATGTGGGGAGGGTATAAGCAGTTATAAAGGGGATGTTAGGAAAGAAAGTGACAGTGGGTGTAGACATAAAACTGGAGGTGGAGAGAGGGAAGGGTGAGCACATCTAGCAGGAATAAGGGCAATATACAAAATTACCATAAGCATTTGAAATGCATGCTTACTAATGCTAGAAGCTTGACTAATAAAATGGATGAACTAGAACTGATAATAACAGAAGAACAATATGACATAGTGGGGGTAACAAAGACCTGGCTGGATGAGAGCTATGACAGGGCAGTAAACCTACAGGGTTCCTATTTATTTAGGAGGGACCGTAAAAAACGCAAAGGGGGTGGAGTCTGCTTAATTGTAAAATTATTTCTTTTAATTTTAAGGGATTTTAACCCTTTAAAATAAATAAATGTCCCCCACACTCCCTGAAAAGGGGGGACCCTATGCATTTTTTTCTAATCAGCCCTTTATATCCTGTCACCCAGCAGGTACAAAAGGCTTCCAGCAGCAGATTAGCAGAAACCAGGGTGACTGCCGTGGGACACTGATCAGGGATGGATTGGAGGTACGTATATAAAAATAAATAATAAAATACTTTTTTCTCGCTATGTGTGCGTTTTACATGTAAACCTTTGTGAATTGGTAAGCGGTTCATGAGACCCCTATACCAGTTCACAAGGCTTTAGGGGCTAGCAAGTCATCTGCGGAAAACCAGGTGACAACCCCCGGCCCTATTACCTGCCTCCCCAAAAGCCGAGGGGGGGCAGAAGAGCCCACTAGGCTTCAGGGACAGATGGTAATTATATATTTTTTTTAAATGCCATAAAGCTTCTTTTCACTTTCACAACGGGGGGGGGGGGGGGGGGGGGCTACCAATACATATGAGGTACCATTGTAATTGTGAGGAATGTGGCTTTTACATGCAATATGGTTTTCTAATTAAATAGAAACGCAACAATTTAAAAATATAGTTTATTTTTATTTATTTCTTTACATTTTTACACAAAAGTATTATTAAAGCATGGAAACAAATTACAAACAATTCATTTGATGTTAAAGCCCACTCAGCTGAAGAAAAAAATATATAGGATCCTGCAAAAATCACAGTTAAATATGGTGAAAATGGTAAAAAATGACCTGGTGACAAAATCGGAATTAGGCTGGTAGTTAAAAAGGTTAAAAGTAGCTATGCATGTTGGTATTTTTCTGTTCTGGAGACCTTGCACTTTCAGATTTATTTTGTTTTTGCTTGTTTGCATATTGATATAAGAAAATATGTTTTTTATTCTTCTTTTTTTTTAATTTATTAGGAAATCCTGTGCAACCAAAAATTCTTCAATGGTTTACTTCCAGAAAAATGCTCCCACTACAAGAAGCTGGGTATGCCTAGAAATCTTGAGGTGTGTACATTCAGAGAACATATGGTTTGTGGGGGGTATTTCAAATGTAAAGGGTTGTTTTGGTTGAAAAAAGCGCATTTTTCACAGAGCTGAAATTTTTAAGCAAAATGATCCTTATGCACATGCTTTACTTCCTACCTACCGTCTCATATGTGACTTGCCAACCAGGTGGAATTCCATGTTGTATATGCTGGAAAGGATGTTTAAGTAGCAGCAGGCAATAGTGGAGTTCCAGCTCTAAAATGCATGGGTGAGTAGAAGTACAGACCAACAGCACCACCTGTGAGTGGGCCTCCATGAGGGACACTTGTGCCATGCTGCTGTGCAATGTGCCACCAAAATGGTGAGTGCTGATGACGCCATCGCCAGCACTACCATCCTCATCTTTTGCCTGCTGAATTGGACACATGGCCAGATGGAGCTTCTGGCCTGCCCTGTGGCAAGTGTCCTATCAGAAGGTGTGTTCAGCACTGCAGGGGGTGTCATCAACGACAGGAGGATCTGCCTATCCACAGCCAACATGAACATGCTTACTTTCCTTAAGATAAACCAGGCATGGATCCCACAGGAGCCAGCACCTGAGTGAGTGGTTAAAGTATTAGCTACCTCCTCCACCTCTTCCACCTACACTGCCACATCCACCTTTTTCCACTTACACCGTCACATTCACCTCCATCACCCATATACAATTTCATAAATATAATCAGAATCCAACAATAACTTATATTCCATTCTTAATAAATTCCACTCAATATTAATAACCTAGCTCTACATATATAAAGATATAGCTTTATATGGTTGAATTGATATAATATTGCACTTTATATGGATGAATTGGTATAATACCTTATATGGATTTGGGCATCCCAAATTGGTATATTGTTTTATTTAATTTTTTTTTTTTTTTTTTTTGCACTATGGCTTTAACCGCCAGCTTGGAGTTTTTGTCACCCTTTGTTGCCAGACCATTTTGCACCATTTTGGGTTCCACATGTTCAACTGTGATTTTTGAAGGGATTTCCAGGAATTTCCCGGTCTGGGATTTAACACGAACCCCTCGATTCAAAGAGCAAAAGTTAATTGATTTCGGATCGAGAATCGTAAGTTTGGGTGGGTGTTAGTCATTTTTTCCTGTTTTTTTGGCCATTTCCGACTCGCACGAGCCTACGTACGAATGCGTATATGCTCTTACGATCATCGGAAGTTCGTTCCTAAATTTTAGGATGAAAACGTAAAACTTAGGATCAAATCCTAAAACTTAGGATCAAAACGTAAAACTTAGGATAATTGGATGTGTTTAGGTGTGATTCAGAGAACAGTTTTCAAACCTCTAAATACGTTTTAAAAGAAAGCCACTGCCGACACCTTTTAGCAGTCGGATTGCTGTTCTTGAACAGGTTTTTTGGCTATGTGGAGGAGTCTGCGCGTCTTGAGCTCCAATGAACTGCATGTATCAGCATGGCCGAGGCCATAAATTGTATAGCAATGCATACCTGATTCATGTATGCCTTATAAAAGCATTTTAATGTGGACCTTAATTAGTCCTTTGCATGTAAACCTTTATTTTGCAATATATTTGCGTTAATTAAAGAAACTTATGTCCTTTGTTATTTATTTTTAAATTGATGTACTAGAATAATATTTTTAGATTGCATTTATTGGTGTAGTTGTTTACCTTTGCTTTGTTTAATTATTTAAGCACATCTTTGGTCAGATGCATCACACTTACTGAGGAGAGGAGAGCGGGATAAAGTGCAGGATGTGGGTTACTGCTGTATTTTGCACAGACACAGCAGAGCTGGGGGCACGGAAAGGTCAGAAATCAAAGAATGCAGAGCAACACAGTCACAAGGCCCTTTCTGTTTGCAGGCTGCCCGAGAATACCTGAGCCGCCATCTTGGCTGTTTCTAGGCTCATAACATGCTGAGGTTGCTGGGTGTTTTTTAATTTTTGAGAGCAATCTGTATGTAGAGGGTGTGGGTAACCACACCCAAAATTTTAAGTTGTACCATTTGAAGCCAAAATATTAAAATTAAATCCACAAGTAAAAAATGCAAGTTAACTAAAAATTAAACAAAGTAAGATTTACTTATGCAAATGCATTCATTAATGGTTGGTTACTACAAAATGAATGAAATAAAGAAAAATAAAAGACCAAATATTTAGAATGCACTTTAATGAGGTAAGTTTGTAGTGCGCAGCCGCAAGATCAGAAGGATTTACGTCCAGACAAAAAAGGAAAAAGGGCAAAACCAATGTTGCAACCTGAGAAATGAAACGGAAAATTCAGGATGGAAACTGACATAGGTCTGATTCCCGAACTGCCATACGAACGGACGGACATTTTAGGATAGAAACGTATTTGCTTATAGAATCACTCGCAAGTTCATACGAACGCACGAGCGTACGGGAAAAATAGGATGATCGGCACCCAAATCAAAGCTGTTACATGTTTCTTTGAATCGACCCTGAAATGTCTTGTTTGTCATTTTTTAGGTGTATTCTCAATATTTTTGGGTAAAAAATGTGAAAAAACATTTTTTACAATTTGTAGTGTTTTTTGTTATAAAAAATGTAAGTTTGTCAATAAAATCTTATTGCATGTGAAATCCCAATTTCTCCCGGTTACATCGGTACCACATATGTATTGGTAGACACCCTTTCCTGCCCAGGAGACTCCCCTAAACTGAAACAGCGCTTTAGGAAAATTTCAAATAAAATACAACTGTGCTATGCGCTATGCCCACCTTGCAGTTTTGCAAGAAAAACAACCCTTTACATTTGAAATACCCCCAACAAACTATGTATTCTCTGGAAGTACATACCTCAAGCTTTCTAGGAGTACCGGGCTTGTTGATGTGGCCACAGTTTTCTGGAAGTAATCCCTCAATGTATTCTTTGGTTGCACAGGGTTTCCCTAAAAAAGAATAAAAAAGCCACAGGTGGCTTACCTTCCATCCTGGAGCACTGTGTCTCACCCTGCTCACTTTGGCTTCTGCTCTCCTGCTGCTGTTGGAAGCCTTTTAAACCTGCTGGGTGACAGGTAACATGGGGTTAATTAAAAAAAATGACATAGGGTCCTCCCTTCCAGGGGGGGGAGACCCCATTTTGGGGGGAATTTTAAGGGTTAAAAACCATTAAAAAAAAGAGGTCCCCCCTGCCATGCATAACCAGCTCCGGACCAGCTATGTAGGGCTTGTAGAACAGGGCCCCTGGCCCTGCAGGCTGCAAGCCCACATAGAGTCTGTGGGCCCGGGCCCTTCTGCCCCCCCTGGCCTTTGGGGAGACAGATAATTTGGGGGGGCCGGGGTTAATGGCAAGTCACACGCTAGCGCAGGTGACTTGCCAGCCCCCAGCCTTGTGAACTGGTATAGGGATCTCATGGACCCCTTACCAGTTCACGAAGGGTTAACAGTAAAAGAAAACACACACACACACAATAAAAATTATTTTATAAAAAAAAAAATGTTTTTTTTGCTCACCTCCGATCGTCAGCTCCTCTGTCCCTCGCTGATCCGATGACAGATGCCGAAGATCGGCAGCCAGAGGAGGGGGGAGGCAGGAGATCAGAGGATTCCCTGCCCCCTCCTTCTCTCGCCACCGATCACCGGCATCTGACAGCTGAGAGGCTTGGAGCTGGCATGACGCCCGTCGAGTGATGTCATTAGACCTGTAACTTTGGGGGTGGGGCTTCGCAGCAAGATGGTGGCGCCCGTCGGGAGAGAAGGGGGAGAGAGCCTGACAGACTGTTTCCTGAAGAAAGGAGAGCCCTGGGGGGGGGATTGGAGGCCCCCCGGGTGAAGAGGAGGGCGGGCGAGAGCGAGTGCACACGTAGGTGAGTAAATGTCATTTTATTTTTTTTTATTTTTACAGGAAAAGCCTGCTGAAAGGGGGTGTGGTGACATACTCCGGGCACTCTCCTGCAGCAGGGGAGCCCCCACGGGGGATCGGAGCCCCCCAGGGTGAAGGGGAGACCCGGCTGGATCAAATGAGGGGTCAGGTAAGTGTTTTTACCTGACCAGCTGCTAGCAGGGGGCAAAGTCAGGCACGTAAAATTTACGTGGCTGACGGTTAACTGCAGGGGAGGCAGCCACGTAAATTTTACGTGGCTGGCGGTTAAATGGTTAATTAATGAAATTGTATATGGGTGATTTAAATCAAATATGTAAGATAATTTATTTATTTATTATATTTTTCTGAGATTGACATAATATTAAGTTTTGGGTACACTTTAGTGGCACTTTACCGGGGGGGGGCTCTATTTGGGGAATGCAATTTGTGTGCAACGCCCTGTAATTCCAATTTATTAGTGTCTGGTATATACTTGAGCCAGACACCTAGGGTGATGTTGGTGACAATTTTAGCTTTTAAATATTGGGGTGTCTTGTATGTTGTTTTATAATCTGCAAACAACAAAATGTACATTTATATATTTTTAAATACACTTTGAGCTGTGCCCTTTGTACAGACCTGCATTGGTTTTGTTGTTGTGTATACAAAGGCAATATACACACAAATTAGAGGTGGTGAAAAAATTGCTCTTCACCTACGACAAAAATATGAGTGCCACATATTAAATATTGAAATAAATATGAGCGTTATTGAGACAAAATATCAATACACTTTTAAAACCAACACATAACACAAAGCACACAATGCAATATTTATGTATGTATATATTTATTTATTGATGTTAATATTTATGTAATATTTATGTATGTATTGTAAGCAGTCAGTAGGGTTGGTCCTTTCAGGCTTTCAGTGGCATAAGTCCCGGGTAAAGCTACTGGCTGGCAACAGCTAGGCTGTCAAGCAGTTTGTTTAAATTGGATTTCAGCCGGAAGTCAGTGATCGAGTCCCTCTTTTGTCCCATACACGGAAAAGTTGGTTGATGGGCTGCTGAAGGATGCAGTAGCTGAAGCTGGCAGCCAGTGCTGGCACTAGGAGTGTCCCCACTCATGGGGAGTGGTGGCCATTTGTCTTCGGCCCCGGCTGTGGACCATTTTAAAGACTGCCTCCATTGTTGACAGGAAGGGGATCGCGTGGGGCTCAGGTGAGTTTTAAACCAGCATGCTTCTTGCTGCATGCTCTGCACCTTCCACCCCCCCACAGCCCCCGCCCCCCCCAAAAAAAAAGTTCCAGTCCCCATTGAATTCATTGGGGACTGGGTTTGGGTTCTGGTCCCGGAACTTTTGATCAAAGTTTGGCTGAACTTTCTGGACCCAAACTTTGGAGGTTTATTCATCCCTATACTTCAGTCAAAAACATCCTAACAGGCCAAGTAACATGGTAACATAGGAGCCCTTTAATTTCACTTTTACAATTCTTGGATTCATTGAACATATGGGAGTTTGGAGAGTTTTTGCTTGTATTTTTCAGGATGTTATAATAGCCTCCCAAAGCTGCTGTTTTGATGTAAATTGCCTCCCAGATATCTTTTGATTGAGGATACTTCAGAGGTTATCAATAGGATTTAATTCAGGGGATAAAGATGGCCACACTATGGGTTCCTCTTCTTTTATCCCCATAACAGCCAACAACTCTTGCAGCACATGATGGGGCATTGATATGCATGAAGATGTTTTTGCTATGTAAAGCATAGTCCTTTTTTTCATGAGAGAAGTTGGTGGGTATAGATGCGCAAACTTCTTAAAAGGTTGATTCGGGCGATTTGCTGATGTTCCTTAAGAAATTTGGATTAGTCCAAATTGATTTACAAACAAACATTTCTGTTATGATTGTGCCCCATACCTGTGATTTACTCAGCTTTCCTATATTTTATGGAGCTGTGTTTTTGAAGTGTATGGCTCTCTTGCATTGAGTATACTTGCTGCCTACAAATCCAAGCAGCCTTCCACTGTCAACGGTGAGCTCAGCAGCAGCCAGCCTCACTCCAGAAAGCATAGTTTTTACTGGGGACCCCACCACTATGTATAAATCAGTCAGCTGAAAGATCAACATGTAAATAACACTAAAATCTAATCTTTAAAGGACTCTCTCTGAAAATTAAATGTGTCTGTGATATCCATTTGCTCCAGGTTGTCTTTTCTTTGGTTGTCTTCTAACCACTCCCCAACATTCTTTCCATGTTTTCCATTTGCCAATGAAAGAGGGTGCTGGTACATAGGCAGGGCCAGGGTTAGACAAAGAGTGGGGCCCCAAGTTTAAAGTGGGGTTAAGTAAGTGGTGCAGGTTAAAGACTGAGAAGAGGAGTTAGGTGAGGGCTGCAGGTCTGTGGCTTGGCAAGGAGGGGTTGGTGTGGGGTTGAAGATCAGTGGCTGGGCAGGGGGGAGGTGGGACAGCTGTTTAGGAGGGGGTTAGGTAAGAGTGTAAGACAGTGTTTGGTAAGGGGAGCTAGGTGAGGGCTGAAGAGGGGGGATTAGGTTATGGGTGCAGGTCAGCAGTTGGTTAGTGGAGGGTTAGTTTAGGGACAGGTGCTGGGGAGGTGGGTTTAGATTGTTTTACAACTCCCTCCTCCCCAAAGTTTTCATCAGTTTCCTTTCATCGTATTTTAATGATTTCTAAATATGTCTAAATATGAATTTTCTTGCATTGACAAATAGCGTCCCTGGGTTGGAACTGCTCTCCGTGGCATTTTTGTCCTGCACAAACCAACACTGTCCCCCCTTGCCACAGATGGTACGGCCGTGGCATCGGTCTTAGATTGCAATCAGTGGGGATGTCATAACAATGCCCACATCTAGCAGTCGATATTGGGTCATAAGTGGAGACTTTTGCTGAACAGGGCCTTAGGCAATTGTTCAGTCTGCCACCCCAAATGCCAGTCCTGTACAGGAGGAGTCTGGGAAGTGCGTGTTCTGGACATGCTAGATTTTTTCATAGCAGTGCCATCAGCACTGTAAGCACTAATTACAGTGAGAGAGAGAGAGAGAGAGAGACTAAGAGTTGGGTATTTCCTAATGAAAAGACTATCCTTCTACAACAAAACTCCATTATCCTCATTATTAAAAATACTCTAGGTCCTTGTACACCCCCACCCTTTGGGGAAGGTCCCTCTAGTTAGCAATCCCTAGGAAACTCAGAATCAGGCTCACCTTTCTGCATTTATGGATTGTGGCAACTGCAGCCAGTGCATCCTATTCTCAGTCAGTAGTTAATCAGGTTAATTGTTTGGGCCATAGAGGGAGCATCCAGCACGCTCTATTTGCCACCGGCAGTTATGTAAAGTGCGAGAGCGGCAAGGGGTTGGGCTAGACAATGGGAAATTAAATCTGCCCGTTTTCAGGTGTGTATGTAGGGGGGGTAACACCTACCATCATGGCCTGAGCTAAAGTATCTTTTTACCCTAGTTCCATTAAACACCTGCATATTTCTTTTTTTGCTACAACTTGCACACACCTTTGTACACTTGCAATGACAAAAAAAAGACTAGCAAATATAGCTGTATTGTCACATCTGATCTATTTGATTTAACCCAAATTTCTTGATTTTTTTCCCCTTCCTTACAGGCGGACACGTTCCAACTGTTTTAATGCTTGTACATTTAAAGCAAATAAAATCTTCCACATAAGCGGAGAAGATGTCACAAAGATAGTGTGTTTGCCTAACTTAAACAGTAATTTTAAACGGGTAATTTAAGGGTATTGTTTAGTCATGTTTACATCGGCGCGGCAGGCTGTATAATTTAAAGCAGATGTCCTCTTTCAGAACAGCTAATTGTTTTCACTTTAAATTTAGCATATTTGTCTGGATTTTATTGGCCTTTGTGTTGTTTAACAACATGATGCAGTGGTTTTCCAGATGGAAGGCTGGTAATGTGTGTGGTGAATTGTTAGAGGTTGGTAAACAGAAAAAGATTGCCTCGGGGCTCATAAAATGTAAAGGGGTTATCACTTATTCAAACGTGAGCTTTCTCTACCAGTTTAACCTATAGTGGGTAAGTATCTATGTACAAAATAGAACAAGGATCTATGTAGTGATAATTTTCCAGAGTTACTGAAGCCACATGCCTGTATGCCTAATCTGCCTGATCTGCAACTGTATTCCAAAACCAGTCTACAAATAGCTTCAAGTCAACCAAAACTTCAGGATAATCTCCTCAGATTGTTTCCATTCAACCATTAACTTCAGAATAGTCTCTTCAGATAGCTTCAACTCATCTAAAACCAGACTTCAAAATAGTCTCCTCAGATTGTTGCAACAATCGTATTGTATATAAACACAATTAACCTTCACAAGGCCTGAACAAGTGGACACTCAACTAATATTCGCTGTTAAACACAAAAGAGCCTCATGTGGTCTGAACAAGTGGACACTCAACTATTATGTGCTATTAAACACAAATTTCCCTCACAAGGCCTGAACAAGTGGACACTAAATCACTATATGTTATTAAACACAAATGACTCTCACATGGCCTGAATAATAGCAACATATAGTAGATGAGTGTCCACTAGTTCAGGCCACGTTAGGGTCATTTGTGTTAATTAACACATAGCAATTGAGTGTCCACTTGTTCAGGCCACATAAGGCTCTGCTGTGATTAATAAAAATTATAAATAAGTGTCCACTTGTTCAAGCCACGTGAGGCTCTTTTGTGTATAATAACAAATAGTAATTGAGGCTCTTTTGATAAAAAATACAAAAAAATTGGGTAGTGTCCACTAGTTCAGGCCTTGTCAGGTTCATTTGTGTTTAATATCACAAAGCAATTGAGTGCCCACTTGTTCAGGCCACATGAGGCTCTTTTGTGTTTAATAACATATAGCAGTTGAGTGTCCACTTGTTCAGGCCTTGTGAGGCTCTTTTGTGTTTAACAACAAATAGTATTTGACTGTCCACTTGTTCAGGCCACTGGTCCAGGCCACATGAGGCTCTTTTGTGTATAATAACACATAATAGTCGAGTGTCCACTTGTTCAGGCCACTTCAGAGTCACAGCTGTTGCTGTAAGTATTAGTGAAATATCAACTTGCTCAGACCACTTGGGTGTCACTTCTGCTTAATAAAGTATTGTGGAGTGTCCACTTACTCATACCACTTAGGGGTTATTTTTCTCAAGTTTTTTTTTAATTGTCCATTTTGTGCCACTGTAACCGTGGTGCTGCTGCTTCTGCTGGTGATGGAGCTGGTGCTGCAGGGAACTGACGCGTTTCATCCTTGCCTGTTACACCTTCCTCTGGTGCAAGCAGGTGCCAGGGTTTGGAACATGTTTTTTAGGCCCCAATACTGCTGGTAGATTTATGAGGCCAAAACAAGTCGAGGCAGTTGTAGATTATATGGCACGTAGTGCTACCAGCTCCAAACGATTGTCTTCCACCATTTCTGGCAAGAGGGCTGGTCCCTCCTCCTCACCCCCTTTCAAATTAGCAAGGCTAAAGCAAGTCCTAGCCACAAGTCATGGAGTCACTAATGCTCTATGATGACACTCCTAGCGGGGATACCGTGGGCCATCCACCTGCCTCTGTCCCAGTTGCGGACCTGGGTTCCCAGGTGCCCAACAGCTTATGATGGAGGATGAGGACATGGCCAGTGGACCATCACAGGACACCCTAAATGATGATGAAACCCTAGTACCGACTGATGCAGCTTTCTGCAATGTTGCGGCTGAGAGGGAGGCTAGCAGGGAGGAGTCGGTGAAAGAGGGTGCCAGTGGCAATGACAAGGCCCTAGACCCAATGTGGACTTAAGGCCATCAGAGTTTGGAGGAAGAGGTGGTGGTCACCCTAAGCAGCCAGCAGAAGGAGAAGGCTGCATACCATCAGTGATCAGCCTGTTGCTATTACTGCCCACCAAGCCCAGGGACCGAGCACGCCAACGCCTCAAAGAATCTCACCAGCATGCCATTTTTTCAAGCAGTGCACAGACGACAAGACACAGGTCCTGTGCACACTGTGCCAACAGTCCCTGAAGCGAAGGAAAATAATCTCAGCACCTCATGCATGACCAGGCACCTGCAAACAAAACATGAGTTTCAGTGTCAGAAACACATGAAAAACATGTAATCACCTGAGTCTCCCTTTGCTGCTTTATTATTATTATTATTTATTATTAAAATGTATAAAGCACCATCATCCTCCATGGTGCTGTACAATGTAAAATTAAAAACAGGGTAAAACAACTATGTCAGGGAACAGCGGGTCATGTGATTCAACTATCAATCAGGAACCTCCGATCAAGCAGCACTCCTAGCGGGACTAACAGGCCCAAAGCCTACGGACACACAGATTCTTGGCTAAGGCAAAAAGATCGCCAAATAAAGGTTTTAATACAATGAGCACACTAGGCAGTGATAACCAACATTTGGCTATGATGGAATATGAATGAATACAAATGTCATTCTAAAAAGTGGTTTACAGGTTACAGTGAGTTACACAGAGAGATATAACAGTCAGTTACCTTAACATGCAGATGTAGAGTAGTGATGATGAGCTCCCACATGGAGGTGAGTGACAAGCTTATTGATGAGCACCTGCAGCACGCATGCAGGGCGACCTCCCCAGAAGTGACAAATGCCTGGCCGAGCATCATTCTCCTTTATGCCGCAAGACCCTTTCACTCCCTCTCTTCTGTGGGACAGATTGTCCCCTCTCACCATTGTGGAACCTGCTTTATAACCTAAAACCCTTTAAGGGTTATACCTTTGGGCAGGGGGCTCATATGGCTCTGGATACAGCACCAAAAAATTGGGCTGGATGCCGGGCATCCAATGAGCTCAAAGATGGAGTCTGTACATGGGACAGAACCCTAGACCTCCATTTCTCTAGGTTCCCCTGGTTGCATGGCCCTAAGAATTGTATGTCTACATGCGGTTTTGTGGGCCCATTTTGGTTCTGTATCTAGCTTGGTGCTGGGACACACAGTGGTCCAGCTACAGCCCGATTTGTGTTGGTGCCAGTTGTCTGAGGTTCTTGTCTTTGATCTGAGGAAGCTCACAGCCAGGGGTCACATCGGCTTCAGACCCATCGGGACCCCCCCAGGCCAGAAGTGTGAGGGAATCAGCAGGGAGTCTGTGATCTGCGCTTGGCTCAGCTCACAGATGCTAATTCTCCTTCCTTGTGAGATTAGGTCCTGTGCATATTTATGACTAGAAAGCCTTGTGCTACAGGAGGAAATAAAGGGTGACATTTGCAAAGTACAGAGAATCTTAAAGTGGGATGCCGGTCATCAGCAAAAAAATGACATATAATATTTGCCCTATTCCTCACAAACTAACTTACAATACATGACAGTAAAGCACAAATACATAGTCATACTTAAATATACTAAGAGAGATGGCCCTGCCCTTGTAGGCTTACAATCTAAAGGATAAGGTTGGAGACAAAAAGTAGGATGGTATCCAGGCGGGGACTCCATAACTCACAGTGCTGCCCTATCACGAGGATGAGCGCACAGTGCTCACAGACAAAAGCACGCCAGTGTGGCGCAGGCGACTCTTCCGGCTACCGCTACTTGCTGCCTGGACGTTTGTCTTCTTCGCTGGCAGAGACAGCTATTTCCCATCACTGGAGTCTCCAGTCCACAGGAACGGAGATTATGACGAGGCAGTGGCCGTGACAGGCCAGAGAGTACATTTATGCCACAGCAGGCCACACATGCCACAGGATAAGGGGAAAAATTTGGTAAGCCCTTTCACCTGTAGAATAACATCCCACTAGAATGTTACACAAGTATTTTGATATAATTCTACTAGGCTGTTCTATACATACAGGTGGCCACTCCATGGTCACCTATTATTGCCAATATTGTGAATGCAATGCAAATAATCACTTTGGTCCATTTTTATGTCCATTTCTAGCCATCCTACATGGTCGCAGAGGAAGCCATACTCCGGCAAAACATGTCTGTCCAAACTAAATGATGTGCTAGATTTCACCTTGTAACAATTATCCTCTGGCATTTTGGAAGCTGCGTTAGGTTTACTGAATATCAATGTATTTTAGCCATAATAAAAGGATTAATATTTAAAGTAACTGTGTGGAGTGTGTAGCTAGGCCGTAATAAGTAAGACTACAAGTGCAGCCTTTTTTCATATGCAGTATATGCTTAGTATAATGGCAAGTGATCCAAAGTGGCTTGGTTGTCTTTTATTTAGGCGGAATTATATGCTCATCTGAGTAGATGGGTTTTGAGGGCATCCTTAAAGGCTTGAAGGCTTGGGGAGTTGTGAATTGTATGGGGAAGGGCATTCCAGGGTAATGGTGTGGCGCGTGTGAAGTCCTGGATGCGGAAGTGAAAGGAGGTGATTAGGGTTGAGGACAGGGAAAGGTCCTGGGCAGAGTGGAGATTGCAGAGTGCTTTGTATGTTAAGGTTAATATTTTACATTTAATTCTCTCAGATATTGGCACCCTGTAGAGGGACTGGCATAGAGGCACAGCACTAGAGAAGCAAGAGCAGAGATGAATGAGTCGAGTAACAGTTGTTGTCAATAGATTGGAGAGGTGCCAGTCCCGGGCACCTATATTTAGGCTCACAAAGCCGTGCTGGACAATCTATTCGCAGCAGCTATTTAAAGGCAAACAGGGTCTAATTGAGTGCACAAAATAGCCCTGACCCATACCCTGGTTGCCAGTTGAAGGGCTAGATGTTAAACAGGCCCACACCAATAGTGTGCCAACCCACATGTGCCAAAGTGAACATGCTGTCAGGCATACGCTTCGGCCACTGTCAACATGTACCACTCTAGTCTGGTTGTAGGGGGTGCTGGGGTCCCAATAGAGGTGTGTAGGGAGAGGGAAATGCTAAACATTAGCAGGATCAGACAGGACAGAGCCCTGAGACTTTACAATCCTACAGTAATGGCGGACGCTTGCTCCCCTTGGCCGATAAGTGAATGTTCTTTTTTATTAAGCCAAAACAAAAAAAAGAAAAAACTGGGAAAAGGTAAGTTGTATTACAGACAGGCACACTACATGGGGTGCCCCAACAGGAACCAAGGGGGAAAAGGTAAGTCACAATACAGACAGGCACAATACATGGGATGGCCCCCCAGGTGGTGTAAAACCAACACCACCACCTTAGATTGCCCTAGGTATGTCACTTTTTTAGGCCTTCAATAACAGCCTTAGCATTGTAAACACGACCTGGGATTTGGTGCATGTGCTTGGAGATGCAGACTAGAAAAGGTTACATTTCCTTGGACTGGGCCCAGGGTGGAGGCCAGGAATGGGGTATTGTACTCGATCCTCCAGAGCACAACAGTAAAGCACACAGTTCTCTTTACAGGATGACACTTCTTTATTAAACACTTCACTCTCCAGCACGTTCTTATTCAATGTGGTTCAACGGCAAAACGGTTTCTTCCCCAGTACCTCTCAAAAGGGTCTCCTTCTGTTGTCTCTCCTTTCTGGGAAATCTCCTCCTTGGATCCCAACGAGTCTCTCTCCAGGGGTACCTTCCTGTGACCCCTAACTTCTAGGTCTCAAGCTGGCTTCCTCGCCTCTACTGTGAAGACTCAACAGGGCACCAGACACTAAGTCCTCATCCATCCCACTGCCGGGGATCTTCAGCAGCTGCACTTCAGGGGCGCACTTCACCTACCCCTCGTCTTCTCACAGGTCCAGCCGGGCCTATGAGAACACCACTGATCAGGTACTTAGCTTCACATGGTGGCTTCTTTGCAGGGCCTTTTTCCCATGCCCTCTGGAACTGGAATTCTCTAGAATCTCTTCAGCTTCTTCTTATATATCTTATCCCTCTACTACCCTCTAATGGCCAAACCTAAGTAACTACACTACACTACTCTCCGTCTGTCCAAAAGAGAAGCATATCTGCCCCCGACTGGTCCTGATGTTTTGACTGCATGTCGGCTCTACTCTTCATTGCCACCATCATCCTGCTTCCCTGATGTCACCCCCTTCTGACATGATAGAGTTCCCAAGACACAATCAAGAAATTGTTGCCAATTTTCTTAGACTGTGCATCCCCTCATGATTCCCACTTCAACCACACCGACCACAACATAGCTATGCAGTCATGTCCTGCATCTCTGATCCTCTCATCCGCTACCTTTTCACTGTCTAATCGGCTGTTTTCATTCAACTAATCAACATGATAATACACAAGAATATCCTATTTAGTCGCTAGGGTGCTGGCTCTTTGGAGTAAAAAAAGTACCCTCGCCAAAAGTGATAGCGAAGAAAAAATTTATTGAACCCCTGTACAAAGTCATGGAGTCACTGTCAGAGGTAACAAGATCTTGCTTTGACTTAGATGATGAGTAAGCCATCAACCGTGTTCCTCAACCCTCTCCTCGAGAGCCAGCAACAGGTAATTTTTTAGATTTTTAGAGATTTTAGATCTCGCCAGCTCGATAGCTCTACTGCTTCAGTAATCACCTGCGCTTCTGTGTGGAGATAGACAGCTATTGCTGGCTCTAAAGAAGAGGGTTGGTGAACACTGCTCTATAATAAAATGACAGCCAACTGTGTGCTACTGCTGCTTTTCTTATTGAAGCTGCCCACATTCTTCCAGGCGGATGATGTGGTAGTGTTGTTTCCTTTAACATTACCTAATTTTCTTCTTTTTTCAATTTTTGAATGAGGCACAACTGATCCTGTAATAGTTATTGAACTACATGCAACACTGTTCATAAACACTTAAAAAAATGAATGACTAAGTAATTTCTACTAACTGTTATCTTTCTGCCGGAACAATGGCAGTGCGTACTACTCACTAAGTGTTGGGTAACCAATCCCAGGGCTGGATTTCCGGCGGAGGATCAAGTATAAGGTGAGGTTTACGGGCATTCTGGGGGGTTATGTGCGGGGGAATACAGCATTCTGGATGCCCCCCTGACTGTCTTATAGCAGCGGTGTAAACACCTGTGCCATTGGCTAAATCCTTACTTAATGTAACAGACCTCAATGATTAGAAAGCAAAGTTGTTTAGGGTATGTCAGGGGGGAGAACATATCCGATTGCCATGACCCTACCCTAAAAAAAACAGATGAGCTGGTACGAACTCTAGGCTTTATAATCACTGGTAAAGTTAAATATTGGATATACAGTAAATGTCTTTGTTGCCAGCCTCAGATCACATAAATGTATAACACAGTCCAAGCAATGGGCACAAGGCATGGAGAGCTCACCTCCTACTATGATAAATATCCACAGTGAAGAAGTGCCAGCCACGTAACTTGGTCAATAAAATCATCCACCCTTTATTGCAAGCCGTAGTTAAAAAGCCATCACAGCATGTAAAGCATAAAAGGCATAGTGAGAGCAGACCCCGCGTCAACGCGTTTCGAGTCAAGGCTCTTAATCATGATAAATATTGGATATAGGCAGAACCCAACTTATAGATTTCTAGCCTTTGAATTTGACCCCGCCTAGTACCATAAACATCTAATGATTGTTAATAGGCTTCTTCTGCACCAAAACTCACACCACTCATCAGAGAGGTAAACCCAAGGGCAAGCAGTTTTAGCCATGGAATTTATAGACCCCTGACCCACGACTCTCCACCACAAAGGGGCCCAAGGGCCCACATAGACCTGGAGCCGGCCCTGTGTTAAACCCACAGGTGTGTCCTGTTGCTATGCAGCTGAGATACTGGGGTTGCAGAGCTGCTGGAGGTGACACAGTCGGCAGAGCTACAGGAGATCTGCTTCTTGTGAGTATATCCGCCTACAGCCCTATAGTGCAGCATGGGAGCAGTGTCCACGCCACGTTGTTGGCGTTGTTACCTGTGGGGGGTCCACGTCTGGTTGGTCTGTATGCACTTTTGTTCATTTCTTTCTCTTTCACTTCCATCACCACGGCGTGTTTCCCTGCTCAATGGTATGTTATTTTGCTTTATTTTTGTACACTCATGTGGACCTGAATTGATTAATAGGTGGGTTTAGCACATTTTTTGTTGTATTTTTGCACCTTTGCATCTGAGAGCATATTAGTTATAGTATATAGGATTTGGATACACACTTTTAATGGAGAGACAGACCTCCAGCGCCCTCTTGTGGTTTTAAATGTTTATGTCATGTAGTTGTTATTGTATAGTCTTAATGTTTATTGTGATTGTAAATATATGTAATTAGTCAATACATTTGAATATTTTTTAGACCCTTAAAGTGGTGCAACTGTTTCATCCTTGGCACTTTTTAGAGGGTACTGTGGGTTTCCCTCTTTTCTTGTAGTGTATTGAGTTTTGAGTGCTGGGATTAGTGTGCACACTATTATTGGCTTTATTGTTGACTTACCATTTGGCTTATAGACTGGTGCAACTTTTCTAGCTTGTCTAAAACTTGTATCATGTAAGTACTCTAGACATCCACCATTGTCCCGCCAGCTCTGCCATTGCATGTACAATACAGACAACTCTGACATTCCCAGCAGTACATTATCATCCTTCCAGAAAACCATTTTCCATTTTGATCGGTGCATAATCCATCACTATGGACTATTTTATTAGCTGTTAAAGTGCCTGGGACCTCACTGGCAACAGCACGTTGCATTGTAATCAAAATTCCGGTGCCTCAGAACTAAAGGCAAGTCATTTATACTCACAGATAGAACTCATTTAACGGTGACATAATTCGGGAGCATGACCGTAATCAATATTTATGAAAGTTAATGACTCTGGAACTGGATGGTGTCCCACTGCATTTGCACATATAGGCAGCCGTTTGCGCCTATACGATATAAGAGGAGATTAATTTGTTCTTTGAGATATGATGATTAATTTACATAGATTAAATTATTTTTTTATTGCAGTGATTCTTAGAAGCACTTAATAATGCAAGTAGATAATGACGTTATAAATTTCACCGGAACATTTGAAATGCTCAGTGCATACATTATCACATCTGGTTTTCATACTTTCTGTCATGGAATAGGTGGGAATCTACTGTGTCACCCTTGGATAGTGTGTAGTGTTGCTGTTTGGGGTTGAGTTTGCTGAGTGGATTTTGGGGTTTAAATTTTGCTGATGAAAATAAGTGTGAAAATTGTGACGGAGCGATCTGCTAGTGAGCTAGAGTGTCATGGAGGCTGATTCCTAACTAACGCCAGGTATCGGGCGCTGTAGCATAGCGCCTCAATCGCTCTAGTAAGCTGGCCTGCATTGATGAATGTGATGTATGTTGGGCGCTCTAACACCAGTACAGCGCTGCAGGGAGCGAGAGGTAGCACCAGCTCAGTGCCACCAACTCTCGGTGCTCCACACCATTCTTATCAAAAAACTACACACACACAGCGCTGGCGCTTTAAATCTGGTCGCTATAGCATAGAGCACCAGATGCCGTATGATTAAAGTCTGTTTTTGACCACATATCCACCAGTAACAAAGCGAATGCATATGGAATGACATTGTTGTAACACTGTGACATTAACACTTTAGTGCCAGACCTGCAAAATCAATTCTGCATAAAACACAAAAAAAATCAAAAATGACTTTTTCTAGGCCATGAGAGGAGACACAATTATTTGAGAGAAAAAAAAGGCCCTGTTTAAACAGAAGGAACGTCCACTGAAATGTATGGGACAGCAACATGTAGCAACAGGTAATACCTGGCGCTCTGGAAGCTAGAGCTCCAGCGCTATACTCTGAGCCACCTGTAATGATGAATCGGACGCTACATGGAGCTGTTAGTGACGCTCACCAGATTGGCTTTAATAAATGTGGTTTTCCAAGTATACAGCACGTCCTGTAATTCTTTACGCTTGGGATATCCCGCCACAAGGTGGCGCAGTGGACTGCAGAAGAGACTTGTGGCGTCTCCCGACCCTATAAAAAGACAGGAACCTCCCACAAATTCCCAGTTTCCTTCTGCAGTCAGGACTGCAAAGATAGAAGATGGCTCTCTATTTTACGCAGGCGAGCAGGGCTTACTAGCCTGTGGCCCTGCAGGACTATTTCCACCTGTTCTGGACCCACTGCCTCCCAGCCTCGGCTTCCTGGTTCGGGTGAAGGTAGGATAACACCAGGGTCAGGTGCTTGAGGAGCGCTGTTCCAACCGCAATCCCTGTATCTGCAAGGGTAGGTGGTTCAGGCTTATGGTGAGCCTTGTGGGATGCCCCTTCCTGCCCCCCTCCCTCCACTGCCCCCCTCCCCCATAGCTAAGACTTGCCTGGGTGCATCTGCCGCTGTTCTTCCCTGTCCCGCTCTCTCCCTGGGGAGCTCTCCAAGGGGGGGTAGACGGTGGTGTCCGCATTAGTGTTTTTGTCTGTTTTTACTTGTTTTGTGTGCGTCGCTTGTACGGCGCTCCACGGCTGCCGGCGACATTCTCTTTGTGTTTTACTTCGCTTTCATTGGCGCTGGGGGGTCACGTGGAGCGTGATCCGCACTTTTCGGGGGGGGGGTGTCCCGCGGATAACGCCTTTTGCGTCATTCTTCCGTGGCCCGCCTCTCAAGGTTCGTGCGGGCGCCATTTTGGTTGAGACTTCTCTTCTTGTCCTGCGGTACTGGGGTGCGCTGCTGGCCTGATTGGATTGTGTGATCGGCTTATTGGTCCGTGAGTTCCCTACGGGGTTGTATTCGCTACTCTCGCCACATTTTGGGTGTGTTATGTGTGTTTTTTTTATGTCTTTCAGGCGGGATAAACGTGACTGTGGTTTTTCCCGGCCCTCTTCCCTTCATCTCCCACCTTCCCTAGCGGGGTTTTGGGGCATCCCGGGTGGCTCTTGCTAGCCTTAACCCTATACTGGCCAGTGTGCCCTTTCTAATCACCATATGGAGGCTTCCGGGGATAATGTGCTTGGGGTTCCTTCGGGACAAGCCCAGCTGTGTGTCGCATGTGGGGTATCCCCTGTGAGTGACGGTGTCAGAGTATGTGTGCCCTGCGCCCAGAAGGTACTTGCGCTGCAGTCTGGGTTACCTGCTACGCTGCTCAGCTCTGCGCCCCCTTTTACATCACCTACCCCACCGCGCCTGCATTTGACCCCTAGTGGGGGACATGCTAGAATCATATTATGACTTGGCCTTGCGGATGGCCTGCCTGGAAAGGCATATGGCTGGGCCGGTCCCCCGTATGGCTTCCGGCGAGAAGCGGCATTTAACTCCCGCTGTTTCCCTTTTTACTGAGGAGGATGAGGGACAGTTCTCTTTCTCTTCTCTCTTTCTCTGATTCTGATTCCTCTGAGGAGCAGCAGGAGGTTTATGGTGGTACTGGGTCTCCTTTTGGAGAAGACCCATGGTCTCAGGAGGATACTGACAGGCTGTTGGCTAACATTTTTGAAGTACTGTGTATTACACCTCCTGTCCTGGCTAGAAGGCAGCAGGGTGAGCTTTTTCACTCTGTTAAACAATGCTTGGAGTTCCCTGAGCAGATCCACTTCAATAATTTGGTGCTCAAGGAGTGGGAACGTCCTAGCAGATTGCCCGCGGTGCCTAAGAGTTGGGACAGGAGGTATCCCTTTCCTGCTGATATGGTTAGGCGCCAGGTCCGGTCGGGGTGCACCATTTGCGGGGGCACGTAGAGACCCTTGGGGCTGGGGAAGAGGCCGTGGTCGCCCCGGTCTCTCATGGGGTCCCAAGTCCAAATCCTCCCCCAAGCTCCCTCAGGCGCCCTCACCAATCCGGGTGGGGGGACGGTTGTGGCTCTTTGCTCACGTTTGAAGACTGCGCGTCTCAGACCGGGTACAAGATAGAGTTTGCAGCCTGGCCGCCCCCAAGATTCATCAGATCCCGGATGGCTCAAAGCCCCCTGTCAGCTCAGGGCTTGCAGCTTGCGGTCCAAAGCCTTTTGGATTTGGGTGTCATCTGTCCTGTGCTTCTACTCCAATCTGTTCACAGTTCCCAAAATGGATGGGTCCCTGAGGCCCATCCTGGATTTGAAGCGTCTCAACAAATTTGTCAGGTTCAAGCATTTTCGCATGGAGACTCTTTGCTCGGCGGTCAGTACCTTGCACCCGGGCGATTTCATGACTTCTGTGGACATCAAAGATGCTTACCTTCATGTTCCAATCTTTCCAGGTCATCAGTGATTTCTCAGGTTCGCTCTGGAGGATCAGCACTACCAATTTGTGGCCTTACCGTTCGGTCTTACCTCAGCCCCTCGGGGCTTCACCAAGGTGCTGGCGGGGGTGGTGGCTCTGTTGAGATCTCAGGGCATTTGCATCCTTCCTTATCTGGATGATATTCTGATAGCGTCCCAGTTCTTCCATCAAGCCGAGCTAGATACCCAGATGGTGGTCTCCACACTCGAGTCCTTCGGTTGGGTGATCAACTACCCCAAGTCTTCACTGTCTCCGTCCTTGGTGACGTTCTTTCTGGGCATGACTCTGGATACATCTCAGGTCAAGGTTTTTCTGCCGCTGCAGAAGGTGGAGAGCCTGCAGACGCAGGCACGGTCTCTACTTTCTTGCCCTCATCCCTCCATGCGGCAGGGGATGCAGTTGGTGGGCCTGATGGTGTCATGCTTTGAGGCGGTCCCCTATGCTCAGTTTCACATGAAACCTCTTCAGTTGCACCTCTTGTCGGTTTAGGATCGGGACCCTGTGTCCCTGGAACAGGAATTTGCTCTGTCCCCTTTGGTCAGTCAGTCCCTCTCGTGGTGGCTGGACTCAAGGAATCTCTTGGTGGGCAGGACCTTTCTGCCCCCATGCTGGGAGATTGTCACCACAGATGCCAGTCTGACAGGTTGGGGGGCTTTTGAACATCTCTGAAGTTCCAGGGTCAGTGTGGCCCTCAGGAGGCCCATGCCCCCATCAACATTCTGGAACTGCGGGCGATAAGGTTGGTCCTTTCCCAATTGACCCCACACCTTCGGGCGTCGTCGGGCGGTTCAGATCCGATCGGACAACCAGACGGCGGTCGTCTACATCATTCATCAGGGAGGGACTCGGAGCAAGCGAGCCCTCAAGGAAGTGTCCCTGATACTGTCCTGGGTGGAGGAGAATGTCCCCTGCATCTCGGCAGTTTACATCCCAGGGGTGGAGAACCTAGAGGCAGACTCTTTGAGCAGGGGGATGTCTCGGCTGGGGGCTTTCACTCCCTGTGCCACCGCTGGGGTCTGCCGGATGTGGACCTGTTTGCTTCACATCACAATCACAAACTTCCATTCTTTGTCTCTCTGTCACAGGATCCTCTGGCCTTTGCCACGGATGCGCTGGAAATGCCTTGGAAGGGGTTTCGGCTCCTCTATGTGTTCCCTCCGTTTCCTCTGTTGGGCAGGGTCTTGCGCAAGGTAGCCCAGGAAGGGGTGCCAACCATTCTGGTGGCCCCCTGTTGGCCAAGAAGGGTGTGGTTCGCAGACATCGTGCAGTTGGCAGTAGATCAGTACGTCCTGCCCAAGGATCCAGATCTGCTCACTCAGGGGTACCTGTGCCATCCCAATTTACAAACACTGGCTTTGACGGCTTGGCTGCTGAAACCTCCATCTTGATGGAAAAGGGTTTGCCTGCCTCTGTTGTTGATACCATGATTAGGGCTAGGAAGAAGTCCTCGTCCTTTATCTACTACAGAGTCTGGCATGCTTACATTGCCTGGTGTGAGTCCAAATCTCTTCCCTGTCGGGTGTTTTCTGTTCCAAGGATTCTGGAATTCTTGCAACATGGTTTGGATTTGGGCCTTCAACTTAGTACCCTCAAAGGTCATGTTTCAGCTCTGGCAATTTTTTTCCAAAGATCTATTGCCAGTCACCGTTTGGTTAAGACTTTTTTCCAGGGGGTTCCTCATGTGCGTCTGCCACGTAAACCTATGTTACCAGTTTGGGATTTGAATCTGGTGTTATCTGCTCGGCAGGATCGTCCTTTTGAGCCTCTCCATGAGGCCGCTTTGCCCATCTTGACTCTTAAGGCAGCCTTTTTGGTGGCCATCACTTCTGTCAGGCGTGTTTCTGAATTGGCAGAGCTTTCCATCAAACCTCCTTATTTTGAGCGACACCAGGACAAGGTGGTGTTTCGGTTTAAGCCAAATTTCTTGCCTAAGCTTGTGTCTGCTTTTCATCTCAATCAGGACATTAGGCTCGGTTCAGAGGCACATTCGTCTGGACTTACGTAGCTGTCTGTGAAAGTTTTTGTGTGTGTTAGTCATTTTTTTTGTTTTTTTTGTTCATTTTCCATTCGTATGAATTTTCGGGCTAATGCGTATATGCGCTTTCAAAGAACGAAACTAAATCGGATCATTTGTGTTAGTTCGAATCATTTTCCCATCAAAATCTGATATTTTGCGTTCGTTCAGATAACTTACGTTGTTGGGATGGGCTTGCGTCTGATTCAGAGAGCTGATTGCTGAGGGACCACCACCCTATTAAACCGTTTCATTTGCGATCCACTTACGGGACCTTTGAGGCCTCGGATTGCTATTGTTGAACATGTTTTGCGGCTATGTAGAGGAGACTGCGCGCCTTTAGCTCCAAGGCATTGCATGTATCAGCATGGCCGAGGCCATAAATTGTATAGCAATGCATACCTGAATCAATACTTTTCATGTATGCCTTATAGAAGCATTTTAATGCTGACCTTAATTAGTCCTTAGCATGTAAACCTTTATTTTCCCACACATCCATATAATTGCTATATTTTTTTAGACTTATGTCCTTTGTGAATTATATTTGGATTGTTGAACTTGAATCTTAATTTGTTGTAGGAGTTATTGTTTTATTTGGTTACCTTTGCTTTGTGTAATTATTTTATATTTGGTTGCAGGAACCGCAAGATGTGCCACTCGCACAACATACAAGCAGTGTTTGGTCCGGATATGCGATTCCTCAGTATTCTTGCAGGGCATCCAGGGTCGTCCCATGATGCTTATATATTGCAGAGCTCCAGCTTATTTCGTCAGTTTGAGTCAGGAGAATTATCTGGTGGATGGCTCCAGGGTAAGTTTGCTCACATTCCATCAATCCATTTTCACTGTATGGCAATGAATATAGTTGATGACTCATGTCTTAACTGCTGGCTGTTTTTAGCCCTTGATGACATGTTAAACAATATTGTTGCTTGGAATGTGTATTTTATGTTAGTATTTTTAAATTCTTTCAGGGGATTCAGGATATCCGCTCCTGCCCTTGCTCCTGACGCCCGTTCTTTGCCTGCAGAATGCGGGCCAGGAGTTCTATAATTGGGCCCTATGCAAAACCCGGGCCGTGGTGGCGAGGGCCTTCGGGCTTTTGAAGTCCAGATTTAGGTGTTTGGACCATACAGGGGGGGGGGGGGGGGTACTGCAGTATGACCCCAACATACGATTTTTAACAGGGACCACACGATTTTTAACAGGGACCACACGTGCCAGAGTGGCACAACTGAGTGTCAGGGTCCTTCAGTTGGTGGATGAGATGCAGGAGCTGCGCGACTCGTTGGGGACCACAGATGCAGAATAATGTTCTGTGGCCTGCCATTGCTATGTATTTTGTTTTTTATAGTTGTAAAAATTTTACATTTTGTAAATATTTTAATATTTTAGATTTTATGAAGAAAAAAAAAATGTTACATTTTTCCAAAAAACATTTTCAAAAAAAGGCCAAACAAAAATGGCATTTGGTATTAAAGAAAAAAAAAAAAAGTTTCAGTGTCATTTCATTTTCAAAATGCATTAACACAAAACTAATGGGCCCAGAAATAGAGATGAATATTCACATGACCACGAAGTGGTTTGGGTGAGTTTTAGGGGTCTAAAATGGAAGGAGAACCTAACCGCGAAGTGGTTTGGGTGAGTTTTAGGGGTCTAAAATGGAAGAAGAAACTAACCGCGAAGTGGTTTGGGTGAGTTTTAGGGGTCTAAAATGGAAGAAGAACCTAACCGCGAAGTGGTTTGGGTGAGTTTTAGGGGTCAAACATGGAAGATGGAGGATAGCGCAAAGTGATTTAGCTAAGCATTGTAGCAGAAGTGAGTGACCCAAATATGTAGGCGAGCACTTTGAGTTAAGTTTGTAGTGCGCAGGCGCAAGATCGTAAGGATTTTCGTCCGGACGATTATTTATTGAAAAAGGGAAACGATGGGAGATGATGGAAAAAGGGCAAAAACGAAAGCCTACGTTGTAACATGAGAAAATGAAATGGAAAAGTCACGCTGGAAAATGACATCCTCGTACTCTGCCGTACGAACGGACGAAAACTTTACAGAAGGATAGCAATGCATGCATAGAATCGCTCGCAGACTCATACGAGAGTGGGAACATTTAAAAAAAAAACAGATCGGCACAAAAACGAAAGTCTTTTTTTGTCTCTCTGAATCAACCCTATTGTCTTGCCTTCCTTGTGTCCTAATCCTGCTAATTCCAAGGAGAGGACTCTGCATTCTTTAGATGTGGTCAGGGTTCTGAAGTTTTACTTGGTAGCTACTGAATCTTTCAGGAAGACTGATGCTCTTTTTGTTCTTCCTTCTGGTCCTAGGAAGGGTTTGCCTCCGGCTAAGTCCACTATCAGAAAGTGGATCCATCAGGCGGTGGTGCAAGCCTATTCTGCTAAGGGGAAGGAACCTCCCTTCTGCCTTACTGCTCATTCCACTCATGCTGTTGGGGCCTTTCAGCACCAGGCTTCTGTTGAACAAGTTTGTAAGGCTGTAACTTGGTCTTCTGTTCATACTTTTTCAAAGTTTTACAAGGTTGATGTTAGGGCCTCAGCTGATGCTGCTTTTGGCCGCAAAGTTCTTCAGGCGGCAGTGGTTTAAACTGCCCGCCGTTGTTCTTTGGGGATCCCACCCTACTTTACGGACGCTGCTTTTGGAGGTCCCAAGCGTAAAGAATTTGGTGAAACAGGACGTTCTGTATATTTGGAAAAATACAATTCTGTGAGTATTCACCTGTAGCATTAATTTTGTAGTATACAGCACGTCCTGTTTCATCCCTCCCTTGTTATCATTATTCTTGGTTACCTCTGTAGGGTGATTTGTTCAGATGTTTGGTTGGGGTTTCCTTCATTATTATTCTCCCGGCTTCTTGTCTAACTGCTTTGTAACACTGGGAATTTGTGGGAGGTTCCTGTCCTTTTATAGGGCCGGGAGATGCCACAAGTCTTTCCGCAGTCCACTGCGCCACCTTGTGGCGGATATCCCAAGCGTAAAAAATTTGGTGAAACAGGACGTGCTGTATACTACAAAATCAATTCTACAGGTGAGTACTCACAGAATTGTATTTTTGGGTACAGTGCCCGGCGTTCACCAGACGCTGCCTGCAGCTACAATGCACTACCTGGTGCTATCCCTTCTTAAACCCCCAGAGTGAAACTGAATAGCTAGAAGCTAGCCATGCAAGTGACGTGAATAGCCTTCTGTACTTAGCCAGCTGCTCGCTTTACTATGAAGGATGTCTAATCGGAAAAATGGTCTTGACTAGAGATGAGCAAATGCTCCAAGATTCACTTCAGATTTGATTGAAATGATTTGAGATGGATACATTCCCTCTAAATGGAAAACACTCTAAGTGTCCTGAAAAAGATTGTTGCAGCTCAACTAAAATTGCACATTGAAAGATCTGTTTATTACTCACAGTTAGATTGTGAGATAAGCTGTATCTTATTAGGTAAAAGAGGGTGTTGACTTGTCATCCACAGAGCGTGGATGGCAACAGAAAGCTGGCAGAGAAAAGCATTAAAAGCAAAAATATCCAATAACAACATTTTATGAAACAACTGGATAGCACCATATAACTGAATGTAAAATAAAGGTCATAGGAAATGACAGATAAGTCTAGGCACACAACTTCTTCTAATGATAAATTCGCTCTAAATGGAAAGTGCTCCATGTGCCCTTAAAAGTTGTAAGAAAAAGATATATATATATATATATATATATATATATATATATATATATATATTTATTTATATAAAGAAAAATCTAAAAAAGCAGCCTTTTTTATTAAATATGTGGACAAAATGTTGCCAAATTTAATAACTTGTCTCTAGCTTGGACATTTCTTTTGTACAGGGCCCACAAATTCCAGATTGTGGTCTTACACTATGGGAGTAATTTATGAAACGTTTCGGCGGCATCCACCACGCATCCTCTGGGTTTACGCATTTACCAAGTGAAATTTTGCATGTTCTGTCGGCAATGTCAATTTTTTTTTAATTTACTTCAGTTTCTACTTCAGTTTGGCTTGCCAGATGCTGGCAACTACTTTAGCATGCACCACCTTTATGGTGAACCCCATAAAAATCAATGTTATTTAGGTAGAGATTGTCTAGCATCTTTAACTTATTTTTTGAGCATGAACATGTCTGTGAAAGTATGTGAAAACCACTAAAATATATATTTTTTAAGTTTTTATAAATTTTATAAGTGTTATTTATATTTTCAAACAAACTTTTATTCCACATATGCTATAAAAGTGTGTTTTCAGCAAGATTTCATGTCCTTTGCTAAAGAATTCGGCCACAGCAGTTTGCCAGCATATCGCCTGCATTCACCAAACTTTATAATGTAAATAACCTTTAATTTTCGCTGCCAAATTTTGGAGCAAACACAGCAAAATGCATTGTGAAAGTCTGTGTTCTCTGGTGTTCGTTGCAGTAAGTTTTGCTTACTCACTGGTCTGTCATGCATGCGTTGCATGTCTGGCAAACATACTATTATGTCAAGTAGTGACCGGTAGTGAACATAGTAAATCACCCCTATATATATAATTTGAAACTACTTTGTAAACATTAAAAATAGACCAAAACCCATGATGTTGACTATGCTGGATTTTGAACTTTGCCCCTGGTGCCCTGATTGGGAATGTCTTGGTGTTTGAAACCCCAAGGGTCGGCCAAACGGGGAGGCCGATTCATCAATAGCGCCAGGTAGCGACAGATGAGCGACTGTAGCGTGATTTTTTCAGCGCCAGCCAGTATTCGCTGTGCTTGGCCAGCATTAGCTTGATGACAGCGACTCAGTCGGTGTGCGGTAATGTTGAATACGGGCTGGGGGGTCGCTGTTTCACAGGTCCAGCGTCGTATGTGAGCGCCTGACAACGAATGGCCAGAGCGAACGGCTAGCTTCATATTCATCAACAAATCACGCTCCGAATGTGCTGTCGCTGTCCATTCCTTGTTTAAACCCCAGAGCGCTGGCGGCGATGTGTATTAACTAGTTTTTTACCCCTAAACAACCATATTTTTTGAATGTAACATTATACATGTTTTTAGAATCATTTTGTAATATGAATACATTAATCTCAGACCTGTTAGATCAATTTTGCACATATTTTTTTTTTTTTTACTTAAAAATAAATCCTAACATTGCAGAAGTGGTCTCCGATTTTTTGACATTAAAAAAAAAAAAAATTATTACCAATTAATTATGAATAATTATAGATTGCTCCATTGAAATGCATTGGACATCGCCAGGGAGCGACAGCTCATACCTGGCGCTGTGAGGGAATTTGCAGCGGCGCTGTTCGGTCCAGGCGGCTTCATGATGAATGCCGCGCTAGCCGTCGCTCTCGCCGGCGCTAGCCTCATTTTGCTTGATAAATGCGTCATTGTGACCGCCGCGGGCGTACTTGAGTCGGTAGTCGCCGTTAGCTGCCGCTACCTGGCGCTCGTCAGACACTACCTGGCGCTATCGCTTGATGAATAAGGGCATAACTCACCTTTCCCCGGTCCTATGGCGCATGTGCATTCTTTCATCCTATCAGTGCACTCGGATCCGCTCACATCAGCTCCTCTAAGCCTTAACACTCAGTCCACAAAACTTCGAGCTTTCAAAACCTACTTCTTCATACAAGATATGCAGCATATAACCTGGTTTGAGAAATTCTCCCCATACCTGCAATACTGGTGCTGCCCTCAACATGACAGATACAACAAAACTCAGTACAAACCACTTGTAATATCTTTGTCTCTACAGCCTAAAGCATTGTGATGAACTTGAGCTTGGGTTTTATTGGCTTTGTACAATGAGGCTGGTTACAGGGGACTTGGGGAGACTAGAGAGACAGGCAGGCTGATTCATTAATAGCGCCAGGTAGTGACAGATGAGCGTCAGTAGCGTTATTTTCACAGCGCACGCTAGTATTTGCTGTGCTTGCCCGTTGTTCGGCTGTTGACAGCGACTCAGTCGCTGTGCGGTAATGTTGAATACGGGGTTAGGAGTCGCTGTTTGACAGGTTCTGCGCTGTATGGGAGCGCATGACAGCGAATGGCCATAGCGAACGGCTCCCAGCATATTCATTAACAAATCACGCTCCAAAAATTCTCGCGCTGTGAAATGCTTGTTTAAACCCCAGAGCGCTGGCGGCGATGGGTTAAAAGTAGTTTTTTAACCCCCAAACAACCATATTTTTAGAAAAAAAAAAAAAACATGTTTTTCCAAACATTTTGTAATATGAATACATTAATATCAGACCTGTAATATCAATTCTGCACAAATTTTTTTTTTTTTTTTTTTTTTACCTTAAAAAAAAAAAAAACTAACATTGCAGAAGTGGTCACAGAATTTTTGACATTTAAAAAAAATTAATAGCAATTAATTATGAATATTTAAAGATTGCTCCATTGAAATGCATTGGAGAGCGCCAGGTAGCGAGAGGTCATACCTGTAGCTGTTCAAGGTCGCTCGCTGGCGCTGTGGGGTGAGGCTGGAATAATGATGAATAATTCGCTATCTGGCGCTCTGTCAGTCGCTAAGCAGGATCGGCTTGATAAATGTGTGATTGCGGAGGGGAGCCAGCGTTCTCGTGGCGGTGAGCGTCATTACCGTTCGCTCACCATTCGCTACCTGGCGCTATCCCTTGTTAAATAAGGGCCAGGGATTAAACTGGGTGTTAGAGGCAACAGCCCGGCCGGCCACCAAATCACTATGGCTCTCTGGGAATTCTCCAGCCCTTACCTGACTGTGAGCTTGTTATGTTTGTGTTGCTCATGGACACTTGTACCCTGTATGTAATTACTACATTGTGTAGAGTGCTATGGATGAAGATATTTTCTACATTTTCTTCTCTTTTTAAAATACGGTACATATTGACCATTAACTAAGATAAGCAATGATGTATTCACATTTTGGAATCATTCGAATAGTTTCTTGAATTTCTGAGGACTTCATTGCTGCTCACCACTGTTCTTGGCTCCTTTTACTTCTGTTAGTACATACAATGTCATATCATCTGCCCTTTCCAATTACAAAGACTAACCAACTGTTTTCCTTTTGCTGTTCACGTGTGGTTGGAATTTAAACACGTTAGAGTTTAAATAAATAGCTCCTTCATGATGTGGCCAAGATTGATTAGGGCTAAAGCCAACACTGACATTGATTGGTTACCTGTCTCTTCTCAGGCCACTGTTATCTGTATGTTTCCTGCCTTCCTAAATGAAACAGAACAAAGCCTTATCCACAACCCAGGACTGTAGCAACATGACATTCATTAAGTCAGTATTGTCAAGGCTGAGATTAAAATTTACCCTTATGATACAGCGCAGTGCCTTACATGTCTCTTTATAATTCACTTACTCTTCTGCACTGGAACCTAGAGCATTATTTACTGGGTTCAAATGTCTCCATTGAAGAGTTTCTTACAACATTGTTTTCAAAGATATATATATAATATATATATATATATATATATATATATATATATATATATATTATACATATATAGATAGTGGTAGATGGTTTAATGGTTTACCAGAAGGCAGTGGTGTAACACATCGTGAATAATAAATGGGGCCCTATCAAGGCTGCTTTTTAACTCAACTGGATGCAGCTGGGCGACTAAATACTGAAAAAGCAGAGACAAATGTGCTTCCTCCATCAAAATGATGCAAAGTAAGCACAATATGACGAATAAGGTGGTGGGGTAACAACAATGGCCCCCTGGACCTTTTGAGCCCCTATGTGGTCACACCCCTGGCACCCTCTACAGCTACACCTCTGCCAGAAGGTGTAACAATGTCTTTGGGTTACAAAAAGGCACCAGAAGGAGTGCCAAGTCTTGTGTTACCAGCCTTTTAGAAGGCACTGGTAAGGTGCTCAATAGGGACCTGGGATCTGACCAGTAATGGATGTTGGGTGGTTCCTGCTAGCCAAGTAGTCCTGTCCAATTCTGATCCTGGTCAGGATGCTACAAAGAAGCTCTTGAGATGCAGGCAGGACCGGCAGCCGAGCTACAGAGAGCACTGCAGCCAGGTGTCTGTGTCAAGCATGAGCGCTGGTGCAGGTGCCAGTGACGTGTGCAGCCATTGGAAGAATGGAGGAGGACAGCTTGCTGAAGTTACTTAAATGGACTTTTGTGTGATACTGTTTGCTGTTGGAATTTGTGAAGAAAATAAACCATTTGAGTATAATCCCTATAGTGAGGTGCTCACATCACATTGCACTGTGAGGTATCTGAATTCCAATAGGCTCATTACTGCTTTAGAAAGTATCATCGCTGATTAAAGTAGAAACAATTAATATAAATGAATTGCTGGCTTAAATAACGTAACACAACGGATCTCTCAGAAGGGAGCTGACAGGATTTTCAGAATGGATCATCTTGTTTGTTATAGTCCCATCAGGAGGGAGAGATAGCCCATCCCAAGGATTTTCCTTCCAATCCAATAAATGGCTATTTGAGCTTTGTTGACTCTTTATGCCTCTGTCTGTGATGACCAAAATATATCAGAGGTTTATTCTTATTAGGAACCACAAACAGGTCAGGTTCTGTTGATCTCAAAATTGCTGCCTCTATAGCTCATTGGGAGGGGATCTGCAAAACATGACCTATTGGTGGCTCACAAGGAGAGGATTATGGGACACTGGTCAACAGAGATAAACCTGGAAAGACAATTGCTAGCTGGCTTTGTAAGTCTGTAGGAGCTTAGAGGAACA
Organism: Gastrophryne carolinensis; assembly: GCA_027917425.1. Lineage (NCBI taxonomy): Eukaryota > Metazoa > Chordata > Amphibia > Anura > Microhylidae > Gastrophryne > Gastrophryne carolinensis. Next base: position 155,157,657 of record CM051242.1, on the reverse strand, counting down.
TCACTCCTAGAGTGGTCAGAGTGTTCAGTGCCATGCCAGGCTCAGCAGTGCAGTGGAGGATCAGGAACCAAAGTGGCAAAGCCTCTCTATAATCTCCTTCATGTGACTTGGACATTACTGGAGGAGAGGGTTATGGAGTGGGATACACTAGGAAATCAACTTCCATCACCCACTACTAAAGGGCTAAAGGGACATATTTAGTCGCACTGGTAGAATCCTTAGAGGCAGAGATAAAAGCCTCCTTTGCCAACTTCCAGCCATTACTCTGGGCTGTGTGCCTAGACCCTACTTGCGCAGAATGTCCACTGTAAAGACTGTAGTTAAAGTGAACTAAAACCTAGGATTTTGACTATCCTGGGTTTTGATCCTTGCCCCCGGATGCACCATTGGACCAGAAAAGAAGGTGAGTTTTCAGGCGACCTGGGGGGTTTCACACAGCGGGGCATCCCTGACCGTCTCATAGACTCCAGGGTGGGTTTTTGTCCTCTTTAAAAATGAAAAAAACTATAGCTATACTCCACTTTACATGGAAGTTCCTTATGTACGGAGGCATTTATTGATCTCAAAAGGGAGTGCAGCGTACAAAGGCTATGTCCATCAACTTCACTGGCTTCTCATGCTTACGCTGTGGATGGGAGATGTGCAGCACGAGAGCGGGTGAAAGGTAAATGGGGTGTATTGTGCCCAAGAGTATCCTGATCTGAGGTTTGTGGGGTAAGTTTATTTTAGGATTTGCCTGCAGATGCCCTTTAAATTCTAACATTGCAGGAAAATTACAATGTTGTCATACCTTCTAAATAGTTAAACCATGGTTGACAAGCTGAGGTTACTGTACATCTGCTACATCTAATCCTTTTTTTATTTTCCTCCGGAAAACAATTGTGTAACTCTCTAAGGTGCCAAAACATCGACAAAAATAATTCAAACAATGCTAACATATGCGGATGTGCTTGTGATAAATCAGCACACCTCGCTGTTCCGACCTGTGATTTTGTTTTTTTTTTCAATATCCCAACAGCAGATGTACAATGATGAAGCGACAAATAAATCCCATCCTCACTTTTATCCCAGAAAAGACAGAGCAAGAGTAATCCAAGGCTCTGTTTTATTGTACATAGTGCACAAGACAGGTCAGGTGTTTACGGCAGCCACCTGTCCGGCAGTAATTATCAGGCACCAGCTCAGCCAATTGTAATTCCCACTGGAGCTTCTATTAAGAATATAGCTTGTGTCAAGTTATTGTAGGAGGATCCAGATGGCCGGCTCTTCATAATTCCGTGTTGACTGTGGTCCCTAGATGGATCCACACGCACAGGATAAATCTGTACATAGATTAGTATTTATTTACTTTCCTTTAACATACATTATAATCTGTAATTTTACTTCATCATTCTTTCACGATGAAGGGCTGTCATCCACTTGTGTCTAACCACTGCTAAATATAAAGTGCTGCTGCTGCTTTTCTCCACTGATGCACGCAGGGCTGCCCTAGACACTGCGTCTACCTGTGTCAGGTTGTGGCCCACACACAGCCACTAACATTAATCTCCAATGTATGTGTACCCAGGCCTCAAAAATATTGTGTAGAGCAGAGAGAGAGAGGGTGCAAGGGGATAAATGCAGAGTTGCAGGCAAGCATAGAGCAGGCAAGCAAATAATTCTTACCAGCTCCAAACAGGAGTCACATGACCACAGCAGTGGAGGCAGGGAAATCAGGTCTTGTTGACAGCTAGGGGATGCTTTGGCTGAATTTAACCCCTTGCGCTCTACACACACACACACACACACACACACACACACACAAAAAAAATATGTCCCTGCCTGCATATCATCTTTCCTTCTATTGTCTGTAAGTCCTTTTAGTGTGGGTTTGGGGTCCTTTGCAGGGATACAGAGTGTCAACTATCAATATACCTGCAGCAAAGCAAATCTCCACAGATGTTTTTTTTATACAGACTTGGGCTACACTCTCCCCACTGCAGCAACAGGTCGGTTCCCCCTTCTTTGACTAGAAAATGGTTTGCTCTCATTTGGATCCCTGGGCCTTTTAGCCTCCTCCTATGGTTCCTTTGGCTACTGCCTGGCCTAATCCTCAGCACTTTGGGGTTTCCAGTATCTCGGATTCTTCCATCTATCCACAAGAGCACCTGCTAGGCCATGTGCAGAAACATCTGATGAACTGAGGGGAACAGGCACAGACTTAACTACAGTATTTACATTGCTAACTAAAGAGAGATGTCCCCCTATTAAAATGTAGATAATAGCTGCTTAGCTTTGAAGATAAGTCTGGCTCACTAGACCATCTACCTCGGCAGACACTAATTTACTATGGGGTTCTACCAGCTGTTGCTAGCTATCTAACCTGCAAAAATCAGATGTGCCTGTCACATTGCTGCCCATTTCCTTTCCTCCTTCTGTAATTCTCCTCAATGCTGACTGCCATACTCTTTTCTCTGTCCCCAGATGCTGCTGTGGTGCCACTGTTTATCCCCACTGCTAGATGTCCTCCTTTCCACCAGTGCTTCTTTAGTCTGCTCAATGTTCACCTTTCCGCCAGTGCTTCTCTATACTGCTAGATGTCCTCCTTTCCACCAGAGCTTATCTATTATGCTTGATGTCTACCTTTCCCCCAGTGCTTCTCTATACTGCTAGATGTCCTCCTTTCCACCAGAGCTTATCTATTCTGCTTGATGTCTACCTTTCCACCAGTGCTTCTCTATACTGCTAGATGTCCACCTTTCTCCCAGTGCTTCTCTATACTGCTAAATGTCCACCTTTCTACCAGTGCTTCTCTATTCTGCTCGATGTCTACCTTTCCACCAGTGCTTCTCCATACTGCTAAAAGTCCATCTTTCTACCAGTGCTTCTCTGTACTGCTAGATGTCCTCCTTTCCACCAGAGCTTAACTATTCTGCTTGATGTCTACCTTTCCACCAGTGCTTCTCTATACTGCTAGATGTCCTCCTTTCCACCAGAGCTTATCTATTCTGCTTGATGTCTACCTTTCCACCAGTGCTCCTCTATACTGCTAGATGTCAACTTTTCTCCCAGTGCTTCTCTACACTGCTAAATGTCCACCTTTCTACCAGTGCTTCTCTATTCTGCTCGATGTCAACCTTCTCTCCCAGTGCTTCTCTATACTGCTAGATGTCCACCTTTCTACCAGTACTTCTCTATTCTGCTTGATGTCGACCTTTTCCCCAGTGCTTCTCTATACTGCTGGATGTTCTGCTTTCCACTGATGCTTGTCTATACAGCTAGATGTCATGCTTGCTATCTTTTTTTATCCCCCTTAAAAGTCATTCCTGCTGCCATGTCCTTCTGCCGCCTGGATGTCAAACTTGTCACCCCTCCTTCGTCCAGTATGAGCTGTCCCTTTTTATTCCTGCTTCTCTCTGTGTTGCTGTGTTCATCCCAGAAGTAACAACAGACACTCCTTGAAGAACAAGGGCTCTTGCACATGGCTACTGGCACATGTGGCTTGCTATCCCTGCACTTTGCAATATAATAGTTCACAAGTGGCGTGAACTTTTTGAAACACATTAAAACACATTGAGCATTTACTGATTAAATCTTGATACAGTTGACACCCACCAGAGTCCACTTTTCCTACCTGCTTACTTTAAAACTTGTTATGGACAAAGGTCTTTTTAGTTTCCAAGTTCCAACCTCTCTCCTTGTCATCCAAATCCTTAGTGTACATTCCTAAGCACTTTCACCACTTACGCCATAGGTCGGGCCCCTCCACCCCATAGACTGGTGTAACAGTTACAAAAAACTCTCTTTTTCTTAAAACACATTTAAAAAAATAGAACAGGGGTGCTACTATGGGCCTGGGCTTGTACTCTATTACACATGCTTGTTTTAAAGTGGACCGACACCCAGGATTTTGACTATCCTGGGTTGTGGTCCACTTCGGGGGGGCACCCCGCTGTGTGAAACCCCCCAGAAAGCCCAGAAACACTCACCTCACCACGCTCCCACGTGACCGCGCCGTCCAATCCCCACTGACGGACAAGCGGGTGACAGCGACGGACAAGACAGCGCCGCCGCCGTCTCCCGCACGTCACTCTTACAGGGCGCGCGCCCGCACCGGCCATTCACAGACGGCCGGCGCGCACGCATGCACGTCTAGAGGGGCGCCTGGGTGTTGGACCACTTTAAGTCAAAATTGTGGAGCGCTAACAAGCCTCTAGTCCCTCAGGAGCACTATATAGAAGCAGCTGCAGGTGAACTGGGGCCCCTTGTGCTTTAAACCGGACCTTCGCCATGATTTATTGAAAAGCCCAAACCCTTATAAAACGATTCCCCAGCATCTAAAATTAATATATTTAAAGTTTTTAGTCACTTACTTATTATTCTTTCCCCCACTGGGCTGCAACTCTGTTCAGGACTTTAGGATACGGGTGCCGCCATCTTGACTCAAGCATTACACTTACTGAGGAGAGGAGAGTGGGATAAAGCACAGGGGGGCGGGTTATAGCTGTGCTTTGCTCAGACAGAGCAGAGCTGGGGTCAGGAAAAGGTCAGCAATCCCAGAATGCAGAGCACCACAGTCAGAAGCACTTCCTGTTTGCAGGCAGCCTGATGTTCCATAACATGCAGTAGATGCAGGTAGGATGATTTTTAATGTGGACAATCTGTATGTACAGGGTGTGGGAAACATATAAGATAGACTTATTCAGAGTGAAGGACCGCTTTAATGGCGGTTCTGATTTGAGATCTGATAGGAAAGTTGACCTATGTGGTCCACTTTAATGGCCCCTGTGTCTTCTTACGGTACTCGTCCCCACTGTATTTTCCCAGATTGGCATGTTGCTTGCAGCTTCTCAAGCTTTTCTAGCATCTCACAATTTGTCTTCAGACTTACTTGAATGGGTCCTAGTCTCTTCACAGTGGAATTAAGGAAATCCCAGGGAATCATCTTCTCTAGGAGATGGTTCTCACTGGGTGAGAGTCTCGCGCATGTGACGTTGGAATGAGGAAGAGGGGAGTGAAAAGCGTTGTTCCAGGGGTTTTGCACCCAGAGAAGACAATGAATCCCAATGGCAGCGATGGCCACAAAACGCAAAAAGCCTGGGGACTAGGCTGGGGGGGGGGGGGGCATCCAAATATCGGTAATTTATTTTGAACTTTTTTTTTAAGAAATTGGTACATTCCTGGGGGGTATGTTAAAATGCCCCCAGAATGCTTTTTAACTGAAACTGAACCGACCCTGAATAAGATCTTATGTTTCACCAACCCTGTACATACAGATTGATCACATTAAAAATCATCCTACCTGCATCTACTGGCGAAGTGTCATAGCGACACGCAACGCGTCGCTGGCGGCTGCTGCAGGGGATCCCTGGTGACACGGTGATGTAACAGTTTTTTATTTATCTGTATGTTGTTATTACATTGCGCTATTCGGTGTGTTACTTATCTAGGGGCCCAGCTGGGCTTATTTGAAGCCTGCTTAAATACATTCTCTCCGCTTGGCACTAGTTCTTTAACTCTGTATGTGTGTTGTATAGCGATCTGCCTCATATATACAGCGCAGGTTGCATTGTAATTTGCACATACCACATTTGTGGTTATATTTGTAAATAGTATTTTTAGGCACTCAGTACTCATTGGTATGTTTTATTTGAATTTGTATTTAATAATTGTCTCACCTCGGTTGATTCAGATTATTTATCTGACTACATTGTTTTTTCACCTGGGCCCATTACCAGTATTTTACACCATACGCTTTACATTATATATATAGAGTATATCCTTCCAGACTCTATACATATTAGTCACCGTTGATTGGGACCCACCCGCTTGTTGTTTTTGTGTTTTTTAATCTTGTATGTGTCTAGATTAGTGTCTTTAGCTATGTATACAATGAATATCTATTACATTTATTGGGCTTTTTACCTATATTCAGTGTGCGGCCTCTTTGGTAAGGGTTTGAGAGATCAGTCTAGGATCTCTTATCCATATATTCCATCGACTGCATTTTATGAGACTTCAAAACATCCAAGATGGCGGCCCATGGAGTCTCAGACTGACTGCAGACAGAGAGTGTCTTCTGACTGCCACTGTGCTTTCTGGGATTGCTGTCCTTTTCCTGACGCCAGCTCTGCCCTGTCTGTGCAAAGCACAGCTATTACACGCCCCATGTGCTTTTGCCCTCTCTCCTCAGTATGGGATGCTTCTGAGGCAAGATGGCGGCGCCCGTATCCTAAAGACCTGAACAGAGTTGCAGCCCAGAGGGGAAAAGAATAAAAAATAATTGGCTAAAAAATTACAAATATTAACTTTAGATTCTGGGTTATTTAAGGGTTTAGGCTTTTCACTACATGATGCTGAAGTTCCGGTTGAAGCTCCGCTTTAAGCCGTTTCTTGTTCCTGAAGTTTGGTCCTTCCGGTTCTGTGGCTTCTGCCACCTCCAATGGCGCGTTCTCCTTTTGCTGCTCCCTACATCTGACAGGTGCTACCGCCCAGAAAACAACAAACTAAACAGGGAAGTTGCGCCAAACCACAAAGCTGCTTTGCATTGGCGCATTTCCACCGCAGTGCAGTAGAAACACACAGTGTGAAAGGACCCTGAGGCATAATGGGATAGATATTATTCAGTTTTACATGCTTAATTTCTGGCTACAAATTAATTAAAAGCATTTAGATTTTAAAACGCTTGATGAAGCAACTCATGCAGGCTGGAGTCTTTTTAACCAACTTTATCAGTTTAATCTCAGGATGCATGATATTACATCCGTGCCCTTCCCTTGTTTCAGTTAGTTTCAAAATTGCTCCAAAAAATACATATACATAACTCCCCAACTACTGGCCTCAGAAAGCACCTTCTGATCTGATTGCAATGAAGGGTCCCCACCTCTAAGAGGCCAATTCATTAATAGCGGCAGGTAGCGACAGTTGAGCGACTGTAGTGGCATTTTCAGAGCGCCCGCTAGTAGTCGCTGTGCTCGGCCGTTGTTCTGTAGTTGATAGCGACTCAGTCGGTTTGCCGTAATGTTGAATATTGGGTGAGGAGTCGCTATTTGACAGGTTCCGCGCTGTATGGGAGCGCATGATAGCGACTGGTCAGAGCGACCGGCTTCCACCATATTCATTAACAAATCACGCTCAAAAAATTCTCGCGCTGTGAAATGCATGTTTAAACCCCAGAGCGCTGGCGGCGATGGGTTAAAAGTAGTTTTTTAACCCCCAAACAACCATATTTTTGGAAACCAAAAAAACAAGTTTTTAAAATAATTTAGTAATATGAATACATTAATATCAGAGCTGTAATATCAATTTTTTTACCTTAAAAAAATATTTAAAATGGCAGAAATGGTCACAGAATTTTTCACATTAAAAAAAAAAAAAAATAATAATAACAATTAATTATGAATATTTAAAGATTGTTCCATTGAAATGCATTGGAGAGCGCCAGGTAGCGAGAGGTCATACCTGTCGCTGTTCAAGGTCGGACGCTGGCGCTGTGGGCTGAGGCTGGAATAATGATGAATGAGTGGCTATCTGGCGCTATCTCAGTCGCTAAGCAGGATTGCCTTGATAAATGTGTGATTGTGGTGGGGAGCCGGCGTTCTCGCGGTGGGGCCCGTCATTACCGGCCGCTCACCAATCGCTACCTGTCGCTATCCCTTGTTAAATAAGGGCCTTATTCTTAATATATTCACTGTAGTGCGGCTGACTTATATACAGGGGTGAGCAGTTGTGGTCTGTGCTGGCAGTCCATCCCTTCTCTAAATAATATTATATAGTACATATTATCATTATGTACCTATATGCACCTTTATTGACATTTTATATATAACTTTTCACCTATTTGCTCATGTTTTATATGATCATTAATTCCCTGAATTGGAATTTTAAAGAATTTTAAACCTTTTTGTGCATGTACCTTTTTAAATTCTGTATTACCTGGTTGTTGTGTACCTGCTGTGGCTTGGAACTCACTATATACTTGCTTGATTTATATTTTAACGGGTGGACTTTGCCATTAATCTATTTACTGTATCTATTTACGTTGCTCTTTTAGTTTGCTGTTTTGGCCTGGGCTCCCTCTGGTGACTGCTTCTGGGTGGTGATAAAGAAAGGTCCTTACTGTAGGCAAAGTGTTTTAAACTAATGAATAACAAACTCACTCCCAATAAAAATAACAAAATAAACCTAATAATCCAATCCCCATGATGCTGTGTGGGGTAGCACATAGATGCTTCTGAACCCCTAGGGGGCAAATCTACTGTAAGCCACACTGCGGCAGAGAGCTGTAAGCTTTCAAAACCAACAAAGCATGTATAATGACATTTTCTTACTAGTACAGAATGGAAAGTTTGAAGGAGCGTGTTAGAACTAAGGAAAAATAATCTTGCCTGCAGTTATGATTTAATGTTCTAATATAGTTTTTCTTATTCAAATGTAATTTAAAAACATTCATGGCGTTTTTGAATAGCGGCAATTTCTTAGCTAAGGTAGTGCACGACATAGTTACTCTTTTGTAGAAATCTGACTCAAGTTTTTGCTTCCATGGAAACCTATTATCTGGAATGTACAGAGCTGCTTGGTGTGTCAGTAGTACATGTTATATTATGTGTCTTGCTCAAGTAACTATTTGGATTTTGTCCCTATTATTTTGACATTTAGGCTAATTTAGAGGATGTATTCAGTGGCTCTACTATTCGTGTGAGCATTCATGGGCAGGTAAATAGCCTGTTGGTATAATCTACAGATGCAGCAGAGCTGAGAGTAATAGAACTTGTGCTAGGTGTTTTACAACTCAGCTGCTGCTGCTACAGTGTACTCTGTAACAAACAAAACCTCTGCTGTTACACTGTAAAAAGCCAGCCACATCCTTGCTGTGTTGCATTCTAACAGCCAGACGCGTGAGTGATGTTACAATGAAAACACACCCTGCTATGTTACATTGTATAGCAATCATGTGTCTGCTACTTTTAGCGCCAAGCATGTAGAATCTACGTTGTTGGCTCTCCTACAGTTAAGTGCCAAACACTTAGATTCTATGTGCCTGGCATTTCCCTTCAATGAAAAAAATCTCTATTCGAGATCCAGACGCGTGACTAATGTTACAATGAAAACCTGCCCTGCTGTGTTACATTGTATATCAACCATGTGTCTGCTGTTACATGGCAAGCATGTAGATTCTATGTGTCTGGCATTTCACTCCAATTAAAAAAATCTCCATTCGAGATCCAGTGCCAGGGGTCTCCTCTTCCCCCAACGAGGCTCCGATCCCCCTCCAGGGTCTTCATCAGGACAGGAGGGAAGCCCATTCCGACAGCTCACCAACCACCATGGGGAGGGGTCTTTTATAGGGCAAGTGAGATTACATGATCATACTCGGCAGTGGGTGCAAGGTCAGGGGATTATGATTCCTGTATCTAGCTTCCTTCGATCACTTCTGGCTGTCAGTGATCAGTGAGCTATGGACGATGGAGTTGAGCTAAGTATGTCTCTGTGTAGGGGGGTCCTTGACCAATTGACAGCACAGGAGGAGCTGTCACCTGGCAGCAAGTTTGTAAGGGGCCATCTTTGGTTTGATTACACAAACGGTTTAGCCAAGCATTTACGGTATTTGCAGCCCAAGTAGTTTTGGAAGCCGAGTTTTTACCTGTTTTCGGACGTAACATGCTGTAGATCCTATTGTTCTCAGTGTGCCGTGTCCTTGAGTGGCATTTCAGCATAGGCCTTTTTTAGTTTCTACCAGCTATTTTAATGTGCTTCCCGCTGTCTCCTGCCAGTGTACCTATGGTAGTCTGCATGTCATTCCACATACTTACCTTTGTTCACCCTGCTGGCATCTAGGGCATCCCATGTAGTCTGAATGTCCTTGCACATACTTACATTTGTCCCCCCCTGTTGGCATCTAGGGGATCCCATGTAGTCTGCATGTCCTTGCACATACTTACCTTTGTACCTTGGTTGCCATATCGTCTGCTTCTACCCACTGTTACTCACATCATACTTCAGCCACCTTCTGTTTTGGTGTTCTGTTTTACACTGCTTTTTGTTTGATTTGCGTCTGCTTTATGTAGTTGCATAGAAAACAAGCCACCATGCAGCATATAACTTTACCTTAACTCTTTGTTTATTGAATTTTTGGGGGTTTTTGATATTAACTTTTTTTTAAATTTATTTACATTAAAAAATCAGGTTGAGGCATAGTTTTAGGGGGCCACCCTCCTCCACAGCGCCATCCCTTCTTCAGGGTCTCTAAAGGGAAAGAACCTAGAATTTAAGGGCATGTGTTGTTTGTGTAATGCTTGGGTATTGTTCTGCTTTACTGCCTTCGCGCTCACCTGATTCTTGCGCCACTTCCGTATCGGGTGGCCCCATCACTGCGTACTCACCCACTGATGAATCTATAGGGACAGAGAAGCACAACACACTTAACAAACATGTTATTAGACTTTACATGCAGCACAACCTGTGTGATTTTGGGTATTGTCCTACCGGAGTGTGCAGGAAATGTGGGCGACTCCAAGCCCAACACACCCTCCTTTTCAGGGGGTCTCTATGGCTGGTGGTGGTGCTGCTTCAGAGGAGGAAGAGGACATTCACAGTGTTTGGGGCCGCAGCCGCCTTACACCCGCACCCTGTCTTCCTGGCCTCACTGGTCAGACCCCTCACCTCTTGGTGGGCATGATCGGCTGCCAGAACTCTTCAGTTACAAAAGAAAATATAGTTTTGTAAAACATGTAACTTATTACACTGATAGCTCATCTTCTCTGTTGTACATCCACTTACCTGGGAAGTTCTTGTTGTAGAACCTCTGCACCCAGGACCACTTTCGCCGTTTGAGGTCTGACCAGCGCTGCATTATTTGGGTGAAGGTGTCCCCTCGCCACTCACATGGGCTGCCACTTGCTCTGCCAATGTCCTCTTTTCATGTGTGTTTGGCTTGAAGTCGTACTGTTGTTCTATAAATGTCTGCAAACAACAAACAGATGTGCATTGTTAACTTATGTCCTCTGTTTGGGTCTCCTTTAGCTCCACATGCAAGCCCTTGCCACTTTAAGTAATTTTCTGGGACGGTGCAGGAACCTAAGCCTTGTATAGGCTAGCGTATGCCAATGCTAAGTAATCCAGCTCTCCCATCGCACAGTAGTAGGAGATTGCAAGTGCAGATGCACTTAGGTCAAAAGGCATACCTAACTCTCCGCTCCGTTACTACTGTCTGATAGGACTCGCTGACTGCGGCCAGCAACAAGGCGAAGTCAGCTTTCCCATCCCACAGTAGTAGCGGATTGCAAGTGCAAACACACTTAGGCCCTTATTTAAGAAAGGATAGCGTCAGGTAGCACCTGGTTAATTTGAGGTAGCGACAGATAGCGAGACTGGTAAACGCCGGACACGACACACAATTCCACATTTATCAAGCAGAATCTGTTTAGCGACTGGGATAGCGCCATGTAGCGTCTGATTCACCATTTTCCCAGCCTCATCGAACAGCGCCAGCGTTCAGCCTTGAACAGCGCCAGATATGACCTCTCGCTATCTGTCGCTCTGCAATACATTTCAATGGACGAACCTTTTCTTCTCTTTAAACCGGGTTTTTTTTTTTTTTTTTTTTTTTTCGCCAAAAAATCACAAATAATTCTGTGGCCTCTTCTGACATTGAAAAAGCTGTTTTTTCACATTTTTATGATTTTTTAAAAATTTCTTCAGGAATGACATTACAGGTCTGCCATTGAAGTGTTCATGTTACAATGTGGTTACAATGTAATTCCATATGTTTTCACTTTGTTACTAGTGGATAGATGCTGGAAAACACACATTAAACACACCGCCTCCAGCGCTGTGGGCTTCAAACAAGCATTTTTCAGCGCCAGAGATTAGTAAGGCTGTTTTTTTGCTGAATATGGTGCGAGTCGGTCGCTATGAGCAGTCGCTAACATGCGCTCCCATACAGCGCTGTACTGGTCAAATAGCGACTCCTCACAATGTATTCAACATTACTGAACAGCGACTGAGTCGCTATGAAGTAGCGACCCACGGCTGAGCAAAGCAACTACTAGCGGGCGCTCTGAAAATGCCTGCTACAGACGCTCATCTGTCGCTACCTGCCGCTATTAATGAATCAGCCTCTTAGAGCAGAAGGGCTACACACTGGGTCCCACATCGACGTGGGCCACCAAATTTTGGTCTGCTCATACCCATGACACAAAGTCAGCATTTTTTCACAAATAAACTTTAATGTGCTTGGTTTCAGCTTTATAGAAAAAAACCTGAAACACCTGTCACATTTGGCTAAACAGCTTTTGAGCCACATAGGGGGAAGTTTGGCTTATCTCTGCTTATACTTGCTTACATACATACCAAGGTCAAATTATAGGAGGGGCGAATCAGGGTTCCAGGCCCCGGGCCTCCACCCACTATTTATTAATAAAGGCAGCAATTAATCTACAGTAGCTTATGGGAGGCCTAGTCTTCTAGCATCAGTTCCTCCATTATATTTAATCCGGTCCTGGTACATAGCAACCATTTTCCAGTTATGCCAAGTACCACCCTATGCAGAACATCCCGTGTGGGGAGATCAAAGTTCTTTAAAATGACCTATGCTGTATGTACTCTACCTGGTCCAAAGGTGCAAACTTTTCTGCCAGAATGATTCTTCTCGCCTACATGTTGACTTGGTCACTTGTTGCATCCTGCTGAAACAGCAGATTGTACACTGTGCTTTATGTCGCCCCTGCCTTTTACCTGGTGAGTACCATCCGAGGGAAGCTTGAGTACCACCAGTGGTACAAGGACCACTGGTTGGGATCCCCTGTACTTTTCTATTACCCCTGTTCTATTATTAGAACACTGTTTAGGTAATAACAAATATTTCTTATCTGGCATTTAAAACAGATAGAATTTTAAAACTAGGCAACCTGAAACGTTGGATTTTTGTTTGCATTAACCTTTTTGGATACAATACAAGCTGAAAGCTATTTGTAGCGTGCTGACTATTTTCTTGTTTCTGGAAGCTTACATTGCTAATATATTTTCTAAATAGAAAGGTACAAAACTATAACTGATTAGTCTTTAAGATATTATATTTTTTATCTATGTTGAACATGTACATGTTTGTGTTATTATGTATTTTGTGTCTCCCAATGTCATGTCCAAAACCCAATAAATTATTTGTAAATGACAAGATTACTAGCAACGTACATTTGACAGTGTAGAATATATCTGAGTATATCGCCAGGAAGAAATATCCCACATCAGAAAATAAATAAAAGCAAGGCAGAGATAGAGAAATCAGAGACATTTGAGCACACAATGTTACACAGCCACTTGCCTTGTTGCTATTCATGTATATCAGCAAAATGAAAATTGCTACCACTAGCAAGACTGAGGGCTACGCGGATGGAGGCTGGAGGCTCTAAGCAGGAAGATGGCTGAGAAAATATTCCCATCTTGGAATATGCTGCATAGAGGAAATGTGGTTATTCATGGAAGTAATTAGCTGCCTTCACTCGGCATCCCAGTCCTGAAAGTTACATTAAAGTCACTGTTCAGACACAGACGCTAACTTCCGCCCCACTTATCCCCCATCGGAAACAGTGTAAAATAAACCATTGCAAAGCAACTCAAAATCTATGATTGTTTCTAAACACTAATGGCTTTGCTTTAATTTTTGGGTGTGGTTCAGCTGGGAGGGATGTGTCATGGGGCAACTTTATGTGAGCATTCTGCTTTGGTCAGAGAAAGCTGTGGGCGCACTGTGGCTTACCGTGTTTGCTTGCACTGAGTGCTCCAAGGGACAGAGCGACTGTAAGACCACTTTTTTGTGTGGTCCTGGAGGAAGGGAATTGAAGGGAGGGTAGACTTGGGCTGTTTTCTGCCTTATTATTGACATTGTCTGGACTGTCCCTTTAATGGTCCAGGGTTTTCCCTGGTGGTCATGGAAAGGGGAGCGGCCAATGAAAGGGGTAAGTACAAAGGTCTTTGTAACTGTTCCTGTAGCTACATTGGCTTAGAGGTTGGCATATGCCAGAAATGCACAGTTATGCTACACTGTTCCCAACAAACAAGAAAAACTTTTGAGAAAATGACAGATGGCCGCCATGGTGAGGGATGTCCAAAGAAGCCAAGCCCCCAAGGTTTAAAAGGCACTCTCTATGGAGGCAGCATCATTCCTCAGACAGAGTGCCCAAATTAAAGCCTTTCAACCCACAAGCCCTAGGCAGACCAGCCCCTATGCCTAGTATCTCTGGGGGGTTGAATAGTTTAACCCAAATATTGCATTGGGGTCTGGTCAAGCTGAACCGGATAGGCGCTATCATAAAAAAATGATAAAAATCCATATAAATATGCTGGATGGCGGGAGGAGGGGTCACATATACATCCGGCATCAATAAATATCTATTAGTTTTTTTTTTTTTTTTTCTATTTTTGTGCCGGCACAAAAAAAGTTCATTTAAATAAAAGGGAGTACATTTTATTCATAGGGAATAGGCCTTGGTTACCATTCCCTAAAAATACCGTTCTATACATGGGTATTTCTAGGACAGGTGTATATGCACTTTTTCAGGGCAGGTTGAGGTGGTTTTAACTATGTTTTGTTGTTGTGGTTTTTAACATGTGTTTGTCCCTTGTATAATCATAATAAATTTTGTATGAATTTACATTGGTGGTGCTCCTTTGTGTGACCCTCTGGTCTGATTGACCACTGGGTCTATTTTTTTCCATTGTTACATGTATCAGTGAGCACGCCTATACTTGTTAATTATCAGTGGTGCACCATACTTAGAAATATCTAGTCTGGCTTGTGTTTTTCTTTTAATGGAAGAGGAAATGGGGAGGGGCGGGGTCTGTCACCCCAATACACTCAAACCTGGCACCCCTTGATTTTATTATAAAGGAAAAGAAAATCAAAAGCTTGACAGGAGTTTTATTTAATTCAGCTTTATAAACGTCTCATCCTCTCATTAGTCAATGTGTTGATATGAATTTTTAATATTACACAATTTCGTGTTACACCTTAATGTAAATGTGATTGCATCCCTTTAAATGGTAATTTTGGGGAAGGTAAAGCCTCATTTACTAACCTTCCGCAACCCCCAAGATAACCACACGGGGTGTTGAACTGGGATGCCTGGGGCCCACCAGTAGAACTGACTCTGGGGGCCCACCCCACATAAGTATAACTGTCTCACATTCAGGGTCCATGCACAGAAACATTATGTCAGACTGTGTTGTCTGTGTATGTGCACTTGGGATGACACAAATAAGCTATACATCGTTCAGGTTTGGTGATGTGGGCTCTCAAATGGGCCCCTGAGACCAGAGACCCATCGTCATTTTTCCTAGTAACCCTATAGGCCAGTCTGAGCCTGACCACATTCTAGGTGCCTGCCTCTCTTAAAGCGGACCAAAACCCACTGAACTCGTGAAATATTTTTGGCTGAAGCACCTGACAATGCTCCCTTCTTAGGGTATAGAATTAGAAATGGATATTTTTTCTTTTTGAATTTTCCTGGAACACTGATTTTTTTTTTTGCTGAAATAGCAGGCATAGGTGTGGCAATGACATCATTGCCACACACAACAATGGCAATGAATGGAGGAGGCGGAGCTTTACAGTTAAAGCAGGCGACATTATCTGGGATTAGAGTGAAGTGGGGCAGTAAAAATTGGCAAAATGTACTCTTCATAGGGCGAGCAATTCAGGGGATGCTAGTTAAAAATGTGGGTTTGGTCGGCTTTAAAGAATCAACCTTGTGGTCTTCTTGTCTTGAATAATCACTGAAAGTACCAATTTGTGAAATGTATTAAAATGGGACACTGGTCCCTTTAATTATATTTTGCCTCCAAATAAAGATTAAAAGATCTAAGGGCCTTATTTATCAAGGAATAGCGACAGATAGCGACAGATAGCGACTGGGGAGCAGGCCAGTAAAGCCAGGTACCGCAACTAGAACGCAGGCTCCCCTCCACAATCACACATTTATCAAGCCGATACTGCTTAGCGACTGAGATAGCGCCACCTAGCAACTCATTCATCATTATCCCAGCCTCATCCCACAGCGCCAGCGAACATCCTTGAACAGCGACAGGTATGACCTCTCCTGGCGCTCTCCAATGCATTTCAATGGCAGAATGTATTTTAATGAATAATTATTTTTTAATATATATATATATATTTTTTTAATTTCAAAAAAAAAAATCCGTGAACACTTCGAAAATGTATTTTTGGGGGATTCAAAAAAAATTTTTTTTTTTTTGCAGAATTGATATTACAGGTCTGATTTTAAACTATTCAGGTTTGAATATTATTTCAAAATCATTCCATTTTTTTTTGGGTGGTTAGGGGGTTAAAAAACTACTTTTAACACATCGCCTACTGCGCTCTGGGACTTAAACATGCATTTCACAGTGCTAGGAATTTTTAAGGTTGATTTTTTAATGAATATGGTGGGTGCCGGTCGCTATGTCCAGTCGCTATCATGCGCTCCCATACAACAGCGAACCTGTCAAATAGCGACTCAGCATCTTGTATTCAACATTACGGCACACCGACTGAGTCGCTATCATCCACCGAACAATGGGCAAGCACAGCGACTACTAGCGGTCGCTGTCAAAATACCGCTACAGTCGCTCAACAGTCGCTATCTGTCGCTATCTGTCGCTATTAATGAATCAGCCTCCCCGTAAAAAAAAGGAGATGCAGACCTGAACGGTTGTGTTGGAGAGGAGGTGCCATATGGCCAGGCTTCCCCTCAAGGGTGCAGGTTTGGTTTAAATGCCCAGCTGTAAAGTACACACATAAATCTTACAGTAACATTATCTTCCTTATTGTGTTAATTAAAAGAAAATATGTTACTCACTGAGTGTAGTGAAAAACTTTTTTGTCTTGTAAAAAAAAAATATAAGATAATGGCAGAGATCGAGGTTTACAGGTTCAGCTTATGATTTCTCTTCTGAGAAAAGTGGGTGTGGCCTTTGGATCTGTGATGCTGCGCTGACAGCAATGTGATGAATCTGGAGGAGGCGGGAAGAGGGAGGGACCAGCAATCCTGTCCAGCTCAGCTCAGCTGATTGGCTGACGAGATGAAAAAGAAAATGTCATAAGCTGAACTTGTAAACCCCGATATCTCGGCTATTTCTGATTCAATTTAAAAACAGGAAACCGATTAGGACAGTACCAAATGTAGCACGGCACAATGGTGTAACTATTACCTTTGCCTGCAGTATCACTTTAAGTATAGGAAGTAATTTTTGACAGGCCATGGAGTGGTGTGTAGGAGAGGAGATGGGGGGAAATCTAGCTCTATGGCACCCCCTAAGGGTGGTGGTTTCCCTTGACTCTTTACACATTAACCCTTCTGATAGCTTATCAGCCAGTGAGGGAGGCTTACAGGGAGGGGCCTTTTATAGGACGAGCCCCTCCCTGCGTCTGGAGTGAGCAGAGACACCGAGTATGATCAGTGGAAGCCAGATGTGGGGGCAGGTTACTCTGATCCTGTGCCCCTGCACCCGGCTTCCTGCAATCACTTCCAGGTGTCATCGGCGATCGGTGATGGAACGGAGGTAAGTAGAAAAAAAATAGTAAATTACTTTTTCCTGTGTGCATGTGTGTTGAGACCCCTATACCAGTTCACAGGGCAGGAGGGGCTGGCAAGTCACCTGCGGCAAGCAGATGGCTTGCCATAACCCCTCGTCCCATTACCTGCATCCCCAAAGACCCATATGGGCTATGCAGGCTAATTCTAACAGCCTACCAGCCCACATAGCTGGTTCCCAGGCTGGTTTTGCTGGGGAGGGGGGCACCCCATGCATTTTTTTTTATGTAAGGGTTTAACCCTTAAATTTAAAAAAAAAGCTGCAAAATTTAAAAAATTGCATTTCATTTGCAGATTTTGTTCTCCACATAACTGCAATTTTGAAGGAATGTCCGGGGATTTCCCAGGTCAATTATATACTGTTTTTTAGCAGATTTGGGGTTTTAATATGAAATGTTAAAGTCTAAACTCTGCTGAAAAGTTAAACAGTTAGCAGCACAAAATAGTGAAAAATGACCTGGCAACAGAGGGTGTCAAAACCTATAGGTAGGCTGGCACTGAAAAAGGGTTAAATGCCCAGCTCTAATGTAGACCAAGAAATACTACAATAATAATAGCACAATACAACGTTATTTCTTAATGTGTTAATAGATGCATTGTTGTGTGCAGTGTTCCCCTTGTGTGCATTGAAATTCAGTTGTGTCTTGTAAAAACACTGATATACTACTGAATAGTATTGAAATGAGAAACTGGACCCTTTAAGTACAGAAAAAAAGAGTCTGGAGGTGGCAAAGGCCAGGCTTCAAGGGTGCAGATTTCCTTTAAATGCTGAGCTGTAAATTACGCCAAGAAATCTTACATTAAAATCGTACAATAAATATATACTTCTTAATTTGTTAATAAATGCCCTATGTTTACTGTATCTCCCCTTGAGTGCAGTGAACTACATCTGTGTCTTTTAAATAAAATGGGACACTGGACCCTTTAACCACAGTAATAAGTTCTGCTCTTTAGATGTAATTAGAGATGAGCGAACTTCTCAAAAATTCGATTCGGACGATTCGCCGAATTTCTCAAAGAAATTCGGGTTCATCCGAATCGAACTTTAGCGAATCGCTCATCTCTGGTGGGAGTGGGGAGGCCGGCTGCGCTGTCAGCGGGCTTCCTCTGATGAAGCGTCCTCTGATGACAGCTGACAGCGCAGCCGGTCTCCCCGCTCCCACCATTCCGGCATTTTTTTTTTATTTCAGGGGAAATTCGGTCAGCACGAACCGGGTTCGAATTCGGGTTCGTGCTGAATCGAATTTTCCCTGAAATTCGGAGCGAATTCGGGTTCGTTATAACCGATTCGCTCATCCCTAGATGTAATCTAAATATTTGGCCTTTAAAAAAGCTTTAAACACCCAGTTCAGGTTTGCTTTAAATGTCCGACTGTAAACTACACAAATAGATCTTTGCAAATTAAAACAAGTTGCCTCTTTCCTAGCTAATTTCTTAATGAATGCATTTTATTTACTCAGCGGTGATTTTTGCCGCCTGCTAATTGGTGGGCTTGTTCTTTAGCGGGTTGAATCATGTCGTCTTGGGTAAGTTTAATAAAAGGTTAGCAGCATGCCCAGATTACACTTCATATTTAAGTGGAGTATAATGTAATATTTGGAAGGGGGCCAGATGAGTTTTCTGGCCAATTAAATATTACAAATCAGAGCACAGATCATCTTCATGACCTTTTGCAGTAAAGGATTATATTAATATTACATTTTCAAACACATAACACGCTACACCAGAGCCAGATAAAAAAGCCCAACTCCAGGCAAAGCCTTATTTTTTATTTTGTGATTGCTGAAACCTCAAAAGACTTTTTGTTTAAAGTGGACCAACACCCAAGGGGGATCGGCCCGGGAATCTATAAGATTCCCGGGCCGATCAGATCCCTCCCCTCGGGACATCCGAAATCGGGATGTCCCGCGGGGTGAAACCCCCCAGAAAGCCCACAAACCTTACCTCAACCCCGTTCCAACGGTGCATGCGCGTCTCGCGCTTCCCTCTAGCAGGGCGCGCACCCGCTCCGGCCGTTTGTGAATGGACCCTCAGAGCCGCTGTGGTTGGACGCCGCTTGTACGTGCATATCACAGCGGCTCTGAGCGCTCTGATTGGACGAGCCACGTGGGAGCGTGGTGGGGTGAGTGTTTTGGGGCTTTCTAGGGGGTTTCACACAGCGGGGGACCCCTGATCGGGGTGCCCCACCGAAGTGGACCGGAAACCAAGGATAGTCAAAATCCTGGGTGTTGGTCCACTTTAATGTTTAAAAAAAAATATTTTTGTATAATCTATTTTTGCATGAGAACATGCCTAGGAGAGATTTATCCTCACTTTATTACTTTTTTTTATTTCCAGAGACAGGAAGATTATTATTGCCCTTATTCATCAAGCGATAGTACGCCCGGCGTCGGCCACAATGACGCATTTATCAAGCTAAATGAGGCTAGCGCCGGCGAGAGCGACAGCTAGCGTGGGATTCATCATGTAGCCGACTGCAACGAACAGCGCCGCTGCTAATCCCATCACAGCGCCAGGTATGACCTGTCGCTCCCTGGCGATGTTCAATGCATTTCAATGGAGCAATCTTTAATTAATCATAATTAATTGCTATTAATGTTTTTTTTTTTTTTTAATGTCAAAAATTCTGTGACCACTTCTGCAATGTTAGGTTTTTTTTTTAAGGTTAAAAAAAAAAAAAAATGATTTTGTGCAGAATTGATATTACAGGTCTGATATTAATGTATTCATATTACAAAATGTTTATAAAAACTTGTATAATTTTACAATCAAAAAATATGGTTCTTTGGGGGTTAAAAACTATTTTAAATCCATCGCCGCCAGCGGTCTGGGGTTTAAACAAGGAATTCACAGCGCAAAAAAAATCGGAGCGTGATTTGTTAATGAATCTGCAGCAAGCCGTTCGCTCTGGCCATTCGTTGTCAGGCGCACCCATACAACGCTGAACCTGTGAAACAGCGACCCCTAAGCCCGTATTCAACATTACCGCACACCGACTGAGTCGCTGTCAACAAGCAAACCCCGGCCAAGCACAGCGAATACTAGCTGGCGCTGTGAAAATCACGCTACTGGCGCTCATCTGTCGCTACCTGGCGCTATTAATGAATCGGCCTCTTAATGCATATGCCCAGTTAAAAATTACTTGAGGGCCCCTCGTTTTGTTTGTAGAGTTTCCCACCATGTTAACAGTAAAATAGGAGCCCAAAATTGAGGAGAGAAAAGTACCGTTTATAATACATAAATGTACATACAAGGCAAACATACATAAACAGAGGTGTAGGCGGGGTGGTGAATAATAAAAAATAATAGCAATAATAATAAAATGATACAAAATTACCCAATGCTATGCCATTATCCACAAACCTATTAATCAATCATAACCAATTCAACTTGCCAATCCCTGCCTATGATCCGGGTCCTAATTGGGCAAAATAGCTAAATAAATAAGAAAATAACCAATATAATCTATCTAAACACATTATACAAATACAATATCAAATAGCAATGCCAGATAAATATGTAGAGTGCCTGTGCCGAACTATAAATATAGCCAGCTATTATGCCGTATGGATCCAACTCTAATGGGGACCCATATACCCCAAAACAATCAAGTAGTGTCCAAAATAGTATCTGAAATAGTATCAACCTGTGAACAACAGCAATATCAATAATATCAAAGATAGTCTCCCCACCACCTACGAGTTGAAATTCATTGTATATGTTGGTGGTGCCTCCCTATGAATTATTGATCTAAAGCATATATGTTTATAGTTGTTGGGAGTGGCATCCGGTTTTGACTTTGGGGTGTATTTGATTAAGGGGGCCAGTGTGGGCTGGGGGCTTTACAATGTATAAATACTGTTTAGGTTTCCATTAGTAGCTGCTTTGGTGCACCTCAGAACCCCATCAGCCTCCAAAGGTCACAAGTGACATGAAATAAGGCAGGGGATCGCAGACCCTGTGAGTCATTTGAGGCTTCATTTTATTGGGACATCTGAAATCAGGATGCTCTGGGGGTAGGGGAGTGCGCAGACCACCACTCATTTTTAATTAAAGATTCACTTTGCTGTTGTTTTTTTTTTTTTTGCTTGGACCAAGCTTTAACCAAAAATAACAAGCTGATTTATCACTAATGCCAGGTAGCGACAGATGAGCGTCATTTCAGAGCGCCCGCTAGTAGTCGCTGTGCTCGGCCGTGGGTCGCTAGTTCATGGCTGTGCAGCAATGATGAATACATTGTGGGGAGTCGCTATATGACCAGTACAGCGCTGTATGGGAGCGCGTGTTAGACACTGGTCAGTGCAACTGACTCACACCATATTTAGCAAAAAAAAATAGCCTCACGCACCTCCGGCGCAGAAAAATGCTTCGCTGTAGCCCAGAGCGCCGGAGGCTGTATGTTTAAAGGTTGTTTTTTAACATGTATCCACTAGTAACAAAGCGAAAACATATGGAATTACATTGTTATAACATTGTAACATGTACACATTAATGCCAGAACTGTAATGTCAATTCTGCATAAAACATGAAAAATATTTTCAAAAATTGCATTTTCTATGCCAGGAGAGGCACAACATTATTTGAGAATAATTATAAAAAAAAAAAAAAAAAAAAAAATCCCTGTTTAAAGAGAAGTAAAAGAATGTCCATTGAAATGTATGGGAGAGCGACAGGTAGCGAGAGGTAATACCTGGCGCTCTGCAAGGCTGAACGCCGGCGCTGTTCGCTGAGGCTGGGATAATGATGAATCGGACGCTACATGGAGTTATCCCAGTCGCTCAATAGAATCTGCTTGATAAATGTGTAATTGCGTGCCGTGTCCGGCGTTCACCAGCTGCTACCTGTCGCTACCTGTCATTTACATGGCACTACCTGACACTAACCCTTCATGAATAAGGCCCTAAGCCTTATCAGGCTAGAGACCGGCAAAAAATGCTGGCCCAGTGACATCTCTTTGACCCCCCCCCCCCCTTTTTATTTTGCCTTAGAAGTAACATAAACAACTAGTTGTGGGGGTTATGCTATTTTTTTTTAGTGAGGAATATTTAACTTTGTGTGTACATTTGGGTGTGAATTCCAACCTGCATTCTGGTAAGCTTTTTAACTTTAACATACAAAAAAGGTTGGGATTCACACCCAAATATGCCCCCAGAGTTAAGGGTGCTTTACTAAATAATTAGCATGACCGCCCCATATTGGGCTGCTCTGTAGGCACAGACCTCTTTTACTAAATACAGTGATTTTTACCTCTCAGTTGTAATGAGATACATTGTTGTCTTGTAAAAAACACAAAAAAGTATTAAAATGGGACACTGGCCCCTTTATGTAAAGTACACAATGTTTGCCCATATATTGCAGTCAATTAGTTATTTGGCTTGGAAAAAAGATTGAAAGGACTTTTGCTAAGAAGTATACTAATTGAAGTCTGGGCCGTATAACGGGGAGGCCGATTCATTAACAGCAGCAGGTAGCGACAGTTGAGCGACTGTAGTGGCATTTTCAGAGCGCCCGCTAATAGTCGCTGTACTTGGCCGTTGTTCGGTAGTTGATAGCGACTCAGTCGGTTTGCCGTAATGTTGAATATTGGGTGAGGGGTCGCTATTTGACAGGTTCCGCGCTGTATGGGAGCGCATGATAGCGACTGGTCAGAGCGACCGGCTACCACCATATTCATTAATAGAGATGAGCGAGTAGTGAAATATTCGAAATTTCGAATTTCGATTCGAATAGACCGCGTTACTTGAATATCGAATCCCATTATAGTCTATGGGAAAAAAATGCTCGCCACTTGGAAATCTCAATTCGACCACTTGGAGGTCACCAAGTCCACCCTGAAACATCAGAAAATGATGCCAACACTGCTGGAATGCAACTGGGACAGCAGGGGAAGCATGTCTGGGTGCATATAACGCGCCCAAGTCGCACTATTACGCCACTATCACAGCCACTCAACAATACACTCCAAACACAATATAACTTCTACGTAAAGTGAGACAAGACAAGGAAACCTTCTTTCCTCTACATTGCCATGGACCCCAAGCCAAACTGTACAAAAAAGAACAAAATTCTGCACCCCTTAAAATCAGGTTGCCTAATGACAACCACAGATGGCATAGGCAAGGGGGAAAATAAATATACCCCACCCCTAATTGTCATTGTGTGTGTGTGTGTGTGTGTGTGTGTGTGTGTGTGTGTGTGTGTGTGTGTGTGTGTGTGAGATGTGGTCAGACATGTCCTCTTGTGTCATTGCGTCACCCCAGCAGTAAGGGAAGCTTAAAGGAGGAGGTATGTTACAGTGTGTTACCCCAGCAGTAAGGGAAGCTTACAGGAGGAGGTTTGTTACAGTGTGTCACCCCAGCAGTAAGGGAAGCTTACAGGAGGAGGTTTGTTACAGTGTGTCACCCCAGCAGTAAGGGAAGCTTAAAGGTGGTAAATGGTGGTAAATGGTGGTATATGGTGGTAAATGCGATATTCTGAGCTTCTGGGGCCCTGCCTGCCTACATATGAGCTATATACTGTTCAGCGTAGTAGCCCTAATAAGGGCTCTTAATGACTATCTTGTCTTCTGGTAGCTGGTATATATGGTGGTAAATGCGAGATTCTGAGCTTCTGGGGCCCTGCCTGCCTACATATGAGCTATATACTGTTCAGCGTAGTAGCCCTAATAAGGGCTCTCAATGACTCTCTTGTCTTCTGGTAGCTGGTATAGATGGTGGTAAATGCGATATTCCGAGCTTCTGGGGCCCTGCCAGCGACAGCCTGTCTTTCCCTGCTGTGAGCGTCTGTCCTTCACTAAGTTCAAGCTGCTAATGCGGACGAAGAGGAAGTGCTGAGTTTTGTATATTCGAGGTCACATGGTTTTTCCAGCCAATGCGTGTAGACGCCGTTCTCGCGATGCCAGCGTCCTCCCAGGACCTGTCCCACCCCCCCTGCATGGTGATTGGTGTAAAAAACGCGCCAGGGAAGGTGGGAGGGGAAACGAATTGTGAGTGCGCCATCGCCGCTGTACTCGATCGAAATCGAGTATGACGAACAGCGTAGTATTCGATCGAATACCGGCTCGGTCGAATACTACTCGCTCATCTCTATTCATTAACAAATCACTCTCAAAAATTTCTCGCGCTGTAAAATGCATGTTTAAACCCCAGAGCGCTGGCGGCGATGGGTTAAAAGTAGTTTTTTAACCCCCAAACAACCATATTTTTGGAAACCCAAAAAAACAAGTTTTAAAAATAATTTTGCAATATGAATACATTAATATCAGACCTGTAATATCAATTCTGTACATTTTTTTTTTAATTTTTTTTTACCTTAAAAAAATATCTAACATGGCAGAAGTGGTCACAGAATTGTTCACATTTAAAAAAAAAAAACATTAATAACAATTAATTATGAATATTTAAAGATTGTTCCATTGAAATGCATTGGAGAGCGCCAGGTAGCGAGAGGTCATACCTGTCGCTGTTCAAGGTCGGACGCTGGCGCTGTGGGCTGAGGCTGGAATAATGATGAATGAGTCGCTATATGGCGCTATCTCAGTCGCTAAGCAGGATTGCCTTGATAAATGTGTGATTGTGGTGGGGAGCCGGCGTTCTCGTGGCGGGGCCCATCACCAGTCGCTACCTGTCGCTATCCCTTGTTAAATAAGGGCCTAGGTATAGTGATAACATTGTTTTGCCCCCTGAGTTTAGTTAAAGTGGACCAACCACAGTGGCTCTGGAGTCTAAAAGATTCCAGGGCTGGCTGTTTCAGTCCCCCTCGGGTATTCTGGTTTGGGATGCCTCGCTATGTGAGCCTCCTCCAGATCGCCACGTTCATTCCACTTTTTCGGGAATCCCACGCCACACCGGCCAGCCACTCATGAGGCAGGCATCAGATAAGCTGCTTGCCAGCTAATTGTTGCCTTTGTTTGTTTTTTTTAACTTACTTAGCAGACAATCAGTAAATCACACAGCAGGGGTCCATGAGCCTCCCAAGCTACAAGTTGAGGACCCATTCGCGAAGCTACAAGTTGAGGACCCATTCGCGAAGCTACAAGTTGAGGACCCATTCGCGACCTGCAGATGGGCACCCTTCAGCCCTTCAGCTCAGCCTGTCTGTCCCTCCAGCCCTCACTGCTTTCTCCACTGCCACCAATTTCTTTCTTGTACTCGATGCCTTCGCTACTGCCACTGATCATCCTCTGCTTTTCATCACTTTCTCCACTGCCATCAATTACCCTTCAGTCCTTGCTGCATTCTTCACTGCTTCTGATCATTCTCCAGTGTCCATCATTGCTGCCAATCATCTTCTGGTGCTCTTCGCCTTCTGAGCTGCCCACAATCACCCTCCATTCCATGTTACTTTCTTTCTTTGTCCATGAGACGCCCTGGTCTCATCTGTCCGGTGGGTGAAGTCCACTGCTGAATCATCCCACGACCCAATCTGAGCCTAAGGGGCACCTGAAAATGACAAGGATCCTGGAACTTGCCCATTATCACTGTAGGCCCTATCTGTGGTGGTCTGTGGGGAGATTCCACAAAAGTGGACTTTTTTTTAGGTAAACCTTTGATACCTTCTTAGAGAAGTCTGCTAATAAACCATTACATGGTAACATCAAAGGTAAGTATTAAAGGGATTTTTCAGGCAAAGTTAAAAAAATAAACAGCATCTTACCTCGCCAAGCATTCCTACAGTGTTGTGCCTCCTCTCAGCTCTGCTCCCTGAATGAGGAAATATACTTTCATATCTACATCTCCAGTGTCACCTGCCGATGTGGGCCACCAAGACTAGCTCAAGTAGCTAGTCCAGACCACACCCCTCCCTGTATTGATGGCTTAAAATGGCCCAACAGTCAAAAATGACTTAAACCAGAACCCAACAAACAGTGCTCATATGCATCCCTCCCCAGGGCAATTTAGATTGCTGCGCATAAAAATTAAATTACCCCTCTGTAGTAAATATTAGAAACAAAATGCCCGCTCGTGCATTTGCAGGCCACCTGCAAACAGGAAGTGCTGCTGGGTTTCCTGTTACTGTACATTGTCAGTTGAATCCAGGCAGCAGCACTGCTGAGATGCTGGGAGAGGAAGCTCCAAAATGGCCTCTACCTTTCTTTTCCAGCTATGCCGGACTGTAGGTCCAGTTTAAATTGCACTCTCAGAGCTTCAATTTAAGCCCAGGTAACCCTCCCCTCCTCCCTCTCCACCCAGCCTCTTCCTAGCTAGTGCTCTCACAGCAACATTGTGCTCATTATTCTGCAGCATCACAGCTTCAATGGCCAAGCCCACATGCTTCAGAAGATAAATCATTGGGTAGAACTGTAAACTTTAATATCTCTGCTATTACTTCTTTAATTTAATAATGGAAAACAGTTTAGGGCAGTGACAAACGTAGCCCGAAACAATGGTTTAAAGTGGACCCTCGACCGGGGCTGCCCCGCTACGTGAAACCCCAAAGATCGCCCGAGGAAACTCACCTCATTCCGGTCCTACGGCGCATGCACGGTCGCTCATCCAATCAACGTGCTCGGAGCCGCTGAGCTATGCACGTCTGAGCGACGTATTAGCAGAGCTGCTCCGAGTGCGCTGGCGGCCGCATCCCCCGCTTCCCTCTAACAAGGAGTGTGCCCGTGCCGGCCTTTCACAAATGGCTGGCGTAGGCATGCATGCAAATAAAGAGATATGCTATATCTAATGAACACCCAACTACAAGATGATGCAAAAAAGTGACAAGTTTTAATAAATAGTGAATGAAATTGATCAATATTTACAATGAGATATGTTTGCATAAAGAATACAAAGCTCTAGACTAGAGATGAGCGAACTTCTTGAAAGTTCGATTCGGGCGATTCGCCGAATTTCCCCAAGAAATTCGGGTTCGCCCGAATCGAACTTTCACGAATCGCTCATCTGAAAAAAAAAATGCCGGCATGGTGGGAGCGGGCAGGCCGGCTACGCTGTCAGCGGGCGGCGGAAGCCGGCCCGCTGACAGCGCAGCCGGCCTGCCCGCTCCCACCATGCCGGCATTTGTTTAAAAAGCAAACACTTACCTGCATGGTCGGAGCGTGGAGGACGGTGCCGCTCTCAGGCGCCCTCTGATGACGCGTCCTCTGTCGCGTAGCCGGCCTGCCCGCTCCCACCATGCCGGCATTTTTTTTTTTTTATTTCAGGAAAAATTCGATCGGCACGAACCAAAAAAAATTCGGGTTCGTGCCGAATCGAATTTTCCCTGAAATTCGGAGCGAATTCCGGTTCGTCCGAACCGATTCGCTCATCCCTACTCTAGACATAATGAATATAGAGTCTCCAGGGTTGTGTCACCAATATAATAGGGGAATAACCCAAATCAGTTATGCACATTGCATACAGACTAGCAGTGTGCAAATGCAGAGATGGACACAATCCATGGTACACAAACAAGCACTAATGCATACATGTTAGTCAATTAACAGAAACAAAAGACATTAATGGTAAGGTAAGACAGCAGTATACCTCTGTTGGATGACAACCTAAACCCTCAACGTTTCGGTTGCGTAAACCTTCATCAGGAGAGAGAAGCTGGCGCAGGCATGCACCCTGCTAGAGGGGTAGCGGGGATGCGGCCGCGGCCCACACCTGCGTTGTTGAACCGGGAAATAAGGTAAGTGTAGCATGTGACCTGGGGGTTTCAAACAGCTGGGCATCCCGACGCCCCGGGGGGATAAGATTCCCAGGCCGATCCTGCTGGGTTTTGGTCCACTTTAACAATTGGCTATGCCTGAAATATCACTTTAAACCGGTTTACTACTGTAATCTTAATAATGGAACACTGAAAGTGTATGAAAATGACATACATTTATTTCATAATTGATCCGGTTCAAGCAACAGACAGACTTTGCCGAGCATTTTATCATTTCACCGTCCAGCTATAGCTTATCTCAGTCTGCAAGTAATCGCCACATCTTTACTTTTCAGAGCAGATTGTTTGTAAAGTTTCTGGGAAAAAAAAAGTAAGGTATATTGTTTAGGGCTTGGTTTCACGCCATATATCCCCATAGCAACTGTTTCCTAGGCAACTGGCCAATTCAGCAGTTGCCCCCATTAAGTAAAGCAGTCGGAGCCGGACGATCTGACAGGCATGATAAAGAGAGAGTCCTGCCGAGCGCCAAGGAAATATATGTTTCATTGTTTTTCTTATGTCTCTTTTTTTTCTCCAATTCTTTCATTACCTTTACATTATTTATTTCCCCAGACCCTTTCAGCCAAAGCGTAGGATTCATAATTAAAACATTGGCGGTGACACGCTGGGTATGAAATAAGACTCTATCGTGCTGAGGACTGTCAGAAAGTACAGCCGTAAATATCAATTCAACTTCTAGCTGCAAACAAACAATGAGAAACCCAAAATAAATTGAATGCGGACTGTGTGGATTCCAGAAGCTGGATCAGAAAAGCAAAGCGACTCAGCAGTGGAATTAGAGGCCGATTCATTAATAGCGGCAGGTAGCGACAGTTGAGCGACTGTAGCGGCATTTTCAGAGCGCCCGCTAGTAGCCGCTGTGCTTGGCCGTTGTTCAGTAGTTGATAGCGACTCAGTCGGTTTGCCGTAATGTTGAATATTGGGTGAGGAGTCGCTATTTGACCGGTTCCGCGCTGTATGGGAGCGCATGATAGCGACTGGCCCTAGCGACCGGCTCCCACGCTCCCACGCTCAAAAAATTCTAGCACTGTAAAATGCATGTTTAAACCCCAGAGCGCTGGAGGCGATGGGTTAAAAGTAGTTTTTTAACCCCCAAACAACCATATTTTTGGAAACCAATAAAAACAAGTTTTTTAAATAATTTTGTAATATGAATACATTAATATCAGACCTGTAATATCAATTCTGCACAATGTATTTTTTTATTTTTTTTGCCTTAAAAAATGTATCTAAAATGGCAGAAGTGGTCACAGAATTTTTCACATTTAAAAAAAAAAAAAAAAAAAAAAAAAAACATAACAATTAATTATGAATATTTAAAGATTGTTCCATTGAAATGCATTGGAGAGCGGCAGGTAGCGAGAGGTCATACCTGTCGCTGTTCAAGGTTGGACGCTGGGCTGAGGCTGGAATAATGATGAATGAGTGGCTATATGGCGCTATCTCAGTCGCTAAGCAGGATTGGCTTGATAAATGGGTGATTGTGGTGGGGAGCCGGCGTTCTCGTGGCGGGGCCCGTCATTACCGGCCGCTCACCAGTCGCTACCTGTCGCTATCCCTTGTTAAATAAAGGCCTTAAAATGAAGGCAGCCAATGCTTACCACTTCCTTACTCATTACATGGCTGTCAATCACATGACTTGTGTGATTAACATGGGCTTGCACATAACACCTCAATGGTTGCTGGCAGTCACATGACTGACTGCCACATGAGGGAATGAGGAAGTGGTGACTTGACTTTATTTCCTCTATAGGCATGAATACAAACTGACATAGAAGCTAGTCCCCTATCTCATGTTACCTTTGTGCAACTACCATTAAACTCCCATGAAACGAAACTGCCATTATATGATTGGATATTGAAAAATAAATATTTCACTATATACATATTTATTTAAAAAAAATCACAAGTCCTGACCCATCATAAGAATCCGTTGTGTGCCTGCCATTTCCTGACATACAAACATAGCTGTAACAGTTGTTTAGGAGATGACAGGCACCACACTGTAACGTATGATGGGTCAGGGCTTGTTATTTGTGTGCCTGAAGACTCAGC
This sequence comes from Gastrophryne carolinensis, assembly GCA_027917425.1. NCBI lineage: Eukaryota > Metazoa > Chordata > Amphibia > Anura > Microhylidae > Gastrophryne > Gastrophryne carolinensis. The sequence goes on along the minus strand of CM051242.1, from coordinate 155,127,376 downwards.
ATTGTATTTGAAAGCTTAGTGAACAGACTCATGCTCAGTCACTTGGGGGGGTCCACAGAGGCTCCTCCTCCGGGGTATAAAAACCTCCGTGCCCTGACAGGAGGAGATAAGCTTGGAGGGACACCTAGGAAGGAGGAGGAGGGACCTGTGTCCCCCCTCACTACAGATGCCGGCAGATACAGGGCAAATTGGCAACATTCTGATCAAATTAAGGTTCGGCCTGGATCCGAAGCCCATCACTAGTCCCTATGTCTTCACTCTGGCTCCCAGCCTGAGACTGTGAAAACTACTACAGGGAGGAGTACAACCCTAAGTAAAACCCTAAAGAGGTCCTCGGCATGCTTTGGTGTCACAGGGATGCACAAAGACATTAGGGAAGCACCGCGTCTAACGTATAAATGCTGTCCTGCCCCTGCTCCATGTACCCCCACGATCTGTGGGGGGGGGGGGGTTCGACAGGCAGCTAAACTCCCTCCCACAGATCAACAAATGAGACTGGATGACGGTATGTAGATTTATTAATCCGCTGTGGGAATGGTGTAAAACTGAGAAGAAATGTGAACAAATGTACAATCAATAAACTGGATTATACATAACATAACATATTACAGCAGAATATACAGTGAACAGCAAGTGACTGCAATAACTGATAATATTAGCTGAACATGTGGCTAGGCCTAGCTGCAGATTCAAGCCTATATATAAAACATATCTCCCAACTTTTAAAAACTGGAAAGAGGGACACGTGTGGCGGAAGTTTTTTTTGCCATTAAACCACACCCCCAGCCACACCCTTAAAGGGACACACCACCTAAGAATGAAATAATAATACAGGCAAGCCCCCCACAAACACACGTACAGGCAAGCCTCCCCACACAGGCAAGCCCCCTCCACAGAGGCAAGCCCTCCCACACAGACAAGCCCCCCCCCACAGAGGCAAGACCCCTCCACACAGGCAAGCCCCCCCACATAGACATGCCCCTCTCCACACAGGCAAGCCCCCACACACAGACAAGCCCCCCCCACACAGGCAAGCTCCCTCCACAGAGGGAAGCTCCTCCACACAGGCAAGCCCCCCCACACAGGCAAGCTCCCTCCACAGAGGCAAGACCCCTCCACACAGGCAAGCCCCCCCCACATAGACATGCCCCCCTCCACACAGGCAAGCCCCCACACACAGACAAGCCCCCCAACACAGGCACGCTCCCTCCACAGAGGGAAGCTCCTCCACACAGGCAAACCGCCACACACAGAGGCAAGCTCCCTCCACAGAGGGAAGCTCCTCCACACAGGCAAGCCCCCTCCACAGAGGCAAGTCCTCCCACAGAGGCAAGCCCCCACACAAACAGGCAAGCCTCGCCAAACAGACAAGCACCTCACCAGCTGATGCTCTCTCTTTTACTCGCCTAACCAGGCGATGACCTCGGCCCCCAGAAGTCCGGGCCGCCGACAATGACAGCAGCAGTGACATCACACAGCAGCACTGCCCCCTCAACCCATCCGGCACCGTCTCCTTCCCAGCTCCCCCAAATTGTCCTGGTAACCAACAATCATAGCAACAGCTACCTCACAGCAGCACTGCCCCCTCAACCGACCCAGCCCAGCTCCCCCCGGAAGTCCCAAATGCCAACAGACAAGCCCTCCCACACAGACAAGCCCCCCCCCCACAGAGGCAAGACCCCTCTACACAGGCAAGCCCCCCCACATAGACAAGCCCCCCTCCACACAGGCAAGCCCCCACACACAGACAAGCCCCCCCCCACACAGGCAAGCTCCCTCCACAGAGGGAAGCTCCTCCACACAGGCAAGCCCCCTACACAGAGGCAAGCCCCTACACAAAGGCAAGCCTTTGCCAGACACACAAACAGGCAAGCCCCGCCACACACAGACAAGCCCCCCACAGAAGGAAACCCCACACACAGGCATTACCCCCATTCACAAGCAAGCCCCCCACAGAGGCAAGCCTCCCCCACGCAGGCAAGCCCCACACACACGCATCTCTCTCTAACTTTTTTCTGTCCTCACCTCACTCATTTTACACTGCTGCCACACAGGATAAGATGAGAGAAAGTTAGTCTGTGTCTGGACAGGGACTTTAAAGTGGACCAACACCCAGGATTTTGACTATCCTGGGTTTTGGTCCACTTCGGCGGGGCACCCCGATCGGGGGTGTCCCGCTCTCTGAAACCCCCCAGAAAGCCCAAAAAACTCACCTCTCCCTGCTCCCACGTGACCGCGCCGTCCAATCCCCGCCGACGTCCAAGCGGGTGACAGCTGTGTCCCAGACAGCGCGTCCGCCGCCGCCTCCCGCGCGTCACTCTCGGCGTGCGCGCGCGCCGGCCATTCACAGGCGGCCGGCGCGGGCGCGCGCACGTCTAGAGGCGGCGGCGGAAGCTGCGGCGGATCAGGTAAGGAGTTTGGGTTTTTTTTGGGGGGTTTCACCCCGCGGGACATCCCGCGGTGAGTGAGGTGATCGGCCCGGGAATCTTATAGATTCCCGGCCGATCACCCCTGGGTGTTGGTCCACTTTAAAGCAAAATAAAATCCGGGATTTTGACTATCCCGGGTTTTGTTTTATGCCTCAGGGGCATCATTTTTTGAGAGGAACAAATTTAAGACGCTTACATTGTGACAGTTTAAGAAAACTCTAGGTCAATTTTCGATAGCGATAACATTGGTCACACGTTATACAATGTTGTCACTATGGAAAATGAACCTAGCAATTTGTTGCCTCACAGTTTAACAAATTTGTCCCATCAAACTCACCTTTCTCCGGTCCTACAGCACATGCGCAGGCTCTCGTCCAATCACAGCCGTTTGCCGTTCATATGTAATGCTCAGTAATTGGTTTTGTTTACATGCAGGGTTTCAACAAAAGGAGTGAGAGAAGCCGCATCCCCTGAAGGGGGAGCATCCTGAGGGGAAAGGTTAGAACCAGCCCTGAAATGGAAAAGGTGCCACTAGGGTTTTGTTCCCTTTCAGCAGAATTACACTACTTTGGTTGTCCTGATGTTAAATATCCGCTATTGGTGGAGTTATTTAGGTTGCCATAGCCTGAGATAAACACTAAAATCATTTTTGGAATTGGGTCTTCAAAAGTTTTGGAAAAGACTGGAAAGATTTAGCGTAATTGTAACGCTTTTAACAGTTTTTCGTCTGCAGTGCAGGGTGAGGAAAGTGATGCTGATGTAGTTCAGCACTACTTGATGATGTTCTGATGAGCTCCAGGAACAAATCTGGAATTGTTGTAATAAATAAGATTTGCAGTTTTCGTCTTTCTGATTATGTCTTCAAGTCACATTTCCGTGCAATGGTTCTGATGCATTACGAGGAAAATGTCACCTGTCAAAGAATAACTTTGTGCAGGCTCTCTCCATGCTCAGAAATGGCATAAGAATAAGAAGTTAATTGAATGCATTATTTAATAAATGTCAAGCTGAAAATCAGATTTCAAAGGTTTCAGAGAACTCTTAGCTTGAAACGAGAGCTAATTGTGGCTGATTATCGGTGTTGCTACTAACAAGCACTAAGCAGAAGTGGCCAAACACTTGCTGGAGTAAAGGTTGACCTAGAGCACAATTAATAAATGTAATAGGCAGACATGAGCAGCCATTTCATAAAGGATTTATACTTTTGCCAATCTACAGAGGTGACAGACCTCACAGTGCTATATATTGAGATGGTAGTTTACAAAATTGCAATGCATTCTCTCTCTCCTGCTGTGACTATAACAAACAAGATGAGTCATTCTGAAAAGCCTGCCAGCTCCCTGGGGAGAGTTACATTGTGTTACATTGTTAAAGCTAGGCTGCATCTGATGGATCATCATTGTTTCTATTGTAATTAGCTTTGATAAATTGTAAAGCAGTCATAACCCTGCTATTGATATGTAAATAGCACACAGATAGACTGACAGGGGCATTTCCAAGCACATTTAAAGCCGACCCAGTTCTAGGGAATCAGGCAGCCTGCGCTTTGGGCTTGTAAAAGAGTAAGGACAGTGGGCTAATGGTGGAGTTTCACACAGCGGGGATGCCCCAGGGTGACGGACCAAAATCGGGGATAGTAAAAATCCCAGGTTCTGGTCCATTTAAAAGGGAATTAAAGTCAGTCACTACTTCCTCATTCACTCATATGGCAGTAAATAGCAGCCAATCATGTGATTGGCAGCAACCAATCAGGGTTGATGTGCAAGCCCTCGTGACAAACCCCATTTGTAACCAGTGACATGGTTGGCAGCCATGCAATGAATAAGTGGTAACCATTGGCTGACTTGACTTTTTCCTCTTTAAGCATCTTGATTTGAGGCATGGAGATACAGTGGCCATGATGGCTACAGTAGGGTTTAGGCATACATTCCAACTTTTCAGGGTGGGAAAGAGGGACAATGTTTAAATTAAGCCACACCCCTGAGAGATCGATAAGAGGAGGTGATAACAGTTACAACAATGTAAACACTCTGAATAGGCGAATGAATCATTTATTGATGTAGATCTGCATGTTACATCTCAGAGAGGGACAAATGAGAACAACGAGGGACTCAAAAGAGGGACAGTCCCTCCAACTAAGAGACTGTTGGGAGGTATGGCTTAGAACTACTTTTAAACCCTTGAAACTACGCATAAATGCCAGGTGTGTATCCTTTTTCTAAAAACTCAAAAGATAACTTGATTTTTGATGTTCTGCCTTCTGGAATGTAAAATAATTATTTGTGTTAAGATTGAGCCTGCCCAGACTTGTGATTTTCTTATTAGCGTGCTTTCTCCAAGTTTCCTATACTCCTATGTGTCTCTGTTGCTCAAGTGGAAGTGGCTCTCCAGGCCCTGGGTAATGCCCATAGTATAGCTGTTGCCTACAAATTCTAGAAGCCCTCCTCTGTCAAGGGTGAGCAAAGAAAAATCAGCAGTAATAAGAGACATACCTCCACAGGTGAGAATGCAGCCAGTAACCCTTTAGCTGCTGAAATACAAGATTTTGATCCTCTCATCTAGGGCGGGGGGGGGGGGTTAAACCTGTAAGCTCAGGAATGTGGAGAGTCATCTCTAGTTAAGTATACAAGAAATAAACTGAAATACATACCTGGAGTTTTGATGTGGTCCAAAGGGTATTAGTCCCACTTTTTCTTTGTCGTGCACAAGTACACAAGTCATCACTGCCTCAGCCAATCAGATGATTAGCAAGCCATACCATTAGCAAGCCATACCTTAATGCACTCTGTACATCATTAAGGTTGCTAGAAAAAAAGTGTTTTCTTTTAAACAAGTTTACAACACGTTACAATGAGTTGTAAACTATTATCAGACTGAGCACATTGAGGTCATCATTTTGGCACAGAATAATGGACCCTTTTTAAAATGCCATTGAAAGTGTACTTACAGCTTTATACTGGAACAACGCCCATTTTTGACAAAATGGGTGTTGCCCCGTATGCGGGGGAAGACTCTTGATTGCTGGTGCCCCCTGCACATTAATGCCCGATAAACCAAATAATCTTTCCTTTTAACTAATTACCCCCCAATGAAAATGAGACCTGTAATTGGCTGCTGGCTGGCGGATTTACAGAGGACGTCTGTGGACCGCATGACCATGGCGGGCAGATGCGGGGCTCATTTTCACTGGGGTGAACGAGCAGAAAGAGAAGATTACTTAATGGGTGTTATTGGTCATGTGGGCACTGGCAATTGATAAACCCCATTGTGCAGCTGACAACACCCTTTTCATAAAGCTGCACTAGTGCCTGTGCCCCAGCTAGCTGCACTAGTGTCTGTGCCCCAGCCAGCTGCCACCAGTGTCTGTGCCCCAGCCAGCTGCCACCAGTGTCTTTGCCCCAGCCAGCTGCCACCAGTGCCTTTGCCCCAGCCAGCTGCCACCAGTGTCTGTGCCCCAGCCAGCTGCACTAGTGTATGTGCCCCAGCCAGCTGCCACCAGTGTCTTTGCCCCAGCCAGCTGCCACCAGTGTCTTTGTCCCAGCCAGCTGCCACCAGTGCCTTTGCCCCAGCCAGCTGCCACCAGTGTCTGTGCCCCAGCCAGCTGCCACCAGTGCCTTTGCCCCAGCTAGCTGCACTAGTGTATGTGCCCCAGCCAGCTGCCACCAGTGTCTTTGCCCCAGCCAGCTGCCACCAGTGCCTTTGCCCCAGCTAGCTGCACTAGTGTCTGTGCCCCAGCCAGCAGCCACCAGTGTCTTTGCCCCACCCAGCTGCCACCAGTGTCTTTGCCCCACCCAGCTGCCACCAGTGCCTTTGCCCCAGCTAGCTGCACTAGTGTCTTTGCCCCAGCCAGCTGCCACCAGTGTCTTTGCCCCAGCCAGCTGCCACCAGTGCCTTTGCCCCAGCTAGCTACACTTGCGTCTGTGCCCCAGCCAGCTGCCACCAGTGTCTTTGCCCCAGCCAGCTGCCACCAGTGTCTTTGCCCCAGCCAGCTGCCACCAGTGTCTTTGCCCCAGCCAGCTGCCACCAGTGTCTTTGCCCCAGCCAGCTGCCCCAGTGTCCGTGCCCCAGCCAGCTGCCCCAGTGTCTATGTCCTAGCCTGCTCTGTCTCAAGTCCTGTGCCCAGTACAATTCCCTGGTCGACATTTGACCCAGGGGGCCACATCCACAGAGGAGACAATCTTTGCAGAGTCTTTTGCATCACATAGTGAGATGCACACATAACACTGAACTGTAAGCTATCTACATTCCAATAGTATGTCTGCTTTAGAAAGTATCACAGCTGATTACAATACACCTAATTAAGATAAATCAATTGCTTATTGGTTTAACAATGTAACACAATTGACCTCTCAGCAGGGGGCTAGCAGGCTTTTCAAAATGACTCATCTTGTTTGTTATAATCACAGCAGGAGGGAGAGATAGCCCATAAACTCCCATCCCAAAATATTGCTCTGTGAGCTCTGTCGCTTCTGTACCTCATTCTCTGAATGGATCTCGTGTGTAGAGACTTATTTAGACTTTGTTATGATCTTTCGTTATCCCAATTTGGAGCGTTTGGAGCCCATCCCTAAAGCGGGTGGGGGGAATACTGTAATGGCTGGTAGTTCTGCAGACAACCTGCTGGTGGCACTGTGTTGCCATGCAGCACAGTTGCTGTTCCAGTGGACACCATCTAGTGTGTTGCAGGACTGCCTGGCCTTGTATTCTCCCTATGAAGCACCTGACAAAGGCCTAAAAATACTGGTACACACTCTCAGTCAGGTGCAGCGGTATTGTGTTCCGTCTTTTATCTGAAGCTTTTCTGGTGTCTGCTATTCACCAGCTCTTCCCTGGTTCTGGCAGGCCTCCATTTGTTCCCTAGAGGTTGCTGGTTTCTGAATTCTGTCTGACCAGGATAAGTGTTATCACCCTTTATAGCCAACATTAGGTTTTGTCCCATTTGTGTGCTTTATGTTTCTGAAATCCGTTGTTTCTGCTTTGTCGTAAATGTAAGGATTACGTTTTTGTTGTCCTTTCATTTATGTTTACCTCTGTGTCCAGCTCTATGCTCTGGCCTAATACTATATGTGAAGGAGAGATCTGCTCTGTGGAGCTCCCCTCTTTTAAAGCTTTTATTTCAAAGTACATCTGAGACATTTTTATAACATTTTATATATCAATCGTAACTGGAAAAATGAAGCTGTTCTAAAACCTTTGACCTGTAGTGTAAAAAGACATCGGCATTTCTGAATTGTTTTTTTAACATTAACACATTTTGTAAATATATTTATCTAAATTATAGAGCAAGCATTCGCACAGCAAGGCTGCATTGTGTATGGTGCTTATGATTGCTGCCATGTTTAAACCCCATTGAGGTATCCTGAGATGTATTCTTCACTAATGTTAGATCGTCAGTTTTTTCCATTGTCAGTGTGCACGCTTTCACAGCATGGCCTTCCGAAAATAAACTCCCTTTCTCGAAAGTAATTTGCCTAACACTGAGCGGCTCTTTTCTATGTACGATGTACTTATAAAGCATCCTTATGTTGCTTTTGTGTATGGGACTGTTGAATCTGAACGGGAGTCATTACAAGGTATACAATTCTGGAAGGTAGAGGGATGTTTGTGTTCTTTTTTTACCTCATTTCTTCAATATGTTTCCACTCTTAGTGAGACATGACAGTATATTAATTATTGCATAAAGGGACAGTCCAGTGTAAAAAAATTCCACCCCATTGACATACATTGAGAGGAGAAAGGATGGGGGAGTGTTTTTTTTTGCATACATCTCATTATAAGACAATGGGATGCAGGTATTCCCATCATGGCTACTCCTATGAACCACAAAAATTAATTAGACTGGACTGTCCCTGCCCCTAAGAGGGAGAAGTAAGTAAGGAGAGCTGGAAGTTTCCTCACACCACTTGCACTGAAGACCAGGCATCTTGGACTGACCCATTATGTATACATCCACATGGGATAGTCATATTCCAGACAGGGAGTGTTGTAGCAACCCCACCACTTGAGGGAAAACAGCCATTACTTACTGTGAATAATCCTTCGCGACTATGCTTCTGAAGAAGTCAGCCTAAGCTGACGAAACACGTCAAGTTCAATTTTGTAAGCACAATATACAAAGATTAGAATTTATAAAACACCTTTGACACATGGACAGAAATGACTGCTGATTTAATGCTATAATGAAAGGTGAAGGTGACCAGAGCTAAAACAGAGGATACATATGCATTATGAGTAAAACAGTATATAATGAGTAAAAGTAAAACAGTATGAGTAAACAGTATATAATTTTACATATGACCTGCTCATGGCTGGTCAGAAAACAACAGCCCTTATTTAAACAGCTTTATTATTTTGCCCGGTTAAGGGAGGTCTCTTCTAGTTCTTCTATTCTAGTAGAGATCTGAAAATTCCTTGGGCTGTTACTAACTAAACTCACTACAACATTGAACCACCAGGGTTGGTGGTAATATAACAGCCTATTTTGAACAAACAAATCATCCATATCTTAAAATCTACAAAGTTTATTATAAAAGAAAATGGTATTGTATTCCAAGCAAGTAGACACATGAACTGGGCTCAAATTTAGAGATATATAGAAACAATTTGCATAGTCATGTACATTTGCATTACATTTACACAGACAAGACGGTAATAGTGTTATCCAAAGTCCCTACGTGTTGCGTGTGCATGTTTTTTACTTCATCAGGGGATTTTGTGATAACCTGGTAGATTAAAAGAACAAAAACAGTGTGGTAGTAGTGATATATATATATATATATATATATATATATATATATATAATATAATTTAGCTCAACACGTGGAGGCTGATTCATTACTAACACCAGGTATCGGCAGATGAGCATCTGTATAGCGGCGCTTAGAGCGACCGCTAGTAGAGGCTGTAAGCGGGTATCGGATGCTGTAACAGAGCGCCTCAGTCGCTGTAGTAACTTGGCGGACATTGATGAATGTGATATATGTTGGCTGCTCTAACACCAGTACAGCGCTGAAGGGAGCGAAAGGTAGCGCCAGCTCAGTGCGACCGACTCTCAGAAGCTGTGTGATCAAAGTCTGTTTTTGAACACATATCCATCAGTAACAAAGAGAAAACACATGGATTGTCATTGTTTTAACACTGTGACATTAACACTTTAGTACCAGACCTGTAATGACAATTCTGCATACAATTATAAAAAGTCAAAAAAGTTTCTAAAAATGTTTGTTTGCAGCCAGGAGAGGTCACACAATGATTTGAGCAATGATTTGTTTAAACACAAGCAAATGAATGGCCATTGAAATGTATGGGAGAGCAACACTGAGCTAAAGGTAATACCTGAGCTATACGCTGAGCCGCCTGTAATAATACATCGGACGCTACATGGCGCTGCTCACCAGATTTGCTTTTATAAATGTGGTTTAGCGTACATCATCCGGCGTCCACCAGACGCTACCTGCCGCTACGAGGCACTACCTGGCTCTAACCTTTCATGAATAACCCCCTAAGTTTCTTATCTCTCCCTATTTCAAGCACATACACTTTTGTCTGATGTGAATATTGATAGGTGTACGATTGCAGTGACAGACAGTAATATTTCCCAAATAATGTTTGAAAAAATAATTTTAAATACCAGCCTTTGATCACAAGGTTATTTATTAATTGTAATTTTTTTTGTATTACATTAGTAGTATGTTAAGGAATCACTAGCAACCCAAGACCTTATAAAAAATTATACTGATTAATCAATATTTTGTTAGTGCTTGATGACAAGCATGACAATATTTTTATAAATAAATGTGAACTAAAATGAAATTCAATTAATTTGCATTACCTTAGTATATCCTGATATTGGTTGCCTGGTGTTTCTGCTACAGAATATCAAATGGCAGCTGCCCCAACTCCTAGGAAATGGAGATTAGAAAACCAGTTATGACTAGTTGCATGTGCGGTAAAAAGGGAAATTTGTGTACTCACCAGTAAATTTCCATTCTCGTCCGGGCCACCACCAGTAGCAACGCGGGGGTTAATCTCAGCCGTAGGCGGGGACTGCAGGATAGAAAAAAACTAGCTCCTGCCGGCCCATATAGGACAGGCTGGGGCAGGGTCTCCTCAGTTATTATAAAGCAGTTTAGCCACAGCTCCGGGAGGGGAGAACGCTAACCTGTGCATAATGCATGCAACTAGAAACAGTTCAACAAAACTAAAACCATGTAGAAGGCATCAACTGCCACTCGTAACACAACAGAAGAGTTGTGGTGCCTCGGAATGGAAGAGGACGAGAAAGGAAATTTACCGATGAGTACACACATTTCCCTTTTCTCATCTCTTCCATTCTGGGACACCATCAGTAGCAAAGCGTGGGACATCCCAAAGCAGTACCCTCAATAAGGGTGGGACCGTGCAAGAACAGCCAACTGCGTCAACCTAACGAAAAACAACGGAGGGGTGGCAGCTGCTCAGACCAATTTATAACTAACCTGGGAGGTGCACGTGAGCAGGGAAATTAGGATACATACGTTTTAAAGGGCCACATCACTCAGCCCTGTCAGCCTACAGCCAAACATATAATCTGTCTCTAAATCTAGTTAAAAACAGAGGTCTTGGTCCACACACATCTGCAGAAGTATGCTAAAGCTGCACCACCAAACGCCATGGTGCCTCTGTGAGGTGCAGTCCTAACTCTTATCTATGAGAGCCCTATGAAATAGATAAATTGGTCTAACCAAGAACAACAGCACTGACACCCCGCGGAGAGGCGTTCACTACTGTCTGCAACATCTTACGCCTCAGAGCAGCATCGGCAGATGCCCTGACACCAGCTCTGTTTGTGAAGGTGTAGATAGACGACCAGGTTGACGCCTTGCAAACCTGTTCTGCCAAAGCATCCACTGTCAGGCTGACCAGATAAACGAACCACACCCTTCTGGGCCAGTGTGGGGCAATCAGGATGATAGGAATCTGCTCGCAGTTGACCTACTTTAACACGCAACCCAGAAGTTGCAGTGGCAGGAATACATAAAGCAGGCTTTAGCCTGGTCACCTGATCGGGTGAGGGCATCCTGTCAACCCTGAAAGGGCTTGTCTGGGTGCTTGGGCCAGCTCGCTATCTTGGGGTCTAGGTTTCCCCTGTGGCTTGCTTACCTGAAAACTCCTTACAGCGTCTAAAGTCGGCAGAACCTCTGAACTTCCGGAAGGGACGAAAATTCGGCGACCTGCGAAACATGGTCCTTAGTTTCCGTTTCTGTGAAAACCTAGTTGACTTCTAACCCAAGTCATCCAGAGGCTCAAAAAAGAAGACCCCCTGAAAAGTGGAGGACAGTAAGCGACTTCTTAGAAGCAGTGTCGACCGCTGTTTCAGCCAGACCGTGCATCGCAAGGTGACCAGCAAGGCCAGGCTCCTAGCCACCAGACACATCAAGTCATCAATAGCCAACACTATATATCTGAAGACCTCCATAGCAAAGGAGTTCAAATGAAGTGCAGAGGAATGCGAACTTCCATGTCGCAAACGCCTCCTCTGCTGCTTCATCCAGACCTTGCCTGCTGTAGCTCCCATGGACGTGGCACAAGCTGGGCGCATATCGACCCCACCATTGAGAGAACATGCCTGGGCAACTGGTCCAACTTCCTATCTGCAGGGTCTCTCAAGGCCACACTATCCGAAATAGGGATAATGGTGTGCCAAGCCAGACCTGACACCGGTTCATCTACCTCATGTGGTGAAGACCAAACCCTGACCGCCTTATCTGGAAAGGGGTTCTTGGCATCCAGAACTTTAGAAAGATACAGAAGCTTATTCTGTTTCTCCCACACCTTTACCACCAGCCTGTCAAAATAGGCAAGCCTGACCTTCTGATGCTTGTAGGGTTCACCCTTCTTCATTCGCCGCTTTGGCAGAGTGGTGCAGAACTTCCAATAATGCCTCAAAGAGCTCCTCAATCTGATATGTCGGGTGATCTGGAGGGCATATGCACGGCTTCCAGTTCCTCTCCGCTGCCAGACATCTCCCCCTCCAACTGGCCGAAACTAGATTCTGAACCCCCTAAATAGGTCCTCGACGTAGGAGTTAGAATCCTCTAAGGACTCCGTCTGAATATGCCTACGCTTGGCTGTAGCCTTCCCACCTGGGTGGGCAGAGACAGACTTGGAATGACCCTGCTGACGAAGGCCACTGACCATGCTCTCCAACCAAGCCACCCTCCTTGGGCGGGCCCTGGGACACAAATGGACCGAGGGGGTATTCCGCTCCAACGAGTCCGAGGCCTGAAGCCACAGATAAAAGCTGGGCAAACCGACTGAAGCGCGGAACCTGCCTACTTCGCCTAAGGTCAGATGTGCTTTGCGCATGGGGCATGCAGCACCACTCTCCGTTAAAATACAAAATTCTGGTGCCTCTGATGCCTCGGACATGGTAAAGTGGCTGCTCTAACTGATAAGCAATACAGCTGGAATGCTGGTCCCCACACCCTCCTGCCTGTCGACTACTGGTCAGACCTGCACTACCTAAAAAGCAACCTCCCTGCAGCTGAGAAAAACCCACCGGCCAAGGATGCAGCAGCTTCCAGACCTCCACCCTGCAACAATAAAAACAAATATAGGTTCCTAAAGGAATCTGTACAAGTCAAAAGAGGGATCCCTACCTGCCCAGGGAAAACCATGGGATGGCGGCTGTGCTGAATCCAATATTCAGCCCAGAACACGAAGGCAGTGCAGGAGCTGCCAAGCGATGATCTGGGGATGCAGAAGGGACATCCAGGCACCGCACAAGATGGCGCTGCTTTGTGCTGTGAGTGAGGAGAAGGAGGGCGGAGCTGCAGACCTCACAAATGCGACCGTCCCACCCCCTCCTCTCGTCCTCCACTGTAATGCCCGAGTGGGCCAAAGAGTTAGAGTTAGAGAATAGGCAGGCCAATAGTCAAGGCACCTCATATTCCTGCAGTCCTACTCTGTCCCACTCTATGTGTGTCTTAAAATTGGGGAAGATCTTACTGTTAGATTTGGACTGCAGGAATATGAGGTCCCTTGATGTGACCCTGCAGCTTCCCATACATTTGCAAATGTGTGCAATGAAAACCTTGCTGTTTTTTAAATTTAGACAGATTGTACGATTTGGTGCAGGTTCATGGGGATTTGAGTGCTGGGAAATTCCTTTTTGTTTTGTCTGTGACTAATTGCCCAGCCCAGTGTGCACCGCCCAGTCCAGCTAAAAAATTGATGGTGCTGCTTGCCATTTCTATTTTGTCATTTGTAGTGTGGTGAGTACATGTGGATAAATGTTGAGGGGCCTTCAGCCGCATATTGTGGAGAGTTCACCCCCCCCCCACGTGTGAATCACCAGAGGTAAATGGTTAGAGCCCTGGGCAGCCCTATGTAAGTTCAGCTCTTAGATTATCTGTAGCTATGTGTGTCCTAGAATTGGGGTAGCTCTTTCTGTTAGAGTAGGGCTGCAGGAAAAAGATGTGCATTGATGTGGCCCTGCTAAGGGTTTGCTGCAAAGTCAGAGAAAATGCAATGTAGGTTAACTCTTTACAGTATATGTGCTTCTTTAAAATCACAACAACAAGGGCTACACACTACTCAATGTGGGGGCCCTAAAACTATGCTGCTATCACCATGTTAGGTGTTACATTTATAGATTGACAAATCACCTTGTTTTGTGTTATAGGCCAACATGTGTGTCCCAAGCAAGCCCTCAAAGTTGGGGGTGCTTGTGGGCACCGCCCCCCTGTACCAAACTACAATTACCGCTGGTGGGCACATGCCGCCTATCGGTGTCCATGGTACCCGACACCCCCGCTCCTCAGCATGGGTATATTGCAGAGTCTTGGGGAGGCCCACACCCGTGAGCAGCAGGAATACATCATGAAGGTAAGTCAACCTTTCGAGCCATTCACTTTTGTATGTATGCCGCATTACACTCCAGCCAAGGTACAAACAGGTGGCAGAGTGGCCATGACATAGGCACATGCTTGGAATACGATTCCATTTTCTGTTATAATTTTCCATTTTCTTTAAAAATAAACTTTGTAGATTTTAAGATATGGGTTATATTACCACCAACCCAGGTAGCCTCAACTTAGAAAATACCTCAGCTGATGAAAAACCCCATACTGAGTCAGTTCACACCTCTCATAGCCAAGCTGGGGCCTTAGCCAAAGTAGCTAGGAACCCCTGCGACTAATAAACACTGACTCTGTCACTATAAATAATTTCTTCCAGACATGCTAGGGCCAGAATTTAATAATCAATTATGAAGCTGTGGCACATATTAATCATAAACAAAACAGAATTTTTCGGAACCTGGAGATCATATTAAAGTGGGTCTTCCATCATTCCCAGACACTCAAGGACAGAGTTCCCTCTTGGCCTGATGGTACCAGAATCAGCCCTCCTTGACCTTCCACCACAAGTTATGACACATATCAGTTTTAGGAGTTTTTTAACTAACCATTGCTAGAGGAGGAGCCTGAGGTTCATTTTTGAAGGAAGGGGGTAGGGTGCCAGACGTAAATCTCACACAGGGCGCCTAGGGCCGTCCCTAGAAGGCAGGATGCACTTATATATAGCACTTACCCACTCAGTGTGATGGCTAAACAATAAATATTTTGGCCAATTCTGTCAATTTCTTTAGTGATTGGTGCAACCTTTTATTCTCAGAATGAACAGTATGGAAATAGATATGCAGACTGTACCACCCTAAGACAACTGTAGCTCACAACTTTTTAGTTGACAAATTCCTACTACAGTTGAAAAACCTCAATGGAGAATAGTATCAGCAAGCTCAGACTTTTTTCGAGGAAGAATTTTATTATTCAGAGCTAATATGTAAGAGCATAAAATCTAATAAAGGAGAATGAATTACCAAATTATGCTTCCTAGCAATCTGCTCACCAGGCGATTGCAATCACATTTGGGCAATCAAATAATCCACTGCTAGCAGATACTGCAATCTAACTGTGAATCTGCACATGCCTGCGCAATCAAGGTCCTGATGCACCCAACTGCCTATATTTTCAGTTGTTTCAGGAAGCACCAAGAGCACACAAATGCTGGAAATCTGTGTGTCTGACAGTTGTGCTTCACATTTTTACAGATTATTTGATCAAGATGCCACCACTGAAGGAGCTGCCATACCCTTATGGTAGAAAATCAGGCACTCTGTATACTCAGCATTCCAGACTAGCAAGCTTCAATCCCCTTTGAGGCTTACCACCTCTCTGACAATACCAGGGCTCAGCCTTGCCTATACCACTATCACTGAATCTGGAAGCGACCATGACATTACTGTAGTCTGCCCCTCAATACAGAGGTTCTGAATCCAGCACCCCCTGGCCAGAACCCAGTTGGGGATGCCTGTCCACATAAAAGTCTATAAAAGTCTGAGCATTTGCAGCAGTTGCCAACGCACTTTCTAGTCCTCCCTTGGATAGGGTACAGGTGACTTTTCTTGTTTATATCTAATCACTTTTTGCAGATCCAGTTTGTTGTGACCACCAAACATTTGACCAAACATTTGACCTTCTTGTTCTGTCACTCTTCACTCATGGTAGAGCATGGTGGCAGCCAGCTACTCCTCCTAATAGCAAGTACAGTGAAGCTGCATATAGCGGAAATAAGGAACAGCAACTGGGACAGGAAACACACAAAATGAACTGATTCAGCACAGCTACATAGCTATGTGCAGCAATAAATACATACTAACTGGTGAGGGATGATAAGAAGAAGGCACTGGACTTACTGTACTGTGTAAAGGGCTGATTAACAGGATGGCCGTAGATGGTATCAGGAAGCATGGCCTGCTGCTACTGCAAAGATGGCTCCTGGAGAGCGCTGGTCTACAAGCATTAGGGAAGCTGGGTAGTTACAGGCCAGAGATATTGATCCAGGCCAGAGCAGGAATGCTCAGTAGTATCAAGACATAAACAAACAACTTGACGACAAAAGAAACAGATTAAAGTGGACCAACACCCGATGCTGATCGGCCGGGAATCTATAAGATTTGGGGGTGCCCCGCTGTGTGAAACCCCCCAGAAAGCCCCGAAATCCCTACCTGCTCCTCGATCCAGCGGCTCATCCCTCTAGCAGGGTGCGCACCCGCGCTCGCTTGTCCGGTGACAGACCTTGCTTGTCCGTCGGCGGGGATTGGCTGCAGCGGTCACGTGGGAGCGGGGACAGGTGAGTTTTTGGGGCTTTCTGGGGGGTTTCACACAGCGGGGCACTCCCGATCGGGGTGCCCCACCGAAGTGGACCAAAACCCAGGATAGTCAAAATCCTGGGTGTTGGTCCACTTTAAATACAGAGGCTGCAATACAGTAAATCATCACTAGATGGCGACTAGATGTCTAATAGAGAACAATGTAAATCAATGAGAACTAATCAAGTATAAATAATGCACAGATGATACTGTCACTAGGAAAAACTTAGTTCCAGAACACATAATGCCTTGTCATTGCTATCTATGGCGTAGTCTAGTGCTATGTCTATTTCTTCAGACGTAGCTGTCACCATGGGGAGCTACCACACCTTTAGAGCCCCTGAAGAGGATCAGGCACTCTATAGACTGGGCATCCCAGGCTATCCCATTTGAGGCTTCCCACCTATCTGACAATATGACAAGACCTGTTACAAAGGTGCTAAAACCAAAATCTCACAGTCATCTCGAATGAGGATGCCTGTTCAAATTAAGGCATATTTGCATACTCAGCTTGTTATGACTACCATATGTTTCACCTTCTTCTGCCTTCTTGTTGCTGTCTCTGGCCCAGTTTATGTCCAATTTCTAAAAGCTTTGATAAGTCAAATCAGAAGTTCAACTGGGAACTGCCACCAAAACCTTCTTTACATTTAGGGCACTCTTTAGACATTGAATCAAGCTAGCTAGTCTCGATCCTCAATGTGGTTTACCATTTGTCTGATTATACCAGGACTGGGGCTTACCTCTACCACTGTTGTCTGCCTTCCAACAATGATAGGGCAACATTAAAACCAGCCCACTTCACATCCCAAATACAGATGTCTGTTCACCTACAAGCCTTATTACTATCTGCTGATCCAGCTTGTTATGACTGCTATGCATTTGACCATCTATTGTCTTTACATTTCTGTTCATGGCCCAACTTATGATTGATCTTGTCAAATTGTAATATGTCTAATTTTTCAGCCCTGGTCAATATGCAACCATCCAGGAATCGAACCTGGGAACTGTCTCCTGAGTGCTCCCTGCCACCAAAACTCTCTCTATATTTAGGGGCACTGAAGAACATCAGCACTTTTTAGACTTCACAACCCAAGCTAACCAGCCTTCATTCTTGATGTGGTTCCCCATCTGTCTAAATAGACCAGGATTGGGCTTTATCTCTACCAGTAGCACTGAATCTTAAAGAGACCATGACACGTGTGTTATCTGTGTTCCAGAAAAGTGCATGGTAAACCCTAACACCTCCACCCCCTTCTCAGGCTACCATGAGAAATGTTCAACGCTGAATCAATGCCATTGTCTTCTGATTGCTGTCCATGGCTCATGACTAAATTTTATCAAACTGTAACCACCTTGGGGTCGGACCTGGATACATGAGAACTGCTTGCCACCAAAACTATACCTACCTTTAGAGTATTGGAGAAGATCAGGCACCTAACCAGCCTCAATATCTGATACGGCTGATTAGACCAGAATTGGCACACTAAATATGGAAGTGACCATGACACTTCTGTAGTATTTCATCCAATTATAGTGGTTCTAAACCCAATATCCCCCATCTGCTGAAAATATAGCAATGTTGCTCTACCTTCCAAGCTTCGAAAGGGTGAATAATATTTCAGGGATATCCCTTGAGAAATAAGTCTACTTGCATCCCAAATCAGCATGCCAGTGGGATGGGGGGGGGGGGGACTTTAGCAGTATGCCTGCTTTGAAGATACAGTATATGGTATTTTCTCTGAAAGAATAATTTAAGCTTGTTGAAATGATTTTTCAATAATAAAAGGTTTTCTGCTTTTATACAAATGATAGAATGTCAACACATTATAAAGAGCACATCAGATTACCATGGACATTTTTACCAACATCAGAACATCCAAAAGAATACAATTTTTATTTTGCTGTTTTGCTAAGGGATGCATCATAGATTGTCATCTTCTAACTCTATATTATTCTTCAGTTATACAAAGCCTCCCCACAGCTTATTCCTTATCCTGTCAGCAATCAAGGGATTGAGAGAACCATGAACGTGTTTGTTACCAAAGTACAATTCATACACATAGCACAGTAATATGAGATTTCCTAACTCAGAGATACCAAATGTTTGGAATTTTAAATAATTCTTTGATGCCGTATTTATTTTACAGCGCAGTATATTTCACCAGTCATCAGAAAAATGTATTCATACACATCATTCCTTCCCGGCTATTGCTCTTATATATATTCCAGTTGGAGATGAGATCTGGGTTTGGGTTAAATACAACCTGGATATTTCCCATTCGGCCCGTTTGTCCTGATCTGGATACTAGCAGGACGTGGGTAAGATTATATATATATTTTTTTATTTTGTACTGTATGTGTGTCTCTGCTACCTACTTAGCTATCAGTCTGTACTAGCTCAAGGGGTAGATAAATGGTAAACCACTTGTGCAACATGCCAGTGTAATACCCCTGCCAGTAACCCACACTAGCTGGGTAAGTACAAGTAAAGCTCGGTGCTCTTCAGTGGGCCTGGTGTTTTTCCAGATCTGTGCCAAAGGCTGGAGGCTGGTAGACCTGCAAGGCTGGAGGCTGGCTACTGAGCCCTGGGTTACTAGCTCCTATGCCTGATGCTCAATGCTGGTAGTCCAGGACGAAGGGGTGGAATGTTTTTTTTATTATCATAAGGACTCAAATTGGATTGTATTCAGTTCCAGCTGTGGAAAACCCAGTTTTACACATCTGGCACAGTGGAAGGTGAACCAGATAGACCGCTGTCCAGCTCATCACTAATCCCAATATGCGTGGTGTGAAATGACCAGCTTTGAAAAACAAGATGATTAAGGCCCTTATTTATGAAGGAATAGCGACAGGTAGCGACTGGTGAGCGTCCGGTAATGTCGGGCCCCGCCACGAGTACGCCGGCTCCCCACCACAATCACACATTTATCAAGCCGATCCTGCTTAGCGACTGAGATAGCGCCATATAGCGACTCATTCATCATTATTCCAGCCTCAGCCCACAGCGCCAGCGTCCGACCTTGAACAGCGACAGGTATGACCTCTCGCTACCTGGCGCTCTCTAATGCATTTCAATGGAACAATCTTAAAATATTCATAATTAATTGTTAATAATGTTTTTTTTTTTTTTTTTAAATGTGACAAATTCTGTGACCACTTCTGCAATGTTAGATATTTTTTTTAAGGTAAAAAAAAAAAAAAAAAAATTTGTGCAGAATTGATATTAAAGGTCTGATATTAATGTATTCATATTACAAAAAGTTTTTAGAAACTTGTTTTTTTTGGTTTCCAAAAATATGGTTGTTTGGGGGTTAAAAAACTACTTTTAACCCATCGCCGCCAGCGCTCTGGGGTTTAAACAAGCATTTCACAGCGCGAGAATTTTTTGAGCGTGATTTGTCAATGAATATGCTGGGAGCCGTTCGCTATGGCCATTCGCTATCATGCGCTCCCATACAGCGCGGAACCTGTCAAATAGCGACTCCTCACCCAATATTCAACATTACTGCACACCGACTGAGTCGCTGTCAACAACCGAACAACGGGCAAGCACAGCGACTACTAGCGGGCGCTGTGAAAATACTGCTACAGTCGCTCATCTGTCGCTACCTGGCGCTATTAATGAATCGGCCTCCCCGTCTAAGGCCAGCGGCTCTGAGTGCGTTTGCAGCTGCATCCTTGCTTCACTCTAACAGGAAGCGTGCCCGCGCCAGCTATTCATGCCTGGCGTGGGCACGTGCCCGGCTAGAAGGAAAGCGGGGATGTGCCCACGTCTCGTGCATGCGCCGTTGGACTGGAAAGCAAGGTAAGTGAATGGTGCGACCTGGGGGGTTTCACATAACGGGGCATCCCGATTTTGGATGCCCCGGGGGGAATTGATCGGCCTGGGAATCTTATAGATTCCCGGGACGATCGCACTGTGTTTTGGTCCACTTTAACTTAATCCCCAATCACATAGTGCATGCACCAGCCTCTGAAGCGCATCCCTGTTGAATATTGGGTGAGGAGTCGCTATTTGACAGGTTCCGCGCTGTATGGGAGCGCATGATAGCGAATGGCCATAGCGAACGGCTCCCAGCATATTCATTGACAAATCACGCTCAAAAAATTCTCACGCTGTGAAATGCTTGTTTAAACCCCAGAGCGCTGGCGGCGATGGGTTAAAAGTAGTTTTTTAACCCCCGAACAACCATATTTTTGGAAACAAAAAAAAACAAGTTTTTAAAAACATTTTGTAATATGAATACATTAATATCAGACCTGTAATATCAATTCTGCACAAATTTTTTTTTTTTTTTTTACCTTAAAACATTGCAGAAGTGGTCACAGAATTTTTCACATTTAAAAAAAAACAAAAAAACAATTAATTATGAATATTTAAAGATTGTTCCATTGAAATGCATTGGAGAGCGTCAGGTAGCGAGAGATCATACCTGTCGCTGTTTAAGGTCGGACGCTGGCGCTGTGGGGTGAGGCTGGAATAATGATGAATGATTCGCTATCTGGCGCTCTCTCAGTCGCTAAGCAGGATCGGCTTGATAAATGTGTGATTGTGGTGGGGAGCCGGCGTTCTCGTGGCGGTGACCGTCATTACCGTTCGCTCACCAGTCGCTACCTGGCGCTATCCCTTGTTAAATAAGGGCCTAAGCCTTAGACGTCGTGCCGTCAGCAGCTCAGCAATCTGGGGGGCTTCCCACAGGGGGGCACCCCAGTCCGGGGGGGGCCGGGGGGAAAAGGACCAAAACCCAGGATAGTCAAAATCCTGGGTTTTGGTCCACTTTAAATTTACAGGGGGTCTCAAGGGTTTCAAAGCTGGCCATCCTAAAACACAATGCCACTTGGAAGGGCCTGCATCTGGCCCTAGAGTCTTTTAGACCTCAATCGGGTAGGATAGGTTTTGGTCTATTTTAATTAAATCTGCAGAAAGGTAAGAGTACCTAGCAACTACACTCAGGAATCCTGTCCATGAAAATTTTCATCAGCCTGTATATACAGCTAGCAGACTTTGCTCACCCATAATAAAAATAAAATACAATTAAATTCTGCACATAAATCCCACATGTCTTACCTTATCTGATCAGTGGTGTCAAGATGATCAATGCCCCTCTGTAATCAGGGTTACTCCATCTGTTATAGTAGATTAACAAAGGGGTTCCCACACATGCTTCCATTTCTCTATAGATAACCCCCAAAACTATCAATTCCTACATTATGAGGGTAAATCAAAGAAATCATAGCAATAAAGTAATCTATTGGGTGCAATTTTTTAATTATTTGTTTATCTTTTCCATCTAAGATGAGATTTAGCTCTATGTGCTCAAACAAGCCTTGAGCGAAACTCTACAGAGGTCTGGTGATTCATTGCTGTTTGGTGCTGAAAACTTGTAATAAATCTCTGCTCAAAAGAACTTTCAATACTATATTCAGCACCATGGACAGCATAAAGCACATGATGGACTGCATGGCCGCCTGCATTAACCTGTGTACCACAACACTACTTTAGTTTCTTTCTAAGTTCCCATTGCTCAATTCCCAATTTTCATGTCCATTTGCTGTTTATTAGTTTGAGCCTTTTTTCATGACACATCTTGGCCTTTAATATAATTGTTGGAACCTCAGGACTTATTATAGATATGGCCCTGTAGAGCCTTAGCTATTCCACATTGGCTGCTTGTATGCCTGAAGGAACAGTGCTCCCCTCTCCCATGTACCCCCCCCCCCCCCCCCCGGTATACCACTGTGCTCCACTGCTCAAATTCTTACTACACCATGGGGGTTATTTAAGAAGGGATAGCGCCAGGTAGTGCCTCGTAGGCAGGCAGCATCTTGTAAATGCTGGGCGCTGTACGCGGGCGCGCGCGGCGGTGGTGCGCACACTCTTCCGGCGCACACACTGTCATCCAGCCGCCGCAGCCATGGCGCGTCTCCGGCCGGGACGCGCTGTGGATTTTCATCGTCAGGTGTGTCTCCGGCCGGTGCACACCTGACAGGCGGCATCACTGATGGGCATACGTGCGAGGGGGCGGCGGCACAGACCAATGAGCGGGGACACAATGGGTATTTAAGGAGGTAGGTTTAGACACACAGACATGTCCTGAGGAAGTGACGTGAGTGACGTCACGCAACGCGTAGACGGAGGGGCAGTGGGCTGGTGGTCGTATTGTAATGTAAGTTCATCTGTTTTCAAATTGGGGATAATATTTCTTGGTCCTCCCTGGTTGGTCCTCACGTTTTGTGTATTGATAATTAGAGTTAGTTTGTAGGCCCTGTTAGGGTCCCATTCACTTATTAAATAGTGTTTAAGGTGCACCGTTTTAGTGTTTATATATATATATATATTTGGTATTTAGTTATTTTTGCCTAATATCGACTGTTAAGTAGCACTTTGCACTCAAGCACTTTATAGTTATTGAATTTTGCCAGGAGATATATATTATGCATTGTAAATATATCAATTGTAATTGCCACCTCCACAGCCCCTAGAAGTGTGGTTTGTTCTCTTCCTTATTGAACATTTGTAGTGTCTTTAATGTTTTTTAATTAATGTGTAGTGTTTGTAGTCATGTGACTCGATTATCAATAAATATATATTTTTATTATATAAGCAGTGGTGCCATACTTTGGTGGGGGTTAGGGAAGGAGTGGGACCTTCCCCATTTTTGTATCTGCAGAGTTTGTGTCACCCACATGTGCACACTGCATTTTTGATAGAGCTAAGTTCTCCGGTGCAGTCTCACATTGTGTTTTAGTACATTTATGAAAGTGATTCTGGTGAGCGCCTCTAACAGCGCCATGTAGCGTCCGATGTATTATTACAGGCGGCTCAGCGTATAGCGCCGGCGCTCTTGCTTCCAAAGCGCCAGGTATTTCCTTTCACTCACTGTCGCTCTCCCATACATTTCAATGGCCATTAATTTTCTTGTGTTTAAACAGCGTGTTTGACAATTTTTTTTGTTTTTTTTTGCTCAAATCATTGTGTGGCCTCTCCTGGCTGCAAACAAACACTTTTAGAAACTTTTTTGACTTTTTATATTTTTATGCAGAATTGTCATTACAGGTCTGGCACTAAAGTGTTGATGTCACAATGTTATAACAATGTCATTCCATGTGTGTCTTTGTTACAGGTGTATATGTGTTCAAAAACAGACTTTAATCACACAGCGTCTGCTGTTCTATGCTATAGCGCCCAGATCCAGAGCGCCGATGCTGTGTGTGGGTCCTTTTTTGTATGGTGTAGAGCGCCAAGAGTCGGTCGCACTGAGCTGCCGCTACCTTTTGCTCCCTGCAACGCTGTACTGGTGTTAGAGTGCCCAACATACATCACATTTATCAGTGCTGATCAGGTTACTACAGCGACGGGGAGGCCGATTCATTAATAGCGGCAGGTAGCGACAGTTGAGCGACTGTAGCGGTATTTTCACAGCGCCCGCTAGTAGTCGCTGTGCTTGGCCGTTGTTCGGTTGTTGACAGCGACTCAGTCGGTGTGCAGTAATGTTGAATATTGGGTGAGGAGTCGCTATTTGACAGGTTCCGCGCTGTATGGGAGCGCATGATAGCGACTGGCCATAGCGACCGGCTCCCACCATATTCACTAACAAATCACGCTCAAAAAATTCTCGCGCTGTGAAATGCATGCTTAAACCCCAGAGCGCTGGCCGCGATGGGTTAAAAGTAGTTTTTTAACCCCCAAACAACCATATTTTTGGAAACCAAAAAAAACAAGTTTATAAAAACATTTTGTAATATGAATACATTAATATCAGACCTTTAATATCAATTCTGCACAATTTTTTTTTTTTTTAACCTTAAAAAAATATCTAACATTGCAGAAGTGGTCACAGAATTTTTCACATTTCAAAAAAAAAAAAAAAAACATTAATAACAATTAGTTATGAATATTTAAAGATTGTTCCATTGAAATGCATTGGAGAACGCCAGGTAGCGAGAGGTCATACCTGTCGCTGTTCAAGGTCGGACGCTGGCGCTGTGGGCTGAGGCTGGAATAATGATGAATGAGTGGCTATCTGGCGCTATCTCAGTCGCTAAGCAGGATCGGCTTGATAAATGTGTGATTGTGGTGGGGAGCCGGCGTTCTCGTGGCGGTGCCCGTCATTACCGGTCGCTCACCAGTCGCTACCTGTCGCTATCCCTTGTTAAATAAGGGCCTAAGACTCTCTGTTACAGCGACCGATACCTGCTTACAGCGTCTACTAGTGGTCACTCTAAGCACCACTATACGCTCATCTGCCGATATCTGGCGTTAGTAGTGAATCAGCCTCCACGTGTATAGGGCCATATTTTCAGTTCGGCAACCCTAGGACAGCCACCTGTGGTAGTAGTTTGCTTTAGTAAAAAAAAGTTCCATCATCCATGCTTTTATTCTCCATAACAATAAGGGGATCAGCATATATGCAACAAATTACATTTTTTTTGGCTGAGGGGTATTTGCTTGTGTAGGGCAGCTAGTTTTTCAGGGTAGGGGGACTGACATGCAAGATCTAAAGAGGGATCTGTGAAGACTGAGGGTGGCATATTATTTTTGAAGCTGCATATTTATGTATAGGGACAGCGACGGGGGCTGTCTGTGTGCATGCTGAGGAGGCCTTGCACAGAAGATGAATGATTAAAACAATAAAAAAAAAAAGATTTCTTTCCCAGCATCCCAGCCATGCTGCTGCCTGGATTTAACCAACATAACCCAATGCACAGCAGCAGGAACTCCAGCAGCATTTCCTGATTGCAGGATACTGGCGGGTCTGCAGGACACCATTAAATTGGACCAACAGCCTTGCACAGTTGAAAAAGAACCCCCCCAAAACTTCCTTGCCTTATCTGCATGCATGATACTGAATCATTGTCAGCACTTTGCCCCTGCAACCACTGAAAGCTAAAATACCGCTTCATAGATTTTCTCCTGGTAGTTGCCATTTTGGAGCTTCCTTTTCCAGCAACCCAGCCGTGCTGCTGCCTGAACTCAACTGGCATAACTGACAATGCACAGTGACAGGAAGTCCAGCAGCACTTCCTGTTTGTAGGTGGTCTGCAGCACCAGGAGATGCCATTTCGTTTTTAAAATTGACCACAGCGGAAGTTAGAAAAAGGTAAATTAATTTTTATTTTTATTATTATTTAATTTTTTATCTGCATTTCCCTAAGGAGGGTTGCACATGAGCACTGTTTGTTGTAAGGGTGTTTGTCCACTTTAAGGGGGAAAAATTGACCGTGGCAGGAGTTACATAAAGACAGAGCATAAAGGACAACTGTTGCACCACTGCTAAAATGAGAATCTCTGGCCAATTACAGTCAGGGTGTAGACCAATGGAATGATGTACATACTTTAAAGAAAGTCACAGGCACCCTAAATGCTTACAAAAAAATCCAGTAATAAAGGCTGCACACTCTAAATAAGTATTAATCCATGAAGTTAATTGAGACAATACATCACATAGACACTGGACAAGTTAAAACCATAATTGTTAATTGTTAATATTCCCTTATATGACTCTTAATACGACACAATTTCTTAGAGCAGGGCACCTCCAAGCAGTGCAGTGGAATGCCTGTCTAGAGAGATAGCTTCTGGTTTAGAATCTTCCTCCTCATCTTTCAACCCCATACCCCTAACTAGAGATGAGTGAATTTATAAAAAGTTCGATTCAGCCGATTCGCCACATTTTCCGAAAAAAATTGTCTCGGTTTGACTTTATTTGCGGCGAATCACTATTAAAAACGGCTATTTTTGGCCTTCCAAGAGCCTCAATAGGGTTGTAAAACATATTGCCTTGCTGTAACATGAATAGGATGTGTGCTGGGTTAGTGAAATAAGACTGTAAAGAAGTATGACATGCAGATCAGAGGCATCGCTATTAGAATCACTGTCGCAGAGCAGCACAATTACAGAGCCTTGAGGGGGCATCAGCATAAGGAGCCCCTATATTGCCTGAAAAACACATTGGAGTTGTCAGCAGCATTAGGAGCCCATATATTGCCTGAATAACACATTGGAGTTGGCCGCAGCATTCAGAGCCCATATATTGCCTGAAAGAGACATTGGATTTGGCAGAAGCATTTGGAGCCCATATATTGCCTGAAAGACCCACCCTGGAGTTGGCAGCAGCATAAGGAGCCCATATGTTGCCTGAAAAACACATTGGAGTTGGCAGCAGCATAAGGAGCCCATATATTGCCTGAAAGACACACCCTGGAGTTGGCAGCAGCATTAGGAGCCCATATATTGCCTGAATAACACATTGGAGTTGGCAGCAGCATTAGGAGCCCATATATTGCCTGAAAGAGACATTGGAGTTGGCAGAAGCATTAGGAGCCCATATATTGCCTGAAAGACACTCCCTGGAGTTGGCAGCAGCATAAGGAGCCCATATCTTGCTTGAAAAACACATTGGAGTTGACAGCAGCATAAGGAGCCCATATATTGCCTGAATGACACATTGGAGTTGGCAGCAGCATTAGGGGCCCATATGTTGCGTGAAAGACACATTGGAGTTGGCAGCAGTATTAGGAGCCCATATATTGCCTGAAACACACCCCCTGAAGTTGGCAGCAGCATGAGGAGCCCATATATTGCCTGAAAGACACATTGGAGTTTGCAGCAGCATAAGTAGCCCATATGGCCTGAAAGACACACCCTGGAGTTGGCAGCAGCATAAGGAGCCCATATATTGCCTGAAAGACACACCCTGTAGTTGGCAGCAGCATAAACAGCCCAAATATTGCCTGAAAAACACATTGGAGTTGGCAGCAGCATTAGGAGCCCATATATTGCCTGAAAGACACACCCTGGAGTTGGCAGCAGCATTAGGAGCTATATATTGCCTGAAAGACACAACCTGAAGTTGGCATCAGCATAAGGAGCCCCTATATTGCCTGAAAGACACACCCTGAAGTTGGCAGCAGCATAAGCAGCCCTTATATTGCCTGAAAAACTCAATGGAGTTGGCAGCAGCATAAGAAGCCCATATATTTCTTGAAAGACACATTGGAGTTGGCAGCAGCATTAGGAGCCATATATTGTCTGAAAGACACACCCTGGAGTTGGCAGCAGCATTAGGAGCCCATTTATTGCCTGAAAGACACATTGGAGTTGGCAGCAGCATAAGTAGCCCATATATTGCCTGAAAGACACATTGGAGTTGGCAACAGCATTAAGAGACCATCTATTGCCTGAAAGACACACCCTGGAGTTGGCAGCAACATAAGGAGCCCATATATTGCCTGAAAAACATATTGGAGTTGGCAACAGCATAAGGAGCCCATGTATTACCTGAAAAACATACCCTGGAGTTGGCAACGGCATTAGGAGCCCATATATTGCCTGAAAGACACACCCTGGAGTTGGCAGCAGCATTAGGAGCCCATATATTGCCTGAAAGACACACATTGGAGTTGGCAGCAGCCTTAGGAACCCATATGTTGCCTGAAAGACACACCCAGGAGTTGGCAGCAGCAGCATCATAGGGAGCCCATATGTTGCCTGAAAGACACACCCAGGAGTTGGCAGCAGCAGCATTAGGAGCCCATATATTTCCTGAAAAACACACTGGAGTTGGCAGCAGCATAAGTAGCCCATAAATTGCCTGAAAGACACACCCTGGAGTTGGCAGCAGCAGCATCATAGGGAGCCCATATGTTGCCTGAAAGACACACCCAGGAGTTGGCAGCAGCAGCATTAGGAGCCCATATATTTCCTGAAAAACACACTGGAGTTGGCAGCAGCATAAGTAGCCCATAAATTGCCTTAAAGACACACCCTGGAGTTGGTAGCAGCATAAGGAGCGCATATATTGCCTGAAAGACACACCCTGGAGTTGGCAGCAGCAGCATCATAGGGAGCCCATATGTTGCCTGAAAGACACACCCAGGAGTTGGCAGCAGCAGCATCATAGGGAGCCCATATGTTGCCTGAAAGACACACCCAGGAGTTGGCAGCAGCAGCATTAGGAGCCCATATATTTCCTGAAAAACACACTGGAGTTGGCAGCAGCATAAGTAGCCCATAAATTGCCTGAAAGAACACCCTGGAGTTGGCAGCAGCATAAGGAGCGCATATATTGCCTGAAAGACACACCCTGGCGTTGGCAGCAGCATTAGGAGCTATATATTGCCTGAAAGACACACCCTGAAGTTGGCAGCAGCATAAGGAGCCCCTATATTGCCTGAAAGACACATTGGAGTTGGCAGCAGCATTAGGAGCCCACATATTGCCTGAAAAACACATTGGAGTTGGCAGCAGCATTAGGAGCCCATATATTGCCTGAAAAACACATTGGAGTTGGCAGCAGCATTAGGAGCCCATATATTGCCTGAAAAACACATTGGAGTTGGCAGCAGCATAAGGAGCGCATATATTGCCTGAAAGACACACCCTGGAGTTGGCAGCAGCATTAGGAGCTATATATTGCCTGAAAGACACACCCTGAAGTTGGCAGCAGCATAAGGAGCCCCTATATTGCCTGAAAGACACATTGGAGTTGGCAGCAGCATTAGGAGCCCATATATTGCCTGAAAGACACATTGGAGTTGGCAGCAGCATTAGGAGCCCATATATTGCCTGAAAAACACATTGGAGTTGGCAGCAGCATAAGGAGCCCATATATTGCCTGAAAAACATATTGGAGTTGGCAACAGCATAAGGAGCCCATGTATTACCTGAAAAACATACCCTGGAGTTGGCAACGGCATTAGGAGCCCATATATTGCCTGAAAGACACACCCTGGAGTTGGCAGCAGCATTAGGAGCCCATATATTGCCTGAAAGACACACATTGGAGTTGGCAGCAGCCTTAGGAACCCATATGTTGCCTGAAAGACACACCCAGGAGTTGGCAGCAGCAGCATCATAGGGAGCCCATATGTTGCCTGAAAGACACACCCAGGAGTTGACAGCAGCAGCATTAGGAGCCCATATATTTCCTGAAAAACACACTGGAGTTGGCAGCAGCATAAGTAGCCCATAAATTGCCTGAAAGACACACCCTGGAGTTGGCAGCAGCAGCATCATAGGGAGCCCATATGTTGCCTGAAAGACACACCCAGGAGTTGGCAGCAGCAGCATTAGGAGCCCATATATTTCCTGAAAAACACACTGGAGTTGGCAGCAGCATAAGTAGCCCATAAATTGCCTGAAAGACACACCCTGGAGTTGGTAGCAGCATAAGGAGCGCATATATTGCCTGAAAGACACACCCTGGAGTTGGCAGCAGCAGCATCATAGGGAGCCCATATGTTGCCTGAAAGACACACCCAGGAGTTGGCAGCAGCAGCATCATAGGGAGCCCATATGTTGCCTGAAAGACACACCCAGGAGTTGGCAGCAGCAGCATTAGGAGCCCATATATTTCCTGAAAAACACATTGGAGTTGGCAGCAGCATAAGTAGCCCATAAATTGCCTGAAAGACACACCCTGGAGTTGGCAGCAGCATAAGGAGCGCATATACTGCCTGAAAGACACACCCTGGCGTTGGCAGCAGCATTAGGAGCTATATATTGCCTGAAAGACACACCCTGAAGTTGGCAGCAGCATAAGGAGCCCCTATATTGCCTGAAAGACACATTGGAGTTGGCAGCAGCATTAGGAGCCCATATATTGCCTGAAAAACACATTGGAGTTGGCAGCAGCATTAGGAGCCCATATATTGCCTGAAAAACACATTGGAGTTGGCAGCAGCATTAGGAGCCCATATATTGCCTGAAAAACACATTGGAGTTGGCAGCAGCATAAGGAGCGCATATATTGCCTGAAAGACACACCCTGGAGTTGGCAGCAGCATTAGGAGCTATATATTGCCTGAAAGACACACCCTGAAGTTGGCAGCAGCATAAGGAGCCCCTATATTGCCTGAAAGACACATTGGAGTTGGCAGCAGCATTAGGAGCCCATATATTGCCTGAAAGACACATTGGAGTTGGCAGCAGCATTAGGAGCCCATATATTGCCTGAAAAACACATTGGAGTTGGCAGCAGCATAAGGAGCCCATATATTGCCTGAAAGACACACCCTGGAGTTGGCAGCAGCAGCATTAGGAGCCCCTATATTGCCTAAAAGACACACCCTGGAGTTGGCAGCAGCATAAGCAGCGCATATATTGCCTGAAAAACACATTGGAGTTGGCAGCAGCATAAGGAGCCCATATATTGCATATATTGCCTGAAAAACACATTGGAGTTAGCAGCAGCATAAGTAGCCGATAAATTGCCTGAAAGACACACCCTGGAGTTGGCAGCAGCATAAGGAGCACATATATTGCCTGAAAGACATACCTTGGGGTTGGCAGCAGCATAAGGAGCCCATATATTGCCTGAAAGACACATTGCAGTTGGCAGCAGCATTAGGAGCCCATATATTGCCTGAAAGACACACCCTGGAGTTGGCAGCAGCATTAGGAGCCCATACATTGCCTGGAAAACACATTGTAGTTGGCAGCAGCATAAGGAGCCCATATATTACCTGAAAAACACATTGGAGTTGGCAGCAACATGAAGAGAACATATTCAGATTTTGGGCACATATATCTTATCCTAAGAATATTAATAAAAATTCAGATTAACGTAAAGCATTTCCTCAATAATTACTTGTGGTCTGATGTGGAGGAAAGTCTGTAACTGGGGAGCAGCTCCTTAAATCTGTTTTGCAATATCCATATTTCTGAAGTGTTGGTCTGGCACCATGATCAATCTACTCTGATGCATCAGGCATTGGTGGGTGGAAATCTTGGCTGATCCATGCCCGATTCATTTTCACGCAGGCCAGTCTCTCAAAAAAACTTTTTTCAAGCGCACTGGAGCACATTGAACTGCCCTTATCAGAGCATCACATACGCACATCTAATAGTTTTACCACTTTGTTCCTGTTAAAGTCTTCAGGGCCTAGTTACTACTTAGTGAAAGGTCATAGATAGTTACGCACCTGCTGCTGTTATCGACAAATCCTGTTTTAACCCTTTAAGTGCCAGCCTACCTAGATTTTTTGTCACACTCTGTTGCCAGACTACTTTTCACGTTTTTGTGCTACACATGTTCAACCTTGATTTATGAAGGGATTTCCAGGGATTTTCCAGGAAAATTATATATACTTTTTTTTCAACAGAGCCTGAGCTTCAACATGAAATGTCTTGTTTGGCCTTTTTTTAGTGTATTCTCAATACTTTTGGGTAAAATATGTGCAAAAAAAAAATAATCTATATTTTACAATTTGTAGTGTTTTTTATAATAAAAAATGTAAGTTTGTTAATAAAATATTATTGCGTGTGAAAGCCCTATTTCTCCCGGTTACAACGGTACCACATATGTATTGGTATACACCCTTTCCTGCCCAGAAAACTCCCCCAAACTGAAACAGCAGTTTAGGAGATTTCAGATAGGATACAACTATGCAATATGATTGCATAGTTGTAAAGGTTTAATGCAAAAAAAAAAAATGGCATAGGGTCCCCCCTCCCGGGGGGGGGGGGGGGGGGGCTAACATCATTTTTTGGGGGAATTTTAAGGGTTAAAAACCCTTAAAATCCCACCAAAAAATGATGTAGCATCCCCCTTACCCAGCATTACCGACCCGGGCTAGCTATGGTGGCCCCTGGCCCTGCAGGCTACTAGCCCACATAGCCACTAAGTGGCCCGGGCCCTTCTGCCCCCCCCCCCTGGCCATTGGGGAGGCAGGTAATAGGGGGTTTTGGCAGTCTCATGGACCCCTTACCAGTTCACAAAGGGTTAAGTAAAAAAAAAGACACAGACACAAAATTCTTTACTTATTCTTTTTTCACTTATACTTACCTCTGATCCCGTGTCCTGCGCCGCTGCAGATGACAGTTGTCGGTAGTGATCCAAGCAGGGAGGGTGGGAGGCAGGGAGATCAGAGCCTCCCTGCCTCCCACCCTCCCTGCTCCGATCGCTACGGACAAGTGACAGATCAGAGCCCGGTGCCGGTGCCAAAGCGGGGGGCCTATTCCGGGCCCCCTCCTGAAGATCAGAGGCCCGGGGGCGGAAATCGAACAGGTGATCCTTGTAGAGAATCGCTGGCACTTTCACACAAGGGGTCAGGTAAGTCTGTATGTTTTTTACTTTTTTTTTATGGGGCTCTAAAGTCAGCTATGGGAGTCTCACGTAGCTAGCACTAGAAGGGTTAAGCGTAGTGTGGCGTTTTGTCCTCCCTCATTTACGCACTAAGTATGTCAGGCAGAGAAGTGCCAGGATGGGCACAGAGTAGTTGCAGAGGCCTAAATTCATCAAGCAGAGGTAGCAGCAGACTAGGGATGAGTGGCAGCAGGAGTCTCAGTGAGAGGCCTGATCTCCTGGTATCAGCTAGCGGTCGTGTCTTGACCAGCAACCCATCTGCCGTCATCGATTGGTTAACACGATCATCCACTTCATCAAGTGACATCTGACACCCCCAGTCAACTGTCGGTTAAATCTTATGCTTTGGGTTCAGCTCCACTATTCAGTGAGGACGATCTGATAGAGAAAAATCAGCAGCTACTGCCCAGCTAAGAAGTGGAGGAGACACTCGCCACTTCTTCCACTAGGCGGGCAAGTAGTGATAAGCAGAGTGGTGTGGGAGGTGGTGTTGTAAGCCTTTTGGCTTCTTAAGCAGACACTGTTGTGGAACCTGAGGAGGACATCAGTGAGTTTTGAGGGCACTTTTAAAGGCTTGGAGTGATGGAGAGTGACTGATTTAGCGGTCAGCATGGTGGCAGAAGGGGAAAGTCTGGAGGCAAATGTGCTTGGGGTAGACCACTTGCCAGGAGGTAGTGGAAGAGGGACCCTGGAATCGGCAGCGGTGGAAGCAGCAGTGAATCGGTGTGGACTCGGCGATGTGGCAGTTTTTCATCAAGCATCTGCAGGAGGTTAACATGGCTATATGAAAGATGTGTAGGCAGAAGGCGAAGTGTGGCCAGGGTCCCAATGTTGGCCCCACAGCCCTGCGTCAACATTTGCAGTGTCACCATAAAGCGGCCTGGGAGAGTTGGCTCCAAAGTGGTGGTCCAGCCTGCTGCATTACCCAGTGGCACGCCGCTCCCTGTTCCAGCCAGCCAAGGCTCCACCACCTCCTGTGTGTCATACCCATCCTCTGTCTCTCCAGATGCTCCTCCTCCTCCTAATCCTAGTCAGTCATTCCGCCAGCAATCCATTAGCAAAGCCATGTCCAAGAGACAACAGTATGTGCCCACTCGTCCAACGCGTAGAAGCCAAATGTGCTCCTGTATAAGTTGCTGGTGCTGCAGTCCCTCCCTTTTTAGGTGGTGGACCTTTCAGAGAACTGATGGCTTGTGCCAAGCCGAGGTGGAGAGTCCCAAGCTGTCATTTCTTTGCGAAGAAGGCAGTACCAGCCCTGTACAATTTTGTTGAACAGAAGGTGGGCCAGTCCTTTAGCCTGTCCGTGTGTAACTACAGTCAGAGACAATACATATCCTTTAAGGCCCACTGGGTGATTGTGGTTCCTGCGCAACCACAACAGCAACTTGGACAGGTCCCGCCGCTGTGGCCTCCAGTGCACTTGTCTATTTTAGTTCATGGATGTGCACTTGTTTTTTGCACTTAGGCACTTTTTGCTACTTTTTGCACCATTGCTAATTGTTTGTCAATTACATATTTTTGTTATTTGCACACATTAATAATAATAATAATAATAATAATAATAATAATAATAATAATAATAATAATAATAATAATTAAATACAAATTTGACACATTCATATATATATTAACTAATAATAACATATAAAATTTATCACATTTTTTTTTTTGGTTATTTTGATTTTTTTTTCCATTTTGTTTTTTTATTTAAATTTTTTTTTTTTAATTTGCTTTTTTTTTATATTTTGCATTTTTTTTTTAATTTTGATTTTTTTATGTATTTTGTTTTTTTTTAATTTTTTTATTTTGGTATTTTTTTTTTTTAATATTTTGTACTTTCAGTGCCCTTCCAGCCTACCATGTGTGCAGGACACGGCGGTTTCACGCTGTTCTTCACATGGTTTGCCTTGGCGAACGGAGTCACACTTGGGAGGAACTGCTAAAAATCATTAATCAATAAATGAAATCATGGCTTACTCCACAAAAACTGCAAATGAGAACCATGGTGACTGACAATAGGAAGATGTAAGATTTTGGTTCCTTGTGTTAACTTTAACAAGTCCTATTGAGCCATCCATTCCAGATACAATCTCAGCTATGAGAAATCCAGGAACAAGTATTGGGCCGAAAACAACAATCGATGAGTGGATTTAATTAAAATAGAGTGGGTTACATTACAGAAAAAGTAATCATACGAACGGTGTAACTATTATGTATAGTCAAGAGTTTTCTGAAGTCTTCCCCCATCTGCAAGACATCCTAACAACTTCAAGGAAACTTTGTCATGCACTTCAGCCACTCCTACACCGCCAAGCACGCCCTTCTTGAGCTACACCGTCAGAATGGTATCCCCCAACATAGTCTGATTTGGGATGTTTTCACCCGTTGGAATTCCACCCTCCATATGTTGGATCGACTGTACGAACAGAGAAAAGCCATCACGGATTTCTTGATGATCCAAGCGGATAGGGGGACTCCCCTGTGTAACTTCAATGTAAACCAGTGGCAGCTCATACGTGACACCTGCCGTTTGCTCAGGCCCTTTTAGGAAGCCACTTTATTAGTCAGTCGCCAGGACTACGGGATGAACAATGTTATTCCACTGCTTCATGTACTCCTACACATGTTGGAAACCATGGCTGGTCAGGGCACTGGAGACATGGCCCCTACATTTCACGGCCACATGAAGCCTGTGGGGGCTGAAGTGGAGGAGGAGGAGGAGTTGGTGGGGCTCAGCGAAGCACAGTTTAAGCTTGACAAAATGGCCATTTTTTCTAGTCATCTGACAAGAGGAGCAGCCAGAAGAGCTAGAGGGTTGTGAGGAAGGCGAGACAGAGGACCGAGACACACCGTGGCAGTATGCAGTGGAGATGGAGACAGGTACTCTTAAAAGACACGTGCTAGCATTTGGGATGCCCCCCGGTGAAAGGAAAATGGCTGCTTGCAAAATGCAAAAGGTAAGTAGCCAGTTACTCTTAAAAGCTCGAATCCGCTCGCATTAGACAAGCTCCTGCTCCGAGCTCGTTGATTGGATGAGCGACCGTGC
Source organism: Gastrophryne carolinensis (assembly GCA_027917425.1). Taxonomy (NCBI): domain Eukaryota; kingdom Metazoa; phylum Chordata; class Amphibia; order Anura; family Microhylidae; genus Gastrophryne; species Gastrophryne carolinensis. The sequence continues at coordinate 155,091,616 of CM051242.1, read as the reverse complement.
ATGCATCGCAAAACCGGGAAGAGGTGAGTTTGTTTGTGCTACCTGGGCGGTTTCACACTGTGGGGCACCTCCGATCTGGGTGCCTCAGGGGCAAGGACCAAAACCCAGGATATTCAAAATCCTGGGTTTTGGTCCACTTTAATGCTGCCTGATTTTGCCAGGCTCTGTTTTATGCGGAAAAGCAGCTGCTGCTGAGCTCACCCTATATGTAGGCAGCAGCTTTACTCAAGGCCAGGAAGGTCACACCCAACATAGCAACATAGATCCACATGAATATAAGAAACAACATGCTGATGAGTAAACAATTATAATACAAGTGCTTATTTTATCCCTTATTAATACACTCTACAGTGTTATTGTGTTATGTCACGCTTATGTAAACAGTTCTGTTAAGGATATATTTTCTGTTTGAGGGATCATCATTCATGCATATTTATGATCATGGTCGCCGGCTTCCTTGGCAAGCTGAACCATCCCATTGTTTACTTTCCGTCTCGAATCCCCTGCATGCGCCTTTCCTCTTTACATAAAAATGCTGTTTCTCTTAGCACAATTATAGCTTGCCACCACAGACGCCATTATCTGTCTAAAAGCCCATTCTGCACAATATTCAATGTTCGTCCCTAAAGTCGCATGTCTTCTTCCAGATGCTCCTTCTTGTAGAATTTTAGGAGATTATTCTTTGTTAGAGGGGCAGAGCGATGGATGTGTACTCTTTTTGATTCCCCCGTTGTCTGGCACTGGCTGTTGTTCGGTAAATTTCTTTTGGAAAGTAAATGCAGTGAAATGAATAGTGCGGCAGTTGCCATCTATTCATTTTGTGATGAAGGATGTTTGGAATTGGCACATTGGAAAGAAGGCCAAGAGAGACAAGTAAATCTTCCAAGATTAGTTTATAACATCGTAAAATGTGTTTTGAATCTGAATCTGACACAAATCAAGTTAAAAAAAAGTTAAAAAAACATTCAAATGATCAAAATATTTAAAATAATGAATATTTGAAATGAATCTCTAAGAGGCTGATTCACTACTAACAGCGGGTATTGCCAGATGAGCGTCTGTATAGCGGCGCTGTAATCTAGCACCTCGGTCGCTCTAGTAACCTGGCTGGCATTGATGAATATGATGCGTGTTGGGCGCTCTAACAACAGTATAACGATGCAGCGAGCAAGAGGTTGCGCCAGCTCAGCGCATCCACCAACCATATTTAACAAAACACTTGACACACACAGTGCAGCGCTGTAGCATAGAGCACCAGATGCTGTGGGATTAAAGTCTGTTTTGAACACATATACACCAGTAACAAAGCGAAAACACATGGAATTACATTGTTTTAACACTGTGACATTAACACTTTAGTGCCAGACCTGTAGTAACAATTCTGTATAAAAATATAAAAAGTCCCAAAAATTTACAAAAATTGTTTGTTTGCAGCCAGGAGAGGTCACACAATAATTTGAGCAAAAAAAAAAGAATTGCCAAACACTATTGGGTTGATTCAAAGAAACATGTAACAGCTTGGATTTGGCTCACGATCATCCTATTTTTCACGTCCGCTCGTGCGTTCGTATGAACTTGCGAGTGATTCAATAAGCAAATACGTTTCTATCCTAAAAGATACATCCGTTCGTATGATATCTCCCGAACTTGCCTCAGTCAGTTGCCAATCGTAAAAATCACGTTCATGTGCTCACCTGTTGCGGCGGCAGCCTGTTTTTTCTGCTGCTTCCATCGTCCACCTCTTCCAATTACTTGCGTTTGCCTCTGGTTTTCATTGGTTTTTGGCCTCTTAGATTCGTGCGTTCGTATGTTTATAAGATCTTGCGCATGCGCACCCTCAACCAGAAACTTACCTAAACCCCTTAGCGCTTGCATCCAACTTCATTTCTCGGTCCCTCAAACTTACCTAAACCTCTTAGCGCTTGCATCCAACTTCATTTCTCGGTCCCTCAAACTTACCTAAACCCTTTAGCGGCTGCATCCAACTTCATTTCTCGGTCCCTCAAACTTACCTAAACCCTTTAGCGGCTGCATCCAACTTCATTTCTCGGTCCCTCAAACTTACCTAAACCCCTTAGCGGCTGCATCCTTCTTCATTTCTCGGTCCCTCAAACTTACCTAAACCCCTTAGCGGCTGCATCCAACTTCATTTCTCGGTCCCTCAAACTTACCTAAACCCTTTAGCGGCTGCATCCAACTTCATTTCTCGGTCCCTCAAACTTACCTAAACCTCTTAGCGCTTGCATCCAACTTCATTTCTCGGTCCCTCAAACTTACCTAAACCCTTTAGCGGCTGCATCCAACTTCATTTCTCGGTCCCTCAAACTTACCTAAACCCTTTAGCGGCTGCATCCAACTTCATTTCTCGGTCCCTCAAACTTACCTAAACCCCTTAGCGGCTGCATCCTTCTTCATTTCTCGGTCCCTCAAACTTACCTAAACCCCTTAGCGGCTGCATCCAACTTCATTTCTCGGTCCCTCAAACTTACCTAAACCCTTTAGCGGCTGCATCCAACTTCATTTCTCGGTCCCTCAAACTTACCTAAACCCCTTAGCGGCTGCATCCTTCTTCATTTCTCGGTCCCTCAAACTTACCTAAACCCCTTAGCGGCTGCATCCAACTTTATTTCTCGGTCCCTCAAACTTACCTAAACCCCTTAGCGGCTGCATCCAACTTCATTTCTCGGTCCCTCAAACTTACCTAAACCCCTTAGCGGCTGCATCCTTCTTCATTTCTCGGTCCCTCAAACTTACCTAAACCCCTTAGCGCCTGCATCCCACTTCATTTCTCGGTCCCTCAAACTTACCTAAACCCCTTAGCGGCTGCATCCTTCTTCATTTCTCGGTCCCTCAAACTTACCTAAACCCCTTAGCGCTTGCATCCAACTTCATTTCTCGGTCCCTCAAACTTACCTAAACCTCTTAGCGCTTGCATCCAACTTCATTTCTCGGTCCCTCAAACTTACCTAAACCCTTTAGCGGCTGCATCCAACTTCATTTCTCGGTCCCTCAAACTTACCTAAACCCTTTAGCGGCTGCATCCAACTTCATTTCTCGGTCCCTCAAACTTACCTAAACCCCTTAGCGGCTGCATCCTTCTTCATTTCTCGGTCCCTCAAACTTACCTAAACCCCTTAGCGGCTGCATCCAACTTCATTTCTCGGTCCCTCAAACTTACCTAAACCCCTTAGCGGCTGCATCCAACTTCATTTCTCGGTCCCTCAAACTTACCTAAACCCCTTAGCGGCTGCATCCTTCTTCATTTCTCGGTCCCTCAAACTTACCTAAACCCCTTAGCGCTTGCATCCTTCTTCATTTCTCGGTCCCTAAAACTTACCTAAACCCCTTAGCGCCTGCATCCAACTTCATTTCTCGGTCCCTCAAACTTACCTAAACCCCTTAGCGCTTGCATCCTTCTTCATTTTTCGGTCCCTAAAACTTACCTAAACCCCTTAGCGCTTGCATCCAACTTCATGTTGACGACCCTAAAACTTACCCAAACCACATAATGTACATATGTCTATATGTTTATAAGCGTGTTTTTTCTGGTTTGTGTAATTGTTTTTGAGTGCGCATATTAGAAAAGACACATTTATGAAGGCTTAAAATATAATTTATTTAAAATATTTTGTTTGTTTGTTTCTTTTTTTTGTTAAAACATAGTAATTTTTTTTTTTTGGTTTGTTTTAAAACATTATAAAAGTTTTTTTTTTTTTTTTTTGGACAAACATATTAATTTTTTTTTTTTTGTTTTAAAACATAGGGTAATGTTTTAGTTTTTTTTTTGGTTTTTTAAAAACTATAAAATTTTAAACCATAAAAACATTTTAAAAACATTTAACCAAAGTAGCCAGGACCAAGGGCACTAATCATCCTCCTCTTCTTCATCTGTTGGCCCCAACGTCGCCTGTATGGCCAGCAGCTCGGCCACCAACTCCTTGATTCTTTTTTTTTTTTTCCTGCACGGTTTTTGGGATAATCCCTGTAAGCAATAGAGAAATAAACATAAATAGGAGTCCCAGACCGGTTTGTATGCTGGAAATAGATTTGGGGTTAATCAAATACATGTAAATGCATGACATATGTCATTCTTCCCAGGGATAAAGTTAATGCATTTTCCACAGGTAAGTCTTTAAACTCCTTAAACCGGACCTTCAACATTATTTAATGAAAACCAGTAACTATTCCCAAATGATTCTGCACCAGATCAAAGTACATTTGGGAGGTTTTTTGATTACAGCGCCGCCATCTGGACTCTGAAGCATAACACTTAATGAGGAGTGGAGAGTTGGATAAAGTACAGGGGAGTAGGTTACAGTGGTGCGTTGGGAATCCAGAGCATAGCTGGGTTGAGGGAAAGGTCATCACTCCCACAATGCATGGCAGCACCTTACTTTTTTCAATCTGTATCCCATGCTGCCTGTAAATATTGCGCATTCCATATTCCGCAATATTGGTTTTTTTCAGTCTAATAACATGCATTAGATGGCTGAAGGCTGTTTGTTCAATGTTTCAAATCTGTAGGTACAGTGTGTTGGCTAATTATTATGTTCTTAATACAAGTTAGGGTCCGCTTTAAGCTAACGAAGTGCCCACATGAAAGTGTGAACTACATCTTGGCTACGCCTTTAGTTATGTGTGTGTTATTAGCTAACAAAACATTAATATGAATAATGGCATGGAGACTTACGGAGTTGGTGGCCGACAGATGGCTGGTTGGGGCCAACAGGCTGCCCTTGGTCCTGGCTCTGCTGTGAAGAAGTCCCTGGAGAAACATGTGACATTTGGTTAGTACTTGTAGAGAGTCACTATTCCCAACATATCTGGCTCCCAGTCTGGCTGACATCACTCACCTTCGCCAGGATCGACTTCAAGCATCTCTGCTGCCTCCTCCTCCACTATCTCACCCGCTCCAGAAGCTTCTACAAATACATAATAAAGGATAACTTAGTTTTTGGCCTGCCATGTATATCTTTGTGCCTATACATGAAGAGTGACATACCAGAGCCTTCCCCATGCGTGGCCAGGTATGACTCCACGCCCACGCGGCTTGGCCCCTCCTCTGTGGTAAGGTCCAGGGGCTGGTCTGAGGAGGCCACAGAGGAGGGGTAGGTCCGTCGCCCGGGAGATCCACCACCTTCACTCACAGATGCAGAGTCATGCAGCACTGGTCGGCCTGTACGTCTCCGGGTGCGGCGAATTCTGAAATCCATTTCCAACACTACCAAAGAAAAGTCATTATAAATAAAGGCATAACTTATACATTTGGAACATATACCATGCAATTGCTTTGTACTTACTTGGGAAATGGATTCCAAAAAACCTCCGCACCCGGGGCATGTGCAGACGTTTCAGGTCCGACCAATGCTGCATTATCTGGGTGTGAGTGAAGGTGGTGCTGGTCACACGGTGTATCTCGGCGATGATCTCCCGGGCGATGTCCCTTTTCTCGCACACATTGGGCGCGAAGTCATACCGGCGCTGAAGCATGATCTGAAAAACATAATGGACACAGAGCTTTTACTTTTACACACAGACCCATATGTGTTGCATCACAAGTTGAGAATTTAATGTCATTAACACACACATTTAGAGTGGCAGCCATTTTTGGGGAGTGCCTTAAAGAGGACGTTGACTGTGAATGACAGTCTGGTCTTATGTTATATGTATCACACACCATGTACATACAGATAATAGCCAACATCAAGAATCAGCCCACCTGCATCTATGGCATGTTAGGATGGTTTAAACATCCAAGATGTAGCCTAATGCTTAGGCTTTTGGACCACGTGTGTGGCTTCCCGTTGTGTTTTTATGGCTTAGGAAAACAGTGTTCCTCAAACATCCGCATCAAGGTCCGAGACAGGCCAGGTTTGCCAGCTCGCCCCGCTACTCCACAGGTTAATTAACTGTTGCTAAGCCGGAGCAATTGGCCGAATTAGGACATCAGCATAGACAGTTGAAAACGTGGCCAGGCTCGGCCCTTGAGGATGAAGTGTGAGGAGCCAGTGATTAAACATTAAGAGACCCCAAACTAGTTCCAAACGCATCATTTACATTTAGGCCATCATTGACTATTAGATTAAAATGCACAGGCAGCCACTTACCAGCATGAGGATCTCTTCCTGTTGACGGGTGAAGATAGTGGGCGCCATCTTTATGCTTCTTCAAGGCAGCAGATAAGTGAAACCCCAGCGGTTTCCTGGTTCCGCTCGAACGTACGTTCGTACGAGCGCGTAGTCGTGCGCATAGGCGTCACACGCTGGGCTCATTATTTAAAGGTCCCTGCACCCAAAGCTCATTCTCTTTGAGCATTTGTGTAAGATGGCACCTAAAAAGCCTATCAGCAAGCGACCCCAGCAAAGCAAGACCGCGGAGGGCCCAACAACAAGGTCCCAGCAAGGTCGGCGAAAACTGAGAGGCAAGACTCCCACCTCGGCCCCACCAAGGGACCCTGGACCCTCAGGTACCAAAAAAAGGGGCCCCAAGCCCCGTGCCCCTGCAGCCAAAAAGCTGGCAACTGCAGCACCCACCACCTCTGCCCCCAGAAGAGGCAGCACAAGGGAGCCCACACCGGCCATGCCTTCAAGTAGGGCAGTTCGGCAACCCATGCCCCGCAGCAGGGCCCGAAGCCCATCCAGGGCCCGAACCCCATCCAGGGCACGAAGCCCAGCCAGAGGCCGCCGAACCCAATCCAGGGCCCGAACCCCATCCAGGGCACGAAGCCCAGCCAGAGGCCGCCGAACCCAATCCAGGGACCGAACCCCATCCAGGGCACGAAGCCCAGCCAGAGGCCGCCGAACCCAATCCAGGGCCCGAACCCCATCCAGGGCACGAAGCCCAGCCAGAGGCCGAAGAACCCCATCCAGGGCACGAAGCCCAGCCAGAGGCCGCAGAACCCAATCCAGGGCCCGAACCCCATCCAGGGCCCGAAGCCCAGCCAGAGGCCGAAGAACCCCATCCAGGGCACGAAGCCCAGCCAGAGGCCGCAGAACCCAATCCAGGGCCCGAACCCCATCCAGGGCCCGAAGCCCAGCCAGAGGCCGAAGAACCCCATCCAGGGCACGAAGCCCAGCCAGAGGCCGCCGAACCCAATCCAGGGCCAGAAGCCCCTACAGGGCCCGCCGAACCCCATCCAGGGCCAGAAGCCCCTACAGGGCCCGCAGAACCCCATCCAGGGCCAGAAGCCCCTACAGGGCCCGCCGAACCCAATCCAGGGCCAGAAGCCCCTACAGGGCCCGAAGAACCCCATCCAGGGCCAGAAGCCCCTACAGGGCCCGAAGAACCCCATCCAGGGCCAGAAGCCCCTACAGGGCCCGAAGAACCCCATCCAGGGCCAGAAGCCCCCGACCTGGCACCAGCCGGGAACAGAGCCCCCGACCTGGCACCAGCCGGGAACCTAGCCCCCCAAGAGGGCCCCGAATTGCAACCATGACCACATCTACACCTGGAAGTTCGGTGGCCAGCCACGCAAGAACACCCAGTCCCTTGGCCAGTCCAGTCCAGTCATTGGGAAGCCACCAATCCGGCCATTCCCCTACCCAGCCCCAGGCCATAATGTCACCACATGTGTCTGCACACATGGAGGAGCAGCCAAGCCAACCATCTGGCCGCACATTGCGCCGCGGCCAGTTGAGTGGGAGATTCTCCCATGACCAAAATATGGCATTGGCTAGTGGCCTTACATTATACTATGACGAGCTATATGGGAGCAAATCCAAACACACCACCAAGCAGCGCAAGATGGAATTGTTTGAAACCATCCTCCGACAAGTAAATGCAGCGGGGGAAGAGAGGAAAGATGTGTCCCAAATTCAGAAGAAAATCTCTGATCTGAAGTATGCTGTACGGCAAAAAGAAATTAAAAGGCATAATTACAGGTAAATAAATGTTTTCGCTAAATATAATGTTTAGGATGTACTGTATGCACCTTTTCTGAGTCCCAAACGATTTTCTCTTTTCAGCATGAAAACTGGAGGTGGCTTTCCATCTAAATTGGAGTTTACCCCTGCTGAGGAGATTGTGCTTGGACTTCTCCATCCGGTCGCGGTCGGTGGACATGCTGGTCTAAGGGACACAGACTCACCGACCCGTACCCACGGTGAGTACTCTTAAATCTGCATGTTTGCCTGTTTGCTAAATAATCTACAGTTCACTAGTAACAAGATAACGGGATGCCCCTATGGTTTGCCTTGCTTGGCCTCGCACTACTGTGGCTGTTTGTGTCCTCTTTTGGTCCCTGGGAATCACACATTTAGGCCCACAGCCATTATGGCAAAGATCAAATGTCCAATTGGATTGTTAAAGTCATGAAGTTTCTCAAGATAAGTGATATATTTGGAATCAATCACAAAACACACATCATTATGTATGGGTTGCCTTTTGGTTGTGTGAGTTGTGTTTGAGTTAACAATTTAATTAGCCACCCACAAACATATCTGACCTAGAGCAGCGAGACTCAACTGGCGGCCCGGGGTCCCAATGCGGACCTTGGCACCAGATTCCAGGACCCCTGGCCAGACAGCCCTGCACTCAGTTACTTCTGTGTTGACGTGCTCAGAGCTGCCCCCTTGATCGGCGATGTAGTGGTTGGTCTCCTGCCCAATGTGATGGCTCCCTGAAACATAGCATTGCAATATGAAGTACTGCACAGGAAGTGGCATTGCAAGGTACACAGTAACTTTGTAAAAATTTCTCTTGGCACAATCGTGTCCCGCTGCCCCTGCTCTGGCCCATCTGCCACAGTCCCCCCATGCCCCCCCCCCCCACATAAGCCCCATACATTTGTAACAGATTTGCTCCATCCATCCCATCACCATCAATACGTTAACTCCCCCCTTTAGCCATCCAATCCCTGTCCCCTCAGCTCTGGCCCATCCAGCCCAGCAAGGGCAAGCAGCCTTTATTAGTTGGCACTTTGAAATCTCCAGCCCCTCCACCAGTGTATTTATTTTTAACTAGACACCCCCTGCGTCAGCACCATGGCCAGACATTCACCTCTCACCACATACCTTGAAATGGGCCTTTACAACAATTGTTTGAGTACCACGGACCTAGCGAATGGTAGGCTAAATCACAAAATGTGCGTTGAAAGTTGTATGCTGACTGGGTACACTTCCTGACTTAGAACTGAGGTCAGTTAGCAGTTTTGGAGAGCCATTGCACCTATGTAAACTTGCGTGTGTTTGAACAAAGGTCACCATTGCTCTAGAGTTGAATAATATTACAAATAGAGCTATATTTGATTACCTATCCAAAAAAAGGTTATGTGTGTGTTTACGTGGTTTGTTTTTCTCTTCTTCAGCCCAGCATGATCCCTCAGCAAGGGTAAACTCACCCCCCAGTTTGGTTATGCCTACCAGGTCCGTACAGCATAGGAGCCCAGATCAGAGATTTCCGGTAAGTTAATTTAGTAGCATAAATACTACCAAGTGCTTAAGAATGTGTTAAACTGTTGGAATCCCAAATTTGGACGCCAACTTACACTTTTTTTTTTATATGTCCCTACAGACCCGCACACTCATGGAAGAGATCCAGGACATGGAGGAAGATGATGATGTCTCCGTGCAGGGCACGTCGGATGACCTCCCCCTGGGTCCCAATTTGGAACTGCTCCATAATGTTTCTCTGGCCAATCCTCAGCAGCAGAGTGAATCTCCATCCATTGTGCATGCACATGGGGAGACTGACACTACAGTCCCCAGTGTTCACTCTGCTGCTGAGGATTTGCAAAGCAGGCCGGTTGCTGTTGAGGGTACGACACCACGCGGCAGGGCACGCCCAAGAGCCAGGGTAATTGTGCGGCGGACTCCATTACGCCGCCCCACAATTTCCCAGGGGAGGCAGAGTGCCCTGCTTCAATTATGGACCCAACAAAGGGACTCTTATGACGCCCAGCTCGTTACAGAGCGTGAGCAAAGGCATGCCGACATGGTCAACATCCATACCAGTCTACAGGGCATCCTCGCGGAGTTGCGTACCCTCAACAGCAACGTGGCCAATGCAAGTAATGGCATCCAGTCAGCCATGGCTGAGATGACCAATATGCAGAGAAACATTGTGGAGCAGTTTCAAATTCACAATGCTGCCATGGCCCAGGCTAGGTCCCATTCACATGGACCTCCACCTGGACCTCCACCTGGGTATTATGGGCAGCCACCCTATTAAGCCATGGGTGTGTGGGACATCTTTTCTCTTAACCCCCACTGTATTTACTTGTCCTTTGAGGTTTCAAACAATCCATTTTGTGTTGCTCAGGCAGGTTGTGTTTTGTATTTGCTCCCATATAGCTCCTTAGAGTAATGCTTAAGGCCACTAGCCAATGCCATAGGTCTATGTGGAGTGTATCTGGCCACTTATGGCTTTAAATATGTATTTGGTTGGTGCTCCTCCTGTTTGCAGACATGTTTGTGTGACATTATGGCCATGCCCAAATATCCCTGGGCACAGGCAATATTAATGACTGGACTAGGCTGGCCTTTGGACTGGGTGTCCTTGTTTGGTTGTGCCACTCACTTCCAGGTGTAGATGTGCTCGATGTTTTTTTGGTAATGTTATCCATTTGTAACCACAGATGTATGTGGAATGTTTTCTGTTAAGCACTATAATTTATCCTTTTCAAAGTAAAAAAAAAACTTCACTTACAATACTTGTGGCGTTTTTAGTGGGAAGACATTTTAAACAGCTTGGGCTAAACCAGATAATTTGGGTTTGAAGAGGTGTAACAATGCAAAGCTAAAGCTAAGGAAACTACATGAAATACATTAGGCAACAATTAAGGTCTAAATGTTTTACTTAGAGGTAATGCCACATTACGGCAAAACAACATATGTAACAAAAAGGATAACACAGACACACAGAATGGTGAGACAGGGAAAAAAGTTAAGTAAAATGCTGGCTGATCAGGTTGGCTCGAACAGATTGGCCAGACTCACTGGGGGGCCCCACAAAATTCTCGACTTCATCCTCGACGGCTGAAGAGGGCAGGCTGTCCACATAACGTGGGACACGTTCCATGATGGCAAAATTGTGCAAAACAGCACATGCCATTATAATGTCGATCACTTTCTTGGGATCATATTGCAGGGCCCCCCCAGTATGGTCAAGGCAACGAAAACGTGTCTTCAGCAGACCAAAGGCCCTCTCCACAACAGCCCGGGTCTTGCGATGCGCACGGTTATACGCTTCCTGAGAGGCATCCTGGGGCCGCAGCACAGGCGTCATGAGCCAGGGTAGAAGTGGGTACCCGGAATCACCTTAAACAGAGAATTAAATGTAATCAAAATTAAAAAGGCAACACAACCAACACCAAAAATTTCACAGATATCATAATGATGTAAGGTAAAGTGTGCCAAAAAAAAAACAGGGCACATTAGGGCCCCAAAAAATTCCACTAAGGTATAACCTAAATAAAAATGGCACTTCTATATACCAATTAATTAACAAACATCTGCACGCCCAAGGGTATTTGGATTTTACATATATTTGTAGTTTTCAGACATGTTACAATTAGGATGCTGCTGAGGGCCTATCCACATTTATCTGGAAACTACAATGTATGCAGTTTAAGTCCACTTTGACATTTAAAGACCAATAGTACAAAAGGAGCCAAAGGTCAAAGATCCTTGGGTATAAACTCCAAACCAATATATTTAGGCACAAGGAACTTCCAGACATCCTAACTAAAGGGAAAACATTCTGAAGGCCAAAGCGAGGCAAGCATTTTTTTGGGAAGTTCCTAATATATGAGCCAAGAAAAAGGCAGTTGGACGCTTATGTAAAGAATTCAAAAACAAACATATCAACAAATACAAGATTAATGCCACATTTAATAACACACAAATAGGACACACTTACCAAGCAGCCATGCCCCCGAAAATTCACCTGCCTCAAATCTCCGAAACAACCCAGATCGCCTGAGGATATAGGAGTCGTGGGACGATCCTGGGTAGCCGGCAAGGACACTCATAAACCGCATATCCGGACCAACCACGGCCTGGACATTAAGGGAGTGTCCCATTTTACGATTCCTTAAGGCAAAAACATACAAAAAGGGTAATTGATATTTGACCCAAAATAATAAATTAACCACAAAACATGTCTGCACTCTATTGGGAAAGACTAATGAAAAGCCGAGATAAAGCAGCTACACAAATGAGGGATAAACAAATATGCTGCCGCAAAGGAAAACAGGTTACATGACACGTTGGGCAACATAATAACCAATCTCAATACCTATATATATACTCGTCGGCTGCCCTAGGTACGAGTGCCACATGTGTGCAGTCAATTGCACCAATAACGTTGGGCATGTCGGCCACATTATAAAACCCAAGCTTAATGGCGTTTCTGGCTCCCATATCATCAGGAAAATAAATATATTTTTGAGTTATGGCAGCCATGCCTTCCAAAAATTTAGACAGTGCGCGGCTCAGCGTAGGCTGTGACATCCCCACGGAGAGGGCACCCAGCCTCTGGAACGAGCCGTTCGCCAAAAATTGCAGGCAGCCAAGCATCTTGGTCATACCTGAAATTGCATGCCCCTTCCTTGTGGTGCGGGCTAACCATGGCCGCAGCTCACTATATAATTTATGGAGGGAAGCGCGATTAAGCCTGGTCAGCTCGAACAGCTCAACATCATTCATGCTATCGATGTTCATGAGACGACGCAGGGGCAATCTGCTCTCAGACATCTCGATCAACTCAATGCCAAAAAGCATAAGCCCTTGATGTGCCACAAACTCGCTCCGCTCCATCCTACTCCCGAGGCCAAATAGCTGCCGGCAAACATTTCGTAAAGCAGCTCTTTAATGGGCTTCCAAACAATTAGCAATCACCTCTCTGAATTGGGCGCAAGCCCATGTGAAGGACGTAAAAAATAGGATCGGACGCAAATAATACGATTTGGACGGGAAAAACACACGAACTAACGCAAATTATACGATTCTCGTACGAAATGCGTATGTTCATATACGTCTATGCGCGAACGATCGTGCGAATACGAAATGGGCAAAAAAACAAGAAAAAATGACAAACACCCACCCAAACTTACGATTCTCGATACGAAATCAATTAACTTTGGCTCTTTGAATCGAGGGGTATTTATACACAACTAATGAAACCCCATTGAAATGTATGGGAGAGCGACAGGTACTACATGGCGCTCCTGAACCTAGAGCGCCAGCGCTATACCCTGAGCCCCCTGGATTAATACATTGGACGCTATATGCCGCTGTTAGAGTTGCTCACTAGATTTGCTTTCTTAAATGTGGTTTTGCATACAGTGCCCGGTCTGAAATGTATTAAAATTAGGATTTGATCCTATACGAATTAGTTTGCACCCATCTAAAAGAAAATTATCGGGCAATTTGATCAGCAGAAAAAACAACACTCTAAGACTGTTCTGGGCTGCTCCAGTCTGGCATGGATTAGAATACCCCGGCATAGTAGTATTATTCGTGGTATCACCAAGCTACTCTGTTCTAAGCTTATAATTCTGAGTAGATTCACATACCTATAAATGTCACTCCATACATTTAAAAGACCCCAGAGTTGGCTGCTAGCCTGCTCCCAGGGCATCCTAAATCAGGTAGCCCACTGTGTGAACCCCCCCCCCCGGGGGTCGCTGGGAAACTAACCTTTACCAGCAGCTCCCTCAATGCTGTCTTCACCAGCGGACATATCCCCCTATTCCCTGAAGCTGTGGTTTGCTCCAGCGCCCAGCCATTCAGATAGGCTGGGGACGGGAGCACTCCCAATTCTACAGTAAAGTCGGGGGCGGTCAGCCAGTTCTCCACATCAGCTGACACTCTTATTATCAGCCAATCAGCGATCTCAAACGTAGTGTATTTGGGTGCAGCCCATATGGCACATACCTGTATGGGAGAGCATCAGCACAAGAGGATGGGTGAGCAGGGGGCAGGCATTTTTCCTCCTGCACTGAGCCCTATTTTGCATGGAAACTGCCCTGATCACATCTATACATACATATAAATGTCATTCAACACATTTAACCCTTCAAGTGTCAGCCTACCTAGATATTTTGTCACTCTCTGTTGCCAGACCATTTTTCGCTACTTTGCGCTATACATGTTTAACTGTGATTTTTGAAGGAATTTCCAGCGATTTCCCAAGAAAATTAAATATTTTTGAAGCAGTCTGGGCTTTAACGTAAAATGTCTTATTTTTGGTGTATTCTCATAATTTGAGTGAAATGTGCAAAAAATAAAAAAATAATGTTTTACATTTATAGTGTTTTTTGTAATAATAAATGTTTATGCAATTCATAGTGTGTGTAAAAGCCTCATTCCCCTCAGTTACAAAGGTACCACATACCATATTTTCGACCCTATAAGACGCACAATCCCCCCCCAAAAGTGTGTGTGTGTGGGGGGGGGGGAATGTCAGTGCAAGGCAAATGTAAAAAAGTATACTTACATTATGCGCCTGCTGTCCCCACCACCGCCTTTTGACTGGCATGCACTGAGACCCGATCAGCAGTGGCAGCGCCGGAAGACAGATAACGTCCCCGCTCTGGCTTCCAGCTCCGCCACTACCTCTTGGGCCAGAGCACACTGACACACGGGTGTTTGCCTATGGGAGGGCGGGAATGCCACACTGCGTATATAGGGAATGGGGTGGGGGGTGCCACACTGCCTATGGGAATAGGAGGGGGATGCCACACTACCTATGGGGAATGGGAGGGGGGAATGCCACATTGCCTATGGGAATGGGAGGGGGGATGTCACACTACCTATGGGGAATGGGAGGGGGGAATGCCACACCGCCTATGGGAATGGGAGGGGGGATGCCACAGTTTTCTGGACACAAACCCTTGAGTAATTCACTGGTTGCACAGCACAGCAATTAACAAAAAGTAAAAGAAAGCAACTAATTTTTCTATAATATCAATATGCAAACATTAAAAAACAAGCTAAATCTGAAAGTGCAAGGTCCATGAACAGAACAATACCCAAAATGCATAGGTACTTTTAACCCCTGATTTTCCTTCTTTTGTTTTTGTAACCCTCTGTTGACAGGTCATTTTTCACTATTTTGTGCTATGTATGTTTAACTGTGATTTTTGCAGGAGTTGGGACTTAGACATGAAATATCTTGTTTGTATTTATGTGCTTTCATAATAATTTTGTATAAAAATAAAAAAGTGTTTTTTAAATGTGTCACGTTTTTTACTTTATTTTATTTTTTTCAATAGAACCATATTGTGTGTGAAAGTCCTATTCCTCCTATTATGTGCAGTATTAAGAGATACATTTTTAAGGGTTAAACCCTTAAAAATGTTTCAAAAATGATGTGGGGTCCCCCCTAACCAAGCATAACCAGCTTGGAGTCCAACTTGGAGACCAGGGCACAGTGGCTAGCCTGGGTGGCCCCAGGTCCTGAAGGCTACAAGCCAACAAAAACCCCCTCACAGACAGCGGGCTTTGAGGAGGCCACAAAGGTTAATGGCAGGTCACCTGTTTGTCGCAGGTAACTTGACAGCCCCTCAAGGCTCTCATGGACCCCTTACCAGTTCACAAACAGTTAAATGTAAAAAAATCACACAGTCACCACTAAGCAAAATGTCATTTTAAAAAATAATTTTTTTCTTTTCTTTTTTCTACTGACCTCTGAACCTCTGTCCTGCGCCGGTCACTGTCCTACACTGGTCACTGACAGCCAGTAGTAATCGGTGGAAGCCGGGTGGGGGGGCAGAGGAGTCCCCTGTCCTTCCAGCTGCCCTGCAGCCATCACTACCGGGATCTGACGGGTAAAAGCAGCTTTGACACACAAGAGTGGGATGACGTCATCCCGATCTAAGTATAAATGCCTCCTCTGCGGCGACTGGCAGTGCTTTCAGAAGCCGGGGAGGCATGTTTCAGGCCCTCTCCTGTCAGTGGAAGAGCCTGGGAAAGGAGAATCAGAGGCTCCCCGGGTGAAAAGGAGACCAGCGCCAATACCACATGGAGATTAGTTTTTTTAAAAAAATTTTAAACTCGAAAAATGCCAGCGATGTGAAACTCACGTGGTTGGCACTTAACTGCTGGAGAGCTGCTAGGGTTAAACACCTATTTTGCTTATCTATCTAGTGGTATGAGTGAAATTTACTGCATCTGACTATGCCCAACTGAGAACATTTGTAAATATGGGACCTTGATGGCCAACATAATATGCAATATGTGGCACAGTGTGGCACAGATATGCCAAACCATTTTTTCCTGCTTTTAACACACACAATTGGAATGGCTCTACCCAGGTATGTAAAATTGTTGCCTGCAGGTAGAGATGAGTGAAATAATGCGGACAAATTGGCTTACTTCTTGGGATTTGCATCAATTGAATATTTTCCTGAAATAAAAAAAATCTCACATGCTGTATCGGTAGCCAGCTCTGTGATTGACGGGGGACGGTGAGAACTCTGAGGGGCCACATCATCGTAATGGCACTGTGAGGTCATGCTACTTCTAAGCCCCCATCCCAATTGGCAGGAGTAGAGCTTCTTAAATTTACCCACCTTTGGCAGGAAAAATTGAGGCAGCAGGCGGCGGTTGGAGGCTTCCTTCTCATGCCTGCAGAGCTCAAGATGGAGCTTACTGTCATGGTGGTTGAAACACACAGTACAAAATCAGCTCTGAATTGGATCAAACCCATTTCAAGTTGGCATCACGATTTAGGACAGCCCACCTTGGAAAGCCTATCTGTTCCCAAAATTCCATAATGCATCAGCAGAGCTCTTTTATGCAGAGAAGAGTTTCCATCCGGACCTATAGTCTTTAGACATTTAGACTGTAAGCTGGGTTTTGGTGCATTTTAAAAAGTGTTAGGAAACATGTAAACACAAAATGTAAAATGCTATTAAATAAAACAACCAGTAAATATATTAGTTCTTAAAGCAGATATACTAATTCTTATCATGCATGAAATACATGTCATTATATCTTTAGTTAAAATTATTAAATCTATTACTTTAAAATGTCTTCGCTTGTCAAAATTTGGTTTATGGTAACAATTGTTTTTTGTTTTCCTGTGCAGAATATTTTATGTAATTGAAATATAAAGCAGATCCAAGTTACTCTCTGTAGTACTTGGAATCGCTGCATTCCCCATAACCACTCAATGGAAAAATGGGGCACCCAATCCACTCTCCATCGCCACAGAGGTTTACTGGGCTACTGTGTGTTTTTTTCTTCACAGGCTGCCATGTTGTCCTGGTGGTGTGGCTGCAGATAACCCAGGAACACATAAGGGTATGTATCATGTCTGATTTTTGGGCTTCCAATGGGCCATCTAGTTTTTTATACAATTTTGTATACATCGGAAGTGGAGGTTAAAACAGCCCAATGGGACCGTCAGATCCCGTGGCACCCCCCCTCCTTCTGAGTAAGTCCGCAACCCCCAATCTCCCCTGCTAGCTTCACCTATAGCCAAGCCCCCGTCTGCCGGGATGCTCTATACACCTCACTGGGCACGGTTGCCCCAGGACTTCGTAGCACAAAGGATGCGGACTTACGGGGAGGAAGGCGGATGAACCCGGAACGAGACTGGGCGAGATCGGGTAAGCAGGCGTCATACACGACAGATCAGTCCAGACAAGCGCGGCACCAAGGATGAGACGGAAGAGTAGTCAAAGTCGAGCCAGGGGTCAAGCCGGGAGGTCACGGGTATGCAGTACAAGGGAGCAGGCAAATCACAGTCATAAACAGGCAATGGTCAGTCCAGGCGGCAATCACGGGATGGTCAATACACAGCAAGATCAATACGGGAAGTTCAGATACTGATAAACACACCCAGTAGCATGCTATCACAGGCAAGGAGTAAGTGTGGGGAAACAACCTTTATCTGATTGGAGCTAACTGGATTGGCTGGGGAATGTGGTGATTGGTGCAACTTGGGAACCTTTGGGCTGATTGCCCAGTTTAACTCTACAGGGCGTTTAGCCCTGGACGCTCTGGGCTCATTGGCCCACTAACTCAGGGCTCATTGGCCCACTAACTCAGAGCTCATTGGCCCTTAGTGACGCGGAGAGGGGGCATGCCCGCTCGGCCCCGCTCGCTCCGACGCCGCCTGACGGAGACGCGGCCGCTGAGCGGGAAGTGAGCCAGACAGCTGCTGGAGCCTGCGCCGCCTGCAGACCCCGCGGGACCGGCGAGAAGGTGAGTTGTTCGTGACACTACCCCCCATTCCCGAGGGGCCTCAGGACCCTTCCTAGGTTTGTCAGGATTGTCTCTATGGAATTTCTTAATCCTAGCCGGAATCCAACATCTCTCCTCAGGACCAAAACCCTTCCAATCTATTAAATACTGTAATGAATTCCGAACCAATGGAGAGTCGAGAATTTTGTTAACCTCGTACTCAGGTTCATCTTCCACCACGACCGGAGGGGGAGATGACACCTGAACATTCCTGGCGGCTTTTAACAGGGATACGTGAAATGTACTCAGAATTTTCATGGACGGGGGAAGCTTAACTTTAAAGGTAACATTGTTCAGTCTATGAATGATCGGAAAGGGACCAATATATTTAGGACCCAACTTCGCAGAGGGTTGTCAAAGAGCAATATTTCTAGTGGATACCCAAATCAAATCTCCCACCTGAAATGTTGGTTCTTGTGACCTATGTCGATCGGCGAAAAATGTATACCTAACCTAGGCTTTCCTAAGGTTTTCTTGTGCCTCAGACCAAACGTTCATTCTCTCTCGTAACCATTCCTCCAAGGTCGGCAGTTTGGAGGAAGGGCCAGAGAGAGAAGAGGCCTTGAGATTCTTGGCGTAATTAACGAAAAAAGGTGAAAACACGATTCGCTAGGCGCATTATTAAAGGCAAATTCCGCAAACTCAATAAATTCCGCCCACTGTTCTTGACGATCTGACACAAAGCAGCGCAGGTATTGCTCCAAACACTGATTCACCCTCTCAGTCTGCCCGTTAGGCTGGGGATGATAGGCTGAGGAAAGAGACACCTTAATAGCCAACCGCACACAAAACTCTTTCCAGAAGCGGGATACAAATTGAACCCCCCGATTCGAAACTATACGGAAAACGTGTTTAATGAATAGTTGCACCAGCTCCGGTGCTGATGGAAGCTTTGCCAGGGGAATAAAATGCGCCATTTTACTGAAGCGATCAACCACCATCCAGATTACAGTATTACCCTGAGACTGTGGCAGGTCGACAATGAAATCCATGGATATGTGGGTCCAAGGTTCTCCGGGAATCTCCAGTGGTTCTAACAACCCTGCTGGAGATCCATGGATTCCCTTATTACGGCCACATACAGAACATGCTTCAACAAAGGCGGTCACGTCGTGTCTGATGGTTGGCCACCATACATGGCGCTTGGCGAGAGCAAGTGTTTTCCGATACCCTAAGCGGTCTTGTAGAACGGAGAGACGCAAATGAGGTGGAACAAACTGACATCCAGGGGGTTTCCCCGGAGGAGCATCAACCTGATACGGGATTAACGAGCTACACAAATCTGGGAGAAGGGCACCGACTACACAACCTAAAGGTAAAATAGGTTCTGTGGGATCGAATGGATCCTTACATTCTCCAAAATTGCGTGATAAGGCGTCCGCTCTGGTATTCTTTGCTCCCGGCTTGAAGGTGATAATAAAATTGAAATGGGAGAAAAAGAGCACCCAGCGAGCCTGACGAGAGTTGAGCCTTTTGGCTGATTCAATATACTCTAAGTTTTTGTGATCGGTATATACAGTAACGGGATGCAGAGAGCCTTCCAGCCAATGTCGCCATTCTTCAAAGGCCAGTTTAATACCCAATAATTCCCTATTCCCAACATCATAATTTTGTTCAGCAGGAGAGAATTTTTGTGAAAAGAAGGCACAGGGATGTAATCTCTCAGGGTCACCTGAATACTGAGAGAGGACAGCACCCACGCCAAGTTCGGAGGCGTCTACTTCCAGGCGATTGATTTTGGGGTGGATCAAAACTGGAGCCGATGTAAACGTTTCTTTTAAAGTCTGAAAGGCTCTTATTGCTGAGGGAGGCCAAATCTCAACAAAAGCCCCCTTCCGAGTTAGGTCCGTTAAAGGGCCCACTATAGAAGAGAACCCCTTTATAAACCACCTATAGAAGTTGGCAAATCCTAGAAACCTCTGGAGCGCTTTTAGGGTTTTTGGTTGCTCCCACTTCAATACTGCGGACACCTTGGAGGGATCCATAACCAACCCATGCTTAGAAATCAGATACCCCAAAAATGGAACTTCGAAATTTTGGCATACAGACTGTTCTCCCGTAATCTTTGTAACACTGCCTTTACATGCTGGCGGTGTTCCAGCACCGAACGGGAGAAAATTAGGATATTGTCTAGATAGACCACCATAAATCGGCCCAAATAATCACGAAATATGTCGTTTACAAAATCTTGGAAGACAGCGGGAGCATTGCACAGACCAAAAGGCATAACCAAGTACTTGTAGTGCCCATCTTTTACATTAAAGGCTGTCATCCATTCCTCTCCCTGGCGTATGCGAATGAGGTTATATGCCTCTCTAAGATCAAGCTTTGAAAAAATCTGTGCCCCAGATACTTGGTTAAAGAGGTCGTCGATTAAAGGTAACGGATATCTATTCTTTACCGTGATCTTATTTAGTCCCCGATAATCGATACAGGGATGTAAACCACCGTCCTTCTTTTCGACAAAGAAGAACCCGGCGCCAGCAGGGGAGGTAGAGGGACGGATGAATCCTTTCTTAAGATTCTCCACAATGTATTCTTTCATGGCTGTCTCTTCTGAGCAGGTGAGATTTCATAGTACCTGGTAGCAGATTGATGGGACAATCGTAGGCCCTATGTAGAGGAAGAGAGTCAGCGGATTTTTCGGAGAAAACATCCGCCCGATCTGCATAGGCCGGAGGTAAACCCTCAAGAGAGACATGAGTCGATCTTAGGGCGGTACAAAATCAATGATCTAAGCAAAATGGACTCCATTTAACCAAGTCCCCAGATACCCAATTAACAACCGGGTTGTGGATTTTTAACCATGGAAGTCCTAGTACTATAGGAGAAACAGAACTCTCCAAGATAAAAAATTCTAGCTTCTCGGAATGGGAGGAACCCACCACTAATTTCAAAAAGGGGGTTTTATAGGAAACCAATCCCCCCACGATTGGTTTGTTATTGACAGCCAGGACACAAAGTGAATTTTCTAAGGGGATCAAAGGGATATTTAAAGTGGATGCAAGCCACCCCACTATCAATGAAGGCGGTGACAGACATCCTGGAAGGCCCCTATAGGTCATAGCGGGTAAAAGCAATCTATTTATATGAGGGAGTGGTACCTGATCGCCTAGATGAGTTCCCTCAACCAGATCTAGGCTCTGAAGTTTCCCGCTGCCGGGGCTTTGTTAGGGCAATTTTTGGCGAAATGGCCGGAATTTCCGCAATACAGGCATAGCCCTCGTGATCTGCATCTTATCTTCTAGCCTGGGAGAGGTTAGTCACGCCAAGTTGCATGGGCTCCTCGGGTGCCAAAGAAAAAGAGGCAGTCGAACCCCTAGGGCTGAATTCTTGACGAGGAGGACCCCACGGCTGGTCCTTAACTTTTTCCACACTTCTCTCCCTGAGCCGTCTATCCACTCTGATGGCTAGCTGCATGTATTCATCAAGACTCTTTGGCTGAGAGGAATTAACTAAAGTATCCTTGATACTTTCTGAAAGCCCGATTCTGAACTGACTGCACAGGGCTGGATCATCCCACTGGGAGTCGATGGCCCATCGACGGAACTCGGCGCTGTATTCTTCGGCCTACCGCTTCCCTTGTTTTAAACTCCGCAACTTAGAGTCTGCTGTAGAAGCCCGGTCTGGATCCGCATACAGGACCTCCATGGCAGAAAAGAAGGCGGAGACTGACTGCAAGGTCTCATCGGTAGGTGCCAGTCCAAAGGCCCAGGTCTGTGGGTCACCTTGAAAGAGCAAGATGACTAGGCCCACTCTTTGTGTCTCAGACCCAGAGGAGTTGGGCCGCAGGCGGAAGTAAAGCTCACAAGAATTCTTGAAGTTAGAGAACTTTGAACGTTCTTCCAAAAATTTCTCTGGAAGGGGAACCTTCGGCTCGACAGAGGAAACAGGTGCCAGTGGTGCAGGTAATTGGCGACTTTCTTGCGTAGCGACTCGTTGGGCTAGTTTATTGATGGAGGTGGCCATAGCCTACACCTGTTGCACAAGCTCTTCCCCCCGTGGGACACCCGCCTTCTGAGTCCGCAACCCCCAATCTCCGCTGCTAGCTTCACCTATAGTCAAGCCCCCGTCTGCCGGGACGCTTTGTACGCCTCACCGGGCACGGTTGCCCCCAGGACTTCGTAGCACAAAGGATACAGACTTACGGGGAGGAAGGCGGATGAACCCGGAACAAGACTGGGCAAGATCGGGTAAACAGGGGTCATACACAAGAGATCAGTTCAGACAAGCGCGGCACCAAGGATGAGACGGAAGAGTAGTCAAAGTCGAGCCAGGGGTCAAGCCGGGAGGTCACGGGTACGCAGTACAAGGGAGCAGGCAAATCGTAACAGGCAATGGTCGGTCCAGGCGGCTATCACGGGATGGTCAATACACAGCAAGATCAATAGATATGGATAAACACACCCAGCAGCACGCTATTACGGGCAAGGAGTAAGTGTGGGGAAATGACCTTTATCTGATGGGAGCTAACTGGATTGGCTGGGGAGGGGGAATGTGGTGATTGGTGCAACTTGGGAACCTTTAGGCTGATTGCCCAGTTTAACTCTACAGGGCGTTTAGCCCTGGACACTCTGGGCTCATTGGCCCACTAACTCAGGGCTCATTGGCCCTTAACAACCAGCCTCCGGCGGGCGCGCTGCCTGCATCGCCGCCGGAGGACGTAAGACAGCCATGCTCGCGCGTGAGAGCACGTGCTGTCAGTGAGGAGAAGCAGTGACGCGGAGGGGGGGACATTTTAGATTCAGACTGGCTTTCATTCTCATTAATCGTTAGTTAATTAAATAGCAAATATTTTAAAGCCAAACTCACCAGGCAAAGGGGCTGATGGATCAAATGGTTGTCCTTTGAGTGTGAGGGAATAACATCAACCTATGCCCTTCATTATAGATCTGAAGAACACTAGATCTATGCAATTGGGCATTGGGTTCTTTTACATACTTGGAGCCCAGAAGAGGATTTGGGTAATTTTGAAGGGGTATTTGCAAGCTCCCTGCCCACTTGATGGGTAGGGGGCTTGCCACCCCTTAGCCTTTAGTACAGGGATCCCTGGGACACTGTACATGTCTTCTACTCTTTACTGCAAAGTCTTTTTGGCAGTCAGCCTGGTAGTCTTTTGGTTGCTTGAAGTCTCTCCAGGGGTTAGCATCTGGATTACAGTCCACTGTCTTGACTTGTCTTCTCTTGTGTTTTTGCCTTGTCTTCTTACTTTCTGTATATTTGAGAGTAGTTTTTTAGGGGCTTCCTCCTTTATCCCAAGTAATAATAGTACTGCTGTGGGGGAGTGTCATTTATGCCTCAGAGGTGGAGACATGGCATGGGGAATCCTGGGAAAGCCTCACCTATGAAATATAAATGGCCACTGCAGCGCTTGCAGTTTGCTGGCTGGGAGCCAGCAAAGAAGCAGTGGGACCCTGTATATAGGGGCAGAAGGGTATACTATATTGTAGTATATGTGATTCAAGAATTAATTTAACTACTATGATATTCATGAATGTGTCTAAACAATTGCTATTGGTTGTTGTATTAACATCCTAGAATTGAATTTTGCCATGATCTTATCTACTGGCAGGGATAATGCTTTGTTAAGAATTATTTATAGATTTAGTTGTTTAACTTCAAATGTGCAGCAAAACATCCAATGCGTCGAAACCATTGACGCAAAACAAAAAAGTAATGTGACCACCAGCAACTATTGAGGCACTTGGGAGATTAACAGTCATACAATAAATGAGGAAGTTGTCTGACTTTACTATGGTTCCACTTAAAGAGGAACAACACACCCGATTTTTTAACTTTAAGAGGGGTTTCTCTCGGTGGGAGCATCCTGAATTGGGATGCCCTGCTGTGTGTATGCTCCTAGGTCACTCACCTTCCTGTCGCTCCCACAACACAGACTCGGGCGAGAATGAGCACACTGATTGGCTGAGCGGCCTGTTCAACCAATCAGTGTGCTCACTTTCAATAGGCCCCCTTTGGCTCTGCTGACAGCTAAGCCATCTGAGCAGTAAGCAGCCGAGCGGCGCCAAAGGGAGCTGAGTGCGCCGCTGGCTGCGTCCCCGCTGACCTACTAGCCGTCACCTGCTCGCACCACTCATCCAGAAGGGCCGGGATGCGGCCACACCGCAGATGCAGAAAAGGCGTCGGGACAAGGTGAATGAAACTGGACTTTAGGGGTTTTTACACAGCAGGGCATCCCAATTTGGAATGCCCCAAAGAATGGAACTCGGGTGGCCCTGAAGTCTTTTTGAATTCAGTGCCTCTGATGTTCCTCTTTAAGTGTTAATGCATTTTAAGGATAGCTTTATATGCTGTAAAGGGAAATGTATCTATGCCATGTATTTTGACAGTATTTTATCTGGAAGATTTATGAAATCTACTTCATGATATATTACTATTATTATTTACTATGTGATTTTATCTGGTAAACTGTAAGTAATAATAATGTTGTTGGCATCTTCACATTTCTCATGTGTGAAACTGGATTTTACATTGTGCAAAAGTTTTCTTGTATTTTAAGCATTTTTTATATAATGCTCTATGATATACTGTGTCTTATCTAAATAATGATTGAATGCATTTAGATGATATTTAGGCCCTTATTTATGAAGGAATAGCGACAGGTAGCGACTGGTGAGCGGCCGGTAATGACGGGCCCCGCCACGAGAACGCCGGCTCCCCACCACAATCACACATTTATCAAGCCAATCCTGCTTAGCGACTGAGATAGCGCCATATAGCCACTCATTCATCATTATTCCAGCTTCAGCCCACAGCGCCAGCGTCCGACCTTGAACAGCGCCAGGTATGACCTCTCGCTACATGGCGCTCTCCAATGCATTTCAATGGAACAAACTTTAAATATTCATAATTAATCGTTATTAATTGTTTTGTTTTGTTTTTTAAACGTGAAAAATTCTGTGACCACCTCTGCCATTTTAGATGTACAGAATTGATATTACAGGTCTGATATTAATGTATTCATATTACAAAATTATTTAAAAAACTTGTTTTTTTTGGTTTCCAAAAATATGGTTGTTTGTGGGTTAAAAAACTACTTTTAACCCATTGCCGCCAGTGCTCTGGGGTTTAAACATGCATTTTACAGCGCGAGAATTTATTGAGCGTGATTTGTTAATGAATATGGTGGGAGCCGGTCGCTAGGGCCAGTCGCTATCATGCGCTCCCATACAGTGCGGAACCTGTCAAATAGCGACTCCTCACCCAATATTCAACATTACGGCAAACCGACTGAGTCGCTATCAACTACCGAACAACGGCCAAGCACAGCGACTACTAGCGGGCGCTCTGAAAATTCCGCTACAGTCGCTCAACTGTCCCTATCTGCCGCTATTAATGAATCGGCCTCCCCGTCTAACAGAAGGTTAGGGCAAGTATAGGTACTAAGCAAAAGCTTAAGAGTTGAGTGAACTGGGAGGTATCACCCTGTGCCATTTATTATGATTTATTTAATGTAATATAAGTGCTATTTTATCTACAGTAAGTATTAAATCATACTTTTTTATGCTATTTCCTGAAAAGGTTGTCACATCAATATTCAACAGTTTTTTTTTTATCTGCAGTAGGGATTTAATATGATGTGACCTCACAAATATTAAAATTTCTTGTATCTACAGTATAAATGATTCATGTACATTAAGAGTAAGGTGATAACGTTAAATAATATATCTAAACATATAAAAACAGTCAGTATATTAGGTGTATTAAAGGAGCACTATCGCGAAATTGTGTAATGTTAAAAATCCATATAAACACGTCGGTTAATAAGGGGAGGGGTCACTCATACACCCGAATTGAATAAAACTCCCGCCAAGCTTGTGGTTTATTCTCACATGGTAGAAACAAAATCCGGGGGTGACAGGTTTAGTCTATGAGGGGTGACAGAGCCTTTTCCTTCCATTAAAATAAAAAAAACAAGCCTGGCTGGATATTTCTTGATGTCGGGTGTATAAGTGACCTGTTCTCCCGCCATCCTGCATATTTATATGGATTTTTATCATTGGTCCATTTTTTCGCAATAGTGCTCCTTTAAAGTGATTGGCAAGGCAAAAGTAAAAAAAATACATTTCATTAAATTACCTTGTAAAGTGTAGCTCCAGCGCTGTCATTCCTCTCATCTCTGCCTCCTAAGGAAATTTACATACTCACTCCCGGCTGTAACCCCACCCCACCGATGCGGGCCACCAATCATAGACCAGAACTAAGTCTTTAATGGCAAACTTAGCGCCGCCATGCTAGCAGCTCTAAACCCTATCTGGTCCCCTCCCTCCTCTCCTCATTCATTGTCAGCCACACTTAGCAGTGGCTCCACGTCTCCCTGACAGGCTGAACAGCCTCCTGCTATCACCCTATTCTGACCGCTGATTTACTTTTCTGCTCTCACCCTCTGAAGTATCTCCCAAAAATGTCAGCCGCTCTCGAGATTCACCTGGGTGCGATTTGGAGCAGCTGCAGCATTCGGGACAACAAAAAGGTGAGAGCAATGGGTGCAGAAGGTGAACCCAGGGGTGGCTGAATAGGGTCAGAGCGGGATGTTTTAAAAAAGAGAAACTTCATACCCCGGCAGGATTCACCGATGAAATGACAGCTTGAATGAGCAGCAAAGAGCGGATTCCCTAGCTGCCCGCCCATTCAAGCTACTTTTTGTTACTCATTCAAGCTGTCATTGCGCTGCACAGATGAGGAGGATGGCTGCACCGGCAGTGAAAGGCATCGCTGGATCCCTGGGGAGGTAAAACGTTTTTGTAGTCGTTTCCCCCCACGCCTCACCTTGTGGTATTTGGGGTGGGGGAAGGTATAAATTATGCCACACTGTCAGTCTTGTTATAGGACGATTGGAGGGGTGGATTTTGCCCAATGTTTTTAAACTGGGGCTGCATCAGCCGGTTGGCAGCGTGTAAGTGACGGTAAAGTAAACTGATTGTCTAGTGTCCTTTGGAGTCTTTAGTAAAGTCGACAAAGTGAACTTTAAGTGCACAAAGAATAATGTCTAAGGACACAAAGACTGATGAGCGGAACTTGGTGGTGTCTAGCACAGGAATAAGCAATCAGAGTCAATAGTGCAAAGGTTGGGCCAAGGAGATCTGGGAAACACAGCGCATTAGCAAGTCCAAAAGCCAGGGCTGATATATGTGGGTTTCAGCCAACCAAGTAGATTATCCATTCAAGCAAACTCACAGTAAAGAGGTAAAGTGAAGATAATTCCGGATGTTATAGGGGAGCATGAGATCAGGAGGTGAAGCAATAGCACCAAAAACTCACCAGCAATAACATAAAAAGCAACTCACTGGGGGGAAGTAATCTTCATGAAAATTGAAGCTGGGGCAGGTCAGTCACCCAATCCTATGCAGTGTGACCAGGGGCAGACTGGCCATGGTGAGACCCATGCAAATACCCAGTGGGCCGCACTGCTTGTGGGCAGTCTGGGCTGCTACCTTTACTAACACTCCCATCCAATCCTAGCTCCCCATTCCCTTCACCACTCTATCCCTTAACCACTTGTGGATATCCTTTTGGCACAACAAAATTCCATCAAAGTGGACTTCCCCTTTAATGTAACAAATATCATTGTGTTGAAAATGGCTGCTGTTGTATAGCATTTTAAGCTAGAAAAAAATTAACATAAGGCAACTGTAAATGGCAGCAGTGATTAAGTCATCATTAAAATTCATCCTTGATACACACATGTAACTTCAAGATAAATGAGTTGTCCTAAATTAATTAAAAGCAAGAAAAAATTGGAAAGCACAATCGAAGGTTAATTTCAGGATAAAGTCAGACTATTATTGGTGACAAAGGAAATGTCTAATTGCTAAGCTCTTACAGCGTTTCCATACTGACGGCTCTGCCTGTACATGGACCTTATTGACAGACAAATAACATGTTCCCGATTGATTGACTTACTGAACCAAGAAGGAAACAAAGCCATATTTTCCACATGACATAGCATTCCATCTCAAGAGTGTTGCCCTCAAAAGTAAAGTTAATTAAATGTAATTAATGAAGTTTAATTACTATTTGGAGTGGAAGGGTGACCAATGAGAGAAATGGAAAATCATTCGATCTATAACCAACACAGAAGGTTCATATGAGGGGAGAAAGGGCCTGTAAGAATATATTTAACTATTCTGCAGCCTCTAAACCTTTGGGTAATGCTGTGTGTCTGCTAGAACACTGTTTCTCAACCTGCGGTATGCATACTCCAGGGGGTGCAGAGGGTTGTTTGGGGGGATTGTTTGGGGTTGCACCAATAATTGGTCTGAATGGGTCTGGTATATTTTAACAGTAAAACATGATTCCTTCTTGATTTAAAATAGCTACAAGGTAGTGGCCTACTTATTTTGGTAAATGTATAGTCAATCCCTTCCTTGGGAGTACTGGAGCGGAGCAGCCCATCTACCAGCTTTTAGCTGGTATAGGCTGCGACAGGGGGATAGGCTGCGACAAGGGGCAGCCACAAGCTTCTGCCACACAGCCTGCTATGGGGGTGATCTGTCACACAGCCTGCTCTATGGGGGTGATCTGTCCCACAGCCTGCTATGGGAATATTGGGGGGGGGGGTTCTGCCACACAGCCTGCTATGGGGGTGATCTGTCACACAGCTTGCTATGGGAATAATGGGGGGGGGGGGATTCTGCCACACAGTCTGCTATGGGAATAATGGGGGGGGGATTCTGCCACATAGTCTGCTATGGGGGTGATCTGTCACACAGTCTGCTATGGGAATAATGGGGGGGGGGGGGATTCTGCCACACAGTCTGCTATGGGAATAATGGGGGGGGGGGGATTCTGCCACACAGTCTGCTATGGGAATAATGGGGGGGAGGATTCTGCCACACAGTCTGCTATGGGAATAATGGGGGGGGGGGATTGTGCCACACAGTCTGCTATGGGAATAATGGGGGGGGGGGATTCTGCCACACAGTCTGCTATGGTCTGCCACATAGTTTGCTATGGGGGTGATGAGGGGATTCTGTCACACAGTCTCCTATGGGGGTGATGAGGGGATTCTGTCACACAGTCTCCTATGGGGGTGATGAGGGGATTCTGTCACACAGTCTGCTATGGGGTGATGGAGGGGCTCTGTCATACAGTCTGCTATGGGAATAATGGGGGGCATTCTGTCACACAGTCTGCTATGGTGGCGATGAGGAGATTTTGTCACACAGTCTGCTATGAAAATCTTAAAGGAGCCACAGCACTCAACCCTGTTAGCTTGCAGATCAACCTACAATCTGTCTCTAAACTTGGTTAGAAACAGAGGCTCGGTCACACACATCTGCAGAAGTATGCTTAAGCTGCACCACCAGCAAGGTGCTCCTGTGGGGTGCAGTCCTAACTCTAATCTCTGAGAGCCCCATTTGGGACATACAATGCAATAGATAAATTGGGATCAGGCTTACCTGAGGTTGCCCTAAACCTCAAGTGCAAGCCATGGGGTGGAAGGGTCGAAGACCTTGCAATACAGCCTAGACCCCACACCCCATGTACTTGCACAAATTCAAAAGAAACAAACAAGAAACAGTCTGCTATGGGGGGTGTTCTGTCACACAGTCTGCTATGGGGGTGATGAGGGGATTCTGTCACACAGTCTGCTATGGGAACAATGGGGGGATTCTGTGACACAGTCTGCTATGCGGTGATGGGGGAAGCTTAGCCAAACAACCTTTTATGCGGGGAGGGGGTGTTCTGCCACGCAGCCTGCTATGGGGGTGTTCTGCCACAAAGTCTGCTATGGGGGTGTTCTGCCACAAAGCCTGCTATGAGGATGTTGAGCCACACAGCCTGCTATGGGGGTGTTCTGCCACGCAGCCTGCTATGGGGGTGTTCTGCCACAAAGCCTGCTATGGGGGTGTTCTGCCACAAAGTCTGCTATGGGGGTGTTCTGCCACAAAGCCTGCTATGGGGGTGTTCTGCCACAAAGTCTGCTATGGGGGTGTTCTGCCACAAAGCCTGCTATGGGGGTGTTCTGCCACACAGCCTGCTATGGGGGTGTTCTGCCACAAAGCCTGCTATGGGGGTGTTCTGCCACAAAGCCTGCTATGAGGATGTTCTGCCACACAACTTGCTATGGGGGTGTTCTGCCACAAAGCCTGCTATGAGGATGTTCTGCCACACAACCTGCTATGGGGGTATTCTGCCACAAAGCCTGCTATGGGGGTGTTCTGCCACAAAGCCTGCTATGAGGATGTTCTGCCACAAAGCCTGCTATGGGGGTGTTCTGCCACACAGCCTGCTATGGGGGTGTTCTGCCACAAAGCCTGCTATGGGGGTGTTCTGCCACACAGCCTGCTATGGGGGTGTTCTGCCACAAAGCCTGCTATGGGGGTGTTCTGCCACACAGCCTGCTATGGGGGTGTTCTGCCACAAAGTCTGCTATGGGGGGTGTTCTGCCACACAGCCTGCTATGGGGTGATCTGTCACACAGTCTGCTATGGGGGTGTTCTGCCACACAGCCTGCTATGGGGGTGTTCTGCCACACAGCCTGCTATGGGGGTGTTCTGCCACAAAGCCTGCTATGGGGGGTGTTCTGCCACAAAGCCTGCTATGGGGGGTGTTCTGCCACACAGCCTGCTATGGGGGTGTTCTGCAACAAAGCCTGCTATGGGGGTGTTCTGCCACAAAGTCTGCTATGGGGGTGTTCTGCCACAAAGCCTGCTATGGGGGTGTTCTGCCACACAGCCTGCTATGGGGGTGTTCTGCCACAAAGCCTGCTATGGGGGTGTTCTGCCACAAAGCCTGCTATGGGGGTGTTCTGCCACAAAGCCTGCTATGAGGATGTTCTGCCACAAAGCCTGCTATGGGGGTGTTCTGCCACAAAGCCTGCTATGGGGGTGTTCTGCCACAAAGCCTGCTATGAGGATGTTCTGCCACACAACCTGCTATGGGGGTGTTCTGCCACAAAGCCTGCTATGAGGATGTTCTGCCACACAACCTGCTATGGGGGTGTTCTGCCACAAAGCCTGCTATGGGGGTGTTCTGCCACAAAGCCTGCTATGAGGATGTTCTGCCACAAAGCCTGCTATGGGGGTGTTCTGCCACACAGCCTGCTATGGGGGTGTTCTGCCACAAAGCCTGCTATGGGGGTGTTCTGCCACACAGCCTGCTATGGGGGTGTTCTGCCACAAAGCCTGCTATGGGGGTGTTCTGCCACACAGCCTGCTATGGGGGTGTTCTGCCACAAAGTCTGCTATGAGGATGTTCTGCCACACAGCCTGCTATGGGGGTGTTCTGCAACAAAGCCTGCTATGGGGGTGTTCTGCCACAAAGCCTGCTATGGGGGTGTTCTGCCACAAAGCCTGCTATGGGGGTGTTCTGCCACAAAGCTTGCTATGAGGATGTTCTGCCACACAACCTGCTATGGGGGTGTTCTGCCACAAAGCCTGCTATGGGGGTGTTCTGCCACAAAGCCTGCTATTGGGGTGTTCTGCCACAAAGCCTGCTATGAGGATGTTCTGCCACACAACCTGCTATGGGGGTGTTCTGCCACAAAGCCTGCTATGGGGGTGTTCTGCCACAAAGCCTGCTATGAGGATGTTCTGCCACAAAGCCTGCTATGGGGGTGTTCTGCCACACAGCCTGCTATGGGGGTGTTCTGCCACAAAGCCTGCTATGGGGGTGTTCTGCCACACAGCCTGCTATGGGGGTGTTCTGCCACAAAGCCTGCTATGGGGGTGTTCTGCCACACAGCCTGCTATGGGGGTGTTCTGCCACAAAGTCTGCTATGGGGGGTGTTCTGCCACACAGCCTGCTATGGGGTGATCTGTCACACAGTCTGCTATGGGGGTGTTCTGCCACACAGCCTGCTATGGGGGTGTTCTGCCACACAGCCTGCTATGGGGGTGTTCTGCCACAAAGTCTGCTATGGGGGTGTT
Source organism: Gastrophryne carolinensis (assembly GCA_027917425.1). Classification (NCBI taxonomy): domain Eukaryota; kingdom Metazoa; phylum Chordata; class Amphibia; order Anura; family Microhylidae; genus Gastrophryne; species Gastrophryne carolinensis. Next base: position 155,059,530 of record CM051242.1, on the reverse strand, counting down.
CTGCCACAAAGCCTGCTATGGGGGTGTTCTGCCACAAAGCCTGCTATGGGGGGTGTTCTGCCACACAGCCTGCTATGGGGGTGTTCTGCAACAAAGCCTGCTATGGGGGTGTTCTGCCACAAAGCCTGCTATGGGGGTGTTCTGCCACACAGCCTGCTATTGGGGTGTTCTGCCACAAAGCCTGCTATGGGGGTGTTCTGCCACACAGCCTGCTATGGAGGTGTTCTGCCACACAGCCTGCTATTGGGGTGTTCTGCCACAAAGCCTGCTATGGGGGTGTTCTGCCACAAAGCCTGCTATGGGGGTGTTCTGCCACAAAGCCTGCTATGGGGGGTGTTCTGCCACACAGCCTGCTATGGGGGTGTTCTGCAACAAAGCCTGCTATGGGGGTGTTCTGCCACAAAGCCTGCTATGGGGGTGTTCTGCCACACAGCCTGCTATGGGGGTGTTCTGCCACAAAGCCTGCTATGGGGGTGTTCTGCCACACAGCCTACTATGGGGGTGTTCTGCAACAAAGCCTGCTATGGGGGTGTTCTGCCACACAGCCTGCTATTGGGGTGTTCTGCCACAAAGCCTGCTATGGGGGTGTTCTGCCACACAGCCTACTATGGGGGTGTTCTGCAACAAAGCCTGCTATGGGGGTGTTCTGCCACACAGCCTGCTATGGAGGTGTTCTGCCACACAGCCTGCTATGGGGGTGTTCTGCCACACAGCCTGCTATGGAGGTGTTCTGCCACACAGCCTGCTATGGGGGTGTTCTGCCACACAGCCTGCTATGGGGGTGTTCTGCCACACAGCCTGCTATGGGGGTGCTCTGCCACAAAGCCTGCTATGGGGGTGTTCTGCCACACAGCCTGCTATGGGGGTGTTCTGCCACAAAGCCTGCTATGGGGGTGTTCTGCCACACAGCCTGCTATGGGGGTGCTCTGCCACACAGCCTGCTATGGGGGTGTTCTGCCACACAGCCTGCTATGGAGGTGTTCTGCCACACAGCCTGCTATGGGGGTGTTCTGCCACACAGCCTGCTATGGGGGTGTTCTGTCACACAGTCTGCTATGGGGTGATCTGTCACACAGTCTGCTATGGGGTGATGGGGGGCTCTGTCACACTGTCTGTTATGAGAACAATGGGGGGATTCTGTCACACAGTCTGCTATGGGGTGACGGGGGACTCTTTCACACAGTCTGCTATGGGGTGATGGGGGGCTCTGTCTGTCACACAGTCTGTTACAGGAACAATGGGGGGGCTCTGTCACACAGTCTGCTATGGGGGTGTTCTGTCACACAGTCTGCTATGGGGTGATGGGGGATTCTGTCAAACAGCCTGCTATGGGGTGATGGGGGGCTCTGTGAAACAGCCTGCTGGGGGGGGGGGGGGTGTTCTGTCACACAGTCTCCTAAGAATATTCACACACTTAGAATAGTGTAATTTTTATAAATTCACATAGTAAATCAGGCCCTAATTCCTTTAAGGGGATGAATGGCCTGTCAGGTTACCTATTCCCCAATGTACAGTTAATTGAGCCCTCCCCCACCAGTCATACCCACATTTGTCATCCAAATTTACCAATCAGGATCTAGGTGTAAAGGTTTAGGAACCAAAAAAAATATACTCTCTATACATCCCATAGCATTAATGCAGTGCAGTTCCGCTGTTTTAAACTTTCTTATGACCAGTTGTGTGTTTCAGTTTTAAACCTAGACCTATATACCCCAACAGTTATGCACTGTTTATGTAAATTGTAATGTAAATGCAAATTCGAAATAAACAAAAAACTTTTAACACCCTAAATACCTAATAGTCAAACTGAGATGTCATGTCATAAGATTTTATGACAGAGCCTGTTTACATTGTCAGGTGCATAGACATAAAGGTTTTTACCTGATCCAACTCTGGAGAAGGCAACATACAACTGCCAAACACCTGCAGTGATTGGCTTGGACCTTGTTTATTGTCATTTCAAATGATAGCTTAACAGGAAACTGTAATAGTTTAAACGGCATTGTTTCATCTGAGTTAATCAGAGGAATTTCTGGAATAAAAACTTCTTCTCCAGCAGCACATCCACAGAAATGCCAACCAGACCCATTCCTGCAGGATGATTTTTCTCCAGTCATGCACGTCAAAATGACCATTTACCCCAGCTCAGCCAATTAACTGGGCTGAATAGGATTTCTGATTATCTAAATTCAGGTGTGTTGAGGTAAATGGTCATTGTGAAGTGCAGGACTGAAGAAAAATCACCCTGTGGGAATGGATCAGGTTGACATTCCTGCATCCGGTAAGGATGGTTGCCTCCAGCACATGGGGTTGACATGTTTTAAAGCGGACAAACATTCAAAAATTCAACCACACCAACACAACAAACAGTGCTTATATGCATCCCTCCCCCGGGCAATTTAGATTGCAGCACATAAAAATACATTTTTCAACTCCTGCTGGGGTCAATTTTAAAAACAAGAAGGCAGTTCGTGCATTTGCAGGCCACCTGCAAAAAGGAAGTGCTGCTGGGCTTGCTGTTACTGTGCATTGTCAGTTATGTCCGTTGGATAGTGGAGAGTGGAAGCTCCAAAATGGCTGCTACCATTCTTTTCCAAATGTGCCAGGCCATTGGTCCGGTTTAATGCACATCCTGGTTCCATTACACAGTTTTGGCGATCTAGATTCTGCATTAGAATAACTGTAGCGCCAACCTTTAGATCCAAGTGATGAGTTTGGATGGCCTCGACGTGGCTACCATGCTTTTACATTCATTGCAATCATTAACTAACAGTCCATGTTCTTAACAAGTGTTATCTAGGTTTTTCAATAGTATGAGTGTGCAGAGTGGGTTAACTTTCTTTGTTGCTTAGTGTGTGGTCACACCCCTCTAGCACCTCTTGACTGCTATATATTGACTGGATGAGCACATCCTATCTTTCTTTTTGCTCTTGCTCTCTCATATCCATATGCTTGCCTACTGCCAAAGCCTTCCTTGTATGTATGTATATACTTGTATGTATATAATGTATATACTTGAACTTATGGAATGTATATACTTGGGGATCAATAAACTGATTCTGATTTACATTCTTTGGATCTGCACATTTGTGGCTCTAGAGCTCCAGATGGACGCTAATTAAAGCAGTCCCTCACTCTGAGTAAGAGCATATCTTATATGTTTCCCACACCCTGTACATACAGATTGCTCACATTAAAAATCATCCTACCTGCATGAGCCTTTATACATCCAAGATGGCGACTCATGGAACATCAGGCAGCCTGCAATCAGGAAGTGCCTTCTGACTGTGCTGCTCTCCATTCTGGGATTGCTGACCTTTTCCTGACCCCAGCTCTGCTCTGTCTGAGCAAAGCACAGCTATAACCCGCCCCCTGTACTTTATCCCACTCTCCTCTCCTCAGTAAGTGTGATGCTTCTGAGTCAAGATTGCGGCGCCCGTATCCTAAAGTCCTTAACAAAGTTGCAGCCCAGTGGGGGAAAGAATAATAAATAAGTGACTAAAAACTTAAAATATATACATTTTAGATGCTGGGGAATCATTTTTTAAGGGTTTGGGCTTTTCAATAAATCATGGTGAAGGTCCGGTTTAACCACACCTGTATTCATTTTTATGGTCTTCCCCATCCCCCTCCTATCCTGTACATCTGGCAAAGACTGGACCTTCACTCTAACCTTCCCGGGCACCCAATGTACCTGCGCACCAAATTTGGGGTCAAATGGTTCAGGCGTTCGGGAGTCTATAGAGGACAGACAGACATTCATTTTCTTTATATAGATATATCATGCAAGCTTATTTACTACAGTAGTACAAGTGCTGAACCATTACCCGGTACAACGAGGTAAGATAATGATCCACTAGAAGCTATTGGTTCCTCCGCATTCAAATCTTTACCACTGATTGATTAGGTCAGAATCCCTTTTATTACTATACAGTCTTTGATGTATAGTGAGAAAATTGTTTATCTTGTTCAGCCCTGACATCATCTGAAATATTGTAGGAAAGTGCTGACACTGGCAAACTGAGCCACTCGCTGAAGCCCTTCCAGAAATATTGGCATATCAGAGGGAAAAAAATGGAGTATTTATTACCTCCAGCCTCACTCCAAGCCCTTTCAGGATCCATTTCTGGCACAGAAGAGAGAGCTCTCAGATTAGTTGATATTCATTTTAGAGCAGAAATGAATGCTGCAAATGCAAAGGGAAACTGCAAAATTTTCCACCCATCTTAGGTCTATGTTCGACCTTTTAGACTTATGGTTCTATTTGATCTCCAGGGACACGTCTCTCTCTACCACCATCATTTAAAGAGGAACATCAGACCTAAAATAAAAAGGGGCTGATTCCCCCTGTTCTGTCTTCCTACACGTTCATACAGTGTGCAATCCAACATTCAGCATAAACCATTCCTGTCTTCCAAATAAGAGGCCTGTTGTTTGCAGTTTAACAGGTTTATTATGTGATGGTGAAAAAGGGTTGTAGAAATATGTGGTAAAACTATAAGAATACAAGTGACAAAGTACAGAGTATAACATCTGTATGTATCATACATTACATACCAGTGAAGTACATGACAAAAAGGCTGCCTATGCGAAAGATTGCATGGCTAGCTAACAGTTTAACATCTACACATTAAACTCTCTGAGTAGTACAAATATCTGAACAGCTCTAGATATCATAATGCCCTAGTAACCGAGGTAAGTGACTCACCAGATATGCTGTTACACAGATGGTGGAGTTTTAGAAGAGAGAAATGTGATGGCAGCTCTGATCTGTGTCAGGAGACTAAAGACAGCCCACTTCTTCATCCCGGAATGCTTTGCAATCTCCCATAATACTTTTAGATCAGAAAAACATGTTATACAACTTAACACCACTTGATGGTGCTATAACCTCACTAAAGATATAATGACAGGGCAGAAAATAATTATACTGATTCTCTGCCCTGCTGGGCAGAACACTCCCCGTCTGGCATCAACCGATGCCACTACTAGGTCGTTCAGGTGAAAACAACAAAACTAGTTCCGCTACTGGCCTGAGGAATAACTTGCACTCGCCAAACTTCCACACTTTGACCTCGGCCTTGCGTACGTTCCCATCCTTGCTTGGGAATGTGTTGGTGATTAGGCCTAATGGCCACTCATTCCGGTGTGACTGGCTGTCTTTCATGAGCATGACATCCCCAGGTCTGATGTTCGGTTTGTTAGTTTGCCACTTCCTTCTTGATTGTAGGGTAGAAATATACTGTTTCCTCCACCTGTCCCAGAAGGCATTAGAAAGACTTTGCACCTGCCTCCATAGTCGTCTGTAGAGGTCTTTATCACTGAATTCTCCAAGAGGAGCACTCAGAGTGCTGGTCTTCTGCGTAAGTAACATGGCAGGAGTGAGGATGGTCAAATCTTCAGGGTCACTGGAAAGGGTAGTCAACGGTCTTGCGTTCATGATAGCTGAAACTTCTACCAAGAAGGTGGTCAAACTTTCATGTGTAAGTCTTGTACTCCCCATCTGCAAGAATCCAGGATTTTCCTTGCTATGCCTATCATCCTTTCCCAGACACCGCCCATATGAGAAGAATGAGGTGGATTAAATGTCCAGGTGCATCCTTGTTCGTTTAGGTATCTTTCGACATTGGTAGTGTCCAAGTTGGAAGTTCTTTCACTGCCCCGACAAAATTTGTGCCTCTGTCTGAACGAATATGCTTGACGGGCCCTCTGATTGCAATAAAACGTCGAAGTGCGTTTATGAAACTTGAAGTGTCCATAGATTCAACCACTTCTATATGGACAGCTCTGCTGGTCATACAAGTAAACATGACCACCCAGCATTTTGAGGTGGCATGACTACCTCTAGTGTGCCGTGTAGCCACTGACCAAGAACCAAATACATCCAGACCTACGTTGGTGAAAGGAGGATCTGTACTGAGCCTCTCAGTTGGAAGACTGGCCATCTTCGGGTTCTGGAACATGCCACGAAGTTTGCGACAGGTGACACAGTTGAAGATGAGCTTGCTCACACACCTCTTAGCTTCAACTATCCATAATCCAACAGCTCGTAGATTCCCTTCAGTAAACAATCGGCCTTGGTGTTTCACTTGGACATGATGGTGCCGCACGAGTTGTGACATGATGGCGTCCCGGAATTATTACAGGATATTTCTCTCCAAATTCAACTTTGGTTTCTTGAAGACGACCCCCTATTCTAAGCAACCCATTTTGATCAATGAAGGGATCAAGCTTCTTCAAAGCACTGTCCTTGGAGACTGTTTGACCTTTGCTGAGTTTGTCAATTTCTTTAGCATAACATTCATGTTGTATAGTGCGAACTATTATGTCTCTGGACTTTTCCACATTGGAAATGGTAAATGCATGTTTGCAGTGATGCCAACCTTTGCATGGCTTCTCACCCACAGGTAATGTTGACTGGTAAGACTGAGCTATATGAACTAGACAGGCTATAGCACGAGCAAGCGACATGGTGGACAGAGCCAGGTGGAGAAACTGATGAAACGGTGAGATTTGAGTTGGTGGTCCAAAGTGGTTGTATTTAGAACAGATACTTCAGGTCGGATTTCTTCATACACATCTGGGTCTACCAATTCAAACGAGTCAGATTCGATGTTGCAAAATGTTGAACGGTACAGGAATGCAGGACCCTTAAACCATGTAGTGTACTTAAGGTGGCTTGCTGCAACGGATCTAGTTGTGTGGTCTGTAGGATTATGATGTGTGGACACATAGTGCCACTGTTCAGGACTAGTGGATCTCCTGATTCTTAGCACCCGATTGCTGACATAGACGTAGAAGCGTCTCATTTATGTGCAAATGTATCCTAGGACTACCTTGCTGTCCATGTAGAACTCGACTTCCTCGATTTCCAGATTTAGTCCTGTTGTTATAAGTTCAGCTAACTCCACTGCAAGTACGGCAGCACAGAGTTCTAGTCTGGGTATTGTGTGCTCGCGGAGTGGCGACCGTTTGGTCTGGCTCAATACGAAACCCACATGGCATTGCTCTTTGACACCTATGGTCTTTAGGTATGCTACGGCTGCAATCGCCTTGACTGAAGCATCACAAAAGATAAATAGTTTTTGCATCTTGACCTCAGTTGATGGCACAGAAGCATACGGTCGTGCCACCTGAAGGCTGGACAAAGCTTTGAGAGACTTCCTCCATCCTATCCACAGGTCTTTTTTCTCCATGGAAAGCGTATCATCCCAATCAGTAATTTCTGTGGTGAAGTTTTTTAACATCATTTTACCTTGGATGGTAACAGGCACTACGAATCCCAGAGGATCATATAAACTCTTTATGGTAGACAGGACCCCTCTACGTGTGAAGGGCTTTTCTTCCTTGCTGGAAGGTGAATGTGTCTGCCTTTAAATCCCAGAGCAAACCAAGGCTTCTCTGCATGGGAAGGGAGTCTGTACTTAGATCCAAATCCTTTAGACCACTTGAGTGGTCTTGGGGTGAGAAGGCCTCCATTAGCTCCTGACTGTTGGAAGCAATTTTGTGCAACCTTAAATTCGATAGAGCAAGCAGTTCTTGAGCTCTCTTGAGGAGACTGATGGCTGTCTCATTTGTAGGTGTAGATTTCAAGCAGTCGTCCACATAGAAATCCTTTTCCACAAAAGACCTGACATCCGACCCATACTTGGCTTCACCTTCTCGGGCTGAATGTCTGAGACAGTATATAGCAACTGCAGGGGAAGGACTGTTCCCGAAAATGTGCACTCTCATTCAGTTTTCTACAATGTCCTCATTGGGGTCGTTGTTGCGGTACCAGAAGAACCTCAAGTAGTTTCTGTGTTCTTCCTTGACAAGGAAGCAGTGGAACATCTGTTGTATGTCAGCCATGAATGTTACGGAATCTCTGCGAAAGCGTAGAAGTACCTCGAGAAGTCTGTTGTTGAGGTCTGGACCAGACAGCAAGACTTCATTTAGTGAGACACCTTCGCACTTAGCGCTTGAGTCGAATACCATTTTCGCGTGGTTGTTTTGCAATATTCTTTCCATGAAGGTAAAAAAATGTTCTTTCATCTCTGAGTTTTTCCTCTGCGTATGACGGAGATAAATCGATTGTAGACAAGTTCTTTGTTGTTAGGTAAGCGTCGTCTCTGAGGTTTAAATGGCAAAGGTGCAATCTAGCTTTTTGACTTGTTTTTTTCTATTCCGTGATCCATGATATCCAAGAACAGCCTGTCCTCTATGGACATTGTGACCTTCTTTTCTTCTCTTGTCCTGTGACTGTGCACCCTAAGTGACCTTGCTCACCATCGCAGGTGTGATCTTCACTGGAAGGATCTACGTAAGGACAAAGAACGGGAGCACTGTGTGGCAATTCTTTTATCAGGAAACTACTTTGACATGGCTGAAATAGGGAAGGACGTCCATTTTCAAGTGTGTTGGTGAGCATACTGTTGACTGAGGTCAGCTTGTGTGCTCCTCCTAGACAGACATCTCCTATGATGACCCATCCTAGGTCTAGTCTCTGGGCGTATGGAGCGTTTTGAGGGCCGTTAATCTGTCCTCTAGCCTTGTGAACTCGTAATATGTATCTTCCAAGGAGTAGGAGTATTGAGGCTTCCGGGTCCAGTTCCGGTATCAGATGAGCTATACGCCTTAGGTGGGGGTGGTGTCCTGCTACCTCTGGTGCTGGTATCTCAGACCGGTTGTCAGGAATGTGGTTGCACTCCAGTATGGTTGGTAAAGACAAGCAGGTCTGACCATCTATGGACTCTACCTTGTACCCAGTTGCCTTCCTCCCCACCATCTCAACGGTACCTGCACATGTCCGTAAGGAGTAGGGAGAACCAGGCCCTACGATGTTGAATGTGTCGAAGAAGGGGGCTTCAGCTAAAGACCTGTTGCTTCGATCATCTAAGATTGCATACATCTTGAGCGCCTTATCTCGCTGACGGGCTGGATAAACTCTGACAAAGCAGATTTTTGAGCAAGACTTCCCTCCTGCGAGTCCTTTACAGATTTCTGTACACTGAGAGGTGACTACTGCAGTGTCTGTGTCAGTGTCTATCTGCTTTCTGTCATGCTCCTCTGCTTGGGATGATACCTGAGAGGGTGGTCAAGGATGTAAAGCCGTGTTGTGTCCTGTGCTACCACATTCTGTGCATGTCACACAGACCTTACAGTTCCTGGCGAAGTGCGCTGTTGTAGTGCAGCACTTGAAGCAGATGTTGTTCTCTTTAAGGAATTCCTTGTGGTCCTCTAAAGACTTCTCCCTAAAGGCTCTGCATTTCAGTAGAGAGTGTGGCTTCTTGTGCAGGGGGCATTGTTTAGTAAGGTCTTCAGGTTTGTTTCCTTCTTGAGAAGACCTAAATGACCTGTAAGGAGAATCTGTGGAGGCAACGTTAGTCTTATGTACTGCCACTGGTGTTTTATGGGGCTTGATACCAGGGGTAGTGGGACGTGACAATGTAAAGTTAAAACTGGGATCATTTCTGATCTTTGCCTGTTGAGCAACAAAGTCTACAAACATCCTGAAGGGGGGAAAAGGTACATTGTGAACCTGTTTATAACAAGAACCATGTGTGATCCACTTCTCCTGTAGGTTATAAGGGAGTTTTTGGATGATGGGATTAACACCTCTGGCAGTGTTCAGGAATTCTAGCCCTGGGAGATCACCTTCTGCCTGAGCAAACTGTACCTCTGTTAACAAGTCACTGAGTTCTCTGAGCTTTTGGTAACTCCTACCCATTATTTTGGGAAAACTTTCAATTCTCTTATATGAAGCATTTTCTATAGCTTCTATTGACCCATAACATTCATCAAGTCTTTCCCACACCATCTTTAGGCCTTTGCCCGGAGAGTTTATGTTAATGTCTCTGATTCTTCTGGCGTGTTCAGCAGACTCACTTCCAAGCCATTTTACCAAGAGATCTAACTCCTCACTGCAGGAAAGATCTAAGTCCCTTACAGCGTTCTGGAAGGAGGCACGCAATGACCTGTAGTTTTTAGGGCGATCGGTGAACTTTATAAGTCCTTTAGTAACCAGTTCCCGTTTAGCAAAGAACTTAGCAAAGTCCATGGCAGCCTGGTTAGTGCCAGTAATATCTGGTATGCTGTTGTTATGCTGTGTGTGTGGTGTATCACCATAACTTTTTAGGAGTTTTTGGCATAGGGAAGTCTGCATAATACTGGGGTGTCCCTTTAAGTCGGAGTGAAGGTTGCAGCTTCCGTTCTGTAAAGTGGCAGTTGTGATCAGGATCACTTTGTCGCATACCGTCTTGCTCGAGGTGCTGTGATGTAAGGTAGGGGCTTTGGTGCTCTATATAAGCTGGCTGATATACGGGATCATAGTTGTCATATGTCTTGGGATGCCGGTGAGCGTATTCTGCAATGCGATGTGCTGGATCCTGTTGATCTAAGTCTGCTTCGAGTACTTGGCTGTGTTTTTCAGATTCAGATAACTCTGCAGCTTCTAGGAACCCGGCTATTGCAGCTGCTGCTTCTTTCTGTGCTGCAAATTTTTCCAGTGAAGCTTGCAGGCATGCTGTCTCTTGCTTTAGCTGCATCTCCTGTTCAGCGAAGAAAGCCTTTTCTTTTGCGGCATCAGCTTCTGCGCGGGCGAGAGCAGCCATTTCTTTTATGGAGGACTTGCTAGAGCTGCTTGCTTGTGACCTTGTCCCAAATGTTGATGCCTTGCTAGTAGACATGGCGTACCTGTTGCTGGCTGCTTAATGTCTCTGTGCAGACACAGTCTAGGTGAGAACAGACTTTGGCGTGGATTGGATCGTGCTGCGCTTGCTGGGGGCTGCACTCTCGCTTCTAGTGACTGTATGGCAGCCGCTGCAATCGCATGACCGCGCGGATGGGGGCAGCTCCGAGTAGTCAGATCCACTATCGCTGGTAACTAGCATCTGTTTTACTGTTCTGTCTTCTTACACGTTCATACAGTGTGCAATCCAAGGCTGCCTATGCAAAAGATTGCATGGCTAGCTAACAGTTTAACATCTACACATTAAACTCTCTGAGTAGTACAAATATCTGAACAGCTCTAGATATCATAATGCCTTAGTAACCAAGGTAAGTGACTCACCAGATATGCTGTTACACAGATGGTGGAGTTTTAGAAGAGAGAAATGTGATGGCAGCTCTGTTCTGTGCCAGAAGACTAAAGACAGCCCACTTCTTCATCCCAGAATGCTTTGCAATCTCCCATAATACTTTTAGATCAGAAAAACATGTTATACAACTTTACACCACTAGATGGGTCTATAACCTCACTAAAGATATAATGACAGGGCAGAAATTAGATATACTGATTCTCTACCCTGCTGGGCAGAACACCCCCCCCCCCCATAGGCCCCTATTTACCCTGTGGATGGCACATATCCGGCTGCTTCAGGGCCTGATCTTCACCCTGCCACCCACGATAACTAACAAGCATGGCTTTAATCGTGCTCTTCAATGTCCCACGCCGATCTCACAGCTCCGCAAAGTCCTGCAGGATTTCAGGCAGCTCCATTGCATCCCATTAATGGGCACTGTGCAGGCGTAGGATCGGGGGCTACGTGCAGTGCCTAATGAGATGCAAAATGGCGCCGCCTGTCGGGGGTGTCTCCTGGAATCCGAGGGACCCAGAAGATGGAACATGGATATAAATTGCCCTGGGGTGTGATGCATGTAAGCACTGTTTGTTGTGGTCCACTTTAAGGCCCCAGCTCCAGTTTCTATGAAGATTGCCTGTCCCCCAGTAAGTTGTATTTTATGTTATTGGCCAAATGAGGCTTAGCACAGGGGGAGGATGGGGTGTAACAAAATGCTTGGACTTCCACTTTAGGAAGCCATGCCGCTGGCCAAATATCAATACACTCAAGCTTTCCTCTTACCTACCTCCTAGGGCTATTACCTACTCTGGCACTGGCCATATCCAATATGGCCGCCATTAGCACATGTGCAAAAGACAGATGCTGGCATCCCTAACATGGCTACCAATGGGTCTAGTCATGTGCCGTCCTTTCCTCTACTAATGATGGCTTCACATATATTGTGGCCACTCGCATATTCCCGCTCTTAGCTGACAAATCCTCCATTTCTGTTTAGCTCCTCATCTTTTTACAGGTACCTATTAAGTTTAAAAAAGGTCCCCTACCCTTACCCCTAAGGGAGGTAGCTAACTTTTGATTACTTTTAACCCTATATTACGTTTCAGAGAGGATCACAGTCCTTTTGGTCCTACATGAGGTGTTTTATTATTTTTTCTCATTTAACTGTCCTCCTGTTAATCACATTTTACATTGTAGGGGCCCTAAATCTTTCTCTAGACTTAATATTTTTGCAATCCAAGATGGTTTCACGCTACCCGTCCGTGCTCAAGTTTCCATGTCTCATATCAGGAAAAGAAAAATTGAAAGACCAAGATCAAACCAGTGGCTGGTCATAGCTTAGGGCAGTAAATCCAGAGACAGAAGAAAGCTTAACTGCGAGGCACGGGGAACCAAAGCGGCCGGCACGGGAGGAATACATTTGTGGCACATCTAATATGCCGCTTAATATTCTGATGCTGATAAAACATATTGATTCTGGCTCTTCCAGCATGCTCTGTTCAGTCACTCCCTTGCTGTACAATAGATTTTTTTAACTAGTTAAGTACTGGGCAGAACTAAAATAAAATAACAGGTAACTGTTAAGAGTTTTCATGTTATCTGCAATTGCATTATGAATCCTGGTCAGCCGAGTGCGTCTGCATTCTCCACCCAATTTCAGATATAAAGAGATCATGTTGGGATGTCCTGGGGCAATGGCCTGTCCATCGCCCCATCCGGCTTATTATTGGGGTAGATTAGGCAGAAGTAATGTACTCCTGTAAGAGTTAGACTGAAAGCGGGGCACAGTGGTGTAAAAAGACAGACAGAAGAGGAGCACACCCCAACCACAACCACTCACTGCCCTGAAGCAGGATGGGAACTAAAGAACCCAGATATAGGAAGACTAATCAGGGAGCACAGTTAGGAAAGCAGAGACTAATTATCAGATTTTGGGTGGGCACAGACTAAGGGACCAAGCTTTGGTGTCACGGATGGATCATTCACGCTGATTTTGGGGACAGGTTGGGTGGAAAAGAGGAAAAATAAATGCATATTGGGGACACAGATAAACTATGGACCTATTTTGGGGAGAAGTACCAAGAGACAAGGGTAGTGGCCTTCAGAAAACAGTGCACAGTGGTATACATAGACAAAGGTAGAGGAGCCACAACCACCCACTTGCTACTCACTGAAGCAGGGTGGGGGCTACAGGGCCCATATACAGGGGGAATAGTTTGGATAGTTCTGGATTTGTTAGGCACAATTTGAGTAGCAGAGATAACTTACAGACACTGCTTGAAAGGCACATGTAGCCCTCACACACGGGGTGTTTGGTGAGGACGGCAGGATCTTCTGGGCCCAGGGTGCTCTAAGTGTGTCTGAATAGGTAAGGGGTTAAGGTACAGTTGCAGGGTAGGTTAGCACTAACTGTTGCTGCTTGAAAGGATGAGCACTCGTCCAGTAGATGAAAGCAGAGTTTCTCTTTATTTAATCCACAGGCAAACAGCAAACATGGCACAGGTACAATACATCCATCCAGTTACATCTCTGGGTTGTGTCCATAATCACAGGTACAATTAAGAATGCATTGCTTCCCCTGGAGGATTCTCCCCTTGCTGGATCTCTCCCTTCTCTCTGTCAGAGTCTGTATTTACTCCTGCTCCTTTACAATTCAAGAATGGTTAATAACAAGTGGCTTTAGAATTGGGGACATCTGATCAGCTGCTCTCTAAACCCTCTAACCAATCACTAACCTTCTAGTTTAAACTATGTTTCCACTCAGCATCCTGGTATGACTAATAACCCTTTATACCTCACCTTATAGAACAATCTCCATTAAAGCCTGAGGCCTAATGCTTGTCTATAGCCTAATCCCACTACTGTCATCTTGAGTTTAAATAAGGGTGATGCACTGTCTATGCACTTTCATGGTTAGAAACCAAAAAAGGGATTACTGTCTTATTAACTCTATATATATAGTTTCTTCTTAGCTGACTGGCATGTCCCTTTTTATACCCAGGCCCCTACACACAGATTTATTTAGGGCACAGTACAACATATGTATTACCACTAAGCAATTTTCGCCTTGGTGTGCTCACACACTGTGACATATAAGGGTCGTTTCAGCACCAGGTGAGAAAACTCCTCCTACTACTTTTTAGGAGAGAGAACTACCATTCAGTTTTTTTGTCTGCCTTGGCACTGATTCAGCATCAGGTGAACATTTACATCTTGTAGCTGAATCGCTTGCAAGGTAGACGACGAAAATGAATGGTTTACTCACCAAAAAGTAGGAGAGTTTTCTCACCTGGTGCTGAATCAACCCTATAATAAAGACTTCTGTGTGTCCCTCTCTGTGTCCCAGTGTTCTTAGTGAGACAGTGGGACACAATTTGCCAAAGCAGGACTGTCCTGCCCTTTTCGGGCCGTTTGGTCAGTTTACCTATGTGCTGACCTTTAGCCTATGGCTAAAATAGCCTTAACCTCAGCAAATGCTGGCTATCTGGCAGGCCTCTTTATCTGTCTGCATTGGCGCATTTAGAAAATCAGGCCCCGCATCTGAACACGCCGACTGAAAACAATGGCAGTATATTGTCTACATTGTAACTGCGCTGTATTACCCTTTGCATATCACACCCCTATGCTGCTTTGTTACTCTCAGCCTCCAGCATTGGAAATGACTCCTCTTATGCTAGAAACACAGGCAGCCAGTAACTGTGTGTGCAAATACATGAAATGTACTAATCTGCAGATCCCAGGTCTCCCTTCAGCCAGTACAGGAATGATTTATCCAACAGTCCGCACAGCTGAAAAAAAATGATCTTGTTTTTGCGACTCAAAACATTACTTTAATAGGTCTATTTATTTGGTTGTGTTATTGGTGCTCTGGGTTATAAATGGACTGCCTGTTCGTGCTGCAGAGAGAGCCATCAGGCTATGTATTAGCATATTACTCAGCATCCGAACTCCATTACAAGATGCTTGTATATATTCCACCAGGTTGTACAACGGAGGAGAACGAGGCCAAGACCTCGCCGGAAAACCCAAAACTGCTATAGGCGATTGGACGAGTGCGGCGCTTTATTATAATAAAGTTCACTCTGTATAGAACGTCTCCATATATCCTGGAGGATGGAATCCCGCCGGAGAAAACTGACATTTATTAGAGTACATCTGTACGTGGCTATTTAATTTGCCAGTAAAGTTATATTACCGCCGTGTGGCAAACAATCCAATAACACTATGAAGGAAGGGTTATCAGCCACCGCCAGCAGACGTGAGGCTGCAGAAAAAGTCTGACTTCATTATAAGAGATGCTTACCATAAAATATGATTGGATGGCTTCAATTAACGTAGACTTGTGTGTGCCCTACCCCAGGGCCGGCTGCAGATTTATGTGGGCCCTTGGGGGCATTGTCTCAGTGAACCCCTTTGTGGTGAAGAGTCGTGTCACATCACAAAGGGACTTCCCAAATCTGGATGTCCCTCAAGGATCATGCTAATTGGACCAGAATTCTAGTTTTGGTCTAATTTGAAGCGCACCAAACCCCTTTAAACCTGACCTCAAAGCATTAACGAATCTAGATTCATTAAATTTTGGATGCCCCTGTGTGTGACCCCCCCCCCCCCCTTGTTCATTACTTTTCTCAAACTAGTGAATGCACTGTGGGATCACCAGTTTGAGTTAATGGCCAAACCAGTGGGGTTCCTTCACAAACAGGGGCATCCTAAATTGAGATGCCCCTGTAAAGCGGACAGTATTGTGCTCCACCTATGCTGCATGCCCTGTGTACCCTTCATGCTGTATCCCAGTGTAGTAATCATGTTGCATAACCTGTGCACCATCCATGCTGCATGCCCGGTGTACCATATATGCTGTATCCCAGTGTAGCAACCATGTTGCATCCCCTGTGTACACACATGTGTTTGACTGCACCAACATAATCCATGCTGCACCCCCTGTATAGTATCCATGCTGTGTCCTGATTTGTAATCCGTACTGCATCCACTAAGTACCATCTATTCTGTATTCCAGTGTACTATCCATGCTGCTTTCCCGGTGTACCATATATGCTGTATCCCAGTGTAGCAACATATAATCCATGCTGCACCCCCTGTATAGTATCCATGCTGTGTCCTGATTTGTAATCCGTACTGCATCCACTAAGTACCATCTATTCTGTATTAGTATTACCAGTGTACTATCCATGCTGCTTTCCCGGTGTACCATCTATGCTGTATGCCAATGTTGCATCCCCTGCGTACTACCTATGCTGCACCACCGTGTGGTATGACTGCATCACAGTACAATCCACGCGGCACCCCCGTTGTTGTATCCATGCTGCATCCCCTGTGTATCTATGCTGTATCCCAGTGTACTATCCAGGGCCAGGTGAGTTTTTTTACCCACGTGACTGGGTATCAGTGTAGATTTTGCTTATTATTACATGTTATTATGCCATATGTGGTGATGACTAGAAAATGTGAGTTAATATGACATTTAAAGAGGTTGTTTGACCTTTCAGCCAACCCCGCTCCCACCCTTTTCTGCCAATAAGCTCCTTCCAGTAGAAGCAGTGCTTCCAGGTTTCCCAGGGTATACTGATCTTGAGTGACTGTCACCCAGTCATTGTAGCAGCAGGGGACAAGTGTGCTTTATACAAGGCAACTGTAGGACAGGGCCTGGCTTGAAAAGAGACTCTGCCTAGGCTTGGGGAGAAGCTTGCCCCTTTTGACTTATGGTCCAATTGAGAATGAAAAACAGCAGCAGGTTCAAGCTCAACAAATGGTCTTTATTCACTGGCATAATTATTTACATTTCAACTCAAAACAGGTGAGGAACACACATAGCACCCTAATTCTCCACCCCTTAAAGAAGGAGTTCTACTCCATCCTACTCTCCAGGACAGTGGGGCGGTGTCCTCCCATCAAGGCACCCAGGGAGCGCTCAAGACAGCCTTTCTGTCCCATCCATTCCAGAGATGTTACATTCCCATCCAGTCAGTCCAAAGTGTCACCAGGAGTTTAGTCTAGCATGATTCTTCAGTCCCTCAAGGTGACTGATAAGAGTAAATCCTCTTCCACTTCTAAATTAAACTCCCCACTCTTGCCCAGACATGTCCAGCCTTATTTATTAAGGTCTCGAACCAACCATTTAGTTCTGAATGGCATCCTCTGCTCTGGGTCCTACCACTTTTCTGTTTAGCAAGGGTGACACCTAGAGGCCGATTTATTAATAGCGCCAGGTAGCGACAGATGAGCGGCAGTAGCGTTATTTTCACAGTGCCCGCAAGTATTCGCTGTGCTTGGCCGTTGTTCGGTTGTTGACAGCGACTCAGTCGGTGTGCGGTAATGTTGAATACGGGGTTAGGAGTCGCTGTTTGACAGGTTCCGCGCTGTATGGGAGCGCATGACAGCGAATGGGCATAGCGATCGGCTCCCAGCATATTCATTATCAAATCACGCTCAAAAAATTATCGCGCTGTGAAATGCTTGTTTAAACCCCAGAGCGCTGGCGGCGATGGGTTAAAAGTAGTTTTTTAACCCCCAAACAACCTTAAAAACAAGTTTTTATAAACATTTTGTAATATGAATACATTAATATCAGACCTTTAATATCAATTCTGCACACATTTTTTTTTTTTTTTTTTTACCTTAAAAAAAATATCTAACATTGCAGAAGTGGTCACAGAATTTTTGACATTTAAAAAAAAAAAAAAAAATTAATATCAATTAATTATGAATATTTAAAGATTGCTCCATTGAAATGCATTGGAGAGCGCCAGGTAGCGAGAGGTCATACCTGGCGCTGTGATTAGCAGCGGCGCTGTTCGTTGAAGTCTGCTACGTGATGAATCCAGCGCCAGCTGACGCTCTCGCAGGCGCTAGCCTCATTTAGCGTGATAAATGCGTGATTGTGTTCGCAGCCTGGCGTTCTGGAGTCGGTAGCCGCCGATAGCTGGCGATACCTGGCGCTAGTGAGACACTACCTGGCGCTATCCCTTGATAAATAAGGCCCCTAGTGTCTACATCTTACTGCAGCCCATTTCCCTCTGTCTTCTCCAATTAACTTATTAACACTAAAGGTTTCCTAAAACTATCCCAAATAAACTTAAAGAAGACAAACACCCATTTCTAATTTTTTCGCTAATTGGTCCAGGGCCCGACGCATTCAAACAGGCTTGAGGGGGCATCCAGAATGCTGCGCATCACCCCCCAGAAGGCCTGCAATTATTACCTCTTCCTGGATCCTTGGTATGGAATGGAGCCTCGAAATTGGCCACCAGCGGTTAAGTGAGCGGCAGCCATAGCCAAGAAAGCAACTCCAACCCACGTGACAGCCAGCAGCCAATCCTGGGGCTGCATTCCCAACCAGGGATCCAGGAAGAGGTGAGAATTGCAGATGTTCTGGAGGGGCTCCAGCCTTCTGGATGCGTCCCCACCCCGCCGGAGCCTGTCTGAATTCCCAGTGACCTGGACCAACAACCATTAGCGGAGAAACAGGTGTTGTTTTGCTTTAACAGAGGTGATGGTGATTCCATTGCCCTGTTACAGACCCAACACCAGACCTGTGCTTTTGCTGTCCCAATGGTCTCCTGGTCACAGGAACAAGATATTAGCGTAAGTCTCCCCGACAGGCCTCATGTACATTGTATTTTCAATGTAGTAAAAGCTGAAGCAAATTGCTTCACTTACAAATGATTTCAAGTGGAGTTGCCGGAAGCTGCGCTCTGAGCCTGGTCAGATGATTGCCGCTACAGACTGCAAATGAGGGCCATACATCAAAAAATAGTGAATTAATTAACTTTGTAATTTTCATTCCATTGCTCAACTTGTAATTTCAAGCTGTCTTTCTAATAAATGCAACGTGTGGGCAATCTTGTTTCAGTCGATATCAATTAGTCTCCCAATTCTTACCACCTTTCCAGAGGGTTTTATGAAAGTTCTCAAAATGCAGAATAGATACAGAGTGAGGTAAAAAGTGTTACCTGCCCAACCCACTCAAAAAATTATCAATTTTAGGTTAGGGTTGGAGTAAAGAAAATATCTCTCAAACTGTCAGGTTAGTCAAGCTGGGGTCCACAGTGCAACCTATAGGTGGTGCGACCACACTAGGGCCTAGGAGGTCAGAAGGCCAGATCATTGTTGCTCCTCCACTTTTTTTCAGCATATTTGTGCTCACATGGCATCATTTAGAAAAAGGAAGCACCATTTGTCCCTGTTGTCTAGCTGCATCCAAATGAGTTAAAAGACAGAAAAAAAAGTTTACTGTATGAGCCTTGACAGTGCCTAGTCACATTTAGTTACTCCACTGGCAAAGTTTCAACTTGTCTGAATAACCTTCCAAGGACTTCCAATTATACCCAGAGTTACGACAATACATTTTAAGGCTAGAGTATATTAAATTATATTTAAACTGGACCAACACCCATTTTTTCTTTAATGAGTGTTTGTCCCGCAGACAGCAAATAAGAACAAGCTTGGGGGGCTTCCAGAATGCTGGAGCCCCCCCGAACATAACACCCTCAGAACGCTTAACCTCCTTACCTTCAACTTTGGGAAAGGAGTGCCGCGATTGACCGTTGGGAGATCACATGGGCCATGGTCGCGTCCTCAGTGCCGGCCGGGCCACATGCGCGCGTCAGGGGACCCAAACTGGACTTTAGCGGCAAGTTCGGCCGAATTTGTCGAACCCAAAGTTCTGAGGGTGTCATGTGTGGAGTGTGGAGTGCAGCAGCTGCGGACTCCGGACTAGGCAGTCGTCAGAGAAAGGTAAGGCCTTTTTTTTTCAATGCCTAGAATTTACTGGTGGTGCGGGAATACAAACAGTGGCAAATCAAGGGGGACATGGGGGGAAAGGATGGCCAAACTTAGGGGGCACATCACAAGGGCAACTATTAGGGGTGCGACTGCACCGGGGCTCAGGAGGACATGGGGCACCATTACTGTTCCTACTACAACATATTTATATTTGTGCTACCTTGGCATCATTTAGAGAAAGGATGCACCATTGGTTTGCTGCTTCAGTCTTTAAGTGGACCAAAAATGGCCCCGGAGTCTATAAGACTCACCCTTTGAGCATTTTTTTTTAGTTAACAAGACAAAAATATTGTTCATATTAATATTTATACATTTCTAGTGGTAACACATATGCACACATCTCTTTATGTATATCTTGGTGTACAGACTTGGTGTATGGTTGTCAATAGCAACATATTGCAAGTAATGAAAGCTTCCATAAAATAAGTTAAAACACGCTTTTTAGCATAAGAAAAAAACTCAGCACCTTAAAGCAAAACAAAACCCAGTACAGCCAGCCCTGAACTCTAGAAGCCTCCAGGGCTGACAACTGACCCTTCCATCGGGTGTTCTAAATTGTAAAGCCTGCAGTGTGAATCCCCCCTGGGTCGACGTAAATCTCACTGACTCCCACAGTGATGTAAACAATGCCAGTCGCATCCCCAGCATCTATGGGCTGAGGCGTGCTCCCACGCGCAGTCATTTAGATAGGAATTACGCCCACATCTAAAGGGAAAATGGAGATGCGGCCACCTCTGCTCACTATTGCCAAGCTCTGCGTCTAAACATGGCTGTATGCTGATCATCAATATGTCCAGCCAGCACATACACACCGGGATCAGGGGGTTTAACACAGCAGAGCATCCAAAATCCTATACCACTCTGCTGATGACTGGCAGGGGGTGGCTCTAGATTCAAAAGCCCCATGAATAGTCCCTCACATACTCATTTCCTTTGGGCCCGGAAATTATCTCGTCCTCGCTTCTCTTCTGGGAACTGGCCACACAAGAATACCAGCAACTAATCATTATCCCAAGCAAAGCCATGGCGATTTGCGATTGGAGGTAATGTTAGTCCTGCAATCAGCGATTATGGATGTGATCTAGAAGGGAGTGCTTAGGCTTCTTGTACAGGGGTGCATGGGGGTCTATATGTCAGTACCAGTTTCAGAACAAATGTGGTGTAGGTAAAATTTAAAGGTGCCCCCCTGACTGGGGAGAGCCGTTATATGACCGTTGTGGGTCAGCGGCTGGGGAGAAGTATTAGGAAAAAGGTTGAGGTCAGTGGCTGGATGGTTACATGGAGTTTGCATCAGCAGCTGGGGTGGGGTTTAGGTGAGGGTTCTAAGCCAGCTGCTGGGGAGGGGAGGTAGGTGAGGATTGTGGTCATCAGCTGGTGAAGGGGGCGTGATGACGGTTGCACACCAGTAGGGTGTCACAGTGGTGGGGGATACTGAGGTACCTGAGCAGGCCAAGTTGACCCTTTGGTAAGGGGGCCCTGGACAATTGCACTGTAGGTCCTCCCCCAAGGGCTGGATGGTTATGTGGGGTTTACATCAGCAGCTGGAGTGGGGTTTAGGTGAGGCTTCTAAGTCAGCTTCTGGGGAGGGGAGGTAGGTGAGGGTTGTGGCCATCAGCTGGTGAAGGGAACGTGATGATGGTTGCACACCA
Organism: Gastrophryne carolinensis; assembly: GCA_027917425.1. Taxonomy (NCBI): domain Eukaryota; kingdom Metazoa; phylum Chordata; class Amphibia; order Anura; family Microhylidae; genus Gastrophryne; species Gastrophryne carolinensis. The sequence continues at coordinate 155,038,019 of CM051242.1, read as the reverse complement.
ATAAGGTGTCACAGTGGTGGGGGATCCTGAGGTACCTGAGCAGGCCAAGCTGACCCTTTGGTAAGGGGGCAGTGGACAATTGCACTGTAGGCCCTCCCCCAAACACAAGCCTATCCCCAGTCACGAACAGAAGTACTGCTGTGATTTGAAGAGGGTAGGATGGCTTTATTCATGTAAAACAGTTCTTAGTCATAATTGTTTCTGCGATTAGCGGACTCACCCCAATTATTGTGTATTAATGTAAATTTATCTTTATTTAAAAACCATTTCCCCAGCCTCGCTTTGATCATTATCTTTTTATGTTATAAAAACAGTTTGACTCCTACGTGATTAAGAGGTGTTCCTCGCTAATGTGGGAAATTAACTGTGCAAACAAGGATATTAAAACGCGTTTTCCAAATCAAGTCCTTTGTGAAGGAAGCGAGCGATGAGGAGATAAAGTGGGAATTGATGTAAACCTTTGTGCATCGGCATTCTCTGATGAAGAAGTGGCGGGGGTGGGGGGGAATGGGGAAAACTCACGTCCACACACCAGGGGCTCCAGAAGATTACCTTTAACTATAGGCCCTGAATAATACATCCTGCTTATTGCAGCCTTCCACTCTACAAAACAAGCCATGGAACATGTACAGTAAATCACAAGCTCTTTGATCAAGTGTTCTCTGAGGGTTCATTGCAGACTTTTAGGTGGTTCTGCTCCTGGCACTTTATGAACAGAATATATTACCTCCCCTGTTACTGACATTGACTCTCTTAAAGTGGACCAAAATCGGATCTAGAGTCTATTAGACTCCAGGGTTGGTTGACTCCCTCTCCCTGAGATATCCCGAACTAGGATGCCCTGCTGCATGAAACCCCACCGTTCACCTGTCAAAGAAGCCCACGTCACATTAATAAGTGTGGCCGAAGAAGTAGATTGGAGGAGGACCACTGCTGAACAGGTAAAAGAGCTGAGCATTCTGGGGAGCTTCACACAGCGGAGCATCTGAAACCGGGATTCCCTGGGGAGATGGGCCAAAACCTGAGATAGTGAAAATCACAGTTTTGGTTTACTTTAAGGTGGCAGGCAAAGAGTTAAAATAGCCCTATCATATAAAAAAAAAAAAAATGGCCCAATGATAAAAATCCATAAATCTGCTGGATGGCGTGAGGAAGGGTCATCAGGAAAAATCCAGTCAGGCTTGTTTCCTTCTTTTATTGGAAGAGGAAATTGGCGAGGGGGGGGGGGGGGGTGTTATGTACATTGCAGACTTGGGGGGGTACTTTAATCAAGTCAGCCAACTTACCTCATTCATTAAATGGCTGCCAATCACATGACTGCCAAGTTCTCCAAGTGAGCTTGCACATCAAACCTGAATGGTTACCATCACATGATTGGCTGTCAATTGATGTGTGTGTCATATAAATAAGGAAGTTATGGCTTAAATCTATTTAAGCTATTTCTGCTTTTAGATTCACCCTGGAATACTTTTTTTACTGTTTCTCTCTGTAATATGGCATGGGATCAGTCTTTTCACACCACAGTGACCATGAATGGAGGAGGCAGAGTTTTACAGCAAAAAATGGTGCCATTATCTGGGATTACTGGTTACTTTTGGGGCATCCCATGTAGTGTTTGTCCCCAGTGTGACTCACCCTCTTCCTCCTTGTTCTTTTTGTTTTTTTGGGGGCATCCTTTGTAGTGTGTTTGTTCCCAACCAGCAAGCATCAACAGAGCCGCCGGCAGCTTATGCATGGAAAGCTGAGTGACTGCTTCAATGCTGTGCAATTGGCCGCACTTCTTAAAGTGGACCAACACCCAGGATTTTGACTATCCTGGGTGTTGGTCCACTTAGGTGGGGCACCCCGATCGGGGGTGCCCCGCTGTCTGAAACCCCCCCGATCGCCGCAAAAACTCACCTCTCCCCGCTCCCACGTGACCTCGTCCGGCCAATGACAGCACTCAGAGCAGCTCTGGTATGCGCGTCCAAAGCCGCTTGGACGCGCATACCAGAGCGCTGTCATTGGCTGCGTCTCTCGCTTCCCTCTAACAGGGAGTGCGCCTGCGCCGGCCATTCACAAAACGGCCGGCGCGGGAGCGCGCCCTGCTAGAGGGAAGCGAGAGACGCGGCCGCGTCTCGCGCATGCGCCGTTGGATCGCCGGTAAGGTGAGGATTGTGGGCCTCCTGGGGCGATTTTGGATGCCCCGCGGGAAGGGATCTGATCGGTCCGGGAATCTTATAGATTCCCGGGCCGATCCCCCCTGGGTGTTGGTCCACTTTAATGGCACCTCCAACAACTTTTTTCACTACACCCAAAGCCACGCGGGATGAGATCTGGCACCAAATTTAACAGCGGGTCACTAGTGCGGGGCAGGAGCCCAAGGATACTCACCAGGTATCTAAGATATTCAACGACTTGAAGATGGTGATCCAGAAAAAAATAAACCAGAAACGGACTGAGGGGTAAGTGTGGAGGGCCAAGAAGAGTGTTTATTGTTCACACAATTGACCAATCATTTATCCCAGCAGAGCAGCAGGTATATGGCCTACTGCACCTTGACACCTACCAGAGGGTGTCGGCAACCATTGATACGGACTGTCACATGTCCACCATTGGTAAGAGTTTGATCTGGCAGGTACAGGATGAGCAGCCCATGGCACTGCAGATGCTCATACTCATCTAGGGACGCCAGATATTCATCTAGGGACTCCATCGCACACATCGTCCGAGCACAAGAGCAGGCGAAAACCAAGAAGTTACAAAAGCCATAAACTCTAATACACGTATTAATACGCTGAATACTCATTTTTGCATACGCAATCTGAAAAGTCTTGGAAAACAGAAAACCCGCACAAAAAGGACAATACTGAATACCACTCCTGCGGGAATGCGTTCAAGAGAGACTTTGAATCATGCTTATTGTCACTGTATCCAACAAAGATTCCTTCAAATGATCTGTTTTGAAGTTTGGTACATTTTTCCTCTGGAACGTTGATGAATGCTTTACATCCTAAAACTCTTGGGTGTTTTACACTTAGCTTCTCATTGTATCACAGTTCATATGGGATTTTCCATCCCGATTTCGGATGCCCCGCGGGGAGGGAGCTGATCGGCCCGGGAATCTATAAGAATCAGGGGTGGGTGTTGGTCCACTTTAAGTGTTTTTCTACTTTTAGAAGCAAGGTAAGGATTGCTACGTGTGTTGGTCTGCTCGCCTCTGACTGAAATAAAAGAGACATTATAGGGTCGTTAAGGATTATATAGGCTCAGCTTCTGTGGGGCTGCTGCCACATTGGGAAAATGGCTCTGGATATAAGATCCCACTTAGAATTTCAATCCTGTAATCGAGAAATTATTCCTTCTTCCCCAGCGGCCAGGGGGAGCATATTATCTGTAACACTCGAGCTATCATAAGGGCTGCAGAATGATTAGATTCAAGGCTCTTCTCTGCAGAAAACAGCTTCAGTGCTTTTCTTAAAGAGGACCTGTCACAAGCAATATTGAGCCGAATTCTTGAATTTTGGAATAAGGATTAGATCCAGCTTATTGTTCTTTTTTTTACTATCTGTTGCCCATCTGCAGGCAGCATCACTCCAATAAGAACCCCGTATTTTATGCTGAGCACCAACCATTCAGTCATCACCAATAGATTTTCTGTTAAAGAATACTTGCTACGAAAAAAGAAAAACAATGCCAATTATACATATGTCTTCTTCTTCTAAAATACATGTCTTTCATACACAGGTATTTTACTATAGCTTAAAGTGTGATTCTTCATTCAATCTAATATTTCTCTAAACTGCCTGTATGACAGAATCACTGATTATATAAATAACAAAGCTTTGATGCAATATATATAACATTTGACAAAACGTCTAAAAACATTTTAAACGTGGAGGCTGATTTATTACTAACGCCAGGTATCGGCAGATCAGCGTCTGTATATCGGCGCTTAGAGCGACTGCTAGTAGATGCTGTAAGCGGGTATCAGGTGCTGTAACAAAGCGCCTCAGTCGCTGTAGTAACCTGGCCGGCATTGATGAATGTGATGTATGTTGGGGGCTCTAACACCAGTACAGCGCTGCAAGGAGCAGTGCAACCGACTTCACACCATACAACAAAAAAAGGACACACACACAGCGTCAGTGCTCTAAAGCTGGGCGCTATAGCTTAGAGTGCTGTGTGATTAAAGTCTGTTTTTGACCACATATACACCTATAACAAAGCGAAAACACATGTAATTACATTGTTTTAACATTGTGACATTACCACTTTAGTGCCAGACCTGTAATGACAATTCTGCATAAAAATATAAAAAGTCAAAAAAGTTCCTAAAAGTGTTTGTTTGCAGCCAGGAGAGGTCACACAAATATTTGAGCAAAAAACAAAAAAATAATAAAAATGTCAAATGCTGTTTAAACACAAGCAAATGAACGCCCATTGAAATGTATGGGAGAGCGACACTGAGCGAAAAGTAATACCTGCTGCTCTGGAATCTAAAGCACAGGCGCTATACGCTGTTAGAGGCACTCACCAGATTCGTGGTTTTGACTACAGCGTCCAGCGTTCACAAGACGCTGCCTGCCACTATTAGGCATTACCTGGCGCTATACCTTCTTGAATAACCGCCATTGTGTTGAGTGGTCTGCCAAAAAGACAGAATGAGACAGGGACTCCAGGAAAGTGTGCCTTTACATGGGATTTCTGGCCCTTTAGGGGTTGACAATAAGGTACCTAATAGGGACCTGGAGTGTGGCTAGTATGGGAAGCTGTGTGGGTCCTGTTGGATATTCTTCACAATCCAGGACTCCAGGTCAGAAGGCCTATAAAGAGGCTGATGAACGATCCGCAGATGTGGGCTGATGGTGGGCTGGAGATACAACAAATTCTAGCTTAGTCTGGTGCTGGAGGGCCTTTTGCTAGATTTAGTGCAGTTTACAGTTTGGCCACTAATTGTCACTGCTCAGCTGTAGTCTCTCTATGCATTTTTCTGATATGTTGTATTTCCTGTATATTCAGCTGTGCTCTATGGCTTTTTCTGTCTGTGTTATTCACCAGGTTATGGTGACATTCTCATACTGCATGCATGTTCCAGTAAAGCCAGCTCCTGTTACACCACAAATGTCTACCTGGATTTCACTCCGTTGCACCCAGCACCAACACTCTGCAACAGAGACACCAGGAGCTGGGTCGGCTAGATGCCTGCAGCAAGAACATATGTGAGACAGACGTCAGGGCAGAAGTGCTCAAAGGAACTGTTGTGCTCACCAGGAAGGAGCCAGAGAACTCTGAGACAGAGAAGCCTGTCCCAAGGTGAAGTGATCTGTGATTCAAGGTGTGTGATTCAGGTTGTGAGTGGGCCTGCAAGGCCATATACATTGGAATGCTGTGGTTAGAGCCTGTTGGTAAGTAACTGGATTTTTACATTTTTTATGCTGATGGAAGGCTTTTCAATTTGCTAAATGCGAAAATAAACCATTTGGGTTGAATTCCCAGGGGGCTTTCTCAGGCTGGTATATTTTATATGTATAGTTTATATCATCAGTAGTTGATTGATAAGGGATTAGGTCCGGATCGAGGTAGACAGTACTGGATACTTTTGATATATTTGTTATTGAATTGTACAGTCGTATCAGGGTGCCACCTGGCGTCTGCTTTGTTGCTTTTACACATCTTAAATGCTATTATGTTGATGATTTGTGCATATTGTAAGGAATTTAATTCAATTTTGATATAATCAGTGGTGCTGTCACAAGCTGTTTGGAGCAATAGTTAGTGGTAAATTGCAATGGCAAATACATTTTTTTTTGTTGAAGTGTGCCTCCAGGTTGATATAATGATCTTGTTCTATAGTTAAAGGAGCTTAATCTAAAAATGATTTTAAGAGGCCCATGAAATTATATACAGATGTTTGTACGGGGAGGCCGATTCATTAATAGCGCCAGGTAGCGACAGATGAGAGACAGTAGCGGCATTTTCAGAGCGCCCGCTAGTAGTTGCTGTGCTTGGCCGTTGTTCGGTAGTTGATAGCGACTCAGTCGGTTTGCCGTAATGTTGAATATTGGGTGAGGAGTCGCCTTTTGACAGGTTCCGCGCTGTATGGGAGCGCATGACAGCGAATGGCCATAGCGAACGGCTCCCAGCATATTCATTAACAAATCACGCTCCAAAAATTCTCGCGCAGTGAAATGCTTGTTTAAACCCCAGAGCGCTGGCGGCGATGGGTTAAAAGTAGTTTTTTAACCCCCAAACCACCATATTTTTAGGAAAAAAAAAAAAGTTGTTTTTCAAAACATATTGTAATATGAATACATTAATATCAGACCTGTAATATCAATTCTGCACAAATTTTATTTTATTTTTTTTTTTAACCTTAAAAAAAAAAACTAACATTGCAGAAGTGGTCACAGAATTTTTGACATTTAAAAAAAATAAATAAATAAATAATAGCAATTAATTAAGAATATTTAAAGATTGCTCCATTGAAATGCATTGGAGAGCGCCAGGTAGCGAGAGGTCACACCTGTCGCTGTTCAAGGTCGCTCGCTGGCGCTGTGGGGTGAGGCTGGAATAATGATGAATGATTCGCTATCTGGCGCTCTGTCAGTCGCTAAGCAGGATCGGCTTCATAAATGTGTGATTGCGGAGGGGAGCCGGCGTACTCGTGGCGGTGACCGTCATTACCGTTCGCTCACCATTCGCTACCTGGCGCTATCCCTTGTTAAATAAGGGCCTAGCTATAGTGGACCTCCAGGGAACATTCCCCATGTTCCCACTGGCCCTTCAACCACACCACAGCACTAAAGCCTTTCACATGAAGCTTGCTTTTACTGGGTTTACTGGGGCTACCGCCGGGAAGGCTGACTGTTTATTGATCAGCCAATCCATTAGTCTAGTGCAGCGGTTCCCAACCAGTGGTACTAGTACTCGAGATCTTATCAGGTGGTACTTGACAAGGCTACCGACTTATATTTTGATTTCAGATGCCCCAGGGGAAGGCTAGCTGTCAGCCCTGTAATCTAGCCCTGAAGACTTTTAGATTTTGGTCAGCTTTAAGAACTACATTGTTGATTGACAATTATTTATAGCTGAGGTTAAAGCGGACCAAAACTTTTTAAATAATATCCCCAGAATCCCTCACGCCACAGGCAGTACCTTTAGGATGGTTTTAACATCCTGTCTTCTTTCCTTTCCCCAGAAATACAGTAGATTTAATAATTATCGAGTGGCGGAACCAGCGATTGCCAGATCGCACCATGACCCAGCACCCGGGATAGAAACCTTTCACTGTACAAATCTTGTGGCATTGGACACTTTTGCATTTATGTATGAAATGCCTGCCCCCTAGGCTGCAATCTTTTGATGTAGGAGGAATAGAGCAGCAGAAATGTGACTTGATTTAGTGAGGGGCGTAATTGCAAAGTTCGGATTCATACTGAACTTTGCGAGTTCGGGATCCCCAACCTGGACTTCAGCCAGAAGACCATGTTCAGGCTGGATGCTGAACATAGACTTCTGGCTGAAAGCTGGTTGATGGGCTTCTGAGCTTACCTATGCAGAATGTGTCGCAGGAACCAGCTGTAACTTACCCGAGCCCCGCTATCCGGTCCCTGGTCTGAGTTCTGGCTATCAAATAGGCTAAAGGTGGGGTTACAAAAAGATAACCATCGCTCCCATGAGTGAGGGCACTGGCAGCTGGCACTAGAAATGCTGGTACTAGGAGTGTCCTCACTCATGAGAGCTGCGGCCTTCTTTCAGTGGCCCTGGCCGTAGCCCCTTTGACATCCGGAACATCCGGGGACCAGGGCTCAGGTAAGTTAAAGCCGCTTCCTGCTTCACACTCTGCACCCCCACACCAGCCATCTCAATTTTTTTCAGCCCTGATTCTGCCTTTGGAGGCCCCTTGACCGGAAGCCTCCTCTACCCCGGTGGGTAAGGAGTAGGGGGGAGCAGAAGCAGAATCGCCCCCAAAGTTCAGGTCCCCATTAATTTCATTGAGGACTGGGTTTGGGTTCAATTCCCCAAACCGAACTTTTATTCAACTCAAATCTTGGTGGGCTCGTCCAACACTAATTATAAGTAAGCAAAAATAGTGATTTCTTCTTACTATGAGTGATTTTGCATCACTGGTGGGTTTTGGTCTGCTTTAATGGTCAGTTTTTTTTTTTTGCTACGCTTCAGTACACCCAACTAGTCCCTTGAGTCACCCACAGAGGATATCCTGATTGCTGCTATGCCCTCTATTTATTGAGCCCAGCTCTATTTTTCTTGGGATGAGAGTCTGTTTGCATTGGCTTCCTACAAAGGGTAAATGTTGCCTCTATTGTGAGCAAACACTGCCTGAGACCTGCTTAAAATTCCATTCACTGACTAGACCATCTGTTTGTGCTTTTAAAAGGAAATTATCCCCTATTTATCAGTGCAGTTTACATTCATTTTATGTCTATACAAATTCTGTAAAACATATGGGCTCGGGTTATTTCTCTTGCTGTTTTTTTTTTCTTATTTTATTGAGCAGCAGCTAAGATAAAAGGTGAACTTACAAAACCAAGGGGAATTAGTGGTGGAGGCTTCAACCTGTTCATATCTGTCAGGGTCTGTCTAATATTGCCACCCAGGATGGCCAAATTGGCTATCATATTGTTTTTTAAAAAATGTACCACAAGGTTGAAATTAGGGATTGTCCAGGCAATTCCTGTTTGCTTACCTGTCATGCAGAGGATTGCTGCTTCTGATGAGATTTCTTTTTTCTTGATCACCTTGCATTGAGAGTTGGACCCAACTCAAACCCTTATGCATAAGGCAGTGTGGGACAAACCAATGCTTGTGTGTGCAGGGGAGGATAGCTGCACCCTGCTACCTCTTTGCCCTGTGATTCTCCACACCAGGAGTTGAATACTGCATTCATAGATTCCAGGCAGAGGCAGATTGGCCGTAGAGAGCACAAGGAGCATTCCCAGTGGAATCGGAATCATGGCTGGGGAGGGCATAACTACCCCTGACATAGAGGCTGATTTATTAATAGCGCCAGGTAGCAACAGTTGAGCGACTGTAGCAGCATTTTCACAGCGCCCGCTAGTAGTCGCTGTGCTTGACCGTTGTTCGGTTGTTGATATCGACTCAGTCGGTGTGCAGTAATGTAGAATACGGGGTGATGATTCGCTATTTGACAGGTTCCACGCTGTATGGGAGCGCATGATAGCGAATGGCCATAGCGAACGGCTCCCACCATATTCATTAACAAATCACGCTCAAAAAATTCTCGCACTGTGAAATGCTTGTTTAAACCCCAGAGCGCTGGCGGCGATGGGTTAAAAGTAGTTTTTTAACCCCCAAACAACCATATTTTTGGAAACAAAAAAAAACAAGTTTTTAAAAACATTTTGTAATATGAATACATTAATATCAGACCTGTAATATCAATTCTGCACAATTTTTTTTTTTTTTTTTTACCATAAAAAAAATATCTAACATTGCAGAAGTGGTCACAGAATTTTTGACATTAAAAAAAAAAAAAACATTAATAACAATTAATTATGAATATTTAAAGATTGCTCCATTGAAATGCATTGGAGAGCGCCAGGTAGCGAGAGGTCATACCTGTCGCTGTTCAAGGTCGCTCGCTGGCGCTGTGGGGTGAGGCTGGAATAATGATGAATGAGTCGCTACCTGGCGCTCTGTCAGTCGCTAAGTAGGATCGGCTTGATAAATGTGTGATTGTGGTGGGGAGCCGGCGTTCTCGTGGCGGTGACCGTCATTACCGTTCGCTCACCAGTCGCTACCTGGCGCTATCCCTTGTTAAATAAGGGCCATAGTATCTGTCATAGCTTCAGTAGTATCTTTTTAAGAGTGGCCCTTTTGACCCATGCCCACAATCTGCCCCTGCAGTGCTAGAGCCTTGGGTGGCAAACACACTTGTTGACTGGTTTGGGAGGACACTGGAGAGGGGACTTATAGGTTGACCTGAGCTAGTAAGGTCCCAGGCTACTTTTTGGCCACAGTTCACCCCTGAGTCCAGGTATGCCAAGCAATGGGGCATTACAAGTGACTTTTGCATTACTCAATCACTGCAGCAACAGGTTTGCCACTGCTGTAGGTTTTGGAAAAATACATTTAACCCTCTGGGCACTTACAAATTTGGATGGAAAACTAAGCAGCCCTTTTTAAATACAGAGACTCTCACTTAATATACCGAGGCATTCTATTAAAGCAGAATTTCATCCTCTGCTGGCGCTGACACAGGACAGGAGGGTTACAAAGAAAAAAAACCCTTACTGCGCTACCGCAGTCCAGCACCGCTCTCCTGTTACACAAAGCAGCATCCCCAGCTCTGTGTGCCCCCTCTGCCTATTCACTTGAATAGACCGCAGGCATGCGCACAGACCCAAGACACAAAGTGGCATTCCCCGGCTTGGTGCCCACAAGTGAATAGGCATCTGGGGGATGCTGCTTTGTGTATTGTTATGCAGCCCGGCCACACAGAAACTGGAGAGCGGCGCTAGACAAGGTAAGGGTTTTTACCCATGGTCCTGCTGTTACATTGTAAACAGCTGTCCAGCTTCTGGCTGTGTTAGACTACATAGCAGCCATGCACCTGCCATTACAATGTAATCAGCTTACAGCTGACTCACAGCTTTCTGTGATATGTGAGAAGTTTACACTGTTGCGATGTCGGGATCACTCTGAATAATGCCACATCTGTATAATGCAATATATATCCAAGACGGTCAGGCTAGCTATGGTTATTGCTTACGACCAGTCCGTGCTCTTACTAGGCTTTAACCCTTTCGCTGCCAGCCTACCTAGAAATGTTGTAACCCTCTGTTGCCTGGCTATTTTTCAGCATTTTGTTTTTTTCATGTTTAACTGTGATTTTGCAGGAATTGCCAGGATAATTAGGAATACCGTTTTTTCCAGCATAGTTTGGGCTTTAACAAGAAATGTCTTTTTTGCAATTCATTGGTGCTTTCTTCATTTCTTTGGGGGGAAATATGTGAAAACAATTACAAAAAATTTTTTTGTTACAAAGAAAAAGCTACAAAATGTAGAAAATAGGAGTATTTCAACAACATAATGTGCACTATTAAAGGTTAAATGGCTTGGTGTTCCTCTTCACCAGCAAAAACCAGCCTGAGCACCAGCTATGAGGGCTGGTAAACCAGGATGCAGAGGCTGAGTGGCCAACCACCGGCCCTGAAGGCTACCAGACCACATAGCCCACTTGGGCCGCAAGATGAGTCAGGGTGTTATAGCAGGTGTTATACTTTTTGTTTTTGTTTTTTTTTTTTTTGTTTTTTTTTCTTTCTTTTTGTTTTGTTTTTTCTCCTCACTCTTGTCTCTTGTCTGTTTTCTGTCTGTTTTTTCTTTATAGAACAATCATGATTCCATAATGGCACCCAAGTTAAAGGTGCACATGTTTGCATAGTGAATATTGAGGTGCAGAGGAAGCCCCGTTCATGGGCGAAACTAGTCCACCTCGTCTGTATTATTGTGGAACCTTGGATGATGTCTACATTGATCACACTGTGATTTACATTATGTAAATAGTATGTATATGTCTTAATATGTTTTTGCATCGCTTGCGGTTCAATACTGATTATGTCCATTGCCTGTGAGGGCTGGATCATTCACGCTATAGTATATTGTATGTAAATTTGGAATCATGGGTCTGTAAAACCCATGACAATGATCTGACATTATTGTATATGTGGTAGCAGGGGTAGGTTTGTCTAGCCCCTTCTGTTACTTTTTATTCTCTATTTTAACAGCTGCTTATTTAGCAGAAATAAAGTCTTTTTCCATGTAACACCTTGAATGGTTGAATCAATTTGAAATGTAAAGACACACACACATTAAATACAGTTGTTTTTATCTACAGCCATTCTTTTTTCTGACAGCTGGAAGTGATCGGCGGAAGCTGGGAGCGGGGCAGAAGACCTGTGTCGAGTGGGTGTGCAAGGTCTAGATATGGCCCTCAATTTCAGGAACAGCACAATGTCAAGAAGGAGGAAGCAGTGGATAATTGGGCCAGGTGGCAAAACATGGATCGGGTAATCAGGTAAGGCAGCCTGCGCCAAAATAGGAGCAATCATCTTCACGTGACGAAGAGTGGTTATAGAACTTTTTTGATTTTCACCTCGACAATGGCCTTGATTCACAACCTCTTTTTTCTTCATTTTCACATTGTGTATATTTTGTCAGTTTTTGCAGCCATTACCGGGATTTTCGTGTCTTTTTTCATGCGTATGTGCGAATAAGCATATTTGATGATCGTATTTTTCGCGTAAATAGTTTGCTTTCTCAGGAATGCTACATTATTGGTATAGGCTTGCGCATGATTCAGAGCCTTGATTGTTGATTCGAACATGGCCAATAAAGCGAGGGTGTTTCCGCCAAACTTACGGGGTGTATTTCCTGGTGAAAGTTTGCTGTCGTTGTGTGAGTTGCAGTGTGATGGAGGCGAATTACGTGGAGGAATATGAGCGCCTGCAGCAACTGACAGCTGCTGCTCATAGGCTGGTGGGCGAAATTGAGGAGCTTGCAGCTTCAATGGGGACCACCGAGGACCAGAATTCTGGGAGCCTGCCACTTAAACTATAAATAGTTTTTTTTTATAAATGTTTTATACAATTTAAGATAAAAAAAAAGTAAAAAAAAAAATATATATACAATTAAAAAATAAAAAATCCACTTTTAATAAATTTTTTACATCTTTACAATATTTATGATGTCTATTATTTATTGATAATTAATATACATTTAATGAGTTGACAAATCCACTTATGCACATAAAATCAAGAAAAGCCAAATATCTAAAGAATAAAGGAAATTAAGGACAGCATGAAAATAGGGGGATAGAGAAAAAGAAACACTCACAAGGGAGTTAAGGTAAGCATGAAAATATGGGGGTAGAGGAAAACATACAGTGACAAGGGAGTTAAGGTAAGCATGGGAGCAGAAATGAGTAAGGGAATAGTCGAAACCGGGGACATGAATCAGTTAATAAGCTGCACTCATGCGTACATACGTGCAGAAATAGCAGCTTCTACATCAAAATTACGTTACTATGTATATGTTGAGAGACATGCAAGCAGAATATCGCGGGACACTGAAATTCTATGTTGGAAGATACGTTGAAAAACGCTGAAAAATGGTAGTATACGAGGATTACTAAGCAACGTAAACGTTTTGTATAAATGTGTGTCTAAGTTACAGATCTGTATTATGCCTGAAGAAGAAGCTTGAACAGCTTCGAAAGCTTGCATTTTCAATCTTATTGAGTTAGCCAATAAATGGTATTACCTTAACCTTGGATTTCCTGCTAAGCAACGTAAACGAAAACCCCGTCCTCTCGCGTACGCTGCGAGAGACATACGCAGCCTATTCACAATGACGTACGCAGCTACGAAAACTAGACGGAACGCTCCCGATGGCGGCTCTGCATCATACGTACGCACGTAGACATGCAGGAAAAATGTGAAAATTACACATTTCGAGACAAAAACAAGATGGTTTTGAGAAGGCTATGAATCAGCCCTAATGTGTTTATGGGTAGATTTGCTCATAATATGCTTATTAATTGTGGGCTCTGTACTTGCATCAGGTGTTTAATGTCATGTCAATGTTTTGCTAGTCGTCAACTTTTTCTCAATTTAGAATGGCTGGCATAAACACGCTCACTTATCGCAGAGGTCGCTTAGGCCGTGCCCGGGAGGGTCTTTCTAGAGTTCATCTCAGACAGCAGAGAGGCTAGGTTTACCCCTGAGTGGGAGATGCTACCAAGTGATGTTCTGGTATGCTGCACTCCGTGGGACACAGTACTGCCTCTAATCCCAGGTGCACTGCCTATAAAAGCAGCTGTTTAGTGCATTTTTTTGGGGGGGACAGCAATGCATGCAACTGTTTGATGTCTCTGTGCAACCAGCTCTCACCACACAAAACATACACATCATGGTTGCATTTTGCTGTTTTATTTGTTATTAACAATGTGGCCCTCCGTAAAAATGAGTTTAACACCCCTGAAGTTAGGGGTCACACCATTCTAGTACCCTCAGGGTTGGCTTAAATTGCGCATGGAGAAGCACGGTCTCCTGATCTTTGTGTAGCCGGCGCGTACCTGGCCGGGGACACGCACCTGGGGAGCGAGGGGGATTCTTGGACCTAGGGTAGGGTATCCCATATTGGTGCGGACATGTGTGGGTGGAGGTGCACTTACTTCTACAATAGCTGCTTGCATCCAGAAACGACACTCTTTGGTGAATCCACTTGGCTTTTATTTGATGCATCCATCCTCGGTATCATACAGCAAAGTCCAGTAATACAATCCAGCAAATCACAGCAGCATTCCCTCTTCGCTCCTCACTACATTAATAGAACTCAGAACTAAGAAGAAGAACCATCTAGAAGGGTTGGTCTCCTCTTTATATAACCTCTGTAAGGTTTCCATTTACACAAACAGTTGCAAAGCTCGGCCAATGGCAGGACAGCTAATGTTGCCAATGCCATCTGGTCAAGGCCTTGTTTACTTAACCTCAAGAAGTACCTCAGCCTCCTTTAATCTAAGAGACCCATTTCTTAGGCAACACTGCCATCATGTGGTTCCATGATGTAATGGGCCCAAGAACTGCATCTGATAAATTTCTATCACCATCAGGGCTATTACTCTGACAGGGTTCTAATCCTTCCTACTTGTAGTGTTGCAACAGGTTTCTGCCCATTACATTTGCTATAGTAATGATGAGCCTGTTTTATATGATTCCTTTTTGCTTGGCAGATGGTGCCCATGGGGACCAGGTAAATTATTTTTTTTACATTCCAAATTGAGCTTTAACTGTAAAATACACCTAACACCTATGCCTCTAAGCACCTGACTCAGGGGGCAGCAGTAATGGTTCTGTTATCTTCTTATCATTTATTGACAGGGAAGCAGGTATTTCACACATCCTCTCCAAAACAAATGTTATCAGTAGCCGTGTCAGTGACAAGCTAACAAGCTTCAGCAGAAATAAATACAGGAAATCCCTTTGTGAGCTTAGGCTAAGTAAAACACCACGATGCCGCTCTCTGCCCTGTGAGACGAGCCTCTGTGCCAGGAGCAGAAACCTGAGCTGTGATTATAACTGTGAGATCTCCTTCTTTAGATGTCACATATGAGTAAGGGACACTGTCAGCGTGGCAAAAGTAAGATAAAACCTTCATCTGCCGAGTCTCAGGGGACAAATTCCTGCAGATTACGTAACCGGCGTTTTGATCGGCTAAAAGAGAAAACTCAGGAGTATCGTGAGTCACTACCAGCCTGGAGGCAAGGGTTAGTCAGTCAAGTCACTCATCTGAACGGTGGAGGGGTTTGAAGGAAATTTTTGGAATAGATTTAATGCAACAACTACATCCTTTATTTGACTTTCTGCTTAAGCTATTGATAGTTAGTTAGTTCAAAGGAAAGAAAAATAGGTCTTAGGCAGATCATGTGACTGTATGCATAGTGTGTTTTACCTGCTAACAGAAAAGGGGCATGTTTCCTTTGCTCCATGTTGAGATGTGTTGCTGATGTATCCTGTTCACGTTTAAGTTCCTGATTGTTGCTGAATAAAAAGCTGCTGTTCCTGCATGCAAGAAGAGTGTCATGTACAATCCGCTGCCAACAGAAAAAAATGACCTTGTTAAGTTTTAAGCAAAGAGTTGTGCAAAACAATTCAGCAAAATTCAGACTGAATCCGAAACTTTAGGTATTTGTTTTAGTTGAATCTGAAACAGTTGGGGACATTTACTTGAGCCTGATCCCCCTTTAACGGATACAAATGGGCAGTTCCTTACTGCTTTTGGGCCAGCTGGGCTGAGCATAGGCCACCAGCATACAGCCCAGCTCACCTGGAGCCTGGTATGGAATTTTGGATTTCATAATTTATGGGCCCAGTCTGTCCCTAGCTACAAAGTTGCCAGATTCCCTCTGTGGATATATACATCAGGTCAAATAAGTATTGAACATTTTAACTATTTTTTAAGTAAATACAATTCTAAGGGTTCAATGAAATTCTCACCAGATGTTGGTAACAACCAAGCCAATCCAAACATGCAAAGAAGTCAAACCACAGATGTCCATAAATTAGGTTATATGTAGTTATGAGAAACAACACAGGGAAAAAGTATAAAACACATGAAGAAAGAGACATGCAAAGCCATAGAAAGTCACATCAGCTGAAATATATAATTAATTAACTAGTAATCCTGCCACTTGTTCAAATTAATATCAGCTGGTTCTACTGGAGGCCTATAAAAAGGTGTCTCATTACCAAGATAGCCATTACCAGTGAACTCTCTCAGCACCTTAGCCAGCTTATTGCATACTGATAGCATGGGTTACAGAAGAATTTCTAAACTACTGAAGGTACCACCTAGTACTGGTGGGATAATAATCCAGAAGCATAGATATAGCTTTATGAGAGGGAAAATACCCCCATACTCATTTTAAAATGTTGGGACTTTTTCGGTAGTAAGTACACCAGGGATTTGGTATCCTAATCAGTAATTAATGCAGACTTACTCTAGCTGACAAGATGAAGGATGAAGCGGGTCACTTATTAATACTAATAGGAAAGATTAAAGGGAAACTGTACACACTGGAAAATACTTATGCCTCCAATAAAAAACAAAATAAGTACATTTATAGGGTGATTAAAAGATAGAGAAAGTAAAGAAGGGAACACTCACCTTCGCTGGAGATTTTAATCAAATAGTGGATCCGGTACTGGACAGCACAGGGGTACTGCACTGTAAAACAGATTTGCTGGGTCAAGACCTTATCAAAGCAGAACTTTGATTGACCCGTAGTATTGAGAGTATTGACCCTTATAGATCTATGGAGAGTACGACATTTGGATGATAAAGATTACACCTGTTTTAATCGTGTAAGATAGGAACAATCCAATTGATTCGAAACACGAAATAAAAAACGACAAACCACCGGAAAATGAAAATATTTCATACAAAAATTCTTGCAGAAAAGAAGGTTTTGCTGAATCAGGTGAGAAGGAAAAATGGACGAGAATGGAAATGTTCACGCAAAAAAATGGCGAGAAACAGGCTTTGAATCAACCTTAATGACTATCTCAGACCACTCTCCCATATTTTGGACTATAAACCCCATGTTATAAAAAATTATACAAGAGCGCTGGATATTACCCCTGGATGTGTTATATGACACTTTGTTTCAGAAAAAAATCAAGGAGGCTTTGAAACAATAAAAGCGAAGCCTCTTTTACGACATTATGGGAGGCCACCAAACAGGGGCAGACTAGGGTTAAAGAACGGCCTGGGGCTTTTCAGGGCACACTGGCCCTGCTCTACTGTTCCTGGCCCACTATGGTATCTTAATGTCACATCATATATATACATATCCTGTATTTTTCACTCCAAAGAAAGCACCTGATCATAAGACACACCCAGGGGTTAGAGGACAAAAATCAGACAATACAGACAGTGAGCAGCATTCTTCACTTCAGCCAATAAGCATCATCCCCATTACAGCCTGCGTGTGACACTCTTTATTACAGTCAGTAAGCGTCATCCCCCATTACAGCCAGTGAGTAGCATCCCTTATTACAGCCAGTGAGGGGCATCCCTCATTACAGCCATGTGTGTGTGTGAATGACAGCGGCAACAGCAACGGTGGGCAAACAGGCATAAATTGGTTACCCTGCCCCACTCACTTCCAAATTATTGTGCAAGCAGCACTCTGGGGCCCGCTCATCGGCCAGGGGTTCCGAACATATTTTCATCAAGTACCACTTTCAAAATCAAGTACCATCTGGGTGGTGCATAAGCTTTGGTCCAAATTAGATTTGAGTGAACTATAAATGGTTGCAGATCAGGTTGGCGTATAGGTGCATGACAAATCTGCAGCCTTGTAAGTACCACCATTGGTACTGGTACCACCTGTTGGGAACCCCTGCTCTAGAGGGAATTAAATAGAAATTCCTAACAATCTATAGAGATATATATAACATAAAAATAAAACAGTCTGGGAAAACCATATTTAAAAAGAACATAGCTTAATAGAGGAACTTGAAAACCCCTTACACCAAGAAGAACTAAAGATAGCCATTAGAAACATAAAGCTGAATAAAACCCCGGGTCCAGATGGATTTCCCACTGAGTATTATAGAACTTTCAGAATATTTTCTATGGTTCATACAAAAACTTGGTTCAGAGGAGAAGATAAGCAAACAATCTAAACAAACATTAATTAAACTAATACCTAAAGTAGGCAAAAATCCCACCAAAGTGGGGAAATTCAGGGCCTTATTTAACAAGGGATAGCGCCAGGTAGCGACTGGTGAGCAGCCGGTAATGACGGGCCCCGCCACGAGAACGCCGGCTCCCCACCACAATCACACATTTATCAAGCTGATCCTGCTTAGCGACTGAGACAGCGCCAGATAGCGAATCATTCATCATTATTCCAGCCTCAGCCCACAGCGCCAGCGAGCGACCTTGAACAGCGACAGGTATGACCTCTCACTACCTGGCGCTCTCCAATGCATTTCAATGGAACAATCTTTAAATATTCATAATTAATTGTTATTAATGTTTTTTTTTTTTTTTTTTTTTTTAAATGTCAAAAATTTTAAGGTTAAAAAAAAAAAAAAAAAAAAATTAGTGCAGAATTGATATTACAGGTCTGATATTAATGTATTCATATTACAAAATGTTTTTACATTTTTTTTTTTTTTGTTTCCAAAAATATGGTTGTTTGGGGGTTAAAAAACTACTTTTAACCCATCGCCACCAGCGCTCTGGGGTTTAAACAAGCATTTCACAGCGCGAGAATTTTTTGAGCGTGATTTGTTAATGAATATGCTGGGAGCCGTTTGCTATGGCCATTCGCTATCATGCGCTCCCATACAGCGCGGAACCTGTCAAATAGCGACTCCTCACCCCGTATTCAACATTACTGCACACCGACTGAGTCGCTGTCAACAACCGAACAACTGCCAAGCACAGCGACTACTAGCGGGCGCTGTGAAAATACCGCTACAGTCGCTCATCTGTCGCTACCTGGCGCTATTAATGAATCGGCCTCTAAGTGTGTCTTATAGGGTGAAAAATACAGTGTATGTCTGCAATCTGCATATTACATTTTGGGGGGCTGAGAAGTAAATGCATCCACACTCAGAATGTTGAGCTTGCACACTGGGGGATGATTGCACATTGTTACCCGACTCAACAAAAGGAGAAGCAAGCCAAAAACGGCCCTGACTACACCACCTTCTTTTTTAAAGCAGATCTCATCACTGCTGAATCCCTCAGGATCACATTTTATACCATTAAAGGCAGAACTGATAATCTAACATACTGTGGGAGTAGAACAGATCAGCTACAGAGAAGAAAAGGTGAGTATGGCTTTGTTTTTAATTTTCTTTTCTGTACAGTCTCTTTTAGGGTACAATTCTTGAAGGACCTGAGTGACAATTCCCCCTCCCTGGGAAACACAGGTTTGTAAAAGTAGGACATACCATATTTCAGACAAACCCATTCCCCTCAAATGTAAATAGCAACTAGAAAGCTATTTCTCTTTGAATTGTGTTGCTTTTGTAAGAAAACATTTAGAGTTGGTCTAAATAAAGGTGAGGCATCATGTGCATGTGTCTACAACAATCTAAAATCTAAACAGAAAACTAAATGTACTGGCAGCTAAACTGATAGCTCAAGCGATCTCATAATGTGTCCTTCTAATTCACTTTGTTGTATGAGCCTTCAAGATGTGATACGCGTACGGCTTGAGAAATTGAGTTATTTATTCTCAGCTCAGAATTAATCTCCCACAAATAGGCCCTTTGAATATATTGAGCTGCAGAAGAGCCCTAGCTTTTTACCTCATTAAGACTCTCGTAAAGCTGGTTAGGAGATTGTAATAAGATGTCTAATTATCACCACTTTTCTTTTTTGCATTGCTTTGCAACATCACTGAAACTTCTTGATAGAATGATGGTTCTTAGAAAGAGAAGGCATCAGCTAAAGTTTATCTTCTTAGATGCCATTCAAAATCTTCCTGTGACCGTTCTGCATCACATGATTTTCATCTTGAAAAGCCTAAGGGTTAATCAGAGTCATCTTCTGGGGTTTCGCTGCTGCTAGCAAGATAAAAGGAGAAAATGATAGAAAATACTGTAATACTAGATAAAGGCTGAGCTATCATTCAGGTTAATTGTTGCCAGCTTCAAAGTCAGATATGGATGTTTAGGATTTCTGTTCTCTGCATTCAATGATTTTTCAGAGATATATACTTACAGTATATACAGTAGCATTGCTAGCTGAAGAACTTCTACCACCACCTAAAAGACAATGGATATATTAGAAGAAATGATTTTTGATGTCCAACAGAGGAAATTATTCTTGGGGCCTACCCTACAATATCTAGAAATAAGACAAGGCCACTGTTAATCATGTCTGTGCACAATATGAAGAGCAATATATATTAATTAAATATGTAACTTATTGTTTAAAAAATGCATAGAGCAAATTAGGCAAACCAAAAACACTGTTAGTTTTGTAATGCCTGGACTGCCCTGATGGTAGCCTTGGATGAGTGCCAGAAGTTCCAGAATCTTCTGGTCTAACACTGTTCTTCAGTTGTATTCAGTCAAGGTTCCTTAACATTTTTTGCACTGCTATATGCCTGGGGCACCTATTTTCCAGTTTAGATCTGTAACAGCATGATGGAATTACCTTTACCACTGTTTATTTGGGAGAGATATAGGGAACCTAGTTAATAAGTGAAGGCAGTGTGCTAAGGAAAATGAGCCACAGCAAAGGGGACACTAGATCCTTGGTACACTAGGAAAAAGTGGTAGTGTCCAGAGCACAGGGAACCAGTTAGAATTAGGTGGTTGGCTCCAGACCTTTATAAAGAAGGCTGAAGATGCCTGGACAAGAAAAGAGAGAGAGAGAAAGAATGTGGTGTTACCGCAAAAACAGGAGTGAATCCTCTCCAAGAATAGGACATAGAGAAGGGCCAATGTGTGCGCTTTCTGGTGTCTCGGAGCATAAATTCAGGCTGAGGGACTGGAGAATCACACTAGACTAACCTCCTGGAGACACTTTGGACTGGCTAGCCAGAGTAGTACCACCTTTGGAAGGAATGGAGCAGAAAGGCTGTGCTGAGCGTTCCCTGGTTGATTTGATGAGTAGTACTCCTTACTTTAAAGGGACGGAGAAAGGGGCAATGATGTGTGTACCTTAGGTGCCTTGAAGGTAGAACATTGAGCAGTAACCAGGTGCATGCCAACTAGTAACTGGAGAAAGGGAAACCCCTTGTGGCTTTCAGTGCAAATGACTGTGCCAGGGAATAAAGACCTTTTGTTGAGCTTGAACCGGCTGCTGTTTTTAATCCTCAAGTGGAGCAAAACCCAGGATATTGACTATCCTGGGTTTAGATCCTTTATCCCGGAGCACCCCGATCAGGTAAAACCTCCCAGGTTGCCTGATCTAACTTACCCTTCCCCGGTCCTACAGTGCATGTGCAGCCTCTCTTCCAATCAGTGCGCACGGATCCGCTCCCGCCCCTTCGTCTAAGAGATCGTCTAAGGCGAGCAGATCCAAGCGCATTTGCGGCCGCATCCCCGCTACCCTCTAACATGGAGCGTGCCTGTGCCAGCCATCCACAAATGGCTGCCGCAGGCACGTGCCCTGCTAAAGGAATCACGGGGATGCAGCCACTGCTCGAGCATGCCCCGTTCAGCTACCAGGAATGTGATATGCTGAATATAGACTCACCCTGGCGAAGTGGCAGAAGGCCACGCAACGCGTGTCGGGGGTGCGGTGTCGGGGGGTCCGGAGCTCTAGGATTGGTGATGTTCATGGTCTAATAAGTGATTGTTATTGAGACTTTGTGGCTATTATGTTGGCGTGTGCACTAGAGATGAGCGAACTTTTGAAAAATTCGATTCGACTGATTCGCCGAATTTTCCGACAAAAATCGTTTCGACCTGAATAAATTCGCGACGAATCGCTATTAAAAACGGCTATTTCTGAGCCTCCTAGAGCCTCAATAGGGTTGTAAACCATTCTGCCTTGCTGTAACACGCACAGGATGCGTGCTGGGTTAGTTAAATAATACTTTGAAGAAATATCACATGCAGATCAGAGGCATCGCTAATAGAATCGCAGAGCGGCACAATTGAATTCAAGAGAGTTGAAGTGGCATCACTATGAGGGGCAGGAGCCCAAACATTGCTTTAAAGAGACACTGGAGTTGGCTTCAGGAGCCCAAAAATTGGATGAATCACACCCTGGAGTTGGCAGCAGCAGCAGCAGCAGGAGCCCAAAAATTGGATGAATCACACCCTGGAGTTGGCAGCAGCAGCAGCAGGAGCCCAAATATTACTTTAAAGAGACCCTGGGGTTGGCTTCAGGAGCCCAAAAATTGGATGAATCACACCCTGGAGTTGGCAGCAGCAGCAGCAGGAGCCCAAATATTACTTTAAAGAGACACTGGAGTTGGCTTCAGTAGCCCAAAAATTGGATGAATCACACCCTGGAGTTGGCAGCAGCAGCAGGAGCCCAAATATTACTTTAAAGAGACCCTGGGGTTGGCCTCAGGAGCCCAAAAATTGGATGAATCACACCCTGGAGTTGGCAGCAGCAGGAGCCCAAACATTACTATAAAGAGACCCTGGGGTTGGCCTCAGGAGCCCAAAAATTGGATGAATCGCACCCTGGAGTTGGCAGCAGCAGCAGCAGGAGCCCAAATATTACTTTAAAGAGACACTGGAGTTGGCTTCAGTAGCCCAAAAATTGGATGAATCACACCCTGGAGTTGGCAGCAGCAGCAGGAGCCCAAATATTACTTTAAAGAGACCCTGGGGTTGGCCTCAGGAGCCCAAAAATTGGATGAATCACACCCTGGAGTTGGCAGCAGCAGGAGCCCAAACATTACTTTAAAGAGACCCTGGGGTTGGCCTCAGGAGCCCAAAAATTGGATGAATCACACCCTGGAGTTGGCAGAAGTTGGCAGTAGCAGCAGCAGGAGCCCAAACATTACTTTAAACAGACCCTGGGGTTGGCCTCAGGAGCCCAAAAATTGGATGAATCACACCCTGGAGTTGGCAGCAGCAGCAGCAGGAGCCCAAATATTACTTTAAAGAGACACTGGGGTTGGCTTCAGGAGCCCAAAAATTGGATGAATCACACCCTGGAGTTGCAAGCAGCAGCAGGAGCCCAAACATTACTTTAAACAGACCCTGGGGTTGGCCTCAGGAGCCCAAAAATTGGATGAATCACACCCTGGAGTTGGCAGCAGCAGGAGCCCAAACATTACTTTAAAGAGACCCTGGGGTTGGCCTCAGGAGCCCAAAAATTGGATGAATCACACCCTGGAGTTGCAAGCAGCAGCAGGAGCCCAAACATTACTTTAAACAGACCCTGGGGTTGGCCTCAGGAGCCCAAAAATTGGATGAATCACACCCTGGAGTTGGCAGCAGCAGCAGCAGGAGCCCAAATATTACTTTAAAGAGACACTGGGGTTGGCTTCAGGAGCCCAAAAATTGGATGAATCACACCCTGGAGTTGGCAGCAGCAGCAGCAGGAGCCCAAATATTACTTTAAAGAGACACTGGAGTTGGCTTCAGTAGCCCAAAAATTGGATGAATCACACCCTGGAGTTGGCAGCAGCAGCAGCAGGAGCCCAAACATTACTTTAAACAGACCCTGGGGTTGGCCTCAGGAGCCCAAAAATTGGATGAATCACACCCTGGAGTTGGCAGCAGCAGCAGCAGGAGCCCAAACATTACTTTAAACAGACCCTGGGGTTGGCCTCAGGAGCCCAAAAATTGGATGAATCACACCCTGGAGTTGGCAGCAGCAGCAGCAGGAGCCCAAATATTACTTTAAAGAGACACTGGGGTTGGCTTCAGGAGCCCAAAAATTGGATGAATCACACCCTGGAGTTGGCAGCAGCAGGAGCCCAAATATTACTTTAAACAGACCCTGGGGTTGGCCTCAGGAGTCCAAAAATTGGATGAATCACACCCTGGAGTTGCAAGCAGCAGCAGGAGCCCAAACATTACTTTAAACAGACCCTGGGGTTGGCCTCAGGAGCCCAAAAATTGGATGAATCACACCCTGGAGTTGGCAGCAGCAGCAGCAGGAGCCCAAATATTACTTTAAAGAGACACTGGGGTTGGCTTCAGGAGCCCAAAAATTGGATGAATCACACCCTGGAGTTGGCAGCAGCAGGAGCCCAAACATTACTTTAAAGAGACCCTGGGGTTGGCCTCAGGAGCCCAAAAATTGGATGAATCACACCCTGGAGTTGGCAGCAGCAGCAGCAGGAGCCCAAACATTACTTTAAACAGACCCTGGGGTTGGCCTCAGGAGCCCAAAAATTGGATGAATCACACCCTGGAGTTGGCAGCAGCAGCAGCAGGAGCCCAAATATTACTTTAAAGAGACACTGGGGTTGGCTTCAGGAGCCCAAAAATTGGATGAATCACACCCTGGAGTTGCAAGCAGCAGCAGGAGCCCAAACATTACTTAAAACAGACCCTGGGGTTGGCCTCAGGAGCCCAAAAATTGGATGAATCACACCCTGGAGTTGGCAGCAGCAGGAGCCCAAACATTACTTTAAAGAGACCCTGGGGTTGGCCTCAGGAGCCCAAAAATTGGATGAATCACACCCTGGAGTTGCAAGCAGCAGCAGGAGCCCAAACATTACTTTAAACAGACCCTGGGGTTGGCCTCAGGAGCCCAAAAATTGGATGAATCACACCCTGGAGTTGGCAGCAGCAGCAGCAGGAGCCCAAATATTACTTTAAAGAGACACTGGGGTTGGCTTCAGGAGCCCAAAAATTGGATGAATCACACCCTGGAGTTGGCAGCAGCAGCAGCAGGAGCCCAAATATTACTTTAAAGAGACACTGGAGTTGGCTTCAGTAGCCCAAAAATTGGATGAATCACACCCTGGAGTTGGCAGCAGCAGCAGCAGGAGCCCAAACATTACTTTAAACAGACCCTGGGGTTGGCCTCAGGAGCCCAAAAATTGGATGAATCACACCCTGGAGTTGGCAGCAGCAGCAGCAGGAGCCCAAACATTACTTTAAACAGACCCTGGGGTTGGCCTCAGGAGCCCAAAAATTGGATGAATCACACCCTGGAGTTGGCAGCAGCAGCAGCAGGAGCCCAAATATTACTTTAAAGAGACACTGGGGTTGGCTTCAGGAGCCCAAAAATTGGATGAATCACACCCTGGAGTTGGCAGCAGCAGCAGCAGGAGCCCAAATATTACTTTAAACAGACCCTGGGGTTGGCCTCAGGAGCCCAAAAATTGGATGAATCACACCCTGGAGTTGCAAGCAGCAGCAGGAGCCCAAACATTACTTTAAACAGACCCTGGGGTTGGCCTCAGGAGCCCAAAAATTGGATGAATCACACCCTGGAGTTGGCAGCAGCAGCAGCAGGAGCCCAAATATTACTTTAAAGAGACACTGGGGTTGGCTTCAGGAGCCCAAAAATTGGATGAATCACACCCTGGAGTTGGCAGCAGCAGCAGCAGGAGCCCAAATATTACTTTAAAGAGACACTGGAGTTGGCTTCAGTAGCCCAAAAATTGGATGAATCACACCCTGGAGTTGGCAGCAGCAGCAGCAGGAGCCCAAACATTACTTTAAACAGACCCTGGGGTTGGCCTCAGGAGCCCAAAAATTGGATGAATCACACCCTGGAGTTGGCAGCAGCAGCAGCAGGAGCCCAAACATTACTTTAAACAGACCCTGGGGTTGGCCTCAGGAGCCCAAAAATTGGATGAATCACACCCTGGAGTTGGCAGCAGCAGCAGCAGGAGCCCAAATATTACTTTAAAGAGACACTGGGGTTGGCTTCAGGAGCCCAAAAATTGGATGAATCACACCCTGGAGTTGGCAGCAGCAGCAGCAGGAGCCCAAATATTACTTTAAACAGACCCTGGGGTTGGCCTCAGGAGCCCAAAAATTGGATGAATCACACCCTGGAGTTGCAAGCAGCAGCAGGAGCCCAAACATTACTTTAAACAGACCCTGGGGTTGGCCTCAGGAGCCCAAAAATTGGATGAATCACACCCTGGAGTTGGCAGCAGCAGCAGCAGGAGCCCAAATATTACTTTAAAGAGACACTGGGGTTGGCTTCAGGAGCCCAAAAATTGGATGAATCACACCCTGGAGTTGGCAGCAGCAGGAGCCCAAACATTACTTTAAACAGACCCTGGGGTTGGCCTCAGGAGCCCAAAAATTGGATGAATCACACCCTGGAGTTGG
Organism: Gastrophryne carolinensis; assembly: GCA_027917425.1. Classification (NCBI taxonomy): domain Eukaryota; kingdom Metazoa; phylum Chordata; class Amphibia; order Anura; family Microhylidae; genus Gastrophryne; species Gastrophryne carolinensis. Next base: position 155,011,755 of record CM051242.1, on the reverse strand, counting down.
CAGCAGCAGCAGCAGGAGCCCAAACATTACTTTAAACAGACCCTGGGGTTGGCCTCAGGAGCCCAAAAATTGGATGAATCACACCCTGGAGTTGGCAGCAGCAGCAGCAGGAGCCCAAATATTACTTTAAAGAGACACTGGGGTTGGCTTCAGGAGCCCAAAAATTGGATGAATCACACCCTGGAGTTGGCAGCAGCAGCAGCAGGAGCCCAAATATTACTTTAAAGAGACACTGGAGTTGGCTTCAGTAGCCCAAAAATTGGATGAATCACACCCTGGAGTTGGCAGCAGCAGCAGCAGGAGCCCAAACATTACTTTAAACAGACCCTGGGGTTGGACTCAGGAGCCCAAAAATTGGATGAATCACACCCTGGAGTTGGCAGCAGCAGCAGCAGGAGCCCAAACATTACTTTAAACAGACCCTGGGGTTGGCCTCAGGAGCCCAAAAATTGGATGAATCACACCCTGGAGTTGGCAGCAGCAGCAGCAGGAGCCCAAATATTACTTTAAAGAGACACTGGGGTTGGCTTCAGGAGCCCAAAAATTGGATGAATCACACCCTGGAGTTGGCAGCAGCAGCAGCAGGAGCCCAAATATTACTTTAAAGAGACACTGGAGTTGGCTTCAGTAGCCCAAAAATTGGATGAATCACACCCTGGAGTTGGCAGCAGCAGCAGCAGGAGCCCAAACATTACTTTAAACAGACCCTGGGGTTGGCCTCAGGAGCCCAAAAATTGGATGAATCACACCCTGGAGTTGGCAGCAGCAGCAGCAGGAGCCCAAATATTACTTTAAACAGACCCTGGGGTTGGCCTCAGGAGCCCAAAAATTGGATGAATCACACCCTGGAGTTGCAAGCAGCAGCAGGAGCCCAAACATTACTTTAAACAGACCCTGGGGTTGGCCTCAGGAGCCCAAAAATTGGATGAATCACACCCTGGAGTTGGCAGAAGTTGGCAGTAGCAAGAGCAGGAGCCCAAACATTACTTTAAACAGACCCTGGGGTTGGCCTCAGGAGCCCAAAAATTGGATGAATCACACCCTGGAGTTGGCAGCAGCAGCAGCAGGAGCCCAAATATTACCTTAAAGAGACACTGGAGTTGGCTTCAGTAGCCCAAAAATTGGATGAATCACACCCTGGAGTTGGCAGCAGCAGCAGCAGGAGCCCAAACATTACTTTAAACAGACCCTGGGGTTGGCCTCAGGAGCCCAAAAATTGGATGAATCACACCCTGGAGTTGCAAGCAGCAGCAGGAGCCCAAACATTACTTTAAACAGACCCTGGGGTTGGCCTCAGGAGCCCAAAAATTGGATGAATCACACCCTGGAGTTGGCAGCAGCAGGAGCCCAAACATTACTTTAAAGAGACCCTGGGGTTGGCCTCAGGAGCCCAAAAATTGGATGAATCACACCCTGGAGTTGGCAGAAGTTGGCAGTAGCAGCAGCAGGAGCCCAAACATTACTTTAAACAGACCCTGGGGTTGGCCTCAGGAGCCCAAAAATTGGATGAATCACACCCTGGAGTTGGCAGCAGCAGGAGCCCAAACATTACTTTAAAGAGACCCTGGGGTTGGCCTCAGGAGCCCAAAAATTGGATGAATCACACCCTGGAGTTGGCAGAAGTTGGCAGTAGCAGCAGCAGGAGCCCAAACATTACTTTAAACAGACCCTGGGGTTGGCCTCAGGAGCCCAAAAATTGGATGAATCACACCCTGGAGTTGGCAGCAGCAGGAGCCCAAATATTACTTTAAAGAGACACTGGAGTTGGCTTCAGTAGCCCAAAAATTGGATGAATCACACCCTGGAGTTGGCAGCAGCAGCAGCAGGAGCCCAAACATTACTTTAAACAGACCCTGGGGTTGGCCTCAGGAGCCCAAAAATTGGATGAATCACACCCTGGAGTTGGCAGCAGCAGGAGCCCAAACATTACTTTAAAGAGACCCTGGGGTTGGCCTCAGGAGCCCAAAAATTGGATGAATCACACCCTGGAGTTGCAAGCAGCAGCAGGAGCCCAAACATTACTTTAAACAGACCCTGGGGTTGGCCTCAGGAGCCCAAAAATTGGATGAATCACACCCTGGAGTTGGCAGCAGCAGGAGCCCAAACATTACTTTAAAGAGACCCTGGGGTTGGCCTCAGGAGCCCAAAAATTGGATGAATCACACCCTGGAGTTGGCAGAAGTTGGCAGTAGCAGCAGCAGGAGCCCAAACATTACTTTAAACAGACCCTGGGGTTGGCCTCAGGAGCCCAAAAATTGGATGAATCACACCCTGGAGTTGGCAGCAGCAGCAGCAGGAGCCCAAATATTACTTTAAAGAGACACTGGAGTTGGCTTCAGTAGCCCAAAAATTGGATGAATCACACCCTGGAGTTGGCAGCAGCAGCAGCAGGAGCCCAAACATTACTTTAAACAGACCCTGGGGTTGGCCTCAGGAGCCCAAAAATTGGATGAATCACACCCTGGAGTTGGCAGCAGCAGCAGCAGGAGCCCAAACATTACTTTAAACAGACCCTGGGGTTGGCCTCAGGAGCCCAAAAATTGGATGAATCACACCCTGTGGAGAGTCATGTGGAGAAAAAGTAGCTTAGTTAGTAATATCTACATAAAATTATGAATAAACAAATGCAAAAGTTTGCCAAAGTGAAGTTTTGTTTGAGGGTGTGTTTCCACCTTTTAATTAAATCAGAAACAAGAAGGTATCATTGCCTCTGACTAATTAGCCCTCAAAAATTCTTGGAATTTTTAATCTGGAATCATGTCTGATCCGTCTTATCCGAAGAATATTAATAAAAAGTAAGAGTAACGTAAAGGATTTTTTATCAATACTTACTTGTGGTCCGATGCGGAGGAATGTCTGTAACTGGAGAGCAGCGCCTTAAATCTGTTTTGCACGATCCATCTTTCTTGGTCTGGCCCCGTCATCAATCTACTGGAATACATCAGGCATTGTTGGGAGGAAAGCTTGGCTGATCCATGCGCCATTCATTTCCACGCAGGGCAGTCTCTGGAAAAAAAAAGTCTGTATAAACCAGGGTCTTTTTCATATAAAAACAAATGGTTATTCTTGCTTTTCAACCATATGTTCCACAGCTTTACCAGTCATTGTGTCAGCCAATGAAGCAACTTTGTCTCGAAGTGCTGCAAAAGCAGTCCACTGCATCACAAGAGGCATCTGACACCCCCAGTCAACTGTCTGTCTGTTATGCTTTGGGTTCAGCTCCACTATCCATTGATCTGATATCCAAGATCTGATAATCATAAAATTCAGCAGCTACTGCCCAGCCAAGAAGTGGAGGAGACACTCGCCTCTTCTTCCACTATCCGGCAATTAGTGATGAGGAGAGTGTCGTGGGAGGAGGTGTTGCAAGCCGAGGTAGTGGAAGAGGGTCCCTGGAGTCTGCGGCGGTGGCGGCGGCAGCAGCAGCGAATTATTGCGGACTGTTGGTAGGAAAAATCAGCTACTCAGCGATGTGGCAGTGTTCCATGCAGCATCCTGTGGAGAAAAAGTAGGTTAGTTAGTGTATATACATAAAATTATGAATAGACAAATGCAATAGTATTGCGAAAGTGAAGTTTTGTTTGAGGGTGTGTTTCCACCTTGCAATTAAATCAGAAACAACTAGCTATCATTTGCCTCTGAATAATTAGCCCTCAAAAATTCTTGGAATTTTTAATCTTGATGTCTGAGGGATTTCTCCTCTCAGACAGCGTCACCATAAGTCCAGCCTGCTGCATTACCCAGTGGTGGACCTTTCAGAGAACTGATGGCTTGTGCCGAGCCGAGGTGGAGAGTCACATGGCATGGTTGTTGAACAGAAGGTGGGCCAGTCCTTTAGCCTGTCAGTGTGTACCAAAGTGCACAGTGTTGTCTACGCCTGGAGCTGTAACTATAGACTCATGGTGGACAATATATATCCTTTTAGGCCCCCTTGGTGATTGTGGTTTCACGCTGTTCTTCACATGGTTTTCCTTGACCATCAGAGTCACACATGGGAGGAACTACTAAAAATGAGAACTCAATCCATGAAAGCATTGCTTAATCCACGAAAACTGCAAATTTGGACCCATGGTGACTGACACTTGGAAGAACATCTTGTTTGCGCTGCGACAAGGAAGCCAGAGTCATGCGTCCTGACATGGCACACGTGTTCAGTCTAGTTTTGAAGTCTTGCCCCCATCTGAAAGACATCCGAACAACAGGAAAGAAAGTTAGCATGCACTTCTGGCACTCCTACACCACCAAGCACAACCTTATTGAGCCTCAGCGTCACAACGGTGTACCCCACCATAGTCTGATTTGCGATGTTTCCACCCGTTGGAATTCCACCCTCCATATGCAGGATCCACTATAGCAGTGGTCCCCAACCCTGTCCTCAAGGCCCACCAACAGGCCAGGCTTTGCAGATCTCCACAAAGATGCTCAGGTGGAGTAATTAGTGCAGCTGCAGAGCAATAGAGCTGGCTATTTGGAGATCCAAAAAACATGACATGTTGGTGGGCCTTGAGGACAGGGTTGAGGACCACTGCACTATAGGAACAGAGAAAAGCCATCACGGATTTCTGGATGATCCAAACGGATAGGGGGACACCCCTGTGTAAATTCAATGTAAACCATTGGCAGCTCATACGTGACACCGACCGTTTGCTCAGGCCCTTTGAGGAAGCTACATTATTAGTCAGTTGCCAGGACTATGAGATGAACGATGAGATTCCACTGCTTCATGTACTACAACACATGTTGGAAAGCATGGCTGGTCAGGGCACTGGAGACATGGCACATACATTTCACAGCCACATGAAGCCTGTGGGGGCTGAAGTGGAGGAGGAGGAGGGGGTGGGGCACAGCAAACCACAGTTTAGGTTTCACAAAATGACCATTTTATCTAGTCATCTGACAGGAGAGGAGGAGCAGGAGCAGCCACAGGAGCTAGAGGGTTGTGAGTAAGGCGAGACAGAGGACCCAGACACACCATGGCAGTTTACAGTGGAGATGGAGACAGGTAGTCCCTCCGAGTCACTTGCACAAATGGCACGATGCATGCTCACATGCATGCGTACTAGTGAGCGCAGAATTGTCTCCATTTGTCAGCGGGAAGACTTCTGGCTCTCCAACTTATTGGACCCTCGCTTCCGGCACAAAATGGGGGCATTTTTTACGCCCACTGAGAGGGAGGACAAACTGACCTACTACAGAGACATCCCACGTAGTCAGTTGGGCGATGTCTATCTGCGCCATGGCCCATACTCCCGCAGGTCTGACTCGGGGGGAAGTCTGCGATCACCTTCCACTGCCATGGCTGCTGGGGGGGTGGAAGGAGCAGCAGCAGCAGCTCCATCAGCAGCAGCCTCAGTCTTCAGTCGCTAGTGAGTAGCTTTCTACACCCGCATAGTGAGTCTACTCATGAGCAGCAGGAAGACCTGGAGCTGGACCTCAAACAGCAGGTCATGTCATACCTTGACATGACCATGCCAACACACCTTCAAGATCCACTGGATTTGCTGGGAAGCCAAACTTGACTTGTGCCCGCAACTAGCAGAGTTTGCCCTGGAAAAGCTGTACTGGCCGGACAGTAGTTGATTTAGATGGCAACTGGGCTGCTCTATATAACGAAGCAAAATGGCAAATTTACCTCACTATATAAGCTATTGCCCCTCAGATTTACACAGGGGCTGCTCTATATTATGCTGCAAAATGGCAAATTAACCTCACAATATAAGCTATTGCAGCTCTATATAAATAAAAATAAATAAATAAAAAAAGGGCCTGTAGAAGCTTATTTAGTATAACAGATAGGGTGACATGTGCTGGTTTGGGATGCCCATATGGGCTAGTGTTTTGGCAGCAGTACAAAAACCAATGCAAAATGCAATAGCTTAATAAAGCTGATGCTGATCAACGCTTATTTAGTATAACAGATGGGGTGCAACATGCAGGTTTGGGATGCCCTGCGGCCTGGTGTATTTAAAGCAGACCAAAACCAATTCAAAATGCAATAACTTAATAAAGCTGAGGCTGTAGATGCTTATTTAGTATAAACAGGTAGGGTGCAAGGTGCAGCTTTGGGGTGCCCTGCAGCCTGGTTAAATGAAAGCAGTCAAAAAGGAAGTGCAAACTGAAGTAGCTTAATGAAGCTGATGCTGATCAACGCTTATGTTGTATACCAGATAGGGTGCAAGGTGCAGCTTTGGGGTGCCCTGCGGCCTGGTTTATTAAAATCAGTCAAAAACAAGTGCAAACTGAAGTAGCCTGATCAACGCTTATGTTGTATAACAGATAGGTTTAAAATAGCATGTGCCTTGGGATGCCCGTGTGGCCTGTTATATTTCAAGCTGAACAAAAAGTAACAATAATTCAAGTATGAGACATCATTTTGACCTTCTTCACAGCGCCATACTTTGAAAAAAAAAAATTAATTTCATGCCGATCAATCCAAAGGTCAATGCCCCTAACAAAAATAGTGTTCGGCATAAGTTTTCCTTCTGGAAGGACGTAACCTTTAGTTTACATGGTTGGGGTAGGTTATCTTACAAATTGGGATACCCCAGGCAGCAGTGTCATTGAAAGAGACAGATTGTAATGCAGGCCATACGCAAGCAGAGAAACTCAGGCTGCAACAGGCCTATTTAGTTTACATGGTTGGGGTAGGTTATCTTACAAATTGGGATACCCCACTGTATATGAAACCGAATATAAATGCACACCCAAAAGTGGACACTCAGCCTCCAAGAGGCCTGCTTAGTTTAAATAAGAGAGCTGCTTAGTATGGTAGGTAGGTTATGTTATGTTACAGAATGGGATGCCCCAAGCAGACTTGAGATCAGTATATATGCACACAGCAGCAGTGTGTTAGCAGGCTCATACAGGCCAAATTTCTTTAAATAAATGTGCAGCTTACAGTAAATGCAGAGGCTAATGGTATGTTACAGAATGGGATGTCCCAAAAACCAGAGAGCACCTGGCAGGCAGCAGTAAGACTATGCACAGCAAAAGTGTCTTTATCATGCCTAATTTCAATTAGAATAGGTGCAAATGGTTAGGTTCTTAAATAGAGGCTGGTGTAGTCACAGAATGGGATGCCCTAAAAACCAGCAGTAAGTACACCTGGCAGGGACAAGTAGTGCTATGCCCAGCAAAAGTGTCTTTATCAGGCTAATTTCAAATATAATAAGAGCAAATGGTTATATGGTCTTAAACAGAGGCTGCTGTAGTCACAGAATGGGATGCCCTGGCAGGGACAAGTAGTGCTATGCCCAGCAAAAGTGTCTTTATCAGGCCTAATTTCAAATATGATAAGAGCAAATGCTTATATGGTCTTAAACAGAGGCTGCTGTAGTCACAGAATGGGATGCCCCAAATAGGAGTGCACCTGGCAGGGTCCAGTAGTGCTTTGCCCAGCAAAAGTGTCTTTATCAGGCCTAATTTCAAATATGATAAGAGCAAATGCTTATATGGTCTTAAACAGAGGCTGCTTTAGTCACAGAATGGGATGCCCCGGCAGGAATGGACCTGGCAGGGTCCAGTAGTGCTTTGCCCAGCAAAAGTGTCTTTATCAGGCCTAATTTCAAATATGATAAGAGCAAATGCTTATATGGTCTTAAACAGAGGCTGCTTTAGTCACAGAATGGGATGCCCTGGCAGGAATGGACCTGGCAGGGTCCAGTAGTGCTTTGCCCAGCAAAAGTGTCTTTATCAGGCCTAATTTCAAATATGATAAGAGCAAATGCTTATATGGTCTTAAACAGAGGCTGCTGTAGTCACAGAATGGGATGCCCCAAATAGGAGTGCACCTGGCAGGGTCCAGTAGTGCTTTGCCCAGCAAAAGTGTCTTTATCAGGCTAATTTCAAATATGATAAGAGCAAATGCTTATATGGTCTTAAACAGAGGCTGCTGTAGTCACAGAATGGGATGCCCCAACAGGAATCGACCTGGCAGGGTCCAGTAGTGCTTTGCCCAGCAAAAGTGTCTTTATCAGGCCTAATTTCAAATATGATAAGAGCAAATGCTTATATGGTCTTAAACAGAGGCTGCTTTAGTCACAGAATGGGATGCCCTGGGCAGGAATGGACCTGGCAGGGTCCAGTAGTGCTTTGCCCAGCAAAAGTGTCTTTATCAGGCTAATTTCAAATATGATAAGAGCAAATGCTTATATGGTCTTAAACAGAGGCTGCTTTAGTCACAGAATGGGATGCCCTGGGCAGGAATGGACCTGGCAGGGTCCAGTAGTGCTTTGCCCAGCAAAAGTGTCTTTATCAGGCTAATTTCAAATATGATAAGAGCAAATGCTTATATGGTCTTAAACAGAGGCTGCTTTAGTCACAGAATGGGATGCCCTGGGCAGGAATGGACCTGGCAGGGTCCAGTAGTGCTTTGCCCAGCAAAAGTGTCTTTATCAGGCTAATTTCAAATATGATAAGAGCAAATGCTTTTATGGTCTTAAACAGAGGCTGCTGTAGTCACAGAATGGGATGCCCCAACAGGAATCGACCTGGCAGGGTCCAGTAGTGCTTTGCCCAGCAAAAGTGTCTTTATCAGGCTAATTTCAAATATGATAAGAGCAAATGCTTATATGGTCTTAAACAGAGGCTGCTGTAGTCACAGAATGGGATGCCCCAACAGGAATCGACCTGGCAGGGTCCAGTAGTGCTTTGCCCAGCAAAAGTGTCTTTATCAGGCCTAATTTCAAATATGATAAGAGCAAATGCTTATATGGTCTTAAACAGAGGCTGCTTTAGTCACAGAATGGGATGCCCTGGGCAGGAATGGACCTGGCAGGGTCCAGTAGTGCTTTGCCCAGCAAAAGTGTCTTTATCAGGCTAATTTCAAATATGATAAGAGCAAATGCTTATATGGTCTTAAACAGAGGCTGCTTTAGTCACAGAATGGGATGCCCTGGGCAGGAATGGACCTGGCAGGGTCCAGTAGTGCTTTGCCCAGCAAAAGTGTCTTTATCAGGCTAATTTCAAATATGATAAGAGCAAATGCTTATATGGTCTTAAACAGAGGCTGCTTTAGTCACAGAATGGGATGCCCTGGGCAGGAATGGACCTGGCAGGGTCCAGTAGTGCTTTGCCCAGCAAAAGTGTCTTTATCAGGCTAATTTCAAATATGATAAGAGCAAATGCTTTTATGGTCTTAAACAGAGGCTGCTGTAGTCACAGAATGGGATGCCCCAACAGGAATCGACCTGGCAGGGTCCAGTAGTGCTTTGCCCAGCAAAAGTGTCTTTATCAGGCTAATTTCAAATATGATAAGAGCAAATGCTTATATGGTCTTAAACAGAGGCTGCTGTAGTCACAGAATGGGATGCCCCAACAGGAATCGACCTGGCAGGGTCCAGTAGTGCTTTGCCCAGCAAAAGTGTCTTTATCAGGCCTAATTTCAAATATGATAAGAGCAAATGCTTATATGGTCTTAAACAGAGGCTGCTTTAGTCACAGAATGGGATGCCCTGGGCAGGAATGGACCTGGCAGGGTCCAGTAGTGCTTTGCCCAGCAAAAGTGTCTTTATCAGGCTAATTTCAAATATGATAAGAGCAAATGCTTATATGGTCTTAAACAGAGGCTGCTTTAGTCACAGAATGGGATGCCCTGGGCAGGAATGGACCTGGCAGGGTCCAGTAGTGCTTTGCCCAGCAAAAGTGTCTTTATCAGGCTAATTTCAAATATGATAAGAGCAAATGCTTATATGGTCTTAAACAGAGGCTGCTTTAGTCACAGAATGGGATGCCCTGGGCAGGAATGGACCTGGCAGGGTCCAGTAGTGCTTTGCCCAGCAAAAGTGTCTTTATCAGGCTAATTTCAAATATGATAAGAGCAAATGCTTATATGGTCTTAAACAGAGGCTGCTGTAGTCACAGAATGGGATGCCCCAACAGGAATCGACGTGGCAGGGTCCAGTAGTGCTTTGCCCAGCAAAAGTGTCTTTATCAGGCTAATTTCAAATATGATAAGAGCAAACGCTTATATGGTCTTAAACAGAGGCTGCTGTAGTCACAGAATGGGATGCCCCAACAGGAATCGACCTGGCAGGGTCCAGTAGTGCTTTGCCCAGCAAAAGTGTCTTTATCAGGCCTAATTTCAAATATGATAAGAGCAAATGCTTATATGGTCTTAAACAGAGGCTGCTTTAGTCACAGAATGGGATGCCCTGGGCAGGAATGGACCTGGCAGGGTCCAGTAGTGCTTTGCCCAGCAAAAGTGTCTTTATCAGGCTAATTTCAAATATGATAAGAGCAAATGCTTATATGGTCTTAAACAGAGGCTGCTTTAGTCACAGAATGGGATGCCCTGGGCAGGAATGGACCTGGCAGGGTCCAGTAGTGCTTTGCCCAGCAAAAGTGTCTTTATCAGGCTAATTTCAAATATGATAAGAGCAAATGCTTATATGGTCTTAAACAGAGGCTGCTGTAGTCACAGAATGGGATGCCCCAACAGGAATCGACCTGGCAGGGTCCAGTAGTGCTTTGCCCAGCAAAAGTGTCTTTATCAGGCCTAATTTCAAATATGATAAGAGCAAATGCTTATATGGTCTTAAACAGAGGCTGCTTTAGTCACAGAATGGGATGCCCTGGGCAGGAATGGACCTGGCAGGGTCCAGTAGTGCTTTGCCCAACAAAAGTGTCTTTATCAGGCTAATTTCAAATATGATAAGAGCAAATGCTTATATGGTCTTAAACAGAGGCTGCTGTAGTCACAGAATGGGATGCCCCAACAGGAATCGACCTGGCAGGGTCCAGTAGTGCTTTGCCCAGCAAAAGTGTCTTTATCAGGCCTAATTTCAAATATGATAAGAGCAAATGCTTATATGGTCTTAAACAGAGGCTGCTGTAGTCACAGAATGGGATGCCCCAACAGGAATCGACCTGGCAGGGTCCAGTAGTGCTTTGCCCAGCAAAAGTGTCTTTATCAGGCTAATTTCAAATATGATAAGAGCAAATGCTTATATGGTCTTAAACAGAGGCTGCTGTAGTCACAGAATGGGATGCCCCAACAGGAATCGACCTGGCAGGGTCCAGTAGTGCTTTGCCCAGCAAAAGTGTCTTTATCAGGCCTAATTTCAAATATGATAAGAGCAAATGCTTATATGGTCTTAAACAGAGGCTGCTGTAGTCACAGAATGGGATGCCCCAACAGGAATCGACCTGGCAGGGTCCAGTAGTGCTTTGCCCAGCAAAAGTGTCTTTATCAGGCCTAATTTCAAATATGATAAGAGCAAATGCTTATATGGTCTTAAACAGAGGCTGCTTTAGTCACAGAATGGGATGCCCTGGGCAGGAATGGACCTGGCAGGGTCCAGTAGTGCTTTGCCCAGCAAAAGTGTCTTTATCAGGCTAATTTCAAATATGATAAGAGCAAATGCTTATATGGTCTTAAACAGAGGCTGCTGTAGTCACAGAATGGGATGCCCCAACAGGAATCGACCTGGCAGGGTCCAGTAGTGCTTTGCCCAGCAAAAGTGTCTTTATCAGGCCTAATTTCAAATATGATAAGAGCAAATGCTTATATGGTCTTAAACAGAGGCTGCTGTAGTCACAGAATGGGATGCCCCAACAGGAATCGACCTGGCAGGGTCCAGTAGTGCTTTGCCCAGCAAAAGTGTCTTTATCAGGCTAATTTCAAATATGATAAGAGCAAATGCTTATATGGTCTTAAACAGAGGCTGCTGTAGTCACAGAATGAGATGCCCCAACAGGAATCGACCTGGCAGGGTCCAGTAGTGCTTTGCCCAGCAAAAGTGTCTTTATCAGGCTAATTTCAAATATGATAAGAGCAAATGCTTATATGGTCTTAAACAGAGGCTGCTGTAGTCACAGAATGGGATGCCCCAACAGGAATCGACCTGGCAGGGTCCAGTAGTGCTTTGCCCAGCAAAAGTGTCTTTATCAGGCCTAATTTCAAATATGATAAGAGCAAATGCTTATATGGTCTTAAACAGAGGCTGCTTTAGTCACAGAATGGGATGCCCTGGGCAGGAATGGACCTGGCAGGGTCCAGTAGTGCTTTGCCCAGCAAAAGTGTCTTTATCAGGCCTAATTTCAAATATGATAAGAGCAAATGCTTATATGGTCTTAAACAGAGGCTGCTTTAGTCACAGAATGGGATGCCCTGGGCAGGAATGGACCTGGCAGGGTCCAGTAGTGCTTTGCCCAGCAAAAGTGTCTTTATCAGGCTAATTTCAAATATGATAAGAGCAAATGCTTATATGGTCTTAAACAGAGGCTGCTGTAGTCACAGAATGGGATGCCCCAACAGGAATCGACCTGGCAGGGTCCAGTAGTGCTTTGCCCAGCAAAAGTGTCTTTATCAGGCTAATTTCAAATATGATAAGAGCAAATGCTTATATGGTCTTAAACAGAGGCTGCTGTAGTCACAGAATGGGATGCCCCAACAGGAATCGACCTGACAGGGTCCAGTAGTGCTTTGCCCAGCAAAAGTGTCTTTATCAGGCCTAATTTCAAATATGATAAGAGCAAATGCTTATATGGTCTTAAACAGAGGCTGCTTTAGTCACAGAATGGGATGCCCTGGGCAGGAATGGACCTGGCAGGGTCCAGTAGTGCTTTGCCCAGCAAAAGTGTCTTTATCAGGCTAATTTCAAATATGATAAGAGCAAATGCTTATATGGTCTTAAACAGAGGCTGCTGTAGTCACAGAATGGGATGCCCTGGGCAGGAATGGACCTGGCAGGGTCCAGTAGTGCTTTGCCCAGCAAAAGTGTCTTTATCAGGCTAATTTCAAATATGATAAGAGCAAATGCTTATATGGTCTTAAACAGAGGCTGCTGTAGTCACAGAATGGGATGCCCCAACAGGAATCGACCTGGCAGGGTCCAGTAGTGCTTTGCCCAGCAAAAGTGTCTTTATCAGGCTAATTTCAAATATGATAAGAGCAAATGCTTATATGGTCTTAAACAGAGGCTGCTTTAGTCACAGAATGGGATGCCTCACAGCAGACTTAAGATCAGTTCAGTATATATGCACAGTTAGTTACTATAAGCAGCCTGAAAACGCTAACAAAGCCTGTCAGCCAGCTAGTAACACTCTGGATGAAAAAAAAAAAAATCTCCCTGTGACAGCCTCCGTTTTTCCTACCTTTCCCTGGCTTTCTGTCTGTCTCCTGTCTGTCTCCTGCCTGTCTCCTGCCTGTCTCCAGCCTGTCCCTGTCTGTCCCTGCCTGTCTAACTGCCTCAGCTACACAGCGTTCTGTCTGTCACGAATGCAATAGAGAAATGAGGAAAAGCAAGATGGCCGCCGTTAAATACCGCTGTGTGACGTCACCGGGCTTGCTGGCTGCTGATAGGCTGCATGTGACTGCCCCAGCTTGCACTGGCGCGGGATAGATGTCCAGACATGTCCCGTCCGCCATCTTAGAATGCCTGTAAATGTAAATGAATGGATGTTAAAGGAAAACTTCGAGTGATCGAATCGCGGGGAAATTCGGATTCGATCCGAATCGAATTTTTCCTGAAATTCGGATCGAATCCGGGTTCGTCCGGATCGATTCGCTCATCCCTAGTGTGCACCATTTTACTTATATCAGGCTGAGCACTTTTCCACTCACTTATCTGTTTTGTGCACTGTTTATTTCAGCACTTATGAATTCTGACACTCTTTCTCACCCCCTCCCCCCTTTTTTCACTCAGGCACTTGGCACTTTATCACAGTATATTAATTTCAGCTTATCTCTCTTTCTGTACCCTTGTGCACTTATACACCTCTCATCTTCACACGCCACCATATGGCCATTAAAGGTTATTCCAGATATCAAATATACTGATTGATGAATTTACATTTATGTGATAGATGACCATTAATAGCTCTTAAATTGGACCTTCCCATTCCCCCAACAATTGTGTATATGTTTTTTAATTAAGTCTTGTTGTGTCTTTGTTGTTCTAAGGATGATTTAATAAATTTACATTTACAGGTCCTTCTCAAAAAATTAGCATATAGTGCTAAAGTTCATTATTTTCCATAATGAAATGATAAAAATTAAACTTTCATATATTTGAGATTCATTGCACACCAACTGAAATATTTCAGGTCTTTTTTTGTTTTAATACTGATGATTTTGCCATACAGCTCATGAAAACCCCAAAATCCTATCTCAAAAAATTAGCATATCATGAAAAGGTTCTCTAAAAGAGCTATTAACCTAATCATCTGAATCAACTAATTAACTCTAAACACCTGCAAAAGTTTCCTGAGGCTTTTAAAAAAGCCCAGCCTGGTTCATTACTCAAAACCGCCATCATGGGTAAGACTGCCGACCTGACTGCTGTCCAGAAGGCCATCATTGACACCCTCAAGCAAGAGGGTAACACCCAGAAACAAATTTCTGAACAAATAGGCTGTTCCCAGAGTGCTGTATCAAGGCACCTCAATGGGAAGTCTGTGGGAAGGAAAAAATGTGGCAGAAAACGCTGCACAACGAGAAGAGGTGACCGGACCCTGAGGAAGATTGTGGAGAAGGACCAATTCCAGACCTTGGGGGACCTGCGGAAGCAGTGGACTGAGTCTGGAGTAGAAACATCCAGAGCCACCGTGCACAGGCGTGTGCAGGAAATGGGCTACAGGTACACTTTTGAACCAGAAACAGCGGCAGAAGCGCCTGACCTGGGCTACAGAGAAGCAGCACTGGACTGTTGCTCAGTGGTCCCAAGTACTTTTTTCTGATGAAAGCAAATTTTGCATGTCATTCGGAAATCAAGGTGCCAGAGTCTGGAGGAAGACTGGGGAGAAGGAAATGCCAAAATGCCTGAAGTCCAGTGTCAAGTACCCACAGTCAGTGATGGTCTGGGGTGCCATGTCAGCTGCTGGTGTTGGTCGACTGTGTTTTATAAAGGGCAGGGTCAATGCAGCTAGCTATCAGGAGATTTGGGAGCACTTCATGCTTCCATCGGCTGAAAAGCTTTATGGAGATGAAGTTTGCATTTTTCAGCACGACCTGGCACATGCTCACAGTGCCAAAACCACTGGTAAATGGTTTACTGACCATGGTATTACTGTGCTCAATTGGCCTGCCAACTCTCCTAACCTGAACCCCATAGAGCATCTGTGGAATATTGTGAAGAGACAGTTGAGAGACGCAAGACCCAACACTGTGGATGAGCTTAAGGCCGCTATCGAAGCATCATGGGCCTCCATAACACCTCAGCAGTGCCACAGTCTGATTGCCTCCATGCCACGCCGCATTGAAGCAGTCATTTCTGCAAAAGGATTCCCGACCAAGTATTGAGTGCATAACTGAACATAATTATTTGAAGGTTGACTTTTTTTTTATCAAAAACACTTTTCATTTATTGGTCGGATGAAATATGCTAATTTTTTGAGATAGGATTTTGAGGTTTTCATGAGCTGTATGGCAAAATCATCAGTATTAAAACAAAAAAAAACCTGAAATATTTCAGTTGGTGTGCAATGAATCTCAAATATATGAAAGATTAATTTTTATCATTTCATTATGGAAAATAATGAACTTTAGCACTATATGCTAATTTTTTGAGAAGGACCTGTATATATTTTTCTAAATTATGGTGGTGTGCAGTTCCATTGTATAGGGACTTTGTGGGCTAGTCTAGGGCCCAGCTTTTTGGGTAAATTAGAGGTGATTGTCCCTATCTTACTAGCACCCTACAATATTTTGACTTTTATCATTTAAGCGGTGCACACAATATTTCTCTTCCCTCTTGTTGCTTTTGTATGCTGGATATCTGACCTGGACATCAATCTAAAGGGTCACAATGACCGCAAGGATGTGGTTTCTGACAAGGGAGAGAGGGACTGGTCATAGGAAGTGCTGGAAGAATCACCATTGGGACGCAGTGCTTGGAAGCCAGCTGGGCTACGTACCAAAATTCACATGCTTTTGTCAGTGTGCTTCAGCTTCCCCCTTCTGTCCCAGACTTCCCTGCTTTAACCACCCATTTACGACCCCAGTCTGTTCCTGCAAACAGGTAAGTATGTTAAGTTTGCATTACCTTAAGTTTACATGAACACCTGCTGATATAAGCAATTCATTTACAAAAAAATAAAAACTTTTACAAATAAACCCAACCAAGTTAGGCAAATATATAGGTTACCAAGTATCTGCTATATGATAAAATAACTCAATTTAGCATGGATTAATTTGCTCATCTTCTATTTAAAATGTGTCTATTCTCCATGTTTCCAATTCTGCAGAGAATATGAATGTCCTCTAGTCATCCTTTTGTTTCGTTTCTGAGGTCTATCACTCATGTTTATTGACTATGAGAGGTCTGAAGATTTGAATGTACTGTGAATACTTTTTGTATTCCTTTGTATTTGTGTGATTTCATTATAATGAAAATGTCTGCACAGAGGAAGGTTGTTTTTTCCATCAGACAGCATAATAAATATTATTCTGCTCATACATATTATTGACTTGACTCAACTCCCAATCGTAATTTGTCTGAATTACAGCTAACATGGAATGGCAAAATGGAAAAGTCAATCTAGATGGGGACCAAAATATTTACACAAAATTGGAAAACTGTCTTATTTTTTCATTATATTGTGTTGTTATCAGTATAATAAGTCAAGATAACTGGTGGTTTGTTGCTTGAAGACATTCTGCTATTAACTGACTTGCTTTTTTCTATACACCCCCCCCCCCCCAGTGTTTAGTAATGTTGTGTGGTATTTTAATCAGCATAAACCATTTTTAGAATCAGGATCTTATGAATGTATAAAATTGACTGCATTTCCAGGATGAGAGCTGAAAATGGCAGGCAGCCTTCCTGTTGTAAGTTTCTTTGTTGCTCTTCTAAAACCATTTAGAAACCATCTTTTACTCTTTTGGCACACCTCTTGCTTGTCTATATCACCTGCTCTTTGTCCATAACCATATAACACAATGTAACTCTGCCAGGGAGCTGGCAGGCTTTTCAGAATGACTCATCTTGTTATATCTTGGTATAGTCTCAGCAAGAGGAAAAGATAAAGCAACCCAATATTTCAAACTTCCATCCCAATATATGGCACTGTGAGATCTTTTTCCTCTGTATAGGTTTGTCAGGGTAGTCTGTCGAAGAAACACCTTAGTGGGACCTTCCAAAGACAGTATCTCCCTCTCAGTCAGAGGTATGTCAGGTATGCCTTGAAATCGCCCAAATGTTTACAGCTAAAGTAAAATCTTCTGATCATTAAGATAGAGCAGATGCTATATCTGTCAGGCTGAATGTGGTACAGAGAGCTAGGAAGAATGGGTATTGGATGTTCTATACAGAAGCCCAATACCAGATAACAGGGTAGAACTGACAGAACCTGGAAAACTGGGGTGAAAAACCTTCTCTTGTCTTCACTGGAAACTAGGAACGTACAGGATACAGGAATTGCTGAAGATCAGGCAGTACTGTGATGATGCCAGGTGTCTGCTTTTGAACATCAGTGCGCAGGTTAAAAAATCCTGGAAGCTGGCTGCATGTCACAATAGTATAATCCAAATGTCCCCAATGAGGGACGGGAAACCTGTAGTTGCAGCTCGCCAACACTGGTTTCTTGAGTAAGATTATTTATTTCAGACAGTTCAATGTGCACTCCAACAGTCTGGAACATTGAATAATAGAGTAGTAAATGGTCAGATGTGGAACACCACACTGCAATAACACCAATGCACCAGACTAACTATTTTTGGAACCCCCAGCTGGTAAGCCCCTTGCTCTGTGGCATGCTCTGGGATTTGCGTCTACCTGACCAGTACGTCAAATCCCGGTCACCCCCTACCCTCAAATGGTTGTCGCCCACCTGGCATCTTCCAAACAGCACACTGGTTTGCCCCAATTTTCCCAACCCACACAGACGAGGCGCAGTGGGGCCCACTCACTGACCCAGTGTCACTGCCTGCCTCTTTCCCCGTCTTCACGTTCCACTGTCTTCTCATCTCTCCCCTTTTATACCCCCACCCCCTCTTGATCTTGGGGACCTAGCATGGTCTCATGGGATATCGGGGCAAGACCTTTGGCCCAACATAAATATGGCGGCGATAGCTTCCCATCCAATTGTTACTCACCTTAACCCAAGATCTATATCAATATCAATTACAATAGGATCCAGTCTTCAGCATGGATATTGTACATGAAAAGTCCCAAAAACAGACTGACAGATGGAATGGGATACAGGCTTCAATGCAGGCATGTGTAAGAACTTGTAAGCTAGGGAGGCATACTGACAATACCTCACATAGAAACATAGAAGGTTGACGGCAGAAGGAGACCATACGGTCCATCTAGTCTGCCCTTATGTGTGTACTGTATGTTCTCTTTATCTTAGGATAGATGTGTGCTTATCCCAGGCATGTTTAAATTCAGTGACTGATGATTTTTCAACTACCTCTGCTGGAAG
Organism: Gastrophryne carolinensis; assembly: GCA_027917425.1. Lineage (NCBI taxonomy): Eukaryota > Metazoa > Chordata > Amphibia > Anura > Microhylidae > Gastrophryne > Gastrophryne carolinensis. The sequence continues at coordinate 154,993,389 of CM051242.1, read as the reverse complement.
TTTGTTCCAAGCATCTACTACTCTTTCTGTGAAATAATATTTTCTAACATTGCTCCTGATCTTCCCCCCGACTAGCTTCAGGCTGTGCCCCCTTGTTCTATCGTTAAGTTTCTTCTTAAAAACACTTCCCTCCTGAACCTTATTTAATCCTTTCACATATTTAAAGGTCTCAATCATGTCCCCCCTCTCCCTTCTTTCCTTCAGACTGTACAAATTAAGTTCCTTAAGTCTCTCCTGATAAGTTTTATATTTTAAATCCTTCCACCATTTTCGTTGCCCGCCTTTGGACACGTTCTATTTGAATAATGTCTTTTTGCAGGTAAGGTCTCCAGAACTGCACACAGTATTCTAGCTGTGGCCTCACCAGGGCTCTATACAGCGGCATCACAACCTCCCTCTTCCTATTGGTGATGCCTCGAGCTATGCAGCTGAGCATCCTGCTTGCTTTTCCCACTGCCTGGCTACACTGTCCACTCATCTTGCAGCTATCAGTAATCAGTATCCCTAAATCTCTCTCCTCCGAGGTCCTGGCTAATATAGTGCTGCCCATATGGTACTCAGAGCAGGGATTCCTTCTACCCAAGTGCATGATTTTACATTTAGAGACATTAAACTCTAGTTTCCACAGTTTTGACCATCTATCCAGTAAAGCTAAATCATTTTCCATGTTGCAGACACCTCCAGGAATATCCACCCTATTACTAACCTTTGTATCATCAGCAAACAGACAAACTTTTCCTACCAAGCCTTCTCCTCCTCTTCTCCTCACCAATGGAGTTTTCTCTATAACATTTGTTCATGAAAGCAGTTGTAGCTTACTCAGTGTCCGTGTTGTTTCAGGAACTCAGCCCTGTTACAGAAGCCATTTTTTCTGTAATATTGAGGCCATGTGCTTTGTGAAAACAATTGCATTCATCACTGACCTACTGATTTATCCCCACAGTAGCAGTGATAGTCGTATCCCAACAAGGCATCCCTAGAAAGTGAGAACATGGAATAGACACACATTCAATCAGGAATCCATCCTTCTGAATGTGATACAGAATCAATTCACCCCACTGCCTTCATGCTAGGGGCTAAAGGGCAGAAGGCCAGATTTACTCTTCTGTTCTGAAGGCACAACATTTGTGCCATTTATAGCCATAGCTAATGCTGGGAAGGTCCCACTGGTTGACCTCTAGGGGTGAACTATCCAATCAAACCAATATCAAGCTGCTGCCATGGACAACAGTTATGCATTGCTCAATGCCCATTTCCACGGAAGGATTAGTGAAAGTGAATCAGTCAATCAATAATTTGTCTGTGGAAATGCTGGGCTGCAATAAAGCAATGAATGAGAATTTGCTCGTTGGTCGGGCATTATATGGTTTTGACATAACGCAACCAATGTAATATTGGCTAACATCAGCATGTGAAAACAGAAATCGTCTGCAAATAGAACTATACAAATACCTTAATTGCGATCTTAATTATGGTTGTTTAAACGAACATTTGCTGACAAATCATCTATGTCTAAATGCAAGTCAGCCACTTACATACAAGTCATACGATCATTCAATCACTCAACAAATGGTAGTTTAACTTGTTTGTGGAAATGGGCCATTTATTTTTAAAGATTTAGCAATGATTTAGCACCCATTCCCCATGGGCAATGTGGCATTACCCCCATCTCATTCTTATAGGCAGTGAGGCATTTCCCCCTATCTCCATAGGCAGTGTGACATTCCCCTTTCCCATAGCCATTGTGGTATTCCCCCTCCCATTCCCCTTAAACGGTGGGGCTTTCCCCCACCCATTTCCCATAGGTAGTGTGACATCCCCCCCATCTCATAGGCAGTGTGGCATTTTCCCCTCCCATTCCCCATGGGCAGAGTGGCACCCTCCTTCCTATTCTCATAGGCAGTGTGGCACCCCCCTACCATTCACCATAGGTAGTGTGGCACCCCCCCCATCCCATTCCCCATATAGGCAGTGTGGAAATTCCCCCATGTCCTTATCCAGTGTGACATCCCCCCCAACCCCTCAGAAAAAAAAGATATACATGAACGCTGTCCCCGCTCTGGCTAATGGTGCTACCACTGCCTCTCGGGCCGGCACACGCTGACACCTGAGAGGCAGTGGGGGTGCCAGGAGCCAGATCGGGGTTGCTGTCTGTCCCCAGAAAGGGCAAATATTTTGAAAGAAGGCGAACAACCAAATTAAACGTTTGCAAAAGTGATGATGGGATTTAATTGTGAAAAAAGAACACAAGTGCTGTACATAATATCAAGGCATATGCATATAAAGAATTCATGTTAACAATGTGAAGCAATAAATTGTAACAATACAGTTTGACCGCTAGATGGCGCTTCTGCGAGGTATCAGCCAAAAATGTTCTTAAGCAAAAATAAAGCAGTGCTGAACAAATCCCGTGACTTGTAGTCGGGTAATAGGAGCCCATAATATATATTATGGGCTCCTATTACCCGACTACAAGTTTGTTCAGCACTGCTTTATTTTTGCTTAAGAACATTTTTGGCTGATACCTCGCAGAAGCGCCATCTAGCGGTCAAACTGTATTGTTACAATTTATTGCTTCACATTGTTAACATGAATTCTTTATATGCATATGCCTTGATATTATGTACAGCACTTGTGTTCTTTTTTCACAATTAAATCCCATCATCACTTTTGCAAACGTTTAATTTGGTTGTTCGCCTTCTTTCAAAATATTTGCCTTTTGATTCGTCCCTGTGAGGTAGTACACAGGATAAGAGGACAGAACACCTTCAGATAATTTTTGCTTTCTCCCTGCATTTCTACAGGTGTGCTTCAACCTATACATTTTTTAATTGTCCCCAGAAAGGGGACAGCGGGCACGAGACTCATGTAACTATCCTTTTTTTTTACACTTTTTTTTACAATCACCTTATTGTGCGTCTTAATAATACCTATATTTTTGAAATAAGATAGGGGTGTGTGGGAAAATATGAGCTGGGCATGTCAGAAAATCTGCAATGTACACATCATCTCTAAAAAGCATCAGCTATGTTCAACCGATAGTCTACAGTCATTTACGCCGATGTACTTTATCCACTGTATTGTATTATCATGTTTTTAGATTTTTACCTGAACATTGTTGTTCTCTAGTTTGCAAACCCTACCTCTTCAATAACAGTCAAGCATCAGCTATGTTCAACCGATAGTCTACAGTCATTTACGCCGATGTACTTTATCCACTGTATTGTATTATCATGTTTTTAGATTTTTACCTGAACATTGTTGTTGTCTAGTTTGCAAACCCTACCTCTTCAATAACAGTCAAGAAAGGTTCCTGTAAGAGGAAAAAAAGTATGACAAAATAACCTCTATGCCCATTTATAGATAAATAGATTATGCCACTACACACCTTCTTTCTTTCTTGAGCCCTATTTCAAGTTTGCACCGGGGGCCCCGTCACATTTAATTACAACATACATACCCTCTTTCTTTAACTGATATAAGGTAATGTTAATAAAAATAACAGCGGGTCAAAGAGCCCGAAAAATATAGACAATAAAAGCAGCTGTTCCCCAGCTCACTAGCGGGTAAGCACTTGCGAAACAGCTCGATATTGAAATGGCTTCAGTGATTTAATGTACAGACATTTAACAGAACAATGCTCCCACCGAGGAAAGTGCCAAATTATACCTGGAGGCCATCCAATGAAAAACACCTAGCATAAAGAATGCAGCAGTCCTATAAAGCATTTTGCAAAATGAAAACATGACTCCCAAACCTGAATAATATTATATAAAGCTGAGCCATTTCTTAGCAGCCAGGTCTAGCTGTTAGAACAAACAGTCCTAAGCATATTTACTCACAAACTGCTGCACTTACAGGAGACCACATTTGTGGATTGCAGGAGGGTATCTTGTAATTGGTTGAACTTATCATGCTAAGTCTTTGGAGCCATGAATAAACAGTTGGGCTGAGGTAGGTTGATTTGAAGACAAGAGCAAAACAGTCTGAAAACAAAGCAAGGGTCACCACTAGAGATGGACGAACCCCAACTGCAAAGGTCGGGTTCGTACTGAACTTCTGATTTCCAATGCCAAACATGGACTTTAGCCAGAAGTCCATCTTTGAGTCCTGCGTCTGGCCCAAACACAGAAGCTGAGCAGTCCATCAACCTGCTTCACCTAAAGAATGCAGAAGCTAAAGCTGCTGGAACTCACCTGAGCCCTGATCCTCTTCATCAGCAGCGGCGGTGGTGGCATTTTAACTTGGCCCCAAGAAAAAGATGGCCACTGGCTCCCATGACTGGACTGTCCTCACTCATGGGAGCCGGTGGCCTTCTTTTTGTAGCCATGGCTGGGGCCAAATTAAAAAGTTAAAAGACCACCGCCGCTGCTAATGAAGGAGATCGGGGCTGAGGTGAGTTAGGCAGTATGCTTAAGGCTGCACACTCTATGCGAACTTGCCGGACCTGAACTTTGGGGGTTTCGTCCTTCCCTAGTGGCTACCCGAAAACATCAAGAAAAACACCATAATTGAAAGTCACCAAATCAACCACCATCAATGTCATTAAAGCAATGGTCAGACCTAATAAAAATACAATGTATTGTAGTTATATGATTTTTGCAGAAATTACATTATATGTTGTGTGATTGGGGCGAACGGCAGTGACACGGACAACAGTTCTTCAACAGCAAAGGCAGGTTTATTGAGAAATAAAGTGTTCAAAAGCAAAAATATCTCTCACTTCAGAGGTTGCAGCAAAAATGCAATACATCAAAGTGGTTACTTCACCAGTTCAATGTAAGTCCAGGGCTGGATACTCCAGCAAGCTGCAATTCAAAGATAAGTCAGGTCCACTTTGCAGGGCCTACCAGCCCTCCACTGCTCATCCCCACAAGTCCAAGTTTAGGAAGCGCAAAAGCCAAGTCCTTCGGCTTACGTTCAGTTCTTCAATCACCACTGTGCAGTGCAGCCTGGGCTCCTTCCTTCAGGCTGGTCTACAGACAACTGACATGCTCAGTGGCACCTTATTATTCAGGCTTCCCCTGCAATCAGCCTGATCACCTGTGCAAGGCCTAAGATCAGGGAACAAACCTGAAAAGGATTGGGGAAAGTGACCTGGGTCCTGAAAACCCAGCATGGATTGTGCCTGATACAGCCTAGCAGGGGAAAAATACACACCATTTATGACATTTCCATACACTTTACCACAGTTGTTTGTTTCCACAGAGTTTGGGCTTGGTTCCTGCCTAAGAAACACCCCACACTGAAAAGATTTTCAAATAAAATACAACTAACTGCAATTTGCAGTTAACTATCAAATGTTAAACTCATAAAAATTAAATAAATGGCATGGCGTCCCCCCTCTCCAGCAGAACCAGTCCGGGCACCAGCTATGGGTTCTGGTAGACCAGACCAGAGGCCGAGCGCAGTTGACTTGCTCGCCCCTCGTACACAAAAAACACACACACTTTAAAAAGTTATTTAATATATATATATATATATATATCGTTTTTTTTTATCGCTTCTACTACTCTTACCATTGCTAGGTGCTGTCCCATGTCATCTGAGGGAAGTCAGGAGCAGTGCTGAGGATCAGTGTCCTCTGCCCCACTCCCAGCTTCTGCCGCTCACCCTGGGCTTCACTGCTCACTCCCACTGTAGGGAGGGACCTTTTATACCAGTGGAGTAAGCTGATGTCAGCACAACCCCTTCCTATGGCGGCAAGCGAGGCGTTCAGGGCAGAGAATCTGTGTTCTCTGACCCCGGCCCGGTGACCGAAGGACCACCCGGGGATGAGGAGACCCCCAACACAGGATCCTGGACAGAGGTTAGCTTTTTGGGGGGCTATAAACAAGGTAAACAGCAGCCATGTAACATTTTCAGGGCTGTCAGTTAACAGATGGAGAAGCAGCCCAATTCATTTTACATGTTTTGCTGTCAAAGGGTCAATGGAAGGAAGATTAATCTGGGGTAAGAGGTTTCGAACATACCATTCTGCTTTTACAGGGGAGATTCCCACTGGCCTGTCACCTAAGCTAACAGGAAGCCGGTGGAACACGGCATGGTGATCACATGGGCTTCTACACCCCACTCCCAAATGGCATGCAAGTGTGGATCACTATCACTACATGCCCTGGGCTATTATTTTTCTGTGACTGGGATGCACACTACCAAACTTACACCAAGGTACAGCAGTATGTTCATCTTGCTAAGTTTGTGCCTACTTCATACTTGCTACAGCAGAAATCTGCTTTAAGGGGAAGGACTCAAGCTTACTATAATTGGCCAGGCCGGCTACTCACATTTCCGCTTGCTACAGACTAGTCTCACATGCTTGCTACAAACTACCCTACCTGTTGGGTACCCTACCTACCTGTACAAACTACCCTACCTGTAACAACGAACCAATCCTTGGCTATTACTTGCTAGAACAAGCCATAAGTCCTAACTTATCTAATTAGACCTCCTAATAAAGCCCCCAAAGAGGGCACAATGTATTGAGGAACCTCACATTGCCATTGTGCGTTGGACCTATATAGTTAGATAGTTAATACGGTTGAAATAAGACATATGTCATATGACTTTCATTGATAAACCTATTACCGTCTGTAATACCAAATACTGTATGATTATATGCAATGTAACATATTATGTAATAGTAAGTTGAGAAATGTGCCCTATATACCCCATTCCTGGACCAGGTCATTCTTTTATTCTGCACTCATTGTCCCCTAAGATAGTCTGTGCTGAAATAACAATGGGGATATATTTTTGACCCCATAAGCATATTAGCATGTAAAGAAAGCATAGAAAGCAGACTAGTGCAATACTGCTAAACCAAATTGAATGTATATATAAAATCAGTAGCTCTCACCGCACCATCGGTATACAGGATTTCCTCAACATTCACGATAGGTTATTGAAAACTCCTGCCCATCTGAAGGGAAGGAGGTGAAAGTACTGGAACCCCAACGCGTTTCACCGCGTCATGCGGCTTTGACCACCTTTCTATGCTTTCTTTACATGCTAATATGCTTATGGGGGTCTAAAATATATCCCCATTGAGAATGGCCTTTGAGCATTTAAAGGAGTAGATACTCTGGGCATTGACCCACTACCCGTGGAGCCTTAAAGGAACAGCCAGTGGATGATAAGTCTGGGATTAAGATGATAAGCTTGTGATCAGCTTTCGACCTTACATTATATGCTGTCTCCTTATTGTTTTCCGGTAAGAGTTTGAGCTATCTGGTGGTGGGAACACACCAGCAATTCTGAGGCCTGCACTTTGGGATGCTGCAATTTTGATGTCCTACGCTTGAAGCTGATATTTGTATTAGAATGGAGCAGATCACCCCTCTAAAAGTGGAATGGTATACTAAAAACCCTGTGACCCCTGGATCCCTTATGTTTCCCACAAGCTTGGCAGGGTTTTTCTTTACTTACTTTCTCCACTGCCCATTAATATTGGATGCGTTCACGATACAGCTCCTTTAAATTTTCTAGTTAGGTTGGCTTCTACAGTACTTGCAGGATTGTCTTTCCCATTAGGCAGCTCTAGGCCTGAGGTTAAACCGGACCAACAGCCTGGCACAGTTAGAAGAGAAAGGCTGCGGCCATTTTTAGGCTTTCTCTCCCAACTGACATAACTGACAATGCACAGTAACAGGAAGTTTAGCAGCACTTCCTGTTTGCAGGTGGCCTGCAAGTCCATGAGCCGCCATCTAGTTTTTAAAATTTACCACAGCAGGAGTTAGAAAATGTTTAAATTATTTTTATATGCAGCAATTTAAATTGCCCCAGGGATGGATGCATATGAGCACTGTTTGTTGTGTTAAGTTTCTGTTTCAATAGTTCTATTGTTATCTGTTAACGTGTACAGTGCAGTTGTGTAAGCACCACAGTTGTATAAGTATCACAATTTGTACAGTTGCTAATAAAGAGAAAAATAAAAACGACGCATTTCAGTTAATACTCTATGTTTTAAAATGTCTCTTGTTCATAATGAAAGCACAAAAATATTAAATCCTAATGAGTAATCTGCTTTTCTGTCCAAACTTGTCTACACAAAAAGAAAAAACAATATATCTATATATAGGCAAAAGCAAACAAAAATTGATAACTTCAAACAGAACATAAACAAAAAACAATACATATATGAAAAGTCAAATTAAAAAAAAAGCTAAAGAATGGATATGGAAAATGTAGGAGAGAAGTAAAGGAAGGGTGGGAGAGAATTGGACATAATAGGGTTAATTCAGAACAGGGTGAGGAATCTCACTCCTTTTTTAGTAGAGAAAACTGCCACTCACTTTCATTGTCTACTTAGAGGCTGATTCATCATTAGCGCCAGGTAGCGACAGATGAGCGTCTGTAGCGGCATTTTCAGAGCGCCCGCTAGTAGTCACTGTGCTCAGCCGTGGGTCCCTACTTTATAGCGACTCAGTCGCTGTTCAGTAATGTTGAATACATTGTGAGGAGTCGCTATTTGACCAGTACAGTGCTGTATGGGAGCGCATGTTAGCGAATGCTCATAGCGACCGACTCACACCATATTCAGCAAAGAAACAGCCTCACAAATCTCTGGCGCTGAAAAATACTTGTTTGAAGCCCAGAGCACAGGAGGCGGTGTGTTTAAAGTCTGTTTTCAAGCATCTATCAACTAGTAACAAAGCGAAAACATATGGAATTACATTGTAACAACATTGTAACATGAACATTTTAATGCCAGATCTGTAATGTCATTTCTGAGGAAATATATAAAAAATGAAAAAACTATGAAAAAAATGCTTTTTCAATGCCAGAAGAGGTCAAAGAATTATTTGTGATTTTTTTGGGAAAAAAAAACCCCGTTTAAAGAGAAGAAAAGGATCGTCCATTGAAATGTATGGGAGAGCGACAGGTAGCGAGAGGTCATACCTGGCGCTGTGCAAGGCTGAACGCTGGTGCTGTTCGCTGAGGCTGTGAAAATGATGAATCAGACGCTACATGGCGCTATTCGATTCAGAGCCTGGTGAGAAAATTCATTTTGTAGGAGAGAAAATTGCCATTCGCTTTCATTGTCTACCTTGGGGCTGATTCAAAGCCTGGTGAAAGTTTACACTCCCGGTAGACAATGCCGTTCCCCTTTTTATGTTTCTAATGTGCTGTGATGAGTGTGGCGAGTCCTGACAAACATTGGGGGAGTGAGGAGTTTTCTCACCAGGCTCTGAATCGACCCCAATCGGAAGGGAGAGAAAAGAAACAAACTAGGACAATAAACAAAAAAACTGAAAAAGAAAAAAAAAAAAAAAGAGAGAAACAATAACCGGAGAAGTGCGTTAATCACACTGGTTATGAATCCCCATTGGGAAATCATTCCCATAGAGGATTTCGGTATGGAAGGTGTAAAAAATGACAGTATGGAAGTGCTTCAATATTGAATATGTAATCCCCATTAATAAAATGGCAATAAAGTGCCTAGTTCCTATTACTACTATTAATATGGGTATAAAAGTGTAAACAAAAAACAGTTTAAACTGAAACAGTAAATAATTGTAATTAATATATAACCTCACTGTCAAATCAGCATATATTTGATAAGCATGGCCCTGAAAAGATAATTGTTGCTATTCTCTTGAGGATTGCAAAAGTTTCTCCTCAGTTCTGTAGTAATGCAGTTTCACAATTAAATCCTTTGGAGGATCCCCAGGGGACCTGTGGGTAAGTGCATGATGAATCCTGACAAATTCTATCCGATCTGTTGGGATATTCAGGCTTAGCTCCTAAAAAGGGCTGTAACTAGGCTGTAACTAGGGTTGCTGCCTGGCGGTGCCGGTATTTGTTTTTTTACTGGTAATTGTAATTGCCGGCATACTTTTCCCAGCCTCAATTACCAGTAAAAAACATATACTGGCACTGCTAGGCCAGTGGCCAGTAAAGTAAAATGAAAAACACCGGCCAGGTGGCAACCCTAGCTGTAACAGAAGATTGAAGATTTTTAATTGACTCAGGTAAACCCTTATCTCTGAGATTAGATCTGCACTCTCTGCTTTCTTGATCTTTCAACGTATATGTTAAAGGAATTCATTTTCAGATGTAAACCAGACCAACAGCCTGGCACAGTTGGAAAAGAAAGGACATTTTGGAGCTTCCACTCCCAACTGACGTAACTGACAATGCGCAGTAACAGGAAGCCCAACAGCACTTCCTGTTTGCAGGTGGCTTACAAGTTCACGAACTGCTATCTTGTTTTTAAAATTTTACCACAGCATGAGGTAAACAATTTTTCATGTGCAGAAATCTAAATTGCCCTGAGGAGCGATGCATATGAGCACTGTGGTCATGGGGATAATAAACATTTGAGGTCATGGGGAGTTAGTAAAAACTCCAGACCTGGCTCCCTCCGGTTTACAGAAATATATAATTTAATTTTCCTCTCCTGTCGCATCACGCTCGGAATCCCTCCACCATCGTCCTCCATCGGGCAGAGCTATTTTGGAATCCCAGAATGCATCGTGCCGCCCCTCAGATCTTGCGCATTCGCAGTGTCATTACATAGGCTGGAATAACACTCAGCGTGATATCTGAGGAACGGCGCGGGACATTTGAAGAGAAGACATCGGCAGGTAAGGCCAGCTAAGTGTGTAGCCGTCACTCTGGGACCGCTAAGGGGGGGTGGAAATGGGCCAGAAGTACTGCCGGATGTCGGTGTTATAGATAACGCCAACATCCAAAAGGCAGTGAGGGAAGTGGGGGGATGTTTAAAGAGGAACATCAGAAAAGGTCTGATTTAAGGTGCAGGAAGTGGCTGCAGTCGCCATTTTAAGGGCCTCCTGTGCTGCCAGTGCCCGTGTCTTACCTTTATCACCACACTGTTTTCCCACATGCCCCAAGTGTACCATTTATTCAGAATAAACTTGTGTTCACCGCTGGCTCCTTATTACCTCACAGCAAGGGCCCGCATATCACATTTCATCCCCTCAACAGGCTGCCGCCGTTATCTTAGGTGTCAGGTGCATCACAGGCTCATCAAATACTGGCCTGCTTCTCAAATCTTCACAGCTCTGTTTTACCTCACACTTTCCCAGTAGACCCTAGAGATAACAGGGGAACAAATCCCAGCAACTAAGGGCAAAAGCTTCCAAAGTGTGGAGTTTACTAGCAGGCAGCCACCCAGCCAGACAGCTAGCCCCACTTCCATTACCGCTAAGGTTTAATAAAATTCGGATTGACAGCTCTTTAATGCCCCCTCATGAATGCACCCTAGAACCAGAAAAGGGTGCAGAGTGTATGGAGGGGGTAGAGGGTACAGGGGGTTTAACGCTATCTGCAGCCCCGGATGTCAACAGGATTTCCTACTGTCATCATGTGACTTGTGTACATTGGGAGGCAGAACCAGGAAGTCAGGAAGAAATATTTTTTGTCTGCGATTTTACCCCTCAACACACATGCACATGCTTTATGCAATAAACCCCTTGCTCCTCCTACACTGCTGAGGGTCTTTCTGTGACTTAGGGGCTACCTGTGGAGGGTGAGGGGTCAGTCTGTTTGGGAGGGGGCCTGCATTCTGCATGTTGCACTTTCCGGAGGCTGACCAGGAGATCCATACTCCATACTCCTCGCGCACTTTTCATAATTATTTTGAATGTCTGAGGGGATCCTTGCACACTTTGCATATTAAAAATTGAGGTGGGGTCTGGGAGGGCCTGCACTCTGCATGTTACACTTTTTGGGGCTGACAGGGAGATCCATACTCCATATTCTTTGTGCACTCTTCATATTTATTTTGAATGTCTGAGGGGATCCATGCGCACTTTGTATAATCAACATTGAGGGGGATCTCGATTTGGGATGCCCTGCTGTGAGGGGGGTATATATTGTGTCAATATGCCTACCCCAATCATTGATACCTGGGTGCAGTGGTGTACTGGGTCTAAAATCAGCAAGGGATATTACTGTCCCACCAATGTGTTTCCCAGAACAGGAAACAAGTGGGGAAAAACCTGGGCATAGACAGATATGGCCACCCCTAATTGGATGGTACTGAAACTTTTTGATGGGGCAGATAATGTGGCAGGGGTGGGTAAGCCATGGCCATAGACCTGATGCTAAAGTTACATTGGATGCAGAACATGAATTGGGGTTTGTTGGTTGGATGACTCAAGGATTGGATGGGGGACTTAGAAGCAGCAGCCCAGCTGGCCCCAAAGCAGTTTGGCCCACCGGGAATTCGCCTGGGTCTCTCTAAGGGAAGTATGTGCAGTCCCCATCGGAGTCCCCTCCTTGTGCACTTTACAGCCTCCTACAGCTAATTTGCGGGCCTCCAGCTACATCCCCAGGCATTTAAGTCTACCAAGCCCTATGAGCATACAAAGCGAGGGTGCCAGTTCTATGGGATCCCAGATCTAGGTAAGTATACGGGAGCCCTGTGGAGTTTACACTTTTTGCTCCTCTTGCCTATATGTTCTAGCAGTGAACAGGTTAATAGCTGTTAGATATGTTATGTAAATGTCTGCAGTAAAGTAGTAGGGACACCACATGGATGATATTAGACATGCTCCAGTTGGAATTGTAAACTCCGGGGCACTTGTGCTCATATCTCTTTCCAGTTCCTTGCTATATAATGTCACCTGAAACAGAAGCTGTAGACCTTGAAAACCCCCGGCTACAAAAGAGCAGAAAGCTTCTCTAATCCTGTAAGCTATACGCTCAAAGAAACCGAACTATCCATCACAAATATTAGGGACTAATAGAAGAGTCATAGCAGGAAACAGATTCAGTGTATGGTGCTCAGATTAATTGGGAGAATGTTTCTGATGGCATTCCCCTTGTTCTTAATATTACTGCATGTCAGAATAAGAGGAATAGGGAATTACTGCCAATTTCCATTTTCCATAGCCATTTCTAAAAACATCCTTATCCTTTTATACAGTATATGTTAAAATGACTGGCTTTTTATATTATGCTTCTTTTTTTATATATATTATAGACAGGGCTAGAGTTTATTTTCCTTTTTTTCTGTGTGGCCCCTCTGCCTCGGCAGCAGCGGAGAGTGTGAGGAGTGAGGGGGGTTGATGGGTCTGGGGTAGGTGACTTGCTTCAAGAGACTACTTTAGTTGAAGCAAACAACAGTGTTCAGGTTTTAGCATATACAACTGAACACTGGCAGCATCCCAGTCACCACAGTTTGTCTTGAGATCTTAAAGAGGAACTCTTTCCAGAAATGACTGGACACCCTCTTAAATATACAGCTGCGGGGCAGCCCGCTAAACAAAAGAATGGGGCTGCCCGGATACTAACCTCCTCCGGGATCCTGCAGCTTGAGCGGCCAGTGCCTGCACAGTAACAGGCTTGGCCACCAGCCGCACTGATAGGCTGCTTGTGGTCACGTTGGACACGCAACCCAGAAGAGGTGAGTATCTGGACAGTAGCGTTCTTTGCTTAAACGGCGGTGATGTACATGCTGCATATTAAAGAGGAACTTCACAGGCCTTGGGGGTCTAAAAGACTCCAGGCACATCCAAGTTGCACTCCTTGGGGCATCGCAAATTGGATTGCCCCAATGTGTAAAACCCCTTGTCCCACTCACCTGTCCTAGGTTTGTCACACACACCTTAGGGTTGATTCAGAGCCCCTTTCTCACCTTTTTTTTGCGTGAATATTTCCATTCTCGTTCATTTTTTACCCTCGTCTGATTCAGCAAAGCCTTTTTCTGCAAGAACTTTAGTGTGAAATGTTTTAATTTTTGCATGATTTTTCGTTTGGTAGCAAGACCTCCATAAAAATGATGAGAAAGGGGCTCTGAATCAACCCTCTTATCCGGGAGCCCTTGCCACATCTCTGCACCATGGCTGCATCCTGGCTCACCTCTAGCCATATTCACACTCGGACTTTCTGAATGGACGGCGCAGGCACATCAAACATAGGAATCTGAGCTGGATGCGGCCGGCGGTGCACTTGGCTCCTTTCAGCTCCGCCTCCTTAGCCCTCAGCGGAGTTGAGTAAAAGTGAGCGCGCTGATTGGCTGAGCGGGCTGGCCGAGTTGATCGACACATCAACTTGTAATGTCCGAAGTATATGCTGCATACGCTGCGTTCTGACATCTTTGTCATTACTGATGTCTTTCCTGGATTTAACAAATTAATCTACAAAGAGTTTATGCACGTCTCAACTACACAACACCTACGCCACTGGCCCGGCGAATGGGCCTAACATATACACATCTAAAGTCATCTGAACCAGTGGTGGTTTATTTGTTAGGTTTGAGAGGCATCATTTGAAGTTTCTGACACCACCAAATGGATACACTTTATTTTTAGTATTTTTCCACTAAAGTGGACTAACTGCTCATCAACTTGCCCTAAAATCTAAAAGCTTGCCCTCAGGGAAACACGATTTGGGATGATGCATTGTAAGAAACCCCTGGTCCACCCTATACTCACATTGTTTACAACCTCCCACAGCTCATTTGCGGGCCTCCGACTACATCCCCAGTCTGCACACTCCACCACTTGAATGATTGGCAGCAGTTGTGCACATCGCCAGCAGAGGGTGCCAGCTTGCTAGTAGAAGGTTAGAAGGTACAGCTCTACAGATGAAAATGGCGCTATATAAATTCACAAAAATAATCTATATATAACCAGGAGCGTAACTAGAACACAGGGGAGATCTATTGGGACCTTTCTAACACCAGCAAAGGATTATTTACTGTAAAGCTAGTGAGAGGATGGCACACTCCCTCTATTGCAGTAAATGAAGTCAATGCACAGCAAGAAAGGGAAGTGAGTGATGCCGCCGGCGACTTTGCATGTGATGTGGGCTCATTAGCAAGGTAAGCGAGAGGGGTTTCAGACAGCAGGACATCTCAAAGAAGGCTGCCACGGGGAGAGCAAATCTCCAGGGCCGCTTTTGTTCAGAGTTAAAGTGGACCAAAACCCAGGATTTTGACTATCTTGGGTGTTGGTACTTGCCTCTGGGGCACCCTGAACAGAGATGCCCCGCTGTGTGAAACCCCCCAGATCCCCCAATCTCACTCACCCTTCCCCTGTCCTCCCGCGCATGCGCAGCCCTCTCGTCCAATCAGAGCGCTCACATCCACTCCCGCTCAGATCCACATCCCCTGCTCCCCTCTAACAGAGAGCGTGCCTGTGCCAGGCATTTGTGAATGGCAAGCGCCCTGCTAAAAGGATAGCTGGGATGCGACCGCAGCTCACGCATGTGCCGTTGGACTGAGAAAGAAGGTGAGTTCCCGGACGACCTGGTGGGTTTCACACAGTGGGGCATCCCGATTCTGGATACCCAGGGGGAAGGGAATCCAGCAGCCCTGGAATCTTATAGATTTCAGGGCCATTGGGGCGTAGATTTTGGTCCATTTTAATACAATTTTCTGGTGTAAATTCTCTTTAAAGATCACCTCCCAGCAAGAGAAGTACTTACCCGCATTAAATGACCTAAATAACAAACCCTGCTCTTGAAATCTAACAGCCTTATCAAGAGACTCTGGGAGATAAATAACAAGGGAAACAATTTAAAGCTATTTTGTATCTAAATTATTTATTAAGGAGGATGATTTAGCTGCAAAATGTCGCTGTGTGTCAGTTTTATAAACGTAATTGTGAGTGATTTAGGGTCCTCTATGCACTTCAATGTGCAAGGCAAGCTAAAATATTTCTGCTTGGCAACAAAGTGCCCTTGGAATATTTTACTCTGTTGGCAACTGTAATAAACGTGACAGAGCCAATTATCTGTTCCTATTTATACACGCTGCTACAAAAGCTTTTTATTTAGCTAAATGTATACCTGACTATCAAAATTCTGAGATGCTTACCCCAAGAGGGCATGTAATGCTGCTATTACTCCAGAAAGCTTGAGCTCATTTACTGTCCAGTTTTAAGATTCACTGGATCTTCGTGAAGCCTCATTCATCCCCCAGAATATCGGGCATTATACTTACTCTGCGTTTCTGACTGTTCAGCAATGGCAACGGTGAGTTCTAATCACTCCCAGTGACCAATTGGGTTTAACAGGGTTGGCATGTACATACCGTGTCTCCCCAAAAATAAGACCGGGTCTTTTATTCATAGTTGGTCCAAAAGATGCACTAGGGCTTATTTTCAGGACATATCTATCAAGTCCGGTGCCTTCTTTCCTGGCACTGAAATCTTCTCCCAGCATCCCTACATCTTCTGGTTAGCAGGTCATTCTAAGCAATTCTGGACATGGCAATGTTGGAGTTGATCATAGTGTAAGAATACATCCTGATTGCCAATACCCCTCCGACGCATACCCACCCCCCTAACAAGTCCCTTTTTTCCTAGCTGTTCCTCGTTTCCCTGCTGATCGGTTGCCAGCAGGTCCAGGTTTCCTTTGGAGGACCCTGGAAAACAGCTTCAGCTGGAATAGTGCTTAGTTTGGTTTGGATTGAGTTTGGCTGACTCTGAATTCTTATTGATGTCAATGGAGGAAAATATGACCAAAAACTTGCCCTTTCCCCTTTCTTTAAAGCAGGATTTTGACCCCGCAGGGTTTTGGTATGTGTGAGAAAACCCAGCCACCCCTCAAATATGAATGTGCGTACCTGCTCCAGTAGTCAATAATTGCTCTGAACAGCAATGAATGATCATTATCGTGAAGCACACAAGGTTGTTCCCTAGGGCTGTACACACCCACCATCAGCCATTTATATACTGTATGCCTGGCTTGGTGTGTGTGTGCAGAGGATGCACACACACACACAAATATGCAGTTGGAATACCAGTTTGATATAAATAACAAGCAAATCTGGGTGTTTACATAAAGAAAATTATTGTGTGCCCCCCCCCCCCAAGGCTACCGGCCCAATGTACCAACGTACATAGAATTTCAATATCTCTAAGGCTCAGTTGCCGAACAGCTATTCTTCAGTCAGGGCAGCATACCAAACCATCAGCCCCCTCTCATTTAAAATACATTTTAAAACAAGGGTTCAACTTGCGGATTGGTGTCTTCTCCTTGTTACAGGGACTAAATTGGTATTCTCCAATGGCTTCCCATCAGCTTTTTTCTTAATTGAAGCTTGCTTATTCTCAGAGTCCTGTAGTGGTGCGTCTGGTGCACCTTTATCCGGCCGCCAGGGCTCCTCTTCGGTTTCTGGGGCTTCTCCCATAACACTCTCAACAGCAGGCAGTGGTCCCTCCCCATGACTGAATGACTGTCATGCTATCGGAGGTTGAGCCCTGATCGCAAAGAGAAACAAACCAGCTCATCTTTCAGCCTGAAAGCCTGGATTCTAAGGGACAACCTTGGCCTTCACCAGCACAGGATCAGAATCGGAGGTTGAGCCCTGATCGCAAAGAAGAACAGACCAGCTCATCTCTCAGCCCGGAAGCCTGGATTCTAATGAGCAACCTTGGTCTTCACAAGAGCCCCTGTTGGCGGGATAGGCTGGTCTGCAGGAAGGTCCCAGGTCAGGCAACTAAGGGGTGTCTATTGCCAATCTGAGATAACGGACAGACCAGAGCTGGTAAAGAAGCAAGACTTGGGAGAAAGCCAAGAGGCTGACATAAGGGTAAGTTGTAGGCAGGCAGCACAGGATCAGAATATGAGGTTGAGCCCTGATCGCAAAGAAGAACAGACCAGCTCATCTCTCAGCCTGGAAGCCTGGATTCTAAGGAGCAACCTTGGTTTTCACCAGAGCCCCTGTTGGTGGGGATATGCTGGTCTGCAGGAAGGTCCCAGGTCAGGCAACCAAGGAATGTGTAATGACAATCTGAAAAAGATTGTGTGCCCCCCCCCCCCCAAGGCTACCGGCCCAATGTACCAACGTACATAGAATTTCAAAAACTCTAGGGCTCAGTTGCCTAACAGCTATTCTTCAGTCAGGGCAGCATACCAAACCATCAGCCCCCCCTCATTTAAAATACATTTTAAAACAAGGGTTCAACTTGCTGATTGGTGTCTTCTCCTTGTTACAGGGACTAAATTGGTATTCTCCAATGGCTTCCCAGCAGCTTTTTTCTTAATTGAAGCTTGCTTATTCTCAGAGTCCTGTAGTGGTGCGTCTGGTGCACCTTTACCCGGCCGCCAGGGCTCCTCTTCGGTTTCTGGGGCTTCTCCCATAACGCTCTCAACAGCAGGCAGTGGTCCCTCCCCATGACTGAATGACTGTCATGCTATCGGAGGTTGAGCCCTGATCGCAAAGAGGAACAAATCAGCTCATCTTTCAGCCTGAAAGCCTGGATTCTAAGGACCAACCTTGGCCTTCACCAGCACAGGATCAGAATCGGGGGTTGAGCCCTGATCACAAAGAAGAACAGACCAGCTCATCTCTCAGCCGGGAAGCCTGGATTCTAAGGAGCAACCTTGGTCTTCACAAGAGCCCCTGTTGGCGGGATAGGCTGGTCTGCAGGAAGGTCCCAGGTCAGGCAACCAAGGGGTGTCTATTGCCAATCTGAGATAACGGAGAGACCAGAGCTGGTAAAGAGGCAAGACTTGGGGAGAAAGCCAAGAGGCTGACATAAGGGTAAGTTGTAGGCAGGCAGCACAGGATCAGAATTGGGGGTTGAGCCCTGATCGCAAAGAAGAACAGACCCCCTCATCATCTCAGCCTGGAAGCCTGGATTCTAAGGAGCAACCTTGGTTTTCACCAGAGCCCCTGTTGGTGGGGATATGCTGGTCTGCAGGAAGGTCCCAGGTCAGACAACCAAGGAATGTGTAATGACAATCTGAGATAACAGAGGTGGTAAAAAGGCAAGACTGGAAGTCAAGAGGCTGGCAGTTGTAGGCAGGCAGCACAGGATCAGAATGGTTTAGCAGGCCGACGCCTGTTTAATGAAGACGAGGAACAAGCCAAGGTCTGAAGGAGAGCAGGAACACAGTCAGGAATTAGCTGAGTTTTACGAAGAAGCGTCAGTTAACTCAAGAACTCACAGAAAAGATGAACACTGGTATAAGAAACCAGGACTCGCTGGGCTTTATAGAACCCGATGCCTGTGCACAAGCGAATTTGGTTTCACATGCACACACTGGACATGCTCTCTTACTGGCAGACACTGGTTCTGTAAGCAATTGCAAACGCTTAGCGAACCCTGGCGAGCAGGCAGTATTGCACAATTACAGGAGATAAACCCTTGCCACCTCTGCTGGCGGACAAGTGGAACAGTCCTGTTTCTGTGACAAAGACTGAGCCCAAGATGGGCAGGTAATGGCCTGCCTTACGGCCTGCCCCACTAAGAGTGACCCTTACTCATCTGTAGAAAACATGGTGGTTGAAATAACGGTGCTGCCAAGTAGCCTTGGCTGCCGGGACGATCGCCCTACTCGCCCTTCCCTAGAAACTTGCACTCTGACAGGTAGACTCTGAACTCACAACTGAGAACTCCTGGAATTCTCTTAGTCACAATGTAACTCTAAAATGCATTGGGAGGACATCTCCACCAGGTACAAATGTGAAATTCCACTTATATCTGAACACTAATGAAGAACAAGAAACAATTAAAATAAGTTAAATAGACTGAAGAAGACTACAAAAAGAATCATAAAGGACTCAGAGAAGATGGACAGACAGATATAAAAAGATTTAATAATTGGCACCGAAGAACAAGCACAGAAAGAAAGCCATGAAAAGGAAGAGGCACCGCACGCGTGTCTATCAAGAAGGGTCTGTTGGTCATGTTTCCCCTTTTGTTCCTTTTTGAGGTGCATGTGATGGTGTGCCTAGCAACCTATCAAGTAGTAATTGGCAATTTTACTGCACACGTATGATCTTCATGATTTAATGATCAGCAGGACAATTAGTAAAAATTATCTAATTTCACATAGCATTGATGTCAATGGACCTTCATCAATAGGTTTTGATATATCAGAGAAATGTATGATTTCTCTCTGAAAAGAGTCATTATGGTTAAATGAACACTGCCTTTGTTTCTAGTAACTAGGAGCAAGATGAAAGCTTGGAAGATTGCATTTGAAATAACATATAATTAAGACTATTTTTATCTTTTTTTCAATAATGTAATTTAAAAGCAAACAATGTCTAACACTGGGGCTTGAATGTGTGGTCTGCAATTATCCAATTACAAGATGCAATGTAGTCACCATGAGAGATCAAAGTTATGGGTGGGTGAGGAAAATAAAATGGCAGAGAATATTTTGTAGGTCACTGAAGAGACCATGACCCGCTTGTGAACAAAAGGCTCTCAAACAGTATGATGGAAAGTGTAATGTTGCTCTGGGAAATGTGCAGCTGGTGTAGGAGAAACATAGTAGAACCACCAGGGCAAAATCACTGCCCCCTCCTCACCCATTCTGTGGTGCTGCTGTTGTCCGATGGTGTCCCCAGGTATGCGCCTTGCTGTGCCTTTACCTTAGCAGGAGGCATTGCCCCCTCCTCATGACTGCATCCAATATGGGGGATGAGCATCCTGTTTTATGGCCTGCACTACTAACTGTGGCCCTGACTCATCTGCAGAAACATGATGGCTGGGATAAAGGCGCCCCCAACAGCCCTGGTTCCCCCTGTGTGATCGCCCTGCTCGCCCTCCCTTAGAAACGGCCCTGAGAATCACCCCTCAGTCCTGTTTAAAGTAATTGCCAAGGCATAGTCAGGGGTTAGCCTATTGCATATGGCTATGCTTTCCATTGCCCTAGATGTTTTCTGTTTTAAAGGGCTGAGATATGGGGAGGCCAATTCATTAATAGCGGCAGGTAGCGACAGTTGAGCGACTGTAGCAGTATTTTCACAGCGCCTGCTAGTAGTCGCTGTGCTTGGCCGTTGTTCGGTTGTTGATAGCGACTCAGTCGGTGTGCAGTAATGTTGAATACGGGGTGAGGAGTCGCTATTTGACAGGTTCCGCTCTGTATGGGAGCGCATGATAGCGACTGGCCCTAGCGACCGGCTCCCATCATATTCATTAACAAATCACGCTCAAAAATTCTCGCGCTGTAAAATGCATGTTTAAACCCCAGAGCGCTGGCGGCGATGGGTTAAAAGTAGTTTTTTAACCCCCAAACAACCATATTTTTGGAAACCAAAAAAAACAAGTTTTTTAAATAATTTTGTAATATGAATACATTAATATCAGACCTTTAATATCAATTCTGTACATTTTTTATTTTTTTTTTTTTTTTACTTAAAAAAAATATTTAAAATGGCAGAAGTGGTAACAGAATTTTTCACATTAAAAAAAAAAAAATTATTAACAATTAATTATGAATATTTAAAGATTGTTCCATTGAAATGCATTGGAGAGCGCCAGGTAGCGAGAGGTCACACCTGTCGCTGTTCAAGGTCGGACGCTGGCGCTGTGGGCTGAGGCTGGAATAATGATGAATGAGTGGCTATCTGGCGCTATTTCAGTCGCTAAGCAGGATTGCCTTGATAAATGTGTGATTGTGGTGGGGAGCCGGCGTTCTCGTGGCGGGGCCCGTCATTACCGGTCGCTCACCAGTCGCTACCTGTCGCTATTCCTTCATAAATAAGGGCCTGAGTTTTAAAGTTTTACCATATAAATTATTTTCTCAGGCATGTGGGCGTGGCCTGGGCTGTGAAGAATTATCAGCACATTTATCAAGTAAGGTTATTGCAGTTCCCCAAACACTGCAGCTGATAAAAAAATGACAATGCCCCCCCTCCACTTTTGGGAGCTGGCAGTACCCAAAGGCCAATACAATGCAGTGGAAAAGGTGGCAAGGTTGAACTGTGGCAGTAGAGAAGGCAGTAAGAATTGGAGAGTGATCAGCAGCATGATTAGTGGCAGCGTGGCTGAAGGTTGCCATGACATGATGTAGCAAGTGATGTGACATGCTGCAAAGGGGCCTGGAGACAGCCCTGGTTGTGGATAGGATAGGATTGATTCAATGAATTGTGACACTGCAAAGTGTGCTTGTTCAGGCAACAGAACGCAAACAGAACGCGAAGTGCATCCAGCATCTTTACAGCTGCGTAGTTTCATTTTTAATTAACATGAAAGAAAGCAAGCTATATATTTGTGCACCTAAAGTCTCTCCTAAGAGAAGTGACGCTAATGCTAGGGGAATCCCTTGGAAGCCACGCCCTAGCGTATAAATGCCTCTGCCAATGGAAGTAAGACCCTGGTTACATAGGAAGAAATAGAAATTCTGGGTGGCTTTGTATGGCTGCGCATCCCAGGTAGGAATGCTCGGGGGAGGAGGCTTTATACTGGAAGAATTATGTTTTGTTTGTCATCTTTAAAGATTTTTAAGATTGTCCGCTAAATGAAAAATCAAATGGTGTCATGGTCAAAAGTAGGGATGAGCGAATCGGTTCTAACGAACCTGAATTCGCTCCGAATTTCAGGGAAAATTCGATTCAGCACGAACCCGAATTTTTAGTGGTTCGTGCTGACCAAATTTTCCCTGAAATAAAAAAAAAAATGCCGGCATGGTCGGGAGACCGGCTGCGCTGTCAGCGGGCGGCAGAAGCCGGCTTCCGCCGCCTGCTGACAGCGCAGCCGGCCTCCCTGCTCCCACCAAGCCGTGAAATGGGAAAGAAAATGCCGGCACGGTGGGAGCGGGGAGGCCGGCTGCGCTGTCAGCGGGCGGCAGAGACCGGCTTCCGAGCGATCCGCTAAAGTTCGATTCGGATGAACCTGAATTTCTTTGAGAAATTCGGCGAATCGCCGAATCGAATTTTTGAGAAGTTCGCTCATCTCTAGTCAAAAGGTGGTGACCAGCACAATATATAAGATTTCTTAGTTATAAACACGTCCAATTAGTTTTGGTTCTTTACTCACATTTAAAAAAGTGAAACAAGCTCACTGGGGAGGAGTTGTGTTCCTCTATAAGAGAGTAGTGTTCAAGACTGTAGCCAAGTAAATCTTTAACTGCCAGGTTCTATTTGAAATGTAATCATGTAGCATACACTAGTTTATCTTCACAAGACAGTTCAAGTATCAAGTATAACAGTATTTACCACCAATACCCAGAAAATCCGGGCCCTAGGCCACCCCACTTTATCACTTTGAGGAGGTTGCTCAGATTATATAGGTGGAATATAAAATGTCCTAATTTGGTGACCTACTATTACTTTGGGTCACTGGAGTCGATCATGCTGAGTAGGAGTGATAGAGACACTCTTTGCTATTTAAAAGGAGGCTTTGTATAGGAGACAAGCCTTACTACGATAGTCCTGAATCTCTGGGACTCCTCTTCACTCATCTTTTGGTTGTCCTTTCTGACACCTGCACACAGGAGGGTAGGTATGACACATTGCCTCCAGTCTTTCTCTTTCTGTGATTGACCTCTGTCTCTCTCTCCTCTGCAGTTTATTTTCTGCCCTGTCTCCTCCTTCCTCCATTCATACTTTTTTTTTACCTCCTAGTTGAGATCTCGCTCTTGTAAGATCTCTAGGCCCTCCTGTTCCTGCTGGGCTGGAGGCATATTGGACTAAGGGACCCTGCCAACCTGTCCCATGGATGCCTCCCAGCATCCCACATTTGACCTCTGGATGCGCAGGGCAAAATGACTGACCAGCTAGGCATGCTATACACAGCATGTTAAGGACTTGCCACCTGAGTTCCCAAGAAAGGTAAGTACAATGCTCCCTACAATAGCCCTATCCCTGTTATCCTATTATAGCCCCTCTGTGGAATCCTAAAAAATATTCTTCACCCCTTATGTAGGATGTCCTTTTTACCTCATTGTGGATATAGAAGCGAAGAAGATGTTTAGCAAATTTGCTTTCTTCTCATTATCATCTTTATTTGTCCCCTCCTTGCTTTTCAGGGGGCCCACACCCTCAGGCGTGTATCTTTTACTCTTTATATAGCTATAGAACATTTTGGGATTAGTTTTACTCTCTTTGGCGAACCGTCTTTCTGTCTCCAGCTTTGCTGTCCTTATCTGTAGTTATTTTTTTTTCTTTATAGTTTTGTCACGCTTCCACAGTCCCTTCCTGCTTTAAATGTTTGTATGCCTTTTTTTGTTGTTTATTGCTCCCCTAACCTTTTCTTTAGCCACATACGTTTACTCTTGTTTCTAACCCTTTTATTCCTGTAAGGTATATATCTATCACAATGAAAACTTTGGGTTTCTTTGAAAGTATCCAATTTACTGTTCATGCTTTTGTTTTTAAGGACATTTTCCCAGTCAGTGCTGGTCAAACTTTCTGTCAAACTGCCTTTCTGAAGTTCAGTGTTTTTGTGGCTCTATGATAAGGCCCCCTAGTGACTGCCAAGTGGAAATTAATGATATTATGATCATGGTTTCCAAGGTGTCCCCCAACCTGTACCTTTGTTACTTTGTCTGGTACATTGGTTAATATTAGGTTCCCCCCCCCCCCCCCCCGCTTGTTGGAGCTTGTACCTGTTGGGAAAGTTAGTCATCTTTTTGTTTTAGACAGAAAAACATTTACCATTATGAGATCCACAGGTTTCAGCTATCCAGTCGATATATGGGTAATTAAAGTCCCCCATAATAACTACCTCATTTAATTTAGCGGCTATATCTATTCACCTTAGAATCAAGGTTTCCCATCCCCTTTGCAGTTTTTACGGTCCCTCCTAAACACACAGTAACCCTATAGCTTTACTGCCCAGTCACAGCTTTCATCCAGCCATGTCTCGGTTACCCCCACTATTTCATATTGTTCTTCTGTTATTATCAGTTCTAGTTCATCCGTTTTATTTGTCAAACTTCTAGCATTAGAACGCATGCATTTCAAATGTTTATGGTAATTTTGTATATTATCCTTATTCCTGATAGATGTGCCCCCCCCTCCACCCTCCATTTCATGTGTACACCCCTTGTAAGTTTCTTCACTCCAATTTTTGAACCACCTGTTTACCCCCTAAACTCCTGTTGCCTCTCTGGCGTGTCTCTTGGAGTAACATTTTTATTTCCAGAAAACTACTGATGCAAGACCAGAGAAAAATCACACTGGTGGAATTGGTTCAGGGGGACATCTGTGATACTTCCTTTTTTCTTGGATGAACTTCCCATTTTGTCACTGTAAAGCAAACGTGGATAATGGGGATCATAGACAGCAAAATATACTTTTCCTTAAATCTAAGGCCCTTTTTTATGAAGGGATAGCGCCAGGTAGCGTCTGGTGAGCGACCGATAATGACGGGCACCGCCACGAGAACGCCGGCTCCCCACCACAATCACACATTTATCAAGGCAATCCTGCTTAGCGACTGAGATAGCGCCATATAGCGACTCATTCATTATTCCAGCCTCAGGCCACAGCGCCAGCGTCCGACCTTGAACAGTGACAGGTATGACCTCTCGCTACCTGGCGCTCTCCAATGCATTTCAATGGAACAATCTTTAAATATTCATAATTAATTGTTATTAATGTTTTTTTTTTTTTTTAAATGTGAAAAATTCTGTGACCATTTCTGCCATGTTAGATATTTTTTTAAGGTAAAAAAAAATAAATAAATAAATTTGTGCAGAATTGATATTACAGGTCTGATATTAATGTATTCATATTACAAAATTATTTTAAAAACTTGTTTTTTTTGGTTTCCAAAAATATGGTTGTTTGGGGGTTAAAAAAATAGTTTTAACCCATCGCCGCCAGCGCTCTGGGGTTTAAACATGCATTTCACAGCGCGAGAATTTTTTGAGCGTGATTTGTTAATGAATATGGTGGGAGCCGGTCGCTATGGCCAGTCGCTATCATGCACTCCCATACAGCGCGGAACCTGTCAAATAGCGACTCCTCACCCAATATTTAACATTACTGCACACCGACTGAGTCGCTGTCAACAACCGAACAATGGCCAAGCACAGCGACTACTAGCGGGCGCTGTGAAAATACTGCTACAGTCGCACAACTGTCGCTACCTGCCGCTATTAATGAATCGGCCTCCCCGTCTACCTTGCAAAAATAAAAAATGGGCTGGAATTGGTCCTTAAGCTACCTTTTTCGAAGTAATGTATAAACCAGTAACAAAACATTTTTGGTGATATTCAAGGTTTCACTCCCTCTCGCTCTCTGCCAACTGACAACAAAACAACAACATATTCTGTGTTCCTTTTTGCTATACAATGTCGCACATGATTCACTTTGTATAATTCCACTCAGAACTCAGCAAGATATGTAGAGTCTTTCAGCTTTTTAATCGGTTTCACCTATTTTGTTATAAGAAAAAATGATTTCAGAATAGAAAAGAAATTAGCTGCTGAAAAGCATCATGCCAGGATTAATCAGCAATATTGTGAGCAGAAGAAAGTATAAATGCCGGTCAATGGCATGAATGCTTCAGAGTAAATTGGACGTGGAAGTATATCCAGTGAGGGCTTGTCAGAAAGGGATTTGGTTTTTGAAGCCAAAATAAGAAAAAAAAACAACAAAATGTAGTTTAAGTCCCTATTACAACAGTGTTTTCCTAAATATAGCACAGTAAAGTTGATCCAAGGTATATAGCACACAGTTAATGGAGCACTGAAGACTGTCAACTGAATGGTGCTCTGTGTGCTATCTCTATCTTATCTGTATTGGAAGTTACTGCTGAGAGTATTTTCCCAAGAGCTGGGTCTACACTCAGGGTTGGGGGTTCCCAGGTACCCAACCAGTGTGCAATCTTCCTTTCTCTCCTCAAAAAAAAAATCACAAATATTCATTGGTGTAAAAAAACCCACAGATGGCCCCATGTTGGGTGCTAGAAATGTAACCCACCTGCATCCCAGTCTAGTGCAGGGTTATATTTCAGTTTCTTTTTACCAATCCTTTGTGGGACAATAGTTCTTCACTCTGGCCTGGTATCTCAGTAGACCTGACAATCCTCTATTCAAGATTTTTATCCAGTGCTGAAACAAGGTATTTTTGGATGCGTGGATATGCTTCTGGCATTTCAAGATCTCCATGGACCCAGGAAGTGATGGTTCACTGTGTCCTGGATATTAAAGTGGACCAAAACCATCCTTATGCAAAAAATAATAACAGAGCTCCCCTAGTTCAGAGCAGTATTCTTAAGTATCCCCAAATGGGATGCCCCGAAAAAGTCTTAACAGGTAAATCGATGCCCGCAGTGCATATATTTTCAAAGAATCATGCTGGTTCCAATCATCCACCACCACACAGATCTTCTTACCGGAGTGTCACAGGAAGTGGGCTTATACGCCGCCACCGACGCGTTTCGTTGCCGTGGGCAACTTTTACAAAAGTTGCCCACGGCAACAAAATGCGACGGTGGCGGCGGGCGGCGGACTTTTATTCACTGTATATCTGGCCAGATTGTTACATGAGGGGGATTGGAGGAGAACCATCCCTGGATTTTTATATGCGCGATTTGCTTATATAACATGTGAGTGCATTTTTAAGTATTAAAAATACTGTTTTTGAGGGTATTACGCAAGATTTCCTCCTTTTTTTTCTTTTATATGTTATGTGCTGAGAACACTGTTTGGAACCCAGATTGGAGAGATATTGTTCCAGCATTCCTGCCTGATTTTATTTACTGCTGAGGTGGCGAAGCTCTTTTTTAACTGGGCCGTGTCAAAATTTGGGAAGGATGGAAGATTAATCTGTTAAGCCCACCTGTTGAGACACTTTGGTGGAGAAGCTCTCTTATGGCCTGGCTACATTTAATTTTTGAGTTTTTGAAAAAGTAATCCGTTATAAAGCTCACTTCCTGAGACACTCCGAACATTGCTTGGAACCCAGATTGAAGAGATATTCCCCTCGATTCAAAGAGCAAAAGTTAATTGATTTCGGATCGAGAGTCGTAAGTTTGGGTGGGTGTTAGTCATTTTTTCCTGTTTTTTTGGCCATTTCCGACTCGCACGAGCCTACGTACGAATGCGTATATGCTCTTACGATCATCGGAAGTTCGTTCCTAAATTTTAGGATGAAAACGTAAAACTTGGGATCAAATCCTAAAACTTAGGATCAAAACGTAAAACTTAGGATAATCGGATGTGTTTAGGTGTGATTCAGAGAACAGTTTTCAAACCTCTAAATACGTTTTAAAAGAAAGCCACTGGCGACACCTTTTAGCAGTCGGATTGCTGTTCTTGAACAGGTTTTTTGGCTATGTGGAGGAGTCTGCGCGTCTTGAGCTCCAATGAACTGCATGTATCAGCATGGCCGAGGCCATAAATTGTATGGCAATGCATACCTGATTCATGTATGCCTTATAAAAGCATTTTAATGTGGACCTTAATTAGTCCTTTGCATGTAAACCTTTATTTTGCAATATATTTGCGTTAATTAAAGAAACTTATGTCCTTTGTTATTTATTTTTAAATTGATGTACTAGAATAATATTTTTAGATTGCATTTATTGGTGTAGTTGTTTACCTTTGCTTTGTTTAATTAAGCACATCTTTGGTCAGATGCATCACACTTACTGAGGAGAGGAGAGCGGGATAAAGTGCAGGATGTGGGTTACTGCTGTATTTTGCACAGACACAGCAGAGCTGGGGGCACGGAAAGGTCAGAAATCAAAGAATGCAGAGCAACACAGTCACAAGGCCCTTTCTGTTTGCAGGCTGCCCGAGAATACCTGAGCCGCCATCTTGGCTGTTTCTAGGCTCATAACATGCAGAAGTTGCTGGGTGTTTTTTTATATTTGAGAGCAATCTGTATGTAGAGGGTGTGGGTAACCACACACAAAATTTTAAGTTGTACCATTTGAAGCCAAAATATTAAAATTAAATCCACAAGTAAAAAATGCAAGTTAACTAAAAATTAAACAAAGTAAGATTTACTTATGCAAATGAATTCATTAATGGTTGGTTACTACAAAATGAATGAAATAAAGAAAAATAAGACCAAATATTTAGAATGCACTTTAATGAGGTAAGTTTGTAGTGCGCAGCCGCAAGATCAGAAGGATTTACGTCCAGACAAAAAAGGAAAAAGGGCAAAACCAATGTTGCAACCTGAGAAATGAAACGGAAAATTCAGGATGGAAACTGACATAGGTCTGATTCCCGAACTGCCATACGAACGGACGTATATTTTAGGATAGAAACGTATTTGCTTATAGAATCACTCGCAAGTTCATACGAACGCACGAGCGGACGGGAAAAATAGGATGATCGGCACCAAAATCCAAGCTGTTACATGTTTCTTTGAATCGACCCTATTGTGTCAGCATCCCTGCTTGATTCCATTTACTGTCGAGGTGGAGAAGCTCTCTTTTGACTGGGTTGTGTCTAATTTTGGGACTGATGGAAGATTAATCTGTTAAGCCTACCTGTTGAGATATTTTAGTGGAGAAGCTTTCTTTTGGCCTGGCCGCATTTAATTTTGGAAAAATTGATTCTGGAAACATTAACCCGGTATAAGCCCACTTCCTGTGACACTCCGGTAAGAAGATCTGTGTGGTGGTGGATGATTGGAACCAGCACGATTCTTTGAAAATATATACACTGCGGGTGTCGATTTACCTGTTAAGACTTTTTCAGGGCATCCCATTTGGGGATACTTAAGAATACTGCCCTGAATTAGGGGAGCTTGTTATTATTTTTTGCAAATCTATTTGGACTCTATAGACAAAGGAGTTTTTATACGTTGAGCACCCAAAAAGTTTATAGTAAGCTAAGAGTTGTTTTAGAGCGCGGTATTTAAAGTTTTTTCAAAACCATCCTTAGATGGTTAGACTCCAGGGCCAGCTGATTCCCTCTCTTCAGGTAATTCCGAAGTGGAATGCCTGGCTCTGTGCCCGGCTCTGAGGCCCTTATTCATCAAGCGATAGCGCCAGGTAGTGTCTGACGAGCGCCAGGTAGCGGCAGCTAACGGCGACTACCGACTCAAGTACGCCCGGCGGCGGTCACAATGACGCATTTATCAAGCAAAATGAGGCTAGCGCCGGCGAGAGCGACGGCTAGCGCGGCATTCATCATGAAGCCGCCTGGACCGAACAGCGCCGCTGCAAATTCCCTCACAGCGCCAGGTATGAGCTGTCGCTCCCTGGCGATGTCCAATGCATTTCAATGGAGCAATCTAGAATTATTCATAATTAATTGTTATTATTTTTTTTTTTTTTTTTTTTAATGTCAAAAAATCGGAGACCACTTCTGCAATGTTAGGATTTATTTTTAAGTAAAAAAAAAAAATAAAAAAAATATGTGCAGAATTGATCTAACAGGTCTGAGATTAATGTATTCATATTACAAAATGATTCTAAAAACATGTATAATGTTACATTCAAAAAAATATGGTTGTTTAGGGGTTAAAAACTAGTTAATACACATCGCCGCCAGCGCTCTGGGGTTTAAACAAGGAATGGACAGCGACAGCACATTCGGAGCGTGATTTGTTGATGAATATGAAGCTAGCCGTTCGCTCTGGCCATTCGTTGTCAGGCGCTCACATACAACGCTGGACCTGTGAAACAGCGACCCCTAAGCCCGTATTCAACATTACCGCACACCGACTGAGTCGCTGTCATCAAGCTAACGCCGGCCAAGCACAGCGAATACTGGCTGGCGCTGAAAAAATCACGCTACAGTCGCTCATCTGTTGCTACCTGGCGCTATTAATGAATCGGCCTCTGAGTCTCTCTATATGCTTACCTGTCAAAGGAGCTTACAGTGCATGTGTGGCCAGCGGCTGCATCACCTGCATCCCTTCCCAGCTGTGCACGTCCATGACTGCCGTAACTGAATTACTGTGGGTAGCAGGACACAGCCAAAGGATCCAAGTGACACCACATGGCGATTCTGCGCATGGCTGGTATTTCAGTCAACTTCTCCAGCCATACATTATTAAGCCACGGCTGGAGAAGCTGTTTGGAGGAGAGCCTGTCTGTGCTGTGGGCTCCTTGGACAGGTGAGAAAACCGTGTGAAAGGCGGGGGCGGATCAAAACCTAGTGGTAATCCATAGTTTCGGTCCACTCTAAATGCCTCTGCAACCAAGCAAGGTCTTGAATCCTCCTGGTCTCCTACCCCCAGCATGTGCTAGCCCAGGCTGAAGCTTTTACCTTCTTTACTCGGCCCTATCCTCTCCAGTTCCACCCCTCTCTCTTTCCCAGCTAATTACTCCCCCTTGTGACTTGCTCCTCCTTAGACAGCCAGCATTGATGGAATCCTACTTCCCATCCTTGAGCCTGTCCCTTCTGCTTTATTCCCTTACACCAGACATTTTGTTAACTTGGGGAGAAGAGAGTGGCCTCTCCAGTGGTTACTATGCCTATGTGAAAGGCACCTGTATCTGCTAAGTTACAATCAAAATGACTTTCCTGCATCACTTTAAAATAAGATAACCTATTTTTTAAAAGCTTGCTTTGTCCCCTCATATTATTGTCCTCTATTTTACCCCTCTAAACTTTTAGTTATCTGGAGTCCTCTGTGGTCCCTTGGTTTTCTTTTTTTTTTAAAGCCCAGAACTTTGAAAACACAAGTAGGCTCAGCATAATCTAAGGGCAATGCAAGCAATAAAAGACAAGAGCTGCCTTTTTGCTGCTTTCTCCTCATTCAGTAAAACAGGCTCTTTTTAAGGGGCTGTTTTCACTTTGGTGGGCCTGGCCTTTTTCTTAAAGGAACAGTGAAGAACGTATTTTTACTTCTAAGGGCATGGTGGGTGGGGTACAGTAGGACAGATCAGATAGCTCTGTTTCCCTGTTTGTGGTTTGGCCCTTTTCACATCTAGGGCCAGTGGTTAGGGACAGTAGGGCAGTATATATGGACCCGTTGCTTACACTTTGTGGTATTGCCTTGATCTTATCTTCGTTGAGCAGTGGGGTGGTAGGGAGCAATAGGTCAGTTTAGATATTGTAGTCCTGCCTCAACTTTGGTGGTAGGGAACGGCAGCACATGAGAATGGTTCTGATTCCATTTTTGGTGATCCTGTTAATTTTACTTGGATAAGTCGAAGGGGTGATAAAGGGCAGTGCAGATAGTCCTGCTTCCACTTTGGTGGCCCTACCATTTTATTTCTGGGAGCAATTAGGTGGGGAAGAGTAGAGCAGTTCAAATGGGCCTTCACCTTTTTACTTTGAGAGCAGCCAAGAACAGTAGTGTAGTTCAGATATTTCTGCTTCCACTTTGGTGGTCCATGTCTTTGTACTGCTAGAAGTGGTGAATAACAGCAGAGCAGTTCTTGTGGGTCTGGTTCCAGAGTGTTAAACAGTTTTCTGGGAAAGGCTCATCAATATAGAAAATGCAGGAATTTGAGTTTTGCAAGTTAAAAACTAACCCACATGACCATAATTTGGATTGAGACACTCTTGAATATGGAGCTAGCTGTATTAAATGGTATCCATTTATAAAATAATCTTCCTCCTTCCCCCACAAACATATCATTTTTTTCCCCTTTTATCCACATTCTGTAACATATCAAAGAGGAACTAACGCCCAAAGGGAAACAGAACTAAACAGTCTTTGCCTGTCACTCAAAAGGACCATGTTGCCATGACAACCCCGTCTATTACAATAAGTGGAGCACTTTGCTTCCTCTATCTGTATGGCAGTTACAGTTTATAAAGGTTCGAATGGACGCTTCACAGGGAGAAATCTGAAGACTCTCGAATTGAAAATCAAATATGATTAGTCCTAACCTAACAGGATAAAGAGGTTTACTTGCAATACTTTTTTTTCTCCATAGCTTTATTAAGGGATCATCTGCACAAGATTAAAAGTTTGACTTCAAATTACATTTTAAACCGTACTCTCCTTTTTGAAGTCTTCCATCCTTAGATCATGTTTCTGGAATACGTGAAAATTTTCGCAGATTTTTTTTTTTTTTTGTGATGCAGAGAAAATGCTCACTGGCGCTTATGTCTGAGGGAGATCATTATTTCTCACTCATTGCATTCCCATTCATTCATACATCCCATCTCATTAGCACATTATCCACAGATTGGGGTACTAACAAACTGACTGCTCCAGCTGTGGTAGCACTACATTTCCCATGATGCTCAGTAAGGCATTGCAGATCTTGCTGCTATTCATGTGTAGTCTAATCAACAATGGCCCTTATTTAACAAGGGATAGCGCCAGGTAGCGAATGGTGAGCGAACGGTAATGACGCTCACCGCCACGAGAACGCCGGCTCCCCTCCGCAATCACACATTTATCAAGCCGATCCTGCTTAGCGACTCACAGAGCGCCAGATAGCGAATCATTCATCATTATTCCAGCCTCACCCCACAGCGCCAGCGAGCGATCTTGAACAGCGACAGGTATGACCTCTCGCTACCTGGCGCTCTCCAATGCATTTCAATGGATCTTTAAATATTCTTAATTAATTGCTATCAATGGTTTTTTTTTTTTTTTTTTAAATGTCAAAAATTCTGTGACCACTTCTGCAATGTTAGATATTTTTTTTAAGGTAAAAAAAAAAAAAAAAAATTGTGCAGAATTGATATTACATGTCTGATATTAATGTATTCATATTACAAAATGTTTTTTTATTTTTTAAAAAAATATGGTTGTTTGGGGGTTAAAAAACTACTTTTAACCCATTGCCGCCAGCGCTCTGGGGTTTAAACAAGCATTTCACAGCGCGAGAATATTTTGAGCGTGATTTGTTAATGAATATGCTGGGAGCCGTTCGCTATGGCCATTCGCTGTCATGCGCTCCCATACAGCGCGGAACCTGTCAAACAGCGAGTCCTAACCCCGTATTCAACATTACCTCACACCGACGGGGTCGCTGTCAACAGCCGAACAACGGCCAAGCACAGCGAATACTAGCGTGCGCTGTGAAAATAACGCTACTGTCGCTCATCTGTCGCTACCTGGCGCTATTAATGAATCGGCCTCAATGTCTCAAAAAAACACTGTGACTCTGCACCACTATTTAAGTTAAGGTGTGCCAGTTATATACAGGTCCCAACCTCAAGGGTATGGGACATATCCTGTTGCACAAAAGTGGGGTAACCCAGAACACCCCCACAATATACCTGTATGGTATAACTGCACCAGCCAAAAAGTATAGAATTGATAAAAACCCCTTATTTGTATACGGGTGTTATTACAATGCTAGGTCACACTTATTACATTAAAAAACTATTAAAACACATCAGACCCCCTGGATAATTATGTAACGCTCTATTATGTTGGCCAGTAATATTAGGTCCCTAAAAGTACAAACTAATGACTATGGATACAAAGTGCATTAATCAAAACCCTATGTGCTATAATGTGCTATGTGCAAACTGTGCTTGTTAATAAATATATAAATAGATGAATGAAATAAATGAAATAAATAATTACTTACAGTATAATTATCCAAAACACAACATAAATACATGAATAAAGTGCCAAGTGCTGAGCTGCCCTTATTACCCAAATACAAACATGACTAACATGTCGGAATGATTACCCAAAGGGACTAAGAATAAAAAAGTGGTATGGTACTTCACCCAATCTCCAGAGCTATCCTGCTGGGGGTCCAAACACGCGAAAGGCGACGCGTAGCGTGATTCCCCTAAATCACTTCCTCAGGCCGTCAATTCTATTTATCAATTCTATACTTTTTGGCTGGTGCGGTTATACCATACAGGTATATTGTGGGGGTGTTCTGGGTTACCCCACTTTTGTGCAACATAATCAACAATGTCTAACTGTGATAACTGGATGCTGTTGACCTTATCACAGGTAATATGTTTTGTTTATAGAGTTACCCAAGCTGGTGATAACACACAAAGACACAGCTTAGTATTCACAGTCATTTCTTGGGGCTTGCTAAAAAGTTGTCTTGTAGGTCTCAAAGACTGTAGCTCAGCCGTTTTGGTGCCATGACCATAGTGCTGATTGCATTTCAGGCCTGCTGTGGCAGATACTAAACAATACTGTGCTTGGCTATGGTCTGATTGTGATGCCTGTCCCTACTACCAGTCACGAGGGAGCAGGCTTCCTCATTGTTTGAACAGATTATGATTCGACACGGTCTTGCTCACTGTTACCCAACTCCGGAGTGTGCTGTCAGCATCAGAGATAAAAGTTTTCAGAGATAAGCTGCCTTCGATTCAGTGTTGGATTGAGGAAGGGGCAGGACAGTTAAACCAGACCAACAGAATTGCACAGCTGGAAAAGGAAACTCCCCAAAACCCCATCCGCATGCATGAAAATGAAGCATTGTCAGCACTTACATTTTCTCCTGCATCCATGCAAAGCTAAAACATTGGCTCATTGATTTTCTAATGCCTGAATTCAACTGACATAACTGACAATGCACAGTTACAGGAAATCAAGTACCACTTCCTGTTTGCAGGTGGCCTGCAGCTCCAGGAGATACCAATTTGTTTTTAATATTGACCACAGCAGGAGATAGTAAAAGGTTTTATTTTTATGTACACCAATCTGAATTGCCGAGGGGAGGAATGAATTGCCCTGGGGGGATGCATATTAGCAGTTTGTTATAAGGGTGTTGGTCCGGTTTAAGTATGTAGATTAAAATAAAAAAATAGTCTAGAGTGGGGCGTCCCCAAATCCAAAAACTACAGATTTATTTTAGTTAAACACTTAAAATGGTGGCCACCCCAAGAAAGCAGAGAAGAAGAAGAATGATCACTTGATCCATGGCCTCGGGTGGCAGCCAGATGGGATCTTCTATAATATTTTACCTGCAGCCCACAGAAATGGGTTCTGATTGAGAGAAAAGCCAGCAAATCATGAGAGTGTATAGATGTGGCCACTGATGATGATTGCCACTATAACAGCCCAAGCAGAAAAATACTGCTGTCTATTACTTGGGGTTAAAGAACGTAGACAACATCTCAGAGCTCACAAAGATAGGAAGAAGCAAACTGTAAAAACAAAGCTCAATACAGATAACTTGAGGAGAAGACATATACAGTATTAGTTTTTTTGTTTTTTGTATTACTTACTTTATTCTGAAATCAACCAGGAAAAAAAGATAGAGATTTTAGAGAAATATAGAACTCACTAGTATCACTAACTGGACCGTCAGGCAGCACCCATTGCTGCATCGTAATCACAATTTGTACACTGAATCACTCATCAGTCTTGTGTGTAATTGAGAATATAGTAAGACACGGCACTCATATTTTGGAACCTAATATATGTATATAGTGTTGGATATACAATACTTTGCAACAGCTTCTGCTTGTCTCTGAATGTGGGGGACTTTTTCCAGATTTACAGTTATGACAAGTTATGACAGTAGATGGGGTTGTTACCGATGCTTAACTGTAGTCTCTATAAGTATTTTTCTGAATACTAAACTGCACTCTATCACTTCTTTTTCCTGTCTGTTTTAGCCACCATGTTAAGGTGACATTCCCTTACTGTATTTATGTTACAGTAAAGCCAGTGCCTGTTGTACCACAAATGTCTATCTGAATTTGACTCCACTGCGCCCAGCACTCACACGCTGCAACAGGATATGGACCCAGTGAATGAATAAAGCCACAGCAATGGGATAAGGCCAGTGGCCAAGCGCAGCCTGGACAGAGTAAAGCAGATGCCACAAAGCAGAGCAAATGAAACAGCGCCCCTCTTATACCAAACAGAAAGTCAAAGCCACAATTTCTGATCCATGTGAAGTGAACAGGAATGCCTCATTTAAAGTGACAAGCAACCATACTGGCTGGTGCACCATCAAGGCTGGTGCATTGACACTGGAGCAACCAGTCACATGACAAATGATAGAAGCTTTTTCACAGAACTTTATATGAATGACAAAGAGACTATTTACCTTGCAGACGGAAGTAAAATACATGCATTGGCATATGGGCATGAAATCCTTGTATGCCCCAATGATGCGGGACGCAATTTAGCCATGCCAGTGAAGGATGTGCTTTATGTTCCTGATCTAAAAGGAGGACTCTTTGAAGTGTCTGACAGCCAAATAACTCATAGCAAACACTAAGCTGGATGACCATCTATATACCCTCAACACAGTGAAGGAAAAGGTAAAATTATGCACCCATAAACACAATGAGAAGTGTCTGACAGCCAAAGAACTCATAGCAAACACTAAGCTGGATGACCATCTATATACCCTCAGCACAGTGAAGGAAAAGGTAAAATTATGCACCCATAAACACAATTGGCTTGATGCAGAGCCTCCCCGTTCAGCTCCCCCGTGCGTTTTCCCGTTGGTTTTGGGCTTTGATCGGGTCAGGAAAGGGTGCTACGTTGATTTTAGTGTGCGCTTATGCGCTCAGGTGTGCGCTCAGCCGCCTTTCCGATTGTCGGCTCGCACGAGGCTGTTTCCCGGGAAAACGGACGCCTCGTTCATTGGTCCGTTTTTTTCAGTGATGCAGAGCCTTGATTTCCGATTGAAAACACCCTAATAAAACGGGGCCGCCGAGCCTTCACTTACGGCAAGTCAGAGCAGCCGTATTTGCACTCGGGCAATAATATGCAGTCCTCTGTTAGAGCACATCAGCGGCGCCAGCTCCGCGGTCTTGTCCTGCTGAGTATGGCAGAAACCAGGCTGCACCGCACGCCTTTGGACATCGATGGCATGAGTATTTGATATTTTTTATGTTTTTTTTGGGGGGATCCTTTTTACAGGGTCTCCATAATTTTTATTTTATTGTTTGTGTGCAGGCATTTGAAGATGGGACATAGGATAAATGTGCAGGCACTGGCTGGCCCTGATTTGGTTTTTGGGAGTCGTTTTTCTGGCTTTCCCTGCCTAGGGAATCCTGCCTACATGAGCGATTCAAATCAGCCGATCTATTTGGTGGCTGGCTACTGAGTATGTGTATGAAACTTGTATTGGTTACGCACCCTGTCTGACTCTGTTTTTTCCCTTAACACACTATTTGGTAACTTTTTTCGTAGTATATTTGGAGCCCAATTATTGATCTACAAATTAAATGGGTTAAGTGATTGTACCCTATTGCGTCATGTTCTTGCCCTCTTATGTAAGTAGTATTCCCCAGACTTTTTTAATGAGAGTACAGGTTGGATGTGCATGTAGTCTCATTACAAATGTCCTTTCCTCCCACTCTACCCCGCTCACCTATTTGTCCCTCTTTTCTATTGTTGCAATGCACACCTTTTTTTAATTTTTTTTTTTTTTTGGTTTTAGGGCAGGAGACTCTGCCTATCCTTTGGTCCCCTGGATGAAGACCCCCATCCTGAACCGATCTTCACAGGCAGAGGAGCGCTACAATACTGCCCCCAGGAGGACTCGCTCTGTGTTGGAGCGAGGCTTTGTTCTCTTGAAGATGAGGTTCCGTTGTCTTGATGAGACTGGGGGGGCACTACAATAGACGCCTGCAACGGTCCTAAACCTAATCATGGCTTGTGGGCTACTCCACCACCTTTAGTTTCAGCCCTCCCCACCCCTCCTTTTTCTTGCACCCAAAGTGGCACCGCGCAAACCATACGTGCACAACTAGTGTTTAGTGTTTTTTCAGAGACCACAATTTTTTTTGTTTTTTTTTGTTTTTTTTTTATTTTTCAAACAAATTTTGTTTTGTCATTTGTTTTTTTGGGCCCAAAAGAAAAATTACACGTGGGCACAGAAAATGTATTCCCCACAAATTAGTGGTATGTTGGGTTGCATGGTGACGAGGAATGATGTTGTGCCTGCAAATTGGCTGCAATGTGGGCCAGGCTTTGATTAATCTCACCCATATGGCTGGTTAGGGCAGAGATATTTCTGTTTAATACCTCTACTTGGGCGTTGAGGTTTGTGAGTTGGGTGCACACAGTCTCATTAAATTGCTGTGTTGTCGCAGCAAAGGCAATATTTTCCTGCCTCCATGTTTCCTCCAAAATTTTAAGTTGCCTTCTTTGGGAAATATGGCGTCTAGACTGGGTAGGAGCAGTGGGACGGGTGGTTGGTTCTGGTTCCGAAGGTGGTTGTGGATGTGGTGGCTGTGCCGGGGTTGCCTGCGTTGCTGCCACTGGTGCAGTAGTGGTTAGTGACATATGTGGGGTGTCCTCCTCCAAATCTCGTATATGGTCGATGATGGGTGGGCTTCCTGTGGTCTGTAAAGAAATATAGCATCCTTTTAGTTTATTTATGTCCACAAAAGCTCGCAAATATCAATGTTAAAAGTACACATCAAGGCCCATTGACTTACCTCATCGCAATCCACAATTTGGGTTTGTGGTGTAGAAGCCTGGTGTGCCCTTGGCCTCGGTGCTAAAGCAGGGGTTTGGGGGCCTGGTGTGTCCTGTTGACTTGGTCCTTAGAATGTAGATAGGAAGATTAGGTAAATGGCCAAGTACAGTGTGTTGTGTAGCATAACACTGCCTTCTTGAACTTTTTGTACTAGGTCATGGCAAAATCAGACTCACCTTGGGACCTTACATTCCGGTCTGTGTCTTGTGCCTCTGCCAGTCCCTGGATGCTGGCCGGGTGTATGAATGTATATACATGTTCCTCGGCGGGCGTAAGGATAATTTTAGTGGGTAAGCCACCCCCTGTCTGTTGGCTGGGGAAGATTAAATCACACCTAATAAGTGTTACATCCTTTTAACAATGTGACTAAAAATGCATTTTACTTTTTCCTTTACTTCTGCTCCACCCCCTGTCTGTTGGCTGGGGAAGATTAAATTACACCTAATAAGTGTTACATCCTTTTAACAATGTGACTAAAAATTGTCCTTTACCTCTGCTGACGGCGCATGTCCATTTTTTTTTTGCTGTAGTATTTCAGGTCCCCAAATTTCCTTTTTATTTGTTGAATATCTCTCCGGACTGATCCCACACTATTGACCTGCCTGCAAATATTAGTCCATCTTAGCCTGCTTATTGGTTGTTTTTGAGATGCGGCCAAATAGGGCATCATAATGCTCGCAAACTGCATTTGCCACCGCCATGCTTTGAGCATCGCAAAATCGGGCAGTTAGTGAGCCACGCCGTAGTTGTCTGCCACATGGGTGTGTGGTCTCCCCTGCCTCTGAGGAAATTGATGGTTGGGTATCTGGGGAGTCGTGTGTGCTTCTTTGGCTTATGGGGGAGGGGGATGTTGTGTGTGTGTGCTTCTCTGGCTTAATGTCTGGGTTCCTGTTGAGCTATCAGATGTTGAGCTGCATGTGGAATGTGAGGTACTGGAATTGGGGGAACCAGAGGGTGGAGGTGGAGGGGTGGGTGACCTGGGTGGGGTGGTGGTTTTTGCAATGCGCTTACCCTTGCTTATGTGTTTGGATTTGTGGATATGCTTGGTGTGTGGAGGTGGAGGATGCTGCATGGTCTGACTAGATGGGGCACCCTTGTGTGTGCGTGGTTTTTTTGCAGGTGGTGGTGAATGGGTTAATGTACCCTTGGTCCTGCGTTTTTTTGAATGTGCCTGTTTGTGTGGAGTATCCACCGTTTTAGTGGGGGCATGTTCGGCATGTGTCTGGTGCCTGCTCTTCTGTCTTGTGGAGGATGAGGCATGTGTGCGGCTGCTATGTGCCTCGGCCCTTGGTTGGCTCTTTTTGCTCCCTTTAGGTCTGCCCATATTGATATGGTATCCAACACAGAGCTGAGTGCCTTGTGCTTTAAATATGTTTTCCGTGTGGCCGTGGTCAACAGCGGGTGCGCGCCTGCGCGCACGCACGCACCTACGTCTCCGCGGGGGAACATCAGAGCTATACCTTGCAAACCCAGAAAAGCTGTCGGCCGCAATCTTTACCCCGGAGCAGGACGACATCATCATGGATGTGAGTATGCGCGCGTGCGTTTATGTGCGCCCACACATTCCTTGTAATAAAAAAAAAACAAAGCGCCAGAATAGTCTGAAACAACTTAGTTTTTCACGTTACATACAAGCCCACCTTAGTTTAACACATGTACGCAGCTCAAAACTAGGCTACATGCAGATAGCAGAACTAGGGCAATGTGAGGCAGCAAGAGGTTCAAAAAGTGACTTTAGTTAGGCCAGCAAACTTGTTAATGCTTTTTGTGTACATGAGACAACAACAGTCTCTAATATCTGTGTCTTTGTCATGCAAACAGATTCACAGCAGCAAGCAAGGGAGCAAGAATGGAGACTCCGCCCCTGACGCAATATGCGCCTAAAACATGGTAAGTGGCGTTTTTGGTTACCAAAGTAAATGAACCAACAATTCCATTGGCCACAAAATGTAAAAACCAAAAAAAACAACCAAAGACTTTGTCTAAAAAGCCCTTAAAGCGGACCTTCACTCAGAATAAGAGTCTATCTTATATGTTTCCCACACCCTGTACATAAAGTTTGCCCACCTTCAAAATCATCCTACCTGCACCTAGTGCATGTTATGAGGCTTTCAACATCCAAGATGGCGGATTATGGAAGCCGCCATCTTATCAGGCAGCCTGCAAACAGGAAGTGCCTTCTAACTGTGCTGCTCTGCATTCTGGGATTGCTGACCTTTTCAAGAGGTCTCTGCTCTGTGTGAGCAAAGCACAGCTATAACCCACCCCCTGTACCTTATCCCACTCTCCTCTCCTCAGTAAGTGTGATGCTTCTGAGTCAAGATGGCGGCGGCCGTATACTAAATTCCAGAACTGAGTTGCAGCCCAGTGGTGGAAAGAATAATTATTGATTGACTAAAAAATTACTATCTATTATTTTGAGATGCTGCGGAATCTTTTGTTAAGAGTTTGGGCTTTTCAGTAAATCACGCAGAAGGTCCGGTTTAAAAAGGGCCCCAAAAAAACCACGCACAACCAAACCAAATAAACAATGCTAAACTAATGTTGTTTTTCATTCACAGATACAAGAAAATCACAGGCACAAGACACCGAGGCCAAAAGAATTTTAATTTGGCTTAAAATGAAAATAGTTTATTTGTTAAAACATTTAGATTCAATTATTTTTAAAAAACTTTGGTTAAAAAATTCAATTTCAAACGCTGGAATAAAATAAAAAAAAAAAAAAAAATGAAAGTTGTGATTCCTGCAAATGTACAATCACACAACATCATCACACATTTCCATGACACAAAAAGTTTAGATATGGTACAATAAATCCAAAACAATCAGAAAGAATTAAGGTATGCATTAATGGCAAGGAAAAAGGAACACAAAGGAGATTAAGGTATGCATTAATGGCAAGGAAAAAGGACCAACCCAAATTTATTGTTTCCAAAAAAATATGTGTCAAATTGGCAGTGGTTGCCATATGTATATTCCAATGGAGTTTGAGGGATGTGCGCTTGCGTGTAGCCACGATTCAAACGGGAGCCCCGGACAATCAGAAGGTTTTAAGGGCAGTTCAGAGGAGGCTCTGCATCAGGTCCAATGACTGTATACACATGTGGCAAAGGCATTTAGGTCACAGACACCCAAATTTCATACAAAAACTACAAAACAGGAATCTGGCAAAGAATCTGACAATATTCCCTAAGTCCAATTATTTTTAGGTGTGAATGTTACATCAAATCGAAAGCTACAAGAGCAATGTTTCAACACTGAAGTCAGTCAGATTAGAGCTTCAAGACCACTTGTCCTAGTTCACAGTGATGTATGTGGTCCCCTAAGCCCACCAACACCTGGCAGCAACAGGTACATAGTAACTTTCATAGATTACTATTCAAGGTACACATTGAGTTACCTAATACAACACAGGAGTGAAGTTCTTGACAAAATACAGGACTATGTAGTAAACACAAGTAACAGGTTTCAAAGGAAGCCTCTCATACTTTGAAGTGAAAATGGAGGTGTATTCACATGACACAAAGTATACAATAGCACCTAAACCTGAATGGAATAGACCATCAAAAGACAGTGCCATGTACATCAGAGTAAAATGGGGTAGCTGTAGAGTAAACTCTATATGAACTGTGAAAAAAATGAGAAGCCCCGTGTAAAACACTTAAAAGTTTTGGGATACAACGCATCCAT
The DNA here is from genome assembly GCA_027917425.1 of Gastrophryne carolinensis. Classification (NCBI taxonomy): domain Eukaryota; kingdom Metazoa; phylum Chordata; class Amphibia; order Anura; family Microhylidae; genus Gastrophryne; species Gastrophryne carolinensis. The sequence goes on along the minus strand of CM051242.1, from coordinate 154,950,790 downwards.
CTATGTTCCAAAGGAAAAAACACCCCAAGCGACAAAACAGAGCATCTTTGTTGGATGTATTGATAATGTTAAGGGCTAGAGAATCCTAAATCCCAAAACAGACAAGGTTACCAATAAAAAATGCATAACTTTTGTTAAAGATTTGAGAGACAATGTGATGACAACTGAGGAAGTAAAAACAGAAGAGAAAACTGACATTGATCAGCCATCACCTGTAAGTTCTAAACAGTTGAAGTGAGTGCAGAACCTACCAGTACTGACGAACAGACACAAGCAAACAAGAGAAAACAGAGGTGAACCACCTGCATGTCCTTCATACAAGGTAATCACTGCCAGTACCAATTAATCTGCAACTTGGGAAGACATATCTCAGCTTTCAGAAGGGGATACCAGTAAGTGGATAAAGGCTGCAAGGGAAGAGATAAAATCCATGCATGACAATAAAACATGGACACTTACAGAACTAACACTTGGAAGGATAGCCATATTGTAAATGGACTTTTAAAGTGAAGCACAATGGAGCAATACAAAGCAAGACTCCTAGCCAAGGGATATTCTCAAAAATATGGAGAGCACTATGATGAAGCTTTTTCTCCACTAGTCAAGCATGCTACAATAAGGACTTTGCTGACAGCAGCCAACACACAGAAAATGCAAGTGAAACACTTTGATGTGAAAACAGCATTTCTACATGGCGAGTTAACAGAAGACATCTCATGGAAAAATTACCAGGGTTGAAAGATGCACAAAAGCCAGACCCAGTATGCAAATTTCAGAAAAGTATATATGGTCTAAAGCAAACCTTCAGAGCATGAAATATAAAAATAAATGAAGTGCTTACACGTGAGAACTTTCAGAGGAGTAAAGCAGACCCCTGCTAATACACAAAGGTATGGATCAATGTGCTTATTTATGTGGACGATATCCTGATTTGCTTCACAGAAATAATGCAAACTCTGAATCAGCACATTGAGACCAAAGATCTTGAAAACATAAATAATTATCTTGGCATACAGATTGAGCGAGATGAAAATGGCGGCTTTCCTTTGAACCAAAAGCACAAAATACAAAAAATAATTGAAACAGAAATGGAATGGAAGATGCCAAACCAGAAAAATCTTCTAAACAAAACTACCTGAAGAAGTTAAACAGCCAAAATACGTCACTACCAACTAACACTCAGTGTAGGAAAAACATGGGGAAATTGCTGTATATTACCACCACTACAAGGCCTGACATTGCAGCAGCTATTAGAATCCTATGCAGAAAGGTTTCAATGCCAAGTCAGATAGACTAAAATGCGGTAAAGCAAGTCATTCACTATCTTAAAGGGACTTTACATTACATTACAAGCTAAAGTTACCAGCAAGTGATGAAAGCGATGAAAGCATCCTGACAGGATACATGGATGCACTGGGCTGGAGACAGCAATGACAGAAAATCTACCAGTGGTTTCTTGTTTCTTCTATCAGGAGGTACTGTCCGTTGGACTATCAGAAAGCTGCTCTTACGCTTTCATCTACCGAAGCAGAGTATGTGGCAGCAGCGCAGGCAAGCCAAGAAGTTATATGGCTAAGACAACTGTTAACGGACCTGGGTCAACCACAGTTGGAACCAACACGAATCTTTGATGACAATCAAGGATGCAGATGGAAAGAGTTAGCTTGAGAACCAAGCACATTGATGTGAAGTTCCACTTTCTGAGGGATCTTCAAGAGCAGGGACTTCTTGAGTTACTTTACTGCCCTACTGAGAATATGACAACAGATATCCTTACTAAGCCCCTGAAAGTCACTTGAGGCTTACAAAGAAGACTATGCCTCAGCTGCTGAGAAGGGGTTTTGGAGGTACAATACTTTGCAATAGCTTCTGCTTGCCTCTGAATGTTATTTTGGAATGTTTGCCAGATTGACTGCAGTTATGACAAATCATGACAGTAGATGGCGTTGATACCAATGCTTAACTTTAGTATTTGCATTTAGTGTATAAATTTTTCAGATTTGTTGTATTTCCTGTATATTAATATATTAAACTGCACTCTATCACTTCTTTTTCCTCTCTGTGTTAGCAACTATGTTAAAGTGACATTCTTTTACACCATTCATGTTCCAGTAAAGCCGGTTCCTGTTATACCACTAATGTCTATCTGGATTTGACTCCCCTACAACCAGCACTCACACTCTGCAACATATATATATATATATATATATATATATATATATATATATTTTTTTTTTTTAAGAAAAAAGGAATCCACCAGTGCAATGTGTTTTCAAAAAGGCTGTTTTTAACTGCCATTCATTTACCTATAGCTCTATATATTTCTATTACTTTGACATGACTAAAGAGGTCTGTGAAAGTAGGTGGTTACAGTATTTAGAGGCAGTTGGTGCACTTTTGATTTACAGAAGAGTCGTTGTCTAGGCGGGTTGCCGACCTTGGTGTCTCCTTCCACTTTCAATCTCGCGGATCACGCCTTTCTGGGCTATGTTTGGCAACCGCCCTCTCCCTTCCTCTGTGTGTCAACCAGGGCCGGCTCCAGGTTTATATGGGCCCTCGGGCGGCATGGCCGTCAGGGGTCTATAAGTTTCATGGCCAAAAATTAAGAAGGGCTGCTTGCCCTCCAATCCTCTACTGGAGCTGTTTTTTTAGTTTGGCCCCACATGAATGGGTGGAGTATTGAGGAAGAGTGAAGGACAAAACAGGAAGGACAGGAATGGATGAATAAAGAGCTGGTGGGGGGTGTAGATGGGCAGTGCTGGAATAAAGATAGATAGACTGGACAGGGATGGAGAGGCATAGAGCTAAGGGGATAGGGCAGAGCTGAGGGTAGAGGGGCAGTAGATGGGACAGAACTGAGGGAACAGGGATGGATGGGGCAGAGCTGAGGGGACAGGGATGGATGGGGCAGAGCTGAGGGAAAGGGAAGGATGGGACAGAGCTGAGGGGACAGGGATGGATGAAGCAAAGATGAGGGGACAGGGATGGATGGGAGAGAGCTGAGGGGACAGGGATGGATGGGGCAGAGCTGAGGGGACAGGGACGGATGGGGCAGAGCTGAGGGGACAGGGATGGATGGGGCAGAGCTGGAGGACAGGGATGGATGGAGCAGAGCTGAGGGAACAGGGATGGATGGGAGAGAGCTGAGGGGACAGGGATGGATGGGACATAGCTGAGGGGACAGGGATGGATAGAGCAGAGCTGAGGGGACAGGGATGGATGGGAGAGAGCTGCGGGGACAGGGATGGATGGGACAGAGCTGAGGGGACAGGGATGGATGGGGCAGAGATGAAGGGACAGGGATGGATGGGGCAGAGCGGAGAGGACAGGGATGGATGGGACAGAGCTGAGGGGACAGGGATGGATGGAGCAGAGCTGAAGGAACAGGGATGGATGGGAGAGAGCTGAGGGGACAGGGATGGATGGGACAGAGCTGAGGGGACAGGGATGGATGCGGCAGAGATGAGGGGACAGGGATGGATGGGGCAGAGCGGAGAGGACAGTGATGGATGGGGCAGAGCTGAGGGGACAGGTATGGATGGGGCAGAGCAGAGACGACTAATAAAGTTCTTCAACCACATTGTTCTAGCTGTCAGTGGGCCCCCCTGGGGGGTGGGGGCCCTCGGCAGCTGACCAGGCTTGCCGGGTGCTGACGCCGGCCCTAGTGTTAACCATCAGTCAAGGTGATTGTCCTCGACCATGGACTGCCCCTCCATTTAGAATGTATGCCTTCCCCTCCTGTCTGCTAACCAATTACTCCTTTCCCCTTTGTGTGAGTCCTCTGAGCCCCAGCCTCCTTTTCTGCACCCTGAAGGACAGCCTTATGCTATCACAGACAGTACCTGCCTACTGCCTGGGAGATGTAGAAATCAACAGAAAACTTGCAGCTGAAATGAAAAAATTATCCCAGACTTTCTCCAAACCTGATTGGCCCAGAGGTTTTCATATGTGGCCTACTTTTTCCAACTTATAAAAAAGGCTTCAGGTGCAGACATTGACCTGTCACCTTGACCTACCACCCCTGATTCCATCCTTTTGCACACAGTTTTCCAGAGCTCAAAGGCATGTACCAACTTCACAGGCTCCCTTCAGGGGCAGTTACCACCCTGAATCATGTTGCTTTGACCCGCCACCCCTGATCCCATCCTTTTGCACACAGGTTTCCAGAGGTCTAAGGCATGTGCCAACTTCGCAGGATCTGTCAGTGGCAGTTACTACACTGAATCATGTTGCTTTAACCCCTAATTATTAAAAAAAAAATGCTTCAGATTCAGACATGTGACTGAAATGCAGTCCCGCTGCTGCAATAAACACGCAAAGAATTATGTTGCCTTGACCCCACACTTTTTTCTTTTCACAAGGAATTCTGTCTCCTTGACATTTCCCACCACAATCCTGTCATTTTGCACGTTCCCAGATGCTGCTATTTCTAAGGCATATGCCACGTGCTTTGTTCAATGTCAGTTATCACCCTAAATGAATCCTGTCACCTTGAGAAAATTCTTTGCAAAAAAAAACATGTTATGATCATGGACCTAAAATAAATCTTAAAATTTACACTGATCCCTATTAAACACTGTTAAACACAAATATAAATGTCCACAAGTACTTTGCTTTATAGCAGTTTTTTTTTAATGCAGTAAAAAAGTAGGTTCAGTAGTGGAGGAGCATCCCATTGCCCTGGGGTTGACTCATTTGACTCTAGATGCATGCCATTCCTCAAGGGAAGCCTTTCCTTCCTCTGGAGGCTAGAAGCAAATCTATGTCAGGGTGTCTGAGATCAGGTCTCCACGTAATTTATTCAAAAATAGCTTAGGTGGTATATGAACTTGCTGTTCAGTCATCATAGCCAAAAAGTGGGAAAAATCTCCCTAGTGGATTACACACAGTAAAACCAGAACGAAACCCTTTGACATCAACTTTTTTTAGTTTTTGAAAGGGTGAGGAATTGATTGCAGCCACTTTAATGTGTGCTTTCTAACTGTCTTTTTGTCTTTTTGCCCAAACAGGTCCTTTAAGCTCAGCATTTTTCCCCACTAGACGCCTGTGTGCTTTCTGTCTTTTTGTCCTTTTGCCCAAACAGGTCCTTTAAGCTCAGCATTTTTCCCCACTAGACGCCTGTGACATTTAGGTTGTCTGTTTAAACCAGTGTCTAATGTCCGTGCCCTGGTGAGGATGCCTCCTGGTTTCAGTCTGCCCTAAAGTGGACCAAAACCCAGGACTTTTGTCTATCCTCCCCAGGGCATCCAATTTGATTTGACACTTTCCCAGTCCGGCGCTGATGGCCGTATCCCCGGCTACCCTCTAACAGGGAGCATGCCCATTCTGCCCATTCACAAATGCCTGGCTCAGGTATGCGCCCTGCTAAAGGGATAGCGGGGATGAAGCCACTGCTCGCACATGCGCCGTTGTACCTGGAAAGAGGGTGAAGTTCCAGGCAACCTGGGGAGTTTCACATAGAGGATTCTGGATCCCCGGGGGGAGGGAATCTAGTGGCCCTGGAATCTTATAGCTTTCAGGGCCATAGGGGTATGGATTTTGGTCCACTTTAAGTTAGAATATGCTTTTTGTTGACCCCAAGGGTACACTAACCAGTGACAGTGGTGCAGACTAGACCCCAATCAGTATTTGACAATACAATACAGGTGTCTCTGGAAATGTATTAAAAAGTGGCCTCCCTCGGGATTGGAGGAATTCATTCCAGGTATAAATGTTTCAGAAAGTTTTACTTTTTGTTTCTGCAAACCAAAGAAGGCCAACAGTATAATCTGAAATCCACATATCAAACTGTGCTAAAAGCTTTTTGTCATCCGCAGAGCAGCAGGACATGTAAACATGGCAGAACAAAAATTACAGCCAGCAAGTGTTTCTGTGGTGTAGAACTCAAAAACATTTACATTTGACCTTACCTTTCATGTTATCCTTCAATCCTGAGAATTCCATTAAACTAATCTTATTCTCCCAACCTTGCTTTTACTTTTAGGCCCTGCTTTCTGAGCCTAAGGTGGTTAAAGGGCTGTTTCTAGGAGGAGGGGGGGCAAGCAGGGCAATCGATCTGGGCCATTGTGGACACCATTATCCCAGCCATACTGTTTTCTGTAGATGAGTCAGGGCCACTTTTAGTGGTACTGGCCATAAGACAGGTCCCTTATCCCCACATATTGGGTCATGGGGAGGGGCAATGCCTGCTAATTAGCAAGATCACATGGCACATACCGGCTGGGACAGCAACAGCACCATAAGATGGGTGAGGAGGGTAGCGTCGGCTGGCTCTAAAAGTATCCTCACTCATAGGAGCCAGCGGCCATCTTTCTGTAGCCCTGGCCAGGGCTGATTTCAAACACTATCATGGGTGCTGACAGGCGGAGGATTGCAGGGCCAGGTAAGTTATAGCAGAGCTTCCTGCTGCACATTCAGCGCCCCTACCAGTGGTCCCCATTGATCTATACAAAATTTGGCTGGATAAAGCCCAGTGCCCAAACACAGCCCAGGCAAGGCAAAGTCCCTAACCGGAGATGATGCAGAGATCGACATAAAGAAGCTTCCACAGAGACATATCCTTTATACAAGACTGTTCTTATATATAAAGGAGGAAGAATGGCCAGCAGCTCAGAACTTAGACTCTCAACAATGACAATTATCAGCTACAGAAGCTTAAATTGGAAATGCTATTATCCAGAGCTGACTTGTGGAAGGTATCCTCACTTATGGGAGCCAGCGGCCATCTTTCTGTAGCCCTGGCTAGAGCAGATTTCGAATGCTATCATGCGTGCCAGAGGCGGAGGATTGCGGGGCCAGGTAAGTTATAGCAGCACTTCCTACTGCACATTCTGTGCCCCCCACCACAACCACCCCCTAAATTTCGGCTCCCCATTGATCTATACAAAGTTTGGCTGGATAAATCCCAGTGACCAAACGCGGCCCATGCAAGGCAAAGTCCCTAACGGGTGATGATGCAGAGATCGACATAAAGAAGCTTCCACAGAGACATATCCTTTATACAAGACTGTATATATATATATATATATATATATATATATATATATATATATATAGTGAGAATACAGTGAAAGGCATGTGGCATATACTGAAAAGACTGCATGAGAGGTCCAGTTTAAACAGAAAGCTTTCTCTTCTGAGGAAACTTTACAAAATGAGGCCTAGCAAAGTGTAAGACATGCAGGAGCATATAAGTGCCATGCTGGTGATCACAAAACTCAAATCAGTATGTGAGAATATAGCAGACAGTCACACCGTGTCACGCTCGGGGTAACTCCAGCCCTCTTAATAAGCTCACAACCCCCAATCTCCACAGCCAGCTTCACCTGTAGGAGCCCCCGCTTGCCGGGACGCAAGATACGCCTACCCGGGATCGGTTGCCCCCAGGACTTAATGGCTCAAAGGATGTAAGCTTATATGTGGGAGGACTGGAGAACCAATAGCAAGAGCGTGAGTGACGGAAGTCCAGAGACAGGCAATCGGTCGATAACGGGAAGGCAGAGATCGTAGCGGCACCAGGGGTCAGGCAAGACGTAGTCGGGGTTCAGGCAGAGGTCAGCAACTGGGGATCAGGATCTAGAAGCGTCAGTTCAGGCAAAGGTCGGCAACAAGGATTCAGGATCGAGAGGCGTCAATTCAGGCAGAGGTCGGCAACAAGGATTCAGGATCGAGAATGGTCGTACAATCAAATCGGCAACAGGCTAGACTTCACAGGAGTAGGTAACACAGGGTTCTGAGCGCTATCACAGGCAATTCACAACTGAGAGGGAATTGCCTTTATAGGAACAGGTCTGAGGGAAGCAGTGTACTGATTGGAGCACATAGGATTCCAAGGGTAATTGGCTGCAGAACAGAAGAGGGCGAAGCCCTCAATCCCCTAGGATTCATTAACCCTTTAATTGATCCTCCGGCGGGTGCGCGCCGCACAGCGCCGCCGGAGGGCATAACAGCCACGTGCTCGCGGCCGCGCGCGAGCACGTCTCCTGGAGGAGGAAACGGGGGGCGTGGCTGAGCTGGGCGCCGCTCGAGCCGACGCTGCTCGAGCCGACGCCGCTCGGCGCGGCCGCCGCACAGTGACAGCTGCAGCTGGCCGCCTGGAGACGTCGCTGGAACGGGGATCAGGTAAGCGGTTCCTGACACTACCCCCCCCTTCACGAGGGGCCTCCGGACCCTCACCCGGTTTCCCTGGATTGTCACGATGGAACCTTCTTACAAGAGCCTTGGCATGAACATTCTTCGCTGCCACCCAGCATCTTTCCTCCGGACCATAGCCAACCCAATCCACCAAATACTGTAAAGAATTACGCACTTTACGTGAATCCAAGATCTTATTCACTTCATACTCGGGCTCATTATTAAGAAGAATTGGTGCAGGACCAGCAAGAGGAGCATTCTTCGCCGGTTTTAACAGTGAAACGTGAAAGGAATTAGGTATTTTCATAGTTGGCGGGAGTTGAACTTTAAAAGACACATTATTCAACTTCTTGACGATTGGAAAAGGACCAATAAATTTTGGACCTAATTTGCTAGATGGCTGACGGAGCGCAATATTTTTAGTGGAGACCCAAACTAGATCGCCTACTCGAAGAGTAGGTTCCTGTGATCTGCGGCGGTCGGCAAATTTCTTATACCTCAAACCAGTGGTCTTAAGAATCTCTTGAACGTGTGTCCAGATATTCTTCCGTTCTTGAAGCCACTCCTCCAACGCCGGCAGATTGGAAGGTGACCCTGAAAGGGAAGAAGCTCTAGGATTTTTCCCTAAGTTACAATAAAAAGGAGATACCTTGGTACTCTCACTAGGCGCGTTATTGTAAGCAAACTCGGCGAAATCAATAAATTCCGCCCATTGTTCTTGGGCATCAGAAACATAACACCTTAAGTATTGTTCCAAAGTTTGATTAGTTCTTTCTGTCTGCCCATTAGTCTGGGGATGGTAGGCAGAAGAAAGAGAGATCTGTATTCCCAACCGCGAACAGAAGTGTTTCCAAAAACGGGAAGTAAATTGAACACCCCGATCAGAGACTATATTGGACGGAATACCATGAATACGAAAAATATGCGAAGTAAACAGCCGCGAAAGCTCAGGTGCAGAAGGAAGTTTGGCCAAAGGAACGAAATGTGCCATCTTACTGAAACGATCTACGACCACCCAAATGACAGTATTACCATGTGAGAGAGGCAAATCTACAATAAAATCCATAGAAATATGGGTCCATGGCTCAGCAGGAATTTCAAGAGGAACCAAACTGCCACTAGGAGCCTTGTGAACTCCTTTACTTCGAGAACAAATAGCACAAGCGTCGATAAAGGCAGTGATATCGCGTCTCATGGTAGGCCACCATACATGACGACGGGCAAGCATAAACGTCTTACGGTTACCCAAATGACCAGCAGTTTTGGCATCGTGAAATTCGCGAATTACATCCGAACGCAGGTGCGGCGGAACAAACTGGCACCCCAAGGGTACATCACTAGGAGATTCATCTTGAAACGGCGCCAAGGTATTGGAGAGATCAGGAAGTAACGCCCCCACCACACAACCTGTGGGTAAAATTGGTTCACCAGAATCACCCCGATCCTTACATTCACCGAACATGCGAGATAGGGCATCAGCTTTAGTATTTTTTACACCCGGCTTGAAAGTAATAATAAAATTGAAACGCGAGAAGAATAATGCCCAACGTGCCTGACGAGAGTTCAGCCTCTTAGCAGAACCTATGTATTCGAGATTTTTATGATCAGTATACACAGTTATAGGATGTAATGAACCCTCCAACCAGTGTCGCCATTCATCAAATGCCAGTTTAATAGCTAATAGTTCCCTATTGCCAACATCATAATTTTGTTCCGCGGTACTGAATTTACGCGAAAAATAAGCGCATGGATGGAGACGCTCAGGGTTACCAGAATATTGTGACAAAACTGCACCCACTCCCAGCTCAGAAGCATCCACTTCAATAATAAAAGCTTTATGAATATCTGGATGCACTAAGACAGGTGCCGAAGTAAAGGCCCGTTTCAAGGTTAGAAAGGCCTCACAGGCAGAGGGGGACCAGTTAGCAGTAAAAGCCCCCTTGCGGGTAAGGTTGGTAAGGGGTGCAACAACATGGGAAAAGCCTTTTATGAAACGCCGATAAAAATTTGCAAAACCTAGAAAACGTTGCAATTCCTTTAAAGTTTTGGGTTGGACCCAATCCTGAACTGCTGAAACCTTCCCCGCGTCCATCTCCAAACCCTGGTTGGTAATAACATACCCTAGGAAGGGAACTGTAGTGACTTCAAACACACACTTAGACAGTTTAGCAAATAAGTTGTTCTCTCTTAATTTTTGTAGCACCAACTTAACATGGTGTCTGTGCTCCGGTAAAGAATTAGAAAAAATGAGAATATCATCCAAGTAGATGACTACAAATCTACCGAGATATTCCCTGAATATATCATTAACAAAATCTTGGAAAACGGCTGGCGCATTACAAAGACCGAAGGGCATGACCAGGTACTCATAGTGCCCATCCTTCACATTAAATGCAGTTTTCCACTCGTCCCCCTGTCGGATGCGAATCAGATTGTAAGCCCCTCTCAAATCCAATTTGGAGAAAATTCGAGCTCCTGTGACTTGATTGAACAGATCCCCAATCAAGGGTAAGGGGTATCGGTTTTTTACAGTGATCTTATTCAAGGCTCGATAATCTATGCACGGTCTCAAGCCACCATCTTTTTTCTCTACAAAAAAGAACCCGGCCCCAGCAGGCGAGGTAGAGGGACGGATAAATCCTTTCCTAAGATTTTCGGTAATATACTCCCTCATTGCTTGCTCCTCGGGCAGGGTAAGGTTATAAATCTTTCCCCTCGGGGGAATTGTGCCAGGCAGCAAGTCAATGGGGCAGTCATAGGACCGATGTGGAGGAAGAGTATCAGCAGAGCGTTCAGAGAATACATCGATCCAATCAGCGTATGGCTGAGGTAATTCCTGTGGTAAGACTTGAACGCTTCTGAGGCCTGTATTAAAACAGTGACCTTTACAGTGGTCACTCCACTTGACCAACTCCCCAGCCCGCCAATCTAACACCGGGTTATGGAGTTGCAACCAGGGGTATCCCAAAACCACCGGAGTTTCCGGACAATCAAAAATAAAGAATTCTAAGAATTCAGAGTGAGAAGAGCCGACAATTAGTCTGAGAGGTGGGGTCTTGGTATTTATAGGACCTCCCTGGATTGCCTTTCCATTGATAGCTAAAACTTGTAGGGATCTTTCAAGAGGAACTACAGGGATCCCTAAGGTGGAGATCATGCTCCTGTCCAAAAAGTTTCCAGCCGCACCACTGTCTATGAAGGCGGAAACTGTCTGCTTAGAGGACCCCCAAAACAAATCAATAGGTACAAGCATCTTATTCTGGCGAGAGTTACAAACTGACTCACCCAGATCAGTACTCTCTACCTGGTCTGGGTGCGGAAGTTTTCCGCCGGTTTCCCCTTGTTGGGACAGGACCCTGCAAAATGACCAGAATTCCCGCAATACAGGCATAACCCCTCGGATCGCCTACGCTGTTTCTCCTCTTGGGATAAGCGGGTTCTCCCTAATTGCATAGGTTCTTCCTGGGAGGATGATGAGGTATTTTCTCCACGGGGAACCGGGGATCTATGACTCTGGACTGGTCTAAAGGACGTGGGAGCCCCGACTCTCTCCCTGGCCCTTTCTCTAAGACGTCGGTCTATTTTAATGGAGACCTGCATTAATTGATCTAGGTCCGCTGGCGGGGGAAAATTGACTAAGGCATCCTTGATGCTATCCGACAGTCCCACCCTGAACTGACTACACAAAGCTGGATCGTTCCACCTAGCCTCGATAGCCCAGCGGCGGAATTCAGCACAGTAGTCTTCAGCCGAATTCCGTCCTTGTTTTAAGGCCCGAAGCCTATTCTCTGCGGTAGACTGTATATCTGGATCAGCGTATAAAACGCCCATAGCATTGAAGAAGGCAGTCACTGATTGTAGAGCAATGTCATGGGACGGTAAACTAAAGGCCCAGGACTGTGGGTCTCCTTGAAGCAAGGAAATGACTAGGCCTACTCGTTGGACCTCTGTGCCAGAGGAGATAGGTCTTAACTTAAAATATAGTTCGCAGGCATTCTTGAAATTGGAAAATTTTGCTCGTTCTCCAAAAAATTTCTCAGGCAGTGGAATCTTAGGTTCGGAGAAATGAGGTGGTACAGCGGAAGTTGGCACTTGACGAGATTCCTGAGTGGCCACTCTTTGAGCGAGTTGGTTGATCGCTGTGGCCATAGCTTGCACCTGCTGTACCAGGTCATCCATTTTTGGGCCTGTGATAATGTCACGCTCGGGGTAACTCCAGCCCTCTTAATAAGCTCACAACCCCCAATCTCCACAGCCAGCTTCACCTGTAGGAGCCCCCGCTTGCCGGGACGCAAGATACGCCTACCCGGGATCGGTTGCCCCCAGGACTTAATGGCTCAAAGGATGTAAGCTTATATGTGGGAGGACTGGAGAACCAATAGCAAGAGCGTGAGTGACGGAAGTCCAGAGACAGGCAATCGGTCGATAACGGGAAGGCAGAGATCGTAGCGGCACCAGGGGTCAGGCAAGACGTAGTCGGGGTTCAGGCAGAGGTCAGCAACTGGGGATCAGGATCTAGAAGCGTCAGTTCAGGCAAAGGTCGGCAACAAGGATTCAGGATCGAGAGGCGTCAATTCAGGCAGAGGTCGGCAACAAGGATTCAGGATCGAGAATGGTCGTACAATCAAATCGGCAACAGGCTAGACTTCACAGGAGTAGGTAACACAGGGTTCTGAGCGCTATCACAGGCAATTCACAACTGAGAGGGAATTGCCTTTATAGGAACAGGTCTGAGGGAAGCAGTGTACTGATTGGAGCACATAGGATTCCAAGGGTAATTGGCTGCAGAACAGAAGAGGGCGAAGCCCTCAATCCCCTAGGATTCATTAACCCTTTAATTGATCCTCCGGCGGGTGCGCGCCGCACAGCGCCGCCGGAGGGCATAACAGCCACGTGCTCGCGGCCGCGCGCGAGCACGTCTCCTGGAGGAGGAAACGGGGGGCGTGGCTGAGCTGGGCGCCGCTCGAGCCGACGCTGCTCGAGCCGACGCCGCTCGGCGCGGCCGCCGCACAGTGACAGCTGCAGCTGGCCGCCTGGAGACGTCGCTGGAACGGGGATCAGGTAAGCGGTTCCTGACACTCCGCTGCCATGTTGTGCAGTTTACCAGTTACATAGTTGAGTATCAGCAAAGAAAGGAGCTTGGGCATGACTCCACAGAAAACCGACACCAGAACAGCCCTTAAAGCTACAGACACAAGGTTGCAAAGGAAGGAAACCAGGGTGCGCTTTAGATGCCACAAACAGGGACACATAAATAGAGAGACTGTACGATGTAGAAAGCAGGGCAAATGAAACTGTGCCCCTCTTATACTAAACAGAAGATCAAAGCCACAATTTCTGATACATGTGAAGGGCCCAGGAATGTCCCATTTAAAGTGACAGACAGGCCTACATTTTAAGGCTGGTCACTTGCCTAATGCATACAAAAGTGAAGTTCTTGACAAAATACAGGACTATATAGTAAAGACAAGTAACACATTTCAGAGGAAACCTCTCATATTTCAGAGTGACAATGGAGGTGAATTCACAGGGCACAAAGTACAAAAGTAACTAAAGGAGAATGAAATAGAGCATCAAAAGACATACATAACAGAGCAAAAGGGCGTAGCTGAAAGAAAGAACCAAACTCTGATTGAAATGATCAGATGTATGCTGATAGACTCTGAACTACCACAAACATACTGAGGAGAGGCAGGAAAGACAACAACTTATTTGCAGAATGTTGTAGAACATTGGAGAAAACTCCATATAAACAGTGGCACAACGAGAAGCCAAGTGTAAACACCTAAATGTTGCAAAGCATTCATCTAAAAAAAGCACCAAACTCCAAAGCAGAGCATTTAAAAGAAGTTTTGTTGGATACAGTGATAATGTTAAGGGTTAAGGAATCTTAAATCTCAAAACAGACAAGGTTACCATTAGCAACAGCATAACCATTGTTGAATCTGAAAGACAATGCAATGACAACAGAGGAAGCAAGAACAGAAGACAAAACTGCCACAATATATATCTCAGCTTTAAGAAGGGGAAGCCAGTAAATGGATAAAGGCTGCAAAGGAAGAGATAAAATCCATGCCTGACATTAAAACAAGGACACTTACAGAACTACCACCTGGAAGGAAAGCCATAGGGTGTAAATGAACTTTTAAAGTGAAGCACAATGCAGATGGCACAGTGGAGCGACACAAAGCAAGACTCGTAGCCAAGGGATATTCTCAAAAATATGGAGAGGACTATGATGAGACTTTTGCTCCAGTATTCAAACATGCTACAGTAAGGACAGTAGCCGCCACAAGGAAAATGCAAGTGAAACACTTTCATGTGACAATAGCATTTCTACATGGTTAGTTAACAGAAGACATCTACATGGAACAACTACCAGGATTCAAAGGCCAGACGTGGTATACAAAATTTAGAGGAGTATATATGGTCTAAAACAAGCTGCCAGAGTAAGGAATATGAAAATAAATGAAGTGCTTACACATGAAGACTTTAAGAGGAGTCAAACAGACCCCTGCTTATACACAAAGAAATTGGCAAACAGATGGATCTATGTGCTTGTTTATATGGGTGAACTCCTAGTTTGTTCTAAACAAAAAGGGGATGAGACAGAAATACCACAGACCCTAAGTCAGCACTTTGAAACCAAGTTTCTTGAAGAGAAGGGACTTCTTGAGTTACTTTATTGCCCTACTGAGGATATGACAACAGATATCTTTACCAAGCCCTTGGGTTTGAGGCCCACCAAAGTTTCCTGTGGTGGGACAATCAGACATTGGATATGCTGCCTAATGTAAGACAGCAAAAGGAGTAGGAGTGTGTTGGCATCACTTAGGGTGTGGGTTCGCTTTAAATACTTTTAACTAGCAAGAAATGTCTTTAGTGAGCATGGCGCTTGCTGTTTGGAGAAAGTTTCCGTGCTGATTTCCCGCCTGTTGACACTTCTCAGAAGGCATTTTACTTCTATTCTGAGATTGCTCTTTCATTTCAGCCCTCCTGTTGTTTGCAGCTTTTCAGCCTCCAGCTCTCAGCAAAAATAACATTAGATTTTCTCTCCCCTTGCAGGAGATAAATGAAATATGGCCAGCAAGGATTTAACACAGGTTAATTAAAGACGGTTTCTCTTTCAATAAGCATTTGGGACTGCTGGAATCTCGATTAGCTGGAGCAAGCACTGGCTACTATCTGATTTTTATGTAAACTCATTATGGTTTGAATCATGCAATCATAAGGGAGCACGGCCATTGTAGAGACCATCTAGAGGAGCGGCACTCACTAAACTGCATTGTAATATCGATCTGAGCACTGATAGACTCCGGAGAAACATGCTGCCTTATCGAATTAAAAGGAAAACTGTCGGGGGAGAGTTACGGGGCTGCCATTGACGATCTTGTTTTGGAAATGTTAGTTGCCTATCATGCTGCTTTAGCTCAGCTTTGTGCCCCTACCACCACTAACCAGCTTTAAATAGTCAGGGTCCCCTTCTCTAACAGGCAACTCTGCCTGCTTCCCTTCCTCCTCCCTAGTAGGCAGTTATAGGTACTCCTTAAAGGACAACTTTTATTAAACACCATTGAAAATTAAAATGCTGTTGTAAGGGAACAGCCATATAATTTAACAGTAATGCATTCTGATTCCCTGGGCGTAAGCAAATAGTCACATTGTTCACAGATGGCCTGCCCATTGCAGACACAGACCGTGACCCACAGGAGGACCCACTTCAAAAGATATCACTGGTACCGCTCCCACCTAAGACAGGGGCTACAAATGAGCTAGCAGGAAACCCCCATGGTGAGGTTGTGCTGGACGCATGCTTCAAAGAATATGTCCAGTGTGAGGATGAAAAAGAAAAAAACTCTTTGTGTAAAACAGTGTTCTGTTAGTAGGAAGATAGATAGATATATCCAACGGAAATTCGTTTCATTCTTACCATATTTGACTACTGTACAAAGAGGCCGATTCATTAATAGCGGCAGGTAGCGACAGTTGAGCGACTGTAGCAGTATTTTCACAGCGCCCGCTAGTAGTTGCTGTGCTTGGCCGTTGTTCGGTTGTTGACAGCGACTCAGTCGGTGTGCAGTAATGTTGAATATTGGGTGAGGAGTCGCTATTTGACAGGTTCTGCGCTGTATGGGAGCGCATGATAGCGACTGGCCATAGCGACCGGCTCCCACCATATTCATTAACAAATCACGCTCAAAAAATTATCGCGCTGTGAAATGCATGCTTAAACCCCAGAGCGCTGGCGGCGATGGGTTAAAAGTAGTTTTTTAACCCCCAAACAACCATATTTTTGGAAACCAAAAAAAACAAGTTTTTGAAATAATTTTGTAATATGAATACATTAATATCAGACCTGTAATATCAATTCTGCACAAATTTGTTTTTGTTTTTTTTTCCTTAAAAAAAATATCTAACATGGCAGAAGTGGTCACAGAATTTTTCACATTTAAAAAAAAAAAAAAACATTAATAACAATTAATTATGAATATTTAAAGATTGTCCCATTGAAATGCATTGGAGAGCGCCAGGTAGCGAGAGGTCATACCTGTTGCTGTTCAAGGTCGGACGCTGGCGCTGTGGGCTGAGGCTGGAATAATGATGAATGAGTGGCTATCTGGCGCTATCTCAGTCGCTAAGCAGGATTGGCTTGATAAATGTGTGATTGTGGTGGGGAGCCGGCATTCTCGTGGCGGTGCCCGTCATTACCGGTCGCTCACCAGTCGCTACCTGTCGCTATTCCTTCATAAATAAGGGCCAAAGTACCCGGAGGCAATTCCTATCCCAACAGTTACTGCTTAAAGGATTGCTGAGGAAATCTTGAATGTTTTCAGCAGGATTGGGTTACCGCAGGCATGTCCTGACTGATCAGTGTAGTAACTTTACCTTGTCTTTGCTGTCAGAAGTTTATCAACTTCTTGGTTTTCAGCCCCTTAAAACTACCCCCTACCATCCACAGACAGACTGGCTTGCTGAGCAGTATAACAAAACATTGAAGAATGTGCTAAAAAATTTGCACACAACAATGGGACAAATGGTTACCTGTTATTTCCCTATTGTGAGGTTCTACAACAGTCTATAGGGTTTAGCACATTTCAATTGTTATATGGGAGGACCTAGGGGGCTCTTGAATGTTATTAGGGAAGTATGGAAGGTAAACATGGGCATCACACCAATGTGGTGGATTATGTGTTGCAAATGAGGGAGAGATTGCCAAAATTGATCAAAGTAGCCCATGATAATGTCCACAAAGCTAAAGCTTACCAAAAGAAGTGGTATGATCAACATGCCAAAAATAAATCCAATAAAGTCAGTGACATGGTACTCCTTTTACTCCCTAGCAGTGAAAACAAATTGTTGGCAAGATGGCAACTGCCATTGCAGTTGTTCGACAAACAGGTCCTGTAGACTTTGAAATTGAAACGCTAGATAAGAAAACAAAGTAAAGGTCTATCATGTAAATTTACTGAAATGTTGGCTAGAACCAAAGGTTAACGAAAACCAAAATACTGCCTGTACCATTGTTACAGAGTCCCCCCCATAATACGTGTAAAGGAAGTTAGGAGTTATTAAAAAATGATGCACTATGGTCAGATCTAACCTTCAATTTATAATTATCTGAGCAACAACTTAAGGAACTGAGAAATGTTGTCCAATTCACATGTTTTTGGAGGTAAGCCTGGTTATGTGACCTTAATTTGTCATGAAATAAATACTGGGAAGCATGCATCATTGAGACAAAAACATACTGGTGACCAGAAAAGCTAAATATCTAGGTTAAAAAGTAATTGCAGGAAATGCCTAGGTGGGGACTTATTGAACCGTCTAAAAGTCCTTGGCTTTTCACCTATAGTGATTGTTGGGTGAAAGGATGGAACACTAATATTTTGCATAGATTTACGTAAAATTAATGCTATATCCAGTTTTGACAATTACCCAATGATATTGATGATCTCATTGATAGATAGGGATGTACACCCTATATTTCTACCCTAGATTTGTGTAAGGAGTATTGGCCAATTCCTCTTGATCAAAAGTCCAATGAAAAAAACTGCTTTTGTGATACTTGGTGCTTTATATCACTTCAAATTCATGCTATGTGGTCTTCATAGAGCTCCCACCACATTTCAGAGGGCTGTGGACATACTTGGCTAAAGACTATGCAAATACAGTGTAGCATATTTAGATGATGTTGTAATCCTCAGCAAAACATGGGAAGAGTACTATATGAAATCAAGGAGGAGGATTTTACAATCAATCCAAGTAAATGTGCATTAGGATTTCAAGAAACCAGGTACCCGGGTTTTATTGTGGGTCATGGTAAAGTGAGGCCAGAAATTTCAAAAGTACAAGCCATTCAATCTTCAAACATCCGAACCACATAAAAAGAAGTTAGATCTTTTCTAGGTCTTGCTGGATATTACAGGCGTTTCATCCCAGAATTTTCAACCATAGTCGCTCCTTTAACTGACCTACCTAAAAAAAAAATATGAAAAAGAAAGGGACATGGACACAAGAATGTGAACTAGCTTTCAGAAAAATTAAAGACATTTTGTGTAGAGAGACAGTCTTGCAAAGTCCAAACTTTGACAAATCATTTATTGAGCAAACGGATGAATCAGAAGTTGGATTTGGGGCCGTCCTTAGTCAAGAGATTGATGGGGAGGAAACCCTATTCTCTATTTAAGTAGAAAGCTCTTTCCACGGGAACAAAGATATTCCACTATAGAAAAGGAGAGACTAGCAATCAAATGGGCCTTGGAGGCATTGCACTACTATTTTCCTTGAAGAGAGTTGCTAACAGATCATCATCCTCTTACTTGGATACATACCAAGAAAGATAAAAATGCTAGAATTACAAGATGGTATTTCACATTACAACCATTTAAATTTGAGATAAAACATAGATCAGGGAAGAAGCACCAAAATGCAGAACATTCATCCAGGTATGGTGCTAACATAATGATCCCTGAGGAAGAGCAAGCTTTCTTTTAAGGGGGGAGGTATATGAGGATGTAGCAATGATATGTGAAGAAAATACCAATTCTTTGTTTAAAATAGCGTTGTGTGGGTAACTTTGGTTGTGGTACATAAGTTCCCTGGCTTAGCAAACCTTCTATGTGAATGTTGCTTCCTTACTATTTCTTTTCTCATTGGGTTAGCCACGTAATGCTCCAACGTTTCCCCCTCTTTCTAGTTGTGTCATTGGAAGGGGGGTGGGAATGTACCAAAACCTAGGGAAGTGCTAACAGGGATATGTTAGGTTATTTGATTACATGTATGAGTTTCTTACCTGCACAAGTGCAACTGCAGCAGGATGTATCTGTTTTGGTCTGATAAAGGGCTGGCCAGCAGCAAGATTTTATAGGAAAACTGCCATAGGATTGTGAGAGATTTCACTTATATAAAAAGGGGCAGAGTTAAGTTTGAACATGATGCCTGTAAAGATGTGAATGCTCCTACTGTCTTTAGGAACTCTGCAAGCACTTTTTCTTTGATGGAAAGAAGGTCGGCTTGAAATAAATTATTTTGGATAATTTTGTATCAATCAATGTCTGCTTCACCTGCTTAAAAAATCCAATGCCTCACATCCAGACATGCTTGAGCCAGTAATTCATAAAGAATTAAAAAGCTGCTGGGCATATTAATCATAAACTGAACACATTTTTGGAATCTGGAGCTCATAATGTACGCGTATGTGGGACTCCAGTCATTTCCAAATGCTCAGGGCCTGAGATTCACAGAACTCAGGCTAGGCATCATATAGAACAGCGGTGGACACATTGACACTAACTTTCCAGCAAAAAGTTAGGACCTGTATTAATGTTAGAATTTATTTGGTAACTGACAGGGGGAGGGGGGAGTGTCCCACCTGTATATAAAGGTCTGAGAGCCCATACTATAGTGTCATTTGTCTCAGGGGTCACTTTGTACCACATGTCAGGAGGAACCAGGATCCAGCAGGCTCTACATGCCCCCTGTAGAAGTTTGCATCACACAGCTAAAGACCAGTAACTCATCTGACGTACACTTTAACTGATCAGTTCTGGTTGTAACTACTCACTTGTATTTGCCCTTCTATTCTGTGTATATATCATTCATTCTATGTATGTAGTTTGTCTAGTGCGCTCTTAAAGTGATTAAATATATAACTTATTCTCAGGCTGCTCTGTTATCTTGATGCTAAACCATTTCTCTTGGTTATAGTACATGCTGCCAGGACTGGCTTCTGGTCCTATATATTAACATTAAGGTACTGGAGCTGTATCAAACATAGCTGGTGGAAACTCTATGGAGCTGGCGAGACAAGGGATTGTACCACATCATGGCAGTGACATCAGTCTAGGCCACAGAGTACAGCTATTATATATTTATATATGATAGGCTTTAAAAAATAAATATACTTTAGTTGTCTAGCTGCATCCAGTTATGTTTAAAAACAGAAAAGAAACTGTATGGGCCTTGAAAGTGCCTTCAAGGCCACTGCTCTGCCTCCACCACAGTTACTAGTCAGAATGTGTTCTTTCCCTGCGATTGAACTTGGAGTGTAAGATAGCAAGGCTCATTTCTTGTGCTTCAGAAGAGTTGTGTGTAACCCCTCCATCACAGAACACCTCAGGGTCTCAGAAGAATCCGTTCCCCTCACATACTGCTGCCAAAGCCTGGTGGTGTAAGTCCTGCATGCTCCTCCCCAGTGAGCAGTCACAGGTGCTCCTTAACATTCTACCACTTAAAGAGTCATACAGTATGTGCTCCTCACCCACCTCCCCAGTAATCGGTCAAATGTGTTCGATTCCTGCGCCTTACCTACTCCACAGTTACTCCACAGTCATATGTGCTCCTCAACTTCCACCCAGGTAAGCAACAATATGTGTTCCTCAACTTCCCTAAGCAGTCATATGTGTTCCTTCCCAGTTCTTTCACTTTCTCCCTAATAAACAGAAAAAACACTCATACATGTTCTTCCTTATTAAGCAGTCATAGACATGAAAGCACCCAAAAAGGTTATAAATCGCCATTAATAAAGGTGGCATATTTATTCCAATTTATACAAATATATGCAGATATAATCAGAAAGGTTCAGCTGGTGTAATCCCAACAGACAATCACACTGTGAAGCAAATAAGGTGATAATATAATCACTTTGAAATATAAAGTGCTATAGTGCCAAAACAGGTCATATTAAAAATAAATATATAAATAAATATTTGTATACTCATGCCCCGCTAATAAAATAAAGAAGGGGTTACCGACATGTTAAACTGTCAGGCCTCCAGTGCGATTTGCGACCCCAGCCACTGAAGCCCCCTGAGTCTATCCCTTTTATCGCGGACTCCCTTTCCATCACATCACGTGACCCAAAATCAGGTCCGGATACCGATGTCACCTTCGTAATGACGCAACTGCATCATGACACTTGGAGGCCGATTCATTAATAGCGCCAGGTAGCGCCAGATGAGCGACTGTAGCGTGATTTTTTCAGCGCCAGCCAGTATTCGCTGTGCTTGGCCGGCGTTAGCTTGTTGCCAGCGACTCAGTCGGTGTGCGGTAATGTTGAATACGGGCTTAGGGGTCGCTGTTTCACAGGTTCGGCGTTGTATGTGAGCGCCTGACAACGAATGGCCAGAGCGAACGGCTAGCTTCATATTCATTAACAAATCACGCTCCGAATTTGCTGTCGCTGTCCATTCCTTGTTTAAACCCCAGAGCGCTGGCGGCGATGGGTGTTAACTAGTTTTTAACCCCTAAACAACCATATTTTTTGATTGTAACATTATACATGTTTTTAGAATCATTTTGTAATATGTATACATTAATATCAGACCTGTTAGATCAATTCTGCACAAATTTTTTTAAATTTTTTTTTTACTTAAAAATAAATCCTAACATTGCAGAAGTGGTCTCCGAATTTTTGACATTAAAAAAAAAAAAAAAAAAATATAATATGATTAATTATAGATTGCTCCATTGAAATGCATTGGACATCGCCAGGGAGCGACAGCTCATACCTGGCGCTGTGAAGGAATTTGCAGCGGCGCTGTTCGGTCCAGGCGGCTTCATGATGAATGCCGCGCTAGCCGTCGCTCTCGCCTGCGCTAGCCTCATTTTGCTTGATAAATGCGTCATTGTGACCGCCGCCGGGCGTACTTGAGTCGGTAGCCGCCGATAGCTGGCGGTACCTGGCGCTCGTCAGACACTACCTGGCGCTAGCCCGTGATAAATAAGGCCCATAGTTTTGGCACCCGCTCATGCATATTCATGAGTCTGAATCATGGTTTCCAACTGACGTTTGTGTATACTGGTAGCTGTCATTGGACAGCCCAGCCGCACTAAAGCTAGAATAATGATAGCCACAGCATAATAGAAAACAACAAAGCGGCTGACATCTTGTACAAGTAGAGACATGACGATGAATGTTCACGTGATCATGTGAAAAAAAGGCGATAACAGTCGTAGGAATTATAAAAAAAAGAAAATAAGGGACACTAAATAGGAAGTGTCTCCGATAGATGAGAAACAAAGAGAAATGAGACGAATATGGTCTCCACCTGTAACAATGTCAATTAAAATACTTTTAAAACAGGGTTTAGCCCCATTGAATTGTTATATGGGAGGACCTAGGGGACTCTTGGATGTTATTAGGGAAGTATGGGAAGGTAAACATGGGCATCACACTAATGTGGTGGATTATGTGTTGCAAATGAGGGAGAGATCAAAGTAGCCCATGATAATGGCCACAAAGCTAAAGCTTACCAAAAGAAGTGGTATGATCAACATGCCAGTAATACATTCATTAAAGTCAGTGACATGGTACTCCTCTGGCCCCGCTGTGTGAAAACCCCCATGTCATCCGATCGCACTCACCCTTCCTCACTCCTACAGCGCTTGCGAAGCCTCTCGTCCAATAAGCGTGCTCAGGTCCGCTCATGTCAGCTGGTCTAAGCCTTCGTCTAACATGAGCGCATCTGACAGGGAGCATGCCCGTGCCGGGCGAATCACAAATGCGGGGATGTGGCCGCTGCTCGCGCATGTGCCGTTCTACGAGAAATGAAGGTGAGTTTATGGGCGACCTGGGGAGTTTCACACAATAGGGCATCCCGATTTTTGATGCCCCGGGGGGGTGATCTCCGTGGGTTTTGGTCCAATTACGCCAAGTGGTGGCATAATATTCCATACGTCTCAGAGCTCATCCATAGTCCGGGGTCACAGTAACCTCTCTCAGTAGATCACGGGAAGGGAGGGATGTCCAGGTTGCATGAGGTTAGCTGATCCTGTTTAATTTTCATAGTCGACTTTAATGACTATTTGACCTTGAAAGATATAAAAGAGAAAGTACAGTATTATTACACCAAATCTATCAATAGAGCCAATAGAGATACACACATTAATAGATACCTCCATATGAACAAAGGGGGGTGGGAGCAGCTCAGTCACTATTATTTTTACAAAATTATTATTATTATTCAGGGCCTGGGAACTAATTTACCGCCCAGTTTAACCCTCTCATCAACTAAATATCAAGCAACAAACATGTCTAGCTATGTGGAAAGACAGAGATGTGGTTGCATATATCTGCAGATACATGTGGAAGCCACACTGCCCCGGCAAGGCACTCTGTGTTTAGTGTGGTCCCTACTCTTAATTCTGAGTCCCCAAAGTTGGGACATGCAATGCAGACAAATATCTGAGAGCTACTCACCTGGGAAGCAGCCAGCCTCCCTTTAGAACACTTCACAGGGAGAAATCCATATTGACTGAATTCCTCCCTGCTTGTGCTCATGGCAATTCAAATGAACAAAGGGGGGAGGGAGCAGCTCAGTCACTATTATTTATACAAAATTATTATTATTATTCAGGGCCTGGGAACTAATTTACCGCCCAGTTTAACCCTCTCATCAACTAAATATCAAGCAACAAACATGTCTAGCTATGTGGAAAGACAGAGATTTGGTTGCATATATCTGCAGATACATGTGGAAGCCACACTGCCCCGGCAAGGCACTCTGTGTTTAGTGTGGTCCCTACTCTTAATTCTGAGTCCCCAAAGTTGGGACATGCAATGCAATACCTCCATATGATATTATGCTGCCATCGAATATTGGGTACCAATCATTTAAGCAGCTCAGGTAATCGTATGAAAGTACATCTCAAACTATAAACTACAAAAGTGAATCAACTTACCCTAATGTATTTGTGCAATGCCTTGTGCATACCATGTGTGAAGACCCAATACCCAAGCATAACAGCAACTATAACATTGCAAGCATAAGTACATGTGTAACCAAACCTAATTGGAAAAAAAACAAGTTGAACTGATGACTCAAAAAGAAATACTATTAACAATATACTGTATATAAATATATATATATGAAAAATAATATAACAACAGAATACTAAAGTGATTACCCCCAAAAGGTGATGAACGTAAACTCCTCATTTAAACCATGTGGAGCATTTGTACCAAAAGAGAAGATCCATTGTGTTTCTTTTTGTGTAAGGATATGTTTAATATCACCACCTTGTATCCCTAGATGCACTTTCTCTGTCACTGTGACTGAGCCACTGAAACTCCCCTGATGTTTAATCCTATAGTGCTGCACATAGCTGTAAGCCTCTTCCCAGCCTGTGCCTTTCTCTCAGCCTCTCAGCTAGGTGTATAGTGGACAAGTGCTTGCTATACGTCTGTTGGCCTGATTACCTGTCTCTCCCACATACATTAAACCACAAAGGCAGCAGATGTTTATTTTACATTTCAGAAGAGGAAAGCAATGAGGCAGAACATCAAAAACCTGACAAAAAGGGAGTTTTCCTTTAAAGCACCGATAGAAACCCTCCCAGCCTATCTAAGCTGTTGCGTTTCAATCCTCCATCTGGTTAACTTAATACCTCCTGTAAGGATAATATGCCGGCTCCTTGCCTAATACCTCATTAGAGGATTAATTATGGGTAGGAGACACAGAAAACAAGAAACAAAGAAGCAACCTATAGCGTGATACTGTAAATAAAAACACACTGTTTAATACTAAAAATACACGCACAAACAATCCAAGGAGTAAAAGCGTAATCAAGAGCCTCTACGGTCTCCAAATGTAGCAAAATACAGGTATCTGCAACATATAGTTCTCATATTCCCGCGGCTGCCAGGTTTAAAAAGGATACAATGTACCAGAACAGCGCTGACGCGTTTCACTCTCTGACCGCGCTTTCTCCAGTCTATTGAGACTGATTTAGACGCCGAATATATTGTCTCACTATTTGTTCCTTAAAGTGATTGACAAAACAAAAGTTAAATAATAAATATCAGTGGCTTACCTTACATTGAGTCCCTCCAGCGCTCTTGTTCCAGTTATGTCTGTCTACTTAGTGAGGAAATCACTCATTCGGCTTTCAGTTTCCAACCCGCTGATCAGGTCCTTTAATCAACCTTTAGTGGACAAAGAACAGAAACACCCCCCACTCCTTGCCCAGACGTCCTGATTGGCTGCCTCTCTCTGCAGCTATGTAACTCCGCCCTCCTCACACTATGTTCTGGCAGTAATACCTAGAGGCACACCAATGCACTTATGTTTTTACTATGATATCTGTAAATCACACAGTGTGCTTACATCACATGTGTGTTGCCACATGCACTGTTTCTCCTCTTTCTTTCTCTGCAACTCCAAATCTCTAATAATTTTACAAAAACTTAGGAACTACAGGGTTTTTTAAAAAACTGATTTAAGTTTGGGACAGTGCAATGTGTAGTCCGAAACAATGAGACAACAATCGGGTTTGTCTTTATATATAATGTATAACTTTAATTTTCCGGCACACAAAAGCCAGAGACACCCTGGGACACTCTTCACTGTCACTTCTGGTCCAACTAGAACGTGCACATGCAGACGTAGTTCAGTCATCTCACATAGAGACGAAGTGCAACAGGCTATACATGCTCTATTAAGCTTTTTACACGAGCGTACAATGCTGAACTGCTACTGCGCGCACACGGCTAGCTGGACTGGAACTGAAGAGTGCCCCAGGGGGCACCTGGCATTTGCACTTTGGAAAATTAAGACACAAACATGGGTCTATATGTTTGGCTCTCTAAATCAATCCAAATAGTCCAGAGAAACTGCTATCAGAGCATGAAACGCGTCGGCGCTATTCGGGATATATTTAATATTTTCTGTATCTCCTACCTATAATTAATACTCTAATAAGGCATTGGGCAAGGAGACAGCATATTATCCTAACATGAATTTTTATGTCAACCTGATGGAGGATTGAATATATATAGTATAGATAGGCTGGGAGGCTCTCTCTCGCTCACAGACCTTTGATTATTTTGATACAATAGAAGCAGTCTGGTGAGTGTTTATTACCTACTCTGGTGGTGGAATATTGTACAGTACACAGCATAGAAGCTTCTCAGTATACAGAGACGGGATTACACAGAGATACAGAGTCAGAAATACAGAGACACTTTTTCTCTTTTAATTAATAACCCTTTGGACTCTAATGCTTGTTTACCTGTTTTTGTTTAAGACTTTTTAAACCTCATTTGGAATATTTAGGGTATATTGTTTAGAGTCTTTAAAACACATCTTTAAGAAATAGGAGGTTAGGGCAATAAGATTTTTCGAATGCCCGGAGAATCCACAGATTTCACTATTCAGTGGGAGTCTTCCCACTGATGTCAGCAAAGTGGGACTGTCCCACCTAAAGTGGACATCTGGTCAGTTTATCTCTATTGCACTTTTTACCCCACGAGCGCCCATTCCTTTGTTTTATAAATCAAGTCCTTATTCATTTTATTATCTGACACTGCAGCCTTCTTTTATTTCAGCGATGCCAGGACTGCAGAGTCAGCGTGTTGGCCAGTTTAAGATGTCTGGCTTCCCTCCTTCCCTGTCTGCTAGTTATGATGTAATCTATGGCAGAGACCGCAGAACATTGCGCCTAGCTCAGGAAAACAGACACAGTGAGTGAGCTTTGTGGTGCTTACAGATGACACTCAGAGGAGGCTGAATTTACCCGTGTGCAATACAGGAAAGATCACAACTCACCAACAAGCTGGGATTCCCGACTACATAAAGGAGAGCAAAACCCTCAACAGCTGGCTCTGGAGTACCATTCCATTCCTTAAATTCCCAGCTTCAGTTTTCGTTGCCTGCCCCCCGGTGCTTTGTGTTTACTATTGCCAACATTTTTCTTGTACTTCTTCTTTAAGATCATATAAGTCAGTCTTGACACTAGTGTTCCCGAGACATATGCTTGGTCAGAAGGAGGACAAACATTTTGATCTAGGATTGTTTTGGAAGCTTCCGCTCGGCATCAGTTCCTATATCTGGGAATCGGAAGGCAAACCTTCCTGGAAATACCTGGGAAACTTCTTTTTTCCATACGAACCCTTTAAAATAAATGGTTTATTTTGTTTCTGCAGCTCTTTCTGTTCTGTAACTCTGACAGATTCTCTAAATTCTGATCATAGCCTGATTGTGTCAGGTTCTTTTACACTAACTATAATTATCTTCTGCTGCTATAAATGTTTTAACAGATGGACAAAGATGATGCCAACAGATGGATTTGTTACTGTCCGTGTTCTAAGGAAATAAGGAATAAAGAAAAAAAGCACTTTCTACATTCTGAACATGTCGTGCTTTATCTACTTTAGTTTTTCCCAAAAAAAACACTTCACCAACCTTCCAGTTGGATCAGAGAATTGGCCCAGCTGGGCCTGCAGCAGGACTCTGGCAGGGGTGCACCTTTCATGAGGCCATGGGAGGCAATGTCGCAGGTGGCACTGCAGGGGAGGGGCAGCAATCACTGGAACAGTTTTTTTTTTATCTTTTTTTTACTATCTGTCATGTTTCAGCAGTCAATCATTGGTGGCTCAGCATCCCCTACCCTGCTGCAGAAATTGGTGAAACTACAATTATTGACATTATGTCCTGAGGGGGGTGCTTTTCTGTAGTTCACCTTAGGCAGCAGAGAGGATAGGTTCACCCCTGGATATTTGGGTAGTGGGTTGTGCCTAGCTGTTGGGGTGCTCCAGAAATTCAAAGTTATAATCGATTCGTCATTCATTTGGGCAAATGGGCAATTTGGGCAAAGTTGGCTTCCAGCTAGTTGCCTTCATTCATGAAGGCTAGTTGCCTTCAATCACCACAGTGGCTCTAGTTCTATCCATAGACGCCATGACTTTTTGATAGCATCAGTCTATTCCACTATAAAGGAAAGCTGGCAGACAGACTTGGGATCAAAAACTGCCTGCACCAACCTCAGCATGGTCCTCTCTTGGGATCCAGAGCTGCCTGCACCAACTTCAGCCTGATCCTCACTTAGGATTCAGAGCTGCCTGTGCCAACCTCAGCATGGTCCTCACTTAGGATCCAGAGCTGCCTGCACCAACTTCAGCCTGATCCTCACTTAGGATGCAGAGCTGCCTGTGCCAACCTCAGCCTGATCCTCGTTTTGAATCGAGAGCTGCCTGGACTGACCTTAGCCTGATCCCAGTTTAGGATATGGCGCTGCCTGCACCAACATCATCCTAATTATCATTAAAGATGCAGAGCTGCCTGCACCGACCACCGTCTGATCTTCAGTTAGGATTAGAGATGAGCTAACTTTTTTAAAACTTTTTACAAACTCATTCAAAAAATAAAATAGGCTTACCTCCATCCCTGCTGCAGTGATGTCCTCATCCGGCGGCGATGTTCTGCACCAATCTCCACACAACCCAGTGGCCCAACTGGGCTCCTGGCATATCTGCTCCCCATCGCAGGGAGGGGCTTTTACACCAGGAGTGAGCTGACATCAGCTTACTCTCCCAGTATAGATAGCCCCTCCCTGCAGCGTGGAGCAGAGATGTCAGAAGCACATGGCTGTCAGAGATAGCAGCAGTAGACGGTGCGGGACACAGCAGCCTGGATTTCTGTGGATAGCGCAGATCAAGTAAGTATTGATTAGTCAATGTATTTTGTTTTACATTTAACTATTTGTGAAACGGTAAGAGGCCCTTGAGACTCCTATACCAGTTCACAGGGCAGGAGGGGCTGGGGCAGTTGGCTTGCCATAAACCCCCGCAGCATTACCGGCATCCTCAAAGCCCATGGCCCATGAGAGCTATGCTGGCTAGTAGCCTTCAGGACTGGGGCTGGACATTCTGCACCCTGGTCTACCAGCCCCCAAAGCTAAAGCTAGGCTGATTTTGGTTGGATAGAGGGGACCCAAAAAAAAGGTGTGGGGTTCCCCCCTCCTGGGTTAAACACTTAACCCTTTCGCTGCCAGCCTACCTGCAGCATTTGCCACTCCCTGTTGCCAGACTGAGTTTGACTGTTTCGCGCTACACATGTTCAACTGTCATTTTTGAAAGGATTTCCAGGGATTTCCCAGGAAAATTATATATTGTTTTTTTCAACAGTGTCTGGGCTTTAACATGAAATGTCTTGTTTGTATTTTTTAGGTGTATTCTCAACATTTTTGGGTGAAATGTGTGAAAAAAATTAAAAAAAATATATTTTTTTACAATTTGTCGAGTTTTTTGTAATAAAAAATGTAAGTTTGTCAATAAAATCTTATTGCGTGAGAAACCCCAATTTCTCCCGGTTACAGCGATACCACATATGTATAGGTAGACACCCTTTCCTGCCCAGAAGCCTTTTATAGCTGCTGGATGACAAATGGTTAATTCAAAAAAAAAAATGACATAGGGTCCCCCTTCCCGGGGAGGGAGACCCCATTTTTTTTTGGATTTTTAAGGGTTAAAAACCCTTAAAAATCCAAAAAAAAAAATGACGTGGGGTCCCCCTTACCCAAAGTAACCAGCCCGGGACCAGCTATGGGGGCTTGTAGGCACAGAGTGGGGGGGCCAGCTTTGGTGGCCCCCCCACCCTGCAGCCTACGAGCCCACATAGCCTATGTGGGCCCGGGCTCTTCTGCCCCCCCCTGGCCTTTGGGGAGGCAGGTAATGGGGGTGCGGGGGTTAATGGCAAGCCACCCGCTAGGGCAGGTGACTTGCCACCCCCCCAGCCTTGTGAACTGGTATAAGGGGTCTCATGGACCCCTTACCAGCTCACAAAGGGTTAATGTGAAAAAAAAACACCACACAATAATAAAAAGTATTTTATTAGAAAAAAAAATAATTTTTTTTTACTGTACTTACCTTCGATTGCAAGCTCTTGTCCCTCGCCGCTCAGCTGACAGATGCCGGTGATCGGCATCCAGAGAAGGAGAAGGCAGGAGATCAGAGGATCTCCTGTCACCTCCTTCCAGGGCACCGATCACCGGCATCTGAGAAGCTGAGAAAGCTGAAGCCGGTGATCGGGACCGGGATGACGTCATAAGCCCCGCCCCCAAGGGGGCGGGGCTTAGAGGCAAGATGGCGGCCGCCATCTTGAAGAAGAGAGGAGAGAGCCTCCCAGGCTCTCTCCTGAAGAACGGTAAGTCCTGGGGGGGGATCGGAGGCCCCCCAGGTGAAGAGGAGGGACAGCGGGAGCCAGCGCACACACAGGTAAGTGAATGTCATTTTTATTTTTTTTTTTTTTTTACAGTTAGCAGCTGCTGCTGCAGAAGCGGGGGGGGGGGCGGCCTATTCCGGGGGCTCTCCTGGAGCCATCCGACCCCCCACGGGGGATCGGATGGCACCAAATTAAAGAGGAGACCCGGCCGGATCCAACAAGGGGTCAGGTGAGTATTTTTGATTTTTATTTTTTAAACTAGAAGCGAGGAAAGTCAAGCACGTAACACCTACGGGCTTGGCACTTAAGGCCCAGCCAAGCCAGCACGTAGGTGTTACGTGCTTGGCACCAAAAGGGTTAAAGATGTTTTAAAAAATGACATGGGCCCCCCTCTCCATGGGGGGGCATGACTTTTTTAGGGCTAAACTATTCAAAATGTTTTGAAAAAATGGTGTGGTGCCCCCTCCCCCTCCATTCAGCAAAACCAGCCCGGGCACCAGCATGATCTGCATTAAGGATTCAGAGCTGCCTGCACCAACCTCTGCCTGATCCTCTTTTAGGATCCAGAGCTGCTGCCTGGTCTAGTTGTTCCTCTCTAAACTGTCAGTACCACCTTTATTGTGCTTTAATCCTCGACAGGTGAGTCAAGTCCTGGGCACACCACACAACCAAAACCAACCTCAGCATCAGGGGCAAAGATTGGGTGTGTCTGTAGACTGTGTACATTGGGTAAGCCACATCACCTGCTCCATTCACCCAACATGTTACTATAAATGCCCTAAGATGTTTGGAACATGCTAAATAATTATCATTGTGTCCTTACTTGACGGCACAGGCAGAGGAGCCTATAACTGCCATTCTGCCATTACTTTAAAGCCCAACTCCAAACTATTTTACTAAATAGTTGCTGTCTTCAACTATCATTGACCAGGCAGTAAGTTCTTCAGCCATAGTCAGAGCTCACAAACTACAAAGGTGGCACTGGCACAGGAATCCTATAGTCATGCCAAGCCCATTTTTGTTGTGATGACAACAATGTATGTTCTGTTAAATAAACCTTCTGTATTAAGTTCCAAAACAGGATGTGATGTCAAATCTGTATAATGGGGGCACAGAGTGCCACAAGGAGACTTACCAATGTAGCAGGAGACTTACAGATGTGCCAGAAGGATAATGTCAGTTTCCAGAATAACTGTCAGGAAAAGATCCCTCTCCCACCACCAGAGGGCACATAGATCAAAGATCGTAGTGTAGAACAGTGCTTTCCCTTTCTATCGGAAATGAGGCTAGAATGATCAAAGATTCACTCTAAGTGAAACCATACTGCACTCTCAAGGAGGCCAGTGGCTTTGGTTCCTCCCTTTTATTTCTGCTTTGATAGCGGACACAAACCAATACCAGCAGCATGGATCCTATCACATAGGACCAGTCTCAAATTATGCTCTTTTGTAACAATGACCACAGTTCATAGGCTTTAATCCGGCAACCTTGCCTCAGTCCTTTAGGACAGGCTTCAAGGTATTCAACAGAATAAAAATAACATTGTTGGCTGGAATTAGGCTTTGAGGATGTCATAAGGTGCACCGCTTTTTACTATGATTGTTGGAGTATATCTCCAGTCTAATCTCTATAATGGTAAAATATCCCAAACTGGAATGCCCACCAGTTGGAGATTTACTAAAAACCCTGAAAACTGGTCTGGATTACCCACCGCTTGCCCATCTCATGTGACCATCAGTGGTTTGCAGTCAAGCGGCCACAAACCAATGGCAGCAAGCTTGCATTCATCATTTAAGACAGGCTTCAAGTTCTTCTCCAAATTAAAAGTAACATTTTTGGCTGACAATAGGCTTTGAGTATGTCAGACGGTATATTGCTCTTTATTATGACTATTGGTTTAAGGAAACCTACAATCTAAACTCTATTCCGGTCAGATATCCAAAACAGGAATGCCCACCAGCTAGAGATCTGCTAAAAAGACTGAAAACTGGTCTGGATTACCCTCCGTTTGCCCATCTCATGTGACCACCAGTGCTTTGCAGTCAAGTGGCTGCAAAACCAATGCCAATAACATTGATTGCGTCATTTAGGACAAGCTTCAAGTTAGTCTTCAAAATGAATATAAACATTTTTGCTTCAAGTCTACCACATTAATAGAACATTTTTGGCTGCCATTAGGCTTTAAGCAGAAAAAGGAAATGTCCAGAAGACATAGAAAACTCTTCATCCCACTGTGTAGACTGGATTTACAGGATACTGGTAATCCTTAGTAAAGTCCATGACCACGGGTGGTTTTCTCCTTAGTCTTACCAGAGACTAGGGGGTGAGATACTGTACCCTAAAATGCATCAGCTGTTCTGTTGCTTGGGATTTATGGGGGGCACTGTTGTGAACTTGCAGTATATTTAACCACTATGGTATATAAGTATTGGCAACCCCCTGGACAACTTAGTCTTTTGATAAGACTTTGAGTATTAGACTTTGAGAAGGAGCATTGCTCTTTACTATGCCTGTGGACATCCAGTCTAAACTCCATTGCTCAGATATTTTGAACTGGATTGCCCATCAGATGTAAATTAGGATGGATTACTCATTATTCGCCAATCTAAGAGGCTGATTTATTAATAGCGCCAGGTAGCGACAGTTGAGCGACTGTAGCGGTATTTTCACAGCGCCCGCTAGTAGTCGCTGTGCTTGGCCGTTGTTCGGTTGTTGATAGCGACTCAGTCGGTGTGCAGTAATGTTGAATACAAGGTGATGAGTCGCTATTTGACAGGTTCCGCGCTGTATGGGAGCGCATGATAGCGAATGGCCATAGCGACCGGCTCCCACCATATTCATTAACAAATCACGCTCCAAGAATTCTCGCGCTGTGAAATGCTTGTTTAAACCCCAGAGCGCTGGCGGCGATGGTTTAAAAGTAGTTTTTTAACCCCCAAACAACCATATATTGGGAAACCAAAAAAAAACAAGTTTATAAAAACATTTTGGAATATGAATACATTAATATCAGACCTGTAATATCAATTCTGCACAAATTTTTTTTTTATTTTTTTCTTACCTTAAAAAAAATATCTAACATTGCAGAAGTGGTAACAGAAATTTTCACATTAAAAAATTATTAACAATTAATTATTAATATTTAAAGATTGTTCCATTGAAATGCATTGGAGAGCGCCAGGTAGCCAGAGGTCATACCTGTCCCTGTTCAAGGTCGCTCGCTGGCGCTGTGGGGTGAGGCTGGAATAATGATGAGTCGCTATCTGGCGCTATCTCAGTCGCTAAGCAGGATCGGCTTGATAAATGTGTGATTGTGATGGGGAGCCGGCGTTCTCGTGGTGGTGACGTCATTACCGTTCGCTCACCAGTCGCTACCTGCCGCTATCCCTTGTTAAATAAGGGCCTAACATGTCCACCAATGGCATGACCACTGCGCCGAAGGGTGAGCACTTTGCCTGCTTTTTGACATTCTTGGGAACATTAACCAGAGAGGCATCCCAAATCATGTAGATTCAGGACACCAACATATTTCTGGAGACTTGCTAGGTTACTCTATAAACATAGAATTCTACACTTTGCAGAGGACCCTTAACACACACACAGGAGAATCACCACTTTCTCACAACCTGGAATGGATCACTGCTTAACGCTCTATAACAGAACCCTCGACCTATTATTCTTAATACTAACGCTAAGTTGACCCCTCAACATTTCAGAAATGGGCACCAAATATTGTGTTCACACCCCCACCCCAATGATTTCCCCCACAGCAATTTCTCAGACTTGTCGCTGGTTCTTTCTGTGGCAGTGTTTCTGGATGATACTAGTATACTAGTATAATAAAACGAAGAATTCAGGCAAAAAAACACACAGTTTCCTTTAATTTTTAATTGAACCAATGTTAAAATGCCCCCTGTTATTATTGGTCTACCCTAAATGGTTCCAGCTGGCCGTTTTACAATGCCCATAACATATTGTAGTTGTCATGGAAATATTTGCCTTGATGACCCTTCGTCTTGCCTTACACTTTATCTCCATCCTGTGGATCTGATCTGTGTTGCAGCTCTGATGAGAAATTATTTTCTGCTCTGAAGATAAACACGTCTAGGTATTCTCGTGTACTCCAACATGCCGAGCAGAATTAAAGAGGATGTCCAAGCATTTTGAAAAACTGCACTCACCCTCCACTATGTGTGTAGCCCAATTTGGGTCAAATAACTCACTGGGTGTTGGGCAATCTGCACGGTAGCTGAAGCTGGGACCTTAGGTGCAAGGTTAGTCATGAAGCAGTGTAACTGTACAGGCCAGTCACTCAAGTCCATGTCTGCCATGCAGAGAGAAGCCCCCACTGGCAGCAGGGGATGATTACGTGAGACTTCCTCAAAGTGGCCTAATACCAGGATTTTTAATATATCCTGGTGATGAGTCCTTGTCCCTGGGGCATCTCAATTTGCGATTCGTGAATTTAATTCCTTGATCAGCAATTATGCTGTGCATATCGATGCACAGCATGAAGCACTGTTTCAGAGAAGGCGCTGGCATAGGGAAAGGAGAGTGGCTGCATCCCCATTCTCCCAGTGGTCTGTGCCAGAAAGGGGAGCGATTGTGGGTGATCGCAGAGGAATGACACAGTAAGGTATCGTGAAATGGATTCCTTTGTACTACATGGTCGACATACCATCTGATACGTCCACTTTAAATGAACCATCAGTGGTAAGACCTACATCCACAGTTTACACAGATCATAAGTACATGAGACATCATGGCATGTAAGACCCCTCAAGTGTAAACTGACCATTTCTTGGGGTCCGCAAAGTGGTACAGTTTAAATAAGTTTGTGGGTTATGGGTGTGGTTTAGTGTGTTGCTTAAAGTGGACCAACACCCAGGATTTTGACTATCCTGGGTGTTGGTCCACTTAGGTGGGGCACCCCGATCGGGGGTGCCCCGCTGTGTGAAACCCCCCCGATCGCCGCAAAAACTCACCTCTCCCCGCTCCCACGTGACCTCGTCCGGCCAATGACAGCGCTCAGAGCCGCTCTGGTATGCGCGTCCAAAGCCGCTTGGACGCGCATACCAGAGCGTTGTCATTGGCTGCGTCTCTCGCTTCCCTCTAACAGGGAGCGCGCCTGCGCCGGCCATTCACAAAACGGCCGGCGCGGGAGCGCGCCCTGCTAGAGGGAAG
The DNA here is from genome assembly GCA_027917425.1 of Gastrophryne carolinensis. Taxonomy (NCBI): domain Eukaryota; kingdom Metazoa; phylum Chordata; class Amphibia; order Anura; family Microhylidae; genus Gastrophryne; species Gastrophryne carolinensis. Next base: position 154,915,034 of record CM051242.1, on the reverse strand, counting down.
CGAGAGACGCGGCCGCGTCTCGCGCATGCGCCGTTGGATCGCCGGTAAGGTAAGGATTGTGGGCCTCCTGGGGGGTTCCTCCCCACGGGACATCCCGATTTCGGATGCCCCGCGGGGAGGGATCTGATCGGTCCGGAAATCTTATAGATTCCCGGGCCGATCCCCCCTGGGTGTTGGTCCACTTTAATGATGGGTCACATGCTCTAGGAATATCTGGTCCATAAAAGATGCTGGTGATTGAACCAATACTCAGGAGTCCATGCATTCTACTACCAGCATTCAACCAAAGAATTAGAGCGCTTGTAAACCACCCAGACATCCAGCATTCTGCATTTGGTGGGACAGTCTTCCCCATGTCAGCAAAGTGGGACATTTAGGTGTTTTCAGAGTTTTTGGAGGGACAGTGGGCCTCAAAGTGGGACAGTCCTACTAAAAGTGGGACATCTGATCAGTTGACCCAGGTTTAAACACTTGGTCCTGCATTGACGGGCTCTTCCCTACTCCTTGGCCTTTGCAGATATGGGTAATGGGGCAGGGGGGCTTATGGCAAGTCACCCACTGCCGTGGTAACTTGCTGCACTCCCCTAACCTTTGATTCAGTTCAAGGCCAGGTGGGTACGGAAGAGCATTGGCCTATTGTTCACCCCGGTGGAGCACCACACCGGCACTGAAGGTCATAGGGGCTGGTATCATGGCTCCAAGCCATGAGGGCCCCTGCCCCTAAGCCTGGTGTGCTGGCTTTTTTTATCGCATTGGACAAGATCCTGTGCATGCACCGTTGGAGCCTGGTGAGTTTTTTCTAGCTTCCCGGGTGGGTTTATAGTCAAATTACCAGGTTTTAGTCTGCTTTAAGTACAATAAATATGTTTTGCCCTTTAGATATATTACAAACAAATAGGGGTAGATATATTAATCTAAATATTTGGACTGTAAAAAGAGATTAAACAATGGACATGTGCCTCAGGAAATAGAGACTGACATGCTGCCATGACCAGAGGATGACCATAGGCATCTGAGCCATAGAAAGCCTGGCCATATGCCTAGTATGCCAGGGTGGTAGCCCCAGGGTAGTGGGAACACTTACAAAATCAATGAAAAGGGGGATATGGCCAAATAATTTGTCCAGTTTTAACATTTTTGGTGTTTGGATTTTGGTTTGTCAAAAACATGAATAGCCAGAAACGTTTAACAGGACAGCCTCAGGGTCGAGCTCATCATTAGCCACATGTTCAGCCATCATAAGGGGCCAAGGACAACTAATATGTAAGTAGAGGATTGGTTTGTGGGGGGGAGGAAAGGGGAAGGGTGGCTGTAGAGAAGGGGAGAGTAGATATGTGCTGGTGTTTCTTGGGAGGTTTAGGCACCTCTGACCTTGGTCAGTAGCCATTCCCCAAACACCTGACCAGAGGGTCCAAAAACCTCTGGGCCAGGTGGGGAAATGTTAACCCCAACCCCCGAAATAAGTAGAGGATTGGTATAAAATGCTATATGCTTTATACAGTACAATAGTTGCTACATTTGGGCAAATCTTTAGAACAGATTTTTTTCTACAGTGCATAACTACAGGGCCAGCTTTTTAGATCCATGGCAAGTCATCTATATTAGCATTTAACCTTTACTGAAAAACGTATGTGGCTGCCAAGACCTTAAAACACAGAAGTGCAAACAGGCTTTTACACCTAATTCAGCTTAGTAACCCTTTTTCGTTTTTCGTTGGAAAGCCTTTTGCATTTGTTTAATGTGCATTAAGCACAAGATCCAAGTAATTCAACCATTAATATATGGAATATAAAGGCAAGGGCGAGACAAGGACTCACATTCCGGTAAGTGAGACTAATAGAAGTCTGCTTCCTCTAAAGCCGATATACGCTGAAGATAAATTATCCAAGACGGCAACTGTTCCAATATAAATTCTGAGTGCAATATGGACGTTGCTTAAGCAAGAGGGGGCAGGCTGGTTAACGAGATCCATCATGCGAACGGGTCGTCTGGTGATCAGAATGATGGTCCTTCACATGAGAGATGGAGAACATCTTGGCTGGGTATGAAGAGTATAAAAATGATGTATATTACTATTACTAAGTTATGTAAAGCAATAAGGTTCTCTAAAGTAATCAGTGTAGTGAAGATCCTGCACCCATAGGAACCTATTTTCCCTTCATTCTTTCTTGGCAGGCTAAACAACTGCAGCAAAAGATATATATATATATATATATATATATATATATCCAAACCATATTTTTCGCCCTATAAGACGCACATGCTAATAAGATGCACCTAGGATTTGGAGGAGGAAAATGAGAAAAATAATATTCTGAACCAAATAATAGGCAAGGTGCAGAATCCTCCAATCACAGGCAGAGTGGCACCCCCATTCCCAACAGGCAGTGTGCCATTCCCCCTTCCCATAGGCAGTGTGGTATCCCCCCTTCCCATAGGCAGTGTGGCATTCCCCTCATCCCATTCCCATAGGCAGTGTGGCATTCCCCTAGGCAGTGTGGCATTCCCCTCATCCCATTCCCATAGGCAGTGTGGCATTCCCCCTCCCATTCCCCATATAGGCAGTGTGGCACCCCCCCTTCCCATAGGCAGTGTGGCATTCCCCTCATCCCATTCCCCTAGGCAGTGTGGCATTCCCCTCATCCCATTCCCATAGGCAGTGTGGCATTCCCCCTCCCATTCCCCATATAGGCAGTGTGGCACCCCCCCTTCCCATAGGCAGTGTTGCATTCCCCCTCCCATTCCCATAGGCAGTGTGGCATTCCCCTCATCCCATTCCCATAGGCAGTGTGGCATTCCCCTTCCCATTCCCCATATAGGCAGTGTGGCATCTCCCCTTCACATAGGCAGTATGGCATTCTCCCCTCCCATTCCGATAGGCAGTCCCCCATTCCACTTTTAATTTAGTCGCCTGCCTTTGGACAAGTTTTGATATGTCTGTATGAGAAAAAGTATTTACTGACTAAAAGAACGTGAGTAAAAAGAAAATGCTCACAGTGCTGAATCAACTGTATGGGGCCTGACCAGTGACATATTGAGGGGTTAAATGATGTTCTGGTCTTTGGTACCTAATGCTCCTCTAGAGGCACCTCATAATCCTGTTTGCTTGCTGCATGACATTGTTCAATACAGTTAATTATATTGGTAATTAAAACCCCTAGTCCCTTTTCATGGTAATCGTACCCAGCGTTTTCCCATTTAATGGGTAATGGTGACATGCATTATCCCATGAGCATGACATTTACCCCCATTAAACCATCAATCATAGACATTTTTCTGCCCATACTTCCAATGTATCTAAATCCACTTGTAACAGGATGCTGTCCTCTTACTATGCACAGCTGAACACAAAAAACAGATGAGGCAATAATTGTCCCTTGGGAAATTACTGCCCTACAATGGAATTCCAATAGGCCCTAGTGCAACTGGTAATATGAATAATGGTCATTTACTCGGGTCTATGGATCCTGGATGATGCCTTTTTACACAGGCTTGGAGAGATAGCGTATATAAATGTATGATGGGCTGGCCCTGGATGGACTGCTACTCTCTTTATTGGTTTGTAGTCAGGTCTATAGGCTCAAGCAATATAATCATTTTAATATATATGTAATTACCCTGTATCTATGGGCTACAAAAATCTGTGAAATTCTTTGCGCAAAAAAGGTTTACCGTAGGTTCTCTTTGTGGACCAATTGCTTTGGTTTGGGGCAGCTTTGTGGTCCTATTGTTAGGTCTGCTTTGTAGACCAATTGCTTATGCATGGGACTGCTCTGCAGACCAGTTGCTTAGGTTTGGATCTGCTTTGTGGACCAGTTTATTACGTTTAGGATATTATTGGATCACTTGCTTAGCTTTACTTTACACAGCTTACTCTAATTTGCAAAGATTGATAGTTTACTGTGTAATGTTATCCCATTAACATTTTCTGAGCCTTTAATTATCCAAGATGGCATCCCATGGAGCCTCAGGCCGCCTGAAGTGACTAAAAACAAAAAATATATTCATTTTAGATGCTGGGGAATAGTTTTTTTAAGGGTTTGTGCTTTACCTTAAAAGATGCTGAAGGCCCATTTTAAAATATAATGGCACACACCCCATGCCGAATGACATGTCATTGGACAAGAGCCCACCCATCCACAGCTGGACCAAGGAAAGGTGATTACCGGTGCCCTGGGGGGTTTCCCACAGTGGGGCAACCTGGTTCCAGGGAAAGCCAGCGGCTGGTAATGAACTCTTTTAGATGCCAGGGAGGCTACTGGTGGGTTTTGTTACACTTTAAACTTTGCCACATCTGTATGGGGGGGCAGAAAAATAACGTTAGCCTTAATGCTCAGATGCTCAAAAGTCTGTAGAGTAGGGGAACTGACACTAATCGGAGATGGTGAGTATGGGCGGCACCAAAGTTTTTTTACCTGGGGTGCTGTTACAGCATTGTGCATGTGTGGTGCTTGCAGATGCAGAATGCTTCAAGGTAATATCTCCATCATGTCTGTGAGCTGTTTACATAGTAATAGCAGGCTCCTGTCTGCTATACAATGTATTACAGCAGGGTGCTGGTCTTGTTACAATTGTAGCATCAGCCACAGCCTGGTTGTTACAATGCAATTCACATCAGTGAACTGGCTAGTGTTTTACTATGGCCCTTATTTAACAAGGGATAGTGCCAGGTAGCGAATGGTGAGCGGTAATGACGGTCACCGCCACGAGAACGCCGGCTCCCATCCGCAATCGCAAAGTTTAAAGTGTTTTGTTACACTTTAAACTTTGCCACATCTGTATGGGGGGGCAGAAAAATAACGTTAGCCTTAATGCTCAGATGCTCAAAAGTCTGTAGAGTAGGGGAACTGACACTAATCGGAGATGGTGAGTATGGGCGGCACCAAAGTTTTTTTACCTGGGGTGCTGTTACAGCATTGTGCATGTGTGGTGCTTGCAGATGCAGAATGCTTCAAGGTAATATCTCCATCATGTCTGTGAGCTGTTTACATAGTAATAGCAGGCTCCTGTCTGCTATACAATGTATTACAGCAGGGTGCTGGTCTTGTTACAATTGTAGCATCAGCCACAGCCTGGTTGTTACAATGCAATTCACATCAGTGAACTGGCTAGTGTTTTACTATGGCCCTTATTTAACAAGGGATAGTGCCAGGTAGCGAATGGTGAGCGGTAATGACGGTCACCGCCACGAGAACGCCGGCTCCCATCCGCAATCACACATTTATCAAGCCGATCCTGCTTAGCAACTGACAGAGCGCCAGATAGCAAATCATTCATCATTATTCCAGCCTCACCCCACAGCGCCAGCGAGCGACCTTGAACAGCGACAGGTATGACCTCCCGCTACCTGGCGCTCTCCAATGCATTTCAATGGAGCAATCTTTAAATATTCATAATTAATTGCTATTAATGTTTTTTTTTTTTTTTTTTAAATGGCAAAAATTCTGTGACCACTTCTGCAATGTTAGATATTTTTTTTAAGGTAAAAAAAAAAAAAAAAAAAATTGTGCAGAATTGATATTACAGGTCTGATATTAATGTATTCATATTACAGAATGTTTTGAAAAACATGTTTTTTTTTTTTCTAAAAATATGGTTGTTTGGGGGTTAAAAAACGACTTTTAACCCATCGCCGCCAGCGCTCTGGGGTTTAAACAAGCATTTTAAACAGCGCGAGAATTTTTGGAGCATGATTTGTTAATGAATATGCTGGGAGCCGTTCGCTATGGCCGTTCGCTGTCATGCGCTCCCATACAGCGCGGAACCTGTCAAACAGTGACTCCTAACCCTGTATTCAACATTACCGCACACCGACTGAGTCGCTGTCAACAGCTGAACAACGGCCAAGCACAGCGAATACTAGCGGGCGCTGTGAAAATAACGCTACTGTCGCTCATCTGTCGCTACCTGGCGCTATTAATGAATCAGCCTGCAATTCAATTCAATTGGGTTTATCAGGAAATAAAAGAGACAGCTTTGGAAAACCAGCATAGGACAAGCTTTAAGCATGCAAATTTAACCCTTTACCTGGAATGTCCCTTTAAGCAAAAGCCAATAGCTATTGTTTCTTGAAAATTGAGTTTCAATGACTAATCCCAGAAGCCACAACAAGTGGAAAGTCAGCAGCCACCTTATTTTTTTATGTATTGACAAATGTGTGCATCTGCTTCCAGCCATGAGTCAATTGAATGGGGATAAATGGCAGTTCAGTCCAGAAGCTAATATGAAAAGTAGCGGACTTAAGATGGGAAGAGAATCATTCTTCCAGGACTGTCAGTCGCTCTTTGTGGCTCGGCGCCAAGAAAAGTGAATTACAGATATTAAATGCCTACATTTACTAATGTCATCGGGAGATGCTGCGGAATTTTAAAGAGCTCTTTGTAAACATTAAATTATTAGCGGAATCGGTGCAGCCGAGGCGCATTATGCTTCCGTAATTGCTTGTTCAAACCGACTCATCTGAATGCGCCATAGAAGACCGCACACTCATCGCATTTACATTTCAGCAATTTTCTTAGATAGTTCCCAGCAAGTTTGCTCCTTCTCGGAGAGGTAATGGCAGCTTAATTGCAGTATATGGTAAAAGCACAAAAATAGGCATAATAGGCTTGCATTTGTAAAAAATGAAATTTAATTTTTGCACGTGTTTTAAAGCAGATCTCCAGTCAATCAAAGAAAGTTTAGTAAATTGCTCTCTAATCCCTCTCCTTTGATGATCAGTGGCGTAAGCTGTTGAATAACATGAAGATTCTGTGCTCCTGAACAACATGGGAGCGGCCATCTTGCTACATAGCTGACAGCCCTGCTTATATATGAGCATGAAGGGGGAGCTGTGCCAGCAGCAATTCACACCAAACGTAGAGAATTGTATTTTTCAGAAACATAGGGCAGCTTGTCTGTCATGTGCGCACACACTGAATAAACATAGAAACATAGAAGGTTGACAGCAGAAGGAGACCACCTTGTCTGCCCTTATGTGTATACTGTATGTACTCTTTATCTTAGGATAGATGTATGCTTATCCCAGGCATGTTTAAATTCACTTACTGTCGATTTTTAACTACCTCTGCCTGAAGTCTACTCTTTCTGTAAAATAATATTTTCTAACATTGCTCCTGATCTTCCCTCTGACTAGCTTCAGGGTGTGCCCCCTTGTTCTATCATTAAGTTTCTTCTTAAAAATAGCTGCTGCTGTGTATGAGAGAGGGTAATAATGTATCTCTATAGGTTTGGCAGCCGTGGAGCACTCTGTCAGTGGAAACAATGTATTTAGGAGATTTCTGCTGTGAGCAGAGCAATGATGAGTCATTACAGCTGATGTCTTACTACATCTGGCTAGAAATAAGGGATGGTTGCACATAGATTTGAGGCAATTCCATTAGGGCTGGGGTTTGAAGCTGGGCTCTAATGTGTGTGGCAAAAGGGACAATCCCATGCAGTTCAGGAGTATATCATCTGCATGTTATTCCGTAATATTTGCATGGGGTTAAGCAGAAGGCCGGTTTAAGGAGAGATATCCACCATGGGGCATCCCAAATTTGTGTCCAGTTTCAAGTTTGTAGAAAAAGTGTGGCAGAATATCTCAACCTTTACCTTTTTTAATACTTAATCATTCCAAATAATTCCAAAATTGAACTGTTTAAAGCAAAACAAGCAAAAAAAACAATAAATAATAATTACAATAATATAATAAAAAAAGTACCTGTTTCTGAGATGAAGTCTCTCAGCATTCATGTGACCTCAGGATTCCTTGGAGGTGGAGCCAGTTCTCGCTGGTAAAATGAGTGATGTGGTCATGCCCCTGCATCAGTCACAGTAACCTGAGTATCGGCACCTCCCCTCTGTAGGAGGCGATGGGAGCGTGCCTGGACACCAGAGGACTCACCCTCAGAAACCAGTAAGTTTCTGATTATCAGACTAGGAAGTAGCTGCTACGGGAGATTGCTAATGGGTATTCTTTTTATTAATGCACAGACCAACACTGCTTCCGTCATGAGGTGGGGCTTTTTAATATTTAAATGGTATAGAATCCCTCCCTAAGAGCTGGTATCAGGAAAGTACATAGGTTTCACAGGTTGCTCTTCAGGATATAAAACCAGATAGAAATCTCCTCTCCCCTCCTGAAACTGAAAGCACAAATGTGTGGCATCAAGAGGGAGGAACAGAGACCTACTACCTAAGTGTTTATCTTTAATCAGTGTTGGACTGGCCCACCAGTGGATCCTCTGGTATGCCCAGTGACAAGAAGAAGAACAAGAAATACGAGACTTACACAATGTTTCACGTTTGTCACTTGGTTAATGAGCATTTTATATTATGCATCAATCTATGTATTAGCTGAAGGATGGGGCTCAAGAATGATTTCCTTTGGCGGGCCCAATAATGAGATTGTTTGGTGGACCCCAAAAATAATATTCTCTGGTGGGCCTCAAGAATAATTTCCTCTGTTGTGCCTCAATAATAATTTTCTACAGGGGACCCAAGAATGTTTTTCTCTGGTGGGCCCCAAGAATAATTTTCTCTAGTGAGCCTTAAAAATATCCTCTGGTGGCCCCAAGAATGATTTCCTCTGGTGGGTCTCACAAATAATTTCCTCTGGTGGTCCCCAAGAATAATTTACTATGGTGGGCTCCAAATATAATTTACTCTGGTGCTGCCCAATAATGATATTTTTGGGTGGACCCCAAGAATGATTTTCTTGTGGACCCCAAGAATGATTTTTTTCTGGTGGACTCCAAGAATGGTTTCTTCTGGTGGGCTCTAAATATAATTTCCTCTGGTGCACCCCAATAATTACTTTTGGTGGACCCCAAGAATAATTTCCTCCATTGGACCCCAAGAATGATTTTTTTCTAGTGGATCCCAAAAATGGTTTACTTTGGTGGATCAAAGAATGGCTTCCTCTGGACCCCAAGAATGATTTTTTTCTGGTGGACTCCAAGAATGGTTTCCTCTGGCGGACCCCAAGAATGATTTTCTTTGGTGGACCCCAATAATTATTTTTTCTAGTGGACCCCAAGAATGATTTCCTTTGGTGGACTCCAAGAATGATTTTTTTGGTGGACTCCAAGAATGATTTTTTCTAGTGGACCCCAAGAATGATTTCCTTTGGTGGGTCAAAGACTTGTTTCCTCTGATAGACCCCAGGAATGATTTTCTCTGGTGTCCCAAGGTGCTCCAGTCCGATGCTGCCTTTAATGCAAATATCAAATAACAACTGGGGCAGATCGATGGACTCCTGAAACACTAGAAGTACAAACATTAGAGTCAATAGGTAAAAATTGGACAGCAATTAAGTCATTGTGCATTGGACAGTAATACTAAATATGTGATGTAACCTGCCTTGTAGGGGGAGGTCCAGGTCCGGGGATACTTAGCGTGTGTTGCCTCGATAATAATAGCTTGTGCATACATCAGTAGTACATGTCGTTATGTAATGCTTCCCCCCGACACTCTGCAGCTTATCGGATTGCCGAGCTCTCTGTGGATCTGCGACAACTTCAGCGGTTAAAGAAGATATTTGTCCTAATGGGATGTCAGGCGATTGTTTTAATGCGATGAGCTGCTGAAATCTCTAAATACGATCATGGAACATTTTTGCTTCATTAGCTCGTTATGGGAAAGAAGCTGAATGCAGTCTGGTATTCAGCTCTATAAAAGCGTGTCTGCCCCCACATTATGGAGGATGACAGCGCCACTGACAGAGCAGCAGTGTTCAGATTTGGGATAAAGAGGAGCAAAACCTCTATGGCAACCATGGTATTTTCCACATCTGCAAGGTCTCTAACCTCCTATAACAGCTGCCTTTTACCATGAATTTAGAGGATACTCATTTCCTTATGGAGCTCTGTATAACAGGGATGGAAAACAGCTGCATCCCATCAGATGTAGGGTTGGGCTTTAGATTCAGGTCAAAGGTTTATTCAACCAGAACTTAGCAGATTCAGGCTTGGCATAATTCTGGTCCAACTGATCAGATCTGTTTTATTGCTAAATAGAAAACAAAATACCAACAGTAACTTTGCAGGGCCATTCGAGTTCCACTCCTTGTGGCATCTCGTATTAGGATGCCCTGCTGTGTAAGACCCCCAGAAGCCCCGATACACCCCTCTTCTCCCAGAGCCCTCGCAGTGTCTCTGCACCACAGCCACATGCCTGCTCACCTTTAGCCACGCTCACCTGCGTCTGGCCTTTCTGAATGGGTGGCCCGGGCACGCCACAACTAGAAGGTGAGCGGGAGATGCGGCTGGCAGAGCACTCGGCTCCCTTAGGTGCTGCACAGCTGTCCAGGCGACTTAGCTGTAAGCGGAGCCGAAGGGAGCCGCGTGAAAGGGAGTGTGCTGATTGGCTGAGCGGGCCCTTGAGCCAATCAGTGCACTCGTTTACCATGAGTTTAGAGGATGCTCATCTTTTCCTTATGGAGCTCAGTATAACAGGGATGGAAAACAGCTGCATCCCATCAGATGTAATGTTGTGCTTTAGATTCGGGTCAAAAGTAAATTCAATCAGAATTTAGCTGATTCAGGCTTGTTTGGCCAAAACTGAGTATTGGCATAATTCTGGTCCGATTGACCAGCTCTGTTTTATTGGTAAATAGAAAACAACATACCAACAGTAACGGTCTGTAGAGAATGCTGTGGCTCCTTTAAGACTTGCATATCCTAATCGTCCTGCTCATGTGCACCTCCCAGGTTTCGACCCTTCATCCATGTTCTGCACTTGAGGTTATGGGGCAACCTCAGGTAAGCTGCTTCCAATTTATCCATTGCATTGTATGTCCCAAAGGGATTAGAGTTAGGACTGCAAGCACACAGAAGCATCGTGGTGTTTGGGGGAGGCTTTCGTGGCATTTGGGGGAGGCTTTCGTGGCGTTTGGGGGAGGCTTTCGTGGTGTTTGGGGGAGGCTTTCGTGGCGTTTGGGGGAGGCTTTCGTGGTGTTTGGGGGAGGCTTTTGTGGCATTTTGGGGAGGCTTTCGTGGCATTTGGGGGAGGCTTTCGTGGCGTTTGGGGGAGGCTTTCGTGGCATTTCGGGGAGGCTTTCGTGGCATTTGGGGGAGGCTTTCGTGGCATTTCGGGGAGGCTTTCGTGGCGTTTGGGGGAGGCTTTCGTGGTGTTTGGGGGAGGCTTTCCTGGCGTTTGGGGGAGGCTTTCGTGGCATTTCGGGGAGGCTTTCGTGGCATTTCGGGGAGGCTTTCGTGGCGTTTGGGGGAGGCTTTCGTGCAATTTCGGGGAGGCTTTCGTGGCGTTTCGGGGAGGCTTTCGTGGCGTTTGGGGGAGGCTTTCGTGGCGTTTGGGGGAGGCTTTCGTGGCGTTTGGGGGAAGCTTTTGATCCTTCCTGCCTATGTGCTGCACTTGAGGTTATAGGGCAACCTCGGGTATGGATCTGTTTAGACATAGAGCCCAGCATAAGGGAACAAGAGCACCTGCATCCCCTTCCCTCCTGCAGTGGGCGGCACACTCCTGCACCCAATCTGTTAAGGAATTTACAAGTTTGACCAAATCCACTAAAAACTCATTATACCTGAGCTGATCTAGTTTCAATTCAATTGAATTGTATAGATATATAGTTTAGGTCAGCTCCATGTAAATGCGAGCCAGTGTCTATGTATAGTTCATCTCGTATCATCTTACATACAGACCAGCAAGGAGAGATGAACAGTTGTACCTATCAATCAATGTACAGGCTGATGTAATTTGTGCATTTGGTTAAACTATGCTGATTGGTTGTTCACTTGTGATATGCATTTCCAAATATGGACTGTAATACAATTACACTAGACTATATAATGGGAGGCTGATTTATTAATAACATGTAGCGACAGTTGAGCGACTGTAGCGGTATTTTCACAGCGCCCGCTAGTGCTTGGCCGTTGTTCGGTTGTTGACAGCGGCTCAGTCGGTTTGCCGTAATGTTGAATACAAGGTTCCGAGTCGCTATTTGACAGGTTCCGCGATGTATGGGTGCGCATGATAGCGACTGGTCAGAGCGACCGGCTTCCACCATATTCATCAAAAAATCACGCTTAAAAAATTCAAGCGCTGTGAAATGCATGTCTAAACCCCAGAGCGCTGGCGGCGATGTGTTAAAAGTTGTTTTTTAACCCCCAAACCACCATATTTTTGGAAACCAAAAAAAAAATTATTTTAAATAATTTAGTAATATGAATACATTAATATCAGACCTGTAATATCAATTCTGTACAATTTTTATTTTTATTTTTTTTTCCCTTAAAAAAATCTAAAATGGCAGAAGTGGTCACAGAAATTTTCACATTTAAAAAAAAAAAAAAACAATAACAATTAATTATTAATATTTAAAGGTTGTTCCATTGAAATGCATTGGAGAGCGCCAGGTAGCGAGAGGTCATACCTGTCGCTGTTCAAGGTCGGACGCTGGCGCTGTGGGCTGGAATAATGATGAATGAGTGGCTATATGGCGCTATCTCAGTCGCTAAGCAGGATTGCCTTGATAAATGTGTGATTGTGGTGGGGAACCGGCGTTCTCGTGGCGGGGCCCGTCATTACCGGCCGCTCACCAGTCACTACCTGTCGCTATTCCTTCATAAATAAGGGCCTAAACCTCCAGGCCTAGTCAAGCACGCCCACGGAGAGAACGAGATGGCCTATGATAAGAAAGCACATATCTGTGTCTGTCTTTAAATGGCATAATCAAGATGGTCAATTCCCCCGACAAATCTATCCGAATGGCTGGGTGCAGGATCATGGAGATGCAGGTGATATGGCCGCTGATGTTTACACTTTGGTAGCTGCCAGAAAAAGTTGGTTTCCTGGCAACCCTGGGGGTTTGACATAGCAAGGCATTCCAATCTGGAATGCCCCAGGGGAAGTGAAGTGGTCGTTCCTAGAGTATTTTTGTCTCCAGGGCTTAAGTTGGTAGCTCCACTCTGTTGTGAAACCACCTAGAGTGCCAAGCAAAACTAATCTCTTCCCAATCCCAAGGCACATGCACAGGCTCTGGTCCAGTCAGAGCCATTTGCAGAGACTTTGGCCCTTAATTAACAAGGGATGGCGCCAGGTAGTGAATGGTGAGCGAACGGTAATGACGCTCACCGCCACGAGAACGCAGGCTCCCCTCCGCAATCACACATTTATCAAGCCGATCCTGCTTAGCGACTGACAGAGCGCCAGATAGCGAATCATTCATCATTATTCCAGCCTCACCCCACAGCGCCAGCGAGCGACCTTGAACAGCGACAGGTATGACCTCTCGCTACCTGGCGCTCTCCAATGCATTTCAATGGAGCAATCTTTAAATATTCTTAATTAATTGCTATTAATGTTTTTTTTTAAATGTCAAAAATTCTGTGACCACTTCTGCAATGTTAGATATTTTTTTAAGGTAAAAAAAAAAAAAAAATTTGTGCAGAATTGATATTACAGGTCTGATATTAATGTATTCATATTACAAAATGTTTTGAAAAACTTTTTTTTTTTTCTCCCAAAAATATGGTTGTTTGGGGGTTAAAAAACTACTTTTAACCCATCGCCGCCAGCGCTCTGGGGTTTAAACAAGCATTTCACTGCGCGAGAATTTTTTGAGCGTGATTTGTTAATGAATATGGTGGGAGCCGTTCGCTATGGCCATTCGCTGTCATGCGCTCCCATACAGCGCGGAACCTGTCAAATAGCGACTCCTCACCCAATATTCAACATTACGCCACACCGACTGAGTCGCTGTCAACAACCGAACAACGGCCAAGCACAGCGACTACTAGCGGGCGCTGTGAAAATACCGCTACAGTCATTCAACTGTCGCTACATGTCGATATTAATAAATCAGCCTCTATGTTATTTGGCAAAGGCTCTGATAGACTTTAATGGGAAGTAAGAGTGGCCACAGACCCCAGCGCTGCACACTCCCATCGCAGCCTATCTGAATGGCTGGGGGCAGGAGCGTGCGCACAACCCGAAGATGCAGGGGATGTGGCCGCCCTCACTTCTCATAGTAAAGAGATGAACAGAGATGATTATATAGGCATGGCAAGCGTCTCTGACTGGACGAGAGCCCGCACCTGTACTTTGGGAAAAAGTAAGTGGATACCGGCAATTTGGGGGGTCTCACAGCGGGGCATTCCAATTCAGGGAGTGCCAGCGGACAGGCACTCCAGGGTTTTGTTCCACTTTAAAGATGTGCCCAAAGATGTCTTCTCGCAAAAGTCGAAAGAAGTCTCCTATGGGCTTTGCAGGCAACATTTGATCAGTCTTTGCAGCAATGTGATTGGATCCTGCATATTAAAGAGCAGCAACCACCAGCCTATAGTTTATAAGATTTACCGGGAGATACTCACAAAGGGGCAACCCAAATCATGAAGCATCACGCAAGAAGTACTAGGGATAGTGAAAATCCCAGTTTTTGTTCCTTTTTAATGGAACAAAAGCCTAAAAGGCCTTTAGGATTCCAGGGCCGGCAGCTGGCCTTCCCCCAGGACTGGCCCTGTGTAAAACCCCCCAGATCACCCAGAATAACTCACCTTTTCCCGGTCCAACGGCACATACACAGGCTCTCATCCAATCAGAGCCATTTACCGTGACTATGTCAATCCGCAAATGGCTCTGATTGTTTTAAATGGGGAACGCAAGCGGCCACATCGCCCTGCATCTTCAAACTGTGCGTGCGCTCCCACCCCAGCCATTCAGATAGGCTAGGACGGGAAATGCGCACTGCTGGGGATGCGCCTGCTTATGTTTCCCATTAAAGCAAATCAGAGCTGTTCACCAAATGATATAGTCACAGCAAACGGCTCTGATTGGACGAGAGCCAGGGTATGCACCACTGGACCGGGAATAGTTTTTTTTTTTCCTATAGGTTAGGAGTTATTATGGGTGATCTGGGTGATCAGAGGGGCATCCCAAAACAGGATGCCCAAGGAGCATGGAACAAAATTCGGGATAGTCAAAATTCTGGGTTTTGTTCCACTTTGAGGAGGCATCTGAGGCTAATAACCACTATAAGGCATTTCTTATTTTGATGTAATGGGTAAAACCTTCTATTGAAAAGCAACAGTTGCATTGTGCTCTGAAGGCTAAGCGTTTGGAATATGCAGAGTTAATCGCAAAGCGCTGCCAGGCTGCCCACTGCATTGCCGCTCCTTGCATAAAAAGGCCATGATTCACCATAGGAAAGCTATATATATCTATATATTTATTTATATAGATAATGTACGGTAATAGCAGTATAGCTGAGCTACAATGCAGCAATCCAATTTACATATAAATGGTCTCTGATTGCGCTGCCATTCCATATTAAACTGCCCCCTCTTGTGGTGCTGAGGAGTAATGCATCCTCTGTGCCGTACCCTGTGCCAGGATGCAGCCATTGTGCTGCTTGTTTGTTAGGATGCAACAAAAGGATCTGTATCGCGTCCAAGAGCCTAAAAATAGGTCTTAATTGAAGTAATTGGCTTTGCTTGAATAAAAAATATAAAGAGTCAGGAAATCACTGGGATGGAATAAAAAGTTAGACAGAGAAAGGGTTTAACTGCCGCTGAACAATGGAAGAGAAGTATTGCATGTATTTCATGCTTATGCATGGAGGAGAGGCATCGGGTAAGCTGCTTCCTGACTAAGAGGCCGATTCATTAATAGCGACATGTAGCGACAGTTGAGCGACTGTAGCGGCATTTTCAGAGCGCCCGCTAGTAGTCGCTGTGCTTGGCCGTTGTTCGGTAGTTGATAGCGACTCAGTCGGTTTGCCGTAATGTTGAATATTGGGTGAGGAGTCGCTATTTGACAGGTTCCGCGCTGTATGGGAGCGCATGATAGCGGCTAGCACTAGCGACCGGCTCCCACCATATTCATTAAAAAATCACGCTCAAAAAATTCTCGCGCTATGAAATGCATGTTTAAACCCCAGAGCGCTGGCGGCGATGGGTTAAAAGTAGTTTTTTAACCCCCAAACAACCATATTTTTGGAAACCAAAAAAAAACAAGTTTTTTAAATAATTTGGTAATATGAATACATTAATATCAGACCTGTAATATCAATTCTGTACATTTTTTTTAATTATTTTTTTTACCTTAAAGTAATTATCTAACATGGCAGAAGTGGTCACAGAATTTTTCACATTTAAAAAAAAAAAAAAAAAAAAACAATAACAATTAATTATGAATATTTAAAGATTGCTCCATTGAAATGCATTGGAGAGCGCCAGGTAGCGAGAGGTCATACCTGTCGCTGTTCAAGGTCGGACGCTGGCGCTGTGGGCTGAGGCTGGAATAATGATGAATGAGTCGCTATATGGCGCTAAGCAGGATCGGCTTGATAAATGTGTGATTGTGGTGGGGAGCCGGCGTTCTCGTGGCGGGGCCCGTCATTACCGTCGCTATTCCTTCATAAATAAGGGCCTTATTATTACCACTGGGTTCACAGTCTCTTTAGCCCTTACTGCATAAGCATAATAAGTCAGAAAGCAGCTTACCTAATGCCTCTCCTCCATTTCCTGCAATGATAGGTAGAAGCCATAGCAGGCCTCCAAAATTTCCCTCTATTCTATTTAATTTCTCCAGGAGCTCACAAAAAAAGCAACTCTGTTCCTTAGTGCTCTCAGCATGAGCAATAGGGGTGCATCTCTAATGAGGAGAGGTGAGGCGGCTGCCGCAGACAGAGGGAGAAGGAGGGGCTGTAGGGCAATGGGTAGCAGTTAAAGTGTGACATTAAGCAAATAAAGTTTGTAGCATCAAGCCCCTTCAGCACTTTAGTAAGAATTTTTTGGGGGGGACATAGATGGCTATTCTTAGTATACAGTACGTCCTGCTCCAGATATAATACTTACACTTGGGTTATCCTCCGCCAGATGGCGCTGCACTGCAGAGACATGGAAAAAGGCTCCTCCCGGCCCTTCATATACCCAGGGACCTCCCACAAATCCCCAGATTTCTCTGCAGTGCTGACTGCGAAGACATGATGTATCACTCTCTCGCAGGTGAGCGGGGCTATTAAAGCCTGCGGCCCTGTTGGACTATTCCCACCCGTCGTCTTCGTGATGTGCCTTCCAGCCTGGGTTGCGCTGGTCAGGTGAAGGTAGGCAGCACCATGTGTGCTTATGGAGCCATGCTCCACCGCAGTCCCCCACCAAAGGGTAGGCGGTTTAGGGCTGATGGTGAGCCTCTAGGGGATGCCCCTCCCGCACTATTGCCCCTTGCCCAGTGTAGTGGTGGACCCTGTTCAAAGGGTCGCCATCCTCCCTCGTTTCCCCGTAGCTCGGGGGGAAAGAAAGGGGGGGTGTGTGTGTGGTGGTCTTAGTGTATTGAGTTACACGCTATGGCCTTAGTATTGTCCTTGACTTATACACCTGGTGTCAGAGCCGTGCTGTTTGCCTTTTATTGTCTACCGGTGGCGTCGCCTCAGACGCTGCGGCGTCTTCATTGGCAAACGTTGTCGGGCGCATCTGGAAGTAATCCCCGTGTGTCATACACTCGCGTTTTATTGTCTGCGTTGACTACCGCCTCAGAGCTTCGCGCTCTTCGGGGGGGGGACCTGGCTTGGCGCGCTCCGCGTCACAGCCCGCTCTGGCCCGCCCTTCGAGGTTCGCTTGGCGCCATTTAGATGCTCGTCGCGCGCGTGGTAACGGTCCTCCTCCTCCCCCGGTCTGTAAGTGCCCTCGCAGGCGATTTTCATCATTCTTGCTTACTGCGCATGGCTCTGACATCCCTATTCCCATTATGTCTTTCAGACGGTCGAATCCAGTGGCTTCTCCCGGCCCGGTGTAATTGCCAGTTGGACCTAGTATAATTACTCCCACTTCCCTGCGGGTTATTGGGGCATCCAGGGTAGCTTATAGCGTCAATCCCTACTGGCCTATTGTGCCTATTAATCACCATATGGAGGCATCCCAGGATATTGTGAACGGGGTTCCCTCGGGACAAGCCCGGCTGTGTGTAGCTTGTGGGGTCTCGCCTATCAGCGGTGACAATGCATGGGTCTGCGTCCCTTGTGCACAGCAGGCGCTAATGGTACTTCCATCCCCTCCTGTGGCTGGGCCTGCACCTCACCTCACTTCACCTACCCCCCCAAGCCTGGGTCTAACCCCCAATACAAGCGGGGATTCTCATCCTGATGTGGCTATTAGACTGGCCAGTGTTGAAAAATTGCTTGCTAGTACTCTAGCGCGCAAGGCCACCGCAAAAAAGGACTCTGCTCCTTTCCCTACGGAGTCTGATGAGTTTTCGCATCTATATGACCATGCCCACTCGGACGAAGGGGAGCTGCTCTCTGACTCAGAGTCATCTGATGAGAAGTCTAGGGGTCATGACGATTCTGGTTCTGATCACTGGACCCCAGATGATACTGATAAACTACTGCTTCAGATTTTTGAGGTTTTGTCCATCTCTCCCCCTGTTGCGGCTCCCAGGCAAAGGGGTGAGCTATTTCATACTGCTAAGGCTCGTTTGGAATTTCCTGAGCAAACCCATTTCAATAACCTCGTTCTTAAGTAGTGGGAACATCCCAGTAGACTTCTCGGGATCCCTAAGAGTCTGGACAGGAAGTATCCATTTCCTGCTGACATGGTCAAGTACTGGTCATCGCCCCCCGAGGTCGATGCTCCTATTCTAGGGCTGTCAAACACCTCTATTATGCACTCCCCCAACACTACTATGCTACGGGATTCTGAGGACCGGCGCATTGACCAATTGGCGTGCCATGCCTTTGCGTTTGGAGGGGTGGCGCTGCACCTGGTCTGCGCTTTGGCCATTACTGCTGTGGCGCTCAGGGCCATGGTCAGGAATGCACTTGACCGCCCAGACGAGTTGCCTACTGATACTATTAATGCACTGTCTAACTGTGATGTATTTGTGAACTTTATCATATCTGCATCGGATGATGCTATTAGGCTGTGCGCCAGATCTTCCACCTTGGCGGTGGCTATACACCGCGTGGTATGGCTGCGCCAGTGGGCGGCCGACAATGCTGCTAAGAAAGCCCTTACTGGGCTCCCATTTAAGGGACTACGCCTGTTTGGGGACCGCCTAGACCTCTTTGTTAAAGGAGGTAAGTTACCACAGCGCAGGCGGCAGCTTCGGCCCTTTCGCAGCCAGGGCCCCCTTTCAGCCCCCTACAGAAGTGCTAAGCAGGGAAAAGGGGT
Source organism: Gastrophryne carolinensis (assembly GCA_027917425.1). Lineage (NCBI taxonomy): Eukaryota > Metazoa > Chordata > Amphibia > Anura > Microhylidae > Gastrophryne > Gastrophryne carolinensis. The sequence continues at coordinate 154,895,931 of CM051242.1, read as the reverse complement.
GTCCTTCGCGGGGGCTCGCGCAGACTCCTTGCATAGGAGCAGGGGGCAACGTCCTGGCTCCTCCTGGGGGACCAAACCCAAAGCCCCTCCCAAGACCCCTCAGGCATGATGGGGCTCCCTCGCCCGCCAGGGTGGGGGGACGGCTACAGCACTTTGCGCACGTCTGGAGACGCCAAGTCTCAGACCGGTGGATTCAGGAGGTAGTTTCCTCTGGTTACAAGATAGAGTTTGCTGTGCGGCCCCCCTCAAGATTCATCAGGTCCCGGATCCCCCAGGACCCGGTATCAGCTCAGGTCCTGATGCAGGCAGTGCAAGGACTTCTGGATCTGGGAGTTATTTGCAAGGTTCCCTTGAGAGAATTGGGAGAAGGGTTCTACTCCAACCTTTTCACAGTACCCAAAAGAGATGGGTCAGTCAGGCCCATTCTGGATTTAAAGATCCTCAACAAATTTGTCAAGAACAAGCGCTTTCGCATGGAAACTCTGCGCTCGGCCGTTGGCTCTCTGCGCCCAGGGGATTTTATGACGTCTGTGGACATCAAAGATGCTTACCTTCACATCCCTGTGTTCCCGGGACATCAAAGGTTTCTCAGATTCGCGTTGAAAGATCAACATTAACAATTTGTAGCTCTACCTTTTGGCCTCACTTCAGCTCCCAGAGTGTTCACCAAGGTACTGGCGGGGGTGATGTCTTTGATAAGGTCAGGGGGCATTCGAGTGCTGCCCTACCTGGACGACATCCTCATCGCCTCATGGCCTCTACAGCAAGCGGAGCTGGACACTCAGCTGGTGGTGTCCACCTTGAAGTCCTTCGGCTGGGTGATCAATCATCCCAAGTCCTCTCTGTCCCCTTCGCCGGTGACCCCATTCCTGGGGATGATTCTGGATACGGTTCAGTCATGAATATTCCTTCCCCAACAGAAGGTGGAAGCGCTGACTGCGCAGGTGCGGTCCCTGCTCTATTGCCCCCAGCTCTCCCTCAGACAGGGAATGCAGCTGGTGGGCCTGATGGTGGCGAGCTTCGAGGCAGTGCCCTTTGCTCAGTTCCATTCGAGGCCTCTGCAGCTTCACCTCCTATCAGTATGGGACAAGGACCCCGCGTCCTTGAACGGGGTTTGTGTGCTCCCCCCATTGGTCAGAAGGTCCCTCTCGTGGTGGCTAGACCACAAGAACTTGCTAAAGGGCAGGTCCTTTCTAGCCCCTCCTGGGAGACGGTCACCACGGATGCCAGTCTGTCAGGTTGGGGGGGATTCTGGAAGTCCCTGAGGTTCCAGGGCAGGTGGGGCCCTCAGGAGGCCCATTTACCCATCAACATTCTGGAACTACGGGTGGTCAGGTTGGTTCTGGAGCAGTTGGCCGATCACCTGCAGGGACTGTCTGTTCAGGTGCGCTCAGACAACAGGACGGCGGTTGCCTACATCAACCATCAGGGAGGGACCCGGAGCAAGGGTGCCCTCCAGGAAGTGTCGCGGATTCTGACATGGGCGGAGGCCAATGTTCAATGCATTTCGGCTGTTTATATCCCGGGGGTAGAGAATCTTCTAGCAGACTCTCTGAGCAGGGGGACTTCCCGTCAGGGGGAGTGGTCCCTCTGCAACAGGGTATTCCAGTCCCTGTGTTTCCGGTGGGGCCTACCGGATGTGGATCTGTTTGCATCCCGTTACAATCACAAGCTCCCGGCCTTTGTCTCCCTGTCTCAGGATCCTCTGGCCTTGGCCACGGACGCTCTGTCAATGTCTTGGAAGGAATTTCGGCTCCTGTATGTCTTTCCCCCATTCCCCCACTTACACCATCCCAATTTACAAACTCTGGCTTTGACGGCCTGGCTGCTGAAACCTCCATCTTAATGGAGAAAGGATTGTCTGCCTCAGTGGTGGATACCATGGTGCAGGCTAGGAAGAAAACTTCTTCTGCCATCTATTATAGGGTATGGCGTTCCTACATTGACTGGTGTGAGTCCAGGTCTCTTCCCTGGAGGGAGTTCTTAATCCCTAGGATTCTGGAGTTTTTACAACATGGATTGTAGTTGGGTTTAAAACTCAGTACTCTGAAGGGTCAGGTTTTTGCCCTGTCTGTCTTCTTTCAGAAGTCTTTTGCTCAGCATCCCTTGGTTAAGACCTTCTTTCAGGGGGTCACTCACGTGCGTCCCCCACGTAAGCCTACGGTCCCTGTTTGGGACTTGAACCTGGTTTTGTCTGCCTTGCAGGGTGCTCCCTTTGAGCCTATTCAGGATGCTGCTCTGGCTGTACTTACCCTCAAGGTTGTCTTTCTGATGGCTATTACTTCGGTCAGGCGTGTGTCTATTCAGCCCCCATACTATGAGAGACACCAGGACAAGGTGGTGTTCCGCTTTAAGCCAGACTTTCTGCCAAAGGTGGTGTCTGCTTTTCATTTGAATAAGGATATTGTTCTTCCTTCATTGTGTCCTAATCCTAGCAACGCTAAGGAGAGGGTTTTGCATTCTTTGGATGTGGTCAGGTGTCTGAAGTACTACCTGGTACTCACTGCGGCTTTCAGGAAGACTGATGCTCTTTTTGTGGTCCCTTCTGGACCTAGGAAGGGTTTGGCTCCGGCCAAGTCTACTATTAGCAAATGGATTTGTCAGCCTGTGATACAGGCCTATTCTGCTAAGGGGAAGAATCCTCCCTTCCGCCTTACTGCTCATTCTTCTCATGCTATTGGTGCATCTTGGGCCTTCCAGCACCAAGTTTTACAAGGTTGATGTTAGGGCCTCAGCTGATGCTGTTTTTGGCCGCTAGGTTCTGCAGGCGGCAGTGGTTTAAACTCAGTGTTGTCACCTTTTGTTGGGGATCCCACCCTGCTTATGGACACTGCTATTGGATGCCCCATGTGTTATGAATCTTATCTGGAGCAGGACGTACTGTATACTAAGAATAATACAATTCTGTGAAATACTCAGCTGTAGAATTGGTATTATACAGTACATCCTGCTCCACCCCACCCTGGTTTTTGCATTATTCTGGATCCCCTGTATGGTGATTGTTATCATTGTTATCATTACCAGTTGTTCTGGGTGGTTTTATTCTCCTGGCTTCTTGTTCACTGCTTTTCAATGCTGGGGATTTGTGGGAGGTCCCTGGGTATTTGAAGGGCCGGGAGGAGCCTTTTTCCATGTCTCTGCAGTGCAGCGCCATCTGGCGGAGGATAACCCAAGTGTAAGTATTATATCTGGAGCAGGACGTACTGTATACAAATAATATTAATTCTACAGGTGAGTACTTCACAGAATTGTATTTTTGTATGCTTATGCACATATAGGAACTTTCCCTGAACATTTAACCCATTCATGAAGTGAAGTGGTGGGCTGCCCTAATTACAGTGACCAGGGTGCAGTTATGGGGTTAGGTCAAGTGCACTTCAGTCATATCCCATGGCTGGGGATCGAACCTGCGACCCTCCAGTAAAACCCAAACTTGTGCTCCTTTCTAGTGAGCGCCTCTTTGTTTACCCTTCTTGTGCTCCTTTTTAGGGAATCCTTCTCTGTTTACCCTTCTTGTGCTTCTTTCTAGTGAATCCCTCTCTGTTTACCCTTCTTGTGCTACTTTCTAGTGAATCCCTCTCTGTTTACCCTTTTTGTGCTCCTTTTTAGTGAACCCCTCACTGTTTACCCTTCTTGTGCTCCTTTCTAGTGAACTCCTCTCTGTTTACCCTTTTTGTTCTCCTTTCTAGTGAATCCCTCCCTGTTTACCCTTCTTGTGCTTCTTTCTAGTAAATGCTTCTCTTCCTCTCTGGTTAACCTTCTTGTGCTACTTTCTAGTGAACTCCTCTCTTCCTCTCCGTTTACCCTTCTTGTGCTCATCTCTAGTGAATCCCTCTCTGTTTACCCTTCTTGTGCTCCTTTTTAGTAAACGCCTCTCTGTTTACCCTTCTTGTGCTCCTTTTTAGTGAATCCCTCTCTGTTTACCCTTCTTGTGCTCCTTTTTAGTGAATCCCTCTCTTCCTCTCTGGTTAACCTTCTTGTGCTTCTTTCTAGTAAACTCCCCTCTTCCTCTCTGGTTACCCTTCTTGTGCTCCTTTCTAGTGAATCCCTGTTTACCCTTCTTGTGCTCCTTTCTAGTGAGCTCCTCTCTGTTTACCCTTCTTGTGCTACTTTCTAGTGAACTCCTCTCTTCCTCTCCGTTTACCCTTCTTGTTCTCCTTTCTAGTGAATCCCTCTCTGTTTACCCTTCTTGTGCTCATCTCTAGTGAATCCCTCTTTGTTTACCCTTCTTGTGCTCCTTTCTAGTGAATCCCTCTGTTTACCCTTCTTGTGCTCCTTTCTAGTGAATCCCTCTGTTTACCCTTCTTGTGCTCCTTTTTAATGAATACCTCTCTGTTTACCCTTCTTGTTCTCCTTTCTAGTGAATCCCTCTCTGTTTACCCTTCTTGTGCTCCTTTTTAGTAAACACCTCTCTGTTTACCCTTTTTGTGCAACTTTCTAGTGAATCCCTCTCTGTTTGCCCTTCTTGTGCTCCTTTCTAGTGATCTTCTCTCTGTTTACCCTTCTTGTGCTCCTTTCTAGTGAATCCCTCTCTGTTTACCCTTCTTGTGCTACTTTCTAGTGAATCCCTCTCTGTTTACCCTTCTTGTGCTTCTTTCTAGTGAATCCCTCTCTGTTTACCTATTTTGTGCTCCTTTTTAGTGAATCCATCTTTGTTTACCCTTCTTGTGCTTCTTTCTAGTGAACCCCTCTCCGTTTACCCTTCTTGTGCTCCTTTTTAGTGAATCCATCTCTGTTTATCCTTCTTGTGCTCCTTTCTAGTGAATCCCTCTCTGTTTACCCTTCTTGTGCTCCTTTTTAGTGAATCCCTCTCTGTTTACACTTCTTGTGCTCCTTTCTAGTGAACTGTTTACCCTGTTTGTGCTCCTTTCCTGGGCCAGGCTTTGGGTTGTGCAAGGTGCGCTATTGCACAGGGCACGTTCTCCCTCCAGCACGGCAGCGCATCAGCAGGGAGTGTGGACCATGCTTGCTCCATGATATTGCTTGCGAGGTATGTAAACCAGCAATCCCCGGTGATCTCACACAGTGGATGTGTCTCGTATTGGTCAGCTGACTCTTTTAGACTTTAGGGACCACTCACCCCCTAACATCATCCCCCAATTCTGCATTGCCTCCCCACTAGTTGCCAGTTCTCCACCCCACATGGGTGGACACACGGGGCAGTGGAGCTGTCAGCCGATGCCTAGGGAATGTTTCTGCGAGTGGGTACCTCTGCTTTGCATTAGTCTTGATACTATTATACATAGGGGGCTTCCGGTGAACCCCAGTGGCTTTTGACAACCATGTGGGGCGGTAGGCCGGGAGTGAGGAAGTGCAGCTTTGTGTGTGTGTGTGTGTGGGGGGGCGCTATCCTGTAGTCTCACACAGGTCGCCTTTCATCTTTAGGCTGACCTTGCTCCTTTCTAGTGTACTTTCTGTTTACCCTTCTTCGCCTTTGTTCTAATGAGGCCCTCTCTGTTTATCCTTCTTGTGCTGCTTTCTGGTGAACCTCGTTCTGTTTACCCCTTTTGAGCTCCTTTCTAGCAAATTCCTCTCTGTTTAACCTTCTTGTGCTCCTTTCTAGTGAACATCTCTATGTTTACCCTTCTAGTGCTCATTTCTTGTGAACCCCTCTCGGTTTACTCTTCTTGTGCTCCTTTCTAGCAAAATCCCCTTTGTTTACCCTTTTTGAGCTAATTTCTAGTGACCCCCTCTCTGTTTAATCCTTTTGAGCTCCCTTCTAGTGAATGTGTCTTTGTTTACCCTCACAGTGCTGATTTTTATTGAACCCCTTCTCTGTTTGCCTTTGCTCTTCTCCCTTCTAGAGAACCTCATTTTTGTGCTTTTTTTCTGTTGAGCATCTCTTTGTACTTTCCTCTCGTAAACCCCTTTCTGTTTTACTTAGGCTACTGTCACACTGGGGCGATTTTGAGGGGGTTGCAAATTGCTCATGTTCACCCTGCAACTGCCAGTGAAATGCTACCGATAGAGAACTATGGGCACCTTCACATAGCAAAGGGGGGGGGGGGGTTCTACTCACTTCTCAATAGCGCTGCAAATGGCGTTTGTGGCAAATTGTACTCCCGATTGCTACAGAAACGCTAGTATACAGGCAGTCACCTCGCCCCAGTATGAAAGTAGCCGCACTGGCCTCTACAGTTGCTTTTGATGCCGCCATTCAAGAGCCTTCAGGATATTTTTCAGGGGCAGGTGTTTGAAGTCCCTCTTAGCATGGTCATGGACTGTCCCAAGTCCAGCCAATGGCAATAATAGGGGAGCAAGAAACTCACACAAAGCCTGCGCCATGTGCCTCTCCTCCATTTGTAGATTCTGTAGCAGGACTTCAACGTTTCCTCCTACTTTCATTTCCCAGCTCCAAGTGTGGTCACATGGCTACCCTTGCCCCTTAGCATGTGGCTGTGGAAAAATGGAAAAAATATAAAGGCCAACCATTGGAACATGACAAAGAATACACGGTGTGCTACAGGAAATGAAAGAGAAACACATAGGACAGGTTTCATGTGAGCTCCTCGCCGCTCTACTATTGCCATTGCCTGGACTGTCTATGTAATGACAAGAAGGAAGAGTGTGTCCGAAAGTGCAGTCACATATAGGAATTATTCAGAAATCATCTATTTGCCAGTTAGGTCAGCAGATGTGTACTGGCCTCTGTAGTAGACTTTGCTATTCAGGGGTCTGCACAAGGTTCCTCAGGGTTTGGTGCTTACATAAAAATGAAGGAGCATGTTTCCAAAATTTCAGACACATATAGGAAATCATCACGTCAGGAGAGATGGATTATTCGGTCATCATGTTTAACCTACTGCTACCATTCTGGGTCATCTATTTGCCAGAATCTATTCGCTCACCATTGTAATCAATCAGAGCTGTTTGTTGAATTACAAGGCATGTCAAACGTCTCTGACTAGATGACAGCCCACACATGCGCTGTTGGAACGGGGAAAGGAGTGAGGGGGGGGTTTCACACAGCGGGTCATCCCAGTTCAGGATGCCCTGGGGGGAAGGCAAGGCTCTGTAATCATTTAAATTCCAGGGCCAACTGCCCTGGGTTTTGTTTCACTTTTGGGCTGGCAAATTCTCTCAAATCTGGTTAAGCTACAGACTGTCATATATGCATCTGTCTCTTTTCTGTGTTCTCTCTCTGGTGTTTCCTGCCCTCTTGCAAGTGTTTATAGTGCTTTCCTCTGACCTCCCTATAAATGTTTCTGCTTACGCTGCCTTTTTGCTGGATCATTGTGACTGCTTCCTGACTGCTTATGAGCTCTGTAGCTGCACACCTAGCCCTCCTGACCTGCTATTGGGTCTAAGGCCTTCCATCTTCTAATCTTGGTTCTAAGGCCTGGTACCTATATTGAGTTAAAGCTCTCAGGCTTTTATTGTAAGTCTGATATGCTGTTAGTGTTCTGTTCCTCATCCTTAAGACTGTGACCACCAAAGGACTGCCTTTGGCCTCTTTTATCGGGAGCTTGGCTGAAAACTGGATACTGGACCTCCCTTACCATGGGCAGTGAGCGGCTTTACTTACTGGTGTTGTAGACAGGCTGTATGTTCCTGTCTATGTTCCCAGTCCCTGACACAGCCTGTGACCATTCCCACCTGTTCCCAGTCTGTGTCTCTACTGAACTGTTCCCAACTTGAGACTGTACAAAATAGGTTTGATTTTAAGCAGCCACACAGTAAACCTTTTTTTGTCATCCCTGTAGCAGGGAGGGTCCTGGTTAGTTGTGAGCTTTGACTTTGACAATTACTACATTTGACCCTATTGTAAATTTTAAATCCATTGGGGTTATAGTTTTAAGCACCAGACATAGGGATAGTATTCCCAGGACTTGGAGACATTGAGGCAGCATACCAGTTCCTATTTGCTTTGCAACATGTCTGGTGCTGTTTGTGGTGTCTGGGGAAGCTCTTTAGCCCTCCCTTCCTTTAAGACTGATGTGACAGCAGAGAAACAACATGCCCAGAAAAGGAAGAGGTTTTTACACCTCGTGATGTGGCCTATTCAGGTTCACCACAGAGCACCCCTGAAAGAGCAGTGGACCTGTGCCAAACTTCATAGAATCTGGTATGCCACCACCACTGGAGGCTGGCCATTTTGACTTTGAGTCCTGGGGATACAATCCCATATGACTTATTCACGTGGGGGGTGGGGCACATTTTTTTTTTTTGTTTCCCTGATCTTACCATCCCATGGACTTTTTTGTTTCTTCCCATTCTGGAGTATCAAATGCCCAATACTGTAGACTAAAGACTATCCCACCGGACTAAACAGGAGCCTCTTAGGCACAACAATAGTTCTGATTCACAGGGGCAGTAAGATAACCATACACCACCAGCTTCCTCTCTAATAGGCAGAATGCATTACTGCAGTGTACAGATGTTTCCTTCACATGTCACACAGAGCTCCATGCCTTTAATGTAGCGACTATTGTTAAAAGGGCCATAAACTGATTTTAGGTCAGTTTTAAAAGATGGAGAATATGATAAAAAAAATAATTTATATGGATTGAATCAAAAATACAATTCTGTGAAATACTCACCTGTAGAATTGGTATTATACGCATACAGTACGTCCTGCTCCAATATAATCCTTACACGTGGGTAATCCTCCACCAGAGGGCGCTGTTCACTGCAGACATGCAAAAACAGGCTCCTCCCGGCCCTTCATATACCCAGGGACCTCCCACAAATCTCCAGTATTGAAAAGCAGTGAGAAAGGAAGCCGGGAGAAACCAACCACCAACTGGTAACAATAGTAATGATAACAATCACCATACAGGGGATCCAGAAAATGTAAAACCAGGGTGGGGTGGAGCAGGATGTACTGTATGCGTATAATACCAATTCTACAGAATTGTATTATTCTAAGCATACAGTACGTCCTGCTCCAATATAATCCTTACACGTGGGACATCCAATAGCAGTGTCCATAAAGTAGGGTGGTATCCCCAACAAAAAGGCACAGCAGACAGTAGAGGCGCTGTCACCTGCAAAACTTTGCTACAAAGTACGACATGAGCAAAGACTCTAACATCAATTCCATAACAAAACCTTTGAGAAGGTATTGAACAGACACAAGCAGCGGTCTAGCAACTTATTCAACAGAAAACCTGGTGCTGAAGGGCCAAAGGTACCCAAACACCAATAGAACGGGATAAAAAGAGAGAGGGAGATTCTTCCCCCTTAAAGGAATAGGCCAGTGTAACGGCCTAACCAGCCCAAAGGCAACGGAAGCCTCGTAAAACTTAGAACTCTCCCCAACGGGGAAATACAAACTGGTCTCCCGCAAGACAGGCGGGGATAAAGACCCCTTCACTAACAAGGATCAGCAAGAAGCCGAAACCTTTACTCAGGACCCGGAAGGCAAACCATCCAAGTAATATCAGTCCAACGGGCGCATAGGCCCTGGAAGCAAACGAGATCAGGCGCATACATATGGAGGCGCCCGCAGACCCCAAAGGGCATCAGTCCCCCTAAGGGACAAGAAACAACCAGGAAAATTTCAACACCTGTTGAGGGGATGTAGACCCTTTACTTCAGCATTATTAAGAATAAGGCCCATAGGCAGACTAAAAGGACTTAAATAATGATCATAAAACACCACCTTGGACAAAAGGGTCCGGCGTAAGGCGGAATACCACCACATCATGGTGTGTATGTATATATATATATATATATATATATATATATATATATATATATAATGAACAAGGGCTAAGTAATCAGAACCTCCTTCGCAGGCACGTGTCTGACTGAAGCAACAGCCCCCGGAAGGGCTACTTGAACCACAACACAGCTCAGACATCAATCTCATGGGTCTCTTTATCAGCACGACCGTGCGCAGAACCCCACATAGCAGGGCGAATGAAGTTAAAGCCTACAGCACCTGGTATTCCCAGGCAGTCTCCCATCCAAGTACTGACCAGGCCCGACCCTGCTTAGCCTCCGAGATCCGACGAGATCGGGCGCATTCAGGGTGGTGTGGTCGTAGGCTAGAAGTCTAGACATAAATTTACTAAGCCCCCATGACCTGAGTCAGAATATTCTGGGGCAGTAAAAACAAGGGCAGAGCCCCTGTGAAATAAGCGAGACCCAACAGAGCCACCCTAGTTGGCTCTCAGAGGGACAACAGGATAGCACAACCTGCCACTGAAAGACATCCATTGGAGCGAACACCACTGAGGAGCAGGGGGCGTAGACCCCCACCCAGATCAGGATCAGGAACCTTCCAGGAGAATCATCCTGCTTCAAGCTCCAGACCAATAATAAAACAGGCCATTGTCTTCCAACAGGCCAAGAGTCCCCAAATAGACAGGTCCTAAAGAGGAGAAGTCCAGCAGTTATAGAGTCAACCGAAGGCTCATTGTTTTAACAAAGCCATTAGGTAAGATGGACCCTCTAAGGGACCCTACCTAGGAACCACGGGGGGTTTTAGAAGAAATTCCCCTTCCCGCCAACCTGCGCGACTTGGTACCCAAGGTGACCATTCACAGGAAGATGCAAGTAAAGAAGGGGGTGCCCCCTGACAGGGTCCTTGAATATAACCATCTGAAGGGGAACCACCGTATCGAAGGGGAATGAGCACAGACCTAGCTTCAGGGGTGCTGGAACCCCATCTAGGGTCAATAACCTACTGTGCCGAAGAGCCCAAAGGCTCTGTATATAAGGGACATCATCTGATACGCCACCAACGGGCCCACCAGCTGCAATCCTGCCTGGTGAAAGTAAGATGTCAGCAAAGGGGGACAGAGCCCCCGTAACCAGGAGTCCACTTGTTGCCAAGGAAGAAGGCTCAAGCCTGAACCAAATCCAAGGAATGGAGATAGCCGATAAGGGACCGTGAGGGATTGAGGTGACTGAGCACCCATCCAGTAACTCCCAGGGGACACCGCCGGCCGACTAACCCACTCGGCCTGATGTAGAGATTGGGGAGTAAGGAAAGACGACCCGGTAGGTCCTAGTGCGGACGCCCCACAGGCATGTCCGAGACATCATCCCCATCCGCGCCATGGCGAGTAGCCTGGGGGCGGAAGAGAGGCCAAAAACAAGGCCCCAATCCGCAGGGTTGGTCCTGCAACACTGACTAGTAACGGTCTTGGTGTCCAGAAGACAGAGGGGGAACTAACAGGATCTAGAACGCCACAGGAGGCCAGAAGCCCCCCTTACACAGGGCGCCTGTGTCCCAAGACAGAGATATCATACAGGGACTACCTGTGAGTGTAGAATTGCCTAAGAGCCTGGAAATGCTCCTGTTCCAGAAATTCCAAGCGCGGTGTCGCTGTGTGGAAACTCTCCCTCTTAGGCTTGGGAGCCTCTCCGGGAGGAGAGTTTGACAAAACCTCAAAGATCTTTATAAGTAGTTCATCAGTGTCACACAGGGATTTACGCAATAGGCAACCCTGGATGCCCCAAGACCCACTAGGAATGTGGGAAGAAGTTATGAGGACCCGCAATAATATATGTCAGGCCGGGAGAAGCCACCGAAATCCTGGCGTCTGAAAGACATAATGGGATAGGAGGGGGGTGTCAGTGCCATGCGCAGCCGAATAAAAAATCATAGGAACAAAAAAAACGCCCGGGAGGGCACTTACATGACCAAGGGAGGAGGCGGATCGCAACCACGCGCGCGCGCGTGAAGACCGTCGAAATGGCGCCAAGCGAATCTCGAGGGGCGGGCCTGATCTGGCTGTGACACGGGGCGCGCCATGCCGAATCCCTGCCTCCCCCAAAGAGCGCGAAGCTCTAACCAGCGCAACATGAATGACAGTAGTGGAGTACACACATACGTAATGTAATTAAGGAGATTGCTCTCACACTAGAGAAAGATGCTGCCGCCCGGGCTGCACACTAATGTAATGAAAGGACAAACACGCGCGCAACCAGAAGGTTTATGCACTGACACCCAAATTCAAATAAAAGATCAACGGCCTTAAACATGTTACATTACACTGGGACTGCCACACATTCCCCCCCCCTTTCTTTTCCCCCGAGCTACGGGAGGAAGCGAGGGAGAAACGGACCTGCACCCAGGGATTATCGCTATGAGGGGCACAGGCAACAATGCGGGAGGGGCATCTAATGGAGGCTCACCATCGGCCTAAACCGCCTACCCTATGGTGGGGGATTGCGGTGGAGCGTAGCTCCATGAGCAGACGAGGTGCTGCCTACCTTCACCCGACCAGCACAGCCCAGGCTGGGAGGCACATCTTATCGAAGAGGACGGGTGGGAATAGTCCCGCAGGGCCGCAGGCTGTAATAGCCCCGCTCACCTGCGAGAGAGTTGATACTTCATGTCTTCGCAGTCAGCACTGCAGAGAAATCTGGGGATTTGTGGGAGGTCCCTGGGTATATGAAGGGCCGGGAGGAGCCTGTTTTTGCATGTCTGCAGTGAACAGTGCCCTCTGGTGGAGGATTACCCACGTGTAAGGATTATATTGGAGCAGGACGTACTGTATGCTTAGAATATATATTTTTGTGATCAGTTTACTATATATTATATATAGCTATCTCCTCAGAGGTTTATAAAGCTGGCTCTTAACACACATTCCAAAGCATGGAGTGGCTGGTTGGTTTGACACATCTGGAGTTCCTCCACAATCTGGTATCCTTGAGAGCTGGGTCAATAGCCACAACAAAGCCCATTTTATTAAGCAATGAATCAAAATATAATATATATACTGTGGAAATGCTACAGTTGGGGTGTGACTACGTAGGATCTTGTCAAGGTGTCATAAAAATTGCTTAAAAAAACATTAAAAGGAAGGAGGCAGATCCCCTCAGATTCCTCTACATAATTTTCTCATTTATTTTTTCTTCTTCTAATTGCATTTCTATTAATTTAATTAAACTTTCTATATTCACATCACCTGTGGAGCTGTTCCTTTCCTTATCACTGCCTACTTGCCAGGCAAAGGTAATTGTATCAGGAGGTCTTTGAGATCACTAAACTTAAAAATAAATAAGACAAAACACAAAATGATTGGCACATTTTTTTATTACAATCAGAGAACACAGGCACCCATTGTGACCGTACCAAGGAGTAGACGAATGCTATTTACCAACTGTCCCTGGAAATTTATGAGTTATACTCAATAGCCCTTCCCGGCTTCCTTTCTCCACTAACTGCAGAGGACTTACATTCATCCCGACTTTGCTCCCAGTACATTTGCAATCAACATTCATTTGCAAACACCCAAAGCTCTACCCACCTATCTGTATATATATATATATATATATATATATATATATATATTCTTCTAGTCACCAACACTTGCCCATTGGCAAACTATTTTGCACCAGCCCTAATGACTTCCTCCACCAATCCCAACAAGGAGGATAAGAAAACCGAAAGTTGGGTTTGTGAATGAAACGAAAACAGTCCAATCAGTTCTATGTGTATGCACCTTCATCCTCTTATTCTTACTTAAAAATATAGAAGTCGTCTCTTGGCAGATATGGCTTTAAAATGAAGATTACCCTTGTATGCAAGGCTGAAATCCTGAAACCCCTTTTCACTCAGGTTCATCAAGAGGTGTCTTGTCAGGTGAACTGGGTCGTATCTTAAAGACGAACTACTCAGCACAAAAAAAGCAGCGTTTTATATGTTTCTCATTAATAATAACTCTTAATAACTGCCCGTATAGGAAATGCATATCAATATATGATTATCGTTAGATACTTTTTTTTTATCTATATTGGTCTATAAGGACAGCATGCCACTTTAAGGAAGCAAGATTCATAGAAATCACAGGAGGACCATTTTTTGTGAATACCCGTTACATACAATAGATGAAAGATTATAAAAAATTCCCCATAGATAATCTAAGTAATCTTTTGGATTTTATTTTCTTTATTTGTATAAAAATAGTGTTTAATTACACCATGCTCTTACACTTCTCGTCTTTTTGCTAAGATATAGAAGAAATGTGAACTACAAGATGGTCTATATATTGACCCACAGGAAAAAAATGGCAATGGAGGCCCCATCTTTACACTCAAGTAGGTAAGTGATACCCTCAAAACTGGAGGTACTGGCTCAGACAAAAAGCAACATGATTAAACTCTTATGTATTACATCGTTTTTGAAATGCGCTACATAGTCAAGAGTGAAATTCCACCATGGACCTAGCTCACAAGATCAACGTTTCAGGAGTGCTTGTCAAATCAATTTAAAAGGCTTCTCCATTATGGTGCAAATAGTTCTTGTTCTCAGCTGCAGCATAGAGTAAGTTAATGTTTAAACATTGTTCAATGGTCTCATCAATTCTGTTGGAATCATTTCAGTTGGAATTTGAATTTCCTTTATCTCAGCTCCACTAATTTAGTGGTTTTGCTTTAGTCAGAATGAGATAGAACTAAAGGGCATCTGTAATCTGAAAACCAAAGCACAGGATAACTTTACCTTTCATATTTCAGACAGATTTTTAAAATGTGGCAATATAGAAGATTTTGGTCCAAGTCTTTTCCATCTGCTGCTTCAGAGGCAAAAACGAAGCACCACAAAGTAGTGCCTGGAACAACCTCCCACACACAGCACTCTACTGTGGACACGGGACTTTCTGAATTGGAAGAGGCAACCATTACGGACATGAAGATGAACCTCTGATCTCAAACTTCTATGGTTTGAAAAAGCCAATCTGAACAGATTAGAGGTTGTAAGGTAAGAATCTTGTGATTATGTTAACCCTACAAATGCCCTTTAACGTTAATTGAATGCTTTGTTTTGCTGCAATTATGATCCAATTGTGGAGGTCTAGCTTCGCTTGTTGGTCACTTAAGACAACTGATCAGTGTAATATAGAGGTTAAGAGTTGTGGCTAAATGTCCAAAACAGTCACAGAAGCAAAAAAGGCAATGCACTGGCCACTTTTCTACTCTATCCAAACTGAAGCTAAATATATTGCTAAGAACAAACTGCAAATCTGTTTTTTAAAGGCAAAAGGTCACATTCTGCTTTAGTTCTCCTTGCAGTTTTGGTAAATGCTTCCTATGCCCTAGTGCATCAGTGAGGTATTTTTCACCCATCTGGTGCAAAACTGCATCTCCTTACATGTGATTGTTCCAGGTTTATCATTTTATGTGAAATAATTTAGATTAAATAGTCTCTGTTCCATAAAGCAGGTAAACCGCCTCTTTTTACAGAAAGGATATTTGTAAGAGACAAGAGATTTAGCCCTTGTCAACCTTTTACAAGCTGTCTTTAAAGGAAATTCCTCTCTTCTTCCGTAATGAGCCAACACAGCTAATTAATGTCTCAAGACAATGTTTAAACTATAAAACATGACATATTACCAGAGCTGGTTTAGCTGAAAACAAGGGGAATTTGCATCTGGGTTAAGAAGCCTTTTGTTGTGGGCATCAAAGACCTGTTGTGATTTGACCCTTTTGGGCTTGACAGGGGTAGAGCTGCTTCATCTGCCCGTCACTCCTGCAAGCTTCATGCTAAGTCCAAACGTACTAGTTTTATGCTCTGGGCTTGCTTAGTAATGCATTTCTAACCCATCTAGAGACAAAGAAGTTTAAAGGCATTCACCGAACACACAGAAAAAGTTAAGAAAGTTATGGACTTTTCAGAGACCATATACAATATACTTGTTGCTGTTGGCACCTGTTGTCAAGACAAAAGCAAAAGGGTAACAAATTATGTGGTCAAGAAAACTTAAAATGAATTAAAGGTGTGAACATCACTTGTAGATAGATAGATAGATAGATAGATAGATAGATAGATAGATAGATAGATAGATAGATAGATTTGTGTTACTTGCTATTTATCATTGTTCCAAAAAAACAAAAAAAAAGATCATCTGCTGATCCCAGACATCTATGAATACCTGAATATCTTACCAGAATCCATCTATTTTTAAAGATCAACTCCAGCCGTAAGTGTTTTGATTACATGAAAGTAATTACATTTGCGGTCCGTGACCCAACCTTACTTCCTACATGGTCACCGGGGCCAAAAATGTGTTGTAGAAAATGCTTTAAGTCATCAGGAACAAAAGGTGGAGGCCAGCACTAAGTATGATGCCTCAATGCGAGTGCCCTACCAATTATCCTGGTGATACCAAATACTTTTCAATAGATGAGCTTCTTGCTTGGTCTGTAATGGACCTTAGTAGTCTGGGAATACAGAAACCTTTAGCATGGGGCTTCCCAAACATTTTTTTCCACTTTCCTATTTTTAATTATATCAAATATCACCGGAATTAAGAGCAAACAAAATATAAATAGTTTCATTTTTTTATCACCATTAGGGGCAGTTTTCCACTAATTGAACAAATCATGCTTGGTTTAAGTATAGTTATCAGCAGATCAGGTTAGTCTTACCTGATAGGATCTTGCGTACCACTGTTTTGGAAACTCTGCTCTTGCATGAAGCTAAATGTTATGGTGATACCAGCAAATTAAGTAAGGAATTAAAAGTCTTAGATTAAGGAACACCATGATTAAGTGTGCGATTCATCCCCCAAAACACGTCACCAACTCTGCACCCCACAGACGCTTGAGCACCTTTAAATTTAATAAATCAAATTTTATCCATCATCTTTGGGGATTTCAGTTCCGTTGGACACTTTTTTTTTGCAGCTACTTACCTGGGACTTTCCACTTAGATTAATGAACCTTGAAACAAAAAGCCAGTAAGAACATGGAGAACTCTCAGAATCCCATATGGCAGTGGTCCCCAACCCTGTCCTCAAGGCCCACCAACAGGCCAGGTTTTGCAGATCTCCACATAGATGCACAGGTGGAGTAATTAGTGCAGCTGCAGAGCAATAGAGCGGGCTATTTGGAGATCCAAAAAACATGACATGTTGGTGGGCCTTGAGGACAGGGTTGAGGACCACTGCCATATGGCATATTGTTGATGGACATATGTCATTTTTGAACCCAATGTAAGTATAGGATTTGGCAAGACAATCTTTATAGACTATCATTAATTACTTTTGTAAGCAGGTAAAATGCTATTAGGCTGGAGTTCCTTTAAAAGAATGGTATAAATATTTTTTTAAAACAAGACACATACCATATTTATCTAGAGTAGGCCCTACTCGTGCGTCCCCTGCATCTAGATTTCTTTCTTCTCCTTGGCCTTTGATTGAAATCTTAAACCGGACCTTCACCATGATTTATTGAAAAGCCCAAACCCTTAATAAACGATTCCCCAGCATCTAAAGTTAATATATATATTACGTTTTTAGTCACTTACTTATTATTCTTTCCCCCACTGGGCTGCAACTCTGTTCAGGACTTTAGGATACGGGCGCCGCCATCTTGACTCAGAAGCATCACACTTACTGAGGAGATGAGAGCGAGATAAAGTACAGGGGGTGGGTTATAGCTGTGCTTTGCTCAGACAGAGCAGAGCTGGGGTCAGGAAAAGGTCAGCAATCCCAGAATGTAGAGCAGCACAGTCAGAAGGCACTTCCTGTTTGCAGGCTGCCTGACGTTCCATGAGCCGCCATCTTGGATGTTTAAAGGCTCATAACATGCAGTAGATGCAGGTAGGATGATTTTTAATGTGAGCAATCTGTATGTACAGGCTGAGGGAAACATATAAGATAGGCTCTTATTCAGAGTGAAGGTCCGCTTTAAGTTTTAATTGCACATGGGGGTCTTAGGTCGGGTTGGTGAGGTATAATGTCCCCCTTCAACTATTTGTTCTAATTAAAGAATCCCTCTATCGTGTTGTTTAGTAGACCTCTATTATTGCAGGATATTTAAGTAAGCTGTGCACAGGGACACACTTACAGCGCTTTCAGTAGTGGCTAATGTTAATAATTCCCCAGTGGCCATGCAAGGGAGGAAGTGTTCGGGAGGAAAGGCTGCAACACTTAGGGTAGAGGGCCACGAACTGAGAGTGGGAGAAAAGAAAAAAAGAAACATATTTTGGTAGATACATAGGCCAGAAGCTAAAGTTTCCTTTATGGTAAATGTTTAAAAGTATCCTAGACAGGTTGTCACAGTTCCACTGCAGACTTAAGCTATTTGCTTCTGTTTCTGCAAATAATTCTGGGCTGGACTGGACCAATTGTATTGTAATATATATAAAAATACCAAAGACTGGATAAGTACAAAACTACTCCAGAAGTTAATGTAATACTAAATGCAAGAGGGCGGAGTTGCAGAGCTGCACAGAGAGGCAGCCAATCGGGACGTCTGAGCAGGAAGTAGGGGGTGTGGCTGTTCTTGGTCCACCAAAGGTTGATTGATAGACCAGATCAGTGGGGTGGGGACTGAAAGCTAAATGAGGAAGTGATTTACTCACTAAGGAGACAGACAGGAGAGGAAGCTAAGTGCTGAAGCCACTTAATGAAAGGTATGTTACTGATATTTATTTTGTAACTTTTGACTTGCCAAACACTATTTATGGGTATTTTTGCAGCTTCCTGAGCTGTTCTTCAAACACTTTTTAGGCGAATGACCATATTAACCAGCCAGGTGGCACATTACATAATCAGAAAATGAAAAGTTGAACGTGATGCAAAAAGTTTGGGAATTTCAGTAGAACATTTTTTACAATTACAATTTTCTAAGACATTGTTTTCTAACCAGTGGTACACACAAAATCCTATTAGAGGATACACAGAGAGGTTGTAAGTGATCTATACTTTCCCCAAACCTGATTTGCACCATAAACACTGCGCTGCTTTAAAAAGTGATGAAAACTATTACTGTGCATTTTTGTTTCATGCACGCTATATGCCTGTTTTGTGTGACCATTCTAGGTGATTGGTAATCCATACTGACCACCCAGGTGGTACTTGATACATTTAGAAAATAGAAAGTAAAAAGAAGGCTGAAAACCCCTGTTCTAAGATGTTTGCAGATTGCTGTTGCTCTGCCCATCTTCCTAAAACACCCACTCAATGTTAAATAGTATCATCATTAGATGTTCCTCTTAAAAGCCATCTTTGAAACTGTTTTTTTATTGGCTGAAGATTAGTTATGTCAAAAAATTATAGTCACATATAATGTGCAGAGATGTCTAGGGCAACAGACCCTGGCAGGGACATAACTACAGAGGGTGAAGAGGTAGGGACCACATCAAGGTCCATGAGAACAGGCGACCCCACCAATGCTGATGCTCCACCCCATTTATCAGATTTGTGCTCACATGGCATCGTGTACAGAAATGAAGCACCATATATATCTGTTGTTTCAGTATTTATTACTCGAGTTGTATTCATTTTAGTTACAATACCATGTTTTTGTTGAGTCGTGATGGGGAACCATTTAACGTCTGCACCTGCCCTGTCAAATTTTGCCATACCTCTAGGCCCTGGTTATACATATTTTAAATTCAGTATAGAATGGTTATTGGGTGACCAGTAGGGGTTCATCCAACAACCATGGAGATGGAGAGCCATCCCTCTAGGACACAGAAAGCTGTAAATACCTATAGCTGGGTGATTTAATTCTACTCTATTTTAACCAAACCATTAACAAAAGTGCATGGAGCTGGGCTTTAAACATATTTAAAGACCTTCATATATGTAAACCTTATTTGTTTAGGCTTGACCACTATACATGTTCTGGTAAACACAGACAATGAATATAAAAATATATATATTATTGTCCACTCATAAACGCATAAAAATGGTTGCAGACGTTGCCCGCCGTATACCACCGTCTTTGTTAAAACACTTAACCATGCAGTATAAGTATAAAGGGATCATTAAAATAAACTGAAATAGGCTAATAATAACAATCATAGCCATCTCAAGGGATCCCATGTGTCCATTGACTAACCAAAGTATGAGTCCTTTTCGAGGGAAAGAAATCTGAATGTATCTCATTAGGGTTTAAATTCAAAAGCATTTAAAGTCACCTCCCTCACCGCGGGACATCCGAGATCGGGATGTCCCGCGGGGTGAAACCCCCCCAAAACCCCAAAAAAGCCCTACCTGCCGCCACCTCCCGCGCGCCCCTCTAGATGTGCACGCGCCCGCGCCGGACGTCTGTGAATGGCCGGCGCGGGCGCGCGCCCTGTAAGAGTGACGTGCGGGAGGCGGCGGCGGACGCGCTGTCTTGTCCGTCGCTGTCACCCGCTTGTCCGTCGGCGGGGATTGGACGGCGCGGTCACGTGGGAGCGTGGTGAGGTGAGTTTTTGGGGCATTCTGGGGGGTTTCACACAGCGGGGCACCCCCAATCGGGGTGCCCCCCCCGAAGTGGACCAAAACCCACGTTAGTCAAAATCCTGGGTGTTGGTCTACTTTAAGGATTGTATTCATTTCTCAACAGTGGCCTAATTACAAAAATGTTGCTGGAGGGTCAGACTCCAAAGCAGCACTTGCATAAAAAAAGAACACACGCACACAAAACAAGACATGCAAACAACGCAATGCCACTATAAGGCTTGTCCATAATATGTATAGAGTAATAGGGTCATTAATGGCTGGCCACAGACCTTACCACCTGGTTGAAAAATGTTTATACAGCCTTACCAAAACTACGGTATGGGGTCCTTCTATTTTTTCATTCTTTTTTGCTGCCTGGGGATGGACTTTATTAAAAATATTATTTACATTTTGTAAAATTATTATGTTTAGACTTTGGCCACAGAGTGGGGGCAATCCTATCTGCTACATATCCCCATGCAATCTTCATTTGCGTTACCTGCATTGCGCTACCTTGGCGAAACAAGCACCCCATGATTATCCCCCATGGTCACGTGACTCATTTCAGCAACTGGAATCCAAGCAGAGGACACTGGACCACATGACAGCTGGTAGACAATCACGGATCCTCTTTTCTTAGAGGGAGTGTGGTGCAGATAATACAAGCGTGGCTAGCATGGGATGTATTAGCAATCAGGATGCCCCTAGTCTCATCCCAGCAGCAATCAGTGGGTGTTGTATCCCACTCAATATCTGTGGAACCTACCAAAATTGGAAAGCACGTGTTACTGTTAAAGAGCTGCAGTGGCCCACTTGACTGCCAGCAGCCAATAAGGTTCACAGAATGGGCGCACACACCACCCATTAAATAATATTGTCTACAGGTGGTCGCATTGACAGTCTGTATGGCGGGGTACACAGTGGTCCTGACAGATGTAATAGGATTTAGACTGAATTTTTTTTAAAAAAAAGCTAATTACCATATGCCCCCATAGCTGATCCAGCCAGGTCAACAGTTTCAAATCTTTAAAAAAAATTAGGTCCTGCTGTCACAACACACTCCATTAACTATGGGACCACAGGAAGCGTAGTCCTAACCATAGCTCTGAGATGAGCAAATTAAGGCCTCACTAGAAGAGCAGGTAGACAGAGCAAAGACAGGACCATGATCTCTTGGGTGGGTACATTTTAAAGAAGCTGGTCTGGACAGATCAGCTGCCTTCAGTGCTGTTTCTAGGGAAGGGTGAGCAGGGTGATTGCCTCCAAGGCCATGGGGGCACCTTTATTTCAGCCATCCTGTTTTCTGCAGATAAAAACCATTAAACAGGCCCCACGTCATACTAGGAACAGGTATGGGGACGGGGGGAAAAGCCTCCTGCTATGGTAGAGGCACAGCATGGCACATACTGGTTTGGGATAACAGAAGCACCATAGGATGGGTAAGGTGGAGGGAGAATTTTTTACTTACCACACTGGGTGCTATTTACCTAGAAACTGCCCTGACTGCCACTAAGGTAAGATGGCTTCAAGCTACATTGTTGAACATACTTTTAATTGTCAAGCAAATAAACATACACCACCAAAACCAGCTGTTCTGCAACCTTTTCAAGACTTTCATTTGAACACAGTGCTAAAGAGAGTGAACAGCATACAATCTTATACAAAGAGACTTGTTACTTTAGTATTTATATTTATGTACAACTTGACGTTTGGCTTATTTGTATTTTTATATAGTATTTTGTCCTGCCATGTGGCAAGTATTAATTCAAAAAACTAAATGTATAGCTATATATATATATATATATATATTCATAGATTATAAAATATTGCAGTATCTGTATCTATCAGCTAGTATGGATTGCAATGAAGTCTATACATTTCTAGAGTTCAAAAATTAAATAAAGCACATGTTTACACCAGATAAATACAATATATTCTGTGAAACGTGTGCTATAGAGCTAAGTACCTGCAGAACTAGATGGTTTCAATAACAAAAATATGCATAAAAGTAGACTAAAATATGTGCAGTTAATAATACTGTACATTAAGCTTTATCTGTAAAGAAATTAATATATATATATATATATATATATATATATATATATATATATATATAATGATTTTTAAAGCAATTTAAATTGTAAGATAATATTGTACTTAGAATAACAAAAAACATTGTACAATTTTTTGTTTGTACTCACAGCTAAAAAGAGAATGCAGAAAAATGTTGTTTTACTATAATTATTCCAAAGCATGCCATGGCAAACCAAGGGAGGCTATCTAAGAGATGAACCATTGTCCACCACTGATTTGCATCCAGAGGTAGACAAAGTCATCAATCCATTGCAAAAAAAAATTTGGGCCAAGGCAAGAGACATAAACCAGATAATGAGCGAAAGGGCAGGCTGGATACGTAAATCAGAAATGAACAAGGGTGTAGGCAGGAACAATAGACCCCGAAATGAGCAAGAGGGCCAGACAAAGACATAAACCAGATATTGAGCAAGAGGACCAGAAGGAGACATATACTATATAATGAGCAAAGAGGCAGAAGACTTAACCAGATACTGAACAAGGGAGGGAGGCGCCATAAACCAAAAAACTGGAAAAGCGCAGAGAGGGATAAAAAACAGATTTTGAGCAAGAGGGCAGGCAGAAAGCAGGTAACAAACAAGAGGACCAGGAGACAGAAACCAGATAATGATCGGGAGAGAGATAGTAGGAATGAGACATAAACCCTAATGAGAAAAAAATTAGGCAGGAGACATATCCAGATAAAGACCCGAAGGACATGCAGGTGCTATAAACCAGGAAAGGAAAAAAAGCGCAAGTGGGGGGGGGGGGTAAAAACCAGGAGACATAAGCCAGCTTTAGAACAAGAAGGCAAGCAGGAAGCAGACAATAAGCAAACGTTTGCAGGAAATGTAAACCAGGTACAGAGCAAGAGAGCAGGCAGGACCAACTAATGAGCAAGAAGGGAGTCAGGGGACATAAGCTGGATAATAAACAAGACTACAGGTGGAAGACATAACCCAATAAATGAGAAAGAGGGTAGGCAGGAGACAAAACCTCCAGAAGATGTAAACCAGATAGTCAGCAGATGTAACCAGATTACAAACAAGAGGGCAGGCTATGTCTCCTACATACACCAGACAAGGATCAAGAGGATTAACTATGTAAGGATAGGCCAGAGACAAAGACCAGAGAACAAGGCAGGCAAAAGGCTTAGACCCCCAAGAGACTTGCACATTTAGCATTTAGCAGGAGGGCCAGCAAGGGGGATAAACCTGACAATGAGCCAGAGGGCAGGCCAAAGACACAAACCAGAAAATGAGCAAGAACACAGGCAGGAAATGTAAACATCCAGGAAGTGTAAACCAAATAGGTAGGAGATTCAATCAGTAAATTACTAGACAAAGGGGGTAAACCAGATAAAGACCAAAAGGGCAGGTAGGAGACATACACCAGTCAATGAACAACAGTGAAAGCTGGAGACATAAACCAGACAAAGAGCAAAAAGGCAGACAGGACTACATTAAATAGGTAGGACATATAATAAGATATTGAGCAAGAGGGCAGGCAAGAAATGTAAACCAGATAAAGAACGAGAGAGCTGGCAGCAGACATGAACCAGGCAATGGGCAAGAAGGCAGGCAGGAGAAATAAACCAGCTAGATAGGTAATGTAACCAGACAATGAACAAGAGAGTTGGCAGAGATAAACCCTGACACTTGAAAAGAGGGTAGATAATGTAAAGACAATATATGTAAATATCAAATTAGGGCCAAATTATTGTTAGCAAATGGAGATCAGGAAAACAAATCTGAGCAGTGATTACAAAACACTTTGCTACTAATGGCTACCATCCATTTACCCATAGCCATATATGTTACTGTATGTATTTATCCAGTTTCTATGTTATATGAAGTCCTCACAGTGTCATGTGTCATACATAGGAACTCAAATGGGAACACACTCTTTGGGCCAAAGGAAAACGTATAAGAAAATTGGACCTAAAACCAAACTTTTGGAAGTTTTGTTCATCTTGATCAGTGATACAAAGGCTGTGAACGTTACCCACATCCAAGGGAAGCATGGCAGGTGTAATGTAAAAACAAGAATGATTGTTTAGAAATCTGTTTAGGTCACTTGCTTGTTGTATGAGCAGAATACAATCCAAGGAAAAAGAGTTGGGTAATGGGCTTCAACTCTGTAAAAGTTCCATGTTTAGCTCATTAAAAACCAACAAGGATCCACAATAAAATCTCAGCATAGCAATAGCTAATATAGTGCATGCAACGTGTTTTAAGAGCAGTCGCCCTGCCCTCTTGTTCATGGGTTGGGAGGCCTCTCCTTCCTCCATCTCACTATTTTGCACGGCCTGACTGTAATGCACGACACTGGTATGTCCTGAGCCAGCCTTGGAGAGCCAGCTTATGAACCTGGGAGTTGTAGACCTATGGCTACGTTTTACTTAGGCCCTTATTCATCAAGCGATAGCGCCAGGTAGTGTCCAACGAGCGCCAGGTAGCGGCAGCTAACGGCGACTACCGACTCAAGTACGCCCGGCGGCGGTCACAATGACGCATTTATCAAGCAAAATGAGGCTAGCGCCGGCGAGAGCTGCGGCTAGCGCGGCATTCATCATGAAGCCGCCTGGACCGAACAGCGCCGCTGCAAATTCCCTCACAGCGCCAGGTATGAGCTGTCGCTCCCTGACGATGTCCAATGCATTTCAATGGAGCAATCTATAATAATTCATAATTAATTGGTAATAATTTTTTTTTTTGTTTTTTTTAATGTCAAAAAATCGGAGAACACTTCTGCAATGTTAGGATTTATTTTTAAGTAAAAAAAAAAAAAAAAATGTGCAGAATTGATCTAACAGGTCTGAGATTAATGTATTCATATTACAAAATGATTCTAAAAACATGTATAATGTTACATTCAAAAAATATGGTTGTTTAGGGGTTAAAAACTAGTTAATACAGATCGCCGCCAGCGCTCTGGGGTTTAAACAAGGAATGGACAGCGACAGCACATTCGGAGCGTGATTTTTTGATGAATATGAAGCTAGCCGTTCGCTCTGGCCATTCGTTGTCAGGCGCTCACATACAACGCTGGACCTGTGAAACAGCGACCCCCCAGCCCGTATTCAACATTACCGCACACCGACTGAGTCGCTGTCATCAAGCTAATGCCGGCCAAGCACAGCGATTACTGGCTGGCGCTGAAAAAATCACGCTACAGTCGCTCATCTGTCGCTACCTGGCGCTATTGATGAATCGGCCTCCCCGCTACAGACCTGTTGTTTTTGGACATTCTAGTTTGGTGGGTGTTATTAAATGGTGTCTGTATTTAGTCAGTATTATGCATGAGTGAGACGCATCACATGGACCATCTTTGCTATTGCTATGCTGTGATTTTAATGTGAATCCCTGTTGGATTTTAATGAGCTAAAATAAAGATGTAACTTTTATAGAGTTGAACCGTCTACCAAACTATTTTTCCTTAGATGAAATGTAAAACCCTATCTGATTCCTGATGGCAGAACTGAGGATTTACTGGGAAGCCAGAACCACCTGGTTCTAGAGAACCAGACTTAAGGGTTGATTCAGAGCCCTTTCTCACCTTTTTTTTGCGTGAATATTTCCATTTTTGTTAATTTTTTCCCTCGTCCGATTCAGCAAATCCTTTTTTTCTGTGATAACTTTAGTGTGAAATGTTTTCATTTTTGCATGATTTTTCGTTTGGTAGCAAGACCTCCATAAAAATTATGAGAAAGGGGCTCTGAATCAACCCTTTAAAGCGTGCCAACAGTGAAAATAGACTTAGGGCCTTATTTATCATGGGCTAGCGCCAGGTAGTGTCTGACGAGCGCCAGGTACCGCCAGCTATCGGCGGCTACCGACTCAAGTACGCCCGGCGGCGGTCACAATGACGCATTTATCACGCTAAATGAGGCTAGCGCCGGCGAGAGCGACGGCCAGCGCGGGATTCATCATGAAGCCGCCTGGAACGAACAGCGCCGCTGCAAATTCCTTCACAGCGCCAGGTATGACCTGTCGCTCCCTGGCGTTGTCCAATGCATTTCAATGGAGCAATCTTTAATTAATCATAATTAATTGGTATTAATTTTTTTTTTTTTTTTGTTAATGTCAAAAATTATGAGACCACTTCTGCAATGTTAGGTTTTTTTTAAAGTAAAAAAAAATAAAAAAAAAAATTGTGCAGAATTGATCTTACAGGTCTGATATTAATGTATTCATATTACAAAATGATTCAAAAAACATGTATAATGTTAAAATCAAAAAATATGGTTGTTTAGGGGTTAAAAACTAGTTAACACCCATCACCGCCAGCGCACTGGGGTTTAAACAAGGAATGGACAGCGCCAGCAAATTCGGAGCGTGATTTGTTAATGAATATGAAGCAAGCCGTTCGCTCTGGCCATTCGTTGTCAGGCGCTCACATACAACGCTGAACCTGTGAAACAGCGACCCCTAAGCCCGTATTCAACATTACCGCACACCGACTGAGTCGCTGTCATCAAGCAAACGCCGGCCAAGCACAGCGAATACTGGCTGGCGCTGTAAAAATCACGCTACAGTCGCTCATCTGTCGCTACCTGGCGCTATTAATGAATCGGCCTCCCCAACTAGACTAACACAACAAACAGTGCTTATATGCATCCCTCCCCAGAGAAATTTAGATTGCTGCACATAAAAATTCATTTACCTTTTTCTAACTCCTGCTGTAGTGAATTTTAGAAACAAAATGCCGGCTCATGCATTAGCAGGGTACCTGTAAACAGGAAGTGCTGCTGCGCTTCCTGTTACTGTGCATTGCCTCAAACAACCATAGTAGAAACACAAAAGGTTTAGACTTCAAAAGAAAAGGGGGTTATTGTGTAGATTTATTAACAGTATTCTTGGGCTGGACCTAAAAATGAAGCACTGGTTCATCTTACCGAAATACTGCAAGATTTAGTAAGGTAGGTCCTTTCAAGCAGAATAATCCAAATGCAAAAATAAATAATTAAATACAAAAATAAATAAACTCATTAAACAAACCCTAGTACTTTCTAATATAATATTTGCTGGTTGGCAAAGAAAAACATGTAACTAAATGTATGTACTGTACCAAAAACATATTCACTAAATATGCAGAAAAGAAAAAAAAAACTGCTGCTTATCTTAGCCTCTGTCATTAACGTGACATTGTGTTTGAAATTTGCAGGGAATTATTGAAATTAATATTATTATTAGTGTTAAATAATAATAAATAATAAATAAATAATAAATACCTATCATTTTACTTATCATTTGACAGATATTTAAATATTTTTTGTAAAACCGTTTTGAGGATGTTAAAATTTAAGCATTAACAACGCTTTTTTTTTTTTCGTGATGAATGAAAATAGATATATTCAGGCATGGATTTAAGTGAACAAACCGTTCACTAAAATCCATGCCTGAATATATCTATTTTTATTCATCATAAAAAAAAGTGTTAGGGTACATATAAATAAAATAAGTAAAAAGATATAGGATGTATGGTTTAAATAAATAGTTAAGACATAAAGGACCATAAATAAATGTATTTTTGTCTTTAGAGGGTTTTAATGTAAAAAAAAAGCATAGTGTATGGCATGTAAACATTTTCAGACCGCGTTTATGACTTAATGGAATTTGTAAGAACTTGTGGTATTATAATATTTCATTCATTTTTTTTTTTACTTATTATTGCAGCCATTTTAAATCAGAAAAAAAAAAAATTCTTGCAATAGAACATCCTAGATGTGAGGTGCCTGCAGTGGTACCCCTCAGGCTGGTGTGGACAACTGAAGGCAAAAGAGAAGGTGTCCTGGGAAGGGGCAGAAGTCCATCCTCGGAGGAGTTAGTGCTAGACCTAGTCCAGGGGGGTTTAAAATCTTCCATCCCAAAATGTCTCATTCATTCAGGTCATGGTAAGTCTATAGTAATAAATCAAGGCAAATAGGTTTGCTGTATTTCACTTGAAGAACCTTTGCTAATCATCAAAAAAACACCACCATTAGATTTTAACCACAGTGGCCCTTAGGGGTCACTGTATCCCTAATCCCCTGGACATCTCATTTCATATTGCCCATCTGCAAAAATCTTTTAGAGTCCAGGGCCTCTGAGGTTCCTTTTTAAATACTTGTATGGAGGTTGCATCATTACATGAAAAACATGAAAAACATGAACATGAAAAACATGAAAAACACCACATTGTGTATTTTGGACTGCTTGTTAATAGTCAGAGAGGGTGGAAAGCTGAAAACTGACTACTCAGGAAAAGTAAATCATACAAAACAATGCGCCTTATTTAAGAAACGTCAGCACCACACAGAGCCACATTTTAGGCCTCAGCTTGGTATTTAAGAAAGAAAAAAATGGGAACGCTGATGCGGCAACCGGCTATCATCTTACTAAACACTAGTGCGAAAATGATGATGCAGCGAAAATTATGGGTGCTCTGGTTGAAGCAGCACTAGATGAAATGTAATGCTGTAGCTCAAGATCCCATAGAGCACAATGGCCAGAAGAGGATTGTAGTGTTTAATGCTTATGATTAATATTAAACATATTTTTTGCATTGGGACTTATGAATAATTGAAACGCAGGCCCCAGATGCACCAAAATGTTTTTTTTTTTTGGGTGTTATTAAAATTGTATAACATTTTAATGCCTTCTTTTGCTTAACAATGTGCAATTTGGACACCAACAACTAAAACTCTAAACGTACTGTGAAGTTTGTAATGAAGAAACGATGACCAGTGCCAGAAAAATACAGCATCAAAGATTTAAAGTAGGAAAAAAAATCATAAATATACCGGGGAGCGCTGGAATAACGGCAGTGCAAAGTAGGGGTCACTGCCGCAGGGATAATAGGCCCGCGGGTCCAACAGGCGCTGACATAGGCTGGCCAATACCTAAGTGCAACAATCAAAGCTAATTAGTAGAGTTTGAGGCAGAGACTGCTAGTGCCAATGTAGTACACAGCACATCACCAGATAAGACGGGAAGGGCGGCGCTATAGCCACAAAAATTATGCTAAAAGGCGCACAATAAATAAGGCCCAATATCTGTTTCTTGACTCCCTCCATCCCCCGGATCAAAAACTGAGTAGGCCACGGGCACACAGATCATAACCAGCACAGATGCTAAGCCAAATTATTCAGTCGACTCATATGGGTCCTTAAAAGGGTATCTAGATTGAGTTTTTGTGAGATACGAAGAGAAAAGAACCCCAAGGCATCTCTCTAATTTTGACATTTTCATTCTTTGCCACTTTCCAGTACAATAGCAGGCAGTGTGCTTATATCAGCATACTTTGAAACCTAATCACAGTGCTGCAATACAGAGGCGGCCACGGGGGGAACAGATTTATAGACCACAAGTCGAGCCCTAGGATTGGTGGTCTACTGCCAGGGGAACCTGGGGAAGTATCCAGAATAACAAAGTGCCAGCCATAGAGCATGAGCAGTAAAATCATCCTTACTTTATTGTAGTCCTTTTAAAAGCCATCACAGCATGGAGAGCAGTAAAAAGCATAACAAGAGCAGACCCTCGGTCAACGCGTTTCGAGCCAGGGGCTCTTAATCATGACATGGGCATGATTGTGATGGCTTTTAAAAGGACTACAATAAAGTAAGGATGATTTTACTGCTCATGCTCTATGGCTGGCACTTTGTTATTCTGGATACTGACTACAGCAGAGGTGAGCACTCTGTGCCGTGTTCCTATTGCCTGAGCTTGCATATATGTCTATGGGATCTGTGGCTGCCAATTTTTGTATGAACCTGGGGAACTTATGAACCTGGGGAACCTGCCAAAAGTCTGTGCCACATTTTTGCTTCTAGGTGCTGCTGCAAGGTTACAGGAAGGGAGAAGGCAGATACTGTATGACAAGGTAAGCTGCTGAATCATGTTTTTGTTTTATTTTTGCCCGGACAGACCATTTAAAGGGACATTCTGGGTTAAATTAACCTGCTCAATAACAATAGTTCAATCATGCAAATGCAATCAACAATTTACCTCAATGAGGTCACTGACCTCATGCTGATTAAAGCAAATGGGCAATAAACACTGATAAAATTAGATTCAATTATCCTGCCCTATGCTGCCAGGGGCTTCATCATTCATTCACCTCAGCATACTTTTCTTGATAAAAATCCTTTTGAACTTGGACCCTTCTGCTTAATCGTCTTTCTTGGTCCCCTAGGTGAATTTTGCATTTGAGGAACCTTTACATCGGCACAGCAGTCAATGACTCACATACATGCATAAGGGGTCTAGCAAAATAGAGTCCAATGGGGCTCAAAAAATGCAAAGAAAGCTGAATGAAAGATGCAGCCCCTCACAGACAGCACGGGGAGAGCGGAAAGCAGACTAAATTTGCCTTTTTACCTGGAACAGTATTTATACCTAGGTGTAATTTTTTCTCATGTAGCACCTTCCAGAAAAATACAGTCGAATTGCCTCAATCTAATATTCCACCCCAAACGTAGCTCTGCTGAACTCCAGGTGCTGAAATTTCATGTATGCTTAGATCTTCCTAATGGGTTAAAGAAAGACTTTAGTATGCTGCTTATGGTTTATTCAATATGGCAATTAAATTATTAATAGACTTATTTCATTTATATAAATACATAGTACATTGAGGCAATTTTAATTTAGAAGCCTATTCAATGCCTGAAACTCAAAATACAAAATGAGAATATAATGTTTCTCAACTACTTTATTGGTTTATACATTTTGGTGAATTTAGAGAAAAATTACAAATATTTATCTAAAATGTAGGGGAACTGTTTTTATAAAATGCAGAGAGTCTCCTTGTTTTATTGGAAGGTCTCTTTAATTATTGGAAAGACACTCCAACTCATTTGACCATTACTTAAAAAAGAAAGATCAGCTGCAATTCCCTGTATCAGAATAATTATTAATGTGTTTGAAATAATGCATTCAATGAAATGAGCTAAATCGTATATTTTATATTTATAAGTCAAATGGAATGTCACTAAATAACCATCCAGCAAAATGGAATTTCACAGTTCACAGAGAGTTGCCA
This sequence comes from Gastrophryne carolinensis, assembly GCA_027917425.1. Lineage (NCBI taxonomy): Eukaryota > Metazoa > Chordata > Amphibia > Anura > Microhylidae > Gastrophryne > Gastrophryne carolinensis. The sequence continues at coordinate 154,864,720 of CM051242.1, read as the reverse complement.
TACACTATTATAGATAAGATGGGTAACTATTATGTTATTATAGTCATATAGGCCAACTGATATTTAATAAAATGTTTAAAATGAAACCTGAATTTACGGAGAATGACTACATGCTCCCCCCCCCCCCATAGGCATACTGGGGAGGGTGAAAAACAACTATATTTTGGTTTAGGGCAGGAAGTCTGTCTAATAATGTTGCTGTTCAGATTCAGGCTAAAGGTAAATTCAACAAGAACTTTGCTGATTACGTTTAGTTCAACCTGGACATAGTTTTAGCAATGATCAGGTGAAATACAACCAACTTTATTTTGTAAAACTTTAATGCCAGTAATTTATCTTTTTTAAATCACAGTTGAAGGCAAGGTCTCAATATGTCATATTTCCCAGGATAAAACATCAAGCCTTTTGTAGAACAAAATACATTGATCTAATTATTCCCTATAATTATATCCAAAGTCAACCCTAGTGTTAGCTAATAGGGTAGTGGGCAAATCCTTGTATGTCTTGTTTCTGACATCCTAATGAATTCTAGGACACTCAGATAAGACTTGCACGGCTCACTATTCACTATGTACGGTAGCTATTATGTCTGCAGTATAGGCCCTTATTTAACAAGGGATAGCGCCAGGTAGCGACTGGTGAGCGAACGGTAATGACGGTCACTGCCACGAGAACGCCGGCTCCCCACCACAATCACACATTTATCAAGCCGATCCTGCTTAGCGAAAGAGAGCGCCAGATAGCGAATCATTCATCATTATTCCAGCCTCACCCCACAGCGCCAGCGAGCGACCTTGAACAGCGACAGGTATGACCTCTCGCTACCTGGCGCTCTCCAATGCATTTCAATGGAACAATCTTTAAATAATCATAAATAATTGTTATTATTTTTTTTTTTTCTTTTGAATGTGAAAAATTCTGTTACCACTTCTGCAATGTAAGATATTTTTTTTAAGGTAAAAAAAAAATAAAAAAAACATTTGTGCAGAATTGATATTACAGGTCTGATATTAATGTATTCATATTACAAAATGTTTTTATAAACTCTGGGGTTTAAACATGCATTTCACAGCGCGATAATTTTTTGAGCGTGATTTGTTAATGAATATGGTGGGAGCCGTTCGCTATGGCCATTCGCTATCATGCGCTCCCATACAGCGCGGAACCTGTCAAATAGCGACTCCTCACCCAATATTCAACATTACCGCACACCGACTGAGTCGCTGTCAACAACCGAACAACGGCCAAGCACAGCGACTACTAGCGGGCGCTCTGAAAATACTGCTACAGTCGCTCATCTGTCGCTACCTGGCGCTATTAATGAATCTGCCTCATAGTCTACAGGTGGCTACACCATGTAACAGACCCATGTTCCCCTAAACAATATGTGCCACGGCAAAGTGTCCGAAAGTTTGTATTTTCACTGGCTGGACAGTGGCATGACATCTAATCCAATAAAAGAGCTGATACCACCTCTACGCAGAAGGTCTGCTCCCCAGTCCAGCTGTCATAATGTTCTTAACCAGCCAAAGAAGGCCCATAGGATGGGGTAACATGATGTTTTAACATGGGATAATGGTCCTTTAGGATGTAAATTAGCTTTAACAGATCAGCAATCAACTATATTCAAATGTATATTATTAATTCTAAGTAGTCTGACTGACTAATGGGCATATGTATCACCCACTTCCAGAACACCGTGCCAGGTCCAAGGTTCTGTTCAAGAAGTCCAGCTACATCTGGAATATGTTTCCAGCAACATCCGTTCTGTTTGAGCAACAGGGGTAGTGTGTGAAACCCAGGACACTGATCTCAGGAACAGGTAAGTATTGAAATTTCATGCCTCCATTTGACACTTAAAACCCTAATGTAAAAATGTATGTAAAAATTAATGAGCAAATAAACAGCTATGGACTGTATTCTAAACATTTTCATTCACTGGATTACATACAGCTTGTCAAAAATCTATATTACAATAGCGATTCAATGTTTGTATTTTCCACATTAAATGGCTCCTGTTCCTGATTTGCATCTTTGAAATGATATTTCTTCTTTTGTACAGCTCTTTTCAACATGAAATAAAAATAGGGTAATGCTTTCAATAGTCACACGAATATGGGCTTATACAGTGAAATATGTACGTGTATTCTTTTTATAAAATTTTAATCAGAACATAGAAAATAAAAATAATTTGATGCCCTCTATTATCTGGAAGACAGTCTTTTCAGTTTATTTTTTTTTTTATATGATATACGTTTCGGTAACATCAATATCTGCTTCTCTATTGGCAACAAGAGGAACGATAAAAATAGAAAACGTTAAAATTCTGAGCCCTTAAGACAGGATAATGGGCTGTTGGAGAAAAAAAGAGCAGCACATTTTGATAGCTACAAAGTGCCAATGTGAATCATATCCCTGACATCTTGAATGACCGGAGGATTAGAAAATGTGAAATTTTCCTCCTTTCAATTTTTTTCTTCTTCTTATTTTTTTTTTTTTTTTAAATAGAGCGAAGCAAAGACTAAAGTGGAGGCAAATACGTCACTCTGAAAAACACTCACCTCCGAACATTCTCTAGGCCACTGGGTTTAAGTATGGCCTAATCAACTAAGAATTTCCAATATAAAAGCATAATTACCAAGGAATTTTAATCCTTGGTCTTTAAATTATGGACACTGGCAACATGTTTTGTTGTTGAACTTGACTTAGGGGTTTTCCTTGGCACACAACTAGCTTTAGCAACAAAAAATGGCCCTATGCACATCTGTGGGGTCAGGTTTATTGATGATGTCTTTTCTCTATGCCCTCCTCCCACAGGAGACATAGTGGTAAAAAAAAATCCACCTGTTACTTTGTTAGGATAGGCAGCCCATAAACTGTGCACAGTCACTCTTTCAATAAAACACAGGTAGTCAGGGACATAACCTACCATCACGTAAAATTGGATAAGGTATGTGCTGCTGGCTGTTGGCTAACAGAGGAACAGGAAGATTTGATCACCAAGAGGTAGGCCCAGGTGGTCCTATCCACAAAGCAGATGCATTGTTGTGGGTGCTAGCCACACAGAATAATGTCAGTATGGGTCAACTTGAACATGTACTATTTGCCAAGATGTAGCCTTATAAAAAATATCCACCATTGGGGAAGCTTCTATAATTTATTGTCATAGAAAATGTGCTTTTTTCACCAATCAAAACAGTCTCTTACTCATCAAAGTGGCAAAGTTAAAGCAGAGCTTTGCAAAAATTAAATGCTAATTATTTGGTGCCACATGTTTACTCCCTTAGCTCATTTTTTGACGACACTCATCATTATGGGTGCAGTAATTTTACCAAAGTCAAGAAAATGAGTTGAAAAAAAGAACAATTTTGTGAAGTCAAGTGACTATTATAAAACCACCATGTGTTGGAAAGGGTTTATAGTATGTTAGTATCACAGTACACCAATCCACTCCAGGAAAATGTTGTAAAAAAGCTAAAGAATCAGTTCAAGGGTAAGTCCACTTCCGATGGAATTTTTGAACATGTATTTTTTTTCGTGCTAAAACAATGTGCTCAAGGTACTGAGTTGATTTAGCATTTTTTAATTTTTTTTCTATGTTATCTAATGTGTGTTTTCTGGAAGCATTTTTTAACACCAAGAAGAGAGAAGTTAGTCTTGTACACACAGAAAACTGCTGCTATGGCCGCTGCTGAGGTGAGGGAGCTCATGCAACCCTACACATGTCCAGCAGCAGTGTTCAGTGCAACTATTTGCAATCTGTTGCTATTGGCAATGTACACCAAATATGCAATTGGTGTACCTTGTCAATAGCAACAGATGAAAACTGCTTCCATAAAACACATATTTGATAACATTAGAAAAACTTTTTAAAATTCTAGCACCTTTAAGATATCATTTTGCCAAACAAAAGTATTCACTTTCAAAAATTCCTTTGAAAGTGGACTCTTTACCCATCCAAAGTGTGTCGATAAATATGCATAACAGTTTAGGCTATTGTTTAGTAAAGATCACACATGAGGTGAGTATGGCCATTCCTAAAGTGATGGCTCTAAAGCTTTAGTATTGTAAGGTCAGATATTGAGGCAGGGTGGGCTACAACTTCCTCAGACATAATGCTTAGGCTATAGTATTTCAGGGACAGAACATGTACTGGGATGTCTTAGCTGAAGGATACACTGGGGCTAAGTAAGGGAGGAGCAGCTGGGGGGGGGGGGGGGGGGCTTGGGAAGCAGAGAGATCATAGCTAGAATTCACAGTGAACAGACAGGAGAGGGTGAATTCTGATAAATGTTTCAAGTGATGTGGACTGCATGCTGAGGGCCACATCCAGCCAGCGGCCCACCTCGGATTGCCTCACCCTCCATAAGAGAAGTTTGCCACTGATTTACAATGAACAGGTCATCCCCCTAACGTGAATGGCATTCTGTGACCTGCATGCTTCATCAGCCACAACAAATTGGTAAAAAGTCACATGATAGCTGACCTGAAATTTACAAGTTGGGATAAGGAAAATTCTGATGTCAGCTAAAAGAAGGCTTTGTCACCTTCCATGGTGGTAAAACAGCAGGAGTCATGTTAAAGGGAAAGTTTTGGTGGAAATTTGACTTTGAACTTGAACATTTTAACGCTAAACAACATGGCAACAAAGCTACTTTAGATTACAGAACCAATGCTATGTCACATCTGTAGGAATAAACCAAAACAAAATATAGATACTGGCACTCAAAAGCCCCTTGCTCTGCCGTCTTGTAGATAATCTTCTACACAGCTCCTGGAATCTTGCCATGGTTTCCTGAGAATATGCCACGCTCTAATGTTGCCACAGTCAACTGACAGCAAAGCACTTTAACTACACGGAGCACACCTGGAGACCAGAGATTCAACTTTTGGTATGGGTAAGTTTAAAGGTACTGGATACTGGATACAATGTTTAACGGAGTAGGGGAGCTAAGCTGTACATCATGGGCGAGCCACGAGGTAGTAGCCCCTGGCTTCAGATACCAGTGCTCCATGAGTGCATTTAATGCCATCAGAGCTGGCAAAGGTAAGCAGGGGGCCTTATGTGACTATGGCACCCCTGATGTGAGGTCTAATCAGAAAGTCCACAAAAGTGTGTCCTTTGAAGATCATATACTGTATAATTCCATAGGTTTATCCCTTTGATGACTTGATTTTTTTGTTATTTTAATTAGTAAAGAGCTTGGAAAAGCCTGTTTCAACTTTGCCATAAAAGAGTATTTCTTGGTATAAAAATGTGAATGTTCTATGACAATAAAAAGAATAACTTCTAATGGGATAAATATTTGTATTGCAATAATGTCTCTGATAAATTTATCTGAAAGGTTTACGCTGACCATTGTGTCATTTTCCAAGGCAAAAGCAAGTCACTTCAGAACACAATCTGGAGGAGGGTCACACTTTAAAACACTCTTTGGCATCTGGACATGTTTTTCGCATTTTTGGCAGTTCACTAGACAGTTTTATTTTTTTTACAAATAATGTAAATCTTGTCTATAATTCCAAACACTGCTACTCCACTGCTATCACACAAAGCGTGCAAGCCATACAGATGATCGATTAACAAACCAAACCAACGGACCTACTATATATATTTTCTATAGATATAGAAAATAGAGTTCCTTTAAAAGTGAAACTTTACAGAACAGACACCACACAACCGTTGTGGTGCAACAGACTAATTCAGCTCAGCTGTATTGTCTCCTGTGAGTTGCACACCCATGCATAACCAATAAATAAAAAGTAAATATAAAATAAGGCTATATTAAATATCATATCATTTGATTATCTCAAGTATCTTCTTCATCTGCTAAACCTCTCATAGCATCTATGAGACTATAACATCTAAATCTAAAGCCTGACCACAATGAGTCTGTCCACAGTCTTAAGTAAAAAAAGAAAAAATTGACACATCAAAGACAGTATTGTGTCTAAGGCTAAAGAAACTGGGATCTTAGTCATAACAGCACAGTGGTCCATCGGCTTTGGCTAAAGAGCAGGAGGGATTGCAGAGAATTACAAGATTCGATTTGAGTACTGGAAATTGAGATCGACACAGCTCAACGCAAAACTAATCACATGGTCCTCGTATCAAAATGTGCTTCCTGATTGTTGGTTGACAATCATAGATGCTTTAACAGTTAGGGGTCATGTAGACAGGCTTTGAAATTGTATTTGCATTCTCATTTTCTACATTTGTGCTTTGTCAGTTTGTTTTTAGAATAAGTTCACTCGTAGTAATTATCTATGGAGAAATGCAGACATTAATATTCAGGGTTGGATTTGGCCTACTAGAGAAAATTGTCTCAAATACTCTTAAATCTTCATTAATTTACCTGGCTTTATCCCCTAAATGACGCTCTTTCTTTTAGACCAGGCTTACTGCTAAAGGCCACCTGCTTATACAGTGTGAGAGGCACTTTGCCCTTTTGTAAAAGACTCTCTGAAGGTGACCAATGCTTGAAGTCATCAGCTTTGGACATTCAAGTAATGCTTTAAATGAACAAACAAGGTAACATTGGAGGTCATGAGACCATCAATTTAACAGCACTAAAACCAAAGTTTCTGTTAGTAACTGTAGAGGATGGTTGCAGAGCCGTCTCATGAATATAATTTTTGTTTGCAGATAATGTTCAATGGTAAAACGGTGGAACACAGTCTTATGGTACTCTAGTGAAGACAGGCCACATAGCTGTGCAAGCATGATCTACAGATAAATCACGCAGCACTGTGATTGCCTTAGGTGGAATATAATGAAAGACAATAGCCTTGATTCACTAGGAGAAAAAAATTCTCATGGTAGTAAAAATATTCAATTCATGAGAAAAAAGCCTGAGAATTTCACTTAGTAGTGAATCACCAGATAGGAAGATAATGAAAGTCAATGGCACTTCTTTACTCCTAAGAAAAGTATTAAACTTTTTACCCTTTTTTACGCTGTAGTAAAAATTGGCTTCCATTGTCTCTCTATCTGATGATTGAGTATGAAGAAGCCAGCCAGCGTTCAGTAATACAAATTCCCAAAGATTTATTTCAAACGATTAAAAGCCATTCAAGTAACAGGCAGTCCCATAAGACAAATTGGGGTGGAATCCTCTGTCAACGAGTTCCAGACCTATCTGGTGATTCACTAAAAGTGAAATTCTAAGGTTTTTTCTCATTAATTAAGATTTTTACTACCATGTGAATTTTTTTCAACTCTTAATGATTGAGGCCATTGTCTTCCACTGCCATCTTAAAGCATTACTATGCTCTCCCCTGCCAGGAAGTCTACATTTCAATATAGATATACTCCGACAATAGACCTGCTCTAAATGAATAGCATCACAACACAAATCAGAAAGCAACGAGATGCAAACACAGTTCCACATTTCATCCACATTGATTGTTTGACTGGAGTAGTATACTTGTTGTAAAACATGTATGTGAAGGTTCTCATTCATCCAAGTCATTGTACAGTATATGAGTCGCAACCAGTCCAAATCAACCACACTTGCTCTGTTTTCTGGAACACAAACAGCATTTTTTCTTGCCAGACAAGATATTTTGTGTGCATTTGTATACCTGGCAAAATAAACTGATTCAGATGCTGATTTTGATTTAGTTCACTACTTTTTTTAAATTAAGAAAGCAAGTTGAATGAGTGATGAAGTTGTTTTGGACTACATATCTTCATACAATAAAGAACAATATTTGCATTACTTTAGCCATTAGATAGAGAGAAGGGAATTAACTTGGACGAATCAGAATTCGCTCTGAATTTCAGGAAAAAGTCGTTTTTTTCCCGAAATCGTTAAAAAACCTCAACAAACTCACCTCCTCCCTTGCTATCCTCCAGCACAGGTGTCCCATGTCACTCCCCACTCTGCAGCTGAGGACACAATTGCTCTGTATGACCAGCTCACCCGCCAGTGCTCCCCATCGCAGGGAGGGCTCTTCATAATCCAAGGAGTGAGCTGCCGTGGGAAGTCCTCATGCCCTCCCCCGTGATATTTCCTCTGATGTCACTGTGAGTAATAGAGGTTGTGAAGGGTGCAAGCAGATGATGGAGACCCATTAGATGATAAGGACATCACCCGGTGCTGGAAAGAGTTATGTTTTTTACTTTTTGAGAGTGATTTGTTAAAATTCAATCATGACAAACCAAATTTCTTGGGGAAATTCAGCAAATCTGGCAAATTGAATTTTAATGAAACTTGCTTATCTCCACCACTAAGCTCACTGAGAGCTAGTCATATGACAAGGTTACGCCAGGTTAATGAGTCATGGTAAAACCTCTTGCACTGTGTCTATGTAGTAGCCACATTTTCACATTTTATATATGATGTAAACCAACTCAATACAAGGTCAGTTTATAAAAACTTTACAGCCCAGTTACTAGAACAAAAGGCAGTACGTGGCTCACTCTTACTATAAAACCTTTTTGAACCTTGGCTGTTCTCAACAGCTAAAAATCATCAAATTATTGTTTCAAGCAAAGATTACATTTAAATGTCCTTTAAAAGCGGTTAATTCCTTCTGATATTTTGTTTTTAATTGTGCAACAGTAAACAGGCACCATTTATGCCAATGCTTCCTAAAATGCACAAGTAAGAGGTTAACTGGTATTTATATATTGTCATAAACCAAACCAAGTTGATGCAGACTGTAGAACATTTTAAAAATAATTTCTTAAGCTTTCATACTATAAAGTAATCGGATGACATGTTCATTCAAATACAATAAACCCTAAGTTAGCATGTTACTTCCTAACTTACATTGAAATACTGTTTGCAAATATTCCAACAGTCCACATACAGCGTATTCACAGTATTAGGGAAGACTCGTCTTTCTATCCTCCCCTTCACATAATGGTGATATTACGTTTTCAATTCAACCAAACAGTTGCACTTTCTGCCCATATGACTACATTCTGTGTTGACAGTAAAGATGTAGGAAACAAAGAAAGTGGGGTACAGTGAAAACGAAACACTGCAGTGCTAGTGTGATTACCTTATTCATTGGTGCCTCCATCTACTGAGTGTACATCATGGCTCAAGATAAAGCCTTCATTGCCCCACGTAGGAAAATAAGCAGCTGGTGAATCAATCATTTCATGAAAATTCTGTGCATTTTTGTTACATATATATATGTATATAATCTATATAGTTTATCAAGATTTTATGTTTTGCTTTTATTAAGACTTAAAGTACATTCAAATCCTTCACTCTTGGGACCTTGTATTAAATCTGTGTAGGTTTGATGGGATGAATGCAGTGAAATAGAAACTAGGAAACCAAATGATTTTGAATCACCTTTCCAGGAAGAATTTTAGAGCTCGGTCAATGTTCATTCGATGGCCGACTCTGGTAACACCCAGGTCAATGTAGTCCTCCTTTGTCAGGGATGGTAAGTGACTGCCGTCAATCTCATTGTCTAGGAAATGCTCTCGGTGCTCACCAAGGTTTAAATACTCCAACCAATCTGCCACATCATACTTTGTCCAGAAATGGATGGGTTTAGAGGCAAATGGTTTCTCTGTTGGGGGTAGAATGAAATGTGTTGGGGATAAGGACCTACTGCCCGTTTGGAAGCCGGTGAATGTATCTCCTCCAGCTGTGGGGGAGCCCCTCAGGTCAAAGACCCCCGTGTAAACAGGTGCAGAAGGCAAGATGGGTAAAGAAGAAGGACGTGGTGTTGGGCTTATCTTGTGCTCCGTTGGCAAGGCTGAAGGACTTGGTGCTCTTCTTAAGGTGGGTCGAATGTCAAAATCCACACTCTTAGGATGCTTTGGAGTAGGCTGTGGTGATTTAGGCCAGTTGTGATATAGACTGCTCACAGGTTTAGAAGGAATTATTGAAGCAGAAGAATCATCTACTATCCTATAATACAATCACATAACACATGTTTTGCTATTAATATTATTATGTTTAATTAGCATTGCGCTTACCATTTCTGTTAGAGCTCTTGAAGAAGAATGTAAACCTTTAACAAAATCTATTGTTATATACAAAACAGTCTACAGCACATTCAAAAAAATAAACACTTGGTTGCTAATAGTAGTAATAGTATTACTAACAGTAGAATACTATTAACTGTTTCACCAATTTAGAAGGGCCATAGAAATGGTAGTAAAAATATAAAAACACACATAAATCGTGGATCTACAGCCAAAGGTCAGCTTACCTTCACATGCGTAAAAAAAAAAAAACCCTCTCACTTGCTTGCCAGCTAGATGCAACAACCAGCAGAATAAGTAATTTTGTTGGCTGTGAGGCAACTGGAGGTACAAAGTCATTGGTACAAAAATTGCAATTTCAAGGATATCTCATAGAGGTACTCTTGCTGTGTCTGATACATTATAAAAGCTAAGGACCCAAAGGTCCAAAGGTGTGTAAAAAAAGAAGGATTAATGGATTTTAGCCAAAGGTTTAATGGAAAATAATGCACTGTAACTGTTGGTAATACTATGTATATGTCCATGCAGGTATTTCTGAAGCTGCATGCTGGGCGACATTTTTCCCCTTAAGCAAAGCAGCAGCGTGCCCATGTAACGTTTGTCATCATTTCGCTCAGCAAGAAGGTTAGTCCCCGCAGGGTACCCTGCCAAACAGTGGCAACATCAGGCACACTTTGGGAGCTGGTAGAAGCGAGTCGCTCTTCACTCCACACACTGTATGCACGCTGCTGCTCCCTGTGGACACAGTTAGAGATGAGCGAACCGGTTCGGACGAACCAGAATTCGCTCCGAATTTCAGGAAATATTCGATTCGGCACGAATTTTTCCTGAAATTAAAAAAAAAAAAATGCCGGCATGGTGGGAGCGGGCCGGCCGGTTCCGCGCTGACAGTGGAACCGGCCGGCGGGCCGGTAAAGCCGGCCGGCCCGCTCCCACCATGCCGGCATTTAAAAAAAAAAAAAAAAAAAAAAAAGCATTTTTGCCGGCATGGTGGGAGCGGGCCGGCGTCATCATGACGCGCCCTCAGATGACAGCTGAGAGCGGCGCCGGCCTCCACGCTCCGGACCTGCAGGTAAGTGTTTGCCTTTTTTCTCAAATGCCGGCATGGTGGGAGCGGGCCGGCCGGTTCCGCTGACAGCGGAGCCAGCCGGCCCGCTCCCACCATGCCGGCATTTTTGATGGGGAACTTCGTAAAAGTTCGATTCGGCCGAACCCGAATTTCTTTGTGAAATTCGGCGAATCGGCCGAATCGAACTTTTCAAAAGTTCGCTCATCTCTAGACACAGTCTACCACTGATAATCTGCTTTTGGGAAACAGTACACAGCACAACATTAAGGACCCTGCCATCCCCCCATAAACGTACGTGTATCACAAAACATCTACCCCTTGCTTCTGAAGTGAAGGAGAAATGGAAGCACTGGGAATGAATCCAGCATCGACATGCCACATGTGAGTAATGGAGGGGGAATGGAGCCCGATATTGCCCTGTGTGACTGCGGGGTAGAGTTAAAGCCAGCCCTGCACGTTTTTCAGCAGACCCATTAGCCCTTCAGGTGCCCTCTATGACTTTCTGTGTCTCCCAGCATATCTCACATTGCTATCTGCTGTACCCTGCCACTTGTCCAGTCCCAAACATTAGCTCAGAATGTGTGTCAATGACAGCAATCTCTAGACTTTTTATCTTGCCAACAGTTAAAGAGGACGTAAAGTCTGCATAGAATTAGGATGCCCCTCTGTACAATGTCACCCAGAAAGCATGATGTCAAGCCTGATACTCACCATTTCCACAATCCATCAATGGCATGCTGCACATCGGCTGGTTGGCAGTCATGTAAACATTGGAACACAGATGAGGTGAGTTTCTCTATGCCAAGAACCAGTGACTGTGCTTAGCAGGTGGCACTGCACAGCAGGGCATCATTGATTTGGGATACTCTATGCAGCCAGTATGAGGCACTATAAATAGGAAGCAACGTTTATCCCAATTTCACTCTCTTTAAAGCAGATGATTGCCATACCATTCTGGGATCCCAGAAATGGTAAGTATGGCAATTAGTCAGGAGGGGTTTCCTAGGAAATAACAGTGCAAAAATTCTCTTGTCTGAGCCAGAAGTCTAAATTAGGTATTTGCTCTTTAAAGAGTAACAACACCCAATAATTTGGATCGCCCATAAACTCACCTTCTCACCATCTTCATGGTGCATGCGCATAGCACTCATCCAATCAGCTGCATTTAGTCAATACAGATTTACTTTGCTGTACTGACATCAGTGCAGCAAGTAAATCTGATTGGAATAAGCTCCACCAGGCCCAGCCTCTAGCTGTGGGTGAGACCGTGCTGGATATTCAGAAAACCCTCTGAATACACTCAGAAAGGCCTGGCGCGGGTGCACACCTAGCTACAGGTATGCTGGGAATGCAGCTATGGCACAGAGATGCGGCATGTGCTGTGGGAGGTGAGTGTATTCAGAGGGTTTCACACACTGGCGCATCCCCATTTGGGGTGCCACATAATGAGGTAGACAACCCCCCCCCCCCAAGAGTCATATAGACTCAACTTTAACTTGAGAGAATTTTAGTTGAACTTCTCACACATTTTTCACCATTATCAGCCCAGAACAATGGCTTTGTCTTCAGGGTGATTCTCCTGTTACACCTTGAGTAGTCCACTCGTTTTAGCCTGCCATCTCCAATGATAAGATTGTCAATTTCTGATCAGAAAAGACCTGGCTGTGCTGGTCTTAGCACACACTCAGATACAAAATCTATCAAATTATTGGAGTTAGGCTTTCTTAGCTATACTTGGGCTCTGAGAGCTAGATAGACAGAATGGCAGACTGATCTCCACATGAGGTGAGGTTAATGGCAGAGAGGGTCTAACAATGATGAAAGTCCTGGTTAAAGGGCTGGATGTCTCCGCTGTTGGGGATCAGTGGACAGTCTGGTCTCTGAATGTGTGGCTGGTGCATCCCTTTTTGAAAATCTTGGTCTGCTGCTTTATACATGTTGTAAAGTACAGCCACGTGGCATGGTGGGGGCGCTGGACATGGTGGGGGTGCAGGACATGGTGTAGATGTTGTCAGCCTCTTGCCCTAGGGCAGCTGTGTGGGGCCAGTGTGGCATGTTTAAAATGCAGCTACCAAAAAGTCTGAGATTTGGCAGTTACTGATTGATCTGTGGGATTTATTAGTTGCGTTTCTATAACGTATTACAGCAATATATTTCATAGATGTGTCAGGTGATTTAGGGTTATGCCGTTCTAGAGTTCACAAATACAGCTTATTTGCTCACGTTTCAGATCTCTCACTTTTGATGGAGCTCCCTAAACCTGCCGCTCAGCAACTGCCAAGCCTTAGAGGAAACATTGGTGGTGGACTATCGGGGCTGGCAGGTAGTATTTTAAATTACGATCATCTGGATTTTGCTTTGCTTTGTTGTTTACATTTTATTCAACCTATAAACAATAATGTGCCCAAGGTTCCAGGAGAAAAAATAGTTGTCTAAGAAGATATGGGTTATTTTTAAATAAACAGACATATAAAGAGTAATGCCTAAGTATGGAAGCATGTCCACTAAAATTGTAGTTCGTTTTAGTTTGTTCTAGTACTGTATTATTGTGGGAAATACCTTATGCACTAATCCCAACCACTAGGACATACCTTACTCAGAAGGGTTATACCTAATCTTTTCTAAGCTTTGTAACTTAGTGGGAGGAGCTTGCGGCATTGTTTGTATGAATAAAGCATTAATATATAGTTAGTGTGGGAGTCACTAGCTGACTGCAGGCTCCTTAATACCACCAGATAAAACTCTCAGAGGTTTACATTAGAATTCATAGTATTTTTACTGTAATAAAATTGTAAAACATACACACAGCTTCAACAGCATTCAATTGTAATGAATAAACAATAAATAAATAAACAATACTTAGCTGGGTTTCAGGCAGATCACAAAATCGTGTTAGATTCTTCCGAGAGTTTCGCCTTTTGTAGCTTCCTCAGGGAGGATTCAACTCCAGCTATTCATAAGCATGTAAATTTGTGCGTGTTTTTTTTACTTTTAGAGTTAAGAGATAGCCAGCCACTGGCCCAAGGTAAAACTCCACATTTATTTAATAATTCAATTATTAGGCCAGGTGATGCTTTTCAAGACCTTGTCAGGCGCTTAGTCATACAAATAAGGAATCTTACCTGCCAGTATATAAGGGGTTATCTTTAGGATTAGTTTCAGATATGAAAAAAAGGAGGTGGGGCGATAGTGCTGTATTTTATTCATTGCCCGATGGATTTAAATTTTTAGTCTTTACATTTGTAGCTATTGGAGAAATCTAACACAGTTTTGCAATCAGCCTGAAATCCAGCTAGGTATTGTTTATATGCCATTACAATCGAATGTTATTGAAGCTCTGTGTATGTTATACAATTTTCAATACATTAAAGCTACTATGAATTGTAATATAAACCTCTGAAAGTTTCTTGTGGTAGTTATACAATTTTCATTACATTAAAACTACTATGAATTTTAATATAAACCTCTAAAAGTTTTTTCTCTGGTGGTAGTAAGGAGTCTGATGCCGACTAGGGAGGCAGAAGTGGGTTTTCCCACACTATCTATATATGAAACTACAATGATTATTATACAGTCCTGATACATTTACACCAGCATCAAAAATATTGGTATAAAAGTATATAAATGTTTTTGGGCATGGGATGAAAAGCAGTGGTAAAAAGAGACACTAGTTCCACCCATAGTATTTATCAATATCTTCTCCAGTATAGAAAAAAATTCAGCTCTGTGTGGTTCTGTTAAAATGTTGTCTATAATAGAACATAAAAAACAGCTATATTGGCAATCCCAGCAATAAAGTACAGTGCACATGATGAGGCATTTCAAGGATCGGGGACCCTTACTCTTACATCCACATAGTAAATGTGAGTCCCTAAGGGGTTAAACCTCCGTCATTTTTTTCCCACACCAAACACAAATTAACGCTCCTTTAATTTTAAGACTTTTCAGTTCAGTTTTTCGCTGCCAAAGGCTAGGACTAGGAACAGTTTGGATATACTAATAAATGCATCAAGTTTAAGACAATAACATTTACTGAAATGCTCATTTGTACTTTAATAACTCATAGTTATTTTTCATACCTGTGTCTCTGAAGAGAGGTGGGTCTCTCTGGTGTAAATGACATGGCTGATTCTGTCGGTCTTGACCATGACACTCCACTTACATGATGAAGCTTAGAACTTAACTCTGGAACCATATTTGTTTTTACTGAAGAAACTGGAGATGTTTTCTCCTGGGAGTAGTCCTCCCAAGGGAGTGTGGGAGATTTCCTCTGAGTATCCTTGGCTACCTCTGCAGGAGCACTGAGTGAAGGCCCTTTAGATGGTGTCAATGTAAAGACATTGTCTGTGCAGGGAGCAACTGAGATAGTTGTACTAGTGGCGGTGATGGAGTCTCTGAGTAGTCCAGGTGCTCTGCTTGGGAAGGTCCGGGACCTTATCTTATTTTGGAGACAAGCCTTTTCAGCACCAAATGCTTGCCCATCTAGGTAAGTGATATAAGTGTCTAAAAGCTCTGTTCCTTCAGTTGATAGCCCAGACATACTTGACAATGTGGAAACACTACTAATAGTCTCCAAATGGTGATCACTACTGCTTCGACTATCAATTTCCTCAATACCAGAATCAGTCACAGTCTCTATTGTGTCTGAAGCTGGTATTTGAATTGAAGACACAACAGAGGAAAAATTGACATGAGGTTCTTTAAGTTCTGATGTCTCCTGGGTTAAATTGGCTACTTCACTGTCATAAGAAGTGAGGCTAGAGGTTGTGGAGTCTAGAGCAGGAGTGCTACCAGAGTCAGGAGGTGGAGGGGGCACAGGAGGAGGCAAAGTCGCAACTCCACCTGATGCACCTGGTGGGGAATCAGGCTTTTCAAAACTATTTGAAAATTCTATGGGTGGAGGAAGAGGCTCTGTAAATAAAAAGTCATCATCGACATCAATAGAGGGTGCTGGGGGAGGTAAAACTAATAATGGCAGCCCATTCTCTTTGGAATTAGTTTCATGTGATTCCACATTTGTGCTGCGTAATGGAGCATGATTGACTGTAATGTTGACTGCTGGCCTTTCATGTTTTACTTCTTTACCAATGATCCTATTGGTTTCTTGTTCATCCTTTTGAGTAGAGTTTTCCATGAAGCGTACATGTAATTCTATTTTTTCTTGCCCGTCTGCCCGTTTCTCCCAAGATTTGCCTTGCTCAACACCTTGAAGTAAAAGGAGAGCTGGAGACCTATGGCCAGAATTCTCATCTGACTTTCTCTCACCAGATGGAGACACTATGGAAGGCTTATAATCCATTTCTTTTCTTTTCACTGGGCCTGAATCCCAGAGTCGGTGGGGAGAGCTGCACCGAGATTCCATTGGTGACTTTTGCTCTGGAAACCGTGGGGATGATGGACGTGACTTTCTTTCTTCTATTTCATTCCTGCTGTGCTGCTGAGACTCTTTTAAAGCTCTTTCTCTTGCTGCTAAAGCAAGACCTAAAGGAGAATTAGGATCTAGAATTTTCCCAGTCAAAGGATGGATAAGAGGAGTAGATCCTCCCCCTGGGTTTATATTGGACATTGTTACGGAACTAGAACATGACTGTAATTGTGGTAAATAGGTGGAACACACAGTGCTAAAAGCGCTAGTGGTACTGGGTCCATATACCTTGCCAGATTTTGGCTGGTACGAGTACCCGCTGGAAATATCTCTATTTACATTAGCCCCAAAATTGGAGGAAACATTCAAGTGCATGTAAGGTTCACTGGAAAACATGCCCTCATCAATAGATTTGGAATGCTTCAATCTTGGAGCAGGTGTAGGCTCCGTATCTTCATCTGTAGAAAGAAAGAGAGCAGATTTCCTACGTGCTTCATTAAACCATTCACGGTCCCGCCGTGCTGCACCAACAATAGCTGCTCCAAACTGGCTTGTGAAGTCAATATTATCATTCAACTGCAGGGAGGGTATAGGGTCTGGCTGGGTTTCAGCTTCCATGCTGCTGCCTTGACTGCTCCTTCCACTGCTACTAGTTGAAGGGGCCTTGATTATGATTGTGGGTATAGGGATAGAACTTTTCTCATGAGACTTGGCGGTCTGTTGCTGCTGGTGATGAGATTGGTATTGCTGCTGCTGTTGCAAGTGCTGTTGTTGTTCATTCTCCACCTTTACCTGTTTTACTAGTTGGCCTTTCCTACGTACTGCTTTGGGTGGGACATACATTGCAGTGCTGGCTGCTCTAGAAGGTAGATTGAAATAGCGCATCTCCTGAGCCTGAGACCTCCAACTCCTCATGTTGGAAGGCCCTATTCGAATTTGGTCATCTGTCCCTTGTTCAGAATCTTGGTGAAAAAGCTGCTGCAGCTTCTCTCGTCGCTGAGATACCTCCATCATTTGCTGGTCAAACATACTAGTCTCTTGACGCATTGTTGGTGAGAAAATCTTGGACTCAGCACTTTGATTGAAGCTAGACCTAATACCTGGGCTAACCCTAGGTGAAGATGAGGGGGCGGAATTGTATGGTGGTTCTGGAGGTGAAGTAGTTGGAGGGGGAGGGATATCTTCTGAACTGGGAACAGAAAGACTGCGGTTAAACTTCATGGGGGGTGCAGATAAGAATGGCTTTTCATCATCTCCAGCACCTACAAAACATATGATATCATAAAACAATTATTTGGCTTTTTCAAGTTTCAAATGTTCAGTGCAAAGCAATCCTGCCCTCAGAAAGCAGTAACACATACACACGCATATACCTAAACCGCACTGTTTCTTGCAAGTTTTAAAAATGTTTCAACTGACCGCCGATTTGTAAAAAATGACCGAACGTCCACCTACTTGTGCACTGTCACTTAATAAGTAAAATGAAGCCAGAGATTGAGTAAAATGTGGTTTGCTGGATGGGCTTGTGAGGTATCATGCATACCCAGCCAGTGAACCCCTTTAGTAACTAGAGAAAATGAAAATATGAGATGTTGACAAGAGGTATTTTGCCTGATTTTGTCCTTTCTATTGTTTTTGATAGAGCTTCCCAAATTGGTAAGTGGACTTTCAGTCATTTTAATTGGATGTCCAGTTTTAAGAAGATAAATGCAAGGTTAAATAATGGCATTGTTTCTGTTTTGATTTGATTCAAAATCTTTAGCAATATAACCTTTTAGATTTGAGCTATCACACACTAAATAGCTTTTGACCCACATCTTAGTGGCATCCGTGTACAGCACTGGATGAATTTGCATAAGGACATAGAAAAGTGGTTTTGGCAATTGCACCTGTAATAGGAACTACTTTTGGGGGAATTCATTCATGTTGCCACACACCGGGATTCTGAAAAAGAATACATTATTGTCTTACTGAAACAACACCATGTAATTAACCAAAGCTTGGTATACACAACAGGTCTCAAGAATGTACATGTATTGTAAATGCTTTAGGGCAGCTGCTGGACTGACTATTCATAATAAAACCCAGACTGAAAATGTACTACATTATATAGTTCCATTGCAGCTCTTTGTTTTTGCATATTTTAATATTTGATAGCGTGGCTGACCTCAACCATAGAAACAGTGTTACCACCAATTTTAGGCCAGTTAATATATTTTGTTTTTTGTAGGACTTGATTCCTGGGGATAAGTGATTCCTAGATACATCTCCAGCAGTGTGTCTATAGATAAGATACACTGTTGGAAACTTATCTAGAAATCATTTATCCCTGGGAACCAAATCCTATGAAAACCAGAATATATTAGCTTGGCTAAAGTTGGCGGTAACACTGTTTCTGTGGTTTAACAGCTGAGCTACAGATGAATTGTTTCATCGGGGTGGGATTCAGCAGGTTCTCTCCAGTTCTGCAGCACCTTTTTTTAAATGTGTACCCAATTCACAGAATCAGTGGGAACTGATACAAATAAGTAGAATAAATAATAAGATCACTTAATATTGATTCTATATATTTCAATGTTTATTAGACTGCATGCAAACCTTAAGGCTGGTTTCACACCAGCGAGTCTGTGGAGCGCCCCACAGCTGCCTGTAAAAAGCTGCCCACAGTAATCTATAGCCGCATTTCACGTGTGAATTGGGCATTTGCAGAGTGCTCTGAAAGCTCTGAAAAAATACAATTCTGTGATTACTCACCTGTAGAATTGGTATTATGAGTATACAGTACGTCCTGCTCCAGATATAATATTTACTGTCGGGTAATACTCTGCCAGATGGCGCTGGACTGCAGAGACATCGAAAATAGGCTCCTCCCGGGCCATCAAATACCCAGGGACCTCCCACAATCCCCAGCATTGAAAAGCAGTTAACGAGAAGCCGGGAGAATTAAAACAATGATAACAATCACCATACAGGGGATCCAAGATAATGCAAAACCAAGGGTGGGGTGGAGCAGGACGTACTGTATACTCATAATACCAATTCTACAGGTGAGTAATCACAGAATTGTATTATTCTTAGTATACAGTACGTCCTGCTCCAGATATAATACTTACTGTCGGGACATCCAATAGCAGTGTCCATAAAGTAGGGTGGGATCCCCAAAGTCAACAGCAGACAGTTTAAACCACTGCTGCCTGCAGAACCTTACGGCCAAAAGCAGCATCAGCTGAGGCCCTAACATCAACCTTGTAAAACTTCGAAAAGCTATGAACAGAAGACCAAATGGCGGCCTTGCAAACTTGTTCAACAGAGGCCTGGTGCTGAAAAGCCCAAGAAGCACAAATAGCACGCGTAGAATGAGCAGTAAGGTGGAAGGGAGGATTCTTCCCCTTAGCAGAGTAGGCCTGAATCACAGCCTGACGGATCCATTTGCTGATAGTAGACTTGGCAGGGGCCAAACCCTTCCTAGGACCAGAAGGGACCACAAAAAGAGCATCAATCTTTCTGAAAGGTGCAGTAGCCACCAGATAGTACTTCAGACACCTAACCACATCCAAAGAATGCCAAACCCTCTCCTTAGCATTACTAGGATTAGGGCACAAAGAAGGAAGAACAATGTCCTGATTCAAATGAAAGACAGACACTACCTTAGGCAGAAAATCAGGCTTGAAGTGAAACACCACCTTATCCTGGTGTCTCTCATAGTAGGGGGGCTGAATGGAAAGCGCCGCCAACTCAGACACACGCCTAACAGAAGTGATAGTCACCAGAAAGACAACTTTGAGAGTAAGAATGGCCAGGGTAGCATCCTGCACAGGTTCAAAGGGAGCACCCTGTAAGGCTGACAAAACCAAGTTCAAATCCCAAACAGGCACCGTAGGCTTACGAGGGGGACGCACATGAGTGACCCCCTGGAAAAAAGTCCTGATCAGAGGATGCTGAGCAAAGGACTTCTGGAAGAAAACAGCCAGGGCAGAGACCTGCCCCTTCAGAGTACTAAGTTGGAGCCCCATCTCCAACCCATGCTGCAGGAACTCCAAGATCCTGGGAATAGAAAACACACGACGGGAAGAGACTTAGACTCACACCAGTCAATGTAGGCACGCCAAACCCTGTAATAAATGGAAGAAGAAGACTTCTTCCTAGCCTTTATCATGGTATCAACAACCGAGATAGCCAGCCCCTTCTCCATCAAGATGGAGGTTTCAGCAGCCAGGCCGTCAAAGCCAGAGTTTGTAAATTGGGATGGCGTAAGGAGCGAGCAGGTCTGGCACCATGGGCAGAGTGTACTGATCTACCGCCAGCTGCACCACGTCTGCGAACCACACTCTTCTTGGCCACCTGGGGGCCACCAGAATTGCTGGCACCCCTTCCAGAGCAATCTTGCGCAGAACCCTCCCCAGCAGGGGGAATGGAGGGAAGACATACAGAAACTGAAAGTCCTGCCATGACATTGCTAGAGCATCCGTGGTCAAGGCCAGAGGATCCTGGGACAGGGAGACAAAGGCCGGTAGCTTGTGATTGTGACGGGACGCAAACAGATCCACATCTGGTTGGCCCCAACGGTGACACAGAGACTGGAACACCCTGTTGCAGAGGGACCATTCTCCCTGGTGAGAGGTCCCCCTGCTCAGAGTCTGCCAGGAGATTTTCCATCCCCGGGATGTACACAGCTGATATGCAGGGAACATTGGCCTCTGCCCAGGTCAGGATCAGAGACACTTCCTGGAGGGCCCCGTTGCTCCGGGTCCCTCCCTGATGATTGATGTCTGGTTGCCCGAGTGCACCTGAACAGGCAGGCCCCGAAGGTGAGGGGTCAACTGAGCCAGAACTAACCTGATCGCCCGCAGTTCCAAGACATTGATAGGTGTGTGGGCCTCCTGAGGGCCCCACCTCCCCTGGAACTGCAGGGACTTCCAGAAACCCCCCCAACCTGACAGACTGGCATCCGTGGTGACCGTCTCCCAGGAGGGGGTAAGAAAGGATCTGCCCTCCATCAGGTTCCTCGATGCCATCCACCACGAGAGGGGCCTCCTGACCAGGGGGGAGAGCACACAGACCCTGTCCAGGGACGCTGGATCCTTGTCCCCCACTGACAAGAGGTGGAGTTGCAGAGGCCTCAAGTGGAACTGAGCATAAGGGACTGCCTCGAAGCACGCCACCATCAGGCCCACCAGCTGCATCCCCTGCCTGATGGAGGGATGATGACAAGATAGCAGGGACTGGACCTGTGCAATCAGACTGTCCACCTTCTGTTGAGGAAGGAAAATCCTTGCCTGAACCGTATCCAGATTCATTCCTAGGAATGGAGTCACCAAGGAGGGGGGCAGTGAGGACTTGGGGTGGTTGATCACCCATCCAAATGACTCCAGGGTGGACACCACCAGCTGAGTATCCAATTCTGCCTGATGTAGAGATTGGGAGGTGATGAGAATGTCGTCCAGATAAGGTAGCACGCGGACGCCCTGATACCTGAGCAGAGACATCACGCCAGCCAGCACCTTGGTGAACACCCTGGGAGCTGAGGTGAGACCAAAGGGCAAAGCCACAAACTGGTAGTGTTGATCCTCCAGAGCGAACCTGAGGAACCTTTGATGACCTGGAAATACAGGAATATGAAGGTAAGCATCCTTGATGTCCACAGAAGTCATGAAATCCCCTGGGCGCAGGGAACTGATGGCAGAGCGCAGAGTTTCCATGCGAAAGCGCTTGCTCCTGACAAATTTGTTGAGGATTTTCAAGTCCAAGATGGGCCTGAGTGACCCACCCTTGCCTTTTTCTCTTAAAGGGACCTTGCAGATGACCCCCAGCTCCAGGAGGCCTTGCACTGCCTGCACTAGCTCCTGAGCTAACACAGGGTCCTGAGGAATCCGGGATCTGATGAATCTTGGGGGCGGCCAGGCAGCAAACTCTATCTTGTAACCGGAGGACACTACCTCCTGAATCCACCGGTCTGAGACATGAAGCCTCAAGATGTGAGTGAAGTGCTGAAGCCGTCCCCCCACCCGGATGGGTGAGGGCGCCCCATCATGCCTGAGGGGGCTTGGGAGAGGATTTAGCCTTGGGGCCCCAGGAGGAGCCAGGACGTCCACGTCCTCTGCCCCTACCCCAGAAATCTCCCCGGGCCCCAGTAAAGGAAACTCCCCTCCCTTGTCTAGCACCACGGTAGGGGGAGGGGAAGGAGCCCTGACCCCGAAAGGGCCGAGACTGCCGCCTGCGCTGGGGTAACCTACCTCCCTTAGCAAAAAGGTCCAGGTGGTCCCCAAACAGGCATAGTCCTTTGAAGGGAAAACCAGTGAGGGCCTTCTTGGCAGCATTGTCAGCAGTCCACTGGCATAGCCAAACCGAGCGGCGTATAGCCACCACAAGGGTAGATGTCCTGGCACACATTCTAATGGTGTCATCCAAGGCAGAGAGGACAAAATTTACAAAAACATCACAACTGGAGAGTGCATTAAACACCTCACAAGGCAAATCATCAGGGGCACTATCAAGTATACTTCTGATCAGGGTCTTAATGGCCACAGCAGTAATGGCAGAAGCACAGACCGGGCGCAGCACCGTCCGCACACATGCAAAGGCATGGGACGTCAGCTGGTTAATGCGCCGGTCCTCAGCATCCCGCAGGGTAGTAGAGTCAGGGGAGTGCATGACAGAGGTGTTAGATAGCCCTAGGACTGGGGCATCCACCTCGGGAGGGGATGAACAACACTTTACCACGTCGGCAGGAAAGGGATACTTCCTATCCCAACTCTTAGGTACACCGGGAAGTCTACTGGGGCGTTTCCATTCCTTGAGCACAAGGTTATTGAAATGTGCTTGCTCAGGAAATTCCAAACGTGACTTAGCGGTATGGAAAAGCTCCCCCCTTTGCCTGGGAGCCGCAACTGGGGGAGAAATGGACAGAACCTCAAAAATCTGGGTCAGCAATCTGTCAGTATCATCCGGGGCCCAGGGGTCAGAGCCTGAATCGTCATGACCCCTGGGCCTCTCATCAGATGACCCCGAGTCAGAGAATAGCTCCCCTTCGTCCGAAGGGGTATAGCCACAAAGATTCCAAAACTCATCAGTTTCCATAGGGAAAAGAGTGACATTAGGCATTAAGTGCCGCTTTTTAGCAGGAGCCTTACGCGCCAAGGTATTAGTAAATTAACTTCTCAACAGTTGCCAGTCTAGAAGACACATCAGGCTGAGAATCCCCACTTGTATGCAACTCAGTAGGAGTGAGATTTAAGCTTGGTAGGTGAAGTAAAACGAGGTGCAGGCCCAGCCACTGGAAGGCCAGATTGAAGCGCAAGCACCTGCTCAGCACATGGTACGCAGACCCGCGCCTTGTCAGCGTCAACATGAGACTCCCCACACGCTACACACAGCCGGGCTTGTCCCGAAGGAACCCCGGTCACATTATCCTGAGATGCCTCCATATGGTGATTATAGCGGCACTATAGGCCGATAGGGATTAACGCTAAACAGAACTCTGGATGCCCCAATAACCCACTAGGGAAGTGGGAGTAATTACACTAGGCCTCACAAGTTAACCAACTAATAGAGGGCCGGGAAAAGCCAATGGATTCGCCCGTCTGAAAGACATAATAAAAGGGGGCCGTAAGCCGACAGTAATAAAAAGGTGGTAATAAAGCCACTTACGGACCGCGGTAGGTAGAAGTCCGTCACACATAAGCTGACCAAGCAGACAAAATGGTGTCGGTATACCTCGAGGGAACGTGCCAGAGACGGGCCCCACCCCCCCACAGAGCGCAAAGCCAACACGTGACAAGCGCGGAACATAGTGACAAAAGGCGCGCGGCGGCAATTTTAAGTACAGACATAGTAAAGCAAGACAGCGCGGCGGCTGACACAAAACAGAATGAATAACGCACAAAGCCAATGCACGTAAAAAATACCATTTTGTGATTACTCACCTGTAAAATGGGTATTATAAGTATGTCTCACACCCTGCTTCGGAAGTATTAATTACACGTGGGTTATGGTCCAGTAGAGGGCGAACTCCTGCAGAGATGACTAGAAAAAGAAGCCCCTCCCGGTCCATAAATACCTGGGACCTCCCACACATTCCCCAGTATAAGAAAGCAGTAAGGGGACCAGGAAGAGCCAATAAAATCTATGAGAAAAAGTTTCACCATATAGAGGATCCAAGATACAACTCAGGGTGGGACGAAGCAGGGTGTGAGACATACTTATAATACCCATTTTACAGGTGAGTAATCACAAAATGGTATTATTCCAAGTATGTCTCACACCCTGCTTCGGATATTAATTAATTACACGTGTATTAATTACAAGTGACATCCAATAGCAGTGTCCAAAAAGGGTGGGGATCCCAACAGGCAATAGTGCACAAATTAAACCACTGCAGCTTGCTGAACTTTGCGGCCAAAAACAGCATCCGCTGAGGCCCGCACATCAACCTTGTAAAACTTGGAAAAAGTATGAACAGAAGACCAAGTAGCAGCCTTACAAACTTGTTCAACAGAGGCTTGGTGCTGAAACGCCCAGGAAGCCCCAACAGCACGAGTAGAATGAGCAGTGATCTGGAAAGGGGGATCCCTCCCCTTAGCAGAATAGGCCCTAATAACAGCCTGACAAATCCATTTACTAATTGTAGACTTGACGGGCGCCAAACCCTTCTTGGGCCCAGAGGGCACCACAAAAAAGGCATCCGTCTTCCGGAATGGTGAAGTAGCCACCAGATAGTACTTTACACATCTAACGACATCCAGAGAGTGCAAGGCTCTCTCCTTGTCATTGCTAGGTTTAGGACTCAATGAAGGAAGCACAATGTCCTCATTGAGGTGAAAGGCAGAGACAACCTTTGGCAAGAAGTCTGGTTTAAAACGAAAAACCACCTTGTCCTGATGTCTCTCAAAGTAGGGGGCCTGAATGGACAGAGCCGCCAACTCAGAAACACGTCGAACAGAGGTGATAGCCACCAAAAAGGCAACTTTTAAGGTGAAAATGGATAGTGCAGAATCTTGCACCGGTTCAAAAGGAGGACCCTGAAGGGCAGACAACACCAAATTTAAATCCCAAACAGGTAACATGGGTTTGCGAGGAGGGCGCACATGAGTGACCCCTTGAAAAAAGGTCTTAACCAAAGGATGAATAGCAAAAGATCTCTGAAAGAAAACCGCCAGAGCGGACACATGCCCCTTCAGAGTGCTAAGCTGAAAACCCATGTCCAGACCATGCTGAAGAAACTCCAAAATCCGAGGAATGGAAAACACCCGACAAGGAAAGGCCCTAGCCTCACACCAATCAATGTAGGTTCGCCAGGTCCTGTAGTAGATATTAGAGGAAGATATCTATCTAGCCCTGACAAGAGTCTGGACAACGGCTTCAGACAAACCCTTTTCCTTTAAGATGAATGTTTCAGCAGCCACGCCATCAAAGCCAGCGTTTGAAAATTGGGGTAACAAAGCTGACCTTGTGTGATCATATCCGGAACCAGAGGCAGCCTGAATTGATCGACCGCCAGCCGGACGACGTCTGCAAACCACACCTGTCTTGGCCACCTTGGGGCCACCAGGATTGCCGGCACACTCTCTTGAGCCAGCTTACGTACCACCTTGCCCACCATGGGAAAGGGAGGAAACAGATACAGGAGACCGAGCTCCCGCCAGGACAGAAACATGGCATCCACTGC
Source organism: Gastrophryne carolinensis (assembly GCA_027917425.1). Classification (NCBI taxonomy): domain Eukaryota; kingdom Metazoa; phylum Chordata; class Amphibia; order Anura; family Microhylidae; genus Gastrophryne; species Gastrophryne carolinensis. The sequence goes on along the minus strand of CM051242.1, from coordinate 154,838,664 downwards.
CAGAGCCAGAGGGTCCTGGGACAGAGACACAAAAACCGGAAGCTTATGATTGTGACGAGAGGCAAACAGATCCACCTCCGGACTCCCCCACCTGCAACAGAGGGATAGAAATACCTTGTTGCTGAGGGACCATTCCCCCCCGGCGAGAGGTCCCTCTGCTCAGAGAGTCCGCTTCCAGGTTCTCCACCCCTGGAATGTAGACTGCCGAGATGCTCTCGGCCCAAGCAAGAATCATAGACACCTCCCGGAGGGCACTCTGGCTGCGAGTCCCTCCTTGGTGATTGATGTAAGCGACCGCTTGTCGGAGCGAACCTGAACTGGTAAGCCCTGAAGGTGATTTGTCAGATACGACAGCACCAACCGAACCGCCCTCAGCTCCAGAATGTTTATTGGGATATGGGCCTCCTGAGGACCCCACAGCCCCTGGAACTGACGTTCCCTCCAGAAGCCTCCCCAGCCTGACATCCATGGTGACCATCTCCCAACAGGGCGCAGGAAAAGACCTGCCCCCCAGGAGATTCCTCTGGTCCATCCACCACTGGAAGGACCGCCGGACAAGAGGAGACAGAACACAAGTCTGATCCAGAGACAGAGGACATTTGTCCTACACCGATAGAAGATGGAGCTGAAGGGGTCTCATGTGAAACTGAGCAAATGGCACTGCCTCGAAGCAAGCCACCATCAATCCTACCAGCCTCATGCATTGCCTGATGGACAGACGAGGGCTGGACAGAAGAAAACGAATAAGAGCCTGAAGAACATCCACCTTCGGCTGGGGTAGGAACACCCTGGTCTGAATGGTATCCAGAGTCATGCTCAGGAACGAAGCCACCCTTGACGGGGATAGAGAGGACTTGGGGTAATTGATTACCCACCCGAACCTCTCCAGCATCGTCACCACCGTTCTGGTGTCCAGCTCCGCCTGGTGGAGAGAGGATGACGTAATGAGAAGGTCGTCCAGGTAAGGCAAGATACGAATGCCCCGGGCTCTGAGAAGGGCCATCACGCCAGCCAAAACCTTGGTGAACACCCTGGGCGCCGAAGTCAGCCCGAAGGGAAGAGCCACAAACTGGAAGTGCTGGTTGTCTACCACGAACCTGAGGAACCTTTGGTGTCCTGGGAAGACCGGCACATGAAGGTAAGCGTCCCTGATATCTATTGAGGTCATAAAGTCCCCCGAACGCAGTGAGCTGACAGCAGAGCGCAGAGTCTCCATGCAAAATTTTTTGGTTCTGATGAACCGGTTGAGAGTTTTCAAGTCCAAAATAGGTCTTATGGAACCATCTTTTTTGGACACCGTAAAGAGGTTGGAATAGTAACCCAGACTTCTCTCTGTGGGGGGAACCGGACAAACTACCCCCATATCCCAAAGGTTTTGCACCGCCATAAAAAGGCCCTGTGCCGCCTGAGGGTCCGACGGAACCTGGGACCTGAGGAATCTGGGAGGAGGCCGGCATGCAAACTCCAGCTTGTACCCGGAGGAAATTACCTCCCGGATCCAGACGTCTGTGACCTCTAGGGTCCAGAGCAAAGAGCCGCAGCCGTCCCCCCACCCGCAAGGGTGAGGGCGCCCCTTCATTGCTGAGCGGGCTTGGCAACGGATTTGGGTTTAGTACCCCAGGAAGTCCCGGGTCGGGCACGTCCTCTGCCTCTACCCCAGGCATCCCCTCGGAATGCAGTGAAAAACGTTCCCCTGCTTGACCGAGAGCCACGAAAGGAAGGGTTAAATGAGCCCGAACCCCGAAAGGGCCAGCGCTGCTTCTTGCGTTGAGGTAACTTACCCCCTCTGGCAACCGAGTCTAAACGATCACCAAAGAGGCGCAGACCCACGAAGGGAAGACCTGTGAGCGCCTTCTTAGCAGCGTTATCGGCCGCCCACTGGCGCAACCAGACTGACTGGCGTATAGCAACTTGCAATGCCAAGGTCCTGCTACACATACGGATAGTATCATCCAAGGCTGATAAGACAAAAGCAATGAACATCTCACAATGAGTCAAGGCTGTAAACTCCTCACTGCAAGGATCCAATTGGGAACCATCCAAAAGGCTCCTAATTAGAGCTCTAGTAGCCACGGCCATGATCGCAGAAGCACAAACCGGGCGCAAGGCGGAACCCACACAAGCAAAGGCATGTGAAGCCAATTGATCGAGACGTCGGTCCTCACCATCCTTCAAGGTAATGGAATCCGGGGTATGCACGACTGAAGTATTGGACAATCCCAGGACGGGCGCGTCGACCTCTGGGGGTGTCGACCAAAGTTTCACCACATCAACAGGAAAGGGATACTTCCTATCCCACCCGTGAGGGATACCAGGGAGCCGACTAGGCTTTTCCTATTCCTTAAGGATCAGATTGTTAAAGTGCTTCTGATCCGGGAACTCCAAACGAGGTTTGGCGGTCCAAAAAAATCCCCGCCGTTGCGGAGGGGCCTCCGCAGGAGGGGAAATGGCAAGTACCTCAAAAATTTGAGTAAGGAGCCTATAGGTGTCGACAGTATCCCCGAGCTCTGAGCCGGCATCAGCGCCAGGGTACTGCCGATCCTCAGATGAGTCAGAGTCTGGGAACAGTTCCCCTTCCTCCAGCGGGGAACAATCAGACAAGTCAAATGGTTCAAAATCAGCATAATCAAAGGCCGGCGCCGCGGGCGCCAAGTGACGTCTCTTAGCTGGGGCCTTCCTGGCCGCAGAGCTAGCAATCAGTCTCTCAATGTTGGCCAGTCTTGCGCATACATCAGATTGCGACTCCCCACAGGTGACAACGTCACTTGGGGTCATACCCAGGCGTGGGGGTGTAGGTGATGAGGCCAGCGGGGCTGACCTGTCCGCACGGGGCCCGGCTTGCCGTACAAGCGCCTGTTGTGCACGTGGTATACAAATTTGCACATTATCTCCCAAAAGGGATGCCCCACATATCACACACGACTGGGGTCCCGAAGGGACCCCGAGTCCAATATCCTGGGGAGCCTCCATATGGTGATTTTTTGATAGTCGCAAAAATCAATGGGAATTACGCTATGAAGCTACCAGGGATGCCCCTTAGCGTCCGTTAGTGGGAGAATTTAATAATGACCAAAGGGAACCCCAATTTGAAAAAGGGACCTAAGGACCGGGAGAACCCCCTTTTTTATTAAAGGTTTGATAGTCCCACCTGAAAGACACAATAAGGGACCCCATAAGACTCATATATGCACACAGAAAACCAAGCACCAACATATGCAGCATAAGGCATAAAATGCAGTAATTAAGGCAGTATCCCCAGGCCCCCAGGCGCTGTGATAACACACCGATAGGCAGGGGCAATAGAGCGGGAGGGGCATCCCATAGAGGCTCACCATAAGCCTGAACCGCCTACCCTCTGGTGGGGGATTGGGGTGGAGCAGCGCTCCTAAGCACCTAACAGCGGTGCTGCCTACCATCACCCGACCAGCGCAGCCAAGGCTGGGAGGCACATTACTAATGGAACGGGTGGGAATAGTCCTACGGGGCCGCAGGCTAATAGCCCCGCTCACCTGCAAGTAGAGAGAGAGCCATTTCTCGTCCTTCGCAGTCCAGACTGCAGAGAAAATCTGGGGATTGTGGGAGGTCCCTGGGTATTTGAGGGGCCGGGAGGAGCCTATTTTCGATGTCTCTGCAGTCCAGCACCATCTGGCGGAGTATTACCCGACAGTAAGTATTATATCTGGAGCAGGACGTACTGTAAACTAAGAATATCCCCGCCAACAGTGTCCTGAGTGTGCAGTGCTCCCTGCATGTGAGAGGACCCCTGGTTAAATAAGATGGAATGTATGGCCAACAAAACAAAATAAAATTGAGTCTTAAGTCAGGTACATCAAAATTACAATACTGATTTTTACAGTGAGGTAACATCTGTGGAGACGAATTGCCTTGGTCTTGGCCTGGAATCATTAAAGTGGTCCTAAAGACCAAAATTATGCAGAGGTTCTCGGGGATGACTGCTTAATATCAAAACTAAAACCTGTCAGCGCTCCAGTGACTCATGTGATAGCCAGCGGCTATTACATGATATATTGTTAGTACATGAAAGTATATATTTTAACACATATTTTGCATATTTTGTTTAGAACACCATTCTGACTCCCCTGAGGAAGACAGATGTGATGAAATGTGTTGGGGACATCAACAGAAGAAAAAGTGAATGGGAATTGACCCTATTTCAGGTGGACTATAAACAATAAACAAGGCTATTGTTTTTTGTTATAAGAAGTTAAACGGAATCTCCAATAGTGTAAACAGTGTGTTTGTATCAGCACCTGGTCTCATAAAGTAAAACATTCTTTGTATATATAAATATTGTGAACATTTCAGAAAGGGGCTAAGGAGGGTTTGATGAGAGGAGTTGAGGGATTCTGAAAAAAATATATTAGCCAAAGGGGGCTCAACATGCCCACTTACTTAGCAAACCTTATTGGCCACAGCCAGTCACATGGGCAGTCTCTGCTGTTGTAGCACATGTAGGGTTCCACAAAAATGTGGCAGAGTTAGTTTCCTTCCTGCTTTGTGCACCCCAAATCTGGGGAACACAGCAGTCTCAAAGAGGCTTAATAAGGAACAAAACCCAAGATTTTTACAATAAAGAGTTTTGTTCCTCATCCCAGGGTCATCCTGCTGTGTGCAACCGCCATGTTCACCTGTTCTTCCCAACTCCTGTAAACTCACAGAGCATGTGAGATGTTCAATGCTGAGAGTCAGCATACAACACAGAATGTATGGAGAGTAGAAGATTAGCTAGAAGGATGCGGGGGATGCACAAACCATGCATGCACCGTAGGATCGCCGGAAAGCTAAGATTCCAGGCAAACTTGGGGTTCAAAACAGAGAGGGAGACCACCAGCACTAGAGACTCTATGCTGGCTCACAATGACTCTAAACTAACCTAACCTACCCCCTCATACCTTCAGTAAGCCCTGCATTAGAGATACTGACTTTAACCTAGCAAAGCTGCATTCATTAGGGTACAGTTAAACTGAGAACGGAAACCCCCCCCAGAATCCCTGCCTAGATGTCCTGATTGGCTGCTTCTCTCTGTGGCTCTGAAACCCCTGTCTCTCCTCTCACACTCATCACAGTGTGCTTACATCACATTGCTACACTCACTTTTCTCTTCACTTCTCTGCATCTGCAATGCTCTAATACTTTTCAAGATAACTTAGGAACTACTGAGTCTTTTTAAAAACAGATTGAAGTTTAGGACAGTGTAACATGTAGCCGAGGACAATGGGACAACAATCGGACCATTAGTATAACTTTATTAGCTACACACGTGACTTGCTTCATAGAAATGTACAATTACTTCCTGCACCCCAACATTAAGGGCCTAATGCCAGGTTTGACTTCCTAAGGGTCTTTAACTGTAGAGCCGTGTAAAAAGAGACATAGATTCATTTTTGACTCTTGGTCCACTTTAATGTCCAACTCCCAAGACATTTCTTACCAATAGACTTCTGTCGTAGAATCATTGCCTGAGAAGGTGAAGAAGCCAGATAAGAGGGACTTTCAAACACAGACTGAGCACTTGGGACTCTATGTTGTCCAAAACTTGGCTATTGAAACAAAACATATTAAAACAGTTACAAATAATAATAATGAATAAACACAAATACATCTTTTGCCTTAATGTAGACATAAATCCAGGATTTTTACTCTCCTTGGTCGGCATTATAGGGGCATACCGATCTGAGATTTCCCTCTGTGTAAACCCGCCTGGCCCCCCCAAGTAACTCACCTAGATCCACCCTCCCATGATGCAGGTGTGGGCTCTCCTCCAATCAGTGTTTATTGCCATGCATATTAATGAACAGTACTTCATTCTGACTAAATGGACTTGAATAACTTCCCTGGGATGCTCCCTGGGTGCATACAATGGATGGAGGAATGCTAGGGATGGTGGCAGTTTTACACACCGGATCGTGATCAACATTTGGGATTCTGGTACTCCCCCTGAGGCAGTAGCGTCATTTCTTTGGCCGGGAAACAGAGATTTTTGCTTCCCTGTCAGGGAACATGTTGACTTTCTGTCCCGTTATCCCTCATGAGAACGTACCTGAGCCATTTCAAAGCATCAATCTCAGATTATGCATAAATATCTTAGGGATTCTAAGTAAAGCCACTGGCTTTGCTTTCATTTCTGAGAGTGGCTGAGCTGGGAAGGGAATGTCAGAGCCAGCTGCGGGACCACTGTGGCTTGCCATGCTTAGAGCTCTAAAGGAACCGGCTGGCTGTTAGACCACCGTGGTCCTGGAGGAATGGATTTGAAAGGAGGGCAAACTTGGGAGTTCTGCTATGGTTTCTACCTGGTGCTTCAGGAAATGGAGCAGAGAAACGTGGCACAGGCATCAGGTGAGCTGCTTGCTGCTGTATTATTGCTGTTGCCTGGACAGTTGATTCAAGCAAAAAAATCCAGTGGACCAGCTACTTCATTCAAGAGAGAAGATGCTGAGGGGCCTTGGATCAAGTCACAGGAAGTCAGCAAGCAAGCCGGAAACAGGTAAGAACTTTTTTTTCCTTTAAAGTGTATTTTGTTATAAGTCGGGAGAGTTGTGTTACTTTTATAAATGTAGTTTCACTACTAGTGAACTTGTAAGGGGTCCAATTCTGGTTCAAAGGTATTGGGGGTGCAATCCACCTGCCCATCATATCGGCAGGGGACTTGCTGATACCACTGTTTAATAAAACATTTGACTTAAATGTTGCCAAAATTCAAGTCTGATCAATCCGAATAGATCTGGCATTTTTTTTGCAGAATTTTTGTAATGTCGGGTACTCTTGAACAACATCAGACGAAACCTATAGTTAGTAACATGATACCATTACGCCTAAAAATGACAAAAAGCAGCTGGCTGAACATTACTTTTCTTTTTAAATTGGGTAATTTCATCATAAATGTTTCATAAATCATAATTTGACTGTTTATCCTTTTCATGAAAGTGGACCAAAACCTAGGCCCAATGGCTCTGGAATCTATAAGATTCTAATTGATTCCCTCCCTCTGGGGTATCCAGATTCAGGATGCCCCGATGTGTGAAAATCCCCAGGTCGTCGGGTTAACTCAACCACTCCAACGGCGCATGGCGCTCACTGCTATAGCTTTAGCAGGGTGCGCACCTGCACCAGGTGTTTGTGAATGGCTAGCGTGAGCATGCTCCCTGTTAGAGGGCAGCGGGGATGTGGCCACCGGCTCAATGGATAGGAGCGGATCCGGGGCATGCTGACTGTACGAGAGGCCGCACAAAGGTGAGTTAGACTGGGCGACCTGGGGGATTTCACGCATCCCTGAAAACCCAGGATAGTCAAAAACCTGGGTTTTGGTCCACCACACTTTAAAGGAGGTGTACTGCGAAATTGTGTTATATTAAAGATCCATATGAATACATCAGCTAAAGAGAGGAGGGGTCACTTATACATCCAAACAGATTAAAACTCCTGCCAAGCTTGTGGTTTCTTCTCCCCCATTAGATCGGTAACGGCTTGTTCATCAATACTTCAGGCTGACCACACGGAGAGAGTAGGTTCCACCCCCTGGGAGGAAGCACAAGCTGGACAGAGACTAAAAGCCCACCCCTTCCTTTCTACCTCAGTCTTTGTAAAGAAACCCATATAACCATCTGGACTATGGGTGGGTAAATGTGGTCAGCCAGTACCAGTAAGTCTAACGGGGATTTTTCCATTTCATACTTCAGTCTGACCACTAGGAGAGGATTAGACAAGTAATTATGCTTTAGGGATGGGATGCTGCAAGTAGAACCCTTCTACCGAAGGCCTGATGCTTTACAGATAGTAAATCAATACTAAAATGATTAAGGAAGGTGTGGGGCGATGACCATATTGCTGCTTTGCAGATTTCTTCTAACTATCTCCAGACCACTCCGTCCAGTGGTTCCCCCAGAGAGGAAACACAAAGAACTGAGGTAGATAGGAAGGGGTGGGCTTTTAATCTCTGTCCAGTTTGTGTTTCCTCCCAGGGGGTGGAGCCTGCTCTCTGTGTGGTGAGATTGAAGTATGAAATGTAAAAACTCCAGGGTTTCCAGGTTTGAATGTATCAGAGGGGACCAAACCTGCCCCCCCCCCCCCGAATTTTCTCTTCCCATCATTAAAAGGAAGAAACAAGACTGGCTGGATATTTCTTGATGCCGGGTGTATATGTGACCCCTCCTCCCGCCATCCAGCATATTTATATGGATTTTTATCATTAGGTCATTTTTTCATGATATTTCTCCTTTAAAGTGTGTTTTACATAATTATTACTTTATGGCTCCTACAAGTTAAAGCTTGTAGAGTTGGTTTCTTACCTCTGAGGAAAAAAAGCTCTTCCCAGCACTTCGTGATGTTCCAAGAGATGCCAGCATGCTTGGGCTGGAGTTCTCATTCACACTGATGGTTTGTTGGGCTGCAGCCAATATTTCATCCAGCTTGTCTGTATAGCAGAAAAGATAAATGAGCTCCGAGCATGTGACCAGAAGTAACAAACCATGTTAAACTGCAAGTAAGACTTAGGACTTATTCACTATAATTTGACAAACTCCTCAACAATTGGGGGAGAGCATGTCAGCTTATGTGGAAAGCTCCCCATTTGTGCTTGCTGCTGTTCACTAAAGTTGATTGAGGTTCACTAAAGAATTCCACAAATAGGCCCAACAAAATGTATTGAAAGAGGAACATTGGCCAATATCTCCTTCCCAGGGGCATCCTGATGTGTAAAATCATTTCAGAATTCCCTTGACTGATGCGCAAACCCACGCCAGGCATTTATGAATGGGGGTGTGGCCAGCGGCTCATGTTCCTTTCATCTTAATGAAGCTGCTCTGACATCAGAGCAGCTTAGTAAAGGTGAATGGGGCACGAACCTTCTAGTGGCCCAGACATGTGCTGCGGGATCGTCGGAGAGGTGAGTACCTCTGTGGTTTCACACAGCGGGGCATCACAATTAGGAATAATATCCGGGAGAGTGAAAATCCTGGATGATGTTCCTCTTTAAAGGTTTTGTCTGGTGGAAAAAAATCTATGCCTAACTTACAATACTGCTCACATCATTGATTTTTCATAGCCTGAGACTAGAAGCAGAGCATGCACAGAAGCTAGCCAGGGAGAAAGTTGTCGGGCAGAAGAAAGCGAAGAATCAGCCTGCGGGGCTGCGATGGATATAAATCCTGTAGGAGGTCTGGTACTGTTAAGTAGATCCTTTTATTATTAACACCACATAAGCCCTTCAAATCACTCCCTGTGGGAACATTATTAAGTGAGCTTTTTTTTTTGCTTTGTTATATATGTTCTGTCTACCTATTACACTGAGGTTATATACATGTGAGAGCAGCGAATAGCAACTATTTGAAGGTTACCTGTACAGAGTGTGGATTATATGGCGCAAGAGAATGCATAGCTGCAGAGAAGCGGGGATGTGGCCACCGGTGGAAATGGCATCACGATACCCTGCATGCTCAGGGAGCATCAATGTCAGCGCAAACTATCCGTCATCCGACATTTAAATGAAATGAAACGCTATGGCAGGAGACCCAGGAGGACCCCACTGCTGACACAGAGCCATAAAAAAGCAAGACTTCATTTTGCCAAAGTGCACGTGAGTACAATTCCTTCTGGGAAAATGTCTTGTGGACAGATGAGACCAAGATAGAGATTTTTGGTAAAGCAAATCATTCTACTGTTTTCCGAAAACGGAATGAGGCCTACAAAGAAAAGAACACAGTACCTACAGTCAATATGGCGGAGGTTCAATGATGTGTTGGGGGCGCTTTGCTGCCTCTGGCACTTGGTGCCATTAATGTGTACAAGGCATCATGAAATCTGAGGATTACCAATGGATTTTGGATCACACTGTACAGCCCAGTGTCAGAAAGCTGGGTTTGCACCCGAGATCTTGGGTCTTCCAGCAGAACAATGACCCCAAATATACATCCAAAAGCACCCAGAAATGGAGGGCAATCAAGCGTTGGAGAGTTCTGAAGTGGCCAGCTATGAGTCCAGATCTAAATCCCATTGAGCACCTGGGGAGAGATCTTAAAATTGCTATTGGGAAAAGGCCTCCTTCCGATAAGAGACCTGGAGCAGTATGCAAAGGAAGAGTGGCCCAACATTCCGGCTGAGAGGTGTAAGAAGCTTATTTATGGTTATAGGAAGTGACCAAATATTAAGTTAAGGGTGCCAATAATCTTGTCCGGCCCATTATTGGAGTTTGGTGTGATATTAGGTCCAATTAGCTTTTTTTTCCTCCCTTTTGTGGTTTAGTTCTAATACACACAAGGGAAACATGTGTACAGCAAAACATGTGTTACTGCAATTCTTTTCTGTGAGAAATACTTCCATTTTCTTGAAAAATGTCAGGGGTGCCAACATTTACGGCCATGACTGTATACTGTATACAGTATTACTCTGACAGTTGGGGGCCCAATGCCTTTGCATGGTTTGCATGGTGGTTAAGCACGCCACTGTTAATATGTTGAGAATTAGGTGTAAATGGCCAGGAATCCCAGGTGGATGAGGAATAAGCCAGTCTCGAATTCCACTGGGCACAGAATCGAAGAGGTTACATTTCCTGGTAAGGTTTGTCCAGGGTTCATGTAATAGTGCGTAGCTGGTGTCAGTAAAGACCTATGCTAAACTTTGGTATATTCATGAATTTTTGACGAGACAATCCATGTAACTGTTTTAAATTTGACAAGGCTCACAAAACTCATTCAACTTGCAGGACCAGGTTAGGCATTTCCTCAAGGGGCTACCACCCCAGAGCCCCTATCACTTAGGGGCCTCCATCACTGATGTGCAATGTGCAAAAACACCTAACTCTAGTGTTTAACAGGTGGACCCAGTACTACAGTCTGACATTGGCTTATACCACATGTTCTGCAGGGCACATGCTGACTGGCACTTGTCTGGACCACAGATGACTTCTGTTCAGTCTTGTCACAGAAGGCATTTACAAATGTTACGCTGGCAAGCAACTGTCCTAATCTAAAAGACCCATCACCAGCCTCCCAGCAACTTACAAGCACCCTGATAAATAAAGGCGTGCAGGGCACCCAAAGCCATGTTGAATGCGCAGAATGGTTGGGCCCAGGGCCAAAGGGACCTTCACCTCAATTTCTGCCCATGGACCTCCACCACACAAGATCCAGCCCTGTGCACATATATTTATTAATGTGTGTAGAGGCACTTTTAAAAGCCATTCTGATGAATTACCTGCTTTGTGAGGCTAAGGACTACTGCTCTGCATTATTAAAAGTGATCTATGCATCACATTAGTCTCAGTCAACTGTGGAGGATGCCTGACTGTTGTACAATGTAAAACAGCAGGATGCAACTATTGTGACATTGTAATACAGCAGGTAGCTAGCTGGCTTCTTACAGTGTAACAACAGGACGCCTGTCTGCATTGTACAGTGAGGCAGCAGCACAAGTGTTATTACCCACAGTACTGCAGCCTCTGTATATGCAATAGGTTGTTTGTGACAATAAGTCATGTTATTTATTGGAAAATAAATGGACGTGCATCAGATCTGAAAGGTATATCAGATTCACTCTTACTAAGGGCCATTTGATACACCGTCCTCTTCTTCTCTGTATTCGGAGGGGGCTCGTAATCTAAAAGAGACACAGGTGATGAATGGAGTTATAGGCAACAATGATACAATTCATTTTGCAGGTTACTTTTTAGTTAAACTAACTGTGGTGTACAATATCTTTGGACTCTTATCCCTGCACCAATCCCTTATGTAAATATGGAGGGCAGACATGGTTGCAGAAAAATAAGAAGACCTGTGAACCCCTAAATTCAGAAAATATACTGCGTGGTAGCACAATGTAAGTGTATCCCCTCAAAATAAATACAAAAGCAAAAAGCTTTCACCAGGGGCATATTGATTTGGGAAGCCTCTCACTGTGCCCCCTCCCCCAGAGTGTGTGTGCTGTGTGTGGCAATTATGTCATTGCCATACTCATGCAATGATTGATCACCTGCTAACTTACAGAAAGAGACAGCAATAAAATATTGCCCCAGGACGATTCAAAGAGCGCCAATATTCATTTCTAGTTCTACACCCTAAGAAGTAAGTATCGGCAGGGGCTTTGGACAAATATATTTCACAAGTTCAGTGGGTTTTGGTCCATTTTAATTACTTTACACAGGTTAGCCATATGCAAATATTGAGATTTCACTGTTTAACCCTATACCTATAAGTGGACCAACACCCTTTGCAGTTGCCACAAAATTGGCAGGGGGCATTTAAAATGCTGGAGCCCCCACATACATAACCCCCCAGAGCACCCGTAAACATTACCTTCTCGCTCCCCCACCAGTAATCCAGCGCCGGTAACATGGGTAGTGACGTTCGCGGCTATCGAATGTCCTGCCCATGTGAGTGCTGGGCAGCCAACCGTGGGACTGGATTCCCGGCAGGGGAGCTAGATTAAGCTAAGGTTTACGGCGTCCTGGTGGGTCATGTGCGGGGGGCTCCAGCATTCTGGATGCCTGCCCCCCCCCCCAGACTGTTATCTTAGTGGCAGCCACCAACACCCTCACGCGGAAGGTGTTGGTCCACTTTACTATATATATAAAGAGAATTGGGCCCAGCACACTGACCCCATGTGATACTCCGCTAGTAAAGGTGACCCAGTCTGAGTATGTACAGTTTATAACCATCCTTTGTTTCCTATCATTAGGCCAATTACATGTTCAGAGCCACTGCATTTCTCCCGCCCCCCGGGTATTTCTATTAATGCCCGAACCACCCAAAGCATTTCTGTTTAGGGATGCCCGTCTTCTGATAAACCAGACTTACCTGCAAACATTAATCATTGGTTGCCTTCACTAACTTAATTATTAGTTGATAGTTGTGATTGTTGTGATTTATTTACTAATAAGGATGGGGGGCACAGCTACCCTGGGGGCCTTTGTGGGGTGTAGGTTCCTTTTATACCTAAATCCCTCTCTGCCTATTAACAGAACAGATAAAACTGGGCAACGCTTTTTACAGAAATACAAGCGACTATGAATAAACAGAAACAAACAGTGTTAATGGAAAGCAAATTAAAACACATTACTCCAGAGAGGGAAATGCATGAATGGAGCCCAGGCACAAAATGATAAATAATTAATTTGCTGCTTTCATTTACTGCTTAACACTCAATCCACACATGCGGACAGGAGCCGTGGGGAGTGCGTTAACCACCATTGCTTCCTGTAACAACTCAACTCTTCCATTACAAAATTTAGGAAGGAAAATTGTGCAGACAGGACCTTGGCCTATCATATGATAAGAGTGGGGAGAGGTTTACCAGAGTCACAGGGGACATCTACTATAGATTTCTATTTAATTAAATATTGACTTATTTTTATATTGAGCTAAAGTTCAACTTGAAGCACTTGAAGAACTTCTCCGAACCAAAATGTCCTCCATCAAGCATCCTGTAAACTTGTCAGAAACAAGTAAGTAATGAGCTTGACAATGCTGATGCTGCCAAAGGGGTTCAACACATAAGACAAGCTGTGCTATCACATCATCTAACCGTACCACCAGGAAAGCTGTCTACCTGATCCAATGTAACCAGCTCAAGCAGGGCCATGAACTTGGTGAGATAGAGAGAAACCTCAAAGAAGAATAAACCTCTACAGCAGGGGTGTTAAACTCAAATACACAGTGGGACAAAATTAAAAACTTGGACAGAGTCACTGGACCACCATGGTAATTAGCTGCGCATGGCTCCAGTAGGCTTTTCTTTTCCGTCTTTTTTTAGTCTTAGCTGACGAGAGCTCCAGGTGGTTGGTCCTCTTAAATGCAGCATGCAACTCACCATGATAGGGTTCTCTGCCTACCTTTACCTCACACAGTCGCTTTTCACAGTCACTGGCAGGCTGGGCCAGCTTGACACCATCCTGTGTAAAGGCAGCTCAGCCTAGTTGGAAGTTGCACTTGCCAACCACTGGGGGAAGTACTTCCCTACTACTCCGAAATCTCGCCAGCCACCAGGCTGCATTCTGGCAGTGCAATCTGGCCACTGGGCAGGCTTGTTAACTAGCCTCTTGGGGACTGAGTTTAAAGATAATGCCTGTGATCTCCCCAGCCCTGTCACTTATAGATAACAACATGGGCAGGCCAAATTTGGCCCATGGGACAGAGTTTGACATGTGTGCTCTACAGAGACACAAACGGATATGATAAGAGAAGTAAGAAAAGTAACTACACTTGCTGCTGCCACTTCTGACCGGCGCTGTCATCAAGAGGGACCGAGCTGGACTACATCAACCAACCATCATCACGTAACTATAACCAAACTAGATAAGCACCAGGTAACACCCAGCAGACCTTGCCGAACCACGTACTCCCCCAGTATGTGACCTACTAACATTTGGGCACCAGAATGATAACAGTCTCTGGAGAAGTTTAGCCCAGCAGGATAAATAATTAACCCCTTTGATGACGCCCAGTCTGGGAGAAATACCCCAGGGTCACAACACAAGAAGAATACTCAGCGAGTAAGAACCTACCCCCAATTAAAATAACTGTGGAGTAGGGTATCAAACCTGGATTGTTCACAGTGGTACTTAATGAATTGTATATCTTATCCAAATATAATTGTCCTTTGGAGACTTCTACTCTATATTTATTTGTAACTGTACTATGTAAATATTATCGACATGTATGTCTATACACCTTTAATGGTTAAATAAATACACTTTAACCAGGCAATGAGACCCTATTTTTAACGCAACCCTTTTTCTACTCAGAAGTGCTACACACTCATGAAAATGAAGGAAATTTGGGAAATGATGGGAAAAACTTGTATCCAAGATACATCTAAGACATTTGGACTGAAGATGATTATTCTCTTTGTCACAAAAGGAAGTGCCTCAGTATTCATATACCTTTTTATGATCATGATCCTCTTTCCGTATTTAAGACCAATGTCACCTTAATGTCAGTTATCCTCATACCTGAAACCTCTTTACTCATCATTTAACATTTTTACCTCTTAGGTCACCTCCCTTTCCCAAAGTTTGTTAAATTATTTTGTTATACCTCTAAGGAAAATGTATCACAACTCAGCGCTTTACCCTACCCTAATGTTATTCATAGTGGGTGCCCCATAAAAAAAAAATGTACTGACTTAGACTTTGGAATTAGCCTTGCATTGGTTGCTTCAGTAGCTACTGAGGAGGGAAAGTGTTGGTGTAATCTAAATGAATGCTGATCATAGTTGCCCTTTAATTGCTTGAGTTTGCAAGTAAGTATCTTGCTGTACTATCTACCAGTATTGATTTTGTGACCAAAAGAAAAGCAACGACTTCTAAATCTGTATCAAAAATGGACTGCTACTGCAAATACAACTATTTGGTGCTTTTAAAGTGGACCAAAACCAAGGATTTTGACTATCCTGGGTTTTGGTCCACTTCCCCGGGGCACCCCGATCGGGGGTGCCCCGCTATGTGAAACCCCCCAGATCTTCGAATAAAACTCACCTCACCCCACTCCTACGGCGCATGGGCGGGAGCTCGACCAATCAGCGCACTCGGAGCCGCTCAGCTATGCGCGTCTAAGCGCCGTCATAGCTCAGCAGCTCCGAGCACGCTGGCGGACACATCTCGCGCTTCCCTCTAACAGGGACCACGCCGGCCATTCACAAATGGCCGGCGCGGGTACGCGCCCTGCTAGAGAGAAGTGCGAGATGCGGCCGCGGCCCGCGCATGCAACGTTGGAACGGGATGCAGGTAAGGTGAATGGGGCATCCTGGGGGGTTTCACATAGCGGGGCATCCTGATGTTGGATGCCCCGCGGGGAGGGATTGCAGGGTGTTGGTCCACTTTTAGTGCCCGCAAAAACTATCAAAGCACTATTCTTTACTGTTTCTGTCTCAGCACACCCGGGAACCAGGAAATGTGCTGGGATCCAGTGTACGCTGCGGAGGGCCACGGGATTGCTGGCAGTGGAATTAAACTTGCAGCACAAGTTTCATCACCACAAAAGAATAGTGCATTCGTATGTCTTTCTATAAGTGCAGTAATACATATGTCTGAAGTCCTACGATTCTCTTAGCGTATGAGACGTGTACGAAGCAGGGTGTGGGGGAACAACGCATGCTTACCGTTTTTCTTTTTCCAAGGCGAAGCTATAAAAAGAGAGGACGATAATTAACATATGCTGCTTTACTGTATCTGGCACATCAAAATTGAAAATTACTTTGTATTCAGATTAATTCATAGAGCACTCTTCTTGAAAAAAAAACCAAGGGAAATATAGCAACACAATTGCTTCTTAGTATAAGTGGATATGTACAGAATTTATTTCATTATTAAGATGCTCTGTTCTTTATTGTTACATTATTTTTATTATATCTTCTAGTTCTAATGCACAGCTGTCAGCAGGAAGTCACTATGGTGCTAAAGTGGCCCAAAACCCAGGATTTTGACTATCCCAGGTTTTGGTTTGGTTTTGGAAACCCCCCAGGTCGCCCAAACTCACCTCTTCATGGTCCGATGGCGCATGAGCGGCCACTCGTCCAATCAGCACACTTGGATCTGCTCGAACCCCTTTCGTCCTGGACCTCATCTAATGCGAGTGGATCCTAACGCGCTGGCCCCCGTGGCCCCCCCCCACTACCCTCTAACAGGAAGCATGCCTACACCGGCCATCCAAAAATTCCTGGCGTGGGCACGCACCCTACTATAGGGATGTGGCCGCTGCTCACGCATGTGCTGTTAGACCGGAAGCAAGGTTTTTGAGCGTCCCCGGGGGAGCGAGAATGCCTGCCCTGGAGTCTCATATGGTCTAATATGGTTTTAAACCATACATGTTCCATACATGTTCTCTTTAGACTGGTAGGTAAAACGTAGGTAAACATGAATGTTTTGCCCCAATGAGTTACACCGGTGACTCACCCACAAGGGTCCTTTATAGCTTTTATGCATTCACTTCTTTGTTTATTTATTCACCCCTCTGCTCTGCTCCCCTAAGTCTCAGATTAAACTTAAAGAGGAACAACCACCCACCTCAAGTCTATAAGACTCTTCGGGTGATCCCTCCTATACCTCTAGCTAGTGCACACCCACACCAGGCCTTTCTGAATGTCTGGAGTGGGGACACGCCAACAGCTACTTACAAGCAGAGATTTCTTGGCGCTCTGAGCTCAAAGATCTGAATAGATCGACTGCCGCTGGTTGGCTGAGTGGCCCGCACTTGTGATGTGGAAGCAAGGAAAATTTGAGTTAGCAGGGTAGACACAACGAGGCATCAAAAATTGGGATGCCGCCACCAGGTAGAGCGAACCCTTGGGCTTTGATCCTCTTTAAAGCACAGGACATCTGTCACTTGTACCATGAACATTTTGTATAGCTTACTATGATTATTTTGGTACATTAGTAGGGCCAGTCTCATGACTTTTTTTCACCACCATAGGGAGTCATTGAGACCAGCACCTAAAAGAGAAACTAAGTCAATGGTTTTTATGGCTACTTATCACATGACTGCCAGTGACCAATCAGGTTTGCCTGCACATTACTGGCCTGACAAACCCAAATGGCATCTGGCGGTAACATGACTGGCAGCCATACAAGGAGTAAGGCTCCTCTCACACTGGGTTGATCGCGATGCGCTCATTAGGGTTGATTCAGAGCCCCTTTCTCAACATTTTTTTGCGTGAAAATTTCCGTTCTCGTCCATTTTCCCCCCTCGTCTGATTCAGCAGAGCCTTTTTTCTGCGAGAATTTTTGTATTTAGAGTTTTCATTTCTGGGTAATTTTTCATTTGGTGGCAAAACCTCCTAAAAAATGTTGAGAAAGGGGCTCTGAATCAACCCTATTGTTCTTATCCCCTTAAAGCCCTGCCTATGGCGCTGTGGTCAAAATTGTACTTGCAATGGCTCAATAGCAAATAGCGATCGCAAATGTGATTGCTACTAAAACACTGGAAATTCTTCAGTACATAGCAAAGCACATTAGCAATAGCGATAATCGCTAACGCAACACGCCGCCTCATTCCAGTGTGAAAGGAGCCTTAGAAGTGGTAAGCACCTGCTGGCTTCAATTTAGCTTCTCTAACTAGACCCTCGCTCTCCTGAGCAAATAGAACAGGTTTGGATGAGACAAGGATGAACAAAATTCAGCCAGCACTAATAACACTTGTTGACCCTACTTTAGCAGACATACTGGTCTTAAAATACTTCAATGATCCTATTGTTATGGTGTTTCATTTCTCAGTGAAAAAGGTGTTATTGGGGCAGGTAACTTGAATAAGTCAAGCATTATAGCATTATAATACTAATACTTCAAAATTCACAGAGAGCCAAAAAAATACTACTGTACATCCTTCGCATACAGAGCTACATAATTGGAATAGACTTACACATAGTTAGGTGAAGGTCCACTTTCTGCTCCAGCAAAGAGTCCAAGAATCTAAAGTCTCTTACCAGCAAATGAGGTGGGAATGGCTGGTACGGAAACCCATAGTGTATGACAGAGTGTGTCTCCTGACCTTACATTTTTCTTGGGGAGATATATTCAACTTAAAAAACTACAGGCATATTTATTTTTACATTCGAACTAAGAGTAATATTTTAGTTTTAGATTGCAATTGGAAACTGCAATCTAGTTGTCTTATATTCTAATAATATAAATTGTCAAGCTTCTTGGGTCAGGTGCAATGGTTGCTGGATATGGCTGTTCTAGGCAGGGAATCAGAGCACTTAACGCCCCTTAGAGGCTGGTACCATGGACTTACCAATATATGAAAAAGTAATTATTTTACAAACCCATTAATCTCAAAATGTAGCATGACTTTGGTGCCTCTTATAGGGGACGCAGGGAAGGTGGCTTTCTGTGAAGGAGTAACAGCTACAGTAAATGAACAGTCTACCTGATTCGTAAGTAAAGAAAGATTGAATATGTTTGAACACTACCCTTCTTCCTTCATTGTTAAAGATTTAGGTAGATTACAGTACATGTTTCCTTTATACTCCCTATTCACAGCACAGTAGATTCATGATTGGGTTTGAGGGTCATTCTTGCCTGTAATAATTGAACATACCTTTTTCCACTAAGTAAGATGAGACAACAAGAGAGTAGAATGAGGTGGAAGCACATATCAAGCAAAGACCCGTATTGAGAATAGTAGTTGTAAAGTAATGGTGTATGTAGAATAATGAATAATGAAATGGGGTATACCAAAAAAGGGGAGAAAAAGAAAAAAGACATAATAATCGAGGATTAACACTTCTCCTCAGAACACGTTAAAGAGAAACTATCATCAACTTCTCATTTCTAGGTTGCTCTTTATCATAGGGCCATAGGGAGACCCGGGACAATGCCTGGTGGGCCGAAATGCTTTGGGGTCTGTTGGGCAGCTGTTTTTAACACACTCATTCAATACCTGCCCCTTAGTCTCCCTTTAAGCCCCCTCACCTACACTGTACCCGCAAGAGAGGGAACCCCAGCCCCTAATGCTATAGCCCTGCATCATGGTTGGGGGCCTCAGCAAGGATGTCTCAGGCCAGCCAGAGGCTGGTAAAATCCAGGGGTGATTTTTGGCCAAACACCAAGAAGAACCAAGAGAAGAGCAACCAGACAATATTTTACTAATACATGAAGCTGATGCCTTGGGACTATGGCATTTGCACCAGAATCCTATTGCAATAATGGCAGAATCTTATGAACATCTTGGAAAAAAACATTGTTCTAGTTTGCTTTGCTCTCTTATGTAGCCTTAGGTGGTGGCTGATAATAATCAAGTTTGGCAAGCTCATTACATCAACACGCAATAAAATGAAAAAAAAAAATACAATTCTGTGATTACTCACCTGTAGAATTGGTATTATGAGTATACAGTACGTCCTGCTCCAGATAGAATACTTACACTCGGGTACTACTCCGCCAGATGGCGCTGGACTGCAGAGACATCGAAAATAGGCTCCTCCCGGCCCCTCAAATACACAGGGACCTCCCACAATCCCCAGCATTGAAAAGCAGTTAACGAGAAGCCGGAGAATTAAAACAACCCAAACAGGTAACTATAACAATGATAACAATCACCATACAGGGGATCCAAGATAATGCAAAAACCAAGGGTGGGGTGGAGCAGGATGTTCTGTATACTCATAATACCAATTCTACAGGTGAGTAATCACAGAATTGTATTAATCTTAGTATACAGTACGTCCTGCTCCAGATAGAATACTTACACTCGGGACATCCAATAGCAGTGTCCATAAAGTAGGGTGGGATCCCCAAAAATGTAACAGCAGACAGTTTAAATCACTGCCGTCTGCAAAACCTTGCGGCCAAAAACAGCATCAGCTGAGGCCCTAACATCAACCTTGTAAAACTTTGAAAAGGTATGAACAGAAGACCAAGTAGCGGCCTTGCAAACTTGTTCAACAGAAGCCTGGTGCTGAAAAGCCCAAGAGGCACCAATAGCACGAGTAGAATGTGAACAAAGTTATTAAGACAAGTCCCACTACATGTCAGTCCACCCATTAACCATGGCACCACCGCTATAGTTTTCTTAAAAATACATGTTTTTATTTATAATTGATAAAACATATATCAAACATTAGACAAAGTTAAAAAAACATTAAAGACAATAGACAAAAAGGAAGGGAAGCTTCTATGTGGGGGCAGTGGGAAGAGGGGTCTGATGCAAGTTGATCACCTATCAATAAGGATAAATAAACCCTGGCTGGACAGAAAGGTGCATAAGTGCTGACAGCAATAAACCTACTTCAATATCACAAGGTATGTGTATGTGTATATCATATGTGCCTTAAGTACCATGTAATAACTAATCCACAAAAATAATAATGTACAATACTAATTAAAAAGTGTACTCACACTGACTACTCTAAAAAAGGTAGATAAAGACACAGCCAGGGAGGACCAAAGAAAAGGTCCCCAGTGTAAGGAGACAATGAACTCACGTAGTAAACGACCACCTGCCCACAGCCCCGCCCGTCTACGCGTTGCGTGACGTCAGACCGCGTCACTTCCTCAGGACACTAACACACCCTAACCCTCCCCTCTATTTATATACACTGACCTGTGTTGGCCTCACGCCCCACTAATGATCGAAGTCCCGCGCACCTGCTATCAAACAATCAACCAATCCCGCCTCCATAGTGAGTGGGCGCGCCCCGGCCGGTGGCGAGCCCCCGGAGGTCTGATCTGATGCGTCCCGGCCGGAGGCGCGCCAGATCAGGAAGTGGTTACGTTAAAGAGAAACTATCATCAACTTCTCATTTCTAGGTTGCTCTTTATCATAGGGCCATAGGGAGGCCCGGGACAATGCCTGGTGGGCCGAAATGCTTTGGGGTCTGTTGGGCAGCTGTTTTTAACACACTCATTCAATACCTGCCCCTTAGTCTCCCTTTAAGCCCCCTCACCTACACTGTACCCGCAAGAGAGGGAACCCCAGCCCCTAATGCTATAGCCCTGCATCATGGTTGGGGGCCTCAGCAAGGATGTCTCAGGCCAGCCAGAGGCTGGTAAAATCCTGGGGTGATTTTTGGCCAAACACCAAGAAGAACCAAGAGAAGAGCAACCAGACAATATTTTACTAATACATGAAGCTGATGCCTTGGGACTATGGCATTTGCACCAGAATCCTATTGCAATAATGGCAGAATCTTATGAACATCTTGGAAAAAAACATTGTTCTAGTTTGCTTTGCTCTCTTATGTAGCCTTAGGTGGTGGCTGATAATAATCAAGTTTGGCAAGCTCATTACATCAACACGCAATAAAATGAAAAAAAAAAATACAATTCTGTGATTACTCACCTGTAGAATTGGTATTATGAGTATACAGTACGTCCTGCTCCAGATAGAATACTTACACTCGGGTACTACTCCGCCAGATGGCGCTGGACTGCAGAGACATCGAAAATAGGCTCCTCCCGGCCCCTCAAATACACAGGGACCTCCCACAATCCCCAGCATTGAAAAGCAGTTAACGAGAAGCCGGAGAATTAAAACAACCCAAACAGGTAACTATAACAATGATAACAATCACCATACAGGGGATCCAAGATAATGCAAAAAACCAAGGGTGGGGTGGAGCAGGATGTTCTGTATACTCATAATACCAATTCTACAGGTGAGTAATCACAGAATTGTATTAATCTTAGTATACAGTACGTCCTGCTCCAGATAGAATACTTACACTCGGGACATCCAATAGCAGTGTCCATAAAGTAGGGTGGGATCCCCAAAAATGTAACAGCAGACAGTTTAAATCACTGCCGTCTGCAAAACCTTGCGGCCAAAAACAGCATCAGCTGAGGCCCTAACATCAACCTTGTAAAACTTTGAAAAGGTATGAACAGAAGACCAAGTAGCGGCCTTGCAAACTTGTTCAACAGAAGCCTGGTGCTGAAAAGCCCAAGAGGCACCAATAGCACGAGTAGAATGTGCAGTAAGGCGGAAGGGAGGATTCTTCCCCTTAGCAGAGTAGGCCTGAATCACAGCCTGACGGATCCATTTGCTGATAGTAGACTTGGCAGGAGCCAAACCCTTCCTAGGACCAGAAGGGACCACAAAAAGAGCATCAGTTTTTCTGAAAGGTGCAGTAGCCACCAGATAGTACTTCAGACACCTAACCACATCCAAAGAATGCAAAACCCTCCCCTTAGCATTACTAGGATTAGGGCACAATGCAGGAAGAACAATGTCCTGATTCAAATGAAAGGCAGACACTACCTTAGGCAGAAAATCTGGCTTGAAGCGGAACACCACCTTGTCCTGGTGTCTTTCATAGTAGGGGGGCTGAATGGAAAGCGCCACCAACTCAGACACACGCCTAAAAGAGGTGATAGCCATCAAAAAGACAACTTTGAGAGTAAGAATGGCCAGGGCAGCATCCTGCACAGGTTCAAAGGGAGCACCCTGCAAGGCTGACAAAAACAAGTTCAAATCCTAAACAGGCACCACAGGCTTACGTGGAGGACGCACATGAGTGACCCCCTGGAAAAAAGTCCTGATCAGAGAATGCTGAGCAAAGGACTTTTGAAAGAAAACAGCCAGGGCAGAAACCGGACCCTTCAGAGTACTGAGTTGGAGCCCCATCTCCAACCTATGCTGCAGGAACTCCAGAATCCTGGGAATAGAGAACACATGACAGGGAAGAGACTTAGACTCACACCAGTCAATGTAGGCACGCCAAACCTTGTAATAAATGGAAGAAGAAGACTTCTTCCTAGCCTTTATCATGGTATCAACAACCGAGGTAGACAGCCCCTTCTCCATCAAGATGGAGGTTTCAGCAGCCAGGCCATCAAAGCCAGAGTTTGTAAATTGGGATGGCGTAAGAGGCCCTGAGTGAGCAGATCTGGCACCCTGGGCAGAACGTACTGATCTACTGCCAGCTGCACCACGTCTGCGAACCACACTCTTCTTGGCCACCTGGGGGCCACCAGAATTGCTGGCACCCCTTCCAGAGCAATCTTGCGCAGAACCCTGCCCAGCAGGGGGAATGGAGGAAAGAAATACAGGAAAGTCCTGCCATGACATTGCTAGGGCATCCGTGGTCAAGGCCAGAGGATCCTGGGACAGGGAGACAAAGGCCGGGAGCTTGTGATTGTGATGGGACGCAAACAGATCCACATCTGGTAGACCCCAACGGTGACACAGAGATTGGAAAACCCTGTTGCAGAGGGACCATTCCGCCCCCGGGATGTACACAGCTGATATGCAGGGAACATTGGCCTCCGCCCAGGTCAGGATCAGAGACACTTCCTGGAGGGCCCTCTTGCTCTGGGTCCCTCCCTGATGATTGATGTAGGCAACTGCCGTCTGGTTGTCCGAGCGCACCTGAACAGGCAGGCCCTGAAGATGAGTAGTCAAGCGAGCCAGAACTAACCTGATCGCCCGCAGCTCCAAGACGTTGATAGGTGTGTGGGCCTTCTGAGGGCCCCACCTGGAACCGCAGGGACTTCCAGAAACCACCCCCCCCCCAACCTGACAGACTGGCATCCGTGGTGACTGGATTGGTGAATGGAGTCACCAAGGAGGGGGACAGTGAGGACTTGGGGTGGTTGATCATCCATCCAAATGACTCCAGGGTGGACACCACCAGCTGAGTATCCAATTCTGCCTGATGTAGAGACTGGGAGGTGATGAGAATGTCGTCCAGATAAGGCAGCACGCGGATGCCCTGAAACCTGAGCAGAGACATCACTCCAGCCAGCACCTTGGTGAACACCCTGGGAGCTGAAGTGAGACCAAAGGGCAATGCCGCAAATTGGTAGTGTTGATCCTCCAGAGCGAACCTGAGGAACCTTTGATGACCTGGAAATACAGGAATATGAAGGTAAGCATCTTTGATGTCCACAGTGGTCATGAAATCCCCTGGGCGCAGGGAACTGATGGCAGAGCGCAGAGTTTCCATGTGAAAGCGCCTGCTCCTGACATATTTGTTGAGCATCTTCAAGTCCAGGATGGGCCTGACTGACCCATCTTTTTGGGGACTGTGCTTGCGCAAATTCAAAAGAAACAAAGGGGGGGTGGCAGCCGCTCAGACCATTTTATAACTAACCTGGGAGGTGCACGTTAGCAGGGCAATTAGTATACACAAGTCTTAAAGGAGCCACCGCACTCAACCCTGTTAGCTTGCAGGCCAGCCTATAATCTGTCTCTAAACTTGGTTAAAAACAGAGGACTCGGTCACACACATCTGCAGAAGTATGCTTAAGCTGCAGCACTACGCCAAAGTGCCTCTGTGGGGTGCAGTCCTAACTCTAATCTCTGAGAGCCCATTTGGGACATGCAGTGCAATAGATAAATTGGGAGCAGGCTTACCTGAGGTTGCCCTAAACCCCACAAGCTACACACAGCCGGGCTTGTCCCGAAGGAACCCCGGTCACATTATCCTGAGATGCCTCCATATGGTGATTATAGCGGCACAATAGGCCGATAGGGATTAACGCTATACAGCAACCCGGGATGCCCCAATAACCCACTAGGGAAGTGGGAGTAATTACACTAGGCCTCACAAGTTAACCAACTAATAGAGGGCCGGGAGAAGCCAATGGGTTCGCCCGTCTGAAAGACATAATCAAAGGGAGCCGTAAGCAAACAATAATTAAAAAAAAAAAGGTAATAAAGCCGCCTGCGAGGGCACTTACGGACCGCGGTAGGTAGAAGCCCGTCACGCAGAAGCCGAACAAGCAGACAAAATGGCGTTGGTATACCTCGAGGGGCGGGCCCGCACGAGCAATGACGCAGAACGCACGGAACAAGCCAACATGTGACAAGCAGCCAATGACGGCGCACCGGCGCCTGAGGTAACGCCGCCGCCAAGTGCAGAACACTGGGAAAAAACGCAATATCAAGTATAATAAAAGTAATACAAGTCAGCGCGGCGGCTGACACAAAGCATAATGTAATTAAGCATAAGCCAATACACGTATATACATACATACATACACACACACACACACACACACACACACACACACGCACGCACACACACACACACACCTTTTTTCCCCCCGAATGCTACAGAATGAGGGAGGACAGCAGCCATATAACATAGGGCCCACCGATAGACAGGGGCAAGGGCAATAGTGCGGGAGGTGCTCTCCTAAGCACCTAACAGCGGTGCTGCCTACCATCACCCGACCAGCGCAGCCAAGGCTGGGAGGCACATCACTAAGTGAACGGGTGGGAATAGTCCTACAGGGCCGCAGGCTAATAGCCCCGCTCACCTCCGAGAAGAGAGAGACATATTCTTGTCCTTCGCAGTCCAGACTGCAGAGAAATTCTGGGTATTTGTGGGAGGTCCTGGGTATTTGAGGGTCCGGGAGGAGCCTATTTTCGATGTCTCTGCAGTCCAGCGCCATCTGGCGGAGTAGTACCCGAGTGTAAGTATTCTATCTGGAGCAGGACGTACTGTATACTAAGAATCTGTTTTAAAGACGTTTACAACAGTTCTCAAACCAGAACTACTGTTGCAGAACGAGGCCTTCTGCTTAACTAGAGTGCTCCTGCACTGTCTACCACTCTTCCTATAGCTTGGTCTCTTGGTGATCACCACTCCGTGTCCTACAGTTCTGGCTTCAATCCTCAAGGTGTGGAGTTCAGACTGAGGCCCGCATTATTCTTCAAAAGTGCATCGCCCAGGTCCCCTACTCCACCACCACATCCAGCAAGACAGATGCCGGGAGAGCAGGAGCCAGCACTGATAGAGATTCCAGGCTCTGAGGAAAGCAACAGATGCCATAAGGGTGGTTGCATATAAGCAAGGGAACCTCGTGCCTCAGCTGTGGTTCTGATTCGTTGGAAAAGTCCAGAAAACTTTTCCTTTATAGTGAACCTGTATGTAAAATAAAGCCCCTCTCCCCACAAACCACCACAATTTGGTATACACTGTAAATTCCAGGGCAAGAGTGTGGCCTCTATTTGCAGGTCATGTGAATGTCCAGCTAAGCTTAGGAGCAGAACATGTGATCTACACCAAGTTTACCCATGCACTTGGGATGTGGTTGTTTTCTTGGGTGCAAAAAAGCGAAGCGGGGGAGAGTAGATTGAGAAGTGGTGAGTTATGACTGAAAGTGTTAAAAGCTCCATTAGCTAAATATGGAATGGAGACAAGTTTATGTAACTTACTTTAAAGTGGACCAAAACCCAGGATTTTCACTTTCCCGTTTTTTGGTTTGTCCTCTTGGGGCACCCCGGTATGGGCTGCCCTGCTGTGTGAAACCCCCCAGGGCGCCGTGTCCACTTACCTCTCCTCGAGCCTGTGTTGCAGCTAGAGCAGCCGGCTTAAATCCCAGCTGCCCTTCTGAGGGCGCTGGCCTCACTTGGCTCCCTTCAGTGTGCGGCCCTGCACAGCCATTCAGTTGCGGTGGGCAGGGCCACGCACAGCCGAGGAGGAAAGCGAGTGATGCCAGCGCTTCTCTAACAGGCGCCATGAGCTTGGGGGAAAGGTGAGTTTACTGCACACCCTGGGGGGTTTCACACAACAGGGCATCCCAGTTCAAAATGACCCTGGGGGAGGGAGTAAGCCTGCCTCAAACTCCAGGGTGGGTTATGGTCTACTGTAAAATGGCCAGTCACCTCTAATATATATATAATACATCAGAAACACCAATGCTGAAACAAATATGCAAAACTATGCCATGTACAGTACTTTAAAATGGACCTTCACCCTGAATAAGAGCCTATCTTATATGTTTCCCCAATGTTGTACATACAGATTGACCACATTAAATGATCCGACCTGCATCTACTGCATTTTCTGAGCCTTTAAACATCCAAGATGGCGGCTCGTGGAGTTTCAGGCTGCCTGCAAACAGGAA
The DNA here is from genome assembly GCA_027917425.1 of Gastrophryne carolinensis. Lineage (NCBI taxonomy): Eukaryota > Metazoa > Chordata > Amphibia > Anura > Microhylidae > Gastrophryne > Gastrophryne carolinensis. The sequence goes on along the minus strand of CM051242.1, from coordinate 154,811,363 downwards.
GTGTCTTCTGACTGTGCCACTCTGCATTCTGGGATTGCTGACCTTTTCCTGACCCCAGCTCTGCTCTGTCTGTGGAATGCACAGCTATAACCCCGCCCCCCTGGACTTTTGATGCCTCTCCTCAGAATGTGATGCTACTGAGCCAATATGGCGGCGCCCATATCCTAGAATGCTGAACAGAGTTGCAGGCCAGTGGGGGAGAGAATAAAAAGAAAGCGATTAAAATGTTAAATATATTAATTTTAGTTGTTGGGGAATAGTTTTTCAAGGGTTTGGGCTTTTCATTAAATGATGCTAAAGATCCGCTTTAAAGGAGAAAAACATGGTTGATATTCCAATACAAGAAAAATTACCAGGAACATTGTCATTTGAGTTACTCTAATTAAATGTAATTAATTCCCAATAAAACTTGTAACTCAGAATTGAACCAATTTGAAGTGTGCACTAGCTCACTCCCCCCCGACATCCATTCACCTATAAGGATATGTGTTATGATTACAAAAGGGATCAAGAAGTTAATGACAGTTTCTCTTTAGGAAAAACACCAACTTGAAACATTTAAAAGCACAAAAAAAAATAGACCAAGCAGCCTCCAAGCGAAAACATGCTTATACTCCATTTAATTAGCATAATGGAAAGCTAGTGAAGGGAGATGCCAGGAAAACCCTGGAAGGCGGCTTGGAACATCGTATTCTGCAGAGTGCCCGGCTACGTCCTGGGGAGCCGCCATGACACAGAGGGCCTACACACTATTACAGCACAGAGACACCACGAAAGCTGTGTTAATAAACAACCCCTTAAACATCTTTGATGGCCACTATAGAAAACAGACCTAATGCTAATGTACTGTTAGGGGTTGAATTAGAAAGGTTTAGAACCCCATTAGTCAGTAAATACTGCTAGGAGTGATGGGGTTCAGAGAAGAATTAGTAAGGTAGTGCAATTTACAGAAAGGACTCAAGATGGCAGTAGTTAGAGCATAGTCAGTACAGTAAAGTTTGTAGTAAGCAATAAGTAGTTAGAAGCCGGGCTGTGGAGTCGGAGTCGTGCAGTCGGTGCTAGTTTTGGCTGGAGTCAAAGTTGGAAAGAAAGGTACCGATTCCAGCATAAAAAAATCTCTTCCTAATATTGAATAATGAATGCAAATTTCATAGGTCGTTTAGAAACATTATTTATGCTCTTCAATCTAAGGCCTTTATTTATAAAGATCAGAGATAAGCAGTGATAGGGTAAGCAGAAAGCAGCTACTTTAACCCTTTGCTTGGAAAGCATCGGGCCTGTGGGGCACCCCGATCGGGCGTGCCCCGCTGTGTGAAATCCCCCAGAAAGCCCCGAAATTCCTACCTGCTCCTCGATCCAGCGGCGCATGCGCTAGCCGCCGCTGCCGCTCGCGCATCCTTCTAGCAGGGCGATCACCCGTGCCAGCCGTTTGTGAATGGCCGGCGCGGGCGCGCTCCCTGTAAGAGTGACGCGCGGGAGGCGGCGGCGGGCGCCCTCGCTTGTCCGTCGACGGACCTCGCTTGTCCGTCGGCGGGGATTGGCTGCAGCGGTCACGTGGGAGCGGGGACAGGTACGTTTTTGGGGCTTTCTGGGGGGTTTCACACAGCGGGGCACCCCCGATCGGGGTGCCCCACGAAGTGGACCAAAACCTAGGATAGTCAAAATCCTGGGTGTTGGTCCACTTTAAGTAACATATGTTTAAGCGATCTGATGTGGCCCCTGACCTGCTGTGGCACTATAAAAAGTTTTGTTCTATATATATATATATATGATTGTATTTAAAGCATTTAGAGGAGCTGAGTATTGGTAATACATTTACGATTAGGTATTGATGGGGGGGTGCTATAAATATAGGACACATATATTTGGATAGGTAAGGGCATTAGCATTTGTATTGCTAGCATGTGGGGATTGTTAGATATAAATGTGGTAATAGGGTGGGGTGGTGACATATAAAAACAAATAAAAAAAATCTATGGAGTTTGTGCATCTCCTGATTGGTGTCGAAAATCGTGGTTATGCCATTTAAAATAAAAAAGTCAAATTCTAAACCTATTCATTGTGGCCTGTGACCAGTTTACAAATCGCTTATGGCCCACGCTATTCAACCCTGCTTCAAGTTATTTGTATTACAATAAATATAGTTTATGTTCTATATAAGGAGCCCTATTGCTAATATAATTGAGAATATAAAAGACCCATGTTTTACCGTTTTACTACAGTAAATGTACTACTAATTATTACTGCCCATTTATGAAGGAGTCAGAGTTAAATTAAAATTGAGGAGTCAAAGTCGGGCTTTGGCTTACCAACTTCACAGCCCTGGTTAAAAGCGTTTAGACAGGCATTTGGTGAAGCCGTGTCACATGCCAAGCATATCTCAATCATGTGCACCATGTGACATGGTGGTTACATTGTTAAGTAGGGGTCATATTAGAGGATTTTTAAGGACAGGACCCCTCAGTTAAGAGGCTGTAATGGAGCTGACAGAGGGAGAACCGAAGGAAGAACCAGAGATCAGGCAACTGTGAGACCAGTGGCAAGAGCCCTGGTTGAAATCAATCATTTGTGTAATACTGTCAAACTTAAAGTGAAAGAGTTTCTCTGCTGCTGTGTGTGGAATCTTTACCGAATGAAAACAAATGCGGCTGCATGCAGCTATAAAAGCCATTAGAAAAACACCCATGCAAAGTGGCTGTTTCATGTACAAGCATGTTATTCATCATTACTTACCCATTTCTTCCAACTCTGATGTCATGGATTTGGAGCGTAGTGATATTGCGGGTGGAGTTACTCGCTTTGTTTGCTGGGGCACTAAAATAAACAAAACAACATCAGATTACCCCAAATGCTTCCTGCAATTTATTTGAACTATAGGACATTCCTGTTTCCTAGGCAGCTAGCCTAGCCTCATTGGTCACCTAAGATCATGTGAGGAGTGGGATTGTTGTGGGAGTGCAGGCTTGAAGAATGTTTCTGCCCAATTTTTGGCTCTGATTTACTGTTAGAACAATGGGGCATGCCCAATCTGGATGTACTGAAGGTGAGGTTAAGGGAAGTGCAGTTTAAATCTACTGTAGTGCCTGTGTTCCTGCACATGCTTTCTATCCCAGCAGCAGAGGGGCTTGCTTAAAGGTTTTGCCTGGCACAAACAGCTGCATGCTCCAAAAGATGGAGTTTCAGCCACCGCTCTGCTTTTAGAGATGCAGGCTGAGCTGGAACACAAGCCCTACTCTCCCGGGTGTTGTTCCTCTCTGGCAGGGCATCCAAATTGCCATAGAAACTTACGTTCCAGCGGTCCAACGGTGTATGTGAGTCGCTGGTGAATCAGCACTTGCGCTACATTCATACTGCCCTAAACCAATCTGACATCAGATCTGACATAAGGTCAGATAATTGGCTGGGAGGTTTAACAGACATGTTCCAGCTGGGAATGAGACCTGCACCCTTCTGGTCACAAACTCACTTCCTTACCACTAGGCCACAACTGCCACATTGCAGTTAATAAATTGCTTTTGCATAGCCTGACATATTGTTAGCAATAGGTTAGTAAAGTTTGAAGGGGGGATATGAATCAAAAACATGGCTTTTGGTCCACTTTATTTTCTGTGTGAGTAACATTGCAGAGCCAGGTCGCATTACTCACCTTTACCCTGGGATCCCTTAGCGTTACGGTCGAGGAATCTATCTAGACTTGGTCTATCTTAAGTTCTCAACAACCACTCAATATTAGACCTATGAAGGAATTTAAAAAGCCTCACATACCTTTTTTCCTCATAGCATCCTCCATCTCAGGGTTTCGTGTCACCATGACCACTTTGACCATCAAGTTGTTTCCTCCCTGCCGAATCATGTTTACGACCTGCCTGTGGCCTACTTTCACCACATTCTGTCCGTTCACCTAAGGAGAAAATAGAAATAATATGACATCCAGGCTTCATTGCAATAAACTCTTCTTAAACCAGACCAAATGGTATATTTGATGCTTAGGGGCATCCTGGTTTGGGATGTCTCACAGTCAGAATCGTTGCCTAAGCTACACTTACCAAGCTGCGAACCAGCGCTGAAATCATATGTAGCATAGAAAGTGCACCCAGCACTCTCCATATGCCTTGACAGTCTACCAGACAGGAGCACAGGGGGAGTTGCTGTGCCACATTTCAGTACAGTGCTGGATTCCAGGTTGGTAGGTTTGTCACGAGGTAAAGCTTAGGTGACGATTTCAACACCTCCCAAATTTCACACAGCTGAAATTCTGCAATAGGAGTGTCACTGTTAGGGACAAGTTCCTGTCCATGCAAAACATTATGCCCACTGTGTGAAACCCCCTGGAAACGCCAATATACTCACCCATCTGCGATCCTAGGGTGCATGCGCAGACTCTCGTCCAATCAGTGTTCTGTGATGTGCACAGCATAGAACTCTATTCACTACTTATGCGGGCCTCCCAGAGGTCAGGAGGTACAAGCACCACTGGGCTCCACAAAGTTATGGATTTTATACCTTTATTATGAAATTCTGATGCAATGACAAAATCACACACAATTAAAAACAATGGGCACTGCTAAATAATAGATCATAGGCATAAAAATACCCTGCAATAAATGACTATCCACATACAAAGTGTAAGACCCCATGGGACACCTGCCTTCAGAATAAGCCCACAACCCCCAATATCCGCTGCTAGCTTCACCTTTAGACAAGCCCCCGTTTGCCGGGACGCTTTATACGCCTCACCGGACACAGTTGCCCCCAGGACTTGATAGCACAAAGGATGTGAGCTTAAGGGAGAGCGAAGGCAGATGAACCAAGGGCCCGACAGGGCAAGGTCGACAAGCTGGGTCATACACGGGAAGTCAGTCCTAAAATATCGCAGCATCAAAGGGACAGGCAAACAGAAGCGTCGAGGTCAGGCAAAAAGGTTAATCCAGAAGGTCACAGGTTCGCAGTACAGAGGGTAAGACGGAAGCGTAGTCGGGGTACAGGCAATGGTCGGTCCAGGCGGCAATCAAGAATGGTCAAACGAAGCACGGTCGGCAATGAGATCAAAACGGGCGTAAACGCGATCCAAGGCACACTCAGCAAACGCTATCATGGGCACTGAAGCACCGGATAACGCCAGGGATAACGCCTTTATAGGATTCAAGACAGGATTGGAGAAGAGGGAAAGTGTACGTGATTGGTGCACTCACAATCCTAAAGCTTTACTGGTCTAAGAGAAAGGGCGTATAGCCCAAAACAAAAAAACCCTTTTGGGCTCATTGGCCCTTTACTCAACAAAAGGGCGTTATAGCCCACACACCTCGGGCTCATTGGCCCTTTAATTCTGCCTCCGGAGGGCGCACTGAGTCCACCGCCACTGGAGGGCATAGGAGAGCACATTGACAGGAGCCGGGGCCGCGCCCGACAGCGGGGAGGAAACATTACAAAATTAGAGACTTAGTAAAGATCAGGACATGGAGGAGCATATAAATGCCATGCTGGAAGTGATCGAACAACTCAAATCAGTTGGTGAATATATGAAAGGCACGCCACAGCCATGTTGTTGTGTATCTTACCCGATACATACACTGCACTAATTCACTGGAGACAAGATTGAGACAGATCTGACACTAGCATTTGTGAAGACCAGGCTCATAGATAAGTATTATCGAACAAAAGAGCTTGCGCATGACTGCACAGAAACTGAAACCAGAACAGCTCTTAAAGCTATAGACACACGCAGGAAGGAAACCAGGATGCTTTAGATGCCTCAAACAGGGACACATACAGAGAGACAGTACTATAAGGAAAGCAGAGCAAATGAGACAGTGTCCCCTTTATACTATATAGAAGGTCAAAGCTACGATTTCTGATCCATGTGAAGAGAACTGGAATGCCACATTTAAAGTGACAGGCAACCATACATTTCAAGGCTGATGCATTGACTTGGCAGCAATACCATATGTCAAGTGATATAAGCTTTTTCACAGAACTTGATTTGAATAACAAAGAGACTATTTACCTTGTAGATGGAAGTAAAATACATGCAGAGGGATATGGGCATGGAACCCTTGTATGTCCCAATGATGCGGGACACAATTAGCCATACCAGTGAAAGATGTGCTTTATGTTCCTGATATAGAAGGAGGACTCTTATCTGTGAGATCTGTGTTCTATCTTAGACAGCAAGCAGACAATAGCAAGTGCCAAGCTGGATGACCATTTGTATCACCTCAACACAGTAAAGGTGAGAATATGCACCCATAAACACGATGACTGTATACACATGTGGCACAGGCGCCTAGGTCACAGACACACAGAATACATACAAGAACTACAAAATAGGAATTTGACAGTTACTGTTGAGTGTGAATATTGCATCATTCAAAAACTACAAAAGCAACACTTCCTAAAGTCCGTCAGGATAGAGATTCAAGACCACTTAACCTAGTTCACATTAATGTATATGGTTCCCTAAACCCATTTACATCTGAAGGCAACAGGTACATAGTGACTTTCAAGGATAACTATTCAAGATACACAGTCACTTGGCTAATGCAACACATGAGTGAAGTAATTGACAAATTACAAGACTTTGTAGTAAAGACAAGTAACAAGCAGAATAGAATATAGCATCAAAAAACTGTTCCATACACACCAGGCAAAATGGAGTATCTGAAATGAACTGAACTCTGACTGAAATGATCAGAGGACTACCACAAAAATACTGGGGTGAGGCAGCGATGACAGCCACTTATTTGCAGAACAGACTCTTTTCTTGAACAGTGGAGAAAACTTTATATGAACTGTGACACAATGAGAAGTAAAGTGTAAAACACATAAGAGTTTTTGGATGCAAAGCATTCTTCTACATGCCAGAGGAATAACGCACCAAACTCCAAAACGGAGCATTTGAAGGAATCTTGGCTACAGTGACCAATGATAAGGGATACAGAATCTCCCAAAACAGACAAGGTAGCCATTAGCAATAGCATAACTTTTGTTAAAGATCTGAGAGACAATGTGATGACAACAGAGGACGTAAGAACAAAAGAGAAAACTGACACAGATCAGGCATCATCTGTAACATCTGAACAAACAGTTGAAGTGAGCACAGAACATACTAGTACAGAAGAGCAGACACAAGCAAGCTCAGACACAGAACCAAGACGCTCAACTAGAGAAAACAGAGGTAAACCACCTGTATGTCTCTCATACAAGGCAAGCACTGCCAGTACAACTGAACCTGCAACTTGGGAAGACATATCTCATCTTTTGGAATGGGCTGCAAAGGAATAGATAAAATCCATGCATGACAAAAAATGTGAACACTTACAGAACTATCACCTGGAAGGTGCTTTAAAGTGAAATACAATGCAGATGGCACAGTGGAGCAATACAAAGCAAGACTTGTAGCCAAGGGATATTCTCAAAACCCTCAATATGGAGAGGACTATGATGAGACTGTTGCTCCTATAGTCAAACATGCTACAAAGAGGACTTTACTGACAGTAGCAGTCACAAGGAAAATGAAAGTGAATGACTTTAATGTGACAACAGCGTTTCTACATGGCGAGTTAACAGAAGACACCTACATGGAACAACCACCAGGGTTCAAGGATGAACAAAGGCCCGACCTAGTATGCAAACTTCAGAGGAGTATATATGGTCTAAAGCAAGCCACCAGAGCATGGAATATGATAATACACGAAGTGATTACACATGAGGACTTTCAGAGTAGTAAAGCAGAACCCTGCTTATACACAAATAAATTGGCAGATAGATGGATGTATGTGCTCATTTATGTGGAAGATATCCTAGTTTGTTTTGAGAAAGAAGGGTATGAGACAGAAATACTAAAAACCAAAACAACAGTCAGCAATTTAAGACCAAGGATCTTCTTTATTGCCCTACTGAGGATATGGCAGTAGACATCTTTACCAAGCCTCTGACTGCTGAAAGGCATGTGGGGCTTACAAAGAAGATTGGCTTAACGGACTCAGCTGTTCAGAAGGGATGTTGGAGATGTGCAATCATTTACAGCTTGTCTCTGTATGTGCATACAATTTTGGGGTAGGCTCTGAAAATCTCCCCTCAGGTCCCCAGAAGGTCCGCACTCTACCCAGGAAAAATTTGTATCTACAAAGGTCTATATAAAAATATATCTACTTTTATTAAATTAGAAATACTCATAGACAAATATACATAAATACACAACAACTATAATACACATTTTAAAATACATAAACACAATGACAAAGGAGGGGGAGGGGGTTTCCCGCATAGAGGCTCCAAAATTTTTTTTTAAAAATATATCGCCTTCCTAATCTCATAAATAAATAATTAATTGTTGTGGTGTATAATTAAACACCATGCTAAATGCCAGTGTAAATAATGTGCTGGTGGGTATAGTTATAGCCACCAGCAGATAGTATATTGAACAAATAGCATACAATGTGAAAACAAGAAAAGTGCTAAGTGCAATATATTACAAAGAAAAAAGAAGAAACAAAAGAGATATTGTGCAAACAATTGTATCAAGAAGTATAGTTGAACTCCACATGTGAATGAATGTCTGCTCTGAGGCAGATGATGATACACTGGCCAAGAATACAGCATAGCAAAATGGTAATAAAGGAAGGTATTACATCACCGTTTCAAACAGACATGTGTAGCCAGGGGTCCCCCCCATGTATTAAGCCTGCCGACGCGTTGCGTGGAAGGACCACTTCACCAGGGCGGAAATGGCTGATTTCCGTGTCTCTGTATGTGATCTGCATCTATATTGCTGGGTTAATGCAGTTTACTTTTATGACAGTACATGGCGCTGTTACATATATCTATGTGTAGTCTCCGTCTCTGTTGTACATTCACTGCTGCAAATTGGGAATTCCTGTACATGTACATGCGCTCCATGACTTCTTTTTCTATGTTATCTACCATGTAAGGTGAGCTTCTCTTACTGCACTCTTGTGCCAGTTGTTGGAGATACAATAGTTTGCAACAGCTTCTGCTTGTCTCTGAATGTGAATTTGAAACTTTGACCAGATTGACTGTGGTTTACAGTTAGGGATGAGCGAATCGATCCGGACGAACCCGGATTCGTTCCGAATTTCATGAAAAATTCGATTCTGAACGAATCCGAATTTCCCGGCGATTCGATCGATCGAAATTTTCCTTTAAACTCAATGACAGGCATTCTAAGATGGTGGACGGACATGTTCAGACATGTCCCCAGGGGCAAGTGATGATGGGACAGTCACATGCAGCCTATCAGCAGCCAGGAAGCCCGGTGACGTCACCGTGCTATATAAAGCGGCGGCCATCTTGCTTGTGCGCATTTCAGACTTGCATAGGTGAGAGTTAGCGATAGCTAGAGACAGTTACAGATAGGTAAAGAGAGAGACAGATAGTTAGGGAGATTTAGAGTGGTAGACAGAGCTAGGGAAAGATAGGTTTAAAACCGGAACAATCCAGCAGCATACAAGTCACATTGACAAGGTGCCTAGTGCTGCCTATGATTCATATTTCATAATTACTGGGTTACTGTTAATATATTTGGTTTGGTTTAAATACAGCTGCACACTGTGCATGCAATGCACATGCTATTTAACCCTTACTGCTATTTAGCCCTGAATGCTATTTTTACCCTGTTAAACAAAAGCATTTCTCATACTTGGATTAGTGTTAAAAGTTTCTGCTCAGCTTAAAATACATTACGCCACACTGGCATCCCAAGGCACATGCTATTTAACCCTATCTGTTAAACAAAAGCATTTCTCATACTTGGATTAGTGTTAAAAGTTCCTGCTCAGCTTAAAATACATTACGCCACACTGGCATCCCAAGGCACATGCTATTTAACCCTATCTGTTAAACAAAAGCATTTCTCATACTTGGATTAGTGTTAAAAGTTTCTGCTCAGCTTAAAATACATTACGCCACACTGGCATCCCAAGGCACATGCTATTTAACCCTATCTGTTAAACAAAAGCATTTCTAATACTTGGATTAGTGTTAAAAGTTTCTGCTCAGCTTAAAATACATTACGCCACACTGGCATTCCAAGGCACATGCTATTTAACCCTATCTGTTAAACAAAAGCATTTCTCATACTTGGATTAGTGTTAAAAGTTTCTGCTCAGCTTAAAATACATTACGCCACACTGGCATCCCAAGGCACATGCTATTTAACCCTATCTGTTAAACAAAAGCATTTCTAATACTTGGATTAGTGTTAAAAGTTTCTGCTCAGCTTAAAATACATTACGCCACACTGGCATTCCAAGGCACATGCTATTTAACCCTTTCTGCTATTCAGCCCTGAACGCTATTTTAACCCTATCTGTTAAACAAAAGCATTTCTCATACTTGGATTAGTGTTAATAGTTTCTGTTCAGCTTTATACATTACACATTATGCCACACTGGCATCCCAAGGCACATGCTATTGTAACCCTATCTGTTATACAACATAAGCGTTGATCAGCATCAGCTTCATGAAGCTACTTTAGTTTGTACTTGTTTTTGACTGCTTTCAATAAACCAGGCCGCAGGGCACCCCAAAGCTGCACCTTGCACCCTATCTCTTATACAACATAAGCGTTGTTCAGCATCAGCTTCATTAAGCTACTTCAGTTTGCACTTCCTTTTTGACTGCTTTCAATTAACCAGGCCGCAGGGCACCCCAAAGCTGCACCTTGCACCCTATCTGTTTATACTAAATAAGCAAATACATAAAAATGTCAGGCAGACAAGTGCCAGGAGTGGCAGAGGACAAGATTCAGCAGGCAGAGGTCGCAGCAGACTAGGGGCGAGTGGCAGCAGGAGTCACGGTGAGAGACCTGATCTGCTAGTATCTGCTAGCGGTCGTGTCTCCACCAGTAACGCATCTGCCGTGGTAGATTGGTTAACGCACTCATCAACATCATCACAAGTTACGTCTGAGACCCCCAGTCTAGGGTCGGTAGGTTCCTCTGACACAACCCTGAGTTGGCATGCCCCGAGAGCAGTCCCTGTCCTCCCATTGCCTCTGTCCTACGCCGTTCCCTCCCCCAGCGACGTATCCTATGCTTTGGGTTCAGCTCCACTCTTTAGTGAGGAGGACGATCAGATAGAGGACAGTCAGCAGCTACTGCCCAGCCATGAAATGGAGGTGGCTTCTTTAGCTCGGCAGACAAATAGTGATGTGGACAGTGTCGTGGGTGTTGCGAGATTTCCAGCTTCTGCGCCAGACACTGTTGAGGAAACCGAGAACATCAGTGACGTACAGCCACAACTCGGTGATGATGATGATGAAGCCGATCGCACTTGGGAGCCGGGTGATGAAGGGGCTTTATCGTCATCATCAGGAGAAGAGGGGCGCAGGTTGCCCCGAAGTCAGCAGCTCAGGCAGCAAGGTGTTAGCAGCATGGTTGGCAGTCAGCATGGGGGCACAATTGTAAAGCCTGGAGCCAAACGGGGCCGGGGTAGAGCACCTGCTGCGCGGCAGGCTACCTTATCGGGAGGTAGTGGAGCAGGGGTTCCTGGAGTTGGCGACAATAGCAGCGAATCAGTGAGGCCTGTTGGTGGGAAAAGTAGCTACTCGGCAGTGTGGCAGTTTTTCCTGAAGCATCCGCAGGAGGGTAACATGGCCACATGCAAGATATGTAGGCAGAAGGTGAAGCGTGGCCAGGGCCCAAATGTTGGCACCACGGCCCTGCGTCAACATATGATGCGTCACCATAAAAGCGACCTGGGAGAACCGAGGCTCCCAAGGGGTGGTCCAGTCTGCTTCCTCACCAAGTGGCATGCCGCTCCCAATTTCTGCCAGCCAAGGCTCCAGCACCTCAGCCGAAGGCAGCTGTGCATCATACCCATCCTCTGTCGCTCCTGCTCCTCCTCCTCCTCCTCCAAGTCATGCATCCCGCCAGCAATCCATCAGCGAAGCCATGTCCAAGAGATAGCAGTATGCGCCCACTCATCCTACGGCGCAGAAGCTGAATGTGCTCCTGTCCAAGTTGCTGGTGCTGCAGTCGCTCCCTTTTCAGGTGGTGGACTCTGCACCTTTCAGAGAACTGATGGCTTGTGCCGAGCCGAGGTGGAGAGTCCCAAGCCGTCATTTCTTTGCCAAGAAGGCAGTACCAGCGCTGCACACTTTTGTTGAACAGAAGGTGGGCCAGTCCTTGAGCCTGTCGGTGTGTAGCAAAGTGCATGGCAGCGCCGACGTCTGGAGCTGTAACTACGGTCAGGGACAGTACATGTCGTTTATGGCCCACTGGGTGAATGTGGTCCCTTTGCAGCAGCAGCAGCAACTTGGACAGGTCACGCCGCTTCGGCCTCCGCGCTCCCTGCCTGTTGGGCCTGTGACACTGTGCGACTCGGCCTCCTCATCCTCGGCCATCTCCTCACCCTCCACTGTAGGCTCAAGTCTCAGTGCCCCTCCAGTCTACCATGTGTGCAGGGCACAGAGGTGTCACGCAGTGCTTCACATGGTTTGTCTTGGTGAACGGAGTCACACAGGGGAGGAACTGCTTAAATTTATTCATCAGGAAATCCAAACATGGCTTACTCCAAGAAAACTTAAAATGGGAATCATGGTTACCGACAATGGGAAGAACATTTTGTCTGCGCTGAGCCAAGGAAGGCTGACCCATGCCCCCTGCATGGCTCACGTCTTCAAGCTGGTTGTCAAGCGGTTTCTGAAGTGTTCCCCCCATATGCAAGACATCCTAACAACTTCAAGGAAACTTTGCATGCACCTCAGCCACTCATACACCGCCAAACACACCCTTCTTGAGCTACAGCGTCAGAACGGTATCCCCCAACATAGTCTGATTTGCGATGTTTCCACCCATTGGAATTCCACTCTTCACATGTTGGACCGATTATATGAACAGAGAAAAGCCATCACGGATTTCCTGATGATCCAAGCGGATAGGGGGACTCCCCTGTGTAACTTCAATGTCAACCAGTGGCAGCTCATACGTGACACCTGCCGTTTGCTCAGGCCCTTTGAGGAAGCCACTTTATTTGTTAATCGGCAGGATTACGGGATGAACGACGTGAATCCACTGCTTCATGTACTACAGCACATGTTGGAAACCATGGCTGGTCAGGGCACTGGAGACATGGCGTCTACATCTTACGGCCACATGAACCCCGTTGGAGCTGAACTGGAGGAGGAGGAAGAGGAGGAGGAGGAGGGGCACAGTGAAGCACAGTTTAGGCTTGGCGAAATGGCTGGTTTATCTAGTCAGCAGACAGGAGAGGAGGAGCAGGAGCAGCCAGAGGAGCTAGAGGGTTTTGAGGAAGGCGAGACAGAGGACCCGGACACACCGTGGCAGTATGCAGTGGAGATGGAGACAGGTAGTCCATCCGAGTCACTTGCGCAAATGGCACGAAGCATGCTCACGTGCTTGCGTAGTGACCCCAGAATTGTTTCCATTTGTCGGCGAGATGACTTCTGGCTGTCCACCTTATTGGACCCTCGATTCCGGCACAAAATGGGGGCATTTTTTAAACCCGCCGAGAGGGAGGACAAACTGAACTACTACAAAGACATTCTACGTAGTCAGTTGGCCGATGCCTATCTGCGCCATGGTCCATACTCTCGCAGGTCTGACTCGAGGGGACCTCTGTGCTCACCTTCCACTGCCATGGCTGCTGGGGGAGTTGGCAGGAGCAGCAGCAGCAGCTCCATCAGCAGCAGCCTCAGTCTTCAGTCGCTAATGAGTAGCTTTCTACACCCGCATAGTGAGGCTACTCATGAGCAGCAGGCAAGACCTGAAGCAGGACCTCAACCAGCAGGTCATGTCATACCTTGACATGACCATGCCAACACACCTTGAGGATCCGCTGGACTTCTGGGCAGCCAAACTTGATTTGTGGCCGCAACTAGCAGAGTTTGCCCTGGAAAAGCTGTCCTGCCCGGCAAGTAGCGTGCCATCTGAGCGGGTGTTTAGTGCGGCGGGGGCCATAGTTACGGCGAGGAGAACTCGTCTGTGAACTAAAAATGTGGAGAGACTCACCTTTGTCAAAATGAATCAGGGATGGATCAGCCAGGATTTCCACCCACCAATGCCTGATGCATGAGACTAGATTCAGCATGGTGCCACGTTTTACACTTTCCAAATGGTGCAAAACATATTTATGTCTTTAGGCCAATTTTTGGGCTCCTGCTGATACTCCAGGGTGTGATTCATCCAATTTTGGGGCTCCTGAAGCCAACTCCAGTGTGTCTTTCAAGCTATGTTTGGGCTCCTGCTGCTTGCAACTCCAGGGTGTGATTTATCCAATTTTTGGGCTCCTGAAGCCAACTCCAGTGTCTCTTTCAAGCTATGTTTGGGCTCCTGCTGCTTGCAACTCCAGGGTGTGATTCATCCAATTTTTGGGCTCCTGCTGCTGCTGCTGCTTGCAACTCCAGGGTGTGATTCATCCAATTTTTGGGCTCCTGAAGCCAACTCCAGTGTGTCTTTCAAGCTATGTTTGGGCTCCTGCTGCTTGCAACTCCAGGGTGTGATTCATCCAATTTTTGGGCTCCTGAAGCCAACTTCAGTGTGTCTTTCAAGCTATGTTTGGGCTCCTGCTGCTTGCAACTCCAGGGTGTGATTCATCCAATTTTTGGGCTCCTGCTGCCAACTCCAGTGTCTCTTTCAGCCAATGTTGGGCTCCTGCTGCTGCTTGCAACTCCAGGGTGTGATTCATCCAATTTTGGGGCTCCTGCTGCCAACTCCAGTGTCTCTTTCAGCCAATGTTGGGCTCCTGCTGCTGCTTGCAACTCCAGGGTGTGATTCATCCAATTTTTGGGCTCCCGCTGCCAACTCCAGTGTCTCTTTAAAGCAATGTTTGGGCTCCTGCTGCTGCTGCTTGCAACTCCAGGGTGTGATTCATCCAATTTTTGGGCTCCTGCTGCCAACTCCAGTGTCTCTTTAAAGTAATGTTCGGGCTCCTGCTGCTGCTTGCAACTCCAGGGTGTGATTCATCCAATTTTTGGGCTCCTGCTGCCAACTCCAGTGTCTCTCTCAGCCAATATTTGGCCTCCTGCTGCTGCTGCCAACTCCAGGGTGTCTTTCAAGCAATGTTTGGGCTCCTGCTTATGCTGCTGCCAACTCCAGGGTGTGTCTTCCAGCTAATGTATGTGCTCCTGCTGCTGCCAACTTCAGGGTGCCTTCCAGCCAATTTCAAGGTTCCTGCTGCTGCTGCCAACTCCAGGGTGTGTCAGTCAATTTTTGGGCTCCTGCTGTTGCCAACTCCAGTGTCTTTTTAAAGCAATGTTTGGGCTGCTGCTGCTGCTGCTTGCAACTCCAGGGTGTGATTCATCCAATTTTGGGGCTCCTGCTGCCAACTCCAGTGTCTCTTTCAAGCTATGTTTGGGCTCCTGCTGCTTGCAAATCCAGGGTGTGATTCATCCAATTTTTGGGCTCCTGCTGCCAACTCCAGTGTCTCTTTCAGCCAATGTTGGGCTCCTGCTGCTGCTTGCAACTCCAGGGCGTGATTCATCCAATTTTTGGGCTCCTGCTGCCAACTCCAGTGTCTCTTTCAGCCAATGTTGGGCTCCTGCTGCTGCTTGCAACTCCAGGGTGTGATTCATCCAATTTTTGGGCTCCCGCTGCCAACTCCAGTGTCTCTTTAAAGCAATGTTTGGGCTCCTGCTGCTGCTGCTTGCAACTCCAGGGTGTGATTCATCCAATTTTTGGGCTCCTGCTGCCAACTCCAGTGTCTCTTTAAAGTAATGTTCGGGCTCCTGCTGCTGCTTGCAACTCCAGGGTGTGATTCATCCAATTTTTGGGCTCCTGCTGCCAACTCCAGTGTCTCTTTCAAGCTATGTTTGGGCTGCTGCTGCTGCTGCTTGCAACTCCAGGGTGTGATTCATCCAATTTTTGGGCTCCTGCTGCCAACTCCAGTGTCTCTCTCAGCCAATATTTGGCCTCCTGCTGCTGCTGCCAACTCCAGAGTGTCTTTCAAGCAATGTTTGGGCTCCTGCTTATGCTGCTGCCAACTCCAGGGTGTGTCTTCCAGCTAATGTATGTGCTCCTGCTGCTGCCAACTTCAGGGTGCCTTCCAGCCAATTTCAAGGTTCCTGCTGCTGCTGCCAACTCCAGTGTCTCTCTCAGCCAATATTTGGCCTCCTGCTGCTGCTGCCAACTCCAGGGTGTGTCAGTCAATTTTTGGGCTCCTGCTGCTGCCAACTCCAGTGTCTTTTTAAAGCAATGTTTGGGCTGCTGCTGCTGCTTGCAACTCCAGGGTGTGATTCATCCAATTGTGGGGCTCCTGCTGCCAAGTCCAGTGTCTCTTTCAGCCAATGTTGGGCTCCTGCTGCTGCTTGCAACTTCAGGGTGTGATTCATCCAATTTTTGGGCTCCTGCTGCCAACTCCAGTGTCTCTTTCAAGCTATGTTTGGGCTGCTGCTGCTGCTTGCAACTCCAGGGTGTGATTCATCCAATTTCTGGGCTCCTGAAGCCAACTCCAGTGTCTCTTTCAGCCAATGTTTGGGCTCCTGCTGCTTGCAACTCCGGGGTGTAATTCATCCAATTTTTGGGCTGCTGCTGCCAACTCCAGTGTCTCTCTCAGCCAATGTTTGGCCTCCTGCTGCTGCTGCCAACTCCAGGGTGTCTTTCAAGCAATGTTTGGGCTCCTGCTTATGCTGCTGCCAACTCCAGGGTGTGCCTTCCAGCTAATGTATGTGCTGCTGCTGCTGCCAACTCCAGGGTGTGTCAGTCAATTTTTGGGCTCCTGCTGCTGCCAACTGCAGTGTCTCTTTAAAGCAATGTTTGGGCTCCTGCTGCTGCTGCTTGCAACTCCAGGGTGTGATTCATCCAATTTTTGGGCTCCTGCTGCCAACTCCAGTGTCTCTTTCAGCCAATGTTTGGGCTCATGCTGCTGCTGCTTGCAACTCCAGGGTGTGATTCATCCAATTTGTGGGCTCCTGCTGCCAACTCCAGTGTCTCTCTCAGCCAATTTTTGGCCTCCTGCTGCTGCTGCCAGGGTGTCTTTCAAGCAATGTTTGGGCTCCTGCTTATGCTGCTGCCAACTCCAGGGTGTGCCTTCAAGCTAATGTATGTGCTCCTGCTGATGCCAACTTCAGGGTGCCTTCCAGCCAATTACTAGGTTCCTGCTGCTGCTGCTGCCAACTCCAGGGGGTGTCAGTCAATTTTTGGGCTCCTGCTGCTGCCAACTCCAGTGTCTCTTTAAAGCAATGTTTGGGCTGCTGCTGCTGCTTACATCTCCAGGGTGTGATTCATCCAATTTTTGGGCTCCTGCTGCCAACTCCAGTGTCTCTTTCAGCCAATGTTGGGCTCCTGCTGCTGCTTGCAACTCCAGGGTGTGATTCATCCAATTTTTGGGCTCCTGAAGCCAACTCCAGTGTGTCTTTCAAGCTATGTTTGGGCTCCTGCTGCTTGCAACTCCAGGGTGTGATTCATCCAATTTTTGGGCTCCTGCTGCCAACTCCAGTGTCTCTTTAAAGTAATGTTTGGGCTCCTGCTGCTGCTTGCAACTCCAGGGTGTGATTCATCCAATTTTTGGGCTCCTGCTGCCAACTCCAGTGTCTCTTTCAAGCTATGTTTGGGTTCCTGCTGCTTGCAACTCCAGGGTGTCATTCAGCCAATTTTTTGGGCTCCTGCTGCCAACTCCAGGATGTGTTTCAGCCAATATTTGGGCTCCTGCTGCTGCCAGCTCCAGGGTGTGTTTTTCAGGCAATATAGGGGCCCCTCATAGTGATGCCACCTCAACTTTCTGTAATTGTGCCGCTCTGCGATTCTAATAGCGATGCCTCTGATCTGCATGTCCTAATTATTTACAGTATTATTTCAGTAACCCAGCACGCATCCTATGCATGTTACAGCAAGGCAGAATGGTTTACAACCCTATTGAGGCTCTAGGAAGCTCAGAAATAGCCATTTTTAATAGCGATTCGTTGCGAATAAATTCGGGTCGAAACGATTTTTGTCGGAAAATTCGGCGAATCAGTCGAATCGAATTTTTCAAAAGTTCGCTCATCTCTATTTACAGTTATGACAAGTTATGACAGTAGATGGAGCTGTTACCAATGCTTATTTGTATTCTCTCTAAGCATTTTCCTAGTAATAGAGCATCCATAGTACAGATATTCGAGTTGCAGCTACAAACTCTCTGACCAAGTCTTTACATTAATCAATAAATATTTACCTCAATTAAAAAATCCCCCATCCGCAGCCCTGCTCGCCAGGCTACTCCCCCTTCATCCACACTTTCTAGGTATTGCAGTGCTGGAAAGGCTGGGGTTGGTGTGAATTCTTCAATTGGTGTTTGTGCTGAAAATTAAAAATAAATTTATTAATATCTATCACACATTTTTCAAAGCAATCTTTTCTTTTGCATCAGGATCAGTCTGATCTGTCTCCTGCCCAACATTACCCTCTACATTGCAACAATGACTGTGCCTGATCACTGAGCTGCACCTCCCTGTGTCTGATCACTGTGCTGTGTCCCTCTGCATTGATCGCTGTGCTGCACCTCCCTGTGTCTGATCAATGTGCTGCACCTCCCTGTGTCTGATCACTGTGCTGTGCCTCCCTGTTCCTTATCACTGTGCTGCGCTTCCCTGTGTCTGATCGCTGTGCTGCTTCTCCCTGCGTCTGATCGCTGTGCTGCACCTCCCTGCGCCTGATCTTTGTGCTGCACCTCCCTGTGTCTGATCTTTGTGCTGCACCTCCTTGTGTCTGATCTTTGTGCTGCACCTCCTTGTGTCTGATCACTGTGCTGCACCTCCCTGTGTCTGATCACTGTGCTGTGCCTCCCTGTTCCTTATCACTGTGCTGCGCTTCCCTGTGTCTGATCGCTGTGCTGCACCTCCCTGTGTCTGATCACTGTGCTGCACCTCCCTGTGTCTGATCACTGTGCTGCACCTCCCTGTGTCTGATCACTGTGCTGCACCTCCCTGTGTCTGATCACTGTGCTGCGCATCCCTGCGTCTGATCACTGTGCTGCACCTCCCTGTGTCTGATATTTGTGCTGCACCTCCCTGTGTCTGATCACTGTGCTGCACCTCCCTGTGTCTGATCACTGTGCTGCACCTCCCTGTGTCTGATCGCTGTGCTGTACCTCCCTGTGCCTGATCACTGTGCTGCGCATCCCTGCGTCCGATCACTGTGCTGCACCTCCCTGTGCCTGATCACTGTGCTGCACCTCCCTGTGTCTGATCACTGTGCCGCACCTCCATGTGCCTGATCGCTGTGCTGCACCTCCCTGTGTCTGATCGCTGTGCTGTACCTCCCTGTGCCTGATCACTGTGCTGCGCATCCCTGCGTCCGATCACTGTGCTGCACCTCCCTGTGCCTGATCACTGTGCTGCACCTCCCTGTGCCTGATCACTGTGCTGCGCCTCCCTGTGCCTGATCACTGTGCTGCGCATCCCTGCGTCTGATCACTGTGCTGCACCTCCCTGTGTCTGATCACTGTGCTGCTCCTGCCTGTGCCTGATCACTGTGCTGCACCTCCCTGTGCCTGATCATTGTGCTGCACCTCCCTGTGTCTGATATTTGTGCTGCACCTCCCTGTGTCTGATCACTGTGCTGCACCTCCCTGTGTCTGATCACTGTGCTGCACCTCCCTGTGTCTGATCACTGTGCTGCACCTCCCTGTGTTTGATCACTGTGCTGCTCCTGCCTGTGCCTGATCATTGTGCTGCACCTCCCTGTGTCTGATCACTGTGCTGCGCATCCCTGCGTCTGATCACTGTGCTGCACCTCCCTGTGTCTGATATTTGTGCTGCACCTCCCTGTGTCTGATCACTGTGCTGCGCATCCCTGCGTCTGATCACTGTGCTGCTCCTGCCTGTGTCTGATATTTGTGCTGCACCTCCATGTGTCTGATCACTGTGCTGCACCTCCCTGTGCCTGATCACTGTGCTGCACCTCCCTGTGCCTGATCACTGTGCTGCACCTCCCTGTGTCTGATCACTGTGCTGCACCTCCCTGTGTCTGATCACTGTGCTGCACCTCCCTGTGTCTGATCACTGTGCTGCACCTCCCTGTGTCTGATCTTTGTGCTGCACCTCCCTGTGTCTGATCACTGTGCTGCACCTCCCTGTGCCTGATCACTGTGCTGCACCTCCCTGTGTCTGATCACTGTGCTGCACCTCCCTGTGCCTGATCACTGTGCTGCACCTCCCTGTGCCTGATCACTGTGCTGCACCTCCCTGTGTCTGATCACTGTGCTGCACCTCCCTGTGCCTGATCACTGTGCTGCACCTCCCTGTGTCTGATCACTGTGCTGCACCTCCCTGTGTCTGATCACTGTGCTGCTCCTCCCTGTGCCTGATCACTGTGCTGCGCCTCCCTGTGCCTGATCACTGTGCTGCGCATCCCTGCGTCTGATCACTGTGCTGCACCTCCCTGTGTCTGAAATTTGTGCTGCACCTCCCTGTGCCTGATCACTGTGCTGCACCTCCCTGCCTCTGATCACTGTGCTGCACCTCCCTGTGTCTGATCACTGTGCTGCACCTCCATGTGTCTGATCTCTGTGCTGCACCTCCCTGTGTCTGATCACTGTGCTGCACCTCCCTGCGTCTGATCACTGTGCTGCACCTCCCTGCCTCTGATCACTGTGCTGCACCTCCCTGCGTCTGATCTCTGTGCTGCACCTCCCTGCGTCTGATCTTTGTGCTGCACCTCCATGTGTCTGATCACTGTGCTGCACCTCCCTGCGTCTGATCACTGTGCTGCACCTCCCTGCCTCTGATCACTGTGCTGCTCCTCCCTGTGTCTGATCACTGTGCTGCACCTCCCTGTGTCTGATCTCTGTGCTGCACCTCCCTGCGTCTGATCTTTGTGCTGCACCTCCCTGTGTCTGATCACTGTGCTGCACCTCCCTGTGTCTGATCTCTGTGCTGCACCTCCCTGTGTCTGATCACTGTGCTGCGCATCCCTGCGTCTGATCACTGTGCTGTGCATCCCTGCGTCTGATCACTGTGCTGCACCTCCCTGTGTCTGATCACTGTGCTGCACCTCCCTGTGTCTGATCTCTGTGCTGCACCTCCCTGTGTCTGATATTTGTGCTGCACCTCCCTGTGTCTGATATTTGTGCTGCACCTCCCTGTGTCTGATCTCTGTGCTGCACCTCCCTGTGTCTGATATTTGTGCTGCACCTCCCTGTGTCTGATCACTGTGCTGCACCTCCCTGTGTCTGATCTCTGTGCTGCACCTCCATGTATCTGATCTCTGTGCTGCACCTCCCTGTGCCTGATCATTGTGCTGCACCTCCCTGTGTCTGATCACTGTGCTGCACCTCCCTGTGCCTGATCATTGTGCTGCACCTCCCTGTGTCTGATCACTGTGCTGTGCCTCCCTGTGTCTGATCTCTGTGCTGCACCTCCATGTATCTGATCTCTGTGCTGCACCTCCCTGTGCCTGATCTCTGTGCTGCACCTCCCTGTGCCTGATCATTGTGCTGCACCTCCCTGTGTCTGATCACTGTGCTGTGCCTCCCTGTGTCTGATCTCTGTGCTGCACCTCCATGTATCTGATCTCTGTGCTGCACCTCCCTGTGTCTGATCTCTGTGCTGCACCTCCCTGTGCCTGATCATTGTGCTGCACCTCCCTGTGTCTGATCACTGTGCTGTGCCTCCCTGCGTCTGATCACTGTGCTGCACCTCCCTGTGTCTGATCACTGTGCTGCACCTTCCTGCGTCTGATCACTGTGCTTTTACTCCATTTCCTGCAGCATGCTGTAGGTGCTGCAGCAGGTCCATAATTTACCATCTTTCTATTCCATTTTTCCACTACCACACTCCGAATGTAGTCGCGCGGCAGCAAGCAAGCCCAGCAAGCCACATTGGTCGCACTTATAGGGCTCTCTAAGGTTGAGAGCACTAAGAGGCATGGGTGGTCTTGTGACTCCATTTAGGGTGTGGTCATATAAAAATGGAAAAGGAAGGATGGTCAAACTTTGGAGACATGTGGCCCACATTGCCCTCAGATGCAGCCCTCAGCACCCCAAATATTAAACGTTAGGGAGCTTGCCTTGCCTGCAGTACACACTGATGGCCAGTGCAGAGATAATTCTTGAAGCAGGAAGTGAGGCACTGATGAACTTCTCTATAAAGGTGGGTGACACACGTGTTGCTATTGATACAGTCCTTTAGACTGTAAGCTCGCAAGGGCAGGGCTCTCTCCCCTATTGTATCTTGTACTCAGAATATCCATTGTCAACTCTGTAAAACTGCATTTGAAATAGTATATGTACCGTATGTTTCTACCCTGTCTGTAATTACTACTTTGTAAAGTGCTACGGAAGATGATGGCGCTATATAAATAAACAATAATAATAATAATAATATTAGTTTGTACAACATCTAAACAATTAGCAGAGTGCAGGCATCCAGCATTGAGGTAACAAGTCAGCTCAAAGCAAAACAAGTTATAGCCCAAATCCAAGCAAAATGTTTTAGATGAGAAAGGACTTAACCTATGAGATCTAACCTCACTTTTGGCATTTTACAGTCTGTATTGTATTGCTAGCTTTCCCACCTCACCTATCACCTATCCTCACCTCTCACTGCGCCTCCATACCTAATTTGGAGGGACTGTCCTTCTTTTGAGTTTATGTCCCTCTGTCGATCATTGTTCTTATTTGTCCCCCTTTAAGGTGTAACATGCAGATCTACACCAATAAATGATTAATTTCCCTATTTAAAGTGTTTATATAGTTGTAACTGTAAACTACCTCTCTCCTATCCATCCCTAATTGAGTGGGCGTGGCTTCATTTAAAAATTGTCCCTCATTCCCACCCTGGAAGTTGGAAGATATGCATTTCTGCTCACCCCACCTCCCCCCCCACCCAGGACAATTTCTATGCAAAATAGTGCCCAGTGTGGGAAGGAAACATTTCTGCCCCCATCCTGCTGACCCATACCAGTAATTGCCATGCTTCGCATTTTTTATTTGCAAGGAAAGATTAATGTCAGCTATAGAAGGGTATGCTCTAGATTAAAAGTGTTATTAATCGCTAAAACCGACGTGGCACCGAAGAGTAAAAATGACTCGGGACGGTCATCAGAGCTTCCATGGAGCAGCTACAATTTTCATAATCGGCTCAGGACAGGAAAAATCCTGGCTTCCAATCACAGAGCGCCGCAGCCGCCTTGCGTGATTGATTGGAGCCGGCTGGAGCTCTCGATCATCAGCCAGGCACACTACAGCGGCTCCTATGGCTTTCATTCTCTAGGCACAATACAAATGAGGTCTTTCACTTCCCATATGCAATCGCCTTAATCTTGGCCGTCCGTACTGGTTACAGGAAAGCAGGAACTTCTATGGAGGACGGTGGCTGGTCCTGGTCCAGCAAAGAAGGGAATCAGGGGACACCCCTAGTAATTATAGATGAGAATTCCTCACCCTTCGCTCCTCTCAGCACAAAGCCAAAACCTTCGTTGTCCTTCTTCTGAAGCAGCACGGTCTTTTCTTTGATGATGTAGTCACTGCAAGAAGAATGGCAGGGTTAGAGGTCGAGGGCCTGGGGTCAAGCAGGTCATGGGGTCACAGTGAGGGAATTAATTTGGTTACTCAAAAACATCAAACAACATACATCATACAATAGATATGAGTGTTGTAGTGGGGGAGCTAAGCTTCCCTCCCACTAGTATTGTCATGTCCCATGACGTGGGTTTTATTTTACCTGGGGTAACTGTTTAATATAATACTGAGCAGTGTGCCTTTAATTCCCAATGTCCCTTCCTGGCTCCCTTAGTCCTGCTCTGATGCAAGTAACTCCTCCCTTCTTCCCCTCTCCCTCAGCCATTTCTAGTCTGGTCTAGTTCTTTTGTATAGGTTACATCACAAGTTTTCCAGCTGCATTAAACAAGTATGTCTGCTGTAACAAGTTTGCTGCAAAAGCAACCTTTTCCACGTGATCCTCGAGTAGTTGAGTAAGCTATCTGCCAAGCCTTATGGAGTAAAAAAAAAATCCATCACAGACAAACACAAGGAACGTGGAGCTGTCTACATGATTCCCATTATTGCCAGTCAGAATAAGTATCTAGAAGTCCAGGGTCCCACTCCAGACTGCCATAAGAAACGTGGGAGCCCTATAAAAACCTAATTCTTTGGGTGGGTTCCTTTCCATAAGGTTGCACAATGCAGTGCCGCCCACCCCACAATTGGTAGTGGTGTTGATTCAGTTCATGTGTGCAGCCATTCCTGGGTCCCCGTTGGACAAGTCTTCAAGAGAAAGACCTAGGGCTTGCAGGTAGTGGAAGTGGGTGAGTTGGAGTGTGCATAGACCAAGGAGGGGGGATCAATGGATCAAATGGATATGAGTGGAGAAATAGAATAAAGTGCAGATGGTAGGGAGATGGAGCTGGGCGGACGGTGATTGGCACTGAGGGAGGGTGGGTAAATGGCACTAAATGAGGGGTTGGTGAGTTGTATAGGTCCTTCTAAAATGCTTGCACTAGGGGCATCCTGAATGCCCAGCCTTGTGAAACCTACTGCTGAGCTAAAACTCAGCTCCTTCCTTGTGGGAGCCCATGGGATTCCATGAGGTTCACAGCTAAGCTTAGACACCAGGAGGTTTCACAATGCTGGGCATTCAGGATGCCCCTAGTGCAAGCATTTTAGAAGGACCTATTTAACTCACCAACCCCTCTGTTTAGTACCATTATTAGGATGCTGCGGGGGTTTCACAATGCAGGGCATGCCAAATTAGGATCCCCTTAGGACAGGAAATTACATTGTTCTGGAGTCTTTTAGACTTTGTGGTGGGTAAGACTGAAGTCTTGTGCCCTCTGGCACATCTGATCTGCAGTCGAATCTTCCGTATGCTGTCAGTGCACTATACTGGGCTCTGCACAGAATGCTGATTGGAGGAGAGCCTGTGCATGCGTTGTGGAAAAATACCATTTTGTGAATACTCACCTTGTAAAATGGGTATTATAAGTATGTCACACACCCCGCTTCAAGATATTCATTACCTGTGGGTAGTATGGTCCTGTAGAGGGCTTCTGCAGAGATGATTGGAGGAAAGAAAGCCCCTCCCAGTCCATAAGCACCTGGGACCTCCCACTCATTACCCAGTATAAAGAAAGCAGTAGAAAGGTAAAGGACCAGGAAGAGCCAAATATCAGTCATAACAACGCAAAGTTCACCATATGAAGGATGCAGAATCCAAAGGGCGGGTTGAAGCGGGGTGTGTGACATACTTATAATACCCATTTTACAAGGTGAGTATTCACAAAATGGTATTATTCTCAGTATGTCACACACCCCGCTTCAAGATATTCATTACCTGTGGGACATCCAATAGCAGTGTCCATAAAGGGTGGGGATCCAAAAACAAGGTATAAAGCACAACTCAAACTACTGCAGCCTGCAGAACTTTGCGGCCAAAAACAGCATCCGCTGAGGCCCCCACATCAACCTTGTAAAACTTTGAAAAAGTGTGAACAGAAGACCAGGTAGCGGCCTTGCAAACTTGCTCAACAGAGGCCTGGTGCTGAAAAGCCCAGGAGGCCCCAACCGTACGAGTAGAATGAGCAGTAACACGAAAGGGAGGATCTCTCCCCTTAGCAGAATAGGCCCCTACAATGGCCTGACGGATCCATCTGCTGATGGTAGACTTCTTGGGCCCAAAAGGCACCACGAAGAATGCATCAGTCTTGCGAAAGGCAGATGTTACCACCAAATAATACTTCACAACACGAACCACATCCAAAGAATGCAGGACCCTCTCCTTGTCATTGCTGGGGTTAGGACAGAGAGAGGGCAGAACATTTAAATGAAAGGACGAAACCACCTTAGGAAGAAAGTCCGTCTTAAAACGGAAAACCACTTTATCCTGATGTCTTTCAAAATATGGAGCTTGAATAGACAGAGCCGCCAACTCAGAAACACGTCTAACTGAAGTGATAGCTACCAAAAATGCCACCTTCTGCGTAAGGGAAGACAAAGGACTATCATGCAAGGGCTCAAAGGGGGGACCCTGTAGCGCAGAAAGAACCAAATTCAAATCCCAAACCGGAATCAAAGGCTTCCTAGGAGGCCGCACATGCGTAACCCCCTGGAAAAAGGTCTTAACCAAAGGATGTAGTGCAAAAGACTTTTGGAAAAATACCGCCAGGGCAGACACCTGCCCCTTCAGAGTACTGAGTTGGAGCCCTAAGTCCAGACCATGTTGCAAGAACTCCAAAATTCTAGAAACAGAGAATTCCCTACAAGGGAAGGCCCTAGCCTCACACCAATCAATATAAGACCTCCAAGTCCTATAGTACACGGATGAAGAAGACTTCTTTCCAGCACGAATGAGAGTCTGAATAACAGCGTCAGAAAGACCTTCCTCCTTCAAGATGGAGGTTTCAGCAGCCACGCCGTCAAAGCCAGCGTTGGTAAATTGGGGTAACGAAGATGACCCTGTGTGAGCAGATCCGGCAGCAGGGGCAGAACGAACTGATCTTCTGCCAACCTTACCACGTCTGCGAACCAGACCTGTCTTTGCCACCTTGGAGCTACCAGAATTGCTGTTGCTCTCTCCCGAGCAAGCTTGCGCACTACTCTGGCCACCATGGGAAACGGACGGAACAGGTACAGAAACCCCAGATCCCTCCAGTTCAGGGACATGGCGTCCGTCGCGAGAGCCAGTGGGTCCTTCGCCAGAGACACAAAAGCCGGAAGTTTGTGATTGTGACGGGAGGCAAATAGGTCCACCGCCGGTGACCCCCACCTGAGACAAATTGAGTGAAAGACCCTGGGATTGAGAGACCATTCCCCCTTGCGGGCTGACATCCTGCTCAGAGAGTCCGCCTCCGTGTTCTCCACACCTGGGATGTAAACTGCTGAAATACACGGGACATGTCTCTCTGCCCAGTCCAGGATCAGAGACACTTCCTTGAGGGCATTCCTGCTGCGGGTTCCTCCCTGGTGATTGATGTAGGCCACCGCTGTCCGATTGTCCGACCTGACCTGGACCGGCAAGTCTCGCAGTTGATGAGTCAAATGACAAAGAACCAACCTGATGGCCCTCAATTCCAGAACATTGATAGACTCGTGAGCTTCCAGGGGACTCCACAAACCCTGAACTTGCAGATCCTTCCAAAAGCCCCCCCATCCTGAGAGGCTGGCATCCGTAGTGACTATCTCCCACTGAGGAGTCAGAAAGGATCTGCCCCTCAGTAGGTTGGTTGAGTTCAGCCACCACCGAAGCGAGCGGCGAACCCGGGGAGACATCTGAAAAAGATGATCCAGCGACTGAGGAGACCTGTTCCAGACCGATAACAGATGGAGCTGAAGTGTCTTTGTGTGAAACTGAGCAAAGGGAACCGCCTCGAATGAGGCCACCATCAAACCCACCAGTCTCATCCCTAGACGGATGGACGGTCGAGGCATGGACATGAGCGACCGAACCAACTCCTGAATCAGAAGAACCTTGGACTGAGGAAGGAAAACTCTGGCCAGATCTGTATCCAGAGACATTCCCAGAAAGGATACTGTCCTGGACGGGTGTAGGGAGGACTTGGGGTAGTTGATCACCCAGCCGAACCTCTCCAGAGTGGATATTACCGTCCTGGTGTCCAATTCTGCCTGGCTGAATGACGGTGCCATGATGAGGAGATCGTCCAGATATGGCACAATGCGAATCCCCTGCGCTCTGAGGAGAGCCATCACCCCAGCAAGCACCTTGGTGAAAACTCTTGGAGCTGTGGTGAGACCGAAGGGAAGAGCTACAAACTGAAAGTGCCGATCCTCCACCGCGAACCTCAGAAACCTCTGGTGTGCGGGAAAAATGGGAACATGGAGGTAAGCGTCCTGAATGTCTATGGACGTCATGAAGTCCCCCTGACGAAGAGAATGAATAGCCGAGTGCAACGTTTCCATGCGAAACCTTCGCCGTCTGACGAACTTGTTGAGAATCTTTAGGTCCAGTATGGGCCGGACGGAGCCATCCTTTTTGGGGACCGTGAACAGATTTGAGTAAAAACCCCGACCCCGGTCTAATGAGGAAACTGGGCAAATGACTGCCATTTCCAGAAGACTCGATACTGCCGCCCGGAGCTGCTGCGCAGCCAGTGCCTCCGGGGACACCCGAGACCTGAGGAAATGCGGGGGAGGGTAGGACTCGAACTCCAGCTTGTAGCCGGAAGACACCACTTCCCTGATCCACCTGTCCGAGACCTCTCGGTTCCAGACCTGGGAGAAGTGCTGTAGCCGTCCCCCCACCCGCACGGGTGAGGGCGCCCCCTCAATGTTGAGCGGGCTTGGCCACGGGTTTGGGTTTTGAGCCCCAACTGTATCCTGAACGGGCACGTCCTCTGCCCCTATTTCAGGAATTTCCCCTTGTAGAAGGGAAGGCGAAACCTCTTCCTGCTCTAGATCCCCGAAAGGAAGGAGTGAAGGAAGACGCTCCTCGAAAGGGGCGACGTTGCTTCTTGCGTTGAGGTAGTTTGCCCCCCTTGGCCACGGCATCCAGCTTGTCTCCAAAGAGCCGTAACCCAACGAAGGGAAGAGCTGTTAGTGACTTTTTTGACCCAAAGTCAGCCGCCCACTGGCGTAACCAAATTGAACGCCTGATAGTAACCATTAGAGCAGAGGCTCTACTACTCATCATCAAGGAATCATCCAAAGCGGCCACCATGAAGGACAAAAACCCCTCACATTGTTTTAGTTCACGAAATTCCTCACTGTCCGGATTCAAACCGGAGGAGGATAACAAGTGCCTGACCACCTTTCTCGTAGCCACCGCCAACAGCGATGAGGCACAAACAGGCCTTATTGCTGCCCCAATACTGGCAAAACCATGACAAGCCATCTGGTCAATGCGTTTATCCTCACCATCCTTAAGAGAGGAACAATCAGGGTTGTTCAATACGGCTGAGTTGGATAACCCCAAAATAGGGGCGTCCACCTCGGGGGGAGACGCCCAGCGCTTAACCGTATCCACTGGAAAAGGATACCTCTTATCCCAACTTTGGGGAATGCCTGGGAGCCGGGCAGGCCTTTCCCATTCCTTAGAAATAATATTATCAAAATGCTTTTGATTAGGGAATTCCAACCGCGGCTTGGATTCGCTCATAAAACTCCCCTTGCTGTTGAGGAACCTCCGCCGGAGGCGAGATAGCAAGTACCTCAAACATCTGAGTCAGAACATTAGGAGTATCCAAGGAAGTCCCTGAGCTCCGATCGGAATCAGCACCAACAAATTGCTGATCATCAGAAATATCTGAATCCTCAAATAATTCCCCTTCTTCTAGAGGGGAATAATCTGACCAATCCAGGCCATCCTCGTCATCATCATATTCAAAATGATTAACCGGTGATAAATGCTTCCTCTTAGCCGTTGCTTTCTTGGCAACCGTGGAGGAAATTAATTTTTCAATACTGGCCAACCTGGCACACACATCAGATTGCGACTGCCCCCCCGTGGCAATCTCACACGGGGCACGGGTCAAAGTGGGAGGGGGAGAGGATGAAGCCGGTCTGCGCTGACCCAGATGCCTGGGGACCGGACTGCCGTGTAATAGTCTGCTGTGCACATGATATACATAGGAAAAAATCAGCCCCTGTTAGGGATACCCCACAACCCATACACTTCCGGGATTGTCCCGAGGGGAGCCCGGAATCTTGGGATGCCTCCGTAAGGTGAACTTGAATAGTCGCTATGAGTGAGGAAATTATGCTATTAAGCAACCCGGGATGCCCTTATATTGTCCAAGTGGGAGGTTTTGTAATAAATAGCAAAAGTACCCAGGTACTCTAGGACCAGGAGAAACCTGAAAAAATTCCTGGCAGTTCAGCCTGAAAAACATAGAAAAAGACAGTAAGAGGTTCTCCCTATATAAACCTATATCTATTATACCTATATATATACATATATATATATATGCAAATATGTACAGATAAGCAACGGCCGCAGGGCCACTCACTGAGTCTTTGGGCGCCAATACACTGTGTCCTCTGCCTGAGGTAACACAGATCAGAGCGGGAGACGCAGCAGGGGGCGTGGCCAGCGTGGATCGCGCGCTGCAAGGCTCCGCCCAGCAGTTCCAAACTCCTAAAGGGCGCGGGCTGCGGCCTCATACCGAAGGCCCGGCCCCGCCCCCTCACTGAAGAGCGTGAGGGGAGAAATCCTCCCCTCAGCTCTGAGGTAAAATCCAGTGTCTGTCAGCAAAAAAGATTTCAACAAGTTTACATTATAACTATTCATACCAGAAAAGTAAACATTTTAAACAAACATTTCAAATAAATCTATTTTCCAGGCACCCCCATAGAAAAACACCAGAAGCTGAATAAGCTGAAGGTAAAATCCAGCACCTGTCTCAGCTCTGAGGAAAAAAACCCAGCACAGTGTCTGTCAGACGTGAGGGGAAGCTCCCCTCCATTAACACTCGCGCACCGGTGCCGCAGGCAGCCGCGGCACCGGGCGCATAATAGAGCCGGCAGCAGCCCGCAAAACAAGCGGAGCTGCTCCCCGCTCGGTCACGCTAACAGCTCCAAACTCCTAAAGGGCGCGGGCTGCGGCCTCATACCGAAGGCCCGGCCCCGCCCCCTCACTGAAGAGCGTGAGGGGAGAAATCCTCCCCTCAGCTCTGAGGTAAAAATCCAGTGTCTGTCAGCAAAAAAGATTGCAACAAGTTTACATTATAACTATTCATACCAGAAAAGTAAACATTTTAAACAAACATTTCAAATAAATCTATTTTCCAGGCGCCCCCATAGAAAAACACCAGAAGCTGAATAAGAGGCCTCCACACAACTAAAAAAGGGGAATAGGCCATTTAAGGGGAAAATTAAACTCTTGGACAGGGCATCCCAAACCGGAGTCACCAACCCGGTATAACCGCCTACCCTCTTTATAGGGTCTCGCGGTGGAGCATAGCTCCTGAGCACCTGAGGTGCTGTTATACCCTCGCTCGGACAGCAGTCAAGACTGGGAGGCATTTAAATAGCTATATATTAATAAAGGGAATAAAGAGTCTGAACGGAAATAAAAATATATATAGGCCGGGAGTAGACCCGGCTACCTTAAAGTCCCCCTGTGCAAGGAGGAGATATCATCTGCTGCTTGCTCGCCGTCTGCAGAGATGAAGACTGGGTAATGAGTGGGAGGTCCCAGGTACTTATGGACTGGGAGGGGCTTTCTTTCCTCCAATCATCTCTGCAGAAGCCCTCTACAGGACCATACTACCCACAGGTAATGAATATCTTGAAGCGGGGTGTGTGACATACTTAGAATAAGGTTTTGGTCCACTTTAAAGGACTACCCAGGCAAAAAAAATCCTGTGGGTAGCATTTACCCGATGCCTGTAATTGCTGTTGTTGTGCAATTGACTGGCCCAGGTTGTCGCAGGCAGAGGAGTAGCTAGGCTTTCTAGATTCAAAATGGCGCCCCCACCTGTTCTCGTGGTCCCCTTTGACGTCCCCCTGACCTGCTGCACCCAGGGCAAGTGCCCCCCTGCTCCCCCCTAGCTACGCCCCTGGTGGCAGGAGATAAGATGGTTTGAAGTTTCTCTTTCTTTCTGACCCCATTGTTAGCGTCCCCAGACCACCTCCCATTTATCACCAGCACCTTCTCCGGGGACGGGGACGCTGAGAATGTGGTTAGGAAAGAAAGTAAAAATGTAAAGCTTCTTATCTCCTGCCATAACGTGAGCCAGTCAGACACACAAGGACAACCGTTACAGTCAGGTAAACATTAACCACACAAATGCAACCCTTTGCCTGGGCAGTCCCTTTAATGCTTAAGAAAGAGCTGACAAAATGCTTGGCGCAGGTTTCAGATCTCAATGGATTAAAAAAGCTGCACGGGGAAGACTTTGCGACCGTCGGCTCAGGTTAGGAATATCTGATGAGGCAGCATTTTCCCCATCTCCTGGGGTCTAACCTGACCTTACAGAATGGCCAATGAGCGCTTAGAGTAAAGGCAGCAGCGAATAGATTTCTCCACGAGCGAGACAACAATCACAAAAAATGGCCCGCCACTGACGCTAGCGGAAATGTCAATTTTTTTATTTTTTTTTACAGTTGAATGCAAATAATAACACTGACGCTCTCCCGAGATTCGCGGCTTGCGCCGTTGGTAAAGGCTAAACAGCATAGTGTTCATTTCATTTTCATACATTTAAACCACAACAGTGCTGGGTGTGTAAAGTTCACAACTAGTCATTCCCCTCGATTCAAAGAGGAAAAGTTAATTGATTTGATTTCGTATCGAAAATCGTAAGTTTGGGTGGGTGTTAGTCATTTTTTCCTGTTTTTTTGGCCATTTCCGACTCGCACGAGCCTACGTACGAATGCGTATATGCTCTTACGATCAGCGGAAGTTCGTTCCTAAATTTTAGGATCAAAACTTAAAACTTAGGATCAAATCCTAAAACTTACGATCAAAACGTAAAACTTAGGATAATTGGATGTGTTTACGTGTGATTCAGAGAAACCTCTAAACGCGTTTTAAAAGAAAGCCACAGCCGACACCTTTTAGCAGCCGGATTGCTGTTCGTGAACAGGTTTTTTGGCTATGTGGAGGAGTCTGCGCGTCTTGTGCTCCAATGAACTGCATGTATCAGCATGGCCGAGGCCATTAATTGTATGGCAATGCATGCCTGATTTAATACATTTCATGTATGCCTTATAAAATCATTTTAATGTGGACCTTAATTAGTCCTTTGCATGTAAACCTTTATTTTGCAATATATTTGCGTTAATTAAAGAAACTTATGTCCTTTGTTATTTATTTTAAAATTGATGTACTAGAATAATATTTTTAGATAGCATTTATTGGTGTAGTTGTTTACCTTTGCTTTGTTTAATTATTTAAGCACATCTTTGGTCAGATGCATCACACTTACTGAGGAGAGGAGAGCGGGATAAAGTGCAGGATGTGGGTTACTGCTGTATTTTGCCCCCAGAGCTGGGGGCACGGACAGTCACAAGGCCCTTTCTGTTTGCAGGCTGCCCGATAATACCTGAGCCGCCATCTTGGCTGTTTCGAGGCTCATAACATGCAGAAGTTGCTGGGTGTTTTTTAATATTTGAGAGCAATCTGTATGTAGAGGGTGTGGGTAACCACACCCAAAATTTAAAGTTGTACCATTTGAAGCCAAAATATTAAAATTAAATCCACAAGTAAAAAATGCAAGTTAAGTAAAAATTAAACAAAGTAAGATTTACTTATGCAAATGCATTCATTAATGGTTGGTTACTACAAAATGAATGAAATAAAGAAAAATAAAAGACCAAATATTTAGAATGCACTTTAATGAGGTAAGTTTGTAGTGCGGAGCCGCAAGATCAGAAGGATTTACGTCCAGACAAAAAAGGAAAAAGGGCAAAACCAATGTTGCAACCTGAGAAATGAAACGGAAAAATCAGGATGGAAACTGACATAGGTCTGATTCCCGAACTGCCATACGAACGGACGTATATTTTAGGATAGAAACGTATTTGCTTATAGAATCACTCGCAAGTTCATACGAACGCACGAGCGGACGTGAAAAATAGGATGATCGTGACCCAAATCCAAGCTGTTACATGTTTCTTTGAATCAACCCAATTGTGTTGAGGTTGTGATGCCAATGCCCAGGGGGAGCGGCTTTCTCCACTGCGCTGGGGCCATTTAATTTGACAGCTACATTGTGTTAATATTCTGCCATAGACTTTAAAGTGGACCAACACCCAGGATTTTGACTATCCTGGGTTTTGGTCCACTTCGGTGGGGCACCCCCGATCGGGGGTGCCCCGCTGTCTGAAACCCCCCAGAAAGCCCCAAAAACTCACCTCTCCCCGCTCCCACGTGACCGCGCCAGCCAATCACAGCACTCAGAGACGCTGTGGTATGCGTGTCCAAGGCCGCCTGGATGCGCATACCAGCTCAGCTGGCTCTGAGCGCTGGAGGCCGCGTCTCACGCTTCCCTCTAACAGGGAGCGCGCCTGCACCGGCCATTCACAAACGGCCGGCGCGGGTGCGCGCCCTGCTAGAGGGAACTGGGCTGAGGTAAGGTTTTTGGGCCTCCTGGGGGGTTCCTCCCCGCGGGACATCCCGATTTCGGATGCCCCGCGGGGAGGGATCTGATCGGTCCGGGAATCTTATAGATTTCCGGGCCGATCCCCCTGGGTGTTGGTCCACTTTAAAGCAGAACAATCCAAGGCTTCATTCTGTGCCCGGGGCATCCCAATATGGATCGCCTAGTAAAACTCACCTCTTGCTGGTCCTGCGCTGCATGTGCAGACTCTTGTCCAATCAGAGCCGTTTGCCGTGCATATGTAATGTTTGGCAAATGGCTCTGTTTATGGCAATTGGGAATGAAAGGGGCCACATCCCCAGCAGCTGGCATGCTCCCTGCCTATCTGAATGGCTGGCGGAGGGCCCAAAGCTGCTGGAGATATGGCTGCTGATATTTACATCATTGAGGGAGCCATAAAAAGGTTAGTTTTGGCAGGGATGTACTTGCCCGGGGGGTTCAGCAGATCAGGGGGGCATGAGAACAGGTGGGGGCACCATTTTGAATCATTGCCCTGGGTGTCAGAAAGCCTAGCTACTCCTCTGGTTTTGGGGCACCCGAGGAGAGTTTTACACATTGGGTATCCTGATTTGGGATGCCCCACGGAAAAGCCAGCTAAAAGATTCCAGGGCCGGCCCCTTTGAGGTTTGTTCTGCTTTAAAACTGCACAAACCCTTCTTACTTTTCCCATTATTTTTATAGATGTACCTCTCCCCCTCCCCCGCCACACAGATATGAAATCTCTGCAAGTAAAACTTTATACCCTCCACAAACACACTTTCTGCATTTGAGCCCTTGCACCACCTCCCCCCCCTGCACACACTCCCTGCATTTAAAGTGGACCGTCACCCAGGGGTGATCGGCCCGGGAATCTATAAGATTCCCGGGCCGATCACCTCCCTCACCGCGGGACATCCGAGATCGGGATGTCCCGCGGTGAGGGACCCCCCCCCCCCAAAACCCCCCAAAAACTTACCTCATCGGCGCCGGCCGTTTGTGAATGGCCGGCACGGGCGCGCGCACTGTCAGAGGGGTGCACGGGAGGCGGCGGCGGCGGACGCGCTATGTTGTCCGCCGCTGTCACCCGCTTGTCCGTCGGCGGTGATTGGTCAGCGCGGCCACGTGGGAGCGTGGTGAGGTGAGTTTTGGGGGCTTTCTGGGGGCTTTCAAACAGCGGGGCACCCTTAATCGAGGTGCCCCCCTGAAGTGGACCAAAACCCAGGATAGTCAAAATCCTGAGTGTTGGTCCACTTTAAACCCTTGCACCATCTCCCTATCCACACACCCTCTCTGCATTTAAACCCTTGTAACCTCCTCCCTCCAAATTCAAACTCTGCATTTAACCCCTTGTTCCCGCCGCTTATACACACATGTGCTATTTCTTCATTTAAAGTGGACCAAAACCCAGGATTTTGACTCTCCTGGGTTTTGGATGCCCCCAGGCCCCGCTGTGTGAAGACCCCCAGGATGCCGACACCAACTCACCTCTTCCCGGTCCCACGACGTGGGAGCAGCGGCTCTGAGCGCCCAGACGGCCGCATCCTTTGCTTCCCTCTAACAGGGAGCGTGCCTGCGCCAGCCATTCGCAAATGCCTAGCGCAGGCACGTGCCCTGCTAGAGGGATAGCGGGGATGCAGCCGCAGCTCGCGCATGCACAGTTGGACCAGGAAACACGGTAAGTGAATGGGGCCACCTGGGGGGTTTCACACAGCGGGGCATCCCGATTCTGGATGCCCGGGGATAGGGGGAGAATCGAGCAGCGTGGGTTTTAATCCACTTTAAAGACGAACAGCAAACTGTAAATGAACTCTCCCAGGTTTTGTTCCTCTCAGACAGGGCATCCCGATTTGAAAAAAAATTAAAGACTAGAAGAAAAACAACAAATAGAAGAAAAGGAACAAAGAATAGTAGCACTGACAGAAAAAAAGAAATAAGGAATGACAGAAAAAAGAAAAAAAAAAGAAATGATGAAAACAAACAGATGAAAGAAACACAGAAGAGATGTAAAAAAGAAAAAGAATAGAAGAAAAAAAAGAAGGAAGGAAAGGAACAAAGAATAAAAGGGCTGAAAAAATAAAGAAAGATAAGGAATTGCAGAAAAAAGTAATAGATGAAAGAAAGAAAAAAATTAAAAGAAAGACAGATGAAAGATACAAAGAATAGATGTAAAAAAGAAAAAAAACAAAGAAAGAAAAGAAAGAAACAAGGAATAGACGGAAAGAAAATGAATAGAAGGAAAGAAAAGAGTAGAAAGAAAGAAACAAAGACTAGAAGGACTGAGAAATAATGGAAGGAAAGAAGAATGATAGATAGAAAGAAAAGGAAAGCAAAAATAAGCTAAACTAGAATAGAAGGAATGGAACTAAGAAAAGAAGGGCTGACAGAAAGTCCTTAGTTCTGGTTACGGCACGGCCCTGCTTCCTGCATAGGGGCTGCTCAGTGTAGAGGGAATGAAGTGGGACCCCCCCAAGGAGCAGGGGCCCTGGCACCTGCCCAGGTATGCCCAGTGCTGACGCCGGCCCCTGGGTGAGTGGATCAGGTGATCCAGGGGGGGTTCACAGTTTTGGACAGTGGGACTTGGATGACCCTTTAGACTCCATTTAACCCAGTTGCGGACTCTGGAGCCCATATATCAGTCATTAGGCCCAACTGTATTTCATACCTCCCAAGTGTCCCTCATTTGCAGGAACTGTCCCTATTTTGAGTCTGTGTCCCCCTGTCCCTCGTCCTAATTTGTCCCTCTTTGAGGTGTAACATGTGGATCTGCAGCAATAAATGGTTCATTTGCCTATTCAAAGTGTTGCTATTGTTGTAACTGTTACATCCTCTCCTATCTATCCCTCAATGAGGGGGTGTGGCTTCATCCATCCCTCAATGTGGAGAGGGCGTGGCTTCATCCATCTCTCAACGTGGAGGGTGTGGCTTCATCATTCTCTCAATGAGGGGGTGTGGCTTCATCCCTCAATGTGGAGAGGGCGTGGCTTCATCCATCTCTCAATGAGGGTGTGTGGCTTAATTTAACAGTTGTCCCTCTTTCTCGCCCTGACAGGTTAGAAGATATGGTATTTTCTGTGTGTGTGTGTATATATATATATATATATATATATATATATATATATATATATCAATCACATGGGGGTGGGGCCCACAGGGGGATTCCCTCATCACCTAGTGGGACAGGTCAGGCCTGTTTAAACCCCTTGCACCCTCTTACTCGCCCCTTTTGCACTCTCTGCATTTAAACTATTGTACCCTCTCCATCAATTTTTTTTTTATATATTTATTATTCTTTATACTTGCAGAACCTGATCTAACTGAACAAAAGGGCACGCAAGCACTTGAAGTGCCTAGGTCAGCATGAAACCAAATAAGACCCTGCCCACAATGGAGAGGGCGTGGCTTCATCCATCCCTCAACGTTGAGAGGGCGTGGCTTCATCCATCTCTCAATGAGGGGGTGTGGCTTAATTTAACAGTTGTCCCTCTTTCCCGCCCTGACAGGTTAGAAGGTATGGTATTTTCTGTATATATATATATATATATATATATATATATATATATATATATATATATATCACATGGGGGTGGGGCCCACAGGGGGATTCCCTCATCACCTGGTGGGACAGGTCGGGCCTGATTAAACCCCTTGCACCCTCTTACTCGCCCCTTTTGCACTCTCTGCATTTAGCCTATTGTACCCTCTCCATCTATTTTTTTTTATATATTTATTATTCTTTATACTTGCAGAACCTGATCTAACTGAACAAAAGGGCACGCAAGCACTTGAAGTGCCTAGGTCAGCATGAAACCAAATAAGACCCTGCCCACAATGGAGAGGGCGTGGCTTCATCCATCTCTCAATGTGGAGAGGGCGTGGCTTCACCATTCTCTCAATGAGGGGGTGTGGCTTCATCCATCCCTCAATGTGGAGAGGGCGTGGCTTCATCCATCTCTCAATGAGGGGGCGTGGCTTAATTTAACAGTTGTCCCTCTTTCCCGCCCTGACAGGTTAGAAGGTATGGTATTTTCTGTATATATATATATATATATATATATATATATATATATATATATATCACATGGGGGTGGGGCCCACAGGGGGATTCCCTCATCACGTGGTGGGACAGGTCGGGCCTGATTAAACCCCTAACACCCTCTTACTCGCCCCTTTTGCACTCTCTGCATTTAGCCTATTGTACCCTCTCCATCTATTTTTTTTTATATATTTATTATTCTTTATACTTGCAGAACCTGATCTAACTGAACAAAAGGGCACGCAAGCACTTGAAGTGCCTAGGTCAGCATGAAACCAAATAAGACCCTGGCCACAATGCAGGAGAAGCACAGCACAATATAGGGCCAGGTGTTGGTCCGCTTTAATAATGCTCTTCCCTTGCAATCATAAGAGGTAAGTCACACGTCTTATATGGTAACTGTACCTTTGCCAACGGGTCCCTGAAAAGGGGGACATGACGTGCAGAGTAGATTTTTCAAGTGGGCCAGATGGAGAGTTTTGTTCACTTTCAATCCACACACAAAAGCCGTCCCCACGCACTGGCAGACGTCCAGCACAAAACACAGGGTGATGCAGCTGACAGACCGACATGGTGGAGGTACAGTCAGCCATGACCGCTTTCTATTTAACCATTCAGGACCCAAACTGCTAGAGGCTTGCAGTGACTGCACCATATTCAAAGGGAGGCCCGGAATACACAAATGCGGCGTGCTTTGATTGCGCTGGCGAACAATGCGCAAGTGCAATTCAATGGCTCTTTTCACATATGTGATTGCGATTAGGCAGCAATTTAAAGAAGAACTCATTTGGGATTTTGACTATCCTGGGTTTTGTTGCCCCTAGGGTATCCCAATTTGGGATACCCTGTTTTGTGTAACCCCCCAGATTGCCCCCATACAAACTCACCTCAGTCATACGGCACATGCGCAGGCTCTCGTCCATTCATAGCCGCTTGCCATGCATATTAATAATGGCACTGGTTTGGACTTTTTAATTACACACTTATCAATCTTTTCATTTAATTCAATTGATGCATTTAATTTAATTGATGCATTTTTATTTAATTTTTTGATAAGAAAACCTTTGCTCCTGATTTAGGTTATTCTATTATATTCCTAATGCAGTACGAGTAAAGCTTCAAAAGGATTTCATCACATAAATACCTAGAAGGGAGATTTAAATGCTATGCAATAAAAGCTGCACCAAGCTTAAAATATATTTATATTTGAGTTTATCTGTTCATTAAAGTGGACCAAAACCTAAGATTTTGACTTAGGCACGCTCCCTGTTAGAGGGAGGCGGAGGATGCGGCCACGGCTCTTAGACGCGCTGTGGGACCAGGAAGAGGTGAGCTGGGTTCGGACGATCTGGGGAGTTTCACACAGCAGGGCACCCCGCGATCGGGGGGCCCCCAGGGAAAGGACCAAAACCCAGGAAAGTCAAAACCATTGACTATCCTGGGTTTTGGTCCACTTTAAAAAGAGGAGAGACCACCTCCCTAGAGTCTTTTAGGCTTTAGGGTCAGTGGTCTCACGCAGCATCCCCAATATAGGACGCTCCCTAGGAGTGTACCTGCGTCAAGAAATTTTGGAAAGCTGGTTTGGCCAACCTGAGGAGCTTTTCTTTCCGACCTTAAAGTGGTAAGAAAAATGTAATGCGAGTCACTGATGTCTTAACCTCCCATGTATGGCAAAAAACCTTTTTGAGGGATACACATGGTGGGGCATCCAAAAAGTGCAGCTTTTAGTGAAACACTAACTTACAGGGGTGGACTGGCCTTAGGCTGCACTGCTTTTGGGCTTGCTGGGCTGTAGCTTCTAACATGACCACTTGCTCTCTTTGCCCATTCTCTCCACCAGCCCCAATGTACTCTCCCAACCAAGACATCCAGTCCCTCTTCTGCCCATGCAATGCTATAGCATCATGTCTGCGGGCCCCATATTTACCCACATTATCTGCCCCTACAACACTAAAGCAGCTCTATTTGGCCAGATCAACCCTCTGCCCATTATCTGTTCACACAATGCTATAGCCTCAACTTTGGACTTGTGTACTTGTTGACCAGAAAGTCTATGGCACTGCAGGGGCAGATGATAGGCAGGGGTGGAAATGGCCACTCCTAAGAGATGGTACTAAACTTTTAGGGACAGATACTACGTCAGGAGTAGGTATGAGCTCCACAACCATGATTCCGGGGCTATAAGCATTGTGGCTGGGGGAGGGGGCACAATGAGTACTGTGTGAATTCTGGCACAGCCTCTGGGTGACGTGTCAAACCAGTTGGTCCCAAAGTGGGATTCTCCCTGTGCTCCATATGGCCCATCTGCTCGGGGTCACAACACCCATGAAGGTTCTATTCAACACATTTCTGGTCTCTAGTGACCAAACAGGATATGAAACTGAATCACCCCCATATTGTTACAGACAGGAGAAAGAATATTAAACTGCTTCTACCCTCTGTTCCATGAAATCCCTGCGCCATTTGTGACTAGTTGAAAAGGTACCACAGTTAGTAAAGATCAGAGCCCTTTTATTGCAGTGGACCCTGGGAGAGACATTAGTTATATGTAGTTAGTAGATTGAATTAGGAATCCCCATGCACTGCAAAGGAGATTCAGGGATATTTAAAGTTATAGAAATTAGAGGCCGATTCATTAATAGCGCCAGGTAGCGACAGATGAGCGACTGTAGCAGTATTTTCAGAGCGCCCGCTAGTAGTCGCTGTGCTTGGCCGTTGTTCGGTTGTTGACAGCGACTCAGTCGGTGTGCGGTAATGTTGAATATTGGGTGAGGAGTCGCTATTTGACAGGTTCCGCGCTGTATG
Source organism: Gastrophryne carolinensis (assembly GCA_027917425.1). NCBI lineage: Eukaryota > Metazoa > Chordata > Amphibia > Anura > Microhylidae > Gastrophryne > Gastrophryne carolinensis. The sequence continues at coordinate 154,770,600 of CM051242.1, read as the reverse complement.
GGAGCGCATGATAGCGAATGACCATAGTGAACGGCTCTCACCATATTCATTAACAAATCATGCTCAAAAAATTCTCGCGCTGTGAAATGCATGTTTAAACCCCAGAGCGCTGGCGGCGATGAGCAAAAGTAGTTTTTTGACCCCCAAACAACCATATTTTTGGAAACCAAAAAAAACAAGTTTATAAAAACATTTTGGAATATGAATACATTAATATCAGACCTGTAATATCAATTCTGCACAAATTTTGTTTTCATTTTTTTTTACCTTAAAAAAATATCTAACATTGCAGAAATGGTAACAGAATTTTTCACATTAAAAAAAAAAACAAAACTAATAATAACAATTATTTATGATTATTTAAAGATTGTTCCATTGAAATGTATTGGAGAGCGCCAGGTAGCGAGAGGTCATACCTGTCGCTGTTCAAGGTCGCCTGCTGGCGCTGTGGGGTGAGGCTGGAATAATGATGAATGATTCGCTATCTGGCGCTCTCTCAGTCGCTAAGCAGGATCGGCTTGATAAATGTGTGATTGTGGTGGGGAGCCGGCGTTCTCGCGGCGGGGCCCGTCATTACCGGCAGCTCACCAGTCGCTACCTGGCGCTATCCCTTGTTAAATAAGGGCCTTAGACTCTAGATTGCGGTAGTGAGATAGTAAAGAAGTACAGGTCCTATAGATGTTACTTGGAGGGAAAGGTCTAAAAAACAGGACTTAGGGCATATAAAGTGGTAACATGACCTCACATGAAACATGTGGCTGGGTCCATGTGCAGCATGTGATTAGGAACGGTAATGGAAGGTCCTGTAGAAGCAGTGGATACATTAGTCTGCCCTGGATGTTGGTTCTAGAATTGAATCCATCAGAAGGGATAATATGTTTAAATTGGATCAAAACCCATGGTCTGACAGACCCGGAATCTATAAGGCAACTTGACCCCCCCCCCCAGGGCATCCAAATTTGGGATGCCCCACTGTGTGACATGTCACATGGAAACTTGGAGGCCGATTCATTAATAGCGCCAGGTAGCGACAGATGAGCGACTGTAGCGTGATTTTTTCAGCGCCAGCCAGTATTCGCTGTGCTTGGCCGGCGTTAGCTTGATGACAGCGACTCAGTCGGTGTGCGGTAATGTTGAATACGGGCTGGGGGGTCGCTGTTTCACAGGTCCAGCGTTGTATGTGAGCGCCTGACAACGAATGGTCAGAGCGAACGGCTAGCTTCATATTCATCAACAAATCACGCTCCGAATGTGCTGTCGCTGTCCATTCCTTGTTTAAACCCCAGAGCGCTGGCGGCGATGTGTATTAACTAGTTTTTAACCCCTAAACAACCATATTTTTTGAATGTAACATTATACATGTTTTTAGAATCATTTTGTAATATGAATACATTAATCTCAGACCTGTTAGATCAATTCTGCACATATTTTTTTTAATTTTTTTTTTGACTTAAAAATAAATCCTAACATTGCAGAAGTGGTCTCCGATTTTTTGACATTAAAAAAAAAAAAAAAAAAATTAATACCAATTAATTAGGAATAATTATAGATTGCTCCATTGAAATGCATTGGACATCGCCAGGGAGCGACAGCTCATACCTGGCGCTGTGAGGGAATTTGCAGCGGCGCTGTTCGGTCCAGGCGGCTTCATGATGAATGCCGCGCTAGCGAGAGATGCGGCCACCAGCTTGCTTAGACAAGCTCTTAAACGAAAGGGCCGGAGCGAATCTGAGTGCGCTCCAAACGTTATAGGGTATGCACTGCTATTCCTATATGGCTGGGTGCTGGCCTATGGGAACAACCTTCATACAGCACTTTGATTTAAGTGGGGCTCCAGGGCTGACCCACCTCAATATCCCTACTAATTTAGGCTGCACACCACTTCATTTTAAAAAATTCTTATATTTATTTATCAGCAATTATCTATACACTGATCATACATAAGACATAACAACACATGACATAATAAAATACATATATTTAAAACCCTAAGTGGGGAGGAACTGTCAGGGCTAATTTTGCTGGACACTCAATTTCAGTGTTCCCTCACTCATTTAATGTTAAATATTCATATATAATAGGCTCTCACAGTATAACCATATATATGCCGACGCTCAGGTCATGAACTATAAAGTGCTTGTGCAATGCGACTAAATTTATAATAATTAAACGGTGCTACTGAGCAGTACTGCTATATACAAACAAGAAATAGTGCAAGATTAAAGATTTAAAAGTGCTTGAAAGTGAAAAGTGCCTAAGTGCTTCCATGCAAAATAATCAAACTACCTTAGTGCCTATTCATAAGATTGAGCGTCAGAAAATACATGCCATAATGAGCCAACAATCATCCAATTAATAATCTACCTATAAATCAATAGCCCTTATGTCCTCCCCACTTACCTTCTCACCGACGCGCTGCGTGGTTCTAGACCACTTCACCTGGGAATCTGAGTGCGCTGATTGGACAAGAGAAAGTCAGATCGGATGACCTGGGGGGTTTCACACAGATCGTGTGTCTGGGGTGCAAGGACCAAAACCCAGGATAGTCAAAATCATGGGTTTTGGTCTACTTTAATGTTGAAGAAAAGCTTGGAAGCAGCAGCAGAGACAGCTGCTGCTGTTTCCAAGCTCCTCTCCAACATTTAAACGTATTATCCCTTCTGATTCAGTGGGAGCCCAGGAGTAAAGTCAGACTTGAATAATGGCCTAAACACCCTCGCTTAAGGGAGTAAGTCCAGCCGATGCCTCGAAAGTGGAGCTAAAGTTCTGAGGGAAGCTGTGATGCAACTATTTTGTGATCTACTGAAGTGTAATATCTGCTGAGAGTCTATACTGAAACCTGAATAATGAGGCTTTAATTCAACTGAAGACCTCTAAGGATTTGGCAACAACAGATCTGCCAGAAGTTAGTGCACTCCACCCACACCACACAACCAACAAGCGGCCACCCCTAGGTCCCAATTCGCCTTCTTGCTCATCACAGCCTCCAACACTGGTATAACACATTTGAAAGGAGAAAATGAAAACTGCTGCATATGTAGACCTGGATACACACAACAACCATCCCCAGCAATGTGCAGAATAGTGTATAAAATGATAAAATAAAAAAAAAAGCTAAATCTCCAGTAAAATGCTTTGCCAAGCCCCCGAACAAGCTGGAGTATGCCAAGTAATGTTCACTTCAAGAACAGACCAAATCACATAACCACCAACAGCTTTTAAGCCAAAGAATAATCCCAGCAACAAGGAATATGCCAAAAGAAAAACTCAGAGCAATATGTGCTACGCCAAGACATACCTACAACAAAACTAAATAGGGTCGATTTACTTAAAGGGTAATTCCACTTTTGATGACATTTTTCAAAAAATATCTATTATTGTGAGCCAAAATGATGTTCCCAAGATAATGTTTCTTTAGCAACAATGTGTTTAACGTATACCAATCAGAGTATTTGGTGTACAGAGAAGAGACGTCCTGATTCTGGCTTGCTGATCATCTGATTGGCTGAGATAGAGCTGACGCTCCACATTCCTGAGATCACAGGTTTAGCCCCACCAGCTGTAATTTAGCCTCTTTCGATGAGAGAATCACAGTCTTTAGGTGGAAACACGGCAAGTAACCCTTTAATTAGTGGAACACAAGACTGTGATCCCCTTATCTGCAGAGTTTGAATTAGAGCAGATGGGTTAAAGTGGAACAAAACCCACCAGCGGCCAGCCTGCAATCTAAAAGATTCCAAGGCCGCTGCCTTTTCCCTGAGGCATCCGAAATCGGCATACACCACAGTGTGAAACCCCCTAGAAATCCCCAAACAACTTAACTCTTCCGCGTGCCAAGAGCGCATGCATGGGCGTGAAGCCAATAAGAGGCATTTGCAGTGTTTAACTCCTTCAGCAAACGGATCTCATTGACCTCAATTGACTTGCCCCCCCCCCAGACATTCAGATAGGCTCCCCATTGAAGTCAATGAGATCCGTATGTCAAAGGAGGCAAACACGGCAGACGACTCTCATTGGCTGCGCACCTGCGCATGGGCCGTTGGGACATGGAAAAGATGAGTTGTGAGTAGGATTTCATACCGTGGGGCATCCCAATTCATGATGCCCTTGGGGAACAGAACCAAACCCGGGAAAGTCAAATTCCCAGGTTTGGTTCTGCTTTAAACCTGTTGTCTCTGCCTTATCAGATTTAGGAAGTATCTGATACTGTATGTACTCCAAAACACCACTTTGGTCTACACTGCTAATAACATTATTGTTACAGAAAATTGATTTTTTTTTTTTATAACACAGAGTTCAAATATGAAAAGAAAAAAAAAAAAAACACTTAGGGCCTTATTTATCAAGGGATAGCGCCAGGTAGCGAATGGTGAGCGAACGGTAATGACGGTCACCACCACGAGAACGCCGGCTCCCCTCCGCAATCACACATTTATCAGGCCGATCCTGCTTAGCGACTGACAGAGCGCCAGATAGCGAATCATTCATCATTATTCCAGCCTCACCCCACAGCGCCAGCGAGCGACCTTGAACAGCGACAGGTATGACCTCTCGCTACCTGGCGCTCTCCAATGCATTTCAATGGAGCAATCTTTAAATATTCATAATTAATTGATATTAATGTTTTTGTTTTTTTTTTAAATGTCAAAAATTCTGTGACCACTTCTGCAATGTTCTATTTTTTAAGGTAAAAAAAAAAAAAAAAAAAACATTGTGCTGAATTGTTATTACAGGTCTGATATTAATGTATTCATATTACAAAATGTTTATAAAAACTTGTTTAATTTTTTTGGTCAAAAATATGGTTGTTTGGGGGTTAAAAAAACTACTTTTAACCCATCGCCGCCAGCGCTCTGAGGTTTAAACATGCATTTTACAGCGCGAGAATTTTTTGAGCGTGATTTGTTAATGAATATGCTGGGAGCCGTTCGCTATGGCCATTCGCTGTCATGCGCTCCCATACAGCGCAGAACCTGTCAAACAGCGACTCCCCACCCCGTATTCCACATTACCGCACACCGACTGAGTCACTGTCAACAACCGAACAACGGCCAAGCACAGCGAATACTAGCGGGCGCTGTGAAAATACCGCTACTGTCGCTCATCTGTCGCTACCTGGCGCTATTAATAAATCGCCCTCCCCGCACATTGATTACATCATTTTGGCACACAGTAATGGAAGGCCATCGAAAGTGGAATTATCCTTTAAATGCAATACGTTGCAGGAATTTCATTTCCCTGTATGTTGTTCCTCTTAGGGGGGACCCCGAGTTGTGTCCCCCAGATCAGCATAAAAATTCACCTTCTGGCCCACTCAGCTAATCAGTGCGCTCAATTCCACCCAGCTCCCTTCGACCTAAGTAGAGTGTGCTGCTGGCCCAGGACCAGCTCCAGGTTTATGTGGGCCCTTGGGCAGCATGGTCTCAGTGGGCCCCTTTGTGGTGAAGAGTCGTGTCACATCACTGAGGGACGGCGCAAATCTGGATGCCCCCTGGATGCACCGCCACCTTCATCATTGCTGGCGCTCCGACAGGATATGTGGGTAGCAGCGTTGGCAGTGCCCTTCCAGTCCACTGTCACACACCCAAAAGGCCCGTCCTATCAGTGGACCCCCCTGGAACTGTGGTGTGCTATCGCCTCACATTCAGAAAGGCCTGGTGTGGGTGTGCCCACAGCTAGAGGTGAGCGAGGATGCGTCCGCAGTTTAGAGCTGCAGCGAGGGCCTGGACTGGAACTCAGACAGCTCTGGAGTCTTTTAGACTCTAAGGCCTCCGAAGCTCCACTTTCACTTACAGTACCTGCACATCGGGTCCCCTGATGAGGTGGGCGCTGGGTTCTGTCTCAGCTTCCCCCACTCCCCTGCTGCTGTGCGGGCGTGGCCCTGCACAACCTAGAAACATAGAAGGTTGACGGCAGAAGGAGACCATACGGTCCATCTAGTCTGCCCTATGTGTATACTGTATGTTCTCTTTATCTTAGGATAGATGTGTGCTTATCCCAGGCATGTTTAAATTCAGTGACTGTTGATTTTTCAACTACCTCTGCTGGAAGTTTGTTCCAAGCATCTACTACTCTTTCTGTAAAATAATATTTTCTAACATTGCTCCTGATCTTCCCCCCGACTAGCTTCAGGTTGTGCCCCCTTGTTCTATCATTAAGTTTCTTCTTAAAAACACTTCCCTCCTGAACCTTATTCAATCCTTTCACATATTTAAAGGTCTCAATCATGTCCCCCCTCTCCCTTCTTTCCTCCAGACTGTACAAATTCAGTTCTTTAAGTCTCTCCTGATAAGTTTTAAGTTTAAGTCCTTCCACCATTTTTGTTGCCGGCCTTTGGACCCGTTCTATTTGAATACTGTCTTTTTGCAGGTAAGGTCTCCAGAACTGCACACAGTATTCTAGCTGTGGCCTCACCAGGGCTCTATACAGCGGCATCACAACCTCCCTCTTCCTACTGGTGATGCCTCGAGCTATGCAGCCGAGCATCCTGCTTGCTTTTCCCACTGCCTGGCTACACTGTCTACTCATCTTGCAGCTATCAGTAATCAGTACCCCTAAATCTCTCTCCTCCGAGGTCCTGGCTAACACAGTGCTGCCCATACGGTGCTCAGAGCAGGGATTCCTTCTACCCAAGTGCATGATTTTACATTTAGAGGCATTAAACTCCAGTTTCCACAGTTTTGACCATCTATCCAGTAAAGCTAAATCATTTTCCATGTTGCAGACACCTCCAGGAATATCCACCCTATTACTAACCTTTGTATCATCAGCAAACAGACAAACTTTTCCTACCAAGCCTTCTCCTATGTCACTTACAAATATATTAAAAAGAATGGGGCCCAGGACAGAGCCTTGCGGCACACCACTTCGTCACTGTGGGATCTGGAGAGTAGTGGGGACAGCTGACATTGCCGTCAGCTTTGCAAGCCAGCTTCCGGTCTTGCTGAGACAGCGCCCAGCATCTGTCGCCAGCCTGGAGTGACAGGGGAGCCGGCATCCAGATAAGTGACTGATACTCCCCTCCTCCATAGCAATCCTTAGGAAGGGTGTCCTATGCAGCTCTGCAGCCGGACGGAGGACACAGATCCACAGCCCCACACTGGGCTCCCGCCACCTTGCTCCTCACTGCAGGGAAGGGCCATGTATGTGAGGTGGCCCTTCACATCCCCTGTTACTTACTGCCACTGTGAGGGGGGGGGGGCATGAAGGGCTTCACTGGCTGGCTCACCTCCCACCTTTAAAGAGCCCCTCCCTGCAGCAGGGTGTGATTGGTGGGAACCCAGTGCAGATAGGAAGGTCAGTTTGCACTCATTCCGCTGAAGGTGCAGAGGCTCGCAGGACGACAAGGATATTGTCCAATGCTGGACAGAGGTGAGATTTTTTACATTTTTTAACAGTGATTTGTTTAAAATTTGATTAGGAAGAACCCAAAATTTGGGCAATCGTCCAAATTGTCGAAAAGAACCAAATACCTCTTCTCCTGCTTGTGTTGCATTGGACCATATACTTCAATGTTACACAATCAACAGAACAACACTGGCCATTAAAATAAATGGGCCCTTTCACATCGCTACGCATTAGCCGCAATGTGACCGCAACGCACCCCATACAAGTCTATAGGCAGTGCAGGTATGGTGCTATTTACCTGCACTGCATTGCCACCTCCTCCCTCCTGGCACCTGCTACAGTTTTTGTGTTTTTTTAAATAAATTCTGAAAATACAGCAGAGGGTCACTGATGCTGTGAATTACACGGTCGATCGCCCCCTGCCTGGAAGTGGTTGCGGGTCGATCGATTTGTTCGATCTGATGTTGTGTGTGGCTTAGGTTGCAGTGACACACGTGGAGTACGATTGGCCGGTTTGATCAGATGAACGATCAAGAGGTCTGATCAACTCGTGCAATCGCCACACCATGTGCTGCCTCCTCTGCGTCCTTCTTACTGCTGCTGCCACTCGGTTCCGCAGTCTACCACCGCGGGGTCTCTGCTGCCGCCACCTGCTGGGGGGGCAAGAGACACAATAGCAATGCTGCCCCTCGCCCATGAGGCCGCCACTGCAGCACTCTACTAAGGGAGGCAAAGCTTAGTGCACTGCATTTCCACCCCAATATTATGAGCCATCTTAATGAATCTTAATTGAATCTGTGAAGTTGTGTTGCTTGTCAGCTTTTACTGAATATAGATAAATATTTAGAAAAAAAATTAGGCCACAAGTGCAAAAAAAAGAGTTGTTTATGCCCCTAGCAACTAATCAACATGAACCTCACATGCAAAGAATCAGCCAATCATATATCATATAGCATCTTCTTCTAAAAGCATAGATCATCAAGGATTTACCATAGCCGAGGGACGATATGGAAAATGACAAGACATTTCTGATTGTGGAGCTGGATGTGAACAGGAAGTGACTCCTCGGCCATCATGGCTATTTATAAGCGGTGACATCAGTACCATCGTATCGAGTGCCAGCAGCTGGGAACGCGCCGTCCCCTCATCTACCTCCTCTGCCACTTCACAAGCTATTGACCCTGACTACTCCTTCTGAACTCCCCATTATCTCTACATAAATTAAAGGAGCTCTGTCGTTAAATGTTCTCAAGATTAAAATCCACATCAATAAATCAAGCAAGAGGAGGGATCACTAATACCCCCTGCACCACAAAATTCCAGTCAAGACTTTTTCCCCAGGATATAGAAGGAATCAAAAGGTGGCAGGTTTGGAAATGTACCATTCATCACAATGGGGACAATCTGGTTCATAAACTACTCTACACGCTGTGTGTATCCTTGTGGATCACTAAGAGAACTCAGGGTGTGAGTACGCCTCTTCAAATACAGGTGAGCGGGAATGCAACCAGAAGCATGCTCCCTCCATTCAGCTTCTGCTAGCCACTCAAATGCCAGAATGGAGAGCAAGCTGAATGGAGGGAGCGTGCCACTGGCCGCATTCCTGCTCACCTGTATTTGAAGGGGCGTACTCACACCAGCCATTCACAAATGCACAGCACGGGTATGTGTCTCTGATGGTGGTATGCCAGGGATCAGTGGTGGCAGGGGTGGCTGGGTAGAGCTGGTGGGGGGGGGGGTAGATGGTCCTAGATCAACATACAAGCCAGTGCATGGCTGAGCAGAGGTTAAGGGGCGGGGCAACTGCACCACCAATGAAAGAGCGTTTAGCTCAGCCTCGTTATGAGGTTAGTGACAACCCAGCTCGCTAGGGGAGAGGCGTCTCAGGGGCCCAATGCAATGTTAGTGGCAAAAATAGTTCTTTAACCATTGTGCCAGCCGTCAGTGGGCCCCCCTGGGGGGGCGCAGCCTGCACCCCATGCCATTGGATCATTGGCTGTGTTAAGTATAGATGGCGATAGCACGGGAATCCTGAATCGGGATGCCCAAGGGATAGGAAATCGGCCAGCCATGGAGTATTTTATACTTAAAGTGGACCAACACCCAGGGAGGGATCGGCCCGGGAATCTATAAGATTCTGCTTGTCCGGCGCTGCCTCTCGCTTGTCCGGCGGCGGGGATTGGCTGCAGCGGTCACGTGGGAGCGGGGCGAGGTGAGTTTTCGGGGCTTTCTGGGGGGTTTCACACAGCGGGGCACCCCCGATCGGGGTGCCCCACCGAAGTGGACCAAAACCCAGGATAGTCAAAATACTGGGTGTTGGTCCACTTTAAGGGCCTGCCATAATGGCTATTGTTCCTCTTTAAACGAAGGGTCAGGGAACACTCTATTTTAAACACACATGTGACATTGCTAGAACTGTATATTTGGTTTCATGGAGTATTGGACTATTAGACCTAAAGTAAAACATTGCCCCTGTTTTTGATACCTGTTTGCATAATACCCCTGGCAAATAAAAAAAGGTTGCTCTTATATGTTCCTGCACCGGTTTGCCAACAACATCTCTGGCAGTCAGCCAGAGTGATGGAGGAGTATCTGGTGGGGACCCACATACGGTAAATTATCTTTTAAAGTAGTTGCCTGGTCATAACAGCCTCCCCTCCAGCGTCTCCCATGAATCATGCTCGGGACCCAGTGCTGCATGGGTGGCGGATGCAGTCTTTGAGACTACAGGGCAGGCATACCCGATTGGGGTGCCCCGCTTTGTGAAACCCCCCAGGTAGCCCGATAACTCACCTTCGTTCCCGGTCCAACGGCGCATGTGCGAGCAGCGGCCGCATCCCCGCTATCACTTTAGCAGGTCGCGTGCCCGGCCATGCTCCCTGTTAGAGGGTAGCGTCCACCAGCATGCTGATTGGACGAGTGACTGCGCATGTATCGTAGGACTAGGAAGAGATGAGTTTCTTTGAGCGACCTGGGGGGTTTCACACAGTGGGGCACGGACCAAAACCCAGGATAGTCAAAATCCTTGGTTTTGGTTCACTTTAAGTGAAGATTCAAGGCTGACATCTTGCCATAGCCCATGGATATTGGCAGTTTCACCAGCCGCCTTGTTTAAACGCTGCTATTGCTGTAATTTCCTAAATTTCTGGTACTAGTGGCACAGGGGGGCTATAGTTGGTCCTTGTCTATTGAGGCCTTAAACCCCCCCCCCCCCCCCCCGCAGTGCCACGTCTCCTAATAGAGGGATGGGTCTCTTATCAGCAGGGACAGTTTTAGACTATGAGCGGCCCTTAGCAAAAGTATCTTTGGGGCTGCAGAATCTAGTACTGCATAGCATCCCCCAACCAGCAGCATTAGATTTTTCCCCCCATTTATTCTGTCACCCACACCCAGCAACATTAAATGATCTCCATCCCCACCTAGACATTGCCACAGGATGGATGGGGAACCAGATGGGGTATGGAGTCCTGTGCAATTGCCTGGTTTGCCATCCCTTTAATGCCAACTGTGCTTATTGGGCAGAGCTACTGTATGTAATGAAAAGGTAAATATCTTCTAAAATTGGGGCTCAAAAGAGATGAATGGGAGTGAGCTTTGTTTCGCTAGGGCCCCTGCAAATGAAGACAATTTCTAGTGAGAGTTTGGGTTCAAAATTACTCAACTTCTTTCCCCATCCAACTGCAGCTAGCATGCGTGAACAGCAGCCGCATTCCCGCTATCCCTTCAGCAGGGTGTGTGCCTATGCCAGGCATTTGTCAATGGCCGGCGTGGGAACGCACCCTGTTAGAGGGTAGTGGGGGAAGCAGCAACCAGAGCGCTTGAATCCATTCGCCTTAGACAAGTTCTTAGAAGAAGGCGGGAGCGGATCCGAGCGCACAAATTGGACGAGAGGCGGTGCCTGCGCTGTAGGGCCGGGAGAAAGGTGAGTTGGTTTAAACGACCTGGAGGGGTTTCACACAGTGGGGCATCCCCGGTCGGGGTGCAAGAACCAAAACCCAGCATAGTCAAAATCCTGCGTTTTGGTCGACTTTAAGGATGGAGACATGTGCCATATGCTTTCAAAGTTGTAGCACCATATCTATATAAATAAATAACTATACCTATATTTTAAGCCCTAGTGGAAAGAATTGCCAGAATAAAGGAACTTGTCATAATGGCAATGGGAGCACCTACTCTGTAATAATATCTGCTTGTGAAACTGGAGCTTTCCTATAAAGCGGACCAAAACCCACTGGGTGAACTTGTGAATAACATTTGGTCAAAGCCCCTGCCGATACTCCCTTTTTAGTGTAGAACTAATATTTTCATTTTTCGAATCTTCCTGATTTTCTTGCTGTCCCTCTCTGTAAAATGGCAGTCGATCAGTCATTACAAAGGTTTGGCAATAACATTATTGCCACACACAACAATGGCAGTGTATGGAGGAGGCGGAGCTTTACAGAAAAAACAAACGCCATTATCTGGGATTAGAATGAAGCATGAGTTCTAAAAATCCGCAAAAGGTAATATTCATGGGGGGGAGCAATACAGGGGGCGCTAGTAAAAAAATTGGGTTTGGTCCGCTTTAAGAAACCTCACTATTGGGCAAAACATCTGTACAAAACGCTTTTTATAAGATGATTAGGCTGAAGCAGCGACCAAGCAGACGCCTCCAGAGGAAAAACAGATTACCTACTTATCCAGTTTAGCATGGAATCAAAAAATAAAAGATATGAATTAATTTTCGGAAGGATGGACTATCCCTTTAATTTTAAGGACAGAAAACACAATGCAAAATATATTTCACATTGGCTTCAGGGAAAATTCTAAATCAACATTTCAGGATAAGTAACTGTTGTGCAGCCTAAACATAAGAGACTGTCCTTCCTGTCTCTGCCTCTGTCCTGTTTAGATGCACTTAGGCCAATTTATTAAAAAAAAATTGTGAAATTTTTCAGCTCCCAATATAAAAAAAACCTAAAAAAATAAACATTGAACCACTGAACAAGACCATGTTACTAATATTTACTTTTTTTTTTCAATAAGCATACAGTAGTTGGCTATTTTGGCCAATATCTGCAAATAATATTTAAAGAGGAACAATCTTCACTTTTCAGGGTCCTCTCGGTGGGGGCATCCCCAATTGGAATACCCCTGGGTCGCCCCATTCACTCCCATTCCTGTCGCTCCCACGATGCAAACTTGGGTGAGAACGAGCGCACTGATTGGCTGTGTGGCCTGCTCAGGTGACAGGATTCCTCCAGGGTGATAGCTGGTACTAAAGAAATTCTGTAAACCTCTAACAGCTTTAAAAAGTGGCACTTCAGGAATTGAGTTCCGCAACAGAATTCCTCCACTGAATCCCATTAAACCTGTGTCAGCCTTAAATAGTGCCACTTGTGCAGAATAATGGTATGGAATTGCTGATGGGAAGCCTGTGTGACCAGACCGGGGGTGGCAGATGACGGCTAATGAATTCATTGAGTGCAATTTTTTCATAATAAGTTTGGGGACCAGGCAACCAAAACAACAACAATCTAGCAGATGTTGGAAGATGTCCCATCTTACCAAGAAACAATTCTGGGAAACAATTAAAATGTAACATACATTAAAGATATCCAACCACATATTAGCACGCGGAGGCTGATTTACTACTAACGGCAGGTATTGCCAGATGAGCGTTTGTAAAGCGGCGCGTAGAGCGACCGCCAGTAGATGCTGTAAGCGGGTATCGGGAGCTGTAACCTAGCGTCGTGGTCGCTGTAGTAACCTGGCCGGCATTGAGGTATGTGATGTGTGTTGGGCGCTCTAACAACAGTATAACGCTGCAGCGAGCAAGAGGTAGTGCCAGCTCATTGCGTTTGGCACTCGGTGCTCTACACCATATTTAATAAAAAAACACACACAGCGTCGGTGCTCTAAAGCTGGGCACTCTAGAATAGAGCGCCAGACGCTATGTGATTTAAGTCTGTTTTTGAACACATATCCACCTGTAACAAAGCGAAAACACATGGAATGACATTGTTTTACACTTTAGTGCCAGATGTGACGATTGCACGGGTTGATCAGACCTATTGATCGTTCATCCGATCAAACTGAACAATCATACCCCACATGTGTCACTGCAATTGTTCAATTAGCAACACGCGTGGCTATAAATTGCTTCCACCAGAACACAAACATTGTTCACTTCTGTATAAGCCACACACAACACAATCAGATCGAACGGATCGATCGACCCACAACCACTTCCAGGCAGGGGGCGATCAAGCATCCTAGGCAAGTAAGGTATCCAGGCTCTTCAGAAATAGCGTGGGCTTTTTAGATCCTTAATTCAGAGCATTAGTGACCCTCTGCTGTATTTTTAGAATTTATTTAAACAAACAGAAAAACACAAAAACAAGAAACAGGTGATAAAAACAGAATTAACTATAAAACACGGTAAATAAGATAAATAGCAATACAGGAAAAAAAGGGAAAATACTTAAAAGAGTCTGTCTGGGCTGCGGTTCGATTGAATCAAATTGTCTGTCAGTCCCCACATGCTTTTCTGTTCTTCTCCGATGTTAAAAGAGAGCGTGAATCACTCTTGATGGTAAGATTAGAGTCTCTGGCCGTTCTTGCCAGCCATGCTTATAGGCCCCAGAACAGGGGGTCTCTTTACCCCTCCTATCAGGGGGCTCATTTTTGCTATATGATACCAGATGAACTATGGCTAGAACTCAGTAACTGCGCTCTTGTGAGAGAGCAGAAAAGGAGGTATCAGATAACAATAAGCGTATCACAAAAATCCTTAAACTATAGATTTGTACTATAAATGATCTCCGAGAGACGTGTTAATATATTGACATATAACATACTAAAGAAACAAACAAAAATCAAAGTGCAGAATATTCAACTTATATATAAACATTATAAGCAAAATGTAAGATAAATGAATCCCCCATACTCACAGATATTAGAAAAAATACAATTCTCTGATTACTCACCTGTAGAATTGTTTTTACTGTGTACAGCACTGCTTGTTTCATTTTAATCATTACATCTGGGTATTGTGCCACAAGGTGGCGCAGTTGACTGCAGAAGACTTGTGGCTCCCCCCGGCCCAATAAAAGGCCAGGAATCATCCATAGACCCCCCAGTGTTGAAAAGCAGTAATGTCAGAAGCCGGGAGATAAACCATGAGAAAAAAATACACAGCCCACAACAAAATAACTTCTTAACAAATCATCATAAGAAGGCAACCAAGGACAACGATAACAAGGGAGGGATGAAACAAGCCGTTCTGTACACAGTAAAAACAATTCTACAGGGGAGTAATCACAGAATTGTATTTTTCCTTGTGTACAGCATGGCTTGTTTCATTTCAATCATTACATATGGGACATCCAATAGCAGTGTCCATAAAAAGTAGGGTGGGATCCCCAATGAGAGAGAGCAGGCAGTTCAAGCCACTACCGCCTGAAGCACCTTGCGGCCAAAAGCAGCATCAGCTGAGGCCCTAACATCAACCTTGTAAAACTTAGAAAAAGTATGAACTGAAGACCAAGTAGCGGCCTTACAAACCTGTTTAACAGAAGCCTGGTGCTGAAAGGCCCAAGAGGCACCAATAGCCCTAGTAGAGTGAGCAGTAACACGGAAGGGAGGTTCCTTCCCTTTGGCAGAATAAGCTTGCACCACCGCCTGTCGGATCCACTTACTGATAGTAGATTTGGCTGGAGGCAAGTCCTTCCTAGGCCCGGCAGGAAGAACAAAAAGAGCATCCGACTTCCTAAAAGACTCAGTGGCGACCAAATAAAATTTGAGCGCCCTAACCACATCCAGTGAATGAAGGGTCCGTTCCTTAGAATTGGAAGGGGCAGCACACAATGAAGGTAAGACAATGTCCTGATTGAGATGAAAGGCAGACACAACCTTGGGCAAAAAATCCGGCTTAAGCCGGAACACCACCTTATCCTGATGCCGCTCAAAATAAGGGGGCTTCATGGAAAGCGCCGCCAACTCAGAGACTCGACACACCGAAGTAATAGCGACCAAAAAGGCTACCTTAAGACAGAATGGGCAGAGCGGCATCGTGCAGAGGCTCGACGGGAGGACCCTGTAGAGCAGAAAGCACCAAGTTTAAATCCCAAACCGGAAGTAGAGGCTTATGTGGCGGACGCATATGAGTAACTCCCTGAAAAAAAGTATTGACAAGCCTATGATTGGCAAAAGATCTTTGGGAAAAAAAATAGCCAGAACCGAAACCTGTCCTTTGAGGGTACTAAGTTGTAGACCCGAATCCAGACCATGCTGTAAAAAACTCCAGAATCCTGGGAATGGAGAATTCACGACAAGCTAGAGACTTGGACTCACACAAAGCAATATAAGCATGCCAGACCCTATAGTAAATCATAGACGAAGATTTCTTCCGAGCCTGAATCAAGGTATCGACAACTGAAGCCGGCAAACCCTTGCCCATTAAGATGGATGTTTCAGCAGCCAAGCCGTTAAAGCCAGCGTTTGTAAATTGGGATAGAACAGCTTTCCTTGAGTGAGAAGCTCTGGATCGTCGGGCAAGACGTACCGATCCACTGCCATCTGGACGACGTCCGCGAACCATACCCTCCTCGGCCAGCGGGGGGCCACTAGAATGGTCGGCACCCCCTTCTGGGCAATCTTGCGCAGCTGCAGAGGAAAGCGAGGAAAAACAGAGGAGCCGAAACTCCGTCCAGGGAATTGCTAGCGCGTCTGTGGCGAAGGCCAGAGGATCCTTTGACAGGGAGACGAATCTTGGGAGCTTGTGATTGTGATGGGACGCAAACAGGTCAACATCCGGCTGACCCCAACGCCGAAACAGGGCGAGAAATACCTTGTTGCTGAGAGACCATTCCCCCAGACGAGACGTCCCCCTGCTCAGGGAGTCCGCCTCCTGGTTCTCCACTCCTGGTATGTAAACCGCTGAGATGCAGGGAACATTCTCCTCTGCCCAGGACAGGATCAGGGACACTTCCTTGAGGGCTTGCTTGCCCCGAGTCCCTCCCTGATGACTGAAGTAGGCCACCACCGTCTGATTGTCCGAGCGGACCTGTACAGCACAACCCCGCAAGTGGGGAGACAACTGGAAAAGAACCAACCTGGTCGCTCTCAACTCCAGAAGGTTGATGGGCGCGTGGGCCTCCTGGGGACCCCACTGGCCCTGGAACTTCAGCGATTGCCAAATTCCCCCCAACCGGTCAGACTGGCGTCCGTGGTGACAATCTCCCAGCGCGGAGGCAGAAAGGACCTGCCCACTAGAAGATTCCTTGAGTCCAGCCACCAGGATAGGGACTGCCTGGCCAGAGGGGACAGAGCTAATTCCTGATCCAGGGACTCCTGATTCCGATCCCAAACAGACAAGAGATGTAACTGAAGAGGTCTCATGTGGAACTGAGCAAAGGGAACCGCCTCAAAGCAAGACACCATGAGGCCTATTAACTGCATCCCCAAATGGATGGAGGGATGAGGGCATGACAGCAGGGCCTGCGCCTGGCTCTGAACGCCCTCCACCTTCTGCTGAGGGAGAAATACCTTGACCTGAGAAGTATCCAGAGTCATGCCCAGGAAGGACCTCGCCAAAGACGGAGATAGTGAAGACTTGGGATAATTGATCACCCAGCCGAAGGAGGTCACCATCTGAGTATCCTTCTCGGCCTGATGCAGAGATTGAGCAGCAATCAACAGATCGTCCAGGTAAGGAAGAATGCGAATGCCCTGACTTCTCAGTAGAGCCATGGCACCCACCAGCACCTTGGTGAAGACCCGAGGTGATACCGAACTGCAAGGCCACAAACTGGTAGTGTTGATCCCCCAGAGCGAACCTCAAGAACCTCTGATGACCTGGGAAGATCGGAACGTGAATGTAGGCATCCTCGATGACCACCGTTGTCATCAAGTCGCCCAGCCGAAGTGAACTCACAGCCGAACGTAAGGTCTCCATGCGGAAATGCTTGAATCTGACAAATTTGTTGAGGCCCTTTAAATCCAGGATGGGCCTCAGGGAGCCATCCTTCTTGGGCACCGTGAACAGGTTGGAGTAGTACTCCCGACCCTGTTCCTGAGGAGGTACCGGACAAATCACTCCGGATGCCAAAAGAGCAGGCCCTGAGCCGTCATGGGATTTTGAGAGATCCAGGACTGGAGGAATCTTGGGGGAGCGGCCAGGCTGCAAACTCTATCTTGTAACCGGAGGAAACGACCTCCTGAATCCACCCGTCCGAGACGCGCAGACTCCAGATGTGAGCAAAAAGCCGAATCTGTCCCCCCTACCCGAACGGGTGAGGGCGCCTCCTCATGCCTGAGGGGCCTTGGGGGCGGGGGGGGGTTGGGCTTGGTTCCCCAGGAGAGACTGGGGTGACCGCGGGATCTGCCTCAATCCCAAGAGCCTCTGCGGCTACCTGAGGAGGACCCACGACCTCCCCTTGAAGGGAGAAAAGAAGAGGATCCCCGAAAGGGCCGAGCTTGCTTCCTACACTGGGGGAGTCTACCATCCTTGGTCAGAGCATCAAGACGCTCACCGAAAAGACGAAGTCTGGTGAAGGGAAGCCCAGTGAGAGACTTCTTAGCGGCAGTGTCGGCCGCCCACTGACGCAACCAGACGGACCTACGCATAGCAACCAACAGGGCCGAGGCCCTACCACCAAGCCTGACGGCGTCATCCATGGCAGATAGCACAAAGGCAATAAAGTCAGCACAAAGCAAAAGGTCCTTATAATCCTCCATTTTCTTGCGAGACCGGGCGGCCTCAGCCAGGCGCCTGACCTTCTTTTTAATAGCGATGGCCACAATCACTGCGGCGCAGACCGGGCGCAAACCAGCCCCAACAAAGGTGAAAGCATGACAAGCCAGCTGATCCATACGCCGGTCAGCGTTTATCACGCAAGGTCGTGGTGTCAGGAGACGGCATGACCGAAGTGTTGGACAGTCCCAGGACCGGAGCGTCCACCTCAGGGGGACACGACCAGTGGCGAACAAAGTAGGCCGAGAAGGGATACCTTCTATCCAAACCCTTGGGCACCGAAGGTAACCTGTTGGGGCGTTCCCACTCCTTGAGGACCATATTGGAAAAATGACCCTGCTCCGGGAACTCCAGGCGTTGCTTGTCAGGGCGGAAGAGCTCACCCTGCTTCTTCTTCGCCACCTTAGGAGGAGCAATGTGTAGGGTATCAAACACAGCCGACAGGAGCCTATCGGTATCATCCGGGAGCCAAGCATCCTCGTCTGAGGAAGACCCTAGGTCACTATTATACTCGCCCTGACGATCCCCAGAGGAATCCAAGTCAAGGAACGACTCCCCCTCCTCCAGGGAGTCACGGCCGCCATAAACATCAAAGCCCTCGTCCTCATCGGCAAAGAGGGACAAGCCCGGGTCTAGATGCCTCTTTTTGCTAGATGCCTTGCCCGCGGCCGGCCGGGCCAGTTCTCGCTCAATGCTGGCCACACGCAGCGCCAGGTCCGAGCGGGACCCCCTGCTGGCTTCCCCCTCACTGGGAGCTAAATGCAGGCGCGGGGGAGTAGGTGATGCTGTCGGGAGGACGGGGCTGGAAAGAGAGGCGCTCAGCACAACCTGTTCCGCGATGACACTTTGGGCGCACGGGACACAAACCGCGTCGCCGCCACTCAAAGGGCACCCAAAGCACCCCCTTCTGGGCAATCTTGCGCAGCACACGACCCAGCAAGGGAAAGGAGGAAACACATAGAGGAGCCGAAACTCCGTCCAGGGAATTGCTAGCACGTCTGTGGAGAAGGCCAGAGGATCCTTTGACAGGGAGACGAATCTTGGGAGCTTGTGACGGGACGCAAACAGGTCCATATCCAGCTGACCCCAGCGGCAACACAGGGCGAGAAATACCTTGTTGCTGAGAGACCATTCCCCCAGACGAGATGTCCCCCTGCTCAGGGAATCCGCCTCCTGGTTCTCCACCCCTGGTATGTAAACCGCTGAGATGCAGGGAACATTCTCCTCTGCCCAGGACAGGATCAAGGACACTTCCTTGAGGGCTCGCTTGCTCCGAGTCCCTCCCTGATGATTGATGTAGGCCACCGCCGTCTGATTGTCCGAGCGGACCTGTACAGCACAAACCCGCAAGTGGGGAGTCAACTGGAAAAGAACCAACCTGATCGCTCTCAACTCCAGAAGGTTGATGGGTCAATAAACAACTCACCCCAGTAGAATCAATACCAGTGACACGAACACAGCAGAGTGGTTTCTCCATTCCCCCTATAGGCTCACCATTTGCCTATGGCCGGCTACCCTTCAGGTACAGGGTCTGCGGCCTGGAGCAAAGCTCACGACCACCCGACCCGTCAGTCAAGGCTGGGAGGCAGGAGGGTCCGGAAACGGGCCGACGGGCTTGGTTGCCCCGCTCGCCTGCAAATAACCAGAGAGAGCCATCTTCGGTCTTCGCAGTCTGCAGAGAAACACTGGGAGTCTATGGGTGATTCCTGGCCTTTTATTGGTCCGGGAGGAGCCACAAGTCTTCTGCAGTCAACTGTGCCACCTTGTGGCAGAATACCCAGATGTAATGATTGAAATGAAACAAGCCGTGCTGTACACAATGAAAAATACATAATAATCACAATAATAAAAACATCCCCCCTTGTATTTCTATCTAAGAGACCAAAGCCAGTAGAGGCAACCCAAAAGATGACAAAAGCTGAATCTGCATGCTGCAATGCTACCCCTATGCCACTTCCTCAGGGGTGTGTTTTCATGATGGTCAATTGCAGTGTCCCATTAAAATATTAAAGGCAGTACATATATTGTATATACAGTAGCCGGGGCATACGTTTTTGCTCTGGGGCCCTGGTAGAAATATTCAACCCATAGCAGATTACACGTGGCTGATTTACTACTAGCGCCACGTATTTGCATGTGAGCATCTGTATAGCGGCGCTTAGAGCGACCGCTAGTAGACTCTGTAAGCAGATATCGGGTGCTGTAACCTAGCATTTCGGTCACTGTAGTAACCTGGTCAGCATTGATGAATATAATGTGTGTTGGGCGCTCTAACAACAGTAGAGCACCAGCTCAGTGCGTCTGGCACTCGGTCCTGCACACCATACTTAAAAAAAAACTATACACACACACAGCGTCGGCGCTCTAAAGCTGGGTGCTGTAGCATAGAGTGCCAGCCGCTGTGTGATTAAAGTCTGTTTTTGAACACATATCCACCAGTAACAAAGCGAAAACGCACAGAATAACATTGTTTTAACACTGGGGCAATGACAATTTAATGCCAGACCTGTAAATACAATTTGCATTAAAATATAACACATTATTTTTCACTTTCTAACGTGCAACAGCCAAGAAACACAACATGCTGTGTTGTGTTTCTTGGCTGTTGCACGTTAAAAAGTGAAAAATAATGTATTTTAATTGAAGAAGTATTGTTAAACTTTGATAAAGTTGGATTTACCAACGAAACGCGTTAGGCAGGGGAGTGTGGGCTCTCTTGTCATCTCTTATTGTTTGGAGCGATTTTCTCTATTTCCCAACGACGGCCGCGTGTGGGAACTTGGGGGAACACCTCTCAGACGGGAAATCCTGTTTATGCTATTAATTTACATCGCTTTGTAAGTGCATATGAGTTTTATTAAAGCCTGAATCATTATCTGACAGAGTTGCACTAGATATTTCTTCCTTTTTTCTTTTATTGGTTTTTGGACTACATTGAGTCCAATGGTGCATGAAGACTGAAAGAGGACCTACAAGTATATATTTTGGAAAGACGACCTCTGCATAATAGGAGAGTGTATGACCTATGTTTCTGCCTGCCAATCTTGAACCTTCTGGTAAGAATATTTCCTAAGGGTGACGGGCACACTTTGGACTTTGTGCATGCGCACCGGGATTACAGCTTCTTTTGGATCATACCGAGGAGCTGCTTATTAGTGGAAACACTGAACTGTTTTGCTCTGTGCTTATTTGGTTACATTCTATTGAGGACTGGAGGGATAAGTGGTCCAGCACGTTTGAGCATTTTTAAGACATAGAGTTATCTTCATATGTAATTGAACCACCATTATTGAGACTAAGCGCGGTGTTTTTCTGTATTTGATTTTATTGTTAAACTTACATTTTACAAGGCCGCACCCCTACAGGACCACGCCCCCTACAAGACCACGTCCACGTACCCGTGTAAAAGAAGGTATTTTTTGTTGGGCAAGGTGGCAACCCTAGTGGGGCATCCCAAATCCTGATGCTCGCTGGGTAGTGAAGTGGCCAGCCCTGGAGTCTTTTTAAATCCATGGCTGGCGCAAGAGGGCTTTGGCCCATTTTAACATGTACGGCTAAGAAAGCTGATGGAAGGAGAGCCCACATGTGTGCTGTGGGATCACCAGCTAGGCAAGGAAGCACAGCAAACCAAGGGCGGTTCCACATTGGAGCATCCCTAATCAGGGTGCCCCAGGGGCACATACCCAGGTTTTGGTCCCCCCTGAAGGACTCAGTACATCATGTGTGGTGGGCACACAGCAAATAACGGGCTTTAAAGAGGAACAACACACAGGAATTTCACTTTCCTATGTGTTGTTCCTCCGTGTGGCGGCATCCCGAATAGGGATCCCCCCGCTGTGTGTATTCCCCCAGGTTGCTCAATCACCCCACCTTCCAGTCGCTACCACAGCACAGGGTCGAAGTGAAAGCAAGCGTGCTAATTGGCTGAGCCTGAGCGTCCTGCTCAACCAATCAGTGTGCTTGCTGTCACTCGGCTCCCTTTGGTGCTGCTGATGGCTAAGCACCCAAGAGGCATCCCAAGTTGGGAATCCCCAAGGACAGGAACTCGGACGGCTAAGGAGTCTCTTAGATTCCAGGGCCTCCGAAGTTCCTCTTCCTCCTCCCGGTAAGGCTTCTACTGCTTACCCCCCACCCCTATCCACAGCCTTGATTGCCATTGCATCTGGCTAGTTTGCAACGTTTGGTCAGCTGTCCACCTCAACACATAATAAACAGCAAAAAAAAATATTTTTTAAAGGCCACTCATCTGACTGGGTTGTGAGTGCCTCATGTAAGGTGCAAAAAGCTTTTAAAGAGGTAAAAATATTCTCCCCAATGAACTAGAATACCCCCTATGGCTTACCACCACATAAGGGCAGAGATATTTCGGGAGTCCCTTTATTAGCCCCTCTAACCCAGGTCAACCAGCGATCAGGTGATCTCAACAGGCAGGGGCTTAGCTAGGGGGGAGCAGGGGGGGGGCACTTGCCCCAGGTGCAGCAGGTCAGGGGGGTGCCAAACGGGGCCCTGAGAACAGGTAGGGGGCACCATTTAAAATCTTTGCCCCGGGTGCCGGAAAGCCTAGCTACTCTGTCACCAAGGATTTTGGAATATGTCCATCTTACCTGGAGGGCTTCTACACCGCAGTTGTGAGATATAAATGCAAATGCTCACGGCTATACTTTTTATTTATACACCAAATTGCAGTATGACAAGCTCTCCATCCAAGTGTTCATTTTATATTGGATGCACAGATGAACTTGTCCAGAAATTCTGGACATGGATCTGCCTGAATCTGAATCCCATTAAAGTCTATAAGGGAAAATGTGGGAAATGTCTGCTAGTTCCAGAAAGAAAATGCAGCAGCTGAATGCCCCCAAATTGCATGGCAAAGCCAAAGGGTCGATTAAATGAAAAATCAGAGATCCCCTTTAGCCAAATAAAGTATGGTGAAAGGAGAATCCTCCTCCTTAGAAGTAATGTATGCATAAAGCTAGAGGACTCATAATATATTTTTAAATTGTAAATTGTCAGTTTTCATAGAAATCTAAGGCCCTTATTTAACAAGGGATAGCGCCAGGTAGCGAATGAGCGAACGGTAATGACGGTCACCTCCACGAGAACGCCGGCTCCCCTCCGCAATCACACATTTATGAAGCCGATCCTGCTTAGCGACTGACAGAGCGCCAGATAGCGAATCATTCATCATTATTCCAGCCTCACCCCACAGCGCCAGCGAGCGACCTTGAACAGCGACAGGTATGACCTTTCGCTACCTGGCGCTCTCCAATGCATTTCAATGGAACAATCTTTAAATATTAATAACTAATTGCTATTTTTTTTTTTTTTTTTACTGTCAAAAATTCTGTGACCACTTCTGCAATGTTAGTTTTTTTTTTTAAGGTTAAAAAAAAAAAAATAAAAAAATTGTGCAGAATTGATATTACAGGTCTGATATTAATGTATTCATATTGCAACCCGTTTTGAAAAACTTGTTTTTTTTTCTTCCTAAAAATATGGTTGTTTGGGGGTTAAAAAACTACTTTTTGGGGTTTAAACAAGCATTTCACTGCGCGAGAATTTTTGGAGCGTGATTTGTTAATGAATATGCTGGGAGCCGTTCGCTATGGCCATTCGCTGTCATGCGCTCCCATACAGCGCGGAACCTGTCAAATAGCGACTCCTCACCCAATATTCAACATTACGGCAAACCGACTGAGTCGCTATCAACTACAGAACAACGGCCAAGCACAGTGACTACTAGCGGGCACTCTGAAAATGCTGCTACTGTCACTCATCTGTCGCTACCTGGCGCTATTAATGAATCGGCCTCTAAGACTCTATATCAAGCTTAAGCCAACTTAAAAATGGAACAGAACCCAGCAGAGTTTAAAAGACTCTGGGTTTTGAAAAACACCCACAACTTTACACAGTTACTCACCCCCATCCTCGCTCCAACAGCGCATGTGCCAGCGTTCCCATTCTACATGCTTGTCGCTCCCAGCAGGGTGAATATCTTCTGGCGGGGCTGCACTGGATGCATGAAGTTGATGCTGCCGAGTATGGTTAAAGTGGACCTACACCCCCTTGTACTATTGAGATACAGACTTACCTATATAAGTAATTTTACTGAAGTGCGCAGCTACTTCCTGTCCCCATCATAAAGGACTTAATGCCCTTTAACTGTAGGAGCATCCCAAACCCCAGGGAAGAGTTTTAACCCTTTCGCTGCCAGCCTACCTGCAGCATTTGCCACTCCCTGTTGCCAGACGATGTTTCACTATTTTGCGCTGCACATATTCAACTGTCATTTTTGAAAGGATTTCCAGGGATTTCCCAGGAAAATTATATATTGTTTTTTTCAACAGAGTCTGGGCTTTAACATGAAATGTCTTGTTTGTATTTTTTAGGTGTATTCTCAATATTTTTGGGTGAAATGTGTGAAAAAAATAAAAAAAAAATATTTTTTTACAATTTGTAGGAGTTTTTTTGTAATAAAAAATGTAAGTTTGTCAATAAAATCTTATTGCGTGAGAAACCCCAATTTCTCCTGGTTACAGCGATACCACATATGTATAGGTAGACACCCTTTCCTGCCCAGAAGCCTTTTATAGCTGCTGGATGACAAATGGTTAATTAAAAAAAAAAATGACATAGGGTCCCCCTTCCCGGGGAGGGGGACCCCATTTTTTTGGGGATTTTTAAGGGTTAAAAACCCTTAAAAATCCAAAACAAAAAATGACGTGGGGTCCCCCTTACCCAAAGTAACCAGCCCGGGACCAGCTATGGGGGCTTGTAGGCACAGAGTGGGGGGGCCAGCTTTGGTGGCCCCCCCACCCTGCAGCCTACGAGCCCACATAGCCTATGTGGGCCCGGGCTCTTCTGCCCCCCCCTGGCCTTTGGGGAGGCAGGTAATGGGGGTGCGGGGGTTAATGGCAAGTCACCCGCTAGGGCAGGTGACTTGCCACCCCCCCAGCCTTGTGAACTGGTATAAGGGGTCTCATGGACCCCTTACCAGCTCACAAAGGGTTAACTGTGAAAAAAAAAACACCACACAAGTAATAAAAGTATTTTATTAGAAAAAAAAAATTTTTTTTACTGTACTTACCTTCGATTGCAAGCTCTTGTCCCTCGCCGCTCAGCTGACAGATGCCGGTGATCGGCATCCAGAGAAGGAGAGGCCAGGAGATCAGAGGATCTCCTGTCACCTCCTTCCCCAGCGCCGATCACCGGCATCTGAGAAGCTGAGAAAGCTGAAGCCCGTTCGGGGCTGGGATGACTTCATAAGCCCAAGGGGGCGGGGGCTTAGAGGCATGATGGCGGCCGCCATCGTGAAGAAGAGAGGAGAGAGCCTCCCAGGCTCTCTCCTGAAGATCGGTAAGTCCTGGGGGGGGATCGGAGGCCCCCCAGGTGAAGAGGAGGGACAGCGGGAGCCAGCGCACACACAGGTAAGTGAATGTCATTTTTTTTTTTTTTTTTTTTTACAGTTAGAAGCTGCTGCTGCAGAAGCGGGGGGGGCGGCCTATTCCGGGGGCTCTCCTGGAGCCATCCGACCCCCCACGGGGGATCGGATGGCACCAAATTAAAGAGGAGACCCGGCCGGATCCAACAAGGGGTCAGGTGAGTATTTTTTATTTTTACTTTTTAAACTAGAAGCGAGGAAAGTCAAGCACGTAACACCTACGGGCTTGGCACTTAAGGCCCAGCCAAGCCAGCACGTAGGTGTTACGGGCTTGGCAACAAAAGGGTTAAAAGTGACATAAGGTCATTTCTGACTGTTGGTCTGCTTTACGCTTAGGATCGAGGCGAGTTTCACACTGCAGGGCATCCCAGACCAGGATGCCCCTAGGGATGCTCCGCTGTGTGAAACCCCCCAACTCACCTCTTCCTGGTTCTACGGCGCACGCACGGCCTCTCGTCCAATCAGCGTGCTTGACTGCACTGACGTAAACTCCTTCAAGGCTCGTCTAAGGCTTGGCTCCAGCCGAGTCTAGCCGGCATACCGACGGCTGCATCCCTGCTGCCCTCTAACAGTGCATGACCACGCCGGTCATAAGAAAATGCCTGGCGTGTGCCCTGCTAAAGGTATAGCAGGAAGCGGCCGCTGCTCGTGCATGCACTGTTGGGTCAGGCAGAAGGTGAGTTTACTGGGTGACCTGGGAGGCTTAACACAGCAGGACATCCCAAATCTGGATGCCCCGGGGGGTGACCGGGAGTCTCATAGACGCCAGGGTAGGTTTTGGTCCGCTTTAAACCTGTTTTTGCTTGCAAAGGAGTGAGCTTCAGTAATCAACGTATTCACAGTAACCATCAAAGGCTTCCTCTCCTCAATGATAATGATAGAATGGATCAGTAAGTGATATGTTTATAATAAAGTTTAAAGTTTAAAATAGTATCAATGAAGGGAAGAAACATTTGATGGTCAAATTAAGTGAAGGTTGCTGAACTGCACTCTTTTTCAGGTTAAACATGCCGATGTAATAATATCATTAAAAAGTATTATTTCCGCTCTAAAATTACTTTATTCTGTTAAAAGAAACATCTAGTTTTAAATCACTGCTGGGGACAAAGGGGACAAACTACAGTGCGTGGTGTCCAAATTACACATTGTTAAACAAAAGAAGCCATTAAAATCAAACCATTTTGGCCCATCTTGGTCCTGCGTTTCAATTATTAGGTCCCAATGCAAGTTCTGTACACAAAACGGGTAATATTAATTATAAGCATTAAATTCTACAATCCAGTTCTGCCCATTGTGCTCTATAGGATCTTTCCCTACAGCCCCAGGTTTCATCTGGTGCTGCACCATTTGGCGCTAGTGTTAAATAAAACGCTGGCTGATGCCCGCATCTGCACTTTTATTTTTTTCTTTCTAAAATCCCAGTGCCGCTGAGGCCAAAAAAGTGGTGCTGACACTTATTAAATAAGGCTCTATGGCCCTTATTTATGAAGGAATAGCGACAGGTAGCGACTGGTGAGCGACCGGTAATGACGGGCACCGCCATGAGAACGCCGGCTCCCCACCACAATCACACATATATCAAGCCGATCCTGCTTAGCGACTAAGATAGCGCCATATAGCGACTCATTCATCATTATTCCAGCCTCAGCCCACAGCGCCAGCGTCCGACCTTGAACAGCGACAGGTATGACCTCTCGCTACCTGGCGCTCTCCAATGCATTTCAATGGAACAATCTTTAAATATTAATAATTAATTGTTATTAATGTTTTTTTTTTTTTGTTTTAAATGTGAAAAATTCTGTGACCACTTCTGCAATGTTAGATATTTTTTTTAAAGCGGACCTTCACTCTGAATAAGAGTCTATCTTATATGTTTCCCACACCCTGTACATACAGATTGTCCACATTAAAAATCATCCTACCTGCATCTACTGCATGTTATGAGCCTTTAAACATCCAAGATGGCGGCTTATGGAAGCCGCCATTTTATCAGGCAGCCTGTAAACAGGAAGTGCCTCCTGACTGTGCTGCTCTGCATTCTGGGACTGCTGACCTTTACCTGACCCCAGCTCTGCTCTGTCTGACCAAAGCACAGCTATAACCCGCCCCCCTGTACCTTATCCCACTCTCCTCTCCTCAGCTGTGATGCTTCTGAGTCAAGATGGCGGCGCCCGTATCCTAAATTCCTGAACAAAGTTGCAGCCCAGTGGGGGAAAGAATAATAAGTTAGTGGCTAAAAACGTAAAATATATTAATTTTAGATGCTGGGGAACCGTTTTTTAAGAGTTTGGGCTTTTCATTAAATCACGCTGAAGGTCCGGTTTAAGGTAAAAAAAAAAAAAAAATTTGTGCAGAATTGATATTACAGGTCTGATATTATTGTATTCATATTACTAAATTCTTTCAAACATTTTTTTTTTTTTGGTTTCCAAAAATATGGTGGTTTGGGGGTTAAAAAACTACTTTTAACACATCGCCTCCAGCGCTCTGGGGTTTAAACATGCATTTCACAGCGCGAGAATTTTTTGAGCATGATTTTTTGATGAATGTGGTGGGAGCCGGTCGCTCTGACCAGTCGCTATCATGCGCACCCATACATCGCGGAACCTGTCAAATAGCGACTCGTCACCCCGTATTCAACATTACTGCACACCGACTCAGTCGCTATCAACAACCGAACAACGGCCAAGCACAGCGACTACTAGCGGGCGCTGTGAAAATACCGCTACAGTCGCTCAACTGTCGCTACCTGCCGCTATTAATGAGTCGGCCTCCCCGTTATTTTATATATTATTTATATATGGTTCCGGTGCCAGGATGGGGTATCCAAAAACTCTTCTGGGTCGCTGCACCTTTTTCCTGGCTTCCTTGCCAATGTAAACACCAGGGGCCACATCCCCACTATCTTTGGGCTGTGCGCATGTTCCTGACCGCAGCCTTTCCGGTTGGGATGGGAGCGTGTCCACGGCTGTAGATGTGCCAGCTTGAGCTATAAACAGAGCAGTTTGCTGAATATTACATAAGCATGGCAAACAGCTCTGTCCGGATGAGAACCCGGGCATACGCCGCAGGACCAGGGAAAGGTGAGTTTTTATTTGCGATCTAGGGGGGTTCACACAGCAGGACAGGGAACAAAACCTGGGATAGAGCAAAACCAAACAGTGTTAAAGTGGAACAAAACCCGGGAATATAACTTTCTCAGGTTTTGTTATGTGCCTCCAAATTGGAATGCCCCACTGTGTGAAACCCCACGGTTTACCCATAACTTACCTTTCCAGGCTCAGCATGCACAGGCTCTCATCCAATGAGAGCTGCCTGCTGAGGCTACATCATTCGGTAGACGGCTCTCATTGACTTGAATGGAGAGTACACGCTGACGGCCGTACACACGCTCCCGCCCCAGCCTATCTGAGCAGGGGATGTGGCAGCATGTATTCCCTGTTGTAAACAATGAGAACTGTCTGCCGAATGACATAGAGGCCGATTCATTAATAGCGGCAGGTAGCGACAGTTGAGCGACTGTAGCGGTATTTTCACAGCGCCCGCTAGTAGTCGCTGTGCTTGGCCGTTGTTCGGTTGTTGATAGCGACTCAGTCGGTGTGCAGCAATGTTGAATACAAGGCGACGAGTCGCTATTTGACAGGTCCCGCGATGTATGGGTGCGCATGATAGCGACTGGTCAGAGCGACCGGCTCCCACCATATTCATCAAAAAATCACGCTCAAAAAATTCAAGCGCTGTGAAATGCATGTTTAAACCCCAGAGCGCTGGCGGCGATGGGTTAAAAGTAGTTTTTTAACTCCCAAACAACCATATTTTTGGAAACCAAAATTTTTTTTAAGAATTTAGTAATATGAATACAATAATATCAGACCTGTAATATCAATTCTGCACAATTTTTTTTTTTTTTTACCTAATTATCTAACATGGCAGAAGTGGTCACAGAATATTTCACATTTAAAAAAAAAAAAAAAACATTAATAACAATTAATTATTAATATTTAAAGATTGTTCCACTGAAATGCATTGGAGAGCGCCAGGTAGCGAGAGGTCATACCTGTCGCTGTTCAAGGTCGGACGCTGGCGCTGTGGGCTGAGGCTGGAATAATGATGAATGAGTCGCTATATGGCGCTATCTCAGTCGCTAAGCAGGATTGGCTTGATAAATGTGTGATTGTGGTGGGGAGCCGGCGTTCTCGTGGCGGGGCCCGTCATTATCGGCCGCTCACCAGTCGCTACCTGTCGCTATTCCTTCATAAATAAGGGCCATAGTCACAGCAGGAAGCTCTCATTGGACTAGAGCCTGTGCATGTGCCTTTGGAGCCTAGAAAGGTGAGTTTTTATGGGTGAACTCAGGGGGGGGGGGTTACACAGTGGGGCCCAATTCAGGATACCCTAGAAAAAAAAACAGTGGCCAGCCCTAGAATCTTTTAGATTCCAGTCCGGACGCTGCTGGATTTTGTTCTGCTTTAACCCCCTTGGTGTATTAGGTAGTGTAGAGAGGCACTGCATACTTTATGTTCCTCTACTTAAACCGGACCTTCAACGTGATTTAATGAAAAGCCCAAACTCTTAAAAAATGGTTCCCGAGCATCTAAAATTAATATATTTTACATTTTTAGTCACTAACTTATTATTCTTTCCCCCACTGGGCTGCAACTCTGTTCAGGAATTTAGGATACGGGCGCCGCCATCTTGACTCAGAAGCATCACACTTACTGAGGAGAGGAGAGTGGGATAAGGTACAGAGGGGCGGGTTATAGCTGTGCTTTGCTCAGACAGAGCAGAGCTGGGGTCAAGTAACGGTCAGCAGTCCCAGAATGCAGAGCAGCACAGTCAGGAGGCACTTCCTGTTTGCAGGCTGCCTGATAAGATGTCGGCTTCCATAAGCCGCCATCTTGGATGTTTAAAGGCCCATAACATGCAGTAGATGCAGGTAGGATGATTTTTAATGTGGGCAATCTGTATGTACAGGGTGTGGGAAACATATAAGATAGACTCTTATTCAGAGTGAAGGTCCGCTTTAAATGAGAAGCAGAAAACATAAATGCTTTGTGAAATTGTCGCTGTCTGAGGCCTTGGCTTAAGCTGACCATCTCCAAATAAATTCTGAGAACATCTACACAAAAACCGACACAGCAAATTCTGGAAACTAAAGCCAACCGAAAACTCGTCTCTATCTTGATAGCCTAGGAACACTTGTCCGGCAGAGACTGCAACTCCAGCAGAATATTCCGGGCCCTGTCCTGCTTTGTAGAGTCATGATTTATGAGGAGAGACTGGATATGAGAAAGCTAAGCTAGGGGCAGCAATGAGAAAATGCAAGTGTGGTCTCAATTGACAAGCCAGGTTCTTTCATTAGAATGACTTATCAGTAGTGTCCTCAGGGGTGGGTAAGACAATGAGGCCAATAACATTGGATCCAATCATGAATGTTGTCAGGACCACCACCCACTAAACACTAAGGGGGTTATTTAAAGTGGACCAACACCCAGGATTTTGACTATCCTGGGTATTGGTCCACTTCCCCGGGGCACCCCGATCGGGGGTGCCCCGCTGTGTGAAACCCACCAGAAAGCCCCCAAAACTCACCTCTCCCCGCTCCCACGTGGCCGCGGCGTCCAATCGGCGCCGACGGACAAGCTGATTGACAGCGACGGACAAGCAGCTTGCCCGTCGGCACCTCCCGCGCGTCACTCTTGACGTGTGCGCGCCCGCGCCCGCCATTCAGAGACGGCCGGCGTGGGCGCGCGTAGAGGGGTAAGGCAAGACAAGGTAAGGCGATTTGGGGTGTTCGGGGGGGGGTTCACCCCGCGGGACATCCCGATCTCGGATGTCCCGCGGTGTGTGAGGTGATCGGCCCACTTTAAGAAACGCTAGCGCCATGTAGTGTCATGTAGCGTTTGGTGAATGCTGGGCGCAGTATGTGAAAACCATATCAAGTCAATCTGGTGAGTGCCTCTAAAAGTGTCATGTAGCGTCACATGTATCACTAGTGGCGGCTCAGTGTAAAGCACCGGCGCTGCATGGTCAGCGTCATGTAGCACCTGTCGCTCAGTAGCGCTCTCCCATACATTTCAATGGTGTTTTATTTGGTTGTGTATAAAGAAATATAAATTCCTAAAGTAATGTTCTAAATTTTGGTTCAGATCATTGTGTGGCCTCTCCTGCAAACAAACACTTTTATTGTGTTTAATTTTCTTTTTATGCAGAATTGTATGTGCAGGTCGGCCATTGCAGTGTCAGTGTTACAGTGTTAAAACAATGTAATTCCTTGTGTTTTCGCTCTGGTGCTGGTGTATATGTGTTGAGAAACAGACTTTTATCACATAGCGTCTAGCACGCAACGCTACAGTGCCCAGTTTTAGAGCGCCGGCACTGGTTTTGTGTTTGATTTTCTTAATTATGGGCTTCAGTGCCAACTGCCGGGCGCAGTTAACTGTCGCTACCTATCGTTCGCTGGAGCCTTGTTCTATTGTTAGATGTAGCGTCGTCTTGGGCTCTTTGGGACACCACCTAGTGTTCTCCATTGACTCTGCAGTGAATCAGGGAGAAGCTTCTACAGCGCCCACCAGACATCGCATTTATCAATGCTGGACAGGATAGTACAGCGCCACTTGTCCTGCCCGCTAAGCTAGGTTATAGCACCAGACACCCGTTTGCAGCAGACGCTCTAAGCGCCGCTACATAGACGCTCAAATGCCAATACGTGGCGCTAGTTTTAAATTAGCCTCTAAACAACCACACGCAACACAATTTCAGCATCTTAGGTTGTCCATAAATGAAGGAAGGGGAACTTGCATAAATAGTAACTAGGGAATAATCTAAGTTCCCTCTGGGATGCAGGGGCATAGCTGGGGGGGGGGGGTCAGGGTGGCACGTGCCCTGGGTGCAGCAGGTCAGGGGAGCACTAAAGGGGGGCCTGAGCACAGGTGGGGGCACCATTTAGAATCTTTGCCCCAGGTGCCAGAAAGCCTAGTTATTCCTCATGGGAAGGTGCTCAAATGAAGCCAGCAATACTGTATCCAATCATGAATGTGGACCTAGTTTACACCAACCTGTACATAAACCACATCCTTTCAGCATCCTAGGATGTGCATAAGTGAAAGAATAGAACCTGCAACATACTAAGAAATAGTCCAAGTGTTTCTCAGGGGTGGATACTCAAATGAAGCCAACAAACACTGTGTCCAACCATTACTGCCTTCAGGACACAGAGGAAACCAAACCAGAGGAGCGATCAAGTGGGCAGCACAGGACACAACTATCAGGTAAGAGCTGCAGCCACCAGGAGCGATGGTCTGCATAGAACACAACATGAGTATAGTGTCTTGTGTTGTACAAACATGGTAAACAGCTCTGCAGCAGCTGAAGCATTGACTTACAGTACATTGATACATAGTTACATTCATCTCCTCCAGAAGCTGGTGAGTCAGTGTGTGAGTTTGTGTAACTTGACAGACATGCTGATCCCTTTTCCTAGGTAAATCTCTCTCTGTTTGGTGAGGCCTGCTTATAGCAAAAGCCCAAATTCCAGACAGACTGCATTGTGTGGAGGAACAATATCACACAGGCACACTGCAGCCATGCTGATCTTCGATGCAGCAAGGTAGAGAAGGATTTTATCTCCTTCTAACATTCAGTGTGGAAACAAGATAACATCTCTCTCTGGCTGGTTGGCCATCTATTCGACAAAAACATCTGCATGGAGTTAAGCTAAACTCAACAACCGTCATGATATCAGCGGCTTCTGTCCAGCTGTCCAGCTAAGAAATAGTCCAAGTGTTCCTCAGGGGTGGATAGTCAAATAAAGCCAACAAACACTATGTCCAACCATGACTGTCTTCAGGACACAGAGGAAACCAAACAGTGAACAAGCAAGACCCCTAGGATGTACAAAAGTAGATTTATATAGTAACTTACTAAAAAATGGACCCAAGGATTCTCAGGGGTGGATGCTTAAAGGGGGCCAACAACACTGTGTCCAACCATGACTGTCTTCAGGAAACCAACCAGTGAAAAAGCAAGACGCTTTTAGCATTCTAGGATGTGCAAATGTATACAGTAACTTACTAAGAAATAGCCCCAAGTATTCTAAGGGGGGGGGGGATTCTCAAATGAAGCCAAAAAGCACTGTGTCCAACCAAGACTGTGTCTTCAGGACACAGAGGAAACCAACCAGTGAACAAGCAAGACGCTTTTAGCATCCTAGGATGTGCAAAGTTATAGTATAGTACCTTACTAAAAAATAGCCCAATAACAATACTGTGTAAAATAATTAAAGTCCAATTTCAATAGCATTTTTCAAAGTATAAATTTTGAGCTAAAATGATCAGCTAAAATACTAGCTGATCTAGTATTGTTTTTATTTTTTCTTACGTTAGCTAGTTTTATGGAAGCAGTGTTTCACTCTTTGCAATCTGTTGCTACTGGCAACTGCACACCAAGATCTACAAGAAGAGAGAAGTGAGTCCTGTCCGCACAAAATGCTGCTATGGCCGCTGTTGAGGTGAGAGCTCTGTCAACCTTCCACATACCCAGCAGCAGTGTTCTGTGTATACAGGACCATCTTCCCTCTTCTTGTAGATCTTGGTGCACAGACTTGTTTACAGTTGCCAATAGCAACAGATTGCAGATTGCAGGTAGTGAAAACTGCCTCAATAAAACACACATCTGCCAAGAAAGAAAAAATACTGAGTACATCATTTTGGCACACAAAAAATATACACTTTCCAAATGCCATGCCATTGAATGTGGACCTTCCCTTTTATTTTGTCAGGATCTAGTGTACACCAACTAGTCGAATGTGCAAAAAGAAAGATAGGAAGCCTGCATTTACCAGTACATAGTAACTTGCTAAGAAATAGCCTCAGTGTCCCGCGGGGGCGGGAGATCAAATAAGACCAACAGAAATGTGCCCAATTCTAAATGTTGTGAGGACCTAGCAAACACAAAACGCTAAACAAGTAACGCCATTTTAGTATCCTAGCATGTGCATACATGCAAAAAGGGAAACCTGCAATTATCTAGCAACTTACTAATAAATAGTCTCATTGTTCCTCAGGGGCAGGTGCTCAAATGAGACCAACAACACGGTGTATAATCATGATTAATGTCAGGAACACACCAAGCAATAAACAGGCAACAACATTCAACACCCTAGTTTATGCATCAATGAAGGAAGGGACGCTTGCATTAAGTAACTTGCTAGAAAAAAAGGTCTTGGGCCCTTATTTAACAAGGGATAGCGCCAGGTAGCGAATGGTGAGCAAACGGTAATGACGCTCACCGCCACGAGAACGCCGGCTCCCCTCCGCAATCACACATTTATCAAGCCGATCCTGCTTCGCGACTGACAGAGCGCCATATAGCGAATCATTCATCATTATTCCAGCCTCACCCCACAGCGCCAGCGAGCGACCTTGAACAGCGACAGGTATGACCTCTCGCTACCTGGCGCTCTCCAATGCATTTCAATGGAGCAATCTTTAAATATTCATAATTAAATGCTATTAATGTTTTTTTTTTTTTTTTTAAATGGCAAAAATTCTGTGACCACTTCTGCCATGTTAGATATTTTTTTTTAAGGTAAAAAAAAAAAAATTGTGCAGAATTGATATTACAGGTCTGATATTAATGTATTCATATTACAAAATGTTTGTAAAAACATGTTTTTTTATTTTTCTAAAAATAAGGTTGTTTGGGGGTTAAAAAACTACTTTTAACCCATCGCCGCCAGCGCTCTGGGGTTTAAACAAGCATATCACAGCGCGAGAATTTTTTGAGCGTGATTTGTTAATGAATATGCTGGGAGCCGTTTGCTATGGCCATTCGCTGTCATGCGCTCCCATACGCGGAACCTGTCAAACAGCGACTCCTAACCCTGTATTCAACATTACCGCACACCGGCGGAGTCGCTGTCAACAGCCGAACAACGGCCAAGCACAGCGAATACTAGCGTGCGCTGTGAAAATAGCGCTACTGGCGCTCATCTGTCACTACCTGGCGCTATTAATGAATCGGCCTCTTGGTGTTCCCTTGGGGCGGATGCTTAAATAAGGCCAACAGCATTAGGGTTAATTCAGCACTGCATTTTGTTTACTTCTGTTTTTGGGATAGAACACTTCTTCTCATGATTCTCCACTTCAGTGCAATTCAACATTATATTTATCTGTGTATATTTTTTTCTTTCACAGCTAAATATGGTGCTAAATCGCAACAAGGGAAATATTGTTTTCTCCCCCAAAAAGTGAGTAAAAAATACGGCGCTAAATGAGCCCTATTGTGTCATAGGGCATGAATGCTGTCAGGACCCAGAGGGCACCGGCCAGTGAACAAGCAAGACCCTTTCAGCATCTTAGCATGTGCAGAAGTGAAAGAAGGGAAGTTTGCATTTAAATAGTAACTTACTAAGAAATAGCCTCAATGTTCCTTGGGGGCGGGTGCTCAAATGAGGCCAACAACATTGTGTTCATGAGTGCTAGGACCTGGAGTACAGCAACACCATTCAACATCCCAGGATATGCATAAAAGAAAAAAGATAAAAGGAAGAAATAGCCTCGGTGTTCCTTAAGGGGCGAAGGCTCAAATTAGGCCAACCACTGTGTCTAATCATGAATGTTGTCAAGAGCCAGAGCGCACCAGCCAGTGAACAAGCAAAAACATATCAGCATCCCAGCATGTGCAGAAGCGAAAGAGCAAAACCTACATTTACATAGTAAGAAATACTATTAAGACTCCTCAGGGGCGGGTTCTCAAATAAGACCAATAACACTGTGTCCATTTATTAATGTTGTCCGGACTGAGTGTACACCAACCAGAAAACAAGCAACATACTTCTAGCATCATAGGATGTGCAAAAGTGAAAAACATGCATCTAAACTAGAGGTTTAGAAGATCTTGAACCTCTCTTTTTGGGTCTGGTAATTAATGTTTTTAGCGGCTGTTGTTTATGGAGATGCTTTTAACTATATTTGAATAAAGGATGGACTTTTAAAGTGGACCAACACCCAGGATTTTGACTATCCTGGGTTTTGGTCCACTTCGGTGGGGCACCCCAATCGGGGGTGTGTGAAACCCCCAGAAAGCCCCGAAAACTCACCTGACCCCGCTCCCATGTGACCGCTCCAGCGAATCACCGCCGACGGACAAGCGAGGTCCGTCGACGGACAAGCGAGCGCGCCCGCCGCCGCCTCCCGCGCGTCACTCTTACAGCCCTGCTAGAGGGACGCGCGGGAGGCGGCGGCCCACGCTGGAACGGGGAGAAGGTAAGGCTTGTGGGCTTCCTGGGGGGTTTCACCCCGCGGGACATCCCGATTTCGGATGCCCCGCGGGGAGGGATCTGATCGGCCCGGGAATCTTATAGATTCCCGGGCCGATCCCCCTGGGTGTTGGTCCACTTTAAGGAGTGCAAATCCTTTTCCCCTTGATGCTGCTTTGTATATGGATTTGAGACTGTCCTGGGCCGAGCACCCTGCTACTATATAACCTTCGGAGGGCATTAACCCTTTCCTCTATGCATCTAAACGACTCCCGTTTGCCCTCCCCCTTGATGGTTTAGACTACATAGAGGGTGTATAGCGGATCTGAGGATGGCCTGGATATTGGATTGCCAGCTCCTAGCCTCCCACCTTCAGATGA
This sequence comes from Gastrophryne carolinensis, assembly GCA_027917425.1. NCBI lineage: Eukaryota > Metazoa > Chordata > Amphibia > Anura > Microhylidae > Gastrophryne > Gastrophryne carolinensis. The sequence continues at coordinate 154,733,437 of CM051242.1, read as the reverse complement.
TACCTGCTAACGTTTAGCACAACACAGGAGGAACAAACTTCTTTGTTAATTCAAAGTTTTTTTGACACTCACCACATAACTTACAATCTGATCTGAACTTTTTTAAACATTGACCACACACCTTACACTTTTGCCCTTATTCATCAAGCGATAGCGCCAGGTAGTGTCTGGCGAGCGCCAGGTAGCGGCAGCTAACGTCGACTACCGACTCAAGTACGCCCGACGGCGGTCACAATGACGCATTTATCAAGCAAAATGAGGCTAGCGCCGGCGAGAGCGACGGCTAGCGCGGCATTCATCATGAAGCCGCCTGGACCGAACAGCGCCGCTGCAAATTCCCTCACAGCGCCAGGTATGAGCTGTCGCTCCCTGGCGATGTCCAATGCATTTCAATGGAGCAATCTATAATTATTCATAATTAATTGGTATTAATTTTTTTTTTTTTTTTTTTAATGTCAAAAAATCGGAGACCACTTCTGCAATGTTAGGATTTATTTTTAAGTAAAAAAAAAATTAAAAAAAAATTTGTGCCGAATTGATCTAACAGGTCTGAGATTAATGTATTCATATTACAAAATGATTCTAAAAACATGTATAATGTTACATTCAAAAAATATGGTTGTTTAGGGGTTAAAAACTAGTTAACACCCATCGCCGCCAGCGCTCTGGGGTTTAAACAAGGAATGGACAGCGACAGCACATTCGGAGCGTGATTTGTTGATGAATATGAAGCTAGCCGTTCGCTCTGGCCATTCGTTGTCAGGCACTCACATACAACGCTGGACCTGTGAAACAGCGACCCCACAGCCCGTATTCAACATTACCGCACACCGACTGAGTCGCTGTCATCAAGCTAACGCCGGCCAAGCACAGCGAATACTGGCTGGCGCTGAAAAAATCACGCTACAGTCGCTCATCTGTCGCTACCTGGCGCTATTAATGAATCGGCCTCCCCGTTTTGAACAATCATACTCAAACCTTTGTGTTACTGTAGCTCACAGGTTTTTCTAAAATTGATCACATGCCTTACAATTTGATCTGTACAATCTCAAAACCATCTTTGATAACACGTCACATTGAGCTAGCACACCCCCTCCATTCACTGCAATGGAAAACCTAAAAAGCCAATTTCAAATGCAGTGAAAGGAGAGGAGTGTCATTTAATGGATATGTCCTTAAAAATAGCCCAATAGATAAAATCCAAGCAGAGTGATACAATCCATGGTGTTCACCCCTAAGAATCACCAAAAACCGTTTGTCCACCAATAGTATAGAAGCCATAATAGTTTATTCACGGCGTGGATTTTTATAAAGTAGGGACCACCAGCAGCCTCATATGTCAGCACACTGCACGTTTGCTTCGTTTCTTGTTTACATCTATGAGTCTTTGCACTGTTACTATTGGTGGACAAACGGCCTATCAAATACTGCGATTGCGGAGGCTCGATTCTGAGGTCACCTGGGGGGGGGGGAGGGACCAGCCCTCGCGCTGTCTTTGTCACCTCCCGGGCACCGCAGTGACGTCTCATGCGGGCGACGGGTGCCGTTCCACCTCATTCGCCCTGCAAACTCCACCATTCTGTGACGTCATTCGCAGGCTATGGGCGGCGCGTTCATCTGGCGGGACAGGTGAGTGCATGGTTTTCTCCCTCCTATATAAGCTGCTTTGCTTCACATATATTTTGTATGATTAAGGGCTCAGTAGAGCTTGAAACGCGTCACGGTTTTTGGTGATTCTTAGGGGTGAACACCATGGATTGTATCACTCTGCTTGGATTTTATCTATTGGGCTATTTTCAAGGACATATCCATTAAATGCTACGTTTTACCTACCAGCTGGATACATTTTTTGCTTGCTGTATTGGAAATATTTTCAGGAGTTTTCCCTAATCCGTGCTGGAGGAATTGGCTTTCAGGGGTGAGCTGGTTATTTGCAAATATTCAAAGGAGAGGAGTATGCCAGCTTAAAGTGGGCCAACGCCCAGGATTTTCACTAACATGGGTTTTGGTCCACTTCCGCGAGGCACCCCGATCGGGGGTGCCCTGCTGCTTGAAACCCCCCAGAACGCCCAGATCAACTCACCTCATCCCATTCCTACGGCGCATGCGTGGCAGTTCGTCCAATCAGCGCGCTCGGAGATGCTGTGGTATGCAAGTCAAAGCGGCGTCAAACCGCAGCGGCTCCGATAAGCGCGAGATGCGGCCGTGGCCCGCGCATGTGCTGTTGGACCGGGAGTAAGGCAAGGTTAGCGGGCGTCCTGGGGGGTTTCACGATTTTGGATGCCCCACGGGGAGGGATCGGATCGGTCTGGGAATCTTATAGATTCCCGGGCCAATCAAGGAGGGTGTTGGTCCACTTTAAGGTGACTGATGGTGAGGGGAATTTCGAAGGACACGGAAGAGATGAGCAATCAAGTGGGTATCAGGTAAGATCTGCAGCCACCAGGAGCGATGGTCTGCGTGGGACACAAGGTGAGTATAGTGTTTTGTGCTGTACCAACATTGTAAACAACTCGGTGGCAGCTGAAGCATTGACTCATAGTACATAGATACGTGGAGGCTGATTTATTACTAACGCCAGGTATCGGCAGATGAGTGTCTGTATAGTGGCGCATAGAGCGACCGCTAGTAGACGCTGTAAGCGGGTATCAGGCGCTGTAACAGAGCGCCTCAGTCGCTCTAGTAACCTGGCTGGCATTGATGGATGTGATGTATGTTGGGCGCTGTATCACCAGTACAGCGCTGCAGGGATTGAAAGGTAGCGCCAGCTCAGTGCGACCAACTCTCAGCAACTCACACGATATTTATCAAAAAACTACACACACACATAGAGCACCAGACGCTGTGTGATTAAAGTCTGTTTTTGAACACATATCCACCAGTAACAAAGTGAAAACACATGGAATTACATTGTTGTAACATTGTGACATTAACACTGTGTAACATTGTGACGTTAACACTGTGTAACATTGTGACGTTAACACTGTGTAACATTGTGACGTTAACACTGTGTAACATTGTGACGTTAACACTGTGTAACATTGTGACGTTAACACTGTGTAACATTGTGACGTTAACACTGTGTAACATTGTGACGTTAACACTGTGTAACATTGTGACGTTAACACTGTGTAACATTGTGACGTTAACACTGTGTAACATTGTGACGTTAACACTGTGTAACATTGTGACGTTAACACTGTGTAACATTCTGACCTTAGCACTGTGTAACATTGTGACGTTAACACTGTGTAACATTGTGACTGGCACATTAGTGCCAGACCTGTAAATACAATTCTGCAAAAAAAAAAAAAAAAAGTTTACAAAAATGAGTTTTTCTAGGCCTGAAGAGGTGATACAATTATTTGAGAGAGAAAAAAAATGAAAATAAAAAAACCCTGTTTGAACAGAAGGAACGTCCATTGAAATGTATGGGAGAGTGACAGGTATTGACAGGTAATACCTGGCGCTCTGGAAGCTAGAGCGCTGGCGCTATATGCTGAGCCACCTTCAATGATGAATCGGACGCTACATAGTGCTGTTAGAGTCACTCACCAGATTCCCTTTCATAAATGTGGTATTGCGTACAGCGCCCAGCGTTCACCAGGCACTGCCTGTCGCTACCAGGCACTACCTGGCACTATCCCTTGATGAATAACCCCCATAGTTGCATTCATCCCCTCCAGCAGCTGGTGAGTCAGTGTGTGAGTTTGTGTAACATGACAGATAATTTCATCCCCTCCAGCAGCTGGTGAGTCAGTGTGTGAGTTTGTGTAACATGACAGATACATTCATCCCCTCCCCCTCCAGCAGCTGGTGAGTCAGTATGTGTAACTTGACAGACATGCTGATCCCTTTTTCTGAGGTAAATCTCTCTCAGTTTGGTGAGGCCTGCTTATAGCAAAAGCCCAAACTCCAGACAGACTGCATTGTGTGGAGGAACAATATCACACAGGCACACTGCAGCCATACTGATCTTCGATGCAGCCAGGTAGAGAAGGATTTTATCTCCTTTTAACATTATGTGTGGAAACCAGATAAAATCTCTCTCTGGCTGGTTGGGCTGATCATAAGGAAGTTCCCAGCTCAACTGCAGTGTGTCTGTGTGCTAGCAAAGGTTCTCGCCAACCCCCCATTCCTGATTATATGTAAGCAGGGCTCTCAGCTGTGATCCAAGATGGCCGCTCCTATGTAATTGTAGGAGTGCAGCTATTCCACAAAATCTGCATGGGGTTAAGCTTAACTGACCAACCGTCACAATATCGCCGGGACCGTCCTGTTTTAGCGGCTTCTGTCCCGCTGGCACTTCAGATCCCTGGGGACACTTAAATGTCCCGCTTTGCTAGGGACAGTCCTGCTGTATCCTGACGGAGAACCCTCTGGATCCCCCAGAAAAACTTACTAGACCCCCGATCCAACAGCTCATGGACGGACAGCAGCAGTATGCCAACATGTATCACAGTATCACTCTGCCACAGTATCGCTCTGCTCTAGCTGGGAACATGTCCTCAATGGGCATCCACGTGCTTGGATAAAGGTATAGCAGAGCACAGCTGCTGTCCACGCATTGCTGTTGGTTCGGGGGTCTGGTAAGTTTTACTGGGGATCCAGGGAGTTCCCTAACTTGGGATTTACCCAGGGCAAGGACCGAAACCCCGGGTTAGTCAAAATTCCCGGGTTTTGTCTACTTTAAAGAGGAACATCAGAAGTCATGGCCTGGCCAATTCCCACACCAAGGGATGCCCCACTTCCCCCACTGAGTGAAAACTCATACCACCACTGCACTTTTTCATCTAGCCAGAGCTCTGTTTCCACCCTCACCTAACTCCCTCCCCAGCCGCTGACCTGAACACTTCACCTAACTCCTTCCACAACCGCTGATCTGAACCATAGATTTTAATGGGATTCAGTAGACAGGAAGGTGGTGATGAATATTTTTAGTGCACTAAAGACAACCAGCACCACAACGGCACCCAGAATAATAATACATTTCTATCACTCGGGGGGACCAGCGTTGTGACACATTGCAGCTCTAGACTCTCCTCCCTTCCCTGTGGTGGCTATGGCTGCAGGTTTGCAAAAACAAAAAAAGACTTGCCCAGGCGCGGGGGAGTCCTCACTGCCGCTGATAGCTTTGTTGCTGTCAGACCAAAGACTGAAAAGTCTCCTGGACCAGGCCATAACCCAAAAGTTGGTGGAAGCCCCCTTTGCTGGGCAAGTGGTGGAGGCCCCGGGGTGCATGCACCCCCTCATAATCCGGCCCTGATTGTTACTAACAGATATTGTAATTTTGGTCTGTACAATTTTATACAAGCCCTATTTGCTCACAGATTTTCTAGTGTTGGCTACAAACTTTACAGCCCCATCTGTGCAATATCTTCCATCTTACCCAAACCTTTTGTGTTAACTCACAGATATTTTCAATGTGGGTCCACACTTTTATTTTTTTTTTGGTAACGCAATTTTTTTTTAAAATATACCACATAACTTACAATTTCATCTGTGCAATGTCTGCAATCTTACTTAAACAGGACCTTCACCCTGAATAAGATAATATCTTATATGTTTCCCCCATGCTCTAAATACAGATTGCTCACATTAAAAATCATCCTATATATATTAATTTTAGATGCTGGGGAATCATTTTTTAAGGGCTTGGGCTTTTCATCAAATTACGCTGAAGGTCCGCTTTAAACCTTTTGTGTTAACAGATATTTCAAATGTTAATCCCACATCTCACAATTGAATCTGTACAATGTGGCCCAAGCCACTTTATTGTTAAAGTGGTATTTCGGGCAAAGGTTTATGTTTGGTACTGTCCTAAACAGTTTTCTGCTTTTTAAATTGAAGCAGAAATGGCTGAGATATCGAGGTTTACAGTTTTACCTCACAATTTCTCCTCTGAATCATGTGGGCATGGCCTTTGGAGCTGTGATGCTGCATAATAACAGCATGTGAGGTGAGGGAGGTGGTCACACTCAATGTTTGCCATTGAGGAGATCTCATATACTGTAATTGTCCTTTGGTGACCCCCAACCCTAGCAAACCACCTCTAGAGTCTAAAAGACCCCAGAGCCAGGTTACAGCTACTCCTGGACACCATGAATTGGGATGCCCCCGTGTGTGAAATCCCCAGTATCACCCATATACTTACCTTGAGAGTCAATGTGCGCATGAGTTATGTTTGGGTGAGAGCTTGCACAAGCTTCAACACGAATCAGGGTGAGTAAACAGGCAATCCCAAGGGTTACACAACACAAATCAGGATATCGCATGTAATGAGTTTTGGTTTTGGTCTACTTTAAAACAGAAAGTTACATTCATGAGGTGTCACAGCCTATTACACTGCCTTTAGAGCACAATGTCTACTTGTACCCCTTTGTCCTTGTGACACCAATAACCAGTGGCGGATGAAAGTTTACACAAGGTTTTATTGGCCCCCCGCCAACCCATGACCAGCCCCTGACATTCCTTAATGTGCTTCCCTGGGCAGTCAACGAGGCTGAGGCTATACTGTAGCATTGCAGCGAGAGACCCTGTACAGGGGTGGGTATGCACCCACCTACCAGCGATTAGATATGGGCATTAGTCCCAAAGCAGTGCGGCCTACCAGATATTCTCCCAGGTCTCCCTATAGCCTCTGCCCATTTCACTTCTGCAAGCAGAATTTAGGCACCCATGGGCCATAGCAGGAATGCAGACTTAAAATAAATTCAATTCAATATAAGTACATACATTGGGGGCTGCACTAACATGTGGGAAGACGTGAGAGAGTGTGTAGTGTAGAGATAGCAACTCCATCAGGGCCCATGAGGTCAGGAAGGCCCACCATCAGGGCTGGATTATTAATGGTGCAAAAGAGCACCTGTCACGGCCCATTCAATTTCCTGATGTTAATTCAGTCATTTACTTCTAAATATCACCTAGATTGTTTTCATTTTTTTTCTTTTGTTTATGTTTATTTTACAGCTGCATGGTTGTTGTTGGGTCCCTGGGTAATGTTGGGCAGGGGATCTTGAATGGTATGTGATTACTTGCGGACTGGGGCCAAAAATCAGCCCTGGATTTTACCAGCCTCTGGCCGGTCTGAGACTGCTGAGGCCCCCCCAACTATGATGCTGGGGCTAGAGCATTGGGGGACTGGGGTTCCTTGGCTTGTGGGTACAGTGGGGCTAGGGATTGAATGTGGTGTTAAAAACAGCAGCCCAATTGGCCCCAAAGCAGTGTGGCCCACTGAGAATTCTCTTGGCTCTCCATATGGCCAGTCCGTCCCTGTATATGATAGATGGGTGATAGGGTGGATGATATGGGTATAGAGTAAAGGTGACCCTAGAATGTTCTGTGAACCATTGGGCAGTATGGGTGGCCCATGGGTTATAAAAGTGCCCTGTGGCAACCTATGAAGATACAGTTTTTTTGTCAGAATAGAATAAGGGTGGCAAATACTGTGTTAGAAGCAGCCCTTGGGCCTTATGAGTGGCCTCAGGTTGGTTTAGGGTGCCCTATAATTATATGCAGCACCCTTTAAAGTGGACTAAAACCCTGTTTAGCCAACCCTGGTGTCTGGACGTTTGCCCCTTATTTTGGCATTCCAACTTAGGATGCCCCACAGTGTGAAACCCACTGGGATTGCCAGTATACTAACCTCGCTGAAGACCCCTATGGCGCTTCTACAAGTTGCGGACTCATCCCTGGCAACTCTGGGCTGAGGAGCTCTTCAGTTTCCAGCCATCTAGCTAGGCCGCAGACCATAGAGAAACACGGGATTCGGCCATTGGTGTGCCTTTGTCACCCAACATTTTAAAGTTCAGGCAATCAGGGATCTCAAATTTGCCAGATGGGCGTAGTTACAAGCCCACTTTAAGCCCTATACACAAAAGACCGCACCGACAGGGACATGGTGAGCAAAAAATAAGTTTTAGCACTCACCATAAAGGTTCTTTGGTCACCTGAGGGCGCGTTATCAGGACTTCTCAATTCTGATACAATGGGTTTTGATGTGGTGTTCACAGAAGAAATTTGGACACTGTCAATAAAGTTTTGTTTTGACATCTGAACCAGATGTTTGTAAGAAGTAGTACATGAGAAAAAAACCCTCTGAGGAATAACTGGAACAACTATAATACGTTTAACACCTAAAAGAAACAGCAGCCAAAACCATTACTAGGGAGCTGCGTCCTTCACCTGACCAGAAGAAAAATCCCTTTACGGTGAGTACTAAGACTTTAGCTTTTTCGGGTACATGTAGAGGATGCGGCATCAGGACTTCTCTATTCTTAAGCAATGGGATGTAACCAAACAGTGAGAAGTCAGGAGGGAAATAAAAGAATGATGTCATGAATAGGCTACACACTTAAAAATAGAGCAAAAAGTTGAAAAGGAAGCATTAGTTAATCACAGTGCGAAGAACTTTCCAACCTAGTAACAGACGATACCCATTTATCAGTTTGTAACATTTTGTGAAAGTATGTACAGAAGAAAAGGTAGAGGCTTGGCAACTTCTTCCGCCGATGTCTGGTGACAAAAATGCCCTCAAGGACCCTACAGATCTAGAGGAGCGAGCAGTCATGTTTCAAGTGGACCAACACCCAGGACTTTGACTATCCTGAGTTTTGGTCCACTTCCCCGGGGCACCCAGATCGGGGGTGCCCCGCTATGTGAAGCCCCCCCCAAAACTCACCTCACCCCGCTCCTATGGTGCATGCGTGGCTGCTCGTCCAATCAGCACGCTCTGAGCCACTGAGGTATGCGTGTCAAAGGCGTGTCAAACCTCAGCGACCCCAAGCAGGCTGGCGGCCACACCTCGCGCTTCCCTCAGGGAGCAGGGAGTGCGCCTGCCCGGCCATTCACAAATGCTGATAGAGAGAAGCGTGAGATGCGGCCCGCGCATGCGCCATTGGACTGGGCGTCCTGGGGGGTTTCACACAGCGGGGTATCCCGATTTTGGATGCCCCGCTGGGAGGGATTGGATCGGCCCGGGAATCTTGTCGATTCCCAGGCCGATCCCACTGGGTAATGGTTCACTTTAAGGAAGTCTAATCCATTTGCTGATAATTTTAGATAGAACCGCTTGACTCCTTTTTTAGCACTCTCAAGAAAAACAAAAAAGGAACAGTCTTCCTAAAGTCCATTGTCCTATGAAGGTGGAACTTAAGGGTCCCTACCACATCTAAGAGATGTAAAAACCTTTCCTTAGAATGAGAAGGATTTGGCCATTAGTATTATAAACAATATGCTTCCTAATGGCTTCCCATAAAACATGTATAAAACATGTATAGAGTCACTTGTAAAATTAAATAAAGCCTTAGGGTTCTGTGGGAGACAGAGGGAATGAGACACAGAGCCTGTGAGGTGAAAAAAGGCGGGGAAAACACACTCACCTCACAAAAGGGCGGGAAACCAGCTCACCTCACGTAATCTTTTCCCCTTGGAGCCTTAAAGTGCATTACATGCTTGATAAACGTGGCCCATTTAAAGAATTTGGAACCTGGGCGCAGGCCACAATTAATAGGTTCAGATTTTTTTCATATGGAATAGCATAAAGATTTTCTATAACAATCATGATACCCACTGTCTCCACAAACTACTCATATGCCCATCCATCACACCCCTAAATTCATATGTAACAATCCCCACATGCCAGCAATACACAAGCCGATAGGCTTAACTCTCTTGAGTTTAGGGGGCCACTTCTTAAAGTGGACCAAAACCCAAGTTTTTGACTATCCTGGGTTTTGGTCCTTTCCCCGGAGGCACCCCGATCGGGGGTGCTCCGCTGTGTGAAACCCCCCAAGACGCTGAGCCCAGCTCACCTCTTGCCAGTCCCACGGCGCGTCTAAGAGCAGCGGCCGCATCCTCAGATTTCCTCTAACAGGGAGCGTGTTTCTAGAGGTATAGTGGGATGCAGGCGCTGCTCTTAGACGCGACGTGGGACCGGGAAACGAGGTACGTAAATGAGGCGACCTGGGGGGATTTACATAGCGGGGCATCCAGATTTTGGATGCCCCTGGGGGGCAAATCGATCAGCCTGGAAATCTTATAGATTCCCGGCCCGATCAAGCTGGGTTTTGATCCACTTTAACCATGTTCCCAATACTCTTCCTATCTAAACTCTCACCAATGTTAAGCATACAATTATTATAGAAACACTATTTTATCAAATAATTCTGCCAAAGTTTTCACTCAGCGGTGCTGTTGTACAATCAATGTCAAGTGTTCCTCCAAATCACCGCTGTGACCTTTATTTTTGCGCCCCTCCTATATATTTTCCCATCCTCAGTTACCAGTAAAAAAAACAAAAGCCAGCATCGTCATTCCAGTGACCAGTAAAGTAAAAAAAAAATACCGACCAGGTGGCAACCTTAAACAGGACCAACACCCGTTTTTTCTTGGTCCCGCAGACAGCTAATCAAACAAGCTCAGAGGGGCATCCAGAATGCTGGAGTCCCCCCCCGCACATAACCCCCCAGAACACCTGTAATCCTCACCTTCACTACGAGCCAGCGCTGGCTAAGGAGTCCTACAATTGGCCGCTGGTGCGCAAATGGCCCATGGTCGTGTTCTTAGTGCTGCCCACAGGATCGACCTGCCCACGTGACCGTGAAAATGAGGATTACGGGCGCTCTAGGGGGTTATGTGCGGGGGGAACTCTAGCATTCTGGATGCCGCCCCAAAGCTTGTTTTGATAAGCTGTCTTGCGAGACCAACACCTGTTAAAGAAAAAACGGGTGTTGGTCCGTTTTAAGGGGGAAGAGCCAAGGGGGGAGGGGACTCGAAATCTGCTCTGCGAGAGAACCGATTAGCAGATAAATAGAAATGATCAATATCATGGATTAGCCTAATACATGAATGCTGGGCCCGAAACTCACTTGAGAGTATAGCAGCTGGTATGCCTTCCCCAACACACCGATGGGGCACAGAATAGATCCTAGAGGGAATTTATTGGCACTAGGAACTAGTCACACAATCATTCCAATTCAGTGAAAATAAAATTATCGGGATGCCCCGCTGTGTGAAACCCCCAAGTCACCCCGTTCACTTACCTAGCTTCCCGGTCCATTGGCGCATGTGCGAGCCGTATCCCCGCTATCCCTCTAGCAGGGCGTGTGCCCACAGCAGGCATTTGTGAATGGCCCTGTTGGAGCGAAGCGTGAATGCTGCATTCGCGCTTCGCTCCAACAGGGCCATTCACAAATGCCTGCTGTGGGCACACGCCCTGCTAGAGGGATAGCCCTGCTAGAGGGATAGCGGGGATACGCCAGCATGCTCGGAGACGCTGGCTTAGACGACGTGACGTCAGTGGCTCTGCTTATTGGACGAGCGGCAACGCATGCACCATAGGACCAGAAGGTGGTAAGTTGCGCTCTGCGCTCTGCGATCTGGGAGGTTTCACACAGCGGGGGAAAAGGACCAAAACCCAGGATTTTGACTATCCTGAGTTTAAAGTTTGACCGAACTTGCCGGACCCTAACTTTGGGGGGGTTCACTAGTCACTAGCCATAACCTCTCTTTTTTTTTTGTCAAGAAGGAACCTCTGCATACCTCCTTAATTTAGGCGAATGGTCAGGGCAATACCAGTCACTGTGACTGATGCCAGGAGCAGCCGTATGACATGGTGATCGCTGTTTTTCTCTGGATTGTCACTGTAAATTGAACCAAAACCCTTTATGTGACCCCCCACCCGCGCATCTGCCCCCTTTTGGAGGGTGTACATTCACCTCATTGGCAATCCTGCAGCGCATACTTGGGTTCTTGCCCAATCAGAATTCTGCTGGTCATAAGAAAAAACAGCATAGAAAACCCGGGTTTCACTAAGAGCTGGCATATACAACAGTGCTGGCAGCAGCCGACATACCTCCAGCAGCTCCCCTCCAGCTGTGTGCGCCCCCACCAGCCATCACTGGGAAGAATGCTTAGGATGTCGCCACAACCCAAACAGACCCCGCTGGATCGCCGAATCAGTAAGTATACCGGGCGAACCAGGGTATGTCACACAGTAGTGCATATTACATTTCAAAAGCGGAGCTCATGCACCACCCCCAGCCATTAGAATATGCTGACACATCAGATAGAGGTGTGCTGGGGATGCCGCCAGAGGCTTGTGCCTGTGCCATGGGATCAATTCCCGAGGTGAGTATCAAGAAAAACCAGAGGGTTTCACACAGAGGGTGCAAGCTGTAAGCCAGTCCTGGAGTATTTTAGACTAAAGCCAGGTTACAAAGGGTTTTGGTCAGTTTTAATGTCGAATGATTGTACCATATTAAGTTTTTATAGTCTAAGAAACCATGCATGTACTTTAGAATGGGTCTGCTGAGGTCAGAGAGGGTACATGTATGGGTATGTACTACAGTTAGATGAGTTAGACTCCATACACACAATAAACTGCAAAACAAATTTTACTAAAAAAAAAAAAAACGATTTTACTCAATCTCATGCACCTGATTGTGCGTTGAGGTGAAGTGGTTCCCCAGGTGAGGGGCAGATGTTCTTCTATGGGGCAGGGACATTTCCACACATTAATAAATAGCAACCTCCCAAATCTGTGGAGAGCTACAGTGTGAATGTGAGCTCGCCCCATAGCGTGACAAGCTCTCCTAACTGAGGTAATCATACCCCCCAAGGGAGGGAAAGAGGGACAACTCTTAAATTAGGCCACACCCCCTCACTGAGGGATGGATAGGAGATAGAGTGCAACACACTTTGTATAGAAGAATGAATCATGTTACAACTCAAAGAAGGGCAAAGTACAATAACTAGGTGAAGGGGGACATGGACTTAAAAGAGGGACATTCCCTCCAAATCAGAGACAGTTGGGAGGTATAGGTAATGGTCTCACCACATTTTTAGTGAATCACAGTGATACACAGTAATCACTACTGGTCAATGACAAATGTGCTTACCAAGATTACCAAGGATTTAAAAGAGGGCCTATGGAGGAAGAACAGGGGACTCAACCATTTAAACCCAAGAGAGGGAGTTTAAAACAGATATGGGTCCTCAATTTAGGACATCAGGCCTTAGTGGCAAAGTAATGTCATAGGCCCCAATCCTATAGAGCCACTGTGTAGTGGCTCAGGGATGGAATAGCTAAAGAGAGAACCAGGAGAATACCCAGCGGGCAGGGCTGGCGCCAGTGGGTGGCAAACCCAGTCAGATGCAGAAGCCCCAGCGCTATGCTAACGGCCCTGTCGCCGATGTCCCGGCAATCCGCTTATAGCCTGCTGCTGCCCCTCCCATGGTTGCCCTCCTGCTGCTGCCTCACCCCACAGCTGCCCATCTGCTGATGTCCCGCCCTCACAGCTACCTGCCACTGATGCCTCCCCTGCTTCCCGCTGATAACTGCCCGCCAAACCTCTCCCACTAGGGTTTTGGGAGGTATTTAGAGAGACAGCCCACCCTAAAAACAGCCGGCCAACTTACAACAGCTGGGGAATCCTTATTTGGGATTCCCCACTGTGTCAACCCCCCAGGAACCCCAACAATCCTTCACTGGAACTCCCAGGGTTCCATGGCACATTCTCAAAGCGTCCCCAAAATCTCTGAGGCGTGCTCCTGCGTCCAGCCATTCGGATAGGCTGGGAGTGGGAGCACACCACAGACCTTGGGTAGCCCAGGGATGCGCCAAGATTTTTAATGTGTAATGGGAAGGTGAGTGTTTGTGAGGGTACATGGGGGGGTTCACATAATCAGGATGCCCCATGGGTTTAATTGAACAAATCACCACTGCAGCCTGCCTGATTCAGGATGCCCCCCCTGTATGAACCCCCTCTCCACCAATCCCTCAGTTATTGCAGAACACGGCCACATCCCAGGCGTCCCTAAAGATATGCACGCTCCCGTGCCCAGCCATTCAAATAGGCTGAGTGTGGGGGAGCGCCCACTCTGCAGGGAAACCCGGGACTCGGCAGCTGCCACACTAGTTTGCACAGCATAAAGCGCTGATTGGACGAGCACTTGCACATGCGCCATGGGAATGATAAGCAGCTTAGGCGATCCAGGGGGTTTCATACAGCGAGCGCTCACACGTCACACAGCCTAAAAAACACCAGTGCCGGCCAATTCCCTGTCCCAGGGGCCCACTGTCTAAAACCCTCAGGGATCACCTGTATACTCATCTAACCTGTCACCCCACAGTGCATGTATGGGCTTCAGCTGCATCCCCAGCCTATCAGACAGGTTGGACGAGGAAGCACACACGCTAGAGGGAAACCGGCAATGCCAGGCTCTGTGGACAAAGTTCTATGCCATGCATTAAAGTGGAATAAAAGTGTCCCAGACTCCAAGGCCGCCTAACTCCCTCTCCTTGGGGAATCCCGATTTGGGAAGCCCCGCTATGTGCAACCCCCTGGAATTATGTTAAAAATTACCTCACTGCCAATCCAACGATGCGTACTTGGGCCGTGGCTACCCTCCGTTACATCTTTAAAGTGGACCAACACCCAGGATTTTGACTATCCTGGGTATTGGTCCACTTCCCCGGGGCACCCCGATTTGGGGTGCCCCGCTGCCTGAAAACCCCCCAAACACCCCGAAAACTCACCTCTCCACGCTCCCACGTGAGTGCGCTGTCCAATGCCCGCCGACGGACAAGTGACGTCCGTCGACGGACAAGGGATCGCGCCCGCCTCCCGCGCGTCACTCTAGACGTGTGCGCGCCCGCGCCGGCCATTCAGAGACGGCCGGCACGGGTGCGCGCACGTCTAGAGGAGCGCGAGAGAGGCGGCGGCGGCGGAAGCAGCGGCTGGAGAGGTAAGGTTTTTCGGGGTTTTGGGGGGGCTACACCCCGCGGGACATCCCGATATCGGATGTCCCGCGGTGTGTGAGGTGATCGGCCCTGGAATCTTATAGATTCCCGGGCCGATCACCCCTGGGTGTTGGCCCACTTTAAGCAAGCAGAGGTGTGGCCAAGGTCGCACTTGGCTTCATTCAGGCCTTAGCCGACGTGACCTCTTGAAAAGAAGCTGAATGGAGCCATTTGTGCTGATTGGCTGCGCGCCTATGCATTCGCCAATGGATTGGCGCTCAGGTAAGTTTTACAGGCGACCAGGGGGATTTCACACAGCCAGCATCACATATTGGGATGCTCCCAGGGCCGCATTTGCCACTAGGCAAACATAGGCATGTGCCTAGGGGCGCCTGGGGCGGCGAGACAAAACAGCAAATCATACTTCACTGGCAGACAAGGTGATGGGAAACGCCATGAAAAGGCATCTTGTATGCTGATCAAGAGCGTTTATTCATCCGGCCACTAGGGGCACAGCAGCACAGCACAGGAAGGAAAGCACCACAGCTGTTCTTTTCAGAACAAAGTTGACTTCTTTGCTTCCTCTGCAGGATGATGAGTGCCCCGGTTCTGCACATCAGGATGATTAGGGTACTCATTAGAATGTTGGTAGCAGTGTTTTCTGTGTGTGTGTTTGTGTGAAGTGATTGCTTTCAGCATTCATGGCTCTATACTAAAGTATACCGCCTTATAATGAGTCAGTGTAGACACGGGGGGGGGGGGGTGCTGGACAGTGGGGGGGGGGTATCTTTAGTCTATGGGTGCTGCTCTAATGATGGCTAGGCATATAGCCACCATTTAAGGTGAATCTGCATAGCATCCCCAGCCTTTTTACACTGTCCCCCATATGTGACAGGCTCATGGGGTGGCACTTGCACAGTGATGGCTGTCTGTACAGTAGTACAATGGAGTGGTTCTGAGCTTCGTAAGCCAGCAACTTGAAAGTTGGTGAAAATACATTTAAAGGGGACCAATATCCATTTGTAAGGAGGTCCATTTTAGTTGAGGAAGCTTTTTCCACAGAGACAGGCTTTTCTCTAAAACCCTATAGGAAGCTTGGGCTTCCCATAGGGCTTGTATCGCAGGCTTCTCTTTTTGCAATCAAAGCAAGCTGCCGGTTCCCATGATCTACATGGTGTCCCTGCAGTCCCAGACAGGATGGCAGGCTGGCAGAGACCTTCTGAAACATAGCTAAGAGCTTTGGGTTAGGGACTTTGTGCAGGGGCAACTTGTTGGCAAAGGGTGCTGTTGAGGCTCTGGTCTGGTTGCAGACCTCCTGCGGGGTACACTGGCAGCATAGGGATGCCCCATTGCACAACTCTGGTAAGGCACTAAGTTTACTAAATGCTGGGTTTAAAGAGGAACAACACTCAGGAATTTCACTCTCCCGGGTATAGTTCCTCTCAGACCAGGCATCCCAATTTGCGATGCCCTGCTGTGTGTATCCCCACGAATCCTTCAGAAAACTCACCTTTGCAAAAGTGGGCAGCCAATCAGAGTTCTCGGCTCACTAGTCCCTTCTAGCTAATGAGCTGAATGAAGCTGAGCACACCAGCGGATGCATCCCAGCTGACCTCTTGCAGTCATAAAGGCTGGCCTGGGTACACACCGCAGTTCAGAGAAATGCTGGGAATGTGGCCGCGGTGCTGAGATGCAGTGGGGGCTCTGTGAAGAGGTAAGTAGGTTGGGTGATCAGGGCTTTCCACAAAGTAGGTCATCCCAATTTAGATGTTGCTCTTTAAAGTGGACCAAAGCACAACATTTTGACCCACCCTTTAATAGGGGCATGTGGCCACAAAGTACCTAGGGAAGCATGAACCCTAAATACGGCCCTGGAAACTCCAAGGGCAAGGACCAAAACACAAGATACTCAAAATCCCAGGTTTCTGCCACTTTAATATGTGAGGTGAGTATACCAGCAATCCAAGTAGGTTTTACAGAGCGGGGCATGTGACAGAGGGGCCCACTGAGACTCTTCGTCCCACGGGCCCACAAAACCCTGGAGCCCGTCCTGCCAGTGGGCCTCATTGCTTTGGGGTTGGCTGTAGCACCAAGCACACAGCCCATCTCACCCAAAGCCTATACTAGAATTCAATCTCTCCTGTTACCCATGTAACATTATCTTGTTGTATTGTAAGAGTGGGCATATACACCCCTGCACTTAATATGTCCCTCAGCTATGGTGCGCACCCATTGAGTGACTGGGAAGTACATTAGAGGCAAAGTAAAGTGGGGCTGTCATAGACTAACCAGTAGTCTGTAAAAGGCCAATTTTTGACCTTAGTCTGCCCCTGTTGTGGCGTGTAGTTATTTAGAAAAAAGGGTCAGACTTACAATGGTGGGGCACTCTCCTTTACATCGATATGCTGAACTTGTAAATCCGCAGCTAATCAAGCCACCATACATGACCAAGACTGGGACCTTATTTGGACACCACGTGACCCAGCCTGCGAGCTACTGGTCCTAGGCTGCGGCAATGCAGAAGGTGTCTTCCTTGAAAGGCACTATGCAAGTTGCTTAAAGTTTCTTGATAGCTGCAAAGCCTACATTGGCTGAGCAATACAAGGACCCCACTGGGATATTACAAGACCCAGTAAGTGAGGTAGTGGTCCTAGTCTGACATATAGCAGTAATGAAGGCCCTCAACTTGTGGAGGTACTATGTTGGGTTCTTAGAGTTTCATGGCAGCTAGTGTGCCTAATGCTAATGCCTTAACGCAACACTTAAATCATCATTGTATTGACTTGAATCACCCACACAGCTTGAACAATGCTGAGGGTCCTCATGCTGCTGATGTTCTACTTTGAGAAGGTCATTCTAGTTACTCAGCTGATGGGAAGGCCACACTGAGCAATACTGGGGCACCCACCTACTGAGTCATTATGTTAGGCTTCTAATTACCAACAAACAGTTAATTAACTTTATCACTTGCAGCCTCACCCTACAGAATAGCATTTGAACCAGCCTGTGGGATAGAGGTCCTACTGTGTCGATCCTAAAGGCCCTCATCCTTTGGACTCCCTATAATACTGAGAAAAAATTGCTCACATCCAATGAAAGCACCATACCAGCACTGCTGGCACTACCAGCAAAGGCCCTCATCCTTTGGCGACCAGCAAAGTGGAGATCCATAAAATGTGGCCAGTTAGTGGCTCTTGAGGAGACAGTTGGCAAACATTGGTTCAGACCCTAATTCTAAAGGGATCATATTTGACCCAGTATGTGAGCAACACAGGCATTAAACTGTCATAGCAACTCTATAATAACCCTATAGAGACACTATGCTGGTTATATGTAGTCTCATAGCAGCGAGTAAACCTATATTGGCTGAATACCCGCAACTCACTCCAATGCTACATAACTCATGTAATCCAGTGACCCTCTACTGAGTGCCCTTGTCCTATTAAGATGATCATTGTAGTTCCTTAGTAGCCTTTGAGCTAGCATTGGTAGATCAGTGCTTGGGATCAAGTTCCATGGAGGCACTTCATTGAATAAGTAGTTAGTGAGTTAATAATTTTAAGTAGTTAGTGAGTTAGAATAGTTTTGGGGAGATGTGTATCACCCACTAACTAAAGATTAACCCTAACAAATGCTGGACAGACAACAAGTGAGTGAGCAATGCTAGGACCTCATCTTACTGGCACACTCTGTGAACCAGCATGCTGGGGGGGGGGGGGTTGTAGTTCATGAGAAGCCAAGTAAACCTACCCTGACTAAGCAATGTATGGGCCTTCACCCTATTGTGGCACTACTTAGGCTGACCTCTTTTTTGCATGTTGGTTAAATTGACCATTTTTGGGGGTCCTCAACGTGGTACAGTTCAAACCGGTTTGTGGGTGATGGGGTGTGGTCTAGCTTGTGGCTTAATTACAGGCTCTAGGAATATTTGGTCCATAAATGATGTTGGTGATTGAGCCACAGCTCAGAAGTCCATGCATTCCACTACAACCATTCAACCAAAGAGTCACCCCCTAGACATCCAGCGTTCTGCATTTGGTGGGGCAGTCTTCCCCATGTCTGCAAAGTGGGACATTTAGGTTTCCCCAGAGTTTTCGGAGGGACAGTGGCACTGTTGACCACCTGGTCAATTTAATGTTGGTACATGTAGTTCTCCAGGTGACCAAGCTAATCAAAGACATAGCAATAACAGTGTTTAAAGGGTCAGCCATGCAGGATTCAGCACCAATAGGCCCAGAAACTTTGCCGCCGGTATATGAAATAGGACAGAAGTAGGAGTAGAACAGGTGCTCATTTCAAAATGTATCTGCAATGACAACATCAACCACATGTCCCATACCCCACCTCGGCATGCCCTATAAATTAACAAGCACTTATGATCTGGTGACATAGACACAATTTGCGGCAATGCTGCCAGCATCCAGCGCAATATAAATGCAAGTCAAGGCTACCGGCATCCAGCCTGCCTGCCTGCCATACAATACACTGCGGCTCTGAAGCAGCTCTCCTATAGACACTATACATTGTATGTAGGCACTGAAGCACAGCAGTGCAGGCGTCACTCTAGATTGCACATAGGTTTAGCGGGAGCGAGGGATTACTCCATTTTTACCATCATCATCTCATCATCAAAGACACATGGGTGTCCTTTCATCTTTTTTTTTTTATTTTATTTTAATAAAAGACCTCCATCTACTGCAGAGCCAAGCTTGGCCTAGCGAGGGTTAAGCCCA
Source organism: Gastrophryne carolinensis (assembly GCA_027917425.1). Classification (NCBI taxonomy): domain Eukaryota; kingdom Metazoa; phylum Chordata; class Amphibia; order Anura; family Microhylidae; genus Gastrophryne; species Gastrophryne carolinensis. Next base: position 154,713,961 of record CM051242.1, on the reverse strand, counting down.
GCACAGTATACGGTACAGATCATTCTAAGCACACACAATAGATGCATCACCTTAAAGTGCCCCCTCCTCCCAAACATGCCAATAAAGGGTAAAACCTAAGAAGGGGGAAGTGGGTTAATAACGCAGGTACCGGCATATCATACGAGTCCCCCCCTCCCTACCTCGTTCCCTCCTGAATAGAGCGACAGACGAAAGCCATAGCAGCCTCGATAAACAGGGATGGAGAAAGACAGCGCACACACACACACACACACTCACATATATATACACACACATGGGTGAATGGGGGTGGGGAGGAGGGGGCGGAATGTGTGTAGCAGCCGAGAGGGAGAGAGAGAGAGAAGGAAAGATGAATGAATTGTGTGAATGAATAGGAAATGAATGGGAGTTAAAGGTAATGATAGGCCCTCCTCGGAAGAAGAAGAAGCAGCAGCAGCATCATCATCAAAGTGTGTGTCTAGGGAAAGGCAGAAGAAGAGGGGGGGGTTAAAGCCCCACTTATAACCCCCCCTACACACACACACACACACGCATACACACCCACCAACAGTGCATACAAAACAGCCCCAAGGAAAGGCAGAGAGAAGGGTGACAAGTGGCCTTTTTCCCTCTCGACGCTTTACCTGTAAATATACCAGACACTTCGCCTTCGGGGGCCCAAGGCAGGCCAACTAGAGGAGAGCGAAGGATGCATCCTGCCATCTGATAAAGCCATGATGCTTCTCCGAACCTCAGAATTACAGCAGAGCTCAACCTCATTCTAAAAAGCCTCAGTGATATAGAGAGAGAGAGAGACAGAGAGAGAGAGAAAGAGAGAGAGAGAGCGCGAGAGAGGCAGTGCGCCTGTGATGGTATAGCAGCGGCGCAGCCGTCTGTACGCTAGCCCAGCCAAGACCCAATGTAAGATACTCACATCATTGCCTCCGAGTGTGTCTGTGCAGGGCAGCAGCGGCGGAGGGCTGGAGTGGCAAGCACCACTGTTCAATCAAGGCGGTTATAAGAGAGCTGTCCCCAGTGCTGAAAGCCAAGAGCTCTCTTCTCTCTCTCACTGTTAACATAGTAGTGTCTCTTTAACCCATTCCACCCTATAGGCATTCAAGACTTGGCGGAGGCAAGGTGAGAAAAAAAAAAAATTCTCATGAAATATAAGTGACTTCTGAGATAGACAATAGCACAGCGAGGGTCGATTGTTAGTGTGATTGAATAGGCGGATCGGCGGGGCTGAAAAAACATTCTGGTGGTAATGTATGTGGAAGAATAGGTGATTTAAATGCCGGTGACATTTAGCGTGCCGCTGCCTTCACAGCTGACTCAGGCTACCTGTGGATCGACAGCTGTTGCGAGGACTTGACTGGTGAATGCTGGTACTTGTGGTGCCGAGGATGATGTTTTCAGGCTGAGGCAGTGATTTTGGGGTGGCCAACTCTTTCATTGCCCTAATGTTTTAAGGAAAGTTAAAGGAATACTTTCCCACAGTGTCCATTCTGGAGAAAGGGATTCCTGTAGTGTTCAGTCAAAAGTGATTGGACCTTTTGTTTTGTTTTTAAAGTGGATCAAATTTTCACTACCTAGGTTTTACTCTGCATTAATTGGGACACCCCTGTGAAGGGATGGTTTCATATAAAGATTTAAAAGTTTGGCCCCAGTTTTAAAAGTGGGGTTAGGTGATAGGTGCAGGTCAGCAGCTGGGGATGGGGATTGGGTGTGGGGTGCAGGTCAGTGGCTGGTGTGCGGGATTAGGTGAAAGGTGAAGATTAGGGGCTGGGGAGGGGGATAATGTGAGGGGTGCAAGTCAGTGGCTGGGAAGAAGGATCAGGTAAAATGTCAGGTCAGTGGCTGGTGAGGAGGTTTAGGTGAGAGATGCAGGTCAGTGGCTGAGGAGGGGGCTTGGTGAGGTGTGCAGGTCAGTGGCTGGGAAGGGAGATCAGGAAAAATGTGCAGGACGATAGCTGGGGGGGGGGGCTTAGGTGAGGGATGCGGGTCAGGGGCTGGGGAGGGGGCTTCAGTGATAGGTGCAGGTCCCTGGCTTGTGAGGAGGCTTAGGTGAGGGATGCAGGTCAGGGGTTGGAGAGGAGGCATAGGTGAGGGATGCAGGTCAGAGGCTGGGGAGGAGGCTTAGGTGAGGTGTGCAGGTCAGAAGCTGGGGAAGTGGCATAGGTGAGGTGTGCAGGTCAGAAGCTGGGGAGGAGGCTTAGGTGAGGGGTGCAGGTCAGAGGCTGGGGAGGGAGATAAGGAAAAATGTGCAGGGAAATAGCTGGGGAGGGGGCTAAGTTGAGCAGTGTCAGTCAATGGCTGGAGCAGGGGCTTTGGTGAGGGGTACAGGTCAGTTGTGTGGGGTGGTGATTGGTTGAGGGGTGCAGGTCAGTGGCTGAGGAGGGGGATTATGCAAAATGTGCAGGTCAGCAGCTGGGACGGGGGGTTAGATGAAGGTTGCAGGTCAGCGGCTGGGGAGGGGGGGGGTTAGGTGAGCTTGGGTCCATAAACAATGTTGGTGGTTGAGCCAATGCTCAGCCAATCAATGCATTCCACTACAGCCAGCGTCAGCGCAGTTGTACAGCACCTCACAAGGAGAACTTTCTTTTCTTTAAAGCAGAACAAAACCTACTGTGGCCAGTCCTGGAATCTAAAAGTCTCCAGGGCTGGCCGCTGGCCTCCCCCGAGGTATCCCAAGTCAGAATGTGCCGCTGTTTTAACCCCCAGGGCACGCAAAACTCACCTGCTTCCTGGCTCCCACGCCGTTCTATCGGCATCCGGATCCCCGCATCTTGAGGCTGCGTCCAGCCATTCAGATAGGTCAGTGGCTGACTTGTCTGAAAAAAACGTTTTTTCTATTTTAACAAGGATAACCCTGGCTGGTGAGGAGGCTTAGGTGAGGGATGCAGGGCAGGGGCTGGGGAGGGAGATCAGGAAAAATGGGAGAGAGAAGGAGATCAGGAAAAATGTGCAGGGCAATAGCTGGGGAGAGGGCTTAGGTGAGGTGTGCAGGTTACAGGCTGGGGAGAGGGCTTAGGTGAGGTGTGCAGGTCGGAGGCTGGGGAGAGGGCTTAGGTGAGGTGTGCAGGTCAGAGGCTGGGGAGAGGGCTTAGGTGAGGTGTGCAGGTTACAGGCTGGGGAGAGGGCTTAGGTGAGGTGTGCAGGTCAGAGGCTGGGGAGAGGGCTTAGGTGAGGTGTGCAGGTCAGAGGCTGGGGAGAGGGCTTAGGTGAGGTGTGCAGGTTACAGGCTGGGGAGAGGGCTTAGGTGAGGTGTGCAGGTCAGAGGCTGGGGAGAGGGCTTAGGAGAGGTGTGCAGGTCAGAGGCTGGGGAGAGGGCTTAGGTGAGGTGTGCAGGTCAGAGGCTGGGGAGGGGGCTTAGGTGAGGTGTGCAGGTCAGAGGCTGGGGAGAGGGCTTAGGTGAGGTGTGCAGGTTAGAGGCTGGGGAGAGGGCTTAGGTGAGGTGTGCAGGTCAGAGGCTGGGGAGGGGGCTTAGGAGAGGTGTGCAGGTCAGAGGCTGGGGAGGGGGCTTAGGTGAGGTGTGCAGGTCAGAGGCTGGGGAGAGGGCTTAGGTGAGGTGTGCAGGTTAGAGGCTGGGGAGAGGGCTTAGGTGAGGTGTGCAGGTCAGAGGCTGGGGAGGGGGCTTAGGAGAGGTGTGCAGGTCAGAGGCTGGGGAGGGGGCTTAGGTGAGGTGTGCAGGTTAGAGGCTGGGGAGAGGGCTTAGGTGAGGTGTGCAGGTTAGAGGCTGGGGAGAGGGCTTAGGTGAGGTGTGCAGGTTAGAGGCTGGGGAGGGGGCTTAGGAGAGGTGTGCAGGTTAGAGGCTGGGGAGAGGGCTTAGGTGAGGTGTGCAGGTTAGAGGCTGGGGAGAGGGCTTAGGTGAGGTGTGCAGGTCAGAGGCTGGGGAGGGGGCTTAGGAGAGGTGTGCAGGTTAGAGGCTGGGGAGAGGGCTTAGGTGAGGTGTGCAGGTTAGAGGCTGGGGAGGGGGCTTAGGAGAGGTGTGCAGGTTAGAGGCTGGGGAGAGGGCTTAGGTGAGGTGTGCAGGTTAGAGGCTGGGGAGAGGGCTTAGGTGAGGTGTACAGGTCAGAGGCTGGGGAAGTGGCTTAGGTGAGGTGTACAGGTCAGAGGCTGGGGAGATGGCTTAGGAGAGGTGTGCAGGTCAGAGGCTGGGGAGAGGGCTTAGGTGAGGTGTGTAGGTTAGAGGCTGGGGAGGGGGCTTAGGTGAGGTGTACAGGTCAGAGGCTGGGGAGAAGGCTTAGGTGAGGTGTGCAGGTCAGAGGCTGGGGAGAGGGCTTAGGTGAGGTGTGCAGGTTAGAGGCTGGGGAGAGGGCTTAGGTGAGGTGTGCAGGTCAGAGGCTGGGGAGATGGCTTAGGTGAGGTGTGCAGGTCAGAGGCTGGGGAGATGGCTTAGGTGAGGTGTGCAGGTCAGAGGCTGGGGAGATGGCTTAGGTGAGGTGTGCAGGTCAGAGGCTGGGGAGAGGGCTTAGGTGAGGTGTGCAGGTCAGAGGCTGGGGAGGGGGCTTAGGTGAGGTGTGCAGGTTACAGGCTGGGGAGGGGGCTTAGGTGAGGTGTGCAGGTTACAGGCTGGGGAGAGGGCTTAGGTGAGGTGTGCAGGTTAGAGGCTGGGGAGGGGGCTTAGGTGAGGTGTGCAGGTCAGAGGCTGGGGAGAGGGCTTAGGTGAGGTGTGCAGGTTAGATGCTGGGGAGATGACTAAGGTGAGATGTGCAGGTCAGAGGCTGGGGAGAGGGCTTAGGTGAGGTGTGCAGGTTAGATGCTGGAGAGATGGCTAAGGTGAGGTGTGCAGGTCAGAGGCTGGGGAGAGGGCTTAGGTGAGGTGTGCAGGTCAGAGGCTGGGGAGGGGGCTTAGGTGAGGTGTGCAGGTTACAGGCTGGGGAGAGGGCTTAGGTGAGGTGTGCAGGTCAGAGGCTGGGGAGGGGGCTTAGGAGAGGTGTGCAGGTCAGAGGCTGGGGAGAGGGCTTAGGTGAGGTGTGCAGGTCAGAGGCTGGGGAGGGGGCTTAGGTGAGGTGTGCAGGTTACAGGCTGGGGAGAGGGCTTAGGTGAGGTGTGCAGGTTAGATGCTGGGGAGATGACTAAGGTGAGATGTGCAGGTCAGAGGCTGGGGAGAGGGCTTAGGTGAGGTGTGCAGGTTAGATGCTGGAGAGATGGCTAAGGTGAGGTGTGCAGGTCAGAGGCTGGGGAGAGGGCTTAGGTGAGGTGTGCAGGTCAGAGGCTGGGGAGAGACTCCTTCTCTGAAAGTAGAACAAAACCCAGAGCGGCCGCTGGTCTTCCCCCTGGGTCTCCCAGATCAGGATGCCCCACTGTGTGAAACTCTTGTTACTTAGTAGCAACTTGGCAAATGGTGGACTCCCCCTTAAAGTGGAAATGAACCCAGAGTGGCCACTGGTCTTCCACCTGGGCATCCCAGATCGGGGCTTTGTTCTGCGTGAGTGAGTCTGCCATTTTTCATGTTGTTACTGAGTAAAAAGGGTTTCACACAGTGGGGCATCCCAATCTGGGATTTCCAGGGGGGAAGACCAGTGGCCGCACTGGGTTTTGTTCTGCTTTATGTGATGGAATCCGCAATTTTTCACATTGCTACTGAGTAAAAAGTGTGAGCAGCGCTGTCTTGTAAACAAGCCATTTAGAGTAATTTTGGGATGACCTGCTGTGTGAGACCAAAATGCAGTTTATTTGATAAGTTACATTTTTTTGAAAGACAACCTCACTTTTTCATTGTTTAACTATAAAATATACTCGTACCAGCTTGTCAAAACAATGTAATTTACTGTTTTTTATAAAGAAATACAATTAATACAGTATTATGCAGAATTGAGTTCAGCCTTTTGGTCTGGCCCTCCACAATATTTTTAGTTTCTCATGTGGCCCCACGGAAAAAATAATTGCCTATCCCTGATATAGACCTTTACACAGGCATTTCTAACCTGTTTGTCATTGAAGTTTACATATTTACTCATGGAGGCTGTCAGGGAACCGCGGGTTATGTGATCCAACAATAAACCAGGCACCTCCCGACGCACAGACCGCGTTCCCCAAAACACTTGTCCGAGTCCCTCCTATCAGGAATACCAGGCCCCAAAGCCTGCGGACACACAGATTCTTGGTTTAAGGCAAACAGATCGCTCAAGTTAAATTTAAGGTTTAATGCTATAAGTACACTAGGCAGTGATAACAAACATTTGGCTATGATGGAATATGAAATGATACAAATGAGGAGGTTACAGAATAGAGTGAGTTACACAGAGAAACAATAGTTAGTTACCTTAATATGCAGTTGCAGAGTAGTGGTGATGGAGAGCTCCCACAAGAGGTAAGTGAAGAGCTTACAGATGATTTGGGACACCTCCAGCACGTGTGAACCGTGACCTCTCCAGATAAGTGACGAAAACCTGGCCCAGGGTCATCCCTTTTATGTGGTGAGACCCTTTCACTCCCCTCCCTTCTGTGGGACGCGTTGTCACCTCCCACTGTCCTGGAGCGTGCTTTAGCCCCTAAAACACTTTATGGGTTATAACTTTGGGCAGGGGGGTCGTATGGCTTTGGAAACTGCACCAAACAATTGGGCTCGATGCCGGGCATCCGATGAGTCCAGAAATGGGGTCCCTAAGTGGGTCAGAACCTTAGATCTTCCTAGGTTTCACCGGGCTTGGCGACAAAGGAAAACTATCTCCACGTGCGGTTTTGTGAGCTGGTTCTGATTCTGTACCTGGTTTGGTGCTGGGACACATGGGGGCGCAGCTATGGTCCGATTGGTGTTGGTGCCAGATGTCTGCGGCTTCCATCTTTCATGTGACAAATTCACAGCCAGGGGTCCAGCTAGCTGCAGACCCAGTGAAGTCTTCTCAGGCTAGAGGTGTGAGAAAATCAGAGTGCAGCAGGGGGGGGGCTTTGAAGCTCAAACTGCCTTTCCTGTTGGCCTTGTAATGGCAGACATTTTCTAAGAACAGAGAACCTTAAAGGGGGATGCCGGCATCAGCGATAAAATGCAATGTAATATTTGCCCCATTCCTCACACCTCCCCCTCTAAGAGGGCGCTAAGGGGCAGCACTTCCTGGTGCTGGCCCGTGTGCCCATGCGCAATCTATCCCTGTCCGTAGAACTCTACGGCAGCACCACGGCCATAGCGCTGTCTCATGCTGAGGATTTTGGGCAAGGTCCAATTGCTGTGGGACCTTGAGGGGGGGTTTCCAATCCCCGCCTTGCACTGCTGCCCTAGAAGGGAGGCCCGAACCATACATGGATAGTTTCGGGGGTCCCCTACAGGGTTTATGTTTCAGACTGCGGTCCACATCCCTCCAGAGTAATGGTTGGACCACTCCCGGAAGGGGTGTAGGGTGGCCCATCGCTGGGACTGCGGGTCCACAGTCGGCCGATGGCAACCCGTCCCTTTCTGCTTTACCCGAGCCAGGGGCCCCGGTGCATGTCGCCAACACAGTTTAAGGAGGCTGCCCCGAGTTGGAGCCTGCCTAACCTCCAGCGCCATGAACTGGATCCCCTGGATGGAGAGTCTACCCTGGGGGGAATCTTCCCAGGGAAGGACCTCCCACAGGACGGTACCCACCCTGCCAGGCCAGGTGGGTGACAAGGCCATTGAACGTGGGCCCTAGGTGGCATAGTCCGCCGCCATTGGTATGAACCTCTTTCTTTGCGGCAGAGTTTCCGGTGGGCTGCTGGGACTTGGCCCTGCCACCCCCACCCTCTGACAGGTATGGTACCAATGGCAGTGGGCAGCCAGGTCAGGCCCCACTTGCTTCTTGGTGATCTCTATGCGCCCAATCGTCTGGCTCTCTAAGGCATAGCACTTCTTGGCCCTGGACAGATAAGGAACCACCAAACGCTGATCCTCAAACCACTCTCCTGGTGACCCTGGCTTGACCATCATTGGGTACAGCCGCACTTGTCTCCAGACCACCTGTCTGGGGTCTGGCCCAAGTGAAACTGCATCTCCTGTTTAGGGAGAACTCTCTGGGGGTCATCAGTGTCTGATGCTACCCCACATCTCTGCCTAGACAGGGTCAGGATTGTGGAGACCCCCATGTGCTCATTCAGTTTCCCGGGACCCACCACTGAGCTTCCGCCTGTCTCAGCAGCCTCTTGGGAGGAAGGGAAGGAGCTGTCAGTACCCTGAGGGGACTCTGGGCCCCTGCTGTGCTTGTCAGCGGTCTCAGCCGCTGACGTACCAGATAGCACCGGCTCATCCACTACTTCTGCCCAAGTTGCCGGTTCAGGCAGAACACCCTGGTCCCTTAACACCCCGGGTTTGATGAACCCCTGCAGTGGGGACTTACCTAGGGGTCCCATCTCTCCATGGACAGCCCTCACCCCACCTGCAGGTTCCAACGCCCCTGCTTTTTGACCCGGACTGGTCCTCTCGGGTTGAGGTGCCAGGAACCCGGAACATGGGGTGGTTGGAATAGAAGAGACCATCCCATCCCCTGTCCGTTTTCCAGGACCTCCCTCCGGACCTCCGTCGGCCCTGGCAGCCACTTGGTTTGGAGGAAGGGAGCCCTGCGATGTGGACTTACCTAGGGGTCCCACGTCTTCTGGAACAGCCCTCACCTCAGTCGCAGTTCCCTCCCCAGCTGCTGGGTAACCCTCCTTCCTCTGAGAGGAAGAAGCACACTTTATACTACCTACCCCCATATTCCCTGTAGCAGGTAGGTTACACACATAACTCATATTAATTGCACACCTTGGAGTATACATGTTATTACATTCTGGGGGACCAGACCTCGGGGGTTCAGCGGCCACATACTGAGACGTACCAGATAGCACCGGCTCATCCACTACTTCTGCCCAAGTTGCCGGTTCAGGCAGAACACCCTGGTCCCTTAACACCCCGGGTTTGATGAACCCCTGCAGTGGGGACTTACCTAGGGGTCCCATCTCTCCATGGACAGCCCTCACCCCACCTGCAGGTTCCAACGCCCCTGCTTTTTGACCCGGACTGGTCCTCTCGGGTTGAGGTGCCAGGAACCTGGAACATGGGGTGGTTGGAATAGAAGAGACCATCCCATCCCCTGTCCGTTTTCCAGGACCTCCCTCCGGATCTCCGTCGGCCCTGGCAGCCACTTGGTTTGGAGGAAGGGAGCCCTGCGATGTGGACTTACCTAGGGGTCCCACGTCTTCTGGAACAGCCCTCACCTCAGTCGCAGTTCCCTCCCCAGCTGCTGGGTAACCCTCCTTCCTCTGAGAGGAAGAAGCACACTTTATACTACCTACCCCCATATTCCCTGTAGCAGGTAGGTTACACACATAACTCATATTAATTGCACACCTTGGAGTATACATGTTATTACATTCTGGGGGACCAGACCTCGGGGGTTCAGCGGCCACATACTGAGACACTTGCCACCCCAATCTGTCCCTAGTAAAACACAGGCAGGGATATTCGACGATACCCCCACCTTCCGCACACCCCGCCTGGCACCCCAGTCCAAATAAACCTTCGCAAGGGGCAGTGCCAATGCACCTCCCTCAATTCCGGAGACTGAGACATTCTTTTCGGGGATCAAGTCCGGTGGGGACACCATCTCAGGGTGCACAAGAGTCGTCTCTGCGCCTGTGTCCCTAAGTCCCACGGCCACAGCTTGGCCCACAGGGACGAATTTCAAGTTGTCCCGGGACCTCCCAGCATCCCTACCCACATACAGCACCATGGAGGAGTTCTGGGACGGGCCCTGCTGGTGCTGAGGACGTGGCCTTGAAGTGTCCTGGTTGGTTGCAGTGGTGACAGAGGGATGTATTGGAAGGGGCCTTGGGCTGATGGGCAGGGCCAACAGATGCCGGTGGCGGCTTACCCCCTTTCCAGCTGGAAGGTTTCCGGGCCTCGGGGCTCTGTTGTGTTGGTATTCATCCGCAAGTGCTGCAGTTGCTGAGGCTCCTTTGGGCTTCCGGTCACGCAGAAACTGTTGCAGATCCTCAGGGCAATTCCAGAGGAACTGTTCTGTGGCAATCATCTCCTTCAGTTGCTGGATGGTGGTGATTTCTAAGCCGGTAGTCCACTGCTCGACTGCTCTCTGTAGCGCCCCCATGTGGTCAGCCCAGCTGTCGGTGGGGCCCCGTCGCAAACTCCGCAGTTTCTTGCGATAAAATTCCGGGGTAAGGTTATATTGATGGATCAGAGCTTGCTTGACCCCCTCATTGGTCAGGGTGGTCTCGCTGGGTAGGTACCCAAAGATTTCCAGGGCTTTACCCCTAAGTCGAGGGGTTAAGTACCTGACCCACTGATCTTCTGGTACATGGTATTGATGGCAAACAGTTTCAAAAGCCAGCAGAAAGGTGTCCAAGACCTTTGTCCAAGACGGGGAAATCCTCCGCACGCAACTTTGGGGTCTGGTTCTCAGGGGGCCCGCTACCAGCTGTGCTGGGTTGAGGGTGCTGAAGCTTTAGCTGCAGTACTTGGAGCTGGTGTTCACGTTCAGCTTGCTCCCGGCGCTCGGCAGCCTCAATCAGGACCTCATAGGTGGCGCGGTCTCCAGCCCATAGACTTGCCAGAGCAGCGTGCAGGAGAGCGTCTGAGCCTGCTTGGCTAGGGGGACCGGCAGGTGGGGCGTGGTCCTCCGGGATGCTGAGGGCTGGTGAATGGCTTCTGGGAGAGCCTTGGCTGGGCCCCTCCACACCCAGTGCAACATCGGCAGCCACATCCCTGCTTCTGGCCCTGGTGCCACTCGCCATGCCTGCAGCTGCTGGTCACTGACAGATATTGCACACTGTTGTAATCACACAACCTACTGTAACCACTCTCTGAATATGCCTAGTGTTGAGCCGATCTTAAGATCCCAGCAACAGAAAAGCCACTGCTGGTAATCTTTAGTGTATGTGAGTATGGGGCCCACACTCACTTACACTATTTGCCTTATCCCAACACACTGCCAGCAATTTGTCAGGGAACCGCGGGTCATGTAATCCAACTATAAACCAGGGACCTCCGGACACACAGACCACATTCCCCAAAACACTTGTCCGAGTCCCTCCTATCAGGAATACCAGGCCCGAAGCCTGCGGACACACAGATTCTTGGTTTAAGGCAAATAGATCGCTCAAGCTAAATTTAAGGTTTAATGCTATAAGCACACTAGGCAGTGATAAACATTTGGCTATGATGGCATATGAAATTATACAAATGCCGTTTTGAGGAGGTTACAGGATAGAGTGAGTTACACAGAGAAACAATAGTCAGTTACCTTAATATGCAGTTGCAGAGTAGTGGTGATAGGTAGAGATGAGCGAACTTTTGAAAAATTCGATTCGGCTGATTCGCTGAATTTTCCGACAAAATTTGTTTCGGTTCCAATTTATTCGCAAAGAATCCCTATTAAAAACGGCTATTTCTGAGCTTCCTAGAGCCTCAATAGGGTTGTAAACCATTCTGCCTTGCTGTAACACATGCAGATCAGAGGCATCGCTAATAGAATCGCAGAGCGGCACAATTGCAGAGAGTTGAGGTTGCATCAATATGAGGGGCCCCTGTAGTGCCTGAAAAACACACCCCGGAGCTGGCAGCAGCAGGATCCCAAAAATTAGCTGAATTACACCCTGGAGTTGCAAGCAGCAGCAGCCGCCCGAACATTGGTTGAAAGAGACACTGGAGTTGGCAGCAGGAGCCCAAAAATTGGATGAATCACACCCTGAAGTTGCAAGAAGCAGCAGGAGCCCAAACACTGCTTTAAAGAGACACTGGAGTTGGCTGCAGGAGCCCAAAAATTGGATGAATCACACCCTGGAGTTGCAAGCAGCAGCAGGAGCCCAAACATTGCTTTAAAGGGACACTGGAGTTGGCTGCAGGAGCCCAAAAATTGGATGAATCACACCCTGGAGTTGCAAGCAGCAGGAGCCCAAACATAGCTTGAAAGAGACACTGGAGTTGGTTGCAGGAGCCCAAAAATTGGCTGAATCACACCCTGGAGTGGCAAGCAGCAGCAGCAGCAGCAGCAGGAGCCCAAGCATAGCTTGAAAGAGACACTGGAGTTGGCTGCAGGAGCCCAAAATTGGCTGAATCACACCCTGGAGTTGCAAGCAGCAGGAGCCCAAACATAGCTTGAAAGAGACACTGGAGTTGGCTGCAGGAGCCCAAAATTGGCTGAATCACACCCTGGAGTTGCAAGCAGCAGCAGCATCAGCAGGAGCCCAAACATAGCTTGAAAGAGACACTGGAGTTGGCTGCAGGAGCCCAAAAATTGCTTTAAAGTGACACTGGAGTTGGCAGCAGGAGACCAAAAATTGGATGAATCACACCCTGGAGTTGCAAGCAGCAGCAGGAGCCCAAACATTGCTTTAAAGAGACACTGGAGTTGGCTGCAGGAGCTCAAAAATTGGATGAACCCCACCCTGGAGTTGCAAGCAGCAGCAGCAGCAGGAGCCCAAACATAGCTTGAAAGAGACACTGGAGTTGGCTGCAGGAGCCCAAAAATTGGATGAATCACACCCCGGAGTTACAAGCAGCAGCAGCAGGAGCCCAAACATAGCTTGAAAGAGACACTGGAGTTGGCTGCAGGAGCCCAAAAATTGGATGAATCACACCCTGGAGTTGCAAGCAGCAGCAGGAGCCCAAGCATTGCTTTAAAGAGACACTGGAGTTGGCTTCAGGAGCCCAAAAATTGGATGAATCACGCCCTGGAGTTGCAAGCAGCAGCAGCAGGTGCCCAAACATAGCTTGAAAGAGACACTGGAGTTGGCTGCAGGAGCCCAAAAATTGGCTGAATAACACCCTGGAGTTGCAAGCAGCAGCAGGAGCCCACATATTGCTTTAAAGAGACACTGGGGTTGGCTTCAGGAGCCCAAAAATTGGATGAATAACACCCTGGATTTGCAAGCAGCAGCAGCAGGAGCCCAAACATAGCTTGAAAGAGACACTGGAGTTGGCTGCAGGAGCCCAAAAATTGGATGAATCACACCCTGGAGTTGCAAACAGCAGCAGGAGCCCAAACATAACTTGAAAGAGACACTGGAGTTGGCTGCAGGAGCCCAAAAATTGGATGAATCACACCCTGGAGTTGCAAGCAGCAGCAGCAGCCCAAACATTGCTTTAAAGAGACACTGGAGTTGACAGCAGGAGGCCAAAAATTGGATGAATTACACCCTGGAGTTGCAAGCAGCAGCAGCAGCAGGAGCCCAAACATAGCTTGAAAGAGACACTGGAGTTGGCTGCAGCCCAAAAATTGGATGAATCACACCCTGGAGTTGCAAGCAGCAGGAGCCCAAACATAGCTTGAAAGAGACACTGGAGTTGGCTGCAGGAGCCCAAAAATTGGATGAATCACACCCTGGAGTTGCAAGCAGCAGCAGCAGCCCAAACATTGCTTTAAAGAGACACTGGAGTTGACAGCAGGAGGCCAAAAATTGGATGAATCACACCCTGGAGTTGCAAGCAGCAGCAGGAGCCCAAACTTTGCTTTAAAGAGACACTGGAGTTGGCAGCAGGAGGCCAAAAATTGGATGAATCACACCTTGGAGTTGCAAGCAGCAGCAGCATGAGCCCAAACATAGCTTGAAAGACACACTGCAGTTGACAGCAGCAGCAGCAGCAGGAGGCCAACATAGCTTGAAAGAGTCACTGGAGTTGGCTGCAGGAGCCCAAAAATTGGATGAATCACACCCTGGAGTTGCAAGCAGCAGCAGGAGCCCAAACATTGCTTTAAAGAGACACTGGAGTTGACAGCAGGAGGCCAAAAATTGGATGAATTACACCCTGGAGTTGCAAGCAGCAGCAGCAGCAGGAGCCCAAACATAGCTTGAAAGAGACACTGGAGTTGGCTGCAGCCCAAAAATTGGATGAATCACACCCTGGAGTTGCAAACAGCAGCAGGAGCCCAAACATAGCTTGAAAGAGACACTGGAGTTGGCTGCAGGAGCCCAAAAATTGGATGAATCACACCCTGGAGTTGCAAGCAGCAGCAGCAGCCCAGACATTGCTTTAAAGAGACACTGGAGTTGACAGCAGGAGGCCAAAAATTGGATGAATCACACCCTGGAGTTGCAAGCAGCAGCAGCATGAGCCCAAGCATAGCTTGAAAGACACACTGCAGTTGGCAGCAGCAGCAGCAGGAGGCCCAAAATTGGCTGAAAGGCACACCCTGAAGTTGGCATCAGCAGGAGCCCACAAATTGGCCTAAAGACATAAATATGTTTTGCACCATTTGGAAAGTGTAAAACGTGGCACCATGCTGAATCTAGTCGCATGCATCAGCCATTGGTGGGTGGAAATCCTTGCTGATCCTTCCCTGATTCATTTTCACAAAGGTGAGTCTCTCCACATTTTTAGTTGACAGACGAGTTCTCCTCGCCGTAACTATGGCCCCCGCCGCTCTAAACACCCGCTCAGATGGCACGCTACTTGCCGGGCAGGACAGCTTTTCCAGGGTAAACTCTGCTAGTTGCGGCCACAAGCCAAGTTTGGCTGCCCAGAATTCCAGCGGATCCTCAAGGTGTGTTGGCATGGTCATGTCAAGGTATGACATGACCTGCTGGTTCAGGTCCTGCTCCAGGTCTTCCTGCTGCTCATGAGTAGCCTCACTATGCGGGTGTAGAAAGCTACTCATTAGCTCATAATCCTGCCTACTGACAAATAAAGTGGCTTCCTCAAAGGGCCTGAGCAAACGGCAGGTGTCACGTATGTGTTTTGGCTCCAGGCTTTACAATTGTGCCCCCATGCTGACTGCCAACCATGCTGCTAACACCTTGCTGCCTCAGCTGCTGACTTTGGGGCAACCTGCGCCCCTCTTCTCCTGATGATGACGATGAAGCCCCTTCTGCACCCGGCTCCCAAGTGCGATCGGCTTCTTCATCACCATCATCACCGAGCTGTGGCTGCATGTCACTGATATTCTCGGTTTCCTCAACAGTGTCTGGCGCAGGAGCTGGAACGCTCGCAACACCCACGACACTCATTGCATCACTATTTGTCTGCCTAGCTAAAGAAGCCACCTCCATTTCTTGGCTGGGCAGTAGCTGCTGACTTTCCTCTATCTGATCGTCCTCCTCACTAAAGAGTGGAGCTGAACCGAAAGCATAGGATACGTCGCTGGGGGAGGGAACGCGTAGAACAGAGGCAATGGGAGGACAGGGACTGCTCTTGGGGCATGCCAACTCAGGGTTGTGTCAGAGGAACCTACCGACCCTAGACTGGGGGTCTCAGATGTAACTTGTGATGATGTGGATGACCGCGTTAACCAATCTACCACGGCAGATGAGTTACTGGTGGAGACACGACCGCTGGCAGATGCGTTACTGGTGGAGACACGACCACTAGCAGATACTGGCAGATCAGGTCTCTCACCGTGACTCCTGCTGCCACTTGCCCCTAGTCTGCTGCGACCTCTGCCTGCTGAATCTTGCCGTCTGCCACTGCTCTTTGAACATCCTGGCACTTGTCTGCCTGACATTTTTATGTATTTGAAATGCGCAATAGGTACTTTAAAAAATGTGCTAAATAAAGTGAGGAACTGCTTCTCTGCACCAGATACTATGAAAATTGTCAATATGGGATACCCTGCGGCCTGGTGTTTTGACAGCAGGACAAAAACCAATTCAAAATGCAATAGCTTAATAAAGCTGAGGCTGAACAAGCTTATTTAGTATAACAGATAGGGTGCAACGTGCAGGTTTGGGATACCCTGCGGCCTGGTATTTTGACAGCAGGACAAAAAACAATTCAAAATGCAATAGCTTAATAAAGCTGAGGCTGAACAAGCTTATTTAGTATAACAGATAGGGTGCAACATGGTGGTTTGGGATACCCTGCGGCCTGGTGTTTTGACAGCAGGACAAAAACCAATTCAAAATGCAATAGCTTAATAAAGCTGAGGCTGAACAAGCTTACTTAGTATAACAGATAGGGTGGCATGTGCTGGTTTGGGATGCCCATGTGGGCTGGTGTTTTGACAGCAGGACAAAAACCAATTCAAAATGCAATAGCTTAATAAAGCTGAGGCTGAACAAGCTGATTTAGTATAAAAGATAGGGTCACATGTGCTGGTTTGGGATGCCCATGTGGGCTGGTGTTTTTAAAGCAGACAAAAACCAATTCAAAATGCAATAGCTTAATAAAGCTGAGGCCGAACAAGCTGATTTAGTACAAAAAATAGGGTCACATGTGCTGGTTTGGGATGCCCATGTGGGCTGGTGTTTTTAAAGCAGACAAAAACCAAATCAAAATGCAATAGCTTAATAAAGCTGAGGCTGAACAAGCTGATTTAGTATAAAAGGTAGGGTCACATGTGCTGGTTTGGGATGCCCATGTGGGCTTGGGTTTTTACAGGAGGCAAAAACCAAATCAAAATGCAATAGCTTAATAAACCTGAGGCTGAACAAGCTGATTTAGTATAAAAGATAGGGTCACGTGCTGAAATGGAATGGCTATGTGGCCTGGGGTTTTTACAGTAGACAAAAAAAATTAAAAACTAATCCAGTTATGAGAAATGCTTGTGTATAACAGATAGGGTTAAATATGCCACTGCCAAGATGGGATGCACAGTGGCAAGGAATATTTACAGCACAAAGAACACCGATTGAAAACTGATCTGGCAAATGAAAATAAAAAAAAGCTTTCCCTCTCACTGTCCCTGACTGGATCGTTCCCGATTTTTCCCTATCTTTCCCTGGTTCAGTCTGCCTCTCTGTGGGTCTCAACGACTGCCCCTGCCTATCTCTAAGTCTCTCCCTGTCTGCAGCAACCACCGCTGTTTCTGGAATGCAAGGCTGAAATGCGCAAAAGGAAAATGGGCGCCGTTTATATAGCACGGTGACGTCACCGGGCTTCCTGGCTGCTGATAGGCTGCATGTGACCTTCCCATGATAACTTGCCCCAGGGGATATGTCTGGACATGTTCATCCACCATTTTAGAATGCCTGTAATTGAAATAAATTGAGTTTAAAGGAAAACTTCGATCGATCGAATTGCGGGGAAATTCGGATTCGTTCAGAATCAAATTTTTCATGAAATTCGGAACGAATTCGGGTTCGTCCGAATCGATTCGCTCATCCCTAGTGATATGGTGCTCCAACAAGAGGTAAGTGAAGAGCTTACAGATGGTTTGGGACACTTCCAGCACGTGTGAACCGTGACCTCTCCAGATAAGTGACAAAAACCTGGCCCAGGGTCATCCCTTTTATGTGGTGAGACCCTTTCACTTCCCTCCCTTCTGTGGGATGGGTTGTCACCTCCCACTGTCCTGGAGCGTGCTTTAGCCCCTAAAACACTTTAGGGGTTATAACTTTGGGCAGGGAGGTCGTATGGCTTTGGAAACAGCAGCAAACAATTGGGCTGGACGCCGGGCATCTGATGAGTCCAGAAATAGGGTCCCTAAGTGGGTCAGAACCTTAGATCCTCATTTTCCTAGGTTTCACCGGGGTTGGCGACAAAGGACTATCTCCACGTGCGGTTTTGTGAGCTGGTTCTGATTCTGTACCTGGTTTGGTGCGGGGACACATGGGGGCGCAGCTATGGTCCGATTGGTGTTGGTGCCAGATGTATGCAGCTCCCATCTTTCATGTTACAAATTCACAGCCAGGGGTCCAGCTAGCTGCAGACCCAGTGAAGTCTTCTCAGGCTAGAGGTGTGAGAAAATCAGCAGGAGAGCAGCAGGGGGGGGGGGGTTGGGGGCTTTGAAGCTCAAACTGCCTTTCCTGTTAGCCTTGTAATGGCAGACATTTGCTAAGAACAGAGAACCTTAAAGGGGGATGCCGGCATCAGCAATAAAATGCAATGTAATATTTGCCCCATTCCTCACAGAGGCCCCCCTCTGTTGCAGATGAACCTCTTAACAGAATTAACTACTCTACTGGTCTGACCTCCTGTTAAACATGTCTGTTGAGACATTGGGGTCGATTCAGAGCCTGATGAGAAAACTCACTTCTTTTTTTAGGAGAGAAAATGGCCATTCACAGCACACCACCCACCTCACTGCTGATGGAAAATGTATTGTATGAATGCCAGGCCGGGGGGAGGCAGAAGAAGGTTTACTCCTGTGATGTTATCTTCCCAGGTTCCAGTTCTCTACTGTAGCAATGGGACATCTGACGCCCTTCTGAATTATGTGACTCACTGATGGGTCAAGACAGGGTCGGCTCTATAAAGTCTTAATTGGCCCCTTGCGGTGTGGTATGACACTCAAAGGAATGAAAAAAAAGAAAGCAGTAAAGAAAGAGAGGAAAGAAATTACAAAAAAAGAAACAATAGATGTAAAGGCATAAAGAAATTGGAAAAATAAATGGACAAAAAAAACAAAAAAGAACAAAAGCACAGAATTGTTAGAGTGAAGAGTAATAAGATCTTGGTATTCCCCTTGGCTTGGAATTATTCTTCTGTTGTTCCATGTTTTGCAGGAACCAGATAGGTTCCGTTAAGTTCTCCTTCATTTACCGAGTTCTAAATTATAATTCCTAAAACTAAGAGCTTGTTCCCCAAATTGTAACCACACAATAAGTCACCCTGTCCTGAGGTTTGACACTTTGCCTGGCCTTCTGACCTTTTTTCCAGTTATACTGTGCATGCTTCAAAGTTGTAACCCTTGCAGTACTGTTCGGATACTAACCAATTATGGATGTATATCTGGCCCTTTAGTTTGATTTTATTGGATAATTGATAGACCGCCTAATGGCTTATGATTGGTTGTTTTTACTTCTTCTTTTACTGATTGTATTTGCATTTATTTGAATAACACTATATCTACCTCAAGCACGTGCCAATTAAAGCTATCACGCTGCTGCTACAGAATTGTTGTCTGTGGTTCTTGTGTGGTCATCCTGATCAGGATTTGAATAGCAAGTGATTCACTCAGGGCTGTGATCCCTGAAAACCTATTATTGAATTAAGATAGAAAAGTATACTCTATCAAAATGAATGACAGAAACAAAGAAATAAAATTAATGAATAAGGGACAGAAACAAAGGAGGGATAAAAGGATTGCCAGAAAAAAACAGGAAAGACAGAGGGAAGGAATGGGAGAAAAAAAAGAAGAGGTGGGGGGAAAAAGAAAGAACAACAGGGCTGACAGAAAAGAAGAAAGAGAAGGAAAAACAAAAAGAATAGAAGGAGAGACACAAAGAAGCAAAGAATAAAGAAATAAAATGGCAGAACGAACAGATGAAAGAAACAAAGAATAGATGGAAAGAAAGAAAGACTAGAAGGAAAAAAAAGGGTAGAAAAAAATAATTAAAAAAATAAAATATATGGCAAAAAACAGATGAAGAAACAAGAGATAAATGGAAAGATAAAAGAAAAGAATACAAGAAGGAAACAAAGAATAGAATGATTGACATAAAGAAGGTCTCTCCCAATGGCCAATCTGCACGGGTTGACAGCCCCTAGTCCTGGTTACTGCACGGCCCTGCAACCTGCATAGGGGCTGCCCAGGGTACAGGGAATGAGGTGGGCCCCCTCAAGGTAAAGGGGCACCTGCCCAGATATGCCCAGTGCTTCAGCCAAAACAGACGTCATCAAGGAATACTGGCTAGAATGCCACAGGAAATATGGAGCAACGTTTCCCTTACTTGTGAAAAGCACAAACAACAATTGTATTAGGTAAAAATGCTGATCAAACAAATGGAGATCTAATCACTTGGAATTTTAGAGTTGCATTTTTCAGTGCTCTGTGCCCTATCAGTCTACCTTGTACCAAGCCCTTTGAGCCCCCCGAGGATTAGGAATTGCTGGTGGCCTGCTGGGCATCAAAGCAAAACAGCAAAATGGCTTCTCATACGCTGTGTAGGAAAGCAGGGGGTGGGTAATGCAACAGCAGTGCAAAAGAAGTGGCCTCCTGTTTTTCTGCTCATGTATGCATTACCCAGACTTGTTGGAGATAATGTGCAACAGCTTACAGCTTGTCTCTGTATGTGATATGCATCTATATTGCTAGGCTAAAGCATATTTCATTTATGACAGTAGATGGCACTGTTACATATATCTATGTGTAGTCTCTGTTGTGCATTCTCTGCTGCGTGTTGTGTTTCCTGTACATTGAGGTGATCTATATGACTTTTTTCCTGTCTATGTTATCCACCATGTAAGGTGATCTCTTACTGCATTCATGTTCCAGTAAAGTCAGTTCCTATTACACCACAAATGTCTATCTGGATTTGATTCCGCTGCACTCAGCACTCACACGCCGCAACACAACTAACTTGCCCTAGGGATTTCCTGATTTGAGATC
The DNA here is from genome assembly GCA_027917425.1 of Gastrophryne carolinensis. NCBI lineage: Eukaryota > Metazoa > Chordata > Amphibia > Anura > Microhylidae > Gastrophryne > Gastrophryne carolinensis. Next base: position 154,693,826 of record CM051242.1, on the reverse strand, counting down.
AAGAATGAACTTAAACTCCAGTGCTGCATATGTTGCCCACATTACCGGTTGAGGCCAATCAGGCTCATTAGGCACATGTGCACAGGGCATGTCCACTTCCACCCAACTACCCCAATTTTCCTCCAGATAAAAGGTTCCAAACTCTGCTGGAAAAAAAACTACTGTATAATGTTCCTGGAAATTCTTGCAAAAATCATTAGTTAAACATATATAGTGCAAAATACTTAAAATTGCTTGGCAACAAGGGGTGACAACATCTCTAGGTAGGCTGGCACTGAAAGGGTTCAAAGAAAGAAACACCATTGGCAGGCCGTATAACTAAATCCTCCTTTAGCATATTTATGTGCATTTTAATTCCTTTTGTTTGTGATAGTGCTCCTTTAAATGTTTTCTTTATACATCCTTCTCATTTTCTGGCCCATGAGGCTTGATTCTAAATTTAGGACAGCTGACTGTGCCCTGTCATATGTCTGTATTACAGTCCTGTTTTGCTACAAATCTTGACTCGCTTTGGACCCTGTGTATGTTTTTGCTACTTACACCTTTACATGTTTAGCACTGCTTCTTGACTAAAGGCATCAGATCATGACCTCAATTCAGTTAACTTTCCAGCTTTATTGAGATGCCCTTGCTGTATCCCCCGGGATTGTCTGTAAACTGACCTTTTCCAGCCAATCAGTATTGCTTGTTGCATTCAGATTTCCTTTGCGGCACTAAGCTCAGTATATAGATAGTATATGTAGAGTAGTAGGTTGTAGGGAATTTTCCTAAAGTATCACTCCAGAGTACAGTATTTTGGGCTCCACTAGGGGAAATCCTCCATGGGGCCCAGAGGTAGCCTTTTTTGAAGACCACTGGAGGAAATCATTCTCCAGGACCATCAGGGGAAATCTTTCTTGGGCCCCCCAGAAATAACTATTTTTGGGGACCTCTGGGGTAAAATCATGCCTGGGGACCACCAGAAGTAACCATTTTGGGGACCACCAGAGGTAACCATTTTTGGGGACCACCAGTGGAATTCATTCTTGGGGCCCACCCAAATTGTGGCAAATTGGAAATGCAAGACCACAATAAATGTTCACAACAGTCAGGTACCACATGTGCCCATGTGATCACAGCTGATGCAGGAGTATCGCAAAAAGATTCTCAATGGCTCCTCTTTTGCCCTTTCACACCCCTGCTGCTGCTGAGACGAAGCTAACGAAAACACAGCTGCAAGAATTCCCACAACCTGCACCCAGGCCGCAAACTCAGTGCCATAGAAATCTAATATGCCAACACAAACACCCTATGTTTGGGCTTCAGGGGGACAAAGCCCCCCCCCCCCCCCCCCTACTTCTATGCAACAGGTGATGGTTGAAGATGGTAGCAATTTCAGTTTATTATAGTGATCTTATACCCAAAGAGGAAGTTTATATTGTCAACTTCTATCCTCAGCCCGATGCCCCAAAACAGTCTGTGTTTTTTACTAAAGCCTTTGGCCAATATTCATAAAAGCAGGAACTGGATGCAGTATAAAGTTCCAATAGTGGCCTTATGGCTCCCTGGTACATTGATACATTAAGTTACACAAAGCTGAGCATTGAGGGGCAGCCCTCAGTTATAATCGCAATAAATCTGAAAAAACTAAAAATGTAACTGTCACATACACCTCATGTGGCAGTTTAGCTTGTAACTGAATGAATCCTCTCTGGAGAGCATCGGGGGGGGGGGGGGGGGGAGGGTAGTGCTGCTGCATGACCACAGCCATGACCACTATTCAAACTTCAGACTGCATTGGCTTAGTGTTTTTATGTATATTGGGCAATGGCTTTTAGTAAAAAAAAGAAACACAGGGACACTGGGCTGGGGTTAGAAGGTGATGACATAAATTTCCTTTCTGAGTAGAGGATCACATTAAAAGGACAGTGCATACCCCCCAACTGTCCCGATTTCTGCGGGACAATCATGTTTTCAGGTGTTTCTCCCAATGTACTGTGACACTTTAATGTTTCCCGCACCGTCACCTCACCGCAGCCAGCCCTGAATGTGCAGCTGAGCGCTCACACGCCTTCTCTGGGGCAGTGCTGGCTGCTGTTTTTTTCAGCTTTATTTCATTGGTGGTTCAGTGGGTGGGCTTCCATAGGAAGGAGCCCTCTTGCATCGCTCCTACAGGCTTGGGTGCAGAAGGTGAGAGCAGTGTGTGTGTGTGTGTCTGTGTTTGTGTGTTCAGCCTAGCTGGGATGCCCCTCGCTGGCTGTAACGGAGGGATGCCTCTCACTGGCTGTAAAGAAGGGATGCCTCTTACTGGCTGTAATGAGGGATGCCCCTCACTGGCTGTAATGGAGTGATGCTGCTCACTGGCTGTGGTGGAGGGATGCCCCTCACGGCCTGTAATGAGGGGATGCCCCTCACTGGCTTTAATGGGGGATGGTGCTTACTGGCTGTAATGTGGGATGCCCCTCACTGGCTGTTATGAGGGATACCGCTCACTGGCTGTAAAAAGGGATGCACCTCACTGGCTGTTATGAGGAATGCCGCACAATGGCTGTAATGTGGGATGCCCCTCACTGGCTGTAATGGAAGGATTCCCTTTGCTGGCTATAATGGAGGGATGCACCCTATTGGCTGTAATAGAGGGATGCACCCTACTGGCTGTAATAGAGGGATGCCACTCATTGGCTGTAATGATGGATGCCGCTCACTGGCTGTAATGAGGGATGCCGCTCACTGGCTGTAATGAGGAATGCCCCTCACTGGCTGTAATGACAGATGCCTGTCACTGGTTGTAAGGGAGGGATGCCTCTTACTGGCTGTAATAAGGGATGCCCCTAACTGGCTGTAATAAGGGATGCCCCTCACTGGCTGTAATGAGGGATGCGCCTCACTGGCTGTAATGGAGTGATGCTGCTCACTGGCTTTAATGGAGGGATGCGCCTCATGGCCTGTAATGAGGGGATGGCCCTCATGGCCTGTAATGAGGGGATGGCCCTCATGGCCTGTAATAGGGGATGCCCCTCACCGGCTTTAATAGGGGATGCTGCTTACTGGCTGTAATGTGGTATGCCCCTCACTGGCTGTAATGAGGGATGCTGCTCACTGGCTGTAATAAGGGATGCACCTCACTGGCTGTAATGGGGAATGCCGCACAATGGCTGTAATGTGGGATGCCCCTCACTGGCTGTAATGAGGGATGCCGCTCACTGGCTGTAATGAGGGATGCCGCTCACTGGCTGTAATAAGGGATGCCACTCACTGGCTGTAATGAAATATGCCCCTCACTTGCTGTAAAGAAGGGATGCCTTCACTGGCTTTAATGGAGCAATTCCCCTCACTGGGGTGGTGGGGAGGTTTGGAGGGGGATTTTGCGTACCATTTTTTGCTCTAAGCCCTGGGTGCATCTTATGGTCAGGTGCATCTTACAGAGTGAAACATACTGTATATGTATTTATGATGTGGCATTACAATACTATACTGAGCCAGGAAAAGTACAGCAGGACCAGTGTGCCCCAAAAAGTCCTGGGCCATTTTATAACCCCAGTCCGCCCCTGGTTGGGGGCTTGGCTGCATGTGTGTGTAAGGGGGGGGGCTGTCTGCATGTGCGTGGGGGCTTGCCTGTATTATTATTATGTAATTCGTAGGTGGTGTTTCCCTTTAAGGGCATGGCTGGTTGTCACGTATTTTCCCCTCCAACATGGCCACTATAATTCTTAGTGATTTCAATATGGCCTTGGATGATACTTACAATTCTCTCTCGGCTAAGAATTTTATAGGCCTGTCACAAAATATTTACAGCCCCACGCATCCCGCTGGACACACCCTTGATCTTGTGTTCTCCAGACTCTACACCCTTATACTCCCTGCTGCGGTTATGTGAGAGCAGGCACCCTCATTGATTGGCAGCAGGGTGCTCATTATGTGATCAGTCATGTGATCAGCCACTGATATATGCTTTTCAGCCCTAGATGCACCAGGCTTTACCCAGGAGTGCTGCAACCAGACTGTCTCAGCCTGTAGGTTTATAAATAAGGGATCAAGACTAGGGGCAGAGTATTCTTACTGGTATAAAAAGCCCCCCCCCCCCCCCGTGGTGAGGAGTGAGCTGCCAGGAGCCTAGCGTGGGGCAGAGAATTGGTGTACTCTGTTCCACTGAAGACACCGACTGGGGTATCGGAAGCCCACCGAGGGGTGAGGACAATGCTCAGCACTGGAATGTGGACAGAGGTTAGCTTTTTCTATAAAGGTGAGTAAATGCCAGAATGCTAGCCACATGAAATTTACATGGCTGGCACTTAACTGTTGCCGATGTGACCATGTAAATTTTACGTGGCTGGCACTTAAAGGGTTAGCTCCTTATAGATACTGTGGAATAGCAAGCAGATGCTGTGATCCTAAACTGCATGGAAATGATCATCTTGTTACACACCTGACATCCCTGCCTCTGAAAAACCCAGTCTCACACTCAGAATTGTAGTATAAATACAAATATAGTTGTAATGACTCATCATTGCTCTTCTCAAAGCAGAGAGCTCCTAGAAACATTGTTTCAACCATTTAAATGTTCTGCGGATCCCTCACATAGATATATATATATATTACACAAAGCATTCCTTTCCTCCACCAGCTGTTGATTTGGTGGAGATTGTGCCCTGTGTTTCTGAGGCATATATATCTCTATTGTTGAGGGCTGCTTATAGCAAAATGTCAAGCTCTGCTGCGGATAGCAACCTACCTTGTGTGGAAAAACAATGTCACACAGGCACACTTCAGCCCAGCTGGGGACTTTACATACATTCCTCTTAGTAAGAGATAGATTTTATCTCTTTCCAACAACGCTCTGTGCAGAAACAGATACAAGCTCTCACAAGCTGGATGTGCATCACACAAGGGATCTCCCAGCTCAGATGCAACCCCCCCCCCCCCCCCCCCCACTCAGGAGCACAGAGGAGCTGTGCAACAACATCTACATGGGGTTATACCCTCTTAAACTGAATATGTCACTAATGAACAGGGTGTTTAGGAGAGCCATTTCTAGACTTGTCTTGACTGTCCCTTTTTTATGAACTACCCTCACCCCACCATCAGTCCTTTTGTGTCCCTCTTCTGATCTATCAGCTTGTTTCTGTAATCCTCATTCACTTCCTCAGAATCCTTCTAGATCCTTTCTATCCTATATTTGCCTGCCTTTGTGCTCATCAACACCCTCAAATTCATCTATACCAGGGGTTCCCACTAGTGGTTTGTGAGGTCCTAGTGGATGGTACACGCAGATCAGATGTCAGCGGTGCTTCACTCTGGATGGTTGGAGGCTAATATATTCCTAGACCAGGGGTACTCAACCACTTTTTGTAAAGGTCCGTTTAAAAGCATTCAGTAAGGGGTAGAGGTCCGGGCGGAGGGCTGTCGCGGGAGGTAGACCGTTAAAAATCAGACCACACCAACCCAAAAAACCTATTGGCCACTGGGAAAAACAGAATTTTTTTTATTGGCCCCACAGAACCTACAGCAGATTGGACTTCATACTGCATTGCTAGGTGCCAGGGAGCCATGACACTGGCAGAGAGACTAAGCACTACATTGCTGATCAATAGGGCAGCTCTAAACATGGCAACACAGGAGCAAGAAGTGCAGGCCTGTCAGGGCAGGGGTCCCGAAATCTGGTGCCGAGGTCCGCATTCGGACCCCGGTCCGCCAGTTGAGTATCGCTGTCCTAGACTGTTGTCCACCCAACTTGTGGTCTGCCCATAAAATAAGCAGGGCTGTATTTGTCACTAGGCAAACCTAGGCACTGGCCTAGGGCACACCCATGCGGTTGGAGAACAGGGCGCCCCATTCCAGGAGAAAAATAGCACGGGGCTCTGGGGGTGTATGAATGCAGTGCACAGGGCATCATCTCTGGGGAGCCAGGCAACATTACTTTGCGCAGGAGATTCTATCAAGTAGTGGCCTGCACTGCTGACGATGTTAGTAAACTTCCGGCCTGCAACAGGACAAGCTGGAACTGAAAGTGTCCTCAGACTCCTCAGTGGTGTTTGGGGCGGAGAAAACAGCAATTTCAGTTGAGTTGGAAGGAGGGGGTGTCTTTCCCTGTCCGCTGATAGTCTTCATGCCAGGGGACAAGAGGGGGGCGATATGTAGGCAGAGGTCTGTACTGCAGATTGATCACCTCCCCTTCCCCTCTGTGCTCTTTTGGCTCCTCTGTGTCATATGACACTTCATGACCTACTGGAATCACATTGCCACCCCCCACCCACCATGTCATCAACAAGGTCATTTTGCTGTTGGTTCCCAACTTGCAAAGGATCAGTTTCACAGCCTGTGGGATGGGGCTGGACATTGTGTAAGTCAATAGAGGTGTGGTCCAGCCTGCTTCTGAATGTGCTGATCATGTTTTAATATCATATGATATTTTTATATAATTCGGAAGTCGTTTTGCTTTTTCCATAGTCTCTGAGCATTTTGTGCCTTTACAGCTGCCTATTCCCCCTTTGCTCCTTGATGTTGCATTCCTGCCCCTTTCTGAATCCCATTATACCCACTTCCTGCAATTCATTTGCAGCCTTATTCATAATTTCTGTCCATTTCTAGCTGGTTGATTTCCCTTCCGGCTTTACAATGTATTTCTCTGGCTGCTCACCTTGTCACTTCCTGCTGCCCTCTGTGTTCTTTCTTCTGCCCACCTATGTGCCCACTGTTCTCTCTTCCTGCTACCCACATGCTCTGTTCTGGCTGCCCACATGCTCTCTTCCTGCTGCCTACCACCCTCTCTTCCTGCTGCCTACTATGCTCTCTTCCTGCTGCCCACCGTTCTCTCTTCCTGCTGCCCACATGCTCTGTTCGGCTGCCCACTATGCTCACTTCCTGCTGCCTCTGTGTCCTTTATGGCTGCCCACCCTGTCCCTTTCGGCTGTTCCCAGTGCTCTTTCTTCTGCCCACCAATGCACTCTGCTGCCCACTGTTATCTCTTCCTGCTGCCCACATGTACTGTTCCTGCTGCCCACTATGCTCTCTTTCTGCTGCCCACTATACTCTCTTTCTGCTGTCCACGTGCTCTCTTCCTGCTGCCCACTATGCTCTCTTCCTGCTGCCCACCGTTCTCTCTTCCTGCTGCCCACATGCTCTGTTAGGCTGCCCACTATGCTCACTTCCTGCTGCCTCTGTGTCCTTTATGGCTGCCCACCCTGTCCCTTTCGGCTGTTCCCAGTGCTCTTTCTTCTGCCCACCAATGCACTCTGCTACCCACTGTTATCTCTTCCTGCTGCCCACATGTACTGTTCTGGTTGCCCACTATGCTCTCTTCCTGCTGCCCACTATGCTCTATTCCTGCTGCCCACAATTATCTCTTCTTGGTGCTCGATGTGCTCAAATCCTGCTGTCCAGTGTGCCCCTTCTGGCTGCCCAAAATGCTCTCTGTTTCCCACTGTTCCTGCTGTCCTTCATGCCCCTTCCTTCCAACTTTTCATCCAGTCCAATGTGCCCTTTTTCTAAAGCTTATGCTGGCTGTACCCTTTCTCTTCCATGCTGATGATGTCCAGTGTCTGCCACCTTCCTGCTGACAACTTCCCTTCCACTCTGCCACTTCCTAATGGCCACTGTGCTCATTTTATCCTTTCTGCTTGCTTCTGATGCCTGTTTTTCATTCTCTCAGGCCCAATCCACCCCCCCCCCCCCCCCCCCCCGTTTAATTGTGCCATGGTGCAGCCTGCTGGATGGCTGCTATTTCTTCCTTCTGCCCTCTTCCTGATGACCACTTTTCCCATTCTGCCTCATCCTGTTGCCCAATGATGCTCCTTTCTGCTGCCCCTCACAAGCACCCCCAATAGTTACCACTGCCCACCTATGGCTGCTATGTATGTGATAGCCAGCAGGCAATCAAGTTCCAAAGACACTGGTCATACCCAGTAAGCTGCTTACAGGCATGTGAACAGGATGGTTGCAGACAAAGAGGTGGTGAGTAGGGGCTGCTATAGGGGAACTCACAGTGTTGAGAGTGTGAGCAGGCCTTTGGTCTATTTTTACTAGCAGTCCCCTTTAAAGCAGAATAAAACCCACCAGTGACCAGCCTGGAATCTAAAAGATTCCTGGGCCGGCCACTGGTTTTCCCTTGGGCATCCTGCATTGGGATACCCTGCAGTTTAAAACCCCCCCAGGGCACCTGTGAAAACTCACCTTTTCCCGCTCCAACCCTGCATGCATGGCTCTCATCCAATCAGAGCAATTTCCTTTCGACAAGTGGGCTTGCACTTGCAGTGTGGGCTTGCACACACTGCTGCCCCAGCCATTCGGGAGCGCACACAAGACCAGGGATATCGGGGATGCAGCAGTGCACAAAGAACTCTGTTTGAACGAGAGTCCACACATGTGCCATTGGAACGGTGAAAGGTGAGTTTTAGTGGACTTCCTGGAGGGTGGGGCATCCCAATTCGGGGTGCACAGAACAAAACAGGACAGTCAAATTCCCGGTTAACATTCCGCTTCAACAAAAAGGGGAGCATGGCCAAAAGGTGCCTAGGGTAGCATAAGCCCAAAATACAGCTCTGAAAATAAGGTGCACACATGATGCGCACCCAGAATTTCCAATGTCCCCTCATACATTAGCAGGGAACCAAACTTCTGTTTGTACTTTGGTTCAATACCATTCAGTATTAGGGTTGAAAAGTGCACTTTACAGGGACTGCCCTTTCCTTTTCTTCCTTTTAAGAAGTTCGATTCCCTTTTATTTTCTACCTAGATTGCACCTTTTACTCCAAAGTGCATCCAGACACTGAGTCGACTCCTAGTCTATACAATGGTAGAACACATGTTAAACCTTTAGTATTTGTCACAGCAGTAAAATATATCCTGTTACCAGAGCAACCTACTGAAGAAAGTCATGAACAGATTCAGCAATTTGCTGCCCAAAAAATGTTTCGATCTTTGCTGTGTTGGCTGAAGTGCTCTTTGCCTTTTCATATCGTGAAACTTACCACTCACGAGTTTCACCTCCACTCAACTTCTATGTATTTCCAGATCATCTACTAAATGGCAAGCTATAACTGAACTGAACTGGGTCTGGTTGGGTTTGACCTTGGCTTCACCTCCTTGAATAGTTGCTACAGAGGAGACAAGCTTTCCCATCCCATAGTGCGATGCACACATCACATTGCACTGTAAGCTATCTACATTCCAAAAATAGGCTCATGAATGCTTTGAAATTATCACAACTGATTAGAATAGAATCAATTAAGATAAATGAATTGCTATTTGATTCAAATAATGTAACACAATAGACCTCTCAGCTGGGAGCTGGGTGGCTTTCAGTCATCTTGTTTGTTATAGCTGCAGCAGGAGGGAAAGCTATTCCATCCCAAGGTTTTACCTCCCATCCCAATATAGGGCTCCCAGAGCTTTGTACTATCAGGATCAGATTAAGTGTGGTGGAGACCTCAGAGCTCAAAGTCTAGGCAATATGTATCTGTAGATCAGGCATGCGCAGAGCCATCTGATGTGACTCGTAACCAGGGCAGTTTCTAGGCAATATAGTACTCCATGCAGGTAGGAAAGATTCTACCCCCTCTTCACCCATCCTATGGAGCTGCTGCTGTCGCTGACAGGTATTACATGTTGTGCCTCTTTCTTAGCAAAGGTCAGAAGCCAGAACTGAACACAATAAGGAGCCCAGGGGCGGACCGATCATAGGGAGACCCGGGCAAATGCATCCAATCTCAGCCCGCCATCTTGCATCCCATCAGGCACTGCGCGTGGCCACCAATCTGCCCATTTATGGGAGGCAATGGGGCAGCCCAAAATCCTGTTAGACTTCGATGAGCTGTGAGATAACCTTAGCCATTGACGAGCAAGGCTAAGGTCGTGCTTGACATTAACAGTAGGCTAAGCGGGGGCAGGGTGAGGATCGGACCCTGAAGCAGCCGGATGTCGCTGTAGCAGGCAGCGGTGACATCCAAAAGGTAAGGGGGGATTGGCACCTTTTTATTTTAGGTCCGATGTTCCTCTTTAAGCATCCACAGAGTTTTCAGGGTGGACAAAATGCCTCAAAGTGGGACAATCCCACCCTCAGAAGATATCTGGTCAATCTAGGCAGGGCCACCATCAGCAAATACTGAGCCTCATACAATGTGAAGCCCATGGTGATCTGTTTCTCACAACTACCCATGCTTCCAAAGGTACAGTAAAAAAATCTGCATGGTAGCCCATGTCTCTCTCTACACTACAAGCTTTTCCAGAACCAACGTTACTTGGTGGTTTATTGAGTTAGAATTTTTGTTCTTTCAATATGTGGGTATCATTTGAACATTACAACTATATTTTGTAACTGAAGGGCAGGTTAGGAGCAAAGTTTTCTAAATCAGGGCACAGGTCTATGGCACAGACTGCAGTAGTAGTGCATTTCCAGGTTGGCCTGGAGGCTGTACAGTATTTGTTATCTAAATGAAGTGCTGTGTAATTGGAGCAGAGGCTAATGCTGGGCGTCCCAGTTCCGCAATGGGGGAGCATGGCTAATCTACTTGTGGCAGGAGGCATAATGTGTTAAGAATCATTGGTTTCTGAATAATCTAGGGACTGTATTTTCGGGTCAAATTGGTAGTAATGATTATGGCTCTCCAGTGAACAGGGCAGTGGGTAATGCTGGGCGTTGCAGTTGTACAGGGCAGCAGCATGGTTATCCAGGTTCTGTAGGAATCAGTTTCTGTATAGTTATTAATACTATTGGTTACTCCCAGCTGTAGTTACTTTTTATACCGACATTATCACAATGTACCTGAAGATGACCTGACAATGGGGAGGTTGTCAGCTAGGCAATGGAACTTTGGATGCAGAGATCTCTATAGACTCAGAATGCAATTCCATTTAGACCCAGAGTGCACCTGAGTGGCAGTTTCCATATCACAGTGGATTATGATGGTTACAACTACCTAAAGCTTCAACACCAGTGACAAACTGGGCAAAAAGTCAGCCCGAAATTCTACCAGCCTGGCAGCCTATAACCAGCCCTGGACATCCAGAGAACCTCAATTTGCTCCTTGGCCAGCCAATGAGTTTGCTCCAAGGCTGAGGCTATTGCGTTTCTAGGAAAGCATATGGGCAGGGGTTGATATGACATTCTATGGCATTGTCTGTATTGTATAGCAGATAACATGGAAGGATCAAGAGCCAAAATGGTTAGCAGGATAGAACCTATTCAGAATGGAAAATCAGACAGAGCTGGGACAGGAACAAGAACAGAGGAAGCCGAGTCATAACAAGGAACAGATTTTAGTCAAAGTTAACAAACTGGGTTGAAACAAAGGTACAGGTCAGGTTTCAACGTCTGCTGTAACTCAAAGAGATCTGCTGGTGAGTTCCATAAGGATATTCACTTCACCAAACGCAAATGGACTTCAGCATCATCCACTGAGCTTCCAGTGAGTGATGCTGTGCAGTGGTTGCCATTCAACGCTTCTGCCCTGGGGCTGGGAGAAGGGAGCAACCGGCAGGTAAGCTGTTCCCCACGACAGTACCCCAAAAATATCATGAGTAGGCCACATCCTATAAACCAGGATCAGCACAGTAAAACATCTTCCCAGGCTGGTTGCTCAAACCTCACACCTCACAGGCTTGTGTGCCCACAGACTGGTACAGACAGACAGTCTCAGGATGGTTCCCAGGCTTATACCAAACAGATGTTTTACCATCCAGAACCCCCCCCCCCCCTCCCTCAGATGTGTCTGTACTTGTTGTGATGCCCAGCGGGACACCAGCCTTCTGTAAGCAGGCAACCCCCAATCTCCCCTGCCGCTTCTGCCTATAGTCAAGCCCCCGGGACGCTAGGTACGCCTCACCTGACACGGTTGCCCCCAGGTCTTAATAGGCACAAAGGATGGCTGCTTACGGTGAAGGCCGATGAACCCCGAGGGTAACCCGAAGCCAAGGTCGTTCACAGGTAGTCAATCCGGAGGGTGCGTCAGAGTACAGGGATGAGACAGGTGCGTAGTCAGGGGTAGCCAAAGGGTCAAGCCGGGAGGTCAGAAATCGCGGGGTATCCAGAGGGGCAGGTTCGTGGTCAGACAAAGCAGAGGTTGGTTCAGGCAGCAGACAGGAATGGTCGATCAAGCCGGGTCGGAAGCAGATAATAACTAACAGAATCACACCCTAATCACAAATGACTATCACAGGCACTGAGTGCTGGGCTGACTCCATATTTATTGGGGAATCGACCAATGGCCACCCTGGGGGGGAGTGTATATGCTGATTGGTGCAACTTACAACACTGTGAGTGATTGGAGGAACTATCCAGGGGCTGGTCAGTCTTGGCTGCAAGGCTGATCAGCCCCTGATTCCCATCAGGTGTGGAGCACTCTGCACTGCCTGCCACTCGCAGCACAGCACCTCCTAGTGGTGAAACTTACACACTGCGGGGCGCGTGCCTGCACAGCTAGAGAGGGGCAAGGGAGGCTGCCAGAGTAACGCGCCGCGCTCCCAGCAGCAGGAGTGCCACGTCGCCCAGCGGACACTCGCCGCCGGCCCCCTGGCAGAGATAAGTCCCTTCCATTACCCCCCCCCCCCCTTGAGGAGGGGCCCCAGGACCCTCCACCCTGTGTTTAAGAGGATTTTCTTTATGAAATCTTGTAATTAAACGGTCCGCATGCATATCTCTAGCTGGAACCCAACTCCTCTCTTCTGGCCCATATCCCTTCCAGTCGACTAAATATTACAAGGAATTCCGGAGGAAACGGGAATCTAGAATTCGTGCGACTTCAAACTCCTGCTCACCATCAACTAGAATAGGAGAAGGAGAGGAATCTTCCTCCACTCCCCTGGCAGGCTTAAGGAGGGAAATGTGAAAGGAATTACAAATCCTCAGAGATGGTGGAAGTTTGAGTCTGTATGTGACTTGGTTAATTTTCTGTAAAATGGGATAAGGGCCAATATATCGTGGTCCCAATTTTACAGAGAGTTTGCGTAGCGCAAAATTTTTGGTAGAGAGCCAGACCAAATCCCCCACTTTATAGTCTGGATTATTGGATCAGTGACGATCCGCAAAGACCTTCTGCTGACTCGATGCCTGGACCAAATGCCGCTGAATCTTGGCCCATAAATCTGGCCACTGGGACAAGCAATCGTCTAAAGAAGGCAAACCAGAGGACGAGCCTGAAAGTGCTGAGAACTTAAAGTGGACCAACACCCTCCCCTGATCGGCCTGGGAATCTATAAGATTCCTGGACCGATCAGCTCCCTGACTGCGGGGCACCCCGCTGTGTGAAACCCCCCCAGATCCCCGAAAATCCTACCTGATCCTTGTTCCAGCGGCGCATGTGCACCCGCATGTGCGTTTGTGAATGGCCGGCGTGGGCGCGCTCCCTGTAAGAGAGCCGCACGGGAGGCGGCGGCGGCCCGCGCTCAGCTTGTCCATCGCTGCCTCTCCTTGTCAGTCGGCGGCGATTGGACGAGCAAGTCAAGTGAGAGCGGGGTCAGGTGAGTTTTCGGGGCTTTCTGGGGGGTTTCACACAGCGGGGCACCCACGATCGGGGTGCCCCGTGGAAGTGGACCAATGCCCAGGATAGTCAAAATCCTGGGTGTTGGTCCACTTTAAGATCCCTCCCTTATACACACCGGAAGGGTGATACCCCCGTGGAGGAGTTAACTGCATTATTGAAGGCAAATTCGGCAAAGGGAAGAAATTGGGACAACTCTGACTGAATATCGGAGGTGAAGCAATGAAGATATTGTTCTAATGACTGGTTGGTCCTTTCCGTCTGCCCATTGGACTGAGGGTGAAAAGCTGAAGACAGAGAAACAGTGAAGCCTAGCCGGGTGCAGAATGCCCTCCAGAAGCGTGACACAAATTGGACCCCCCTATCTGAGACCACATCTTCTGGAATTCCGTAAAGTCTAAAAATATGATCTAAGAAATATTGAGCCAATTCTTGGGCTGTGGGCAGCATTCTTAGGGGCACAAAATGCGCTATTTTGCTAAATCGATCTACCACAACCCAGATAACGGTATATCCCTGGGACTGTGGTAAATCAGTAATAAAATCCATTGCCAAGTGCGTCCAAGGCTGTGAAGGAGTGGACAAGGGCACCAGAGGTCCGGCAGGAGCTGACCTGGGGGTTTTGCTACGGGCACAGATCTTACAGGCCTGAATAAAGGCCTGGGTATCTTTCTTGTAAGATGGCCACCAGAGATTAATCAATGCCAGGCAGCTGCTGCCAAAGCAAATAGGATCATGGGGTGCATCAGGAGGGGCATAGGTGCTCATGACCAGAGCATCATTTTACCCCTGTACAAGTCACTGGTCAGACCTCATATGGAATACTGTGTACAGTTCTGGGCACCTGTGCTTAAGAAGGACATATCAGAACTGGAGCGCGTTCAAAGAAGGGCAACAAAGTTAATAAAAGGAGTGTGGGGGCTAGAGTACTCTGAAAGATTGTCCAAGTTAGGTTTATTTAGTCTAGAAAAAAGACGATTGAGGGGTGATCTAATAACTATGTATAAATATATTCGGGGTCAATACAAAGATCTGTCCCACAATCTATTTATACCCCGGAGTGTAACCATAACCCCAGGGCATCCACTAAGGTTAGAGGAAAGGTGCTTTCTCCACCGACATAGGAGGGGATTCTTCACTGTAAGAGCAGTGAGACTATGGAACTCGCTGCCAGAGGAGGTAGTAATGATGGATACAGTAAAAACGTTCAAAAGTGGCCTTGATGCCTTCCTGGCATGTAATAACATTTCCAGCTATGGCTACTAGACCACTGGAAGGAGTTAAACAGGCTGAACTGGATGGACTAAAGTCTTTATTCAGCCTTACATACTATGTTACTATGTTACATGATGGGCTAGAAGGGCCAAAGTCTTTTTAACCCCTGGATGACTCACCGTCTTGGAGTCATGAAACTGCTGAAGTACTGCTGGAGGGTGGGACAGGGGTACAAAGAGGAGGTGATCGGGTTTGCCCGGAGAAGAATCCGATTGAAACCAGCGTAGCTCACTCGACAGGTCAGGTTGGATGACAGCTATGACCTTGTATCGTGGGATTATGGGAAGGATCTCCTCTACAGGGACTTTATCAACTGTGAAACTTCTGGAGAGAGCGTCAGCTTTAATATTCTTTGTTCCTGGTTTGTCTGTTATAGTGAAATTAAATTGTGAGAAGAACAGAGACCATCTCGCCTGATGGGGGGGGGGGGGGGTTAACCTTTTAGCTGATTCTATGTATTCTAAATCCTTGTGATCTGTGAATACCGTAATTGGGAACTGGGCCCCCTCTAACTAATGTCTCCATTCCTGAAAGGCTAATTTCACAGCTAGAAGTTCTCGATTGCCAATATCATAGTTCCGCTAAGCGGAATTACATTTTCTCGAAAAAGGCAAATGGATTTAGCCGTTCAGGAGACCCACTGTACTGTGAGAGAATTGCCCCTACTCCAAGCTCAGATGCATCTACTTCGACTATGAAGGCTCGGTGGATACCAGGGTGGGTCAACACAGGTGCCGAACTAAAGGCAGACTTAAGGTTCTCAAAGGCCTGGATGGATCGGCCCGCCCAAGTAGGGGTAAACGCCCCCTTCTTAGTGAGGTCAGTGAGTGGGGCTACCAAGGTGGAAAAGTTTTTTGTAAAGTGCCTATAAAAATTAGCAAACCCCAGAAACCTCTGTAAACCCTTCAAATATTTGGGTTGTTCCCACTGGAGGACTGCAGATACTTTGGCCTGATCCATTGTTAACCCAGTATCGGCAACAATGTATCCCAGGAACGGAACCTCAGAAACCTCAAAAACGCATTTTTTTAGCTTGGCGTAGAGGTGATTCTCTCTCAATTTCTGTAGAACCATCCGTACATGCTCTCTATGACTGGTTAAGGTCGGGGAGAATATTAGGATGTCATCTAAGTAGTTGACCACAAAACAGCCCAAGTATTCTCTAAAAATACCATTATTATTATTATAAGTATGTCACACACCCCGCTTCCACTATTCATGACATATGGGTAGTTACCTGTAGAGGGCAAACTTCTGCAGAGATGAAAGAAAAAAAGAAGCCCCTCCCGGTCCATAAATACCTGGGACCTCCCACTCATTTCCCAGTATATGACAGCAGTAAGGGGACCAGGAAAAGGCAATAAAACATTATTAACAATAAAAGGTTCACCATATAAAGGATCCAGAATACAAAAGGGCGGGATGAAGCGGGGTGTGTGACATACTTATAATACCCATTTTACAGGTGATTAATCACAAAATGGTATTATTCCAAGTATGTCACATACCCCGCTTCCACTATTCATGACATATGGGACATCCAATAGCAGTGTCCTTCATGGGTGGGAATCCAAATACAGCAAAAAATGCACCAATTGAAACCACTGCAGCTGTATGAACGGAAGACCAAGTAGCAGCCTTACAAACTTGTTCAACAGAAGCCTGGTGCTGAAAGGCCCAGAAAGCCCCAACAGCACGAGTAGAATGAGCAGTGATCTTAAAAGGAGGAACCCTCCCCTTAGCAGAATAGGCCCCAACAATGGCCTGACGTATCCATTTACTAATGGTAGACTTGGCGGGCGCCAAAACTTTCCTGGGCCCGGAGGGCACCACGAACAAGGCGTCTGTCTTACGAAAAGGAGAAGTAGCAACCAAATAGTACTTCACACAACGAACCACATCCAAAGAGTGCAAAACCCTCTCCTTGTTATTGCTAGGCTTAGGACACAAGGAAGGGAGAATTACATCCTGATTGAGATGGAAGGCAGAAACCACCTTAGGAAGGAAATCAGGTTTAAAGCGAAAAACCACCTTGTCCTGGTGTCTCTCAAACTAAGGGGCCTGAATAGACAGAGCCGCCAACTCAGAGACACGCCGAACTGAGGTAATAGCCACCAAAAAGGCAACCTTTTGAGTGAGCACAGAAAGTGCCACATCCTGCACCGGCTCAAAAGGAGGCCCCTGGAGGGCCAAGAGAACCAAATTTAGGTCCCAAACGGGAACCAAAGGCTTTCTAGGGGGCCGAACATGAGTGACCCCTTGGAAAAAAGTATTGACCAGATGATGCAAGGCAAAGGATCTTTGAAAAAAGACAGCCAGGGCAGAAACCTGACCCTTCAAAGTACTGAGCTGGAACCCAAGATCCAGACCGTGTTGTAGAAACTCCAAAATCCTAGGAACAGAAAACAGACCGCCAAGTCCTATAGTAAATGTTAGAGGAAGACCTCTTCCTAGCGCTATACAAGGTCTGAATAACCGCCTCAGACAAACCTTCCTCCCTCAGGATGAAGGTTTCAGCACCATGACCATGCCGTCAAAGCAAGCGTTTGTAAAATTGGGGTAACGTAGCTGACTCTGAGAGATCAGATCCGGAAACAGTGGCAGCCTGTACTGATCTACCGCCAGTCTTACGACGTCTGTGAACCATACCTGTCTTGGCCACCTTGGGGCCACCAGAATTGCTGGTGCCCCCTCTAGAGACAGCTTGCGCACTACCTTGCCTACCATGGCGAAAGGGGGAAACAGGTACAGAAACCCCAGATCCCTCCATGCAAGGGACAAGGCATCCGCTGCCAGGGCCAGAGGATCCTGAGACAAAGGATGATGCGAGAGGCAAAGAGATCCACCTCCGGAGTCTGCCACTTGTGACACAGGGCCCGAAATACCCTGTGGTTGAGAGACCATTCCCCTCGGCGAGAAAACCCCCTGCTCAGGGAGTCCGTCTCCGTGTTTTCCACTCCCGGAATGTACACTGCCAAGATCCAAGGAACATTGCTCTCCGCCCATGTCAGAATCAGAGAGACTTCCCTGAGGGCACTCCTGCTGCGAGTCCCTCCCTGGTGATTGATGTAAGCTACCGCAGTTCGATTGTCCAATCGAACCTGAACCGGTAAGCCCTGGAGGTGAAGTGTCAGACATGACATAACCGAATGGATAGTTCTGAGCTCTAAGACATTGATGGGGGTGTGAGCCTCCTGAGGACCCCACAACCCCTTGAACTGATGATCCTTCCAGAAACCTCCCCAGCCCGACAGGCTGGCATCCGTGGTAACCGTCTCCCAACAAGGGGCCAGAAAGGATCTGCCCCTCATCAGATTGCTTGGTTCCAGCCACCACTGAAGGGACTGCCGAACCCTGGGAGACATCAGAAAGGACTGATCCAAGGACTGTGGACATCTGTACCAGTTCAGCAATAGATGGAGTTGGAGCGACCTCATGTGGAACTAAGCAAAGGGGATTGCCTCGAAGGAAGCCACCATCAAACCCACCAGTGTCATCCCTAGCCGGATAGAGGGGCGAGGATTGGTCAGGAGAATACGTATCAGATCCTGAACCCTCTGCACCTTTGGAGGTAGGAACACCTGACTGGAATCCAGAATCACGCCCAGAAAAGAGATCTCCCTTGATGGGGAGAGAGAAGATTTGGGGTGGTTGATCACCCATCCGAACCTCTCCAGCGTCGTCACCACCATCCTGGTGTCCAGCTCCGCCTGGCATAGGGAAGAAGCTGTAATGAGCAGGTCGTCCAGATACGGCACAATGCGAATGCCCTGGGCTCTGAGCAGGGCCATTATACCCGCCAGAACCTTGGTAAACACCCTCGGTGCCGAGGTCAGCCCGAACGGGAGTGCCACAAACTGAAAATGTTGATCTCCCACCACAAACCTGAGAAATCTCTGGTGTGCTGGGAAGATCGGTACATGGAGATAAGCATCCTTGATGTCTATGGACGTCATGAAGTCCCCTTGACGAAGGGAACTGATGGCTGAGCGCAGAGTCTCCATGCGGAACTTCTTGGTTCTAATGAACCTGTTGAGAAGCTTCAAATCCAGAATGGGCCTTATGGAACCATCCTTTTTGGGAACCGTGAAGAGGTTGGAATAGTAGCCCCGGCCTCTCTCTGAGAAAGGCACTGGGCATATGACCTCCATATCCAGGACATTCTTCACAGCCAACAGGAGCCCCTGCGCAGCCCGGGGATCCGAGGGCACCTGAGACCTTAGAAATCTGGGAGGAGGCCGGTACTCGAACTCCAGTTTGTACCCGGATGATACCACTTCCAAAATCCACTTGTCTGTGACCTCCTGGACCCAGACCTGGAAGAAGAGCCGCAGCCGTCCCCCCACCCGTAAGGGTGAGGGCGCCTCCTCATTGCTGAGCTGGCTTGGCAGCGGGCTTGGAACCCCAGGTAGAGACTGGACGGGCACGTCCTCTGCCTCTGTTCCAGGAATCACCTCTGAAGCTAGAGTAGGCAAGACCTCTGCCCGCTCTGGCACCTCGAAAGGAAGGATTGAAGGAGCTTGCCCCCCGAAAGGAGCGACGCTGCTTCTTATGCTGAGGTAGCCTTCCACCTTTCGCCACAGAATTCAATTTGTCTCCAAACAGCCGCGTACCCAGGAAGGGCAGAGCTGTAAGTGATTTCTTGGCCGCAATGTCAGCCGCCCACTGGCGTAGCCAGACCGATCGGCGCATGGCCCCAGCAGAGCCGAAGATATACTACACATGGTAATAGTGTCGTCCATAGCTGACAAAACAAAATTCATAAACAATTCACACCTCTTAAGGGCTGTGAATTCAACGCTGGCCGGGTTGAGCTGGGACCCATTAAACATGTCCCTAATCTCAGACCTGGTAGCCACAGCCATGAGTGCCGATGCACAGACAGGCCGCAAGGCTGAACCCACACTGGCAAAGGCATGACATGCCATCTGATCAATGCGCTTGTCCTCGCCATCCTTAAGGGTAGTGGCGTCAGGAGTATGTACAATGGAGGTGTTGGACATTCCTAAGATGGGCGCATCAACCTCGGGAGGGGAAGCCCAGCGCTTCACCGCCTCAACCGGAAAAGGATACTTCCTATCCCATCCCTGAGGAACACCGTGAAGCCGACTTCAGCTTCTCCCATTCTCTAAGAATCATGCTGTCAAAATAATCCTGATTTGGGAACTCCAAGCGGGGCTTAGAGAACCCAAAGAATTCCCCCTTCTTTGGAGGGGCCTCCACTGGTGGGGAAATATCCAGAACCTCTAAGAGATGGGCCAGGGCCTTGGGAGTATCCACAGCATCCCCCCAGCGCCTGCCCGGCATCAGAATCAAAGAACTGCAGTTCCTCAGTCTCAGATTCCTCAAACAATTCCCCCTCCTCAAGCGGGGAATAATCAGCCCAGTCAGGGGAGTCATAATCATCAAAATCAATTACCGGCGTAGCAGGTGACAGATGCCTTTTCTTAGAAGGGGCCTTTCTGCCCACTGAGCTAGAAATAATTTTCTCGAGGTTGGCCAGCCTAGCACATACATCCGAGTGCGACTCCCCACTAATGACAGTGTCACCTGGGGTACAGATAATGTGGGGTGGGGTGGGAGATGAGACGGGCGGCACTGACCCAGATGCCTGGGATCCCGACTGCCGCGTTATGGCCTGTTGCGCACATGGTATGCAAATTAGTACATTCTCCCCCGTAAGGGGTACCCCACAACCCACACATAGCCGGGATTGTCCCGAAGGGAGCCCGAGCCCGGTATCCTGTGGAGCCTCCATATGGTGATTTTAAGGTAGTCGCAATGACCAGAGGGAATTACGCTGGTAAGCAACCCGGGATGCCCCTTTTGGTCCCGAGTGAGAGGATTTATAGGTGCCCCAAATTACTCTAGGGACCCTAGGACCGGGAGAACCCCCTTTTAAGCAGAGGAGCAGGGAGTCCTCCTGAAAGACACAAGGCAGTGGCCATAAGCACCTGCACACACACATGCATAGTACAATCAAACAAAAATTAACTTATAACACAATGTGACCAGCGCTGCCCCTAGTCTGAATGGGGCACATGTAAAATACCATACCATCTCGCAAGATGGCAGCTAGCAGCACCGCAGCACCGAGAATCAAAGAAAGAGGGAGAAGAAGGGGCGGGCCAGCGCGGATCGCGTGCCACGCCTGGCCCCGCCCCCTTCCCTCACAACCAGCCGCGCGGTTCCCAGCAGCCGGCTGGGACCGCAAAAGGCGCCAAAGCAGGAGGGGGCACCGCGCGGCACCTCGCCCCCCCAAACACCGCAGCCAGAGGGGAAGAAGCTCCCCTCAGCGGACTGCAGAAAATGCAAGAAAAGGCATACAGCCCTGTAAGGTGAAGCACCCAATCACACCGCGCACACACACTCACATAAGGATGAAAGAAAACGAAGAGGGAGACTACCCATCCCCCCCCCAATGGAGGGTTAACAGAGGGACCCGGAAGGGGGGGAAACCCGCACCATGGGTGTAAGGGATATATATATATATATATATATATATATATATATATGGGACAGGGCATCCCAAACCGGGATTACCAACCCGGATACCGTCTACCCCCATGTATGGGGTCTCACGGGGGAGCATGGCTCCCTAAACACCTATTAAGGTGATGCCTACCATCACCCGGACCTGCAGCCAAGGCTGGGAGGCTAGAATTGGGCTTAATGTATAAAGGTCTGGACAGAAATAGGGCAAAACATGGCCGGGTATAAGCCCGGCTTACCTGCAAGGAAGAGCAGCATACATCTTCTGACTTGCTCGCCGTCCTGCAGAGAAGGAACTGGGAAATGAGTGGGAGGTCCCAGGTATTTATGGACCGGGAGGGGCTTCTTTTTTGCTTTCATCTCTGCAGAAGTTCGCCTTCTACAGGTAACTACCCATATGTCATGAATAGTGGAAGCGGGGTGTGTGACTTGGAATAACTTCATTTACAAAGTCCTGGAAGACTGCCGGGGCGTTACAAAGGCCGAATGGCATAACAAGATATTCATAGTGCCCGTCCTGGGTGTTGAAGGCAGTTTTCTACTCGTCTCCCTGACGGATCCTGATTGAATTGTAAGCCCCCCTCAGGTCAAGCTTAGAAAAAACCTGGCCCCCAATGACCTGGTTAAAGAGTCCCTCTATTAAGGGAAGGGGGTATTTATTTTTAACTGTAATTTTATTCAGGCCCCTATAATCAATACAGGGGCGCAAGCCACCATCTTTCTTTTCCACAAAGAAAAATCCGGCACCCGCTGGTGAGGTAGACGGCCGAATAAAACCCTTCTGCAAATTCTCAGCAATGTATTCTTTCATGGCCTTATTCTCAGCTCGGGTTAAATTATAAATAAGGCCTATGAGGAGGAAGTTCATAAGCTGCTTTTTCAGAAAACACGTCTGCGAAATCTGCATAGGGGGTAGGGATGCCCTCAGCAGTCAAGCGAGTGGCACGTACAGGGAGTTCAAGACAAGACTGGAAACATTGTGGCCCCCACTTAATAACCTGCTCAGAGACCCAGTCAATTTGGGGATTGTGTTTAGACAGCCAGGGGAGTCCCAAAACCAAAGGCATCTTAAGGAGAAGGAAGCTCATTAGCTCGGTATGTCCCGCCTCCAATCTAACAAACACTGGTGGAGTACGGTACTGAATCAGGCCCCCGACAAGGGGAGTATTATCAATGGCTTTGACTCTAATTGGATTGACTAAAGATTGCAGCGGAATCTTTAACGCTTGTGCCAGGCCCCAATCAATAAAATTCCCGGCAGCCCTCCTCAGATGTCCCTCCTTAACCTGAAACCCCCTCACTGCACTAAAACCCAGTTCGACCTCATAAGGCACATTACTACGGCAGCCAAATTGATTATAGCCCAGTCGTGGAAGAAACCAGTCATTCCCAGGGGAAGCCTTATCACCCGGGTTAACGAAGTCATGTTGTTCGAGAAGATGGCAGCCACGATAAAGGGGGATTTTGCCCCCTTTTTATCCACCTGAGAAGGCTGGATTTCTCACTTTCACCCGGGAGGTCTCAACTGTGTTCTCCTTACAATTTAGAACCTCGCCTTGTCTCTCCTTGTGATGCGAATGGAGGACTGGAACCCACTCTTTACCTTTCTTCCTGTCTCCCCCTTTTTCCCCCTTTCCCTTTACTTCACTACTCTCATTCTCTCTCTAAGAGTTTCTTTGATGATGCTTGAGAATTGTTCTTTTTATCTTCTTGGATAATTTTTATTTTTTTTTTTATGTGTCAGCGTCTGTTTATAATGGCCATATCCTTCTGTACGACTGCTAATTAATGGCGCTTTTGTATGGCCTCATGCGCAGTATGGAAGATGCCCTGACTGTATTCCTACGCTGTTTTTTCTGCTTTTATTCAAATAAAAACTATTATGTAAAAAAAAAAAAATTCCCGTTAGCCCCACAATTCAAAAGAGCCTCTACAGATCTAGACTCAAAATCATGAGTAATCTCGACAGGCAACGTAATTTGTGTGCAATACAGAGGAAATATCTTGCAGCCTAGGTGGGTTTCCTCGACCTAGGCTCTGAAGTTTCCCGATGCCTGTTTCCGAGGGCAGGAGCGGACCAGGTGACCGACTTCTCCGCAATAAAGGCATAGACCTTGCGACAGACGCCTCCGCCTCTCAGCTACAGAAAAATTGGTGACCCCAAGCTGCAAGGGTTCTTCAGAAGAAGAGGGGGCTAAAGCTTCAGGCTTCATACTGACTTCAGACTGGGCCCCTTTTTCCAGGTGTCTTTCTCGTATGCGTCGGTCGATGCGGATAGCCAATTGCATGGTTTCATCCAAGGTGTTAGGTACTGGGTGATTTACCATGACATCTTTTATGACCTCTGACAGACCTAGCCTGAACTGCCCACACAATGCTGGGTCATTCCAGCGAGAATCCACTGCCCAGCGTCGGAATTCCGAGCAATATTCTTCTGCCGTTCTTCGACCCTGTCTGAGAGATCGTAGCTTGGCATCAGAAGTAGCCCCTCGGTCCGGGTCATCATAGGATCTCCATGGCCTTGAAGAATTCCACGACAGATTGGCGGGTGTAATCCTGAGGGGAGAGGCTAAAAGCCCAGGATTGGGGATTCCCATGCAGAATGGAGATGATAAGTCCCACCCGTTGCTCCTGGGAGCCGGAAGCATGAGGGCGAAGCTGAAAATAGAGCTTACAGGCATCCCAGAAATTGGCAAATTTACTCCGGTCCCCCGAAAACTTCTCTGGAAGGGGAATCTTGGGTTCAACCGGAAAGGCGGCTATTGCCCCCTGGGGCACAGAGGGTGCAGGAGCTGGACGGTTCTTCTGAGCCGCCACTCGAAGTGCCAGGTGCTCCACAGCCGCGGTCAGGGCCTGCACCTGTTCTAAAATTTGGTCTATTTGTGGGGCCCGTGATAATGGGATGCCCAGCGGGACACCAGCCTTCTGTAAGCAGGCGACCCCCAATCTCCACCGCCGCTTCTGCCTATAGTCAAGCCCCCATTTGCCGGGACGCTAGGTACGCCTCACCGGACACGGTTGCCCCCAGGTCTTAATAGGCACAAAGGATGGCTGCTTACGGTGAAGGCTGATGAACCACAAGGGTATCCCGAAGCTGAGGTCGTTCACAGGTAGTCAATCCAGAGGGTGCGTCAGAGTACAGGGATGAGACAGGTGCGTAGTCAGGGGGGTAGCCAAAGGGTCAAGCCGTGAGGTCAAAGATCGCGGGGTTTCCAGAGGGGCAGGCAGGTTCATGGTCAGACAAAGCAGAGGTCGGTTCAGGCAGCAGACAGGAATGGTCGATCAAGCCGGGTCGGAAACAGATAATAACTAACAGAATCACACCCGAATCACAAACGACTATAACAGGCACTGAGTGCTGGGCTGACTCCATATTTATTGGGGAATCGACCAATGGCCACCCGGGGGGGAGTGTATGTGCTGATTGGTGCAACTTACAACACTGTGAGTGATTGGAGGCACTATCCAGGGGCTGGTCAGTCTTGGCTGCAAGGCTGATCAGCCCCTGATTCCCATCAGGTGTGGAGCACTCTGCGCTGCCTGCCACTTGCAGCACAGCACCTCCTAGTGGCGAAATTTACACACTGCGGGGAGTGCCGTGTCGCCCAGCGGACGCTCGCCGCCGCCCCCCTGGCAGAGGTAAGTCCCTTACACTTGTCTTGTGTGTTCAGGGAGGGAGGCCCAGTCTCAAAAATATGACTATAGGTCATTTGCAACAATACACCTGTAATGCTCAGCGGGACACCCGCTTTCAGGTCATTTTACAACCCCCATTCTCTGAGACTGCTTCTGCCTATAGACAAGCCCCAAGGAGCCGGGACACAAGCTGGCCTTGCCGGACATGGTTGCCTGCAGGTCTTACTATAGCACCAAAGGATGCCAACTGACAGGGTGAAGGCAGATGAATCAAGGGCACAGAGAGAGGAGTCAGTGTAGCCAGGGTCATTCACAGAATATCAGTCCGCCGATACGTGCCACCAAAGGGATGAGCAGAAGAAAGGTCAAACCCAGGGGTCAAAGCCAGGTCAGAGGGTTCCTGCTACAGAGGAGTAAACAAGCTCAAGGTCAGTCAGACAGGCGTCTGTCCAGGCAGCGATCAGAGGAGGGTCAGACAAGGCTGGAGTCGGCAACAGGTGATCAGAAAACAATAGATAGTGGCACTATAACACCCAGCAGAACAATTTCACGGGCAGTGAGATAGTGGCCCGGGGAGACTAAAATAGGGCCAATATTGGCCAAGGGAATTTCGGGCTCATTGGCCCAGCAAAACCCCAAGGGCTGGTTCCACAATTAAGGGCTGCTGGCACAACATGTAACAATGGGGCTTGTTGGCCCGTTTAAACTAGCCTCTGGCTGGCATGCTGCCAGCGGCATAAGGACAAGAGCCTTGATTCAGAGGCAGATTCATCTGGACTTTCGCATGTGTCTGTGTATGTTTTTGTGTCTGTTTGGCCTTTTTTTTTGGTTTTTACGTTCATTTTTCCATGCGTATGTTTGTTCCCGCTAATGCGTATATGGACAGATCTAAATCGGATCATTTGCGTTCGTTCGGATCGTTTTTCCATCAAAATCTGATATTTTGCGTTCGTTCAGATAACTTACGTTATTGGGATGGGCTTGCGTCTCATCCAGAGAGCTGATTGCCGAGGGACCACCACCCTATAAAACGGTTTTATTTGCGATACACTTACAGGACCATTTTGCACTTGGCTTGCTTGCTTTTGACCATGTTTTGCGGCTTTGTGGAGGAATATGAGCGCCTTCAGCTCCAGGGCATTGCATGTGTCAGCAGGGCCGAGGCCAGATTGCACCGGCGACGCATGCATATCGATCGCATGCATGACGTTGAGTTGTTCGAGCTGACTCGACTTAACCGCGCTTCCCTCCATAAGTTGTATAGTGAGCTGCGGCCATGGTTAGCCCGCACCACAAGGAAGGGGCAAGCAATTTCAGGTATGACCAAGATGCTTGGCTGCCTGCAATTTTTGGCGAACGGCTCGTTCCAAAGGCTGGGTGCCCTCTCCGTGGGGATGTCCCAGCCTACGCTGAGCCGCGCGCTATCCAAGTTTTTGGATGGCATGGCTACCTTTAGTCCCAAATATATTTCCTTTCCGGACGACATGGTAGCCTGGAACGTGCTTAAGTTGGGTTTTTATAATATCGCCGACATGCCCAACGTCATGGTTGCAATTGATTGCACCCACGTTGCATTGGTCCCTCCCACAGCCGACGAGTACATCTATAGGTAAGTTAATTATGTCATTTTGTTATATAGTTTAGGCAAACTGTATTGTAACTATCTATTAATCCCTCCTTCTCAAGTGTCCCTGTAAAACACTTTACAATGTATACCTTAATCCCTCCTTGTAAAGTGTCCCTGTGAAACAGTTTACAGTGTATACCTTCATCGATGTTTTAAATGTAGGCCTTAGCAAAACATTTTAAATCGGACCTTAATTAGTGATTAGAATGTAAATCTTTATTTTCGCCCACATACAATTTTTGGTAGTAAAAATAATTATGTACTTAGTTAGTGTTATTTGGATTGTCCTACATGTTTTTTGGTGGGTGTTAGGAGTTAGTGTTTGAGTAGTTTAGATATGGGGGAGTTTTTTCCTGCTACTTTTCTCCTGCCTTCCTTTCCCAAAGGGGGGTGGGAGTGCAGGAGGGAGAAGCCCGGAAAAGACAAAAGGTTTGGGTCCTTGTATTCTAAACCTTGTATATTTTTTATAAGTAAAGTTATTCCATAATCATATATCCAGTTTCAGCATTGATCTCCGAGTAACTAAAAAAATCAAAATTCATAAGCTCAGTATCTGATTACACTGTATTCAATCGACATTTATTTAACTCAAAAGTAGTACAATTGTCTGCTTGGGTCAGCTTTGTAGCAAGTAGTCCACAGTTTTGTAGCAAGGGGTTTATACCCTTCAACCGGTGTAGACGCGTTTCGCAGTATAAATGCTTCTTCAGTACACCAACTTAGTACAACATAATAGATTGATGTCATTTATACCCATCAGTGTGTTTTTTTCCTCATAAGAGTATATGTTTTTACACATTGTTTTTTGTGAGTGCACTTACTTTGTGGCTTGTGTTCTCTAGTTATATATATCTGTCATTGCATTGCTACAAAGCTGACCCAAACAGACAATTGTACTACTTTTGAGTTAAATAAATGTCGATTGAATACAGTGTAATCGGATACTGAGCTTATGAATTTTGATTTCTTAGTTACTCAGAGATCAATGCTGAAACTGGATATATGATTATGGAATAACTTCACTTATAAAAAATATACAAGGTTTAGAATACAAGGACCCAAACCTTTTGTCTTTTCCGGGCTTCTCCCTCCTGCACTCCCACCCCCTTTGGGAAAGGAAGGCAGGAGAAAAGTAGCAGGATAAAACTCCCCCATATCTATTCAATTACAGGGTTCTGTGATCAGAAAAGGAACGACAGGAAGCTACCACCAATTGAGTGTTGGCTCCCCAGTCCTGTCCCTCAAAACCCCCCCTCAAACTTTGAGTAGTTTTCCTTGGATTGCTAAACTTTTGTGTTTTTTTTCTTCCAGAAACCGCAAAATGGGCCACTCACTGAATGTCCAAGCAGTGGTGGCCCCGGACATGCGGTTCCTTAGTGTCCTCGCCAGGTATCCAGGCTCATCCCATGATGCCTACATCTTGCGGAGATCAGGATTATTCAGTTGGTTTGAGTCTAGAGAATTATTAGGTGGATGGCTCCTTTGTAAGTTTCCTCAAATTACGACATTCCCTTTTCACTGTATGCCTATGAATATAATTGATGAGTCATGTCTTAACCTATGACTGTTTTTTCCCCTTGATGACATGTTAAAACGGACCTTCACCATGATTGTTAGAAAAGCACAAACCCTTAAAAACTGATTCCGCAGCATTTCTACCTAATATATTTCTAGTTTTTAGTAACGTATTATTATTTCCCCCACTGGGCTGCAACTCTGTTCATGACTTTAGGATAGGGGCGGCGCCATCTTTGGTCAGATGCATCACACTTACTGAGGACAGGAGAGCGGGATAAAGTGCAGGGTGCGTGTTATAGCTGTGCTTTGCTCAGACAGAGCAGAGCTGGGGTCCGGAAGAGGTCAGAAATCCCAGAATGCAGAGCAGCACAGTCCGAAGGCACTTTCTGTTTGCAGGCTGCCTGATATTCCCTGAGCCGCCATCTTGGATGTTTAAAGGCTCATAACATGCAGTAGATGCTGGTAGTATTTTTTTTTATGTGAGCAATCTGTATGTACAGGGTGTGGGTAACATCTAAGATAGGCTCTTATTCAGACTGAACGACCACTTTAAACAATATTGTTGTTTCCAATGTGTAATTAATGTAAGTATTTTCTTATTCTTTCAGGTGATTCCGGCTATCCGCTTCTTCCCTGGATCCTGACGCCCGTCCTTCGGCCACAGAATGAGGCACAGGAGGCCTACAATCGGTCACACCGAAAGACCCGGACCCAATCTTGGTAGCGGTCACCAGACAGGTAAATAGAGTGGGGATGTAGAGGAAAGATGTGGAGGTCAGGATACAGGTCTTAATATGGATGATGCCCATAAAAACCTGATGGTGGGCCTTGGAGATGTCCCAACACCTGGGCATGTGTGGCATTCATAATCTGCCACTGTTCCAGCATCTGTCTATTGCTTGTTCTAAATTCCTCGAGCATGGCAGTGAAGTTATTATTTAAGGTTGCCATTTGTTCAGACATCTGGCTATTGCTCGTCCTAAATTAAGTCAGCATGTTGGTGACTGTATTATTGAAAGTCTCTAATTGTGCAGTAAGCTGCTCTGTGGTTCTTTGAGTCACCTGCCGAAAGTAACGGCTGTCATGGCGCCATGCTGACTCCAGGATCGGCACGCGCCTCCCCTGGGAAACTGGTCTACGTTGTTGACTACGTCTTCCAATTCCCCGTGTTTGAGCACCTGCAGATGCTGGACCTCTAGGGCGAGCAAGAGTCCCAGATGTGCTCGGCAAAACCTCTGCAGCAGAGCTACCACTGGGGACTGTAGGCTCAGTCTCAGCCTGCTGCCCACGATGGGCTGGCAGCATGCGTCCAGCTTCACTTGATTTGGTGCAGTAGGATGCTGGGACAGTGGCAGATTAGGTTCCGGGGGGGGGGCATTTCAGAAGGTCCCATCAAGCTGGCATCCTCCTCCTCCTCCATCTCCTGGATTTCATCCATCAGTGTGTGGGTCTGTTGGGGCATGTAAAAAAAATGTTTCAGTTTGGGCCCTAAATATATTTGTTAGGCAAATTAGTCATGTGCATTCACATGCATCAGCAGTTTCATCAAAGTCCACTTACCCTATATATCTGTTCCTGGGTCCTAGGCAGCAGGGAAGTAGACGGCGTGCTCAAACTGGAGGAGGCTTCCAAACTTGCAGAGGCTGGATTTAAAAGTAAAAGGCACGTAAAACACAAACATCCATTGATGAGCTGGATTACTACATATGCTTTAAAAAACACGTGGCCAAGCAGGAATGCCAACTCCCCCAACGGTCCAAGTTGACCTTCACTATGAATGTCAGTATCTCTTATATGTATGCCTCGCCCTGTACATACAGATTAGTCACCTTAAATACTACAAACATGCATGTACTGCATGTTATGATGCTTTACACATCCAAAATGGCGCATTAGGGGCCCACAGTCAGCTTGCAAATAGCATTTGGCTTCACAGTATGCTTCTGGGCATTCTTCCTATGTAGACCTTTCCCTGACCCCAGATCAAGTTTGTCTGACCAAAGCACAGCTACAACCCAAGTGGTATAAAGACAAAGAAGTAGGTGTTGTCTATGATTGACTATATTCACATAACAGGCAGTGCTTTGGTAAGATAAAGAGTTTAATAGTG
The DNA here is from genome assembly GCA_027917425.1 of Gastrophryne carolinensis. Lineage (NCBI taxonomy): Eukaryota > Metazoa > Chordata > Amphibia > Anura > Microhylidae > Gastrophryne > Gastrophryne carolinensis. The sequence continues at coordinate 154,663,717 of CM051242.1, read as the reverse complement.
AGCATAAATACTGTCCAAGGTCGTGTATGGGCTGCAAACCTTTTAAATGACCATGACCTACTGCACCCTGGGAGAGTGGACATCAGGAATGCAATTCCTCAGACATTAAACACCCGGCTCAAACAGTAACCTCCCCTCAAAGCCACTTCCTAGGGGCATGTGTTCATATGTGCCTGTGAGCCTCATTTCACACGTTTACAATAGTTCACATTCAAACAAACATTACTAACCTGCTGGAATGGTATGGATGTCCGTGCCTCTCTGCCAGAGAGGCCCTCTAATGTGACGGGGTGTATTAATGCCAGCACCATCTCCTCAGCTCGTGTATATTGTAATTTGGTGGGGAAGCCTCCACCAGTTTGTAAGCTGAAAAATAGAGGTTAACAAATTTTTGGCATTGTGGTCCATACAACAAGCAGCAAAATGCTAAACTCAAATATGTACCTGTGATTGCGCCGTTTATTCTGTTTCTTCCGTGCTGCATACTTTAGGTCAGATATTTTGCGCTGTATCTGCTCCACATCTTTCATCTCATCCCTCGCTGCATTGACCTGTCTGGTGAGCTCCTCCAAGATTTGGGTCTTTCGCATTTTGCTGGTAGATTTTGAATGTCGCCCATATAGCTCGTCATAATGGAGTGTGAGGCCACTTGCCAATGTGAGAGTTTGGGCCTCACCAAACTTGCCACTCAACTGGCCTCGCCGCAATGTTCAGCCTAATGCTTGCTCTTCTGGCTCATCTATGTTTGTTTGCAATTCGGGGGACATTCTGGGCTGGCTCTGTGGTGATGAAATGGGCGACCCGTGGCTTGAAAACGACTGGACTGGACTTGCAATAGGACTGGGGGTCCTTGCCTGGGTGGCCACCGAACTTCCAGGCGTGGATGTGGCATATGTATCGGTGGTTGCCACCTGTGCCGGTGGCAAATGTGGCCGAGGAGGAGAGGGTGTGCTTGGGGTGGCGGGGCTTCGGGCCCTGTGCCGTTTGCCATGTGATGTGCTGGCACGTGGAGCAGGAGAGGCAGTGCTGGCTGGACTGGGGCTTCGGGCACGCTGGCTCTTACTGGCCTTGCCACTGGTGCTACTTTGGCCATGTGATGTTCTGGCACGTGGAGCAGGAGAGGTACTGCTGGCTGGGCTGGGGCTTCGGGCACGCTGGCTCTTACTGGCCTTGCCACTGGTGCTACTTTGGCCATGTGATGTGCTGGCACGTGGAGCAGCAGAGGCAGTGCTGGCTGGGATGGGGCTTCGGGCACGCTGGCTCTTACTGGCCTTGCCACAGGAGTGCTGTTTATGATGGGATGTGGTAGGGCAGGGAGGAGGAGAGGGTGTTCTTGTTGGGCTCGGGGTTCTCACCCTCTGCTTCTTTGTGGCCTTGTACGCCGTCGTACCTGCCTGTTTGTATGTTGGTGCCTTCTTCTTTGCTGCTCCGTCCTTGCCTTAGGTTGTTGTTTTTGTTGTTGCGCCTTTGTGGCCAATGTCGCCTTTTGTTGGCCACTTTGGCTGCTCGTTTCCCGAACCTTGCTAGTAGCTTGGTGTGAACGAGTGGTCGGAAGGGAGGAAGAAGGCCGCTGGGCCCTTTTGCTGGTGGCCTCCTTTGCTGGTGTGGCCTTAGCGCTGAGTTTTTTGGTGCCATGCTGACAATGTCAAAGAGAATGAGCTGTGTGTCCATGACTTTTTTAATACTAATGACTGGGTATGACGCATACGCGTGCGTACGGCCGTGCGGAACCTGGAAACCGCTGGGGCATTACTTATCTGCTGTGGACAAGAAACAAGATGGAGCCCACGATCTTCACCCGCCAACAACAAGAGCTGATTATGCTTGTAAGTGTATTGTAAGTACGTTGATTTGCCATCTAAATGCATGCCTAGGCCTTAAGGAAGCGCAGGAAGAAACAGTTGTTTTAAAAAGTTTTTTAAACTCCGTGCCAAACAGAAGTTAGTGCGCACATGTGCGAACCAAGTCATTTGCATCTAGAAGGATAGTTTGAGGCTAGAAATGTGTCTGGGAATGTCATTTAGTCAACTGATCTAATTGTGACAGATATTTGTATGCAGTTTGATCTAACAACTATTTGTATTTTGTGTTTTTTAGACGATGCTTCAGCGCAGGTACGACTACCTGCCCAACGCATTTGAGAAGAGGAACGTCGCCCTGGAGATCGTTTCCCAGATCCAACAGGAGACGGACACCACCTTCACCCATACGCAGATCATGCAGCATTGGTCGGACCTGAAGCGACTCCACATGCCCCGGGTGCGGCGATTTTTCGGTCTCCATTTCCCAAGTAAGTACATAGCAATTGCATGCTATATGTAACTAATACAGAAGGTAGGTAGGCCTTTATTTATAAATGCTTTTCTTTTCTAGTGCTGGAAATGGAGTACCGAATCAGACGCACCCGAAGGCACACAGGCCGGCCAGTGCTGCATGAATCTGCAGCAGAAAGTGAAGGTGGTGGATCTCCAGGGCCACGTTCCTACCCCTCCTCTGTAGCTGCCTCCGACCAGCCCCTGGACCTACCCACAGAGGAGGGGCGTCACGGCGTGGCCAGGGAGTCGGCCCAAGCGACGGAGCCATTAGCCTCTGGTATGTGACTCTTAATGTAACCGCACACACATACATGCTATTAAAAGCAAAGCTGATTCCTTTAATCTCTTTTTCTAGATGATTATGTAGCGGGTGAAGGATCTGTGGAAGAGACTGCAGCAGATCAGGCCCAGAGGGAACATGGAGAAGGTGGGTGATGTCACACACACATTCAAATTGTCATTTGCTTACTGTTGACTCTACATACATTCAGACATTAGAAGTGACCCTATTTTACATGTCTCTACAGCCTCAACTTTCCAGCAGTGGCAGGTCCCAGAGCGGAGGGTGGGAAGCAGAGCTCGCCCACCAACGAAGTATTAATGTAAATATATGGAGTATGTGGGAAATGACATGATCACCAAGATACCTAAATCCATAGTCAATTCCATTAGCATAATGACATATGGCCTCTTCCTTTTATTAATTCCTGAGCATAATGACATATAGCCTCTTCCTTTTATTAATTCTTTAGCATAATGACATATGGCCGCTTCCTTTTATTAATTCCTTAGCATAATGACATATGGCCGCTTCGTTTTATTAATTCCTTAGCATAATGACATATGGACGCTTCCTTTTATTAATTCCTTAGCATAATGACATATGGGCCTTATGAGTTAGCTTGCAACCTAATAAACATTCCAGCCACAGCTGTTAAACATGTATTTGCCGACAAATAATTTATTTTTCTTTTTTATACTGAGTGCCAGGGTCCTTGGTTGTGGTGGTGGGCGAGATGCAGGAGCTGCGCGACTCGTTGGGGACCACAGATGAAGAATAATGTTCTGGGGCCTGCCATTGCTGTGTATATATTTTAAGACGTTAATTTATTTTTAAAAAACGTTTAAAATTTTCTACTTACATTTTACAAAAAATAAATAAAAAATTATATTCAAAGTTGTTACATTTTCCAAAAAAATATAAAAAAAAAACAAGGCAATAGAAAAATGCCAGTTAAGATTAAAAAACAAAAAAAACAAAACTTGTTTCTGTGTCATTTCCTTTTCAAAATACATTCATTAAGGGTTGGTTACCACAAAACGAATGCAAAAAACAAAATTTAGGTATGAAGATTTGCCTGACTTGATTATTTCATTTATTGGTTTGTGTGGCCTCATTCATAAGGTGCCTGTTTGGGCCTGTGCTGGCAGGCTCACTGCTTGGTATATTTATTGGGTGATACTATGTATCTGGGTGCCTTGAGGCCTGCACCCCTAAGTGTCATTTAGACAGCTGTGCATTACATTAGCCTTTTTGAAGATTCGCCTGACCGCGAAGTGATTTAGGTAAGTTTTAGGTGCGGGAAATGGAAGAAGAATGAGACCGGGAAGTGATTTAGGTAAGTTTTAGGTGCGCCAATGGAAGAAGAATGAGACCGCGAAGTGATTTAGGTAAGTTTTAGGTGCAGGAAATGGAAGAAGAATGAGACTGCGAAGTGATTTAGGTAAGTTTTAGGTGCGGGAAATGGAAGAATATACTGACCGCAAAGTGATTAGGGTAAACTTTAGGTGCGGGAAATGGAAGAAGAATGAGACCGCGAAGTGATTTAGGTAAGTTATAGGTGCGGGAAATGGAAGAAGAATGAGACCGCGAAGTGATTTAGGTAAGTTTTAGGTGCGGGAAATGGAAGAATATACTGACCGCAAAGTGATTAAGGTAAACTTTAGGTGCGGGAAATGGAAGAAGAATGAGACCGCAAAGTGATTTAGGTAAGTTTTAGGTGCGGGAAATGGAAGAATATACTGACCTCAAAGTAATTAAAGTATGCTTTAGGTGCGGGAAATGGAAGAATGAGACCGCAAAGTGATTTAGGTAAGTTTTAGGTGCAGGAAATGGAAGAAGAATGAGACCGCAAAGTGATTTAGGTAAGTTTTAGATGCGGGAAATGGAAGAATATACTGACCGCAAAGTGTTTAAGGTAAGCTTTAGGTGCGGGAAATGGAAGAATGAGACCGCAAAGTGATTAAGGTAAGCTTTAGGTGAGGAAATGGAAGAAGAATGAGACCGCAAAGTGATTTAGGTAAGTTTTAGGTGCGGGAAATGGAAGAAGAATGAGACCGCGAAGTGATTTAGGTAAGTTTTAGGTGCAGGAAATAGAATAAGAATGAGACCGCGAAGTGATTTAGGTAAGTTTTAGGTGCGGGAAATGGAAGACTATACTGACCGCGAAGTGATTTAGCTAAGCATTGTGGCAGAATTGAGTGAACCAAATATGTAGGCGAGCACATTAATGAGTTAAGTTTGTAGTGCGCAGGCGTAAGGTTGTATCGATTTTCATCTGGACGATTATTTATAGAAAAAGGAAATCAGAATCTAACAGGAAACGTAAATGATTCCTTCGAGGAGACGATGGAAAAATGGCAAAAACGAAAGCCTACGTTGTAACATGAGTAACATAAATGGAAAACGAAAGCTGGAAAATGACATTCTCGTTGGCATACGAACGGACGAAGACTTTACTGAAGGCTTACGATGCATGCTTAGAATCACTCGTACACTCATACGAGAGCGGGAAAATTAAAAAAAAAAAAACAGATCGACACAAAAACGAAAGTCTTTTTATGTCTCTCTGAATCAACCCTAAGGTGTATGTGTGCAAGACACATGACTAGAGAAGCCAAGGATACAGAGGGAGGAGTAAGCCCGCAGCGCCGCTTGAGCCACAACCTAGCGCCGCCTGAGGATGCCGCGGGACCGGGAGGCGGGTGAGGAACCCATCGTGACACCGCCTGTGTTGTCTCTTTAATTAAAGACCCTGTTTAGCCAAAAACAAAAGAAAAAGAATACTTACTTCTGTACCTGACGACAGCTTCCTTACATCCAGTTTAGTAGGCTGGCAGCACATGCCCTAATCAGCTTTAGTTGGCGCTCTGAGTGGCAGGCACCCACACGTATGCACCATCGGAACAAATAAAAGGTGAGTTTTCTTGTGATCCCAGCCTTGCCTTGAGAGTCACTTACAGTTCATGTTGTGCAGCTCTTCACCCCAGATTCACAGGTAAAGTAATTCGAATTAGAGAGACCTATAGAGCCGCCTGTGTGGATAACCACAAAGCATGACTTGTCTGCTGTTCACGAGGAAGGGGTTGGGGAACACTGCCATATTGGGATGTCCCACATGGTATTGCCACAAGCAGGGTTGCTCTGGGACCAAACATCTGCCCAGAAATTTACAGGCCATAGGCTTGTAGGCCAGGAGTGTAACCATAGGCAAACCTACCAACTTTTCATGGTGGGAAAGAGGGTAGAATTAGGCTACGCCACCTCATTGAGGGATGGATAGGAGATTGTAAAACAATATAAGCACTTACTTGTATTCAAATGAATAATTTGTTGATGCAGATCTGCATGTTACACATCAAAGAGGGACAAATGAGAACAATGGGGGGCAGGGGGATACGGACTCAAAAGAGGGACAGTCCCTCCAAATCATGGACCCTTGGGAGATATGACTATAGGGGGTGCATCTGTATCAGGGCCCAGGAGGTCAGGGGGGCCCATCATTATTGCTCCTCTTCCTTAATGATGAGATTTGTGCTCACTTAGCAGCATTTAGAGAAAGGAAGCAACATTTTTCTTGATTGTTTCAGTCTTTAGTTGTTCTTTAATCTAGCTGCATCCAACTAAGTGAAAAGGCAAAAAAAAAAGTTTACTGTATGAGCTTTAAAAGGACCCCATTAAATGTTCACAACAGGGCCCCACCACATTTATGTATGCCACTGTTGTAAGTCCTGCCACCAATGAGTCTATAGCATGCAAGGAAAGGTTATGGGCAGGGGTAGACGTTGCTCAGCACCTTGAGAACACCATTTTGGCACAAACAATATACACTTTAAAAAATTACATTGAAAGTAGACTTACCCTATAAAGCAATGGTACTGAAGCGTTACTACATTTGTAGTGGCAAATACCATTACATTAGGGGGATAGCAGCCCCCCCACACCCACGATGAGACTGTATTGCGTCAAAGGGGTCAAAGAAGGGGTTGGGTGAGATTCGAGAGATGGGGGGTGGGGGGGTTAAAGAGGAATGACTGAACTTCAGCACAGCCTGGGTCAGGTAGACTGCATGCTAGATTTATTCCGAATTCAGTAGACCCAAAATCAGTGCGGCCCACTGGGAATTCTCCCTGTGCTCCTGATGCAGGGGCACAGCAAGGGGGAAGCAGGGGGGCACTTGCCCTGGGCGCAGCAGGTCAGGGAGGCGCCAAAGGGGGGCCTGAGCACAGGTGGGGGCACCATTTCGAATCTTTGCCCCGGGTGCCAGAAAGCCTAGCTACTTCTCTGTCCTGATGAATACTGTAATCCGTCCCTGGTCGCAAGCAACCAATGGGTGTTTTTCGCTATGCTAAGAGCATTCATTTTCTTTTATGTGTTAAAGGGACTAACCTGCATAAGTGCATATACTGTCATTCAGCAGCTCATCTGATCATGGCTGCGCCTGTCATAACGCAGCCGCTCCTGAAAGTTGAAACAAGGCAAAGAGTAGTGGCACACCCCCTGAATTCCTTTGCCATAGACCACCAATAATAGGGCTAAGCTGGTGGTCTAAAGTTCTGCTTCATCAGACTATTAACACTGGGGCCCTTATTTATGAAGGAATAGCGACAGGTAGCGACTGGTGAGCGGCCGGTAATGACGGGCCCCGCCACGAGAACGCCGGCTCCCCACCACAATCACACATTTGTCAAGCCGATCCGGCTTAGCGACTGAGATAGCGCCAGATAGCCACTCATTCATCATTATTCCAGCCTCAGCCCACAGCGCCAGCGTCCGACCTTGAACAGCGACAGGTATGACCTCTCGCTCTCCAATGCATTTCAATGGAACAATCTTTAAATATTCATAATTAATTGTTATTAATGTTTTGTTTTGTTTTTAAATGTGAAAAATTCTGTGACCACTTCTGCCATGTTAGATAATTTTTTTAAGGTAAAAAAAAAAAAATTGTGCAGAATTGATATTACAGGTCTGATATTATTGTATTCATATTACTAAATTCTTAAAAAAAAATATATATTTTTGGTTTCCAAAAATATGGTGGTTTGGGGGTTAAAAAACTACTTTTAACACATCGCCGCCAGCGCTCTGAGGTTTAAACATGCATTTCACAGCGCGAGAATATTTTGAGCGTGATTTTTTGATGAATATGGTGGGAGCCGGTCGCTCTGACCAGTCGCTATCATGCGCTCCCATACATCGCGGAACCTGTCAAATAGCGACTCGTCACCCCGTATTCAACATTACTGCACACCGACTCAGTCGCTATTAACAACCGAACAATGGCCAAGCACAGCGACTACTAGCGGGCGCTGTGAAAATACTTAGAAAAAGCAGGTGGTGAATAACCAGCCCAATTCACCAAAACCCCCCCTCCTATCTGTACTGATAGACCGCTCAACAGAATTAGGTGAGTAAAATGAATACATATTCTTTATTGTAAGCCAAAAGGGAAAGGGAAAACATACATTTAAAATACAAAGTTAAAACCCCAACCGTGGGGTGTGGCGGAATATAATTGGACTGTATCAATTCAAATAATGAATAAATCTAGTATCTACAAATATGCACAATGGGACTATTTACAAAAGTATATTACAAAAATATTTTAAAATTATTATTTGGACTAAGCCAATATAACCAATTTGCTGTTCTTTCTGAGCTTGATGTGGATGTATCTGCTAATGCTCAGTCTGGGCAGGATTTGGTAAGATCAAAGGAAGTGGACTTAAATAAGGGACCATATAAAATGAGTACAAAAGGGCAGCAAGGAACAGTTACCAAGCCAACCAATAGGAAAAGACATATTCTGGTTGGTGACTCAACAATTAGAGGTGTGGACTTTGGACAGGATAAAGATGAGCTAAAGGAAGTGAGGTGTCTCCCAGGTGCCACGGTTAATAGGGATAAGAAACGTATTATAAATATTGTGAAGTCTGCAAGCAAACATAACCGAGTGGACATTGTGCTACATCTTGGCACAAATGACTTATCCCAAAAAGATTTGTTTGTTGTGCAGAGGGACTTCCAAAATTTTAGTCAGGAACTTTGCAAAATAACAGGTTCCATCACATTTTCTGAAGTTTTGCCAGTATGTACTCAGGGAAAAAAGGCACTCAACATCTCCAAGTTCAACTTGTGGTTACGTCAGTGGTGTGAAGACAAAGGCTTTGGATGTATTAGTACATATTCATAATTGTAATACCCTGTTTATAAGATCAGTATCTATGCAGATTAAAGATTCTAATAAATGCCACGGAAACTACCCCTCAGAAAGTGCTATAATAAAGTGTAACCAGTGCCAAACACATGCAGAGTGTAAAAAAATAGTGAACTAAACCTTGAATAAAGGTTGAAAAATGAAAAGAGTGTAAGTGAGCAATCAAAGAAAAATCAAAGAAAAAGGAGGGACATAAGTGTCCCACTGGTGAAAGCACAGGCACCAATAGGTGCTCAGGTGCTAAAAGTGCTAATATAAGTGCAGAGATAAGAGACAGGAGTAAGTTCCCGGGCATATATTGATCTGAGCTGTACACACTTAAAACAACCACACTGTGCAAATTGCATAGAATTTAGTACATGAAATACCAAACAATGTACATTACCGTATCATGAGGTCCAAAGCCACCCACCCTCACGGTGCCAACACTGACGCGTTGCGTGGCCGTTACATAAGCCACTTCATCAGAGTGTGGCATGATGTTGTCAGCCCCTGTATATATAGTCCCCTGAATATCCTCTCCACCCCCCACATACAGGAAATGCCTCAAAAAAACCGCCAAAATTTGAAATCCTAATGAGGGCGGAAGTGGGTGGACTGACCACCATGTGGCCACTTCCGCCAGAACATGAAGGCAGTTATAGAGTGTATACTATGATAATACATGTTTTATGCCATGTGGGGCTAGGGCATCATGTGCGCAGGCTGACCAAATCCCGTGTAATGCATTTGCCCCACATATACATATATAAATAATATGCGCACAACTGAACCCTGGATGTGCGCGCACCCTGCGCCGGGTCTATCAGTGCCCGTCGCGCGTGCGCGCACACACGGAGCACAATGGAGCCGCCGGGCCCTGATGTTCAAGCAAGTATGGATGTACTGTGCACACTGACAGTGTGCCCGGGCCACAATGAGGGACGGAGGCGCGCCTGCTGTCTAAGACAGCCTGGCGCATCCGTGCCGGTGGATAGATACGCGCACCCCGCGTCAGGGCTAAATCCTGACGGCGCGAGTGCGCATGCGCAGGTGGAGGGGCGGGATTCAGCCCCGTGGTGACGTAGGGCTGTCAGTGTGCACACGGAGGCTGTGGGGAGAAGACAGCAGGGGAAAAAAAGGGGGCGAGAACAGGGAAAACAATGTAACACATGGTTACAACTGCAGTACATACATATTATACATAATGGCTAATATTACTATTTTACAAGTCTATGTACAAATAACTATATAATAAAGCTCTACCTTGTCTATATATGAGAACCGAAACTTGGGCAAAGGATATAAGCTCCATTGAGCTAATCATTGTGTGGGTGAGACTTAGAACCCACATGTAGGGGTTTATCCATGTGTGCATTTAATTAGGGACACATATTTGTAGTATATACTGTCTGGGAATCTATATGTGTGAAAACACACTAACTGGTGGGTAATGTAGTTGGTATATAAGCCTCTTCTAGGGGGAGGGACAAAGAGGTGGAAATTGGAGAGGTATTTATGAAGAGAAATCTCCACAACACTCTATAATGGGGGGGGGGGGGTCTACATCCCCTCAGAGGCAAACATTTGTAATATATATGACATATGATCTGGTATTATCAGAGGTACTTGTTTCATTCTAACTGGTAAGTTGTATAGTAGAACCGGGGGCCTTCTCTATATTTCTAATGTATTCACTCCAAATACATGGAGAGCAGGAGAAGAGGAGAAAAAAAAATAATGTGAAAATACTGCTACAGTCGCTCAACTGTCGCTACCTGCCGCTATTAATGAATCAGCCTCTGGGAGAGAGGGAGAACAGCCAGGCTGATGAGAATTCCTATATTAGAGACAACGCTCTTACTTTGTAATAACAACCAAACAATTTGTGGTAACAATGTACTGTAACACATCAGGGATCTGACCAGCATTTAAAGCGGACCTTCACTCTGAATAAGAGTCTATCTTATATGTTTCCCCCACCCTGTACATACAGATTGCTGACATTAAAAATCATCCTACCTGCATCTACTGCATGTTATGAGCCTTTAAACATCCAAGATGGCGGCTTATGGAAGCCGCCATCTTATCAGGCAGCCTGCAAACAGGAAGTGCCTCCTGACTGTGCTGCTCTGCATTCTTGGACTGCTGACCGTTACCTGACCCCAGCACTGCTCTGTCTGAGCAAAGCACAGCTATAACCCGCCCCCCTGTACCTTATCCCACTCTCCTCTCCTCAGTAAGTGTGATGCTTCTGAGTCAAGATGGCGGCGCCCGTATCCTAAATTCCTGAACAGAGATGGAGCCCAGTGGAGGAAAGAATAATAAGTTAGTGACTAAAAACGTAAAATATATTAATTTTAGATGCTGGGGAACCGTTTTTTAAGAGTTTGGGCTTTTCATTAAATCACGCTGAAGGTCCGGTTTAAATAATGCAACAGCAGGACTCTACCCTGCTTGTTACATTGTACAGCACGAGGGAGAAAGGCAGAATCACAAGCTTTATTACAATGCCTCCAAACATTCCAGAATAAACCACTATTCAACCGTTCAAACTTGAAGAGTTCCTGAATATTGCACTGCCAACACACTATAGGTCCACTTTAAGGTGGTTCAGTGTGTTTTTCATGCAATGCAAGAACTTTATCAAACCCAGATTGAAACAACCCAAATGCACATAGAAAAATGGAGCATGAGAGGACTCCCGGTCCTCTAACCGGGGACAGCCCATCTAATTTTACTGTGCTATTGATTGCATTCCCTGAGCCAACATGCAATGCAAGTCTCTGAGGTCACGAGTAACTTGTTGTCCTGGAACTCACTGATCCTGATTCCACCCGCCTGTAATAAAACACTGGCCTGCCATGACCTTTCCCTGCCAGCATGGCTTCCAAATAGCACAGAAAGAGAAAAACTCCCTCCCGAGAGCTGATCTGTTTTATGCCCTGCATCAAGCCTGCTCAGCTAGGAGATGAGGGGGAGGTAGGTTACACAAATTAAAGGTGTACTCAAAAAAATAAAAAAAAAAGCAGCTATGCATTAATTATTTTGGCATGCTATGTGAAAGATGCTAACTATACTACTAATTGACCTGTGCCACTTAGGGCCCAGGTTTAAAAGGGCACTAAACTAATCTAACCTACCTATCATTCATTTCAATGGAGGGGAAGCACCAAGGTGGATTGCCTTAAATGGAGTAGGCGTGTAAGGGGGTGTAATGCCATCCTGATGGATGCTGCTAATTCTGCCTGGACAAGGATTTTAAAGGATAACTATCATTTGCCTGCTGGTCTTGCGACAGGCTGTATGTATTTTCATCATTTTCAAGACATTGCTCTGCCTCTCTGCTGAAAACTCCTTTCTCCTGCGGCAGGGGAAATTTGTTACATTGAGATATATTGGTGGTTTCACACAGCAGGGCACCTCAAACAAACCCAGGATTGTCAATATCCTGGGTTTTGTTGACAGAACAAACAACCCATTAAAAAAAACAAACATTATTTTACCTGAATTTGCACGTTTTATTTGCATTTATTTGTTTAAAAGTTTAATAAACTTAAACACTAATATATACTATGGGCCTTATTTATCACGGGCTAGCGCCAGGTAGTGTCTGACGAGCGCCAGGTACCGCCAGCTATCGGCGGCTACCGACTCAAGTACGCCCGGCGGCGGTCACAATGACGCATTTATCAAGCAAAATGAGGCTAGCGCCGGCGAGAGCGACGGCTAGCGCGGCATTCATCATGAAGCCGCCTGGACCGAACAGCGCCGCTGCAAATTCCATCACAGCGCCAGGTATGAGCTGTCGCTCCCTGGCGATGTCCAATGCATTTCAATGGAGCAATCTATAATTAATCATAATTAATTGTTATTAATTTTTTTTTTTTTTTTTTTTAATGTCAAAAATTCGGAGACCACTTCTGCAATGTTAGGATTTATTTTTAAGTAAAAAAAATTAAAAAAAAAATTTGTGCAGAATTGATCTAACAGGTCTGAGATTAATGTATTCATATTACAAAATGATTCTAAAAACATGTATAATGTTACAATCAAAAAATATGGTTGTTTAGGGGTTAAAAACTAGTTAACACCCATCGCCGCCAGCGCTCTGGGGTTTAAACAAGGAATGGACAGCGACAGCAAATTCGGAGCGTGATTTGTTAATCAATATGAAGCTAGCCGTTCGCTCTGGCCATTCGTTGTCAGGCGCTCACATACAACGCTGAACCTGTGAAACCCTAAGCCCGTATTCAATATTACCGCACACCGACTGAGTCGCTGGCAACAAGCTAACGCCGGCCAAGCACAGCGAATACTGGCTGGCGCTGAAAAAATCACGCTACAGTCGCTCATCTGGCGCTATTAATGAATCGGCCTCTAAATTCTAAACAACCAACCTCCAAATACTAATTTAATAACAGTTATTGTGATATCACTTGTGGGGGAGGAGCCACGGATAAGCAGTTGTATGTGTTTTGTCAATAACATTAGAGAAGTTGTAGATATCCTACTATACTTTGCCTCATTTACCAATATTTGTGCCCCTCTACCCCAATATATTCAGTCTTAAATACACATCACTGATAAATCGAATTCCTTTTACTCTCCCAAAATGTGTACATTTCATTATCTTTGCAAAATATTTTAAAAAAACAAGCAATATAAATAGCTGGCTTAAAGACAGATTGATTAAACTGTCAGGTCCCTCCAACGCATTTCACCATGCCGATTTAGCTTCTTCAAGGAGGATTTATTTCAGCTAGTTTGTGTATATTCAATTTTTCTTTTCCTATATTGGTGGCCAATGTTGTATTTTTTATGTAAATGTAAGAATGCCTGTGCAGCCAAAAAAAGTTATTTTGGAGTGGGGAGCAGAGTTTGCACTTAGTGTACATTGCCAATAGCAACAGATTAAAACTGCTTCCATAAAACGCACATTTGCTAACATAAAAAATGCCACATCAGCTCAGCACTTTTAAGACACCATTTTCCACACAAAATATACACCTTCGAAATGTTTTAGAAAGTGGACTTACCCTTTAAGATGTCTGATCCCTATTTTAGCTACACTCCTCCCATGAATGTGCACAATATTGGGGGGGGATAAGGGTCTGGCATATGGTAGACACAGCTAACAGTGGCTCTGACCCATCTGTCAGTATGGCTGAGATAAAGGTGTCCCCCACCACCTACACAATACCCTTGGCTAATCTGCCCCTGGAAGTGGCCCTGCATGAAAGTGCAGATTATGTTAGTTTACTGTCCATGAGGACCAGGGCCCTCCCTGGTGCAAAGTTGTTAGGGTGGATTGAAGTTTACTTTATTCTAGGTTATCACAGAGGGACACAAAACGCTGACCTCCATAGTACTATGGCGTTTTGGAATCGAGGTGGTTAACAAAAAAAGCTTGTAGAGTGTAAAGCGGAGCAGCCCATGGTTTGCTGCCATCAATAGATTTCATGCAAGAGCAACAGAGAGTGTAATTAAAAGCTGCTCCCTTTCTCTGCACATTACTGGCACACGCCGTCTTCTATGAGCGGTCGCAATACCTGCCGCCCGCTCGCTGAGCTTCAAACCTGCTCAGCTATTCATGCGCCCTGCGCCCATTATCAACCAATACAGTCTGGGTCTCATTCATAAAGACCAACGGGATCATTGCCATTTTGTTGCACGCTCTAAAAATGTCCCTTTTTTAACCTGTTATTTATAATGGAATGATCCGATTTATTATTATTTTGGGCCCAGGCAAGTGCCTTTGCCAGAAGTTGACCTCTGACATAAATTAAAAATAAGACAGACAATGACGTACGTACAGATGCAGCATCTTTCAGATCGATCTGACACACAACTTGCTACGATGTGTGAATCATCTCTCAAGTGCTACGATGGAGATATGATTCACATATGGCAGAAAGGTGCAGGCTATTGACACAGGCTTGTGTCTGCTATACAATGTAACTCAACAGGGCGTTCCAATTGTAACATCAGCCACATGCCAGGCTGTTACAGTCTGATGCACGTGGAGGATCAGGCCAGTGTGGGTGCCTCTCCAGGATTAGGAAACAGAAGGTCATCAGTAGAGATGGGCAAACCCGAACCGCAAGGTTCAGGTTCGTACTGAACTTTGGGACTTCAACCCACTTAACGAAAGCTGCTGGTACTCACTTCAGCCCTGATCCTCTTCATCAGCAGCTGTGGAGCGGTGTTTAAATTTGGCCCCAGACGGGGGCTACAAAAAGATGGCTCTCGCCTCCCATGAGTGAGCATACTTCTAGCACAGCAACTGTCACTATAAATGTCCTCTCTAATGGGATTCATGGGAGGCAGTGGCCATCTTTTTGTAGCCCCAGCTGGGGCCAAATTAAAATGCTGCAGCTGCTGGGTTGGAGGTTTGGGGCTGAGGTGAGTTAGAGCAGCACAATTACTGCTGCACACTCTGCGTTGGGGGTCCTGCATTCTGTTATGGGGTGATTAGGGGGGTTTCTGCACACTGCCTGTTAAGGGGTGATCGGGACATTATGCACGCTGCCTGTTATGGGCTGATTGGGGGGATTCTGCACACTGTTTGTTATGGGGTGATTGGGGGAGGGGGGCTCTGCACACTGCCTGTTATGGGGTTTTGGGGGGATTTTCCATACTGCCTTTTGTGGGTTTTTTTTGGGGGGGGGGTCTGCACACTTCAAATTATAGGGTTTAGGGGTGGGAATTCTGCACACTGCCTGTTTTGGGGTTTGGGGGGGGTGAATTCTGCACGATACCTGTTATAACGTGCTCAGAGGAGATTCTGCCCACTGCCTGTTGTGGGCGTAACTGGAGGAGGGATTCTGCACATTACCAGTTTTGGAGTTCTTTGGGTAGAATTTGCACAATGCCGATATGGGGTTCTGGGGGATGGATTTTGCACACTGCCTGTTATAGGGTTCTTGGTAAGGGGATTCTGCACACTGGCTCGTATCAGGTTCTTGGGGCGGATTCTGCACACTGCTTGTTAGGGGTGATTGGGGGGAATCTGCACACTGCCTGTTATGGTGTTCTGGGGGGAGAAATCTGCTATTTGGTTCGGGATATTTTTTGTTTCTTATTTTCCTACTCTAAACCCTAGTTGCATCTTATGGCCAGGTGAGTCTTGTAGTGTGAAAAATATGATAAATTATTGTTCTGAATTGAAAATGAAATAAGATCTCTGGAAATCTATAGTCTAGGAGGTTTATTCATCAAGGGATAGCGACAGGTAGTGCCTTGTTGCGGCAGGAAGCGCCTGGTGAACGCCGGGCGCTGTACGCAATAGCACATTTATGAAGGCGATTCTGGTGAGCGACTCTAACAGCGCCATGTAGCGTACGATTCATCATTAAAGGTGGCTCAGCGTATAGCGCCGGCGCTCTAGCTTCCAGAGCCCCAGGTATTACCTGTCGCTACCTGTCGCTCTGTTTAAACAGGGTTTTTTGTTTAAATGTTTTTTTTTCTCTCAAATAATTGTGACCTCTCCTGGCCTAGAAAGAGTCATTTTTATGCTTTATGCAAAAACTTTTTTGATTTTTTATATTTTTAGGCAGAATTGTCATTACAGGTCTGGCATTAAAATATTAAAGTCACAATGTCACAACAATGTAATTCCATGTGTTTTCGCTTTGTTACTGGTGGATATGTGTTCAAAAACAGACTTTAATCACACAGAGTGAGCCGCTCTATGCTATAGCGACCAGATCCAGAGCGCCTACGTTCTGTGAGTCTTTTTTTTGTTGAATATGGTATGAGTCGCTGAGAGTCGGTCGCAATGAGCTGCCGCTACCTTTCGCTCCCTGCAACGCTGTACTGGTGTTAGAACGCCCAACAGACATCTCATTCATCAATGACGGCCAGGTTACTACAGCGAATGAGACGCTCTGTTACAGCGCCAATCGCAGCGTATACTAGCGGTCGCTCTTAGGCGGTCGCCTCTGTACAGACGCTCATCTGCCGATAGCTGCTGCTAGTAATGAATCAGCCTGCCCGTCTAGGTTAGCAATATAAAATGTGCCTCATTATACAGAATATAATATGGAACCCAAAATTAGCTTAGGAACTTAATACCCTGGCTAGCCTATGATCAGCCCCAATGTGCCAGCTGGATACTCAATAAGTGCAGTAGTCAGCCGAGGTTATAGAATTCCAGGGACAAATTATGGGCATCGGTGCATATGGCCAACCTATAGCATTAGTACTGAAGCTTTAACATTATAGGGGCAGATATTGCGTTGTCTTTGTTGGGGGGGGGGGGATTAAGAAGCCAGGCATTGGAGAAGGTCTTGGGTGGAGGTTTGGAGAGCAGGATCTCAGTAGGGTAATAATGAAGGATTGAGTGAATTCCAACCAAGGGTCTAGGCGAGGGGCCCGCCCAGTCAGCCCTAACAGTGTGGCCCACCAGAAATTCGTCCTATGTTCCCTATGGCAAGTCCACACCTGCTTGTTGACCTGATGGATTAGCAGCTGGAACGTATGTGATGGCAGTTGCTTTTCAAAGGGCACAACCCAACCCAAATACCCGAAACACACACTCATACACACGCATGATTTGGGTGCCAGACTATAACATTCCCCAAAAATCAACGAGTGTAGCGTATTGTGTGCAGAAAAAACGACCACACACCTGCCTAAATTATAGAAGAGGTTAAACTTGAATTCTACTTACGCCCTCTTAATGCCCCCAAGAAGTCACCTCCATAGTCTACAAGAACGCCCTCTGAAGGGAAAATAACTTCCAGATTAAGCCTCGCAACGACTGCACAGAAAAGAGCTAAGCGTACAATGCGTCAGCCCCCACAATGCATGCAGGGTGCAGAGGCTGCGAGCGCATCCCCCTCCTCACGGCTACATACAGAAAAAAGTTACCATTCAGTATTTCTGCCTCTGGAATGCTTAGCCATATTTAACTCACTTTTACATTAATTATCTCTTCTGAGTCACAGAAATTTCCTCCTCAACAAAATAGTGGGAAAGGTCACTGGCCTCTTTTTTACTGGTGATTGAATATTTTGGTTTCACAACACAGGAAAAGTTCATACAAAGCAAAGGTCCAGGCAAATATAAAGTATAAAGACCCCCTTCATACCTGTAATCAGTGCAGCACAGGCATAACCTCATTATGGGGCCTAGTCAATTTCCTGCTGTAATCCACTTTAGCTTACCACCAGTTCCCCAGTCTTGTAATTCTTATTACCTTAAACCGGACCAACAGCCTGGAACAGTTGGAACAGAAAACTCCCCAAAACTCAACTGCCCCCTCTTAGTGCATGATACTGAATCATTGTCAGCACTTTTGATTCTGCATCTACTCAAAGCTAAAGTGCTGTCTCGCAGATCCTTATGGTGGCGGCAATTTTGGAACTTCCTTTCCCGCCATTCCAGCTGTGGTGCTGCCTGAATTCAACTAACATAGCTGACAATCCACAGTAGGAGGAAACTCAGTAGCACTTCCTGTTTTCAGGCGGCTTGAAGCTCCAGGAGAGGCCATTTTGTTTGTACAATTGACAACAACAGGAGTTAGAAAAAGTAATACTTATGGTAAGTGCAGCAATCTGAATTTAGCTGGGGAGGGATGCATATGAGCACTGTTTATTGTAAGGGTGTTGGTCCAGCATTTTCTGGTACCCAAACATGTTCAGCATCTTCTGCTACTTGTTCTTCTCTAGTAGTAGGCTTTATTACACATTCCTGTATAGTATACATGCCTTTCAGTGGATGGAAGGCCCAGATAATGTGGGATTTACAATGGGCAGTACTTGTAGGCCATAAGGGAGTATGTTCCATGCCTTATTCTTACAGTGAACAAAGAGCATATGCCTCAGTAGGGTTCTAGAAGACAATCGCCCAAATTATTACAGCAGAGAGTTCACGGCAAAAGCCCCAGTAGAGTTACACAGGGAAACTGCCTGGCTCTTCACTAGAAGGTCCAACTTATTCCAGCTGAGGGTGCACCTAGCAATTGTTTATTAGGGGTAAATCCTCCAAATCATTCCAACAAGGAACACACAGTAGAAGCCCCAGTAGATTTCCATAGGTATATGTTCTTACTCTTTACAACAGAATCCCCTGTGGAGTTCAAGCGGGACTTTTGAGCCATTTAGGGGAAAATTTTCTAAATCACTATATCAAGCACCAAATGTCAGAAGCCCCAGTAGAGTTCATCAGGAAAGGCCCAAAATTATTACAGCAGAAGCACCAGTGGAGCTCTAAGGGGGCAAACCCTAATTTATTCCAGCTAAGGGTAGTTTTAAAATCTCAGGTAGAGGTAGTAAATCCTATAATATTTTAACAAGCAATACACAGCAGGAGCCCTATAAAGATTCGTACCACTGTATGACATCCTCAAACAAACCTCCAGGAACACCGTAAGTAGGCTTTTATACCTGGGGGGACAAAGCTTCTTAGGATTTTCCCTAGAATCAGTGATGCTAGACGGGTTTCCATTCACCATAGGGTGAGTAGGTCCCAAGGAGACCCTTCCCTTAAAGTGCAGTCAAGTGGAACTCGCGACTCTCCTACACTGCCCAGTGCTGAAATTGTTTCGGCACATTAAAATCTTAGCCCTGGGCGGGAGGGAATGGGGCCTTTGGCACTGAGGTCTAGTGTGACTGGACTGCTGTATGGCCTACTCCCACAAAGTGTTAACGGTCCTAAATTTGTTTCTCCCTAATAATAGTACAAGGAAGTACAATAATCTTCAGAGTGAGAGGGATCCTACCTAGTTGTAACATCTAAGGCCTGTTCCTGCGATTTAAATAATTGAAAAGCAGAGGGCAGGGCTGGCAAAGAGAAGGTTATGCCCACAATGCTGAGACCCTTTCAATAAATGATCCCTTAAAGTGGACCAATCACCAGGATTTTGACTATCCTGGTGATTGGTCCCCCGATGTGGGATGCCCTGCTGGGTTAAACCCCCCCAGTTCACCCACTCCACTCACCTTTTTGCTGCTCCCATTGCGCATGCGTGGGCTTCTGTCCAATCAGCGATTTATGTCACGCATACTAATGCATGGAATAAAGCCGTTATTTTGGACTGCACGTTGGCATAGGGAATACCAGAGGTGGCTCCCCTGTGGAGTGCGCACTCCCACATGCCTGGCTTATCTGATTGGCTGGATGCAGGAGTGTGCACAGCTGCAGGGATGCCAGGCATGTGGCAATGCCTCGCAAACG
Organism: Gastrophryne carolinensis; assembly: GCA_027917425.1. Taxonomy (NCBI): domain Eukaryota; kingdom Metazoa; phylum Chordata; class Amphibia; order Anura; family Microhylidae; genus Gastrophryne; species Gastrophryne carolinensis. Next base: position 154,643,742 of record CM051242.1, on the reverse strand, counting down.
CGGCAAAGGACCAGCGGAAAGGTAAGGGGTTTGCAGGCCACTTGGGGGGTTCATACAGTGGAGCATCCTGAATCGGGATGCACCAGGGGCACCTAGTCAGCCAACCCTGGAGCCTATTAGATTTCAGGGCCAGCAGGGGGTTCATAAATACCAGCAAGCTGACCATTCAAACCAATGTATCAATGCCATCCACCAATAAAGAATATCTTGCTCACGTGCTCTTTTTCACCCGACTCCCACGCCCTTATTTGCCTACTTTAACCTCTCATTGCTTTAGTCTCTCTCTACTATGTCCCTGGTTGGCGGCTTGGTATACGTGACTCTATTAATGGCGCACAGTATGGGCTTGATTATTGCTTGCAGCAGAAAAAAACTGCTTTAGCTCCCTTTCAAGATGCCTGGAAAAAAAGGAGGTGGAAACACATAAAATGTATTAAGAATACATCGATATTTGTAGATGTTACATTTGGTGGAAATATTTTTTATTGATTGTGAAGTTTATCAGATGTACTAGTTTGGTAATTTAGTTAACTATGTTATATACAGAGTGTGCAATGGTTAAAGCAAAGCGAGTGGATGTCGGCTCACCCGATAATAAGATAAATAACCAAATGTTTATGGGCAAGGCACCCTCTGTGAGACTACAGGATGGTGCCCCCCCCCCTCCAGGACAAATAGACTAGGTGCTCTCCAATACCCCCCCCCCCCCCCCCCCAAAAAAAAAAAACCCCTTAAAAATAAGTCTGGCAGAGGTGAGCAGGTTGTGCTCTTACCATCTCAGACAAAACAGAAACAAGGGGGGGACCCCACAAACCCCCCCCCAAAAACCCAAAATGTGGCACCACTCTTAAAAATGTATAAGCTCAAGTTTTTATTTAATGATATTTAACAATACAGACTCTAAAATACATTTAGATCACAAACACTGCACTAGCACTAGAGAGCGCTATTGTCAGATCTAAAATTCTTTCTGTAATGAACCATACCGATCCCTATAAGCAAGGGCTACCAACAGTGCCCTGTAAACAATATCACATAGTCCCTCTGAAAAAGTTCAAGTGCAAATTCTAAGTAAACAATCATAACCTTATGTGCAAAATCACAAAATCCCTATAAAGTGCATAGATATCATATATAAATGAGGACAATTCGGGGTAAGAAAGAGGGACAATAAAACAAACACATGGAGATATCTTACAGATCCATAATCATGGTAACTGGAAATGCGCAGCTCCCACCCTGGCCGACGCGTTCCGTGGCTGCTCTGCCGTGTCTTACCATCTCAGGACAAGACACACTGTGATCACTGCAATTAACCCTGCTTACCCCCCGAAAAGCAAACTGGCAGTTCCTGAGCTGAGCAGGTAGCAACCTCTCCCCATTTTCCCCCACCAAAGCCGAGCCCTGGACCATAAAAAAAAAAAAAAAAACTTGCCAAATAAGAAATAAGTCTGGTGTCCCAGTGGCATCCCTAGGGTAACAGCATCCTGTGCAGCCGCTCCATGTGGACACTGCCCCCATGGGGTCAATTCAGAGCCTGGTGAGAAAACGTACTTCTTTTTTTAGGAGGGAAAATTGCCATTCACTATTATTGTCTATATCGGGGCTGATTCAGAGCCAGGTCCTGGGCAAATTTATTTTGTCGTTATTCTTGGAAAAATAATTCAGCATCTGTACCTGCCCTGGGCAAAGCATTATTATTATGTGTTTATAAACACAGGTTTGAATGGTCATGTTTGCATTCTGTTTCATTTGGTATTAACCGTCCCTTTGCAGGAAACCAGTAGTGAAGTGAAGTAGCACACAAATGGTAGGGGCAGCTAGGGTTAGCAACAGGTGGGGTCCTGCAAATATCATTAGTAGAGAGTGTAGTCCAGTGTGTAGCCAATGATTAGAGGTCAAAGGCAGAGAAACTGCACCATCCAAAGGGTCGCTTAAAGGAGCAGTATCGCAAATTTTTCTTGGTGACATATTTAAATGGTACTTTGAATGTAGGTAAGTGTTGGAGTAAGAATTACAAATTTAGAAAAAAAAATGATGTCTGTGTTGAACAGCTGGAGACTAATAGCTCATGTTTATGTCTTCTGAGTGTCGGAGCCCGACACTCTGGCCTGTTCCATACTGAGGAGAGGGGTGAAACAATGTATCAAAGTATCAGCTGTTCAGTGCTGGCAGCCGTCCAGTATAAGATAACAACATTGCAACATTGCCTGGCCAGAACTTATATATCTAAAACAGAGAGAAAAACTCTAGAAGTCATTTAGCTGATTTTGACAATTTTCCCTTCATGTTGGCTCTGCTGCAGAATCTTTCAGTTTACCATTTTCTCTCTCTTTTCTCAACACATTTTTCCATATGATCTTTCTTTCAGCTTTGTGTGTTTTGAGCAAAGCCCAACCCAGGATTTTCACTATCTGGAGTTTTGTTTTGTGCCCCTAGGGGCATCCCGACTTGGGATGCCCTGATATGTGAAATCCCCAAGTTCGCCTGTGAAAACGTACCTTTCCCTGTCCCACAGCACATGCGTGGGCTCTCATCCAATCACCTCTGTTTGCACACAGATGGGAAGCCTGAGCAGTAACCTTCCTGGCCGCCCGGCCTGTCTAAATGACTATCTGCGTGAGCACGCCAGAAAAATGGGGGGATCTGTGGTTATCCAGGGGTCGTTTCACACAGTGGGGCATCCTGATTTAGAATGCCAAAGGGGCAAGGTCAATGGCTGGGTCTTATAGACTTCAGGGTCGGCAACTCAGGGTTTTGTTCCACTTTAATACCTTTAGATTTTCCTGCACAGTTATTCAAAGAAGAATTTCAGTTATTTTCAGTCAGTTTAGTTTATTTTGTATAGATTTTACACATTTGAGTCACCTGGTCTCATAACAAAAGCAGCACCTCACACACACACAGCCGTTACCACTGATTACAGTGTCAGCCTCTAAGTGAAGTGTTGCTAGGAGACCAGTGGGCTAAATGAAGCAGCTCACTAAATGAAGCCCAGCAGACCCCCCTATTCAGCAAATGGACTGAGCCATTGTCATTATACAATTTAAAAGAAAGGCATATATTTTTTCCTTTTTCTATCGCCAGATTATTTATACACATGTTAGAAGCTATTGCGTGGCTATTTAATTATTTATCTTTTTTAATGCAAATTTCGCGATACTGCTCCTTTAAAGGCATCATCAGAAACGGCAGACCCGATCCAAACAATAATAAAAGATTAGGCAGGCATCGGTCAGCAACAGGTTAACTAGCTAGGTAATACATCAATTAACCCACCATAACTACTGTAAATGTTATCATGGGCGAGGTTTCAGCCCACCAAGCAGGAAAAAGTTAACCACTGGCTGCACATGTTGGGGATAGTAGAGGTTAAAGCGTACCAAAATCAGGGCCCAATGGCCCTGGAATCTATTAGATTCCAAGGCAGCTTGATTCCCTCTCCCCGGGGCATCCAGATTCGGGATGGCCTACTGTGTGAAACCTCCCAGGTTACCCGGGAAACTCACCTTCTCCCCAAACCAATGGATCATGCGCGAGCAACAGCTGCTCCCTGCTATACCTTAAGCAGGATGCGCACGCATGCCAGGCATTTGTGAATGGTCGGAGCAGGCACGCTCCCCGCTAGAGGGTAGCAGGAAGTGTGGCTACACCCTTAGACGAGCCTAGACAAGTTCGCGTCAGGACAGTCGAGTGCTCTGATTGAACCAGAGGACGCACATGCGCCAAAGGACCGAGGAAAGGTGTGGGGGGGGGGGGGGTTTCACACAGCGGGGCATCCCGCATAGGGGTGCCTCGGGGGCAAGGACCAAAACCCGAGATAGTCACAATCCTGGGTTTTGGTCTACTTCAAAAGAACTATATATATAATTATATGAACATATATTAACATATCATGAACATTCTCTCAGAACAACAAGGAATCCTGCCAGGGTTAACAGAAATGCACAGAACCCATCAAATAAAAATTCAATTTTAACTCTTTCACAAAAAGAACATTGTAGAATTGTATGATTGACACATAAACATTTTTATTACCAGTAATACACCAGTAACACAAACCCAATAGACTTTAAAGATAAGTGTGTAATACCTTACGTTGTGTCATGCCGAGTCTACGCCAGATGCTCTTTCTGTAGCTGGACCCAGAAGAAATTTGCTTACACAAGCTCTGCTGACTCCTAAGAATTCAGTGTGCAACATATAGAGCCAATGTTCCCAGGGAAATAGAGGGACACTTACAGATCAAGGGAGCAAAATAATGGATAGGCTAAAGAAGAAACTGTCAATTCAACTAGCCATTCACTAGCCATTACAAAAAAAACTGTAATAACAGGCAGAAAGCCATCTTAGGGAAATACAATGCCAAAAGTTGGTATAGGAGCCTAAAGAGACCAAAGAGCAAGGAGGGTATGCTTAAAGGACCTGTCTTAAATAAAATATTAAAATCCTTCCCAACACACACACACACACACACCAGCTCTCTCAGTGTCCTGTTATTCATGGTGGACAGGTCTCTACCCCTGCCTCCTGGGCTTACTCACAGTAAATGGCGGCCATATTGCAGGCCATACTTTGACAAGTGTTTAAAAATAGACCAAAACTGATAAAAACAAGTTGTCAATTTGTGATTCCTCACAGTGTGAAACCCCCAGGTTTCCCCATTAAATCACTTCACTGTACTCCTTCCAGCCTGTGGCAGACATTCAAGCCTGCTGGGCACAGAAAGCGCACAGAGCAGGGGATGCTGCCAGAGGCTTACATAAGTGCTGTGAGATTGAGGTGAGTATATAGGGAAACCATTGTGGGATATTCCAAATCCAGATGTCCCTTAGGACAGGATTTAACCAAGGCTAGAGTCTTTTAGACTCTAATCCAAAATTTGGTCGACATTAACATTTGGACCTCAAAGGAGCTGTGACAGAATAGAAAAGGGAAGTACAGAAAAAAAAACTTTTAGAAAAGAAATTAATGACTTGGTGCATAGTGACCAGGAATAGTAAAAATAACAACCTAGTCTTTCTTTCAGTCCCTTTTTCCTATCTCTGGTCTTATCCTGTCTTCTCAATATTGTTTTGTAAGTGACATCTCCACAGCTGGACACTGTGGCCCTTATTTAACAAGGGATAGCGCCAGGTAGCGAATGGTGAGCGAACGGTAATGACGGTCACCGCCAAGAGAACGCCGGCTCCCCTCCGCAATCCCACATTTATCAAGCCGATCCTGCTTAGCGACTGACAGAGCGCCAGATAGCGAATCATTCATCATTATTCCAGCCTCAGCCCACAGCGCCAGCGAGCGACCTTGAACAGTGACAGGTATGACCTCTCGCTACCTGGCGCTCTCCAATGCATTTCAATGGAACAATCTTTAAATATTCATAATTAATTGCTATTAATTTTTATTTTTTTTTTTAAATGTCAAAAATTCTGTGACCACTTCTGCAATGTTAGATATTTTTTTTAAGGTAAAAAAAATAAATAAATACATTTGTGCAGAATTGATATTACAGGTCTGATATTAATGTATTCATATTACAAAATGTTTTGAAAAACATGTTTTTTCTTTTTTCTAAAAATATGGTTGTTTGGGGGTTAAAAAACTACTTTTAACACATCGCCGCCAGCGCTCAGGGGTTTAAACAAGCATTTCACAGCGCGAGAATTTTTGGAGCGTGATTTGTTAATGAATATGCTGGGAGCCGTTCGCTATGGCCATTCGCTGTCATGCGCTCCCATACAGCGCGGAACCTGTCAAACAGCGACTCCAAACCCCGTATTCCACATTACCGCACACCGACTGAGTCGCTGTCAACAGCCGAACAACGGCCAAGCACAGCGAATACTAGCGGGCGCTGTGAAAATAACGCTACTGACGCTCATCTGTCGCTACCTGCCGCTATTAATGAATCGGCCTCCCCGTGCATAGTGACCAGGAATAATAAAAATAACAACCTAGTCTTTCTTTCAGTCCCTTTTCCTATCTCTGGTCTTATCCTGTCTTCTCAATATTGTTTTGTAAGTGACGTCTCCACAGCTGGACACTGTGTCTTAAATGAGATCTTACTAAAGCTCTAGGAAATGGTTACCTCCCTCCAAGGCCGGCCTGTGCAACATTTCAAGATGGAGCCCCCAGGCAAACACACAAAGAATGGAAAGCGAGCAACAAAGGAAATGCGGAAAAGAGGGAGACAGAGAAATGGGGAATGAAAAGCAAAGAGAATGCAGAAAAAAAAAAGAGTGATGGCGGAAAAGAGAGAAGTGAGAGGAAATGTGGAAAAGAGGAGAAGATGGAGAGACAGAAAAGGAAAAGTAATATGAAGAGAAGGTGACAAGAGAGGATGGAGGGAATGTAGAAATGAGGAAATAAAAAAGATAGGATGACATAAAAAGTGAGACTGTGGAGAAGGATGAAGAAATGTGACAAGAATAAGGTGGAGAGAATTTGGAAATGGGAGAGGGGATGAGATTGAAATTGGAGGAATGTAGAAAAACAAGAGAGTGGAAGAGAAAGGGAGATAAAGGGCTAGAGGGAAACATCAGGGATGCAGAGAAAAGATAGAGCAAGAGAAAGAAGAAAGATAGAAAAATAGAAAGAACGAAAAAGAAAGAGAAAATGAAAGAATGAGAGAGAGAAAGAAAGAAACTAGAAAAGAGAGATAGAGTGAGGGTAGAAAAGAGGAGAAGAAGCAGAAAAGATAAAAGAGAATTATGAAAAAATTTTAAAAAATGAAATGGGGTATTTTGGAAGAGAGACCTGCTCCTGGGGCCCCCTTACAGGAAGGTAAGGATGGCATCCTGTGTGACCGCACACCTCACACACCCCCATGCCAACTATGCCTCCCTTGCATTGATGCATTCCAGAATACTGTTGGCTTCTACCATGTTATTCCCTTTGTAGCTATGTTAAAATAGCAGATATACGGTACTTATTTTCTTTAGTCGTAAGAAACTGTAGCACCCAATACTTTACTTTCCGACTTTCCATCAATGCTAATTTTCAAAGTGAAATACTTAAAGGAATACCAACCCTATTAAATAAACTTCCTATTTGGTCACCCCAGATTGCAGGTGAGGCGCAATCCTTCAATAGGGGCCATAGATGAAAATAATAATATACATTTTGCTGGAACGTATTAAAATAAATGAGCAATTAAAAAAAAAAACTTTGGCTGGAGTTAGTCTTCAGCAGTATACTTAAATTAGTTTAGCTGAAAATATAGTTGGATGCTAGTTTTGGTTCCAGTGGAGAACAGTGGTGGACTATTATCTTCCAAAGATAAATTGCTCCATAGCTTCAAGCCTTCCAGAACCTCAAAGAGGAGGCAAGATGAGTCAAACACACGTTTTAAAGTTCTCATTCCTATAAAAAGTCTTAACAGCCTCTTAATACTCTCTATTTCCTCTAATTCTTCCTCCTGCTGACCAATCTGAAGTGCCTGGCACCGAGCCATACGATAATCACCCCTCCAAATGTCCTTGAAGACACAGCACACTGGTATGATGTCTGCAGACAGATGGAACTCAGCATAAAGGCGAGCGAGAATCTCTTACCTGGGAGCATCAAAGCTGTCATACGATCCAACTGTGTAATGTCTAAACAAACGCTTGGCTTTGTCACTCCGGCTCTCTGGCAGAGGAACAAACACAAAATAGGAGTGAGGCTGACAATAAATAGGAAACAATCATACATTTTAACAAATACATATTTTAAGCAACTGTATTACATTACATATAGAGGCTCGTATATAATGGGATGGATGCCTTATCTCTCCCTTCTACTGAGACTATAACAAACAAGATGAGTCATTCTAAAAAGCCTGGCAGCTCCCTGCTGTGAGAGTTACATTGTGTTACACTGTTATAGTCAACAGGCAGTTGATGTATCATATTTGTTTTTATTGCAGTCAGCTGTGATTGTAAAGCAGGCATGGGTCTGCTATTGGAATGATAACTTACAGCTCAATGTGATATGTGCATAGTACTGATATAATGAAGAGGAGATTGTAAAGGCTGTCTCCTCTGTACCTGAAGGCTGACAAGCCTTTAACTTGCATATTGCATATAAATGTTGCCCCCACAATTGGGATAGGGTTACTTTCTAAATCCAGCTGTATTCATATTTTGATATTTAACTGTAGGTGAATTTTGGGATCCAATCCAGTAAGTGGCATCTGCTCTTAAAAGCAAATGTCTAGGCTGCAAATGTGCTACATCTTCCATGCCCTGGGTATACTAATTTGGGATGCCTGTCTGCTTCAATGCTTCCACGAAGCCTAAAATCATTCAGAGATTTTCACCTTGCTGTTCATGTGACCACCAGCAACTAATGGGGACAACTCTGAACCTCAACTACCCCCTTGGTCCCTGACCCCTTGGCTTTGTCTTACTACCCACTCTAGCTCCTGAGCCCTTGACTTCATCTGACTAGGTACTCTGGCTCCTGACCCCTTGGCTTCATCTGACTACTCACTCTGGCTCCTGACCCCTTGGCTTTATTTGACTACCCACTCTGGCTCCTGACCCTTGGTTTTGTCTGACTATTCGCTCTAGTTCCTGACCCCTTGGCTTCATCTGACTACCCACTCTGGCTCCTGACCCTTGGCTTTATCTGACTACCCACTCTGGCTCCTAACCCCTTAGCTTTGTCTGACTAAGCACTGGCTCCCGACTCTTGGTATCCTCTAACTGCTTTGGCTCCTGACCCTTGGCTTAGTTTGACTACTCCACACCTCAGCCCTGCCCACTCTAATGATGGTTGTGGGATCCTGCCAGGGCCTGCAGCCAAGTCTGTCCTCTCTTGCGGGGGGCTCCATTGAACACCAGGCTTAGCAGCAGACTCCCTATTCTAGAGCTGGTGTATGGTAGTGGTTCCACTAATCACTGGTTTCAGACATACACCAGTACTCCCCAGTCTCACCAGGCTTAAGACCACTCAGCCAACCATGTTCCAGTACTTAGACTGTCCAGCTAAGGGAGGGTCAAAGTGGGCATTTATCTCAGGGAAAGTCACAGTGAGCACCGCTGGTGGTGGTCGTGTTCCACTACAGGTACATGACAGGTGCCTTGGACTCCTACCCAGGAAACTCTATTAATTGGCGGCAGAGTGAAAATGGACCCAACCACAGGAATGTGAAGGGTATGTTTTCTGATTTTCAGGATTCTTAGTGGTATTCAAGACAAATTGTGATTCCCATGAGGCGGGGCATGCAATGGCCCCCAACCCAGCCCTATGGACCATTAAAAGTCTAATTTAAGAATTACATTATCTAGTCAGTTTGACCTTAACTAGTACTCTATGTTATTTAAATGACTTTGAAAAAGAAACCTAATGCCATGTTATTGGTAAACTGCTAAAACTGATTTGCCCCAGGTTGCCCCATTCACATACGTCTATCCCGGTCCCACGGCACATCTAAGAGCATCAGGCGCATCCCGCTATCCATCTAGCGGGGCGCATGCCCGCATCAGGCATTTGTGAATGCCTGGCGCAGGCACGCTCCCTGTTAGAGGGAAGCGGAGGATGCGGCCGTCAGAGCCGCTGCTTTTAGACGTACCATGGGACTGGGAAGAGGTGAGCTGGTCTCGGCGTCCTGGGGGGGGGGCTCACATAGTGGGGCACCCCCGACTGGGGTGCCCCGGGAAAAAGAGCCAAAACTCAACATAGTAAAAATCATGGGTTTATTTCCACTTTAAAGGCGCTACCTACAGTCAATGGATAAGCTCTAAAGATCTATGATTAGATAGCTAGTATTGTCCACATGTATCTCTATTTCTGCCACCAAAATTATCTCCATAGTCCCCCTAACCTTTAAGGCATATTAATGCAGGTGGGACTCATGATTTCATGGTCTAAAAAGAGCATGAAGTACACTATAAGGGCCACTTGGTGGCAGAAGAGCTCTTTTGATACTTATTAGCCTTAAAGAAAAACCCTAAAGCTTTAATTTCCCCCAGATCGGGATGTCCCACTGAGTGAATCCCCCTGGGGCATCATAACACTCAGCTGCTTCAAATAGGCTGGGGATGGGAGCGCATGCACTGCAGGGGATGCAACATTTAATATGCATGGCAAGCAGCTCTGATTGGACTAGAGTCTGCACATGTGCCGTAGGACCAGGGAGAGGTGAGTTGTTCTGGGTGATCTGGGGGGGGTTCACACAGTGGGGCATCCCAATTCAGGATGCCTTCGGAGCAGGGAACAAAACCCGGGATAGTCAAAATCATTAAAGCAGAAGTCCAGTCCAGAGTCCAGTCTCTAGGCTTTGCTCCCCAGACTACCTCACCGTTCCAAACATCCCCCCCTCCTTACTCCCAAACCTACATTACTCCTATAATTGAACAAGGACTAACCTCTCTCATTTCTAGAGCCCATCTGATCCCCTGATCCCATCCCACCCTATTCCTCACTATCTTTTTTTCAACAACCTACTTGTTTGTCTGCAATCTGGATTCCAACCTAATCACTCCACTGAAAATCAGAAATGATCTGTTAACCTGCAAACCCACTAATCGGTCCTCAAATTTGTCACTTTCTCTTACGCTCTCCTGCAGGACTTCTTATGTGCCTCTCCACGTTTCTGGAATGCCCTCCCCCACTCAGTTTGCCATTCCCCAACCCCCCAAGCTTTCAAAAGCACCCTCAAAGCCCAATTATTAAGAGAGACATACAACATGGCTTAAAGTGTATTCAGAGTATTCATTGTTATTGTCCCTGGGGCACCCCAATTTGGGATGCCCCACTTTGTGACACTCCGATTTGCGATGCCCCACTTTGTAACACCCCCCTCCAGGTCACCCAGTAAAAATACCATTCTGTGAATACTCACCTGTAGAATGGATATTATCAGTATGCATCACACCCTGCTCCAGAATAATTCATTACGTCTGGGTTATAGTCCACAAGAGGGCGCTTTACTGCAGAGATGGCAAAAAAGAGACCCCTCCCGGCCCATATATACCCGGGACCTCCCACTCATTCCCCAGTATATGTAAGCAGTAAGGGAACCAGGAGAAGCCAAAAACAAATTAACAACATTAACAAGGAAAAATTCACCATATAGAGGATCCAGAATACAACTCAGGGCAGGATGGAGAAGGGTGTGATGCATACTGATAATATCCATTCTACAGATGAGTATTCACAGAATGGTATTATTCTAAGTATGCATCACACCCTGCTCCATCCTAGAGGAGAGGGTATGTCTGATGCTGTTGTTCAGACTCTGGTCAGAGCTAGGAAGAAATTTTCTTCTAGCAGCTACACCTCCCGGAGGGCACTCTTGCTCTGAGTCCCTCCCTGATAATTGATGCAAGCGACCACAGCCCAGTAGTTGGAACGAACCTGAACCGGTAGGCCCTGGAGGTGAGGCGTCAGCGCCAACCGGAACCGCCCTCAACTCCAGAACATTAATAGGAGCGTGTGCCTCCTGAGGGCCCCACAGCCCCTAGAATTTTGGAGGGCTCAACCAGGGGCCCCCCCAGCCTGACAGTCTGGCAACCGAAGTGACCGTCTCCCAGTACTGTGTCAGGAATGATCTGCCCCCAGAAGAATCTCAAGTCCAGCCACTTGAGGGGGGACCGCCGGACCAGAGGATACCTATTTAAAGCAAAGGCCTGAACCAGAGACGGGACAATTCCAGGCTGAAAGAAGATGGATCTGAAGAAAGCCACATGTGAAATTGAGCATAGGTCACTGCCTAGAAGCAGGCCACCATATGTCCCACCAGCTGCATCCCTTACCGGAAGGATGGATGAGGGTTGGACAGCAGAACAAGAATCGGCGCTTGAAAGGCGACCACTTTCTGCCGAGGGAGGAAAAACCCTGGCCTGAGTGGTATCCAGAATCATACCCAGGAAGGCGATCACCCGGGACGGGGAGAGAGAGAGAACTTCCAAGATCCAAGATGCAAGATGTCTGTCGAAGTCATAAAGTTCCCCAGGCGCAGGGAACTGAAGACGTAGCACAGCGTTACCATGTGACAAGTCAGGTTCTGATGAACTTGTTGAGAAGATTAGTTATCGAATGGGACTGACGGGACCATCCCTTTTGGGCACTATAAAGAGATTGTTAACACAGACCTCTATCTCCCGGGGGGACCTGACGGACGGCCCCCATGGCCAGAAGGTTTTGTACCGCCAGCAACAGGCCCTGAGCAGCCCAAGGGTCCGTAGGAACCCGTGATAAGAATCTGAGAAAAGGAGTGAAGAGCAGCAGCCGTCCCCCACCAGAAGGCTGAAGGCGCCCCCTCAATGCTGAGCGGACTAGCAGTGGATTTGGGCATAGCACCCCGTAAGGATCCAAATCGGGCACGGCAACTGCCTCTGCCCCAGAATCTCCCCATTGTCCCGCAAAGGGTACCCCCCTGCCTGACCCAGGCCCATGAAAGGAGGGATTGAAGGACTCTGACCCCCGAAAGGGTTGTGGCTGCTTATCGCGTTGGGGAAACTTACCTCCCTTAGCCAGAGATCCAACGATCACCAACAGGCGCAACCCAACAGAGGGAAGCCCCTTGAATGCCTTCCTAACAGCATTATCAGCTGCCCACTGGCGCCACCAGACCGAACAACTGGAAGAGACCACCAAGCTGAGGTCCTGCTATACCGCCGAATGGTGTCATCTAAGGCGGGGATAATCAGCTCACATTGTGACAAGCTCTAATTCAGCCCTAGAAGGATCCACATGAAAGCCTTAAAGAAGGCCCCTGAATAAGGTCCTAATAGCCACGGCCGTAATGGCAAAGGAGTCCCGTTACTCAATACATCAGTCCTCACTATCCATCAGGTAGTGGAAGCGAGGGAATGCGCCACAGACGTAACAGACAACCCCAGGATGGGGGCGTCCACCTCAGGGGAAATTGACCAACACTAGACCAATCCGCAGGGAAAGGATACCTCTACCCCACCCCGTAGGTATACCGAGAACCGGCAAGCCGTTCCCATTCCTAGAGAACCAGATAACAAAAAGGCATCTGTTTTGGCAATTCCGACCACGGTTCTGCGGTACCAAACAATTCCCTCTGCTGCTTAGAAGCCGCTGCAGGAGGAACAATGGCAAGTACCTCAAAACTCTGAGTAAGAAGCCTATGGGTGTCATCAGCAACCCACTGCTCTGAGGCGGCATCAGTGCCATGGCAGGCTGATCATCAAAGGGATCAAAATCTGAACAATTTTCCCTTCCACTAGAGGGGTACAGACAGACAATGATTTAATCATGATGTTAACGTAAAGGCCGGCGCAGCTGGCGCCATGTGCCGTCCTTTAGCTGGAGCCAACCAGGTTGCAGAGCTAGCAATCATATGTCAATGTTTGCCAATCTAGCGCAAACATCATATAGCGACTCCCCGCTAGTGTTAATGTCACTAGGGGTCATAAACCAGGCGCGGGGGCGTGGGGGATGAGACCAGCAGAGCTGAACCAGCCACACATGGCCCAGCTTGCAGCGTAAGCGCCTGCTGTGCACATTGAACACAATCAGCACATTATAGCCCACAAGGGATGCCCCACATACCACACACAGCCGGGCTTGCCCCAAGGGGGCCCCGAGCACAGTATCCTGGGAAGCCTCCGTATGGTGATTTTGGTAGTCGCCATAACCAATGGGAATTACGCTGTTCAGCTACCCGGGATGCCCCTTAAAGTCCGTTAGTAGGAGGATTTAAAAAGGGCCAATGGTAATAATGGTACCCTTAAATTTGAGGGATAGGGCCACAGGACCGGGAGAAACCTCTAATTAGGGTGTCCCGTCTGGAAAACATAATAGGGAAACCAGCGTAAGCAAAAACAAGCAAGCACCCGCATACAAGTAGTTGTAGTTACAATACTAATAAATGTACCAACAAATGCTGCCTGCAGAGCCTTAACAATCGCCTGGCAGCCCAATGACAATTACCAATAAACACATAATGATATAAGATATAAGCCCGCATGGGGAACTCACAAGCACCGTCAGGGATAAGATGGCGCCGGAAGGACCGCAGGAAGAGAAGGAGGACGGGAGCGGGCCGCTGCGGAGTGTGCCGAGTGCTAGGCCCCGCCCCCTCCAAAATGCGGGAACCAACCACAGGCCGCGCTCTCCAGCCAATAGGGCTGGGAGCTGGCCGTGAGAATGAGGACGGGGATGGGCCGCTGCGGAGCGCTCCGAGTGCTAGGCCCTACCCCCTCCAAAACGCGGGGACCAACCACAGGCCGCGCTTCCCAGCCAATAGGGCTGCAGAGCCGGCCGTGACGTCACCGGCCTGCCGCTGCTCCAGAGCTGGAGCGTGCGCGCGGGCCGATCACATGGCCGGAATAGCAGAATGGAGGAGAGGGGAAGAAACGCTGGCAGATGCCAGTGCGAGACAGTACAACCATACACACTCAAACACACATACAAGGTGAAAGTAAAACATCACATTACAAATGAATGACTGCCCCCTACAACTAACCGGGAACAGGGAGGCAGGGGGAAAAGCCCATGGTTACATTTGGAGCCATGTAATAGGACTATAAAAACGGACAGGGCATCCCATATCAGGATCACCACCCTGAGCCGCCTACCCTTTGGAAGGGGGATTTGCGGTGGAGTCTAGCTCCATTGTAAAAAACACCCCTAATAGGTGCTCCTACCATCACCCGGACCATGCAGCCGTAGCTGGGAGGCATTTTTAAAATGGCCCGGGTGGAAATAGGACAAAAGTGCCGGGGGCTGTGCAGCCCGGCTTACCTGCAAGGAGAGAGAGAGAGCCATCATCTTGACCGTCGACGCCGACTGCAGAGACTAAACTGGGGAATGAGTGGGAGGTCCCGGGTATACATGGACTGGGAGGGGCCTCTTTTTTGCTATTTCTGCAGTAAAGTCCTCTTGTGGACTATAACCCAGACGTAAGGAATTATTCTGGAGCAGGCCCTTATTTAACAAGGGATAGCGCCAGGTAGCGACTGGTGAGCGACCGGTAATGACGGGCACCGCCACGAGAACGCCGGCTCCCCTCCGCAATCACACATTTATCAGGCCCTTATTTAACAAGGGATAGCGCCAGGTAGCGACTGGTGAGCGACCGGTAATGACGGGCACCGCCACGAGAACGCCGGCTCCCCACCACAATCACACATTTATCAAGCCGATCCTGCTTAGCGACTGAGATAGCGCCAGATACCCACTCATTCATCATTATTCCAGCCTCAGCCCACAGCGCCAGCGTCCGACCTTGAACAGCGCCAGGTATGACCTCTCGCTACCTGGCGCTCTCCAATGCATTTCAATGGAACAATCTTTAAATATTCATAATTAATTGTTATTAATGTTTTTTTTTTTTTTTTTTTTTTAAATGTGACAAATTCTGTGACCACTTCTGCAATGTTAGATATTTTTTTTAAGGTTAAAAAAAAAAAAAAAAATTTGTGCAGAATTGATATTACAGGTCTGATATTAATGTATTCATATTACAAAATGTTTTTATAAACTTGTTTTTTTTGGTTTCCAAAAATATGGTTGTTTGGGGGTTAAAAAAACTACTTTTAACCCATCTGGGGTTTAAACATGCATTTTACAGCGCAAGAATTTTTTGAGCGTGATTTGTTAATGAATATGGTGGGAGCCGGTCGCTATGGCCAGTCGCTATCATGCGCTCCCATACAGCGCGGAACCTGTCAAATAGCGACTCCTCACCCAATATTCAACATTACGGCAAACCGACTGAGTCGCTATCAACTACCGAACAACGGCCAAGCACAGCGAATACTAGCGGGCGCTGTGAAAATACTGCTACAGTCGCTCAACTGTCGCTACCTGCCGCTATTAATGAATCGGCCTCTTAGAAAACTCTCCTTTACCCAGTCCTATGACACATGCAGGGTCCTTGTCCAATTAGCTCATTTGGCTGTGCTTGTCAATTTTGTCTAAAAATCGGCTACGGGCCAGAAACAGCCAAGTGAAGCTGGAAGCCACATCCCTACTAGCCTGTAACACCGTGTGTGCCCGTGCCTGCCATTCATAAATGCCCGGCAAGCACAGCTAAAGGTAAGCCTTACATCGGCTGCAGTCCACCATTGGATCAGGGAGAAAGTAGGTTTTACAGGAGGGGATTTCACACAATGTGGCATCACGAATGGGGGGCAAGGCATCAAGACAGCCCTGGAGTTTATAAGACTCTATAAAACTCCAAGGCCGCTTTTGGTCGACTTTAAGTGATGCCACAAAATGTACTAATGACTGTGTGTGATCCTCCCCCTTTGTTTCCAACTTTTATCCTTTAGACTTACCAGGGCAGGGATCTTTCTCCTATTGTATCTTGTATTCAGAAGATTCATTGTGTACTCTGTAATGCCTCATTTGTAATAGTCTATATACTATATGTTCTCCCCTGTTTGTAATCACTACTTTGATAGCGCTTTATAAATAGATGATGAATAAATAAATGATAATAATTCCTAACTGTGTGTATCCCAGTTGACCGCTTTTCTGGCAATCCCATAGCGAATGCGTGTGCAGGAAGCCAATCAGCCATTCAGAAATGCCTCAAAAACAGGTATAGTGAGGATTCAGCTGCAGCCCGCGCATTAGCTGTGGAATCACCGGCTTGGTGAGATTACTCATTGATCCCAGGGTTTCACACAGTGGAGCATCCTACAATGGGATACCCCAGGAATCAGAAAATGAGCTTCCCTGGAGTCTTATAGATTCCAGGGAGGCCATTGTTCCTCTTTGTGTTTTCAGTTTCTGTTTTATGCTGTCTGTATCAAGCCTGTGTAACACGAGATCCCCACAAGGGATATCTTTCCCTAGCAAAGCTCTGCTGGGGGGCAGGAAACAGCTGCATATATGTGTGGAAGTTTTACCTCCTCCATAAGATGAGGTACAATGTTAATTAGTGCACTCTGCAGTTGCTTGATGAATTACTGCTAATTATGCAATTGCTTGATCCCTGTCTAACTCCACCAGGTATCTCCTAAATTCTAGACTAATGGGCAGTGCAAGCAGGTGGGTTCCAGTCCTGTATGTGAGGGGTTTAGGTCCACTTTAACTCATCTAATGTGAATGTCCACACACTTGTAATCCTGGAGCCACTGTTCAGAAGTGATCGCGTTGAATGTTTGTGCATTGTGTCTTTTATTTTTGGGACCAGATATGGAAGCAGCAAATTTGTGATTCCACCTCATTAGATGCCTAATAAATCAGATAATGTCCCTTTCAAGGAGGACTTCATGCTACCTTGCTTTCCTTCCTGAGGTTTGGTGGGAATTTCTTCTACGCAGTCTGAAGGGAACCAGCCGGTGCGACCTCTGGCATTTCCTTCCCAGAATCCTCCTTCCCCTACGCTGAGAACTGCAAAACACAAAAAAAGCAAGTCAAAATGAACCTGTCACTTGCCAAATGAGATGTGAGCCAATTCATGTTGAAGGCAGAGATTAGAGGAGACCCAGAGTTCAGCTAGTGTGGATGGGTTATGGATGGGGGGGGGTAACTATCTTTAGGGATATTTGCCCCAAAGGACAATTATCTTTATTTACAGAGGAAACCTGCATGGGTGTGGTATACTGGAAATCATCTCGGGACACATCGTTGGGATTTATGCGCAGACCAGCAATGGATTAGAGGCAAGTATGGGAGAAAATAATAATATATATTTGTATTCTTGTTTCTGTGTGTTTTTTTTACATTTAACTTTTTTTTATTAACTGGTAAGGGGGTCTCAAGGCAAGTCACCAACCAGCAAGCGGGTACATGCCATAGCTGTTGCAGAGTGTGAGTGCTGGGTGCAGCGGAGTCATAATCCAGACACACATTTGAGGTGTAACAGGAACTGGCTTTACTGGAACATGAATGCAGTAAGAGAATGTCACCTTACATGGTGCATAACACAGATAGGAAAAATAAGGAAATAAGGATAGTAAGTAAGTAAAGTAAGTAAGTAAGTAAATAAGGAAAGTATCATAGAGCAATTGAATACGCAGGAAATCCAACACATCAGAAAAATGCAGAGAAACTACAGTTAACGTAAGCCAAAACCTCATGTGATGCTGTGATCACCTGCACCGCATCCCCAACTTCTCTGTAGCTGTACGAGTTCCCCATGCCCAGCCTTTTTGAATGGCTGGGCGCCAGAGGGCATGTACCCTAACTGAGAACCATGGATGTGAGCAGCATACTGGCGAGCCTCATCTGGCACTGTTAAAATCAGCCAATCGGTGATCTCAAAAATGCCGGGTGGGCGTGACCTCAGCAGTGGAAGCCCCCCAGTTTTATCGAGACCAGGCCACCGCCAAGCGGGCAGCATCGCCCAGCTGCTCGTGCAGGGGGGGGGGGGGGTTGGGTGGCGGACAGAAGATTAAGCGGAGCACCCAGAAATGGGGTTTGCCCGCTTTAAGCATTGGTCACACTTCATCTAGTTTCACAACTTGTCATAGCTGTATACTGCAATAGCTCTGGCATAAGACAAATCAAATTTACAGACAACCAGAAGCTGTTGCAAAGTATTGTGTCTCCAACAATAACCCTGCATCTCATTACCTGCCTCCCCAAAGCCCGGGGGGGGGGTTCAGAAGAGCATGCGAACCATGGGCTATGCGGGCTGGTAGCCACGGTCTACCAGACCCCATAGCTGGTGCCTGAGCTGTTTTTTTTTTATTTACTGGATAGGGGACCCCTAACCAGTAAAAGCAGCTTGGGCACCAGCTATGGGGACTGGTAGACTCAGCTCACGGGCCACAAGCTAATCTGCACCCCCCAGGGCATTGGGAAAGCAGTTAATGTAGCAGGGGATTATGGCAGGTCACCCACTTGCTGGCAGGTGACTTGCCAGTCCCTCCTGCCCAGGGGTCTAAAGGACCCCTTACCAGTTTACAAATAGTTGAATGCAAAAAAAAAAGAAAACAAACACAGACACAAGAATAAAAAAATGTTTTTATCCCCCCCCCATACTTACCTCTAATCCATTGCCAGTCTCCATAGTAACCCAACGCTGTACCCCGTGCTGATCCGCCGCTGCTGTCACTGACAGGCGGAGAGATCGATAAATGTTGGGCTTCCGTCAGTCTCTCCAACTGCCAATGACAACCCGGCTCCCCACCGCAGAAAGGGGATATTTATGCTGGGAGTGAGCTGTGACGTCACAGCTTACTCTGAGTATAAACAGACCCTCTTTGCGGCAGGGGGCAGAGATGCCGGGGGCCCGGCCAGGCCACTGGATGCTGTGGAGACTGTCACGGGACAATGCTGGAGGATAAGGAAATCCCCCGGCCGCTGGAACAGGGAAAGAGGCAAGCTTATTTTCTGTATTTTTGAGCAAGTTTGTTCGGTTCAGGCAAACCCAAATTTCTTGGGGGAAATTCGGCAAATCGCCCGGACCGAACTTTAAAAAAGTTTGCTCATCTCTATTAGGGACCAACATAACAGAAGTCATACTTATTCTGGAACAACTCCTGTAAATCAAGTTGGACCCCATAGAATTCTATGTGGAGAAGTGTCAGCTCATCAGGTGAAAGCACCTGAAGAACCCGCCCTCAGCCTCATCTTCACTTACCTGGTCTGACTATAATTAAAAAGACCTGATGCCCCAAAAGACCCTGAAAATGACTGTAGAGACATACACATTAAAGCACTCTCACAGCCTTTCTTTTAGTTGGGCATGGGCGGCACAGTGAATGCATGCCAATCCAGCATTATTATAATACTGTTCTACAGAATTGAAGAATAATTGCATGGCTTTATTTACCCTTGACCTTTTCTCCTTTGCTGAGCGACATCTCTCCCTCCCCCTGGGCTTGGTACGGCTTTGTGACCACAAATGTGCGTCCTGGCACGGCCGAGTACAGCTTCCGCTTCATGCGCTGATTCACAGTCCCGCTGCCAGGGGATTCTTTGGTGGAACCGCTGGAACTGGGGAGAGACCAGAAGAAGACTTTCAGTGACCTTATTGTGGTGTACATTACAGGTAGTGATGCTAATATATGCTAACATTCCCCATCTTCATCCTTATACGGTAAATATAGAATACACCATAACCTAATATTCTAAGTACACTGCAAGAAAAAAGGGACACCCACAGTACCCTCTAAAAAGTGCCAAGGATGAAACAGTTGCACCACTTTAAGGGTCTAAAAAATATTCAAATTTATTGACTAATTACATATATTTACAATCACAATGAACATTAAGACTATACAATAACCGCTACATGACATAAACATTTAAAACCACAAGGGGGCGCTGGAGGTCTGCCACAGTGCAAAAAGTAAAATACTCTCCATTAAAAGTGTGTATCCAAATCCTATATACTATAACTAATATGCTTTCAGATGCAAAAGTGCAAAAAATACAACAAAAAATGTGCTAAACTCACCTATTAATCAATTCAGATCCACATGAGTGTACAAAAATAAAGCAGAATAACATACCATTGAGCAGGAAAACACGCCGTGGTGATGGAAGTGAAAGAAAAAGTGCATACAGACCAACCAGACGTGGACCCCCCACAAGTAACAACGCCGAGCGCGTTCGTAGTGTCTCCTGCACTACTTCAAGGGCGAGTAACTTTATTTTTGCTTTATTTTTGTACACTCATGTGGATCTGAATTGATTAATCGGTGGGTTTAGCACATTTTTGTTGTATTTTTTGCACTTTTGCATCTGAGAGCATACTAGTTATAGTATATAGGATTTGGATACACACTTTTAATGGAGAGTATTTTACTTTTTGCACTGAGACAGACCTCCAGCGCCCCCTTGTGGTTTTAAATGTTTATGTCATGTAGCTGTTATTGTATAGTCTTAATGTTCATTGTGATTGTAAATATATGTAATTAGTCAATAAATTTGAATATTTTTTAGACCCTTAAAGTGGTGCAACTGTTTCATCCTTGGCACTTTTTAGAGGGTACTGTGGGTGTCCCTCTTTTGTTGCAGTGTATTGAGTTTTGAGTGCTGGGATTAGTGTGCACACTATTATTGGCTTTATTGTTGACTTACCATTTGGCTTATAGACTGGTGCAACTTTTCTAGCTTGTCTAAAACTAATATTCTAAGTATACAGTATGTCCTGCTCCAGATATAATACTTACACTTGGGTTATCCTCGCACAGCGCCATCTGGCGGAGGATAACCCAAGTGTAAGTATTATATCTGGAGCAGGACGTACTGTATACGTATAATACCAATTCTACAGGTGAGTATTTCACAGAATTGTATTTTCTAACACCTTATACAATGCAGAGTACACAGGGTTTCCCAACCTTACCCCTTATACTATATAAAGTACACAGCGGCCTCTTTTCTTACACCATTATATGATGCAGAGTACATGGCGGCTCCTCACCTTAAAATCTTATAAAATGTGCACAGTTGCTTTTCTTCAACCCTTATACAATGTATTAAACAGGGAGGTTCCTAAAAGTATCCCTTATTCAATGCCGAGTATAGCCAATTATCGCAGAGCTAAACCCAGGGCATCCAGCCCTTGAATCTAAAAGATTCCATGGCCGGCCGCTGGCCTTCCCCAGGGGCATCCTGAATTGGGATACCTCGCTGTACGAAACCAACCCCAGATCGCCAGTAAAGGCTTACCTTTTCCCAGTCCCACGACGCATGCACAGGCTCTCGTCCAATCAGAACCATTTGCCATGCTTATGTAATTCGGCAAACTAGTCTACAATTTAGGGTACACAGCAGCTCCTCTGCTTAACCCATTATACAATGTCGAGTACACAGGGACTCCTTATCTTAAAGCGGACCTTCAGCATCATTTAATGAAAAGCCCAAACCCTTAAAATTCCTCAGCATCTAAAATTAATATATTTAACATTTTTAGTCACTTACATTTTATTCTTTCCCTCACTGGCCTGCAACTATGTTCAGCACTCTAGGATATGGGCGCCGCCATCTTGGTTCAGTAGCATCACATACTGAGAATAGGAGAGGGTTCAAAAGTGCAGGGGAGCAGGGATATAGCTGTGCTCTGCACAAACAGAGCACATCTGGGGTCAGGAGAAGGTCAGCAATCCCAGAATGCAGAGTGGCACAGTCAGAACACACTTCCTGTTTGCAGGCA
This sequence comes from Gastrophryne carolinensis, assembly GCA_027917425.1. NCBI lineage: Eukaryota > Metazoa > Chordata > Amphibia > Anura > Microhylidae > Gastrophryne > Gastrophryne carolinensis. The sequence goes on along the minus strand of CM051242.1, from coordinate 154,621,718 downwards.
GCCTGCACCTCCATGGGTCGCCATCATGGATGTTTAAAGTCTCAGAAAATGCAATAGATGCAGGTAGGATGATTTTTAATGTGAGCAATCTGTATGTACAGTGTGTGGGAAACATATAAGATAGACTTTTATTTAGGGTGAAGGTCCGGTTCAACCCCTTAAATAAAATATAGGGTATTAGTAATAAACCCTTTCAAACACAAGTTGTGAAATGCTGATGTTGAGTATTCAGTAGCTCCCCATCAGGGGTGTTGTTTCTTTTATGGGGGAAAAAATGCATTGGTTAAAACACTGATGGTTGAAGCACACCTTAAAGACGTAATGCAAAAGGAAGAACTGATGAACAGATGGCGTTCAGTCGTCTCACCTGTGCACCAATCACAGGAAAGTAATACAGTGATAAACAAATTGAAGAAGACGAACAACCACATCCGCTCCCTCTTGAGAAAGGCCAGAGCGGCCGAAACGTCGAGGGTATTACTTCCACCTGCGCCTGCCTGTAAGACTCATTTTTCTGTATTATCATATCAGTACTGTATTCTCTTTGAATTGCCCTGTTATATAGTGTTTGGATGTTGGGGAGTTATAGCACTCCTTCCACCACCATTGAGTTAACACTCGCTCTACATGTTGTCTATATGGCTTCAATTTATACTGGTGATATCATGCATTGACTGTATATGTATACAGGAGCGCCATCTAGCGGTCACTTTTAGGGGCTGTGACCCCTTATTACAAAATGCCTATATACTGCTTTAAGATATTGTACAGCATGCCTGTACAGCACCTGTGATCCCTTTTCCCTTCACTTTTTTGCAATTCAAACTGTGGTTGTTCGTCTTCTTCAATTTGTTTATCGACAAAATGCATTGACCAAAACCCAGAGGCCGATTCATTAATAGCGCCAGGTAGCGACAGATGAGCGCCAGTAGCGTGATTTTCACAGCGCCCGCTAGTATTCGCTGTGCTTGGCCGTTGTTCGGTTGTTGACAGCGACTCAGTCGGTGTGCGGTAATGTTGAATATTGGGTGAGGAGTTGCTGTTTCACTGGTTCCGTGCTGTATGGGAGCGCCTGACAGCGAATGGTCATAGCGAACGGCTCCCAGCATATTCATTAACAAATCACGCTCAAAAAATTCTCGCGCTGTAAAATGCTTGTTTAAACCCCAGAGCGCTGGCGGCGATGGCTTAAAAGTAGTTTTTAACCCCCAAACAACCATATTTTTTGATAAAAAAATTAAACAAGTTTTTCTACACATTTTGTAATATGAATACATTAATATCAGACCTGTAATATCAATTCTGCACAAATTTTTATTTATTTTTTTTTTTACCTTAAAAAAAATATCTAACATTGCCGTAGTGGTCACAGAATTTTTGACAGTTAAAAAAAAAAAAACTTAAAATCAATTAATTATGAATATTTAAAGATTGCTCCATTGAAATGCATTGGAGAGCGCCAGGGAGCGACAGGTCATACCTGGCGCTGTGATGGGATTAGTAGCGGCGCTGTTCGTTGCAGTCGGCTACATGATGAATCCCGCGCTAGGTGACGCTCTCGCCGGCGCTAGCCTCATTTAGCGTGATAAATGCGTGATTGTGTCCGCCGCCTGGCGTTCTGGAGTCGGTAGCCGCCGATAGCTGGCGCTACCTGGCGCTAGTCAGACACTACCTGGCGCTAGCCCTTGATAAATAAGGCCCATAGTTACAATCTGACTGAGGGTTGTTTTTTGTCTACCTCAGAAGGACGGTGTTCTTCAGAAAAGTTGCTAGTTGGTGTGAAGTAATTACCACATCAAACAACAGCCAGTTGTCTGTACTTTTCTGCTCTATGTCCAAATTAGGATCATTTGCTTTGTGCTGCATTGCCTCTCACCTGGAATGACTGCAGAAGCCTTGCTGGGTGCTCTAAGGCTGAAAATTGCTGCTGCATTATGCTACATTCTTAAAGCAGCCATCCATGAAGCTGTGCCCACCCCCCCACCCTCTCCCAGTGGCAGATTGGGGCCAAAAATCAGTCCGGAATTTTACCAGCACCTGGCCAGCCCATTACCAACAGTGGCATCACTGCTGATTCCTGGCCAGCCAACCGGTATGCTCCAAGACTGAGGCTATATCATTAGAGGAGAGGACATGGGCTGGGGTTACTTGGGCAAGGGGATAGAGTGGTGAAGGGGATGGGGGCTGGGGGAGGCAAGAATTGGATGGGAGTGTTAGTAAAGGTAGCAGCATAGACTGCCCCCAAAGCAGTGCATTTGCCCGGGTCTCCCTATGGCCAGTCCGGCCCTGTCCCCACCATGGTACCTCCATTCCAATCCCCCTCCAGGGAATAAACCAAAAAAACTGCACTGCGCACCGACCTCCGATGGGAGCTCAACCTTTGCAACTCCACTTGCGCTGGTGAAGCTGAATTAGTCAGCCAATCAGGGCAGGAGCCATCATGGATCCAGGGAGAACAGGGGTACTAGTTGCCCCGCTTCCTTCCAACTTGGGCTGTGAGACTGTGAAACCCCGCCCTCCCCCTCCTCTCTGATCTCCTGCAGCATCTCTCACCTCCCCTATATGATCACACTATATGCCGGCAATAATAACTAGAGGCACAACAATGCACTCTTCTTTTTTATTATGATATAGAGCAGGCTCTGGCACACGCGTTAGAGACCGCCCATTATGAATATGTAAAACACAGTGTGCTTACATCACATCGCTATTGCCACACCCACTGTTTCTCCTCTACGTTTCTCTGCATCTCCTATGCACTAATACTTTTACAGATAACTTAGGCCCTTATTTAACAAGGGATAGCGCCAGGTAGCGTATGGTGAGCGAACGGTAATGACAGTCACCGCCACGAGAACGCCGGCTCCCCACCACAATCACACATTTATCAAGCCGATCCTGCTTAGCGACTGAGAGAGCGCCAGATAGCGAATCATTCATCATTATTCCAGCCTCAGCCCACAGCGCCAGCGAGCGACCTTGAACAGCGACAGGTATGACCTCTCGCTACCTGGCGCTCTCCAATGCATTTCAATGGAGCAATCTTTAAATATTCATAATTAATTGTTATTAATGTTTTTTTTTTTTTTTTCAATGTCAAAAATTCTATTACCATTTCTGCAATGTTAGTTTTTTTTTTTTATGGTAAAAAAAAAAAAAAAAAAAATTGTGCAGAATTGATATTACAGGTCTGATATTAATGTATTCATATTACAAAATGTTTTTAAAAACTTGTTTTTTTTTGTTTCCAAAATATGGTTGTTTGGGGGTTAAAAAACTACTTTTAACACATCGCCGCCAGCGCTCTGGGGTTTAAACATGCATTTCACAGCGCGAGAATTTTTTGAGCGTGATTTGTTAATGAATATGGTGGGAGGCGTTCGCTATGGCCATTCGGTAACATGCGCTCCCATACAGCGCGGAACCTGTCAAATAGCGACTGCTCACCCAATATTCAACATTACCGCACACCGACACCGAGTCGCTATCAACTACCGAACAACGGCCAAGCACAGCGACTACTAGCGGGCGCTGTGAAAATACTGCTACAGTCGCTCATCTGTCGCTACCTGGCGCTATTAATGAATTGGCCTCCCCGTCCGCCAATCAGGGCAGGAGCCATCATGAATCCAGGGAGAACATGGGTACTAGTTGCCCCGCTTCCTTCCAACTTGGGCTGTGAGACTGTGAAACCCCGCCCTCCCCCTCCTCTCTGATCTCCTGCAGCATCTCTCACCTCCCTTATCTGATCACACTATATGCCGGCAATAATAACTAGAGGCACAACAATGCACTCTTCTTTTTTATTATGATATAGAGCAGGATCTGGCACACGCGTTAGAGACCGCCCATTATGAATATGTAAAACACAGTGTGCTTACATCACATCGCTATTGCCACACCCACTGTTTCTCCTCTACGTTTCTCTGCATCTCCTTTGCACTAATACTTTTACAGATAACTTAGGAACTACACGGTCTTTTTGACTGACTTAAACCGGACTTACAGCCTATGATATAGAGCAGGCTCTGGCACACGCGTTAGAGACCGCCCATTATGAATATGTAAAACACAGTGTGCTTACATCACAATGCACTCTTCTTTTTTATTATGATATAGAGCAGACGTTAGAGACCGCCCATTATGAATATGTAAAACACAGTGTGCTTACATCACAATGCACTCTTCTTTTTTATTATGATATAGAGCAGACGTTAGAGACCGCCCATTATGAATATGTAAAACACAGTGTGCTTACATCACAATGCACTCTTCTTTTTTATTATGATATAGAGCAGACGTTAGAGACCGCCCATTATGAATATGTAAAACACAGTGTGCTTACATCACAATGCACTCTTCTTTTTTATTATGATATAGAGCAGACGTTAGAGACCGCCCATTATGAATATATAAAACACAGTGTGCTTACATCACATCGCTATTGCCACACCCACTGTTTCTCCTCTATGATTCTCTGCATCTCCTATGCACTAATACTTTTACAGATAACTTAGGGACTACAGGGTCTTTTTGACTGACTTAAACCGGACTTACAGCCTGGCGCAGTGGGAAAAGAAAGGTAGCGGCCATTTTGGAGCTTCCTCTCCCAACTGACATAACTGAAATGCACAGTAATAGGAAGCCCAGCACGACTTCCTGTTTGAAGGTGGCCTGCATGAGTGTCCATCTTTTTTTTTTAATTTATCCCAGTAGGAGTTAGAAAAAGGCAAATTATTTTTAATGTGCAGCAATCTAAATTGCCCTGGAGAGGGATGCATATGGGTATTGTTTGTTGTGTTAGTCTGGTTTAAAGTGGACCAACACCCAGGATTTATCCTGGGTGTTGGTCCACTTCGGTGGGGCACCCCGATCGGGAGTGCCCCGCTGTGTGAAACCCCCCAGAGTGCCCATAAACACTCACCTCCCCACGCTCCTACGTGGGCACTCGTCCAATCAGAGAGCTCAGATCCGCTGTGGTATGCACGTACAAGCGGCGTCCAACCACAGCGGCTCTGAGCGCTGGAGGCCGCGTCTCGCGCTTCTTTCTAACAGGGAACGCGCCCGCACCGGCCATTCACAAACGGCCGGCGCGGGTGCGCGCCCTGCTAGAGGGAAGCGTGAGACGCAGCCGCGGCCCGCGCATGTGCCGCTGGAACGGGGTTGAGGTAAGGTTTGTGGGCGTCCTGGGGGGTTTCACCCCGCGGGACATCCCGATTTCGGATGCCCCGCGAATCTTGGTCCACTTTAAGTCATTTATGACTGTTGGTCGGCTTGAAGTTTAGGACAGTGCATTGTGTAGCCCGAGACAAGGGAGTTAGGGTGTGTCTGGAGATCTGCTTTATGGTAGCCATGCAGTTACTGACATTATAATTGTTTATTTATCTAGCCCCTACTACTTCCATGGTGTTGTACAGGGTAAAATACGGCCAGGATAGTCAATAATAATATGCAGTATTACAAGGGAGAAGTGTCAAATTTGTATATTTGTAACAAGATAAAGTAGGAGTTTTGTGCTTTCTTGTGCAAATTCAGCAAAATATTAAGAGGTTTCTTTCCAATCCCTTGCTGATATAGGAATAGCCCAATGTGCATCCATTTATTAGGCAAAGAAATCAATCAAAGGCTTAGGTAAGTCATGCAAGTTTTTGTCAAACAAGCTTTTGGTGGCAGTTTCCTATCAACCTGATAAAGGCCCAAAAATCTTGTGGAACAATATGCTAAAATTCTATTAGATAATGAAGCGGGGACTAATTAAAGCACAGCTATCTATTCTTTCTTCAGTGATTCCTGTGCTTCAAATTCTGTTCAGGGGTTAATATGACTCAGCTTAGGATGACTAGAACCCAATCTTGTCATTATTCTGAAAAATTCCAAGGTTTTTCCATCATACCCTGAGCAACCATTTAGCAGTCAGCAAGTCAGGGACAACAAGCGTCTCATCCACTATAGATGGGGACAGGGGAATAGGATGGATTTAACTTTAATAGGGCAACGCCTTTCAATTCATTTCAGGGCAAATTTGTTTAAAATGACTAGTACCATAAAGAGAAGAAAATAAAATGTGGCCCAGCAGCCGTAAAATGCACATGTAAGCTCTGATCTACCTTGCCATTGGCCCCCTTGTCATGCTCAGATAACTCAATTGGCTTTTAGATGGCTGGTGGGCCACTGGCCATTAAAGCGGTCCTTCACTCTGAATAAGAGCCTATCTTGTATGTTTCCCACACCCTGTACATACAGATTGCTCACATTAAAAATCATCCTACCTGCATCTACTGCATGTTATGAGCCTGTTATGAGACATCCAAGATGGCGGCTCATTGAACATCAGGCAGCCTGCAAACAGGAAGTGCCTTCTGACTGTGCTGCTCTGCATTCTGGGATTGCTGTCCTTTCCCTGACCCCAGCTCTGCTCTGTCTGAGCAAAGCACAGCTATAATCCCACCCTCTGTACTTTATCCTGCTCTCCTCTCCTCAGTAAGTGTGATGCTTCTGAGTCAAGATGGAAGCGCCCGTATCCTAAAGTCCTGAACAGAGTTGCAGCCCAGTGGGGGAAAGAATAATAAGTAAGTGACTAAAAACCTAAAATATATTCATTTTATATGCTGGGGAATAGTTTTTTTAAGGGTTTGGGCTTTTTAATAAATCATGGTGAAGGTCCGGTTTAAGTATATTGTATGAGTTCAGTTAATGTACAGGGTCAGCATTGCTTTAAGTGATTAAGCTCACAACACAAGTTCAATCTCTTGTATTGCCGCCTCTATACCTCATGCCGAGTCCCGCTGTTACATTGTAACAAGCTGGCCATTGTGCACTGCCACTGTGTGCAGTTCTTACAGTTCTTGGGCTGGCCAGTCAACTACTTCAAGGGAATATGACAACTCAAGATTTGCGTGGATCAAGATCGGTGCTGAGGTAAAACTTATCAAAGGCCTTGCTTACCACTTCAGTCCAGTGGGAGGGGGGGGTCATTTTTGGTTATGTCTGTGATGGGGCAAACTGCAGTAGAGAAGCTGGTGAATCCGATTAGGCACTGAACTTATTTTTTGCTGGTTAGTTCTGGCCAGAGTCCTTGATGACCCCTGAATTCAAGATGTTCAGGCCCAGGAATTGGATAGAGGTTTGTTCAAACTAGCACTTCTCTATCTTGGCATAAATGTGATGTTGTTGAAGATGAAGAAGTACCTCCAACCAAGGGGAGTAGGCCATTAACAAAGTGTTGAAAGGTCAATGAGGTATCACATGACGAAGGGCATGAACAAGTGTTAAAAGCAGCCATAATCCATACAATCTCATCCGTATGAACTTGTCCCCATGACGGATACGGAGTATGCTGCCCTGAGACCCAACTTGGTAAATATCCAGGCGTAACTGCGACATTTGAAGATTTCAGAGGCAGTGGGTCTCTTTTCTTGACAGTGACTCGATTACGAGTACAGTAATGGTAGCTTCTGGAAGAAAGGTGATTGGGCAGTTGTACGACTGACGAGGAAGTAGTTGATCGACTGTCTGTTTGTCAAAAACATCAAGAAACTTGTGATAAAGACACAGCACCCAAGGAGCAGCCAATTGCATGGTGGTGTATTTTAAGCCAAGAAGCCCAGGATTACATAATACAATGGAGAAGACATTAGATCAAGGTTCAGGGTATCAGAGCGTGAATCAGCTGTTGTGGTGAGCAAGCTTTTACTTCTACAAGAGGTAGGACCAGACCTTATATATGTGCCATCTGCAAGGGACAGGGTAAGGGGAGTCATATGGACTTTAGAATGGAAGGCCAAGAGAAGTCAGACCATTGGCCTCATCGTTCATAACGATCTTTATGGTAAGTGTGATTGACTCCAAAGAATCAAGGGTGTCTACCATGGCCAATTCATCTTTCAACTGTGAAAAGAGTCCCAAGTGGAACGGGTGTTTTAAAGCTGGGTTATTCAATAGTGTACTTCAGTAGCCTTCTACAGGGGAGCAATGATGGAGATTGGAGAGGGCATACTCAGCAGAGGTGGTACAACCAGGGTCATTATACATGACAGCAAGAGATGTCAGGAAGGTATACAGGGGGATCAGGATCGAGCTCTAGTAAACGGTGGGCCAGGGTCTAAAGGGGACCCTGGAGCAGGGAGATAACAGTTCGTACACGGATCTTTTAAAAGAAGTAGGGTGAACTTTAACGATTAAACAGGAGCAAAAAATTGCTCAAGAATGCCCGCAATTTTTGGCAGTCTACCACAAACTTTTGGGGCAACGGAATTTTGGTTTCTGGTTCACATGCCTCAAGTGACGGACGAGCCAGATCAGAGGACAAGGCTGAAGGCTGGGGTGAAGAGAAAGGAGAAAAGTCCGGAATATGGGTTCTCTGACAGATGCAGATATCTCCCCTGAAGATGACAGGTAAAGGGTTACTGTAGGACCCATGATGGAATCCCATGTTCGCAACCAGGGCCCAGTTACATTCAGTTACACTACTACTACAGCATCAGCACCCTTCCTCCAGAATCAGCCCCCTCTCTCCTGCATCAGCCTCCTCTCTCCAGTATAAAAAGCCTCCCTCCAGCACCCTCTCTCCTGAACCAGCACCCCCTCTCCTGAACCAGCACCCCCTCTCCTGAACCAGCACCCCCTCTCCTGAACCAGCACCCCCTCTCCAGAATCAGCCCCCTCTCTCCAGAATCAGCCCCCTCTCTCCTGCATCAGCCTCCTCTCTCCAGTATCAGCAGCCTCCCTCCAGAATCAGCCTCCTCTCTCCAGAATCAGCCTCCTCTCTCCAGAATCAGCCTCCTCTCTCCAGTATCAGCAGCCTCCCTCCAGCATCAGCCCCCTCTCTCCTGCATCAGCAGCCTCCCTCCAGCATCAGCCCCTCTCTCCTGCATCAGCCCCCTCTCTCCTGCATCAGCCTCCTCTCTCCTGCATCAGCCTCCTCTCTCCTGCATCAGCCCCCTCTCTCCTGCATCAGCCCCCTCTCTCCTGCATCAGCCCCCTCTCTCCTGCATCAGCCTCCTCTCTCCAGTATCAGCAGCCTCCCTCCAGTATCAGCAGCCTCCCTCCAGCATCAGCCTCCTCTCTCCAGTATCAGCAGCCTCCCTCCAGCATCAGCCTCCTCTCTCCAGTATCAGCAGCCTCCCTCCAGCATCAGCCTCCTCTCTCCAGTATCAGCAGCCTCCCTCCAGCATCAGCCTCCTCTCTCCAGTATCAGCAGCCTCCCTCCAGCATCAGCCTCCTCTCTCCAGTATCAGCAGCCTCCCTCCAGCATCAGCCTCCTCTCTCCAGTATCAGCAGCCTCCCTCCAGCATCAGCCTCCTCTCTCCAGAATCAGCCTCCTCTCTCCAGTATCAGCCTCCTCTCTCCTGCATCAGCCTCCTCTCTCCAGTATCAGCCTCCTCTCTCCTGCATCAGCCTCCTCTCTCCAGTATCAGCCCCCTCTTTTTATTTAGATCCACAATTGCCAGCTCATTTACTAACACACGGATGCACCTGCACTGAACTCAACACAGGAGCAGTTGGGAGGTGAGCAAGCAAGCCTTGGTTGGTGATGATGGTTTTGATATCTACCTGGGACGTCCACGTGGCTGTTTCTTTGACTCCTCTGTGTGGCGTCCTCGTGAAGGTGAGCGATTTCGGGCCCCCCGGGGGCTACTAGAGCTTCGCATAGTTCCCCCTGAGGATTTTTGTCCCTGCAAAGTGACGGTGTTGGCAGTGGAGGCAGAGAAGACCATCCAGTCGGGCAGTGAGAGGCTGTTGTCACTGTTGGCACGTAGAAGAACATGAGGAACAGAGAGAGCTTTCTTGCCCTCTCGCCGATGGACAGCATAGGATGGAGACTCCTGGAAAGGTACTGAAAAGGAAACGGACAGATTATTATTTATCATATGACTGAGTGGTGCTGTGTCGTTTACAAAATGCCCAAAATGGCAAAAAAGTTATAGTAATGAACCAAGGCAAATGGATTTTTGGGGGGTAACTAGAGCATGGTATGGTAGATCCTAGGTGGCATGTTGCAGGCTGATCTGACCCCAAGCCGATCTGCTTCCATCTATAGTTTTCCCAAGCTTGATTTACACCGTAAATATAAAGCTGCTGGGAAAAGCATGTTTCAAGCTCTTTATAGCAGACCACAGCCCAGTAATTTCAGTTTCCAATGTGTTTATTAACTGTATTAAATAAATGGCGATAAAGGATACAACTGCCAATCATGACTGGGCTAGCGTTCCATAAGTCCTCCGTCTAAGCCCATCCAACCCAGAATAACAAGACCAGACCACCATGTAGTTGGAATGATTAATTTAAATCGGCCACGGCCAACAAAATATAAACAAGTTTACAACAAGCCTATGAAAAAGTCCCCCCTTTATGTTCCGGGTCTGAGCAGCCTCATGATCCCCAAAATTAAAGGGGAAGGGAAGAGGACCAAGTTTACCAATCCGACCTCCAACCAAGCAGAAACCAACATAAGCTCGGCCGCATCCCTCCTAGGCCAGGGAGCTTAATCGGGCTAACTGCTGGTGGCCAACAAAATTCCCCTTCCCTACTTCCACCCCGAACACCACCATATCAACCAGAATCGTCCTGGCCGGTTTCCCCCCGTAGAAACAGCCGCACCCCCCCCCCCATTGGCCATGCTAGCTCAGACCCAGAACCCGAGAGGAGACCCGCCCAACGGCCGTGACAATACATTAAAACATATATATAAAACAATACATTACCTAGAAGAAAGAACAGAACATTACATTCGAGCAACAACAAACATTTTTTTTTTTTTTTAAATTACAAAATATATACAATGCCATAAATAATAAATAATAAATACGGTACACTGCGACACCCACAACAGGTGACAACAGCACATTGTACCAACCTTATCTGTGTTTTTTTTTTTTTTTTTTAATAAATATAACAATAAATTACAACAATTCCAAACCTTAACAAACCACCTAACTCCATACTCTCACCCCAAGCATGTGACCGACAAAACCAACCACAACCAAAAACAGGGCGGGCGGGTGGGACTGCTCGTCCGTCCAGTCAGGGGTCAAAGAGGGAAGGGAGGGGGCGAAAGCCCTCTTTATACTCCCCCCCCTCCCCCCCCCCAATGTCACTTCCCTTAGTGACCACTTCCTCCCCATGGCTGGTCTGCCTCCGGACAGGAACGCAGGCCAGTCATGGGGGCTGCCCTCCTTAAAGGGACAGCGCTTTCTGTCTGTTGTACCCTGTGTAGTGTGCGATCACAAGTAGGAGCCAAGAAATCACCAAACACGACCTATTTCCTCAAAATCTCAATGAACTTGCAACCTTCATCCATGGCGCGTGGGTAACATTGATTGCTTTACTGATCTCCCAATCTATTTGCTGCCTTTCCTTTTACGTTCTTTTTCCTATTTCAAATGTCCTTTCTCTTCTTTTCATTTATTAAAGGGACTCTAAACCCAACAGTAAAAATAAGGCAGCAAGCAGCTTACCTGATGCCTGTCCTGTGTGCCTCTCTTCTATTTTCTACAGCGCCCACAGAAGCCGCAGCAGGGCAGAAAAGTTTGCCCCTACTTTTAATTGAATTACTCTAGGACCAAGTCAAAAAGTTGTCTTAACAGCCACTCTGTCCCTTGGAGCTCACAGAAAGCCACAGTGGTCCCACAGCTGCCTCTGATCAGAAATAGAAACTATTGCAAGCTAAAGTTCACGAAACACACACACACATCTCCATAAATAGTTTTCATGAACTTTTGAGGCAGATTTGTATTATAGGCAAAAAATCTGACTTGGGAAAAGTATATATGGCAGCAGTTGGAATACAAATCAGTCTGTTTTAGGCTCTTGAAAAAGGATATTTGTACAGCAGGAGAGCGTGACCTTTGTCTTTGCCCAATATTCTTGAATCTTCTGGTAAGAATATTTCCAAAAGGTGACGGGCACATTGTGGATTTGGTGCATGCGCACTGGGATTGCGGAATCTTCCTGATTACACCTAGGAATTGTCCACTGGTGGAAAAATTGAACTTTTTGCTCTGTGCTTTTTTTGTTATACTGTTTTAGGTTCTGTTCACACCTCTGCGTTTTTAATTGTATTACTGCACTGTATTGCAACACAGTTACAACGCAGTGAAAATACTGCACATTATTCTAGATGGGATAGTTCACATCTGCGCCGCATTGCACAACACATTAAAAAAGCATTGCAGACACACTTTTCAGCACAATGTAGTAACTGCACAGGTCAATAGAAGTCTACGCAATGCAAGCGCAGAACCCACATACAAGGCAGTGTACCTGCGTTGTGTTTCTGTTTTGTTTGCTTTGCCACAGAGTTTACCATTTATTCATTGTGCAATAGATGTTTTTCTTTTAAAAACGCAAATGCATTGCAAATGCATCAAAAGCTTAGCATATAGCCGGGGCTACAAGAAGATGGCCGCCGGCTCCCATGAGTGAGGACACTCATCAGGCCGTCAACCAGCTTTTCCACGTTCAGGCCAGCTACACTCAAACACAGGCTTCTGGCTAAAGTCCGTGTTCAGGTTTGGGAACCCGAACTCGCAAAGTTTGGAACGACTTGAACATTGCGGTTTGGGTTCGCCCATCTCTACCCTTAAAGCGGACCTTCACTCTGAATAAGAGTCTATCTTATATGTTTACCACACCCTGTACATACAGATTGACCACATTAAAAATCATCCTACCTGCATCTACTGCATGTTATGAGCCTTTAAACATCCAAGATGGTGGCTTATGGAAGCCGCCATCTTATCAGGCAGCCTGCAAACAGGAAGTGCCTCCTGACTGTGCTGCTCTGCATTCTGGGACTGCTGACCTTTACCTTTACCTTACCTTTGACCCCAGCTCTGCTCTGTCTGAGCAAAGCACAGCTATAACCCGCCCCCCTGTACCTTATACCACTCTCCTCTCCTCAGTAAGTGTGATGCTTCTGAGTCAAGATGGCGGCGCTCGTATCCTAAATTCCTGAACAGAGTTGCAGCCCAGTGGGGGAAAGAATAATAAGTTAGTGACTAAAAACGTAAAATATATTAATTTTAGATGCTGGGGAACTGTTTTTTAAGAGTTTGGGCTTTTCATTAAATCACGCTGAAGGTCCGGTTTAACGCAACAGATGGATGTGAGCAGAGCCTTAGAGCAAGCAGATTGCCAGATTGTAATGTGCAACAACGGCCATAAGATGGCATCAAAACACCATCATTGATTAGGTTGTATTGCATCTATGTATATGTATAAGAATGACCAAAGAAAATGAATTTCTTTCTTTCTGAAGTTCAAACTGATTAATTAGTAACAACAATCATTTGCTAAATATAACCATGTATCAGTAGCATAACTCAACTTCAATAAGTGGTTTTTAAAGTAGACCAAAACCCAAAAGTAATGCAAAACCAAATCAGCCGATTTCTCTGTTGAAAGTCTTGTCCCTGGGAGTAGAAACATGGCCACTTTCATTTACCAGGACATATTGTAAACCCTATTTATGGTCTTTTATTCTTGGGATGTGGGCTCAGGGGCAGCATTTCATACATAATAATGGAGGACCTAGCAATGTGGCATTTGAACAATGGCATTTTCTATAACCCAGGCACTGGTCATGATGCAATCTCAAACACCCTTTAGTAAAGAGTAAGGCACCTCCTTGAAGTACCTCAAAGGGGGGCCTTCCTTTTTCCATGAAACACCCAACAAATTGAATTTATGGTGTACAAACCTCTATTTTCTTTATTTCTTGGACTATTTTTTCAGAATAGATCTCCTCTACCTTCTCTGTGGCATTTTCGGTGATTTATATGAGATACCCTAAACAGAGGTCCCCAACCTGTGGCTCGCAGACCCCTGTTGTGTGGCTCGCAGACCCCTGCTGTGTGGCTCGCAGAACCCTGCTGTGTGGCTCGCAGACCCCTGTTGTGTGGCTCGCAGACCCCTGCTGTGTGGCTCGCAGACCCCTGCTGTGTGGCTCGCAGAACCCTGCTGTGTGGCTCGCAGACCCCTGTTGTGTGGCTCGCAGACCCCTGCTGTGTGGCTCGCAGACCCCTGCTGTGTGGCTCGCAGACCCCTGCTGTGTGGCTCGCAGACCACTGCTGTGTGGCTCGCAGACCACTGCTGTGTGGCTCGCAGACCCCTGCTGTGTGGCTCGCAGACCCCTGCTGTGTGGCTCGCAGAACCCTGCTGTGTGGCTCGCAGACCCCTGCTGTGTGGCTCGCAGAACCCTGCTGTGTGGCTCGCAGAACCCTGCTGTGTGGCTCGCAGACCCCTGCTGTGTGGCTCGCAGACCCCAGTTGTGTGGCTCGCAGACCGATGCTGTGTGGCTCGCAGACCCCTGCTGTGTGGCTCGCAGACCCCTGCTGTGTGGCTCGCAGACCCCTGCTGTGTGGCTCGCAGACCCCTGTTGTGTGGCTCGCAGACCCCTGCTGTGTGGCTCGCAGACCCCTGTTGTGTGGCTCGCAGACCCCTGTTGTGTAGCTCACAGATCCCTGCTGTGTGGCTCGCAGACCCCTGTTGTGTAGCTCGCAGACTCCTGTTGTGTGGCTCACAGATCCCTGCTGTGTGGCTCGCAGACCCCTATTGTGTAGCTCGCAGACTCCTGTTGTGTGGCTCACAGATCCCTGCTGTGTGGCTCGCAGACCCCTGTTGTGTAGCTCGCAGACTCCTGTTGTGTGGCTCACAGATCCCTGCTGTGTGGCTCGCAGACCCCTGCTGTGTGGCTCGCAGACCCCTGTTGTGTAGCTCGCAGACTCCTGTTGTGTGGCTCACAGATCCCTGCTGTGTGGCTCGCAGACCCCTGCTGTGTGGCTCGCAGACCCCTGTTGTGTGGCTCGCAGACCCCTGTTGTGGGGCTCGCAGACCCCTGCTGTGTTGCTCGCAGACCCCTGCTGTGTGGCTCGCAGACCCCTGCTGTGTGGCTCGCAGACCCATGTTGTGTGGCTCGCAGACCCCTGCTGTGTAGCTCACAGACCCCTGTTGTGTAGCTCACAGACTCCTGTTGTGTAGCTCGCAGACCCCTGCTGTGTGGCTCGCAGTCCCCTGTTGTGTGGTCGCAGACCCCTGCTGTGTGGCTCGCAGACCCCTGCTGTGTAGCTCGCAGACCCCTGTTGTGTGGCTCGCAGACCCCTGCTGTGTGGCTCGCAGACCCCTGTTGTGTGGCTCGCAGACCCCAGTTGTGTGGCTCACAGACCCCTGTTGTGTGGCTCGCAGACCCCTGTTGTGTGGCTCGCAGACCCCTGCTGTGTGGCTCGCAGACCCCTGCTGTGTGGCTCGCAGACCCCTGCTGTGTGGCTCGCAGACCCCTGCTGTGTGGCTCGCAGACCCCAGTTGTGTGGCTCGCAGACCGATGCTGTGTGGCTCGCAGACCCCTGCTGTGTGGCTCGCAGACCCCAGTTGTGTGGCTCGCAGACCGATGCTGTGTGGCTCGCAGACCCCTGTTGTGTGGCTCGCAGACCCCTGCTGTGTGGCTCGCAGACCCCTGCTGTGTGGCTCGCAGACCCCAGTTGTGTGGCTCGCAGACCGATGCTGTGTGGCTCGCAGACCCCTGCTGTGTGGCTCGCAGACCCCAGTTGTGTGGCTCGCAGACCGATGCTGTGTGGCTCGCAGACCCCTGTTGTGTGGCTCGCAGACCCCTGCTGTGTGGCTCGCAGACCCCTGCTGTGTGGCTCGCAGACCCCAGTTGTGTGGCTCGCAGACCGATGCTGTGTGGCTCGCTGACCCCTGTTGTGTGGCTCGCAGACCCCTGTTGTGTGGCAAGCTGTCTGCTAGACCAAAACATTTGAGAATGTATAGCACACTGTTGAGACTGGAAGGATACTTTGAGCCCAGGATTGAACCATTGGTTGGGCTATTGTGTAATTGGGAAAGTAGAGAAACATGTTGGCTTACCTGTTTTGTCAGCTGTCAGCAATGTATTTGGTTTCCCAGCATTCCTGCATGGTGTCTGGGTTTTGTTCTGCTATTTAAGCTCTTCGGGGATGGGGGATCCATTTGAGAGGGCAAGTATTTCATGCACACATTGAATGTGGCTCCCCACCATCCCTCAATTGTGAATACTAGGAAAGGTGGGGGACCCCTGCCCTATAGCAAAAGGTAAGCCACGTTGGTTTTGGGGCAGTGCACATTCCACCATGGCAGTTGCAGTTGCTTTTTGTCATGGTGGTGGACCAGTTATGCAGTGATAGGTACGTGATATAGAGCGAATGTGTAAAAAAGAAAAAAACTTACATAACTGGTGTTCCCGCACCACTGATCCGGCTGCTGAAGCCACAGGGACATCAGACAATGGGGGAACAGTGGGTGGGCAGGGTGATGGCAGGATAACTAAGGTAATAAGGGAATGGGAGGGGGGAGGATGCCACACTGCATTTTATGGGGGAATGAATGCCACACTGCCTTTAATCAGGGAATAGGGGTGATGAATGCCACACTGCCTGCAATGTGGGGGGCCACACTGCCTATAATGGAGGAATGGGGGGGTTGAATGCCACACTGTCTATAAAGGGGGAATTGGGGGATTCTGCACCTTGACTATTATTTGGTTCTTGGGAGACAGTAGCACCACATTTGGTTCAGATTTGGTTTGGTGTTTCTTATTTTTTCCCTTTAAGCCCTGGGTGTGTCTTATGGAGTGAAAACAACAGTACTTGATGGTTCAGTAAGCACAGATTATCCCCCCCAAAAAAAATATTATAAACAAACAAAAGTTGAGAGAAATGTGACTGGGGAGACACTTGTTAGTGGGCATTAAAGCTTCGGCAACTGGACTTTTTTCAGCTTTTTACTTTACTATAGAAGAAAAGGCAGTGCCCCCTGAAGGTGGCCACCGTAGGGAAAGGTTACATATTAGGTAATATGGCTTTGCCTTATATGAATTTTATATCAATAGAAGCTGTACAATAGAAGCTGTACACTTTAGTGAAGCATGTCTCCTATTGGAAGATTTGCAGATTCTGCACATATGTGTAGCTGTTAACTGTCCCCCAAAGGACGCAGCTCTTCTAGGAAAAACTGATTATATCTCAAATACAGGGCTCACTGATGGAGCAAGGGGGTAGGTTAGATGACTTTAGTGTCCCTGTGAAACAGGCCCCACATAGCTGAAAGTCAGGGTTTAGGTCTGCTTTAACAACTGCCCCTGGAGTATCTAGATTCGGCATATTAATGCCTGGCAATCACTGTTTGATAAATGGATTGCTGGGCACCTCTCCCTGGCTGCTCCAACCAGCTGTGTGCATATTAAGTTAAAGAGGACCAAAAACCTCTATGAGACTCCAGGGCAGGCATAGGGGTGCCTATGCCGATCGGTGGTGCCCTGCTGTGTGAAAACCCCCAGGTCGGTCGAAAACTAACCTTCTTTCCCGGTCCAATGGTGCATGCACGAGCAGCGGCCGCATCTCTGCTCTGTTCACACCAGGCATTTGTGAACGGCAGGCGCGGGCACACTCCCCGTTAAAGGGTAGCGGGGGATGTGGCCGCCAGCCACACCCAGGATTTTGACTATCCTGGGTTTTGGTCCACTTCGGTGGGGCACCCCGCTGTGTGAAACCCCCCAGAAAGCCCCCAAAACTCACCTCTCCCCGCTTCCACGTGACCGCTGCAGCCAATCCCCGCCGGCGGACAAGCGGGAGGCAGCGACGGACAAGAGAGCGCGTCCCCCGGCCGCCTCCCGCGTGTCACTCTTACAGGGCGCGCATGCGCATCCTGCTAGAGGGACGCACGGGAGGCGGCGGCAGGGCGCCGCTGGATTGAGGAGCAGGTAGGGATTTAGGGGTTTCTGGGGGGTTTCACACAGCGGGGCCCCCAATCGGTGTGCCCCGCAGTCAGGGAGCTGATCTATAAGATTCCCGGGCCGATCATGGGAGGGTGTAGGTCCACTTTAAGCGTATCCGAGCCCGCAGATTGGATGAGCGGCCGCACATGCGTCGTAGGACGAAGAGGAGGTGAGTTTGTTGGGCGACCTGGGGGGTTTCACAGAGTGGGGCACCCCCGATCCTTAGAAGAATCAGACACTGTGATGTAACATCAAATAGCTGTGCACTGCAATGAAGCATTTCTCCTATTGGACGAGGTGTGTCTGCCGCACAGGTGCATGGCTGCTTCCTGTTCCCCATTGTATGGAGCTCTGATGGCAAAAAGTGAGTAATCTATGTAATGCAGGGTTCAATCATGGTGTAAGGGGTAGCCTGGGTTAAAGCGGACCAAAATCCACATTTTTAACTAGCATCCCCTGAATTGCTCCCCCTATGAAGAGTACATTTTGCCAATTTTTACAGCACCTGCTTCCCTCTCATGCCAGATAATGGAGCCTGTTTTAGCTGTAAAGCTCCCCTCCCCCATTCATTGCCACTGTTGTGTGTGGCAATGATGTCATTGACACATCTATGCAATGACTGATCACCTGCCATCTCACTCTGAGGGACAACAACAAAAAATTCAGAAAGTGAAAATATCCATTTCTAGTTCTACACCCTAAGAAGGGAGTATCGTCAGGGGCTTTGGCCAAATGTATTTCACAAGTTCAGTAGGTTTTGGTTCGCTTTAATTTAGTGCCCCTGTGGATCAAGACTGCAGTTGCAAAGGGAGTACAGAGTTCCGCTTTAATACTTCAAAGCAGACTAAAACCCAGGATTTTCAGCTTGCTTGGTTGTGGTCTGCTTACAGAGGCTTCCTGATTTGGGATGCCCCGCTGTGTGAAACCCCTGGGATCTCTGAAATGGTGTATGTGCGGGCTCTTCTCCAATCAGCAGTGATTGTCATGCATATTAATGCCTGGCAATCACTGTTTGATAAATGGATTGCTGGGCACCCCTCCATATAGCCGCTCCAACCAGCTGTGCGCATATTAAGATATGCATGGCACGGCTTTTTTCAATTATAACAATAATGAATAACTCAAGAACAAAGCCTATGAAGAAGCATCAAAAATTAGGAGTATAAGTGCTTAGTGGCTCCCCCAGGCTGCTACCAAAAGTCTACAATTAGAGATAAAGAACCCCCCAAAGTTCGGGTTCGGCAAGTTCAGCCAAACTTTGAATAAATGTCAATGGGGACTTCGGGGGGGGGGGGGGGGGGATGTGGCGGATGGGGGGGTGCAGATTTCCTCTTCTGTCAGCAGCAGCGGTGGTGGTGGCAGCTGCATTTCAAACAGGGCTACAAAAAGATGGCCGCCGGCTCCCATAAGTGAGGACACTGCTAGCACCAGCCCTAGGAGTGTCCTCATGGTGGCCATCTTTTTGTAGAAACACTGCTGCCTTCGCTCCGCCGCCGCTGACAGAAGTGGATCAGGGCTCAGGCTTACTTACAGCTGCTTCCTGCTGTTGCAACCCTAAGTGAAGCTGGTTGATGGGCAGCCTATCAACCAGCTTTTCCGTGTTCGGGCCGGACGCCGAACTCGCAATATTTGTTTGGTAAGAAGCCAAACTTTGTGGTTCGGGTTCGCCCATCTCTATCTACAATATATAACATGAGCATCAAACACATCTACACCACATTTTAATTGCTCATATACAGTATAACAGCATTCCTCCCAACTGTTTCTGATTTGGAGGGACTGTCCCTCTTTTGAGTCCACGTCCCTGTGTCCCTCGTTGTTCTTCTCTGTCCTTGTTTTAGGTGTAACATGCAGATCTACATTAAAAAATGATTCATTTGCCTATTTAAAGTGGACCAACACCCTCCCCTGATCGACCGATCAGCTCCCTGACTGACTCCCGATCGGCGTGCCCCGCTGTGTGAAACCCCCCCCGATCCCCGAAAATCCTACCTGATCCTCGTTCCAGCGGCGCATGCGCGGGCCGCCGTCGCCTCCCGCGCGTCCCTCTAGCAGGGCGCGCACCCGCGCCGGCCGTTTGTGAATGGCCGGCACGGGCGCGCTCCCTGTAAGAGGGACGTGCGGGAGGCAGCGGCGGCCCGCGCTCAGCTTGTCCGTCGATGCCTCTCCTTGTCCGTCGGCGGCGATTGGACAAGCGAGTCACGTGGGAGCGGGGTCACGATCGGGGTGCCCCGCGGAAGTGGACCAATACCCAGGTGTTGGTACACTTTAAAGTGTTAATAGTGTTGTAACTGTTATAGCCTGTCTCCTATCCATCCCTTAACGAGGGGGTATGACTTAATTTAACTATTTCCCACCCTGAAAAGTTGGAAGGTATGTAATGGGCCTGATTTATCAAGCACCACATTGGTGCAAATTAGAATGGCGCACTGGCGCATGTGGAAAACACATTTACTAAAATTGTATAGCATGCAGCTAAATGCAGCCAAAATGCTAAAAAAATATATAAATAGTATTTAACACTTGATAAATCAGGCCCAATACCTAATATATTTACTGTATGTTATTGCTACATAATATGTACTTTTTCCCTCAAAAAGTTTAAAGTGGACGAAAACCCAGGATTTTGACTATCCTGGGTTTTGGTCCCTTCCCCCGGGGCACCCCGATTGGGGGTGCTCCGCTGTGTGAAACCCCCCAGATCACCGAAGGCAACTCACCTCTTCCTGGTCCACAGCCGCTCATCCAATCAGCGAGCGCTGACGGCCGCATCCTCCACTTCTCTCTAACACGGAAGGGTGCCATTCACAAATGCTTGACACAGGCACGCGCCCTGCTAGAGGGATAGCGGGGATGCGGCCGCAGCTCGCGCATGCGCCATTGGACCGGCAAACAAGTTAAGTGTATGGGGCAACCTGGGGGGTTTCACACAGTGAGGCATCCCAATTTTGAATGCCCCAGAGGGAGGGAATCGATCGGCCCGGGAATCCAACCACACTGGGTTTTGAGTGCCCTGATTTTTTGGCCTGCCGACAGGTTTTGGGAAACCTCAAAACTAGGGTCTAAGGCTATTGAGGGTCAGTGGGGGCTGAGAGGGGATTTCTGTGGGCCTCATCCCAGCTGCAAAAATCACCTCGCCCCTGTACCCCTCACCCCCAGCAGAAATCACAACTGCAACCGTAACGCCAACTAAACCCTGGGTGCTATATGCTAAGGCATACATAAGTAAAGCTTAAAGAACAAAACCCTGGGACAACCCCGAATTGGGATGCCACACTGTGTGAACCCCCCCTCCCCGATTGCTGGTATCCGCTTACCTTTCCCTGGTCCAACAGTGCATGCACAGGCTCTCGTCATTTGCACCATTTGGCAAATGCAATGGGGAGGGAGAGTGGCCAATTCATCAGCATCCTCAAGCTGTGCGCCATTCAGATAGGCTAGGGAGGGAGCGTGCACGCCACTGGGCATGTGGCCACTTGGGCTCCACATTGAAGTCTTTCAGAGCCGTTTGCCAGATGACACAGTCAAGGCAAACTGCTCTGATTGGATGAGAGCCCGCACATGCGCTGTTGGGCCGGGAAGAGGTACGTTTTTCTGGGAGTTCTGGGGGGTTTCACACAGTTGGTCATACCAATTTGGGATGCCCCTGGGGCATGAAACAAAACCCAGGATAGTCAAAATATTAAGTACAGAATAAACAATGATTTTCACAATAGTAGCGAAAGCTAATGGGTATACAGTAATGTCCCAGTATATTCATTTCCTGGCCACTAGATGGCGTCAGGACATGTGCAAGGGAACAGACAGCAATAATGCAAAACACCTAATATACATACAAACATCAAAAATAAGGATTAGACTGGAAACAAGCTTACATGTAGTTTGCTGAGAAGGGGACATTAACCCCGACGTTTCGGGCAACATAAAGTGGGTGTGAGCACCAGTCACACAAGGAATGTGGCCAATCCCAGGGGTTTCATACAATGAGGTACCTTTCACCTGACCCTGGAGTCTTTTAGACTCTAGGGCCAGACGGAATCTCCTGGGGTGGTCTGGTGGCCTTGTACAACATGCAATGTTTCAGAAACCCACCGGTCATACATGTACCAGAAATACACACTCACCTACATCACTGTCTCTGTGACTTTTTATTAACTCGCCAAGCTCAAAATTTCCTGATATAACCGCAACCTGCAAAAAGGGAAAATACATAAAAAACAAAATTAGTGAGAGGCATCAATTATCTGTAAAATGATGTCATAGCTTTGAAAAGTAATAGCTTGTATTTTAAAAATCCTCGGGTTCACATTGTACATACCTCCCAACGGTCCCACATTTGGAGGGAATGTCCCTCTTTTGAGCCCCCATGTCACTTGTTGTTCTCATTTGTCCCTCTTTGAGGTGTAACATGCAGATCTGCAGCAATATATGATTCATTCGCCTATTCAAAGTGTTTGTATTGTAGCTATTACAACCGCATTGCATGTCCCAATGTTGGAGACTCAAAATTAAGAGTAGGGACCACACTAAACACAGAGTGCCTTTTCGGGGCGGTGTGGCTTCCACATGTATCTGCAGATATGTGCAACCAAATCTCTGTCTTTCCACATAGCTAGACATGTTTGTTGCTTGATATTTAGTTGATGAGAGGGTTAAACTGGGCAGTAAATTGGTTCCCAGGCCCTGAATAATAATAATAATTTTGTATAAATAATAGTGATTGAGCTGCTCCCACCCCCTTTATTCATTTGAATTGCCATGAGCACAAGCAGGGAGGAATTCAGTCAATATGGATCTCTCCCTGTGAAGTGTTCTAAAGGGAGGCTGGCAGCTTCCCAGGTGAGTAGCTCTCAAATATTTGTCTGCATTGCATGTCCCAATGTTGGAGACTCAAAATTAAGAGTAGGGACCACACTAAACACAGAGTGCCTTGCCGGGGCAGTGTGGTTTCCACATGTATCTGCAGATATATGCAACCAAATCTCTGTCTTTCCACATAGCTAGACATGTTTGTTGCTTGATACTTAGGTGATGAGAGGGTTAAACTGGGCGGTAAATTGGTTCCCAGGCCCTGAATAATAATAATAATTTTGTGTAAATAGTTATTGAGCTGCTCCCACCCCCCTTTATTCAGCTATTACAACCTCCTGTCCATCCCTCAATGAGGGGGCATGGCTTAATTTTAAAAATTGTCTCTCTTTCCCATCCTGAAAAGTTTGAAGGTATGCATTAACCCCCCTAGCGTTATGATAGAGGCAAATGTAATGGTAACGAAAGCGTTACCATTACATTTGTTTCTGACGCACGGCTCCGCCCCCATGAGCCTCTGCGGCTCACAGAGACGGAACCCGGAAGTGCGACGGACGTCGCAGCCGCGGCTCTCACCTGCGATCGCAGCGGGGACATCGCTGGATCGCAGGGAGAAGGTAAGGAGACTGCGCCGCCCTGCTCCTCTGCCAAATAGATCCCGAGCGTGACTCGGGGTTACCGCTACTTACAGCGCAAATTAACCCCGAGTCACGCTCGGGATCACCGCTAAGGAGGTTAAAGCAGATGGAAACCCATTTCTAGGTCCACCGCTCATCTTTTGCCTCCACCCACCAGAGCAGCCAGGTGCTGCTGTGCCACCCCCCGATTGACTCAAGAGTACCGCTGTGACGAGGTGCATTCAGAAAGGCTGGGTGTGGGAGCGCACGCGTCTGCAGAGAATGCGGCGCAGATGGCGATGGCACCACGGGACCCACCAGGATTATGTAAGATCTCCGGTGCCCGGGGCATTTCACCCAGCGGGGAATCTGGTTTTGAATGCCATGGGGGTAGGTTAGCGGCTGGGCCTGGAATCTTTTAGATTCCAGGGCCTGGCCATGAGGGTTTTGACCTGCTTTAAGGACAGTATGGGTGATTGTAGGAGGTGGGTGTGGACATATGGACAGAGCTGCTATTTTGGTGGTATAGTCCGCTATGGGGCCTGAGCAAATAATTGACTCTAATGGGGCCTAGTGCCTTTCCTGGTAATCCTGTGGACCAGCCCGAGCCTGGTTGGAAGAGGTATACAGCTGTAAGATGTGATGGACAGGGATGAGATGAGTAGAGATAGATAGAGGTGAGGTGAGATGAGGTCGGTGGAGGAAGGCAGAATGAAACAGAAGTGAGGAGTGCACAGGTAAGGCAGGAAGAGGTAACCATATGGGAGGTGGGCACAGGTGAGATGGTAAGAGTCTACATAGGCATCTCCAGTAGCACATGTGTGTAACTCACCCCTACAGAGACATTCATCAGTTCCTCACTTCCTACATTGGGAATTAAAGATGCACTGCCCTCTAGTGACCAGCTGCTTGCACTACAGGCTGTTCTCCAACTCCTTAGGAGTGCTTTTTATGATTAAAACTAATAGGAGAGTAGTTATTTTTATGAATGCCTACAATTTGCCTTTAGAATTGTTTGGTGTAAAACGAATGCAAACATTATTGCAAAGATTAAATGTTAAAGTTTCAATGCACCACCCCTTTTTATATATATATATAGTCACAAAGTATGGAATCTGATGGCTAATTGGAGAACATGGTTTTGTAGGGGTAGGGTTGCACTTGTAATGAGGCCATGTGAGGCAGCTGCCTGAGGCGGCACTGCAGATTGGGCAGCAATTGTTGGAATTCTGTATCTCATTAGTGGCTCAGTGGAGATAGGGGAGTGCCACTGCTACAGTAGCTGTAGCCCCACACCTACCGCCTATAGTGAATCGGCACCACTCCCACCATAGGCAAAGTGCACGTCCTGGGGGGGGGGGGAAGTGCTTTTTTATACTTCATCTCAAGCAGCTTAGAGGCTGGGGTCACCCCCGTGTAGAGGCCCAGAATGTATTGGTGTGAGCAAAGGTGTGATTGCACTAATCTCTACAGGGGAAAACACCTCCATAACCCAAGAGGCCAACCTAAAAATCTGATTACCTTATTTTGATCAGTGAGGATACACCACAATTAGATAGCAAGCATGCAGTCACTCAACAAACTCTTCTAGCAGTAGCTTTATGTCACAACTGCCACTAGATGGCAGTAGTGCACTGCTCCTGCAGTTATGGAGACTCGCTGCAATATATACTTTTTAAACAGTTCGGGGAATGTGAGGTTAGAGAGATTTGTATTTTACAAATCATTTGGCAGCTAACACAAGTCTAATAATATAAAACTGGGAATTGAGCCATTTGGTTGAAGTTGCCCTTTAAGAGGTTAAAGTGGAACCAAAAAAATGATCTCTGCATGCCTTCTACCCCCCCTCAAAGTGTGTTTTCCTATCAGCTAAGTAAATGAAATTGCCTTCCCATAATTCTCGGCAGATTTTATTTTTTTTTTAGGGTGCTGGGTTCGCCAAACTTTAGCGAATACTAATGACAAATATGTCATGTAAGGTGTCATGAATCAAGGAGGTTTTACGCCTTAATCCAGACCGGATTTTGATCGTACTACAAACAATCGCTTACACACACACGTTTTTGGGGACCTGGCCCTACTATACAGCAATAAAGTCACACTGGTAGCGATGCAAGCACACAGGGCACAAGATTTAGCACACATACAATGTCTCTTTTAAAGGTTAGCGAGTTAGCACACAGAAGTCCACTTTATACATTTTTAGAATTTAATTCACCCATAAGGGGCAGTGCATGTAAAACAAAGATGTACAATAAAAATTACAGACATACAGTATACGGCAATATGCTTATAAAATAACAGGGATTAATAACAGAGATCTTTACCTTTTTTGAAGATAATGTCTTGTGAGGGGTACACAGAAAGCAATGATAACAAGCCTACTTATTGGAAGCAATCCCCTGTCATGTCATGTCTTCTGTCCCCAACTCTCCCATTTTTAAACTGATTATTGGGGCGGGCAGAATGCTGTATGCAGCCAATCATGTGTCCGGGGCGTTTCATTGCAAAAGTTATGAATAGATGTGTATCATACGTCTCGTTCACTGGTTTGTAGTAAGTAGATGTCAACTACCACATGTGGAGGTGTGATGTGACTTCACCAGGAAACATATTTAGCACATGGCTGCAAATTGGCTTGAAGATGTCAATTACCACATGTGGAGGTGTGTTCTGCCTTCGCCAGGAAAACCTATTTAGCTGGACAGTGGCTTGTCATATGTAAATGGCCCCTGTTGGTAACTGCAGACAAATGTGCTGGGAGCCTTGTAATTGACAAGTCTTTGACAAGCATATATTTCATATCTCATCACATCCCTTTCATATCTCATCACATCCCTTTCATATCTCATCGCATAAGGTGTCAAGCTCTCCTATATGAGATGAAAAAAAACAGGATTTTGTCTATGCCTGGTTTGGTCTATACCCCGCTGTGTGAACCATCCCAAAATGCCAGTATTGTTTCCTAGCTGGAGATCCCACAACACATGTGCAGGTGCTCAGCATGTCTCAGGTGCTGAGGTTGCCCACATCTACTGAGTCCCAGTGTCCTATGGGGTGACAAAACGGGTCGCTTAAGCAGGAGGAGGAGGGAGGGTCTATCCTGAAGGTATCGCCACCTTGTCATGGTAGGATGGCTTGTGTGCCCATGTGACCCTCAGAGCTAGAAAGGTGCGGGGTTGCTCAGCCTGGGGCAATGGGCCAGTCTAAGAGTGACGGACAGAGGGGCACCCCTAACTGAGGTGTTCCGCAGGTAGGGAACTTGGCAGCCTAGGAGTCTTATGAACTCTAGAGCCTCTCATGGTCCACTTCTAAGCATCTGTGTAGCAGGAAATAGAAAAGCAGACTTTTCTACCTTTGCTTTAGCTGATCCAGATATGAGCCAAGAAAAGCTGCCCCGCCATTTAAAGTGGACCAATCACCAGGATTTTGACTATCCTGGTAATTGGTCCCCGTTAGAGAGATATGTATTTTACAAATCATATGGCAGCTTTTACAAGTCTAATAATATAAAACTGGGAATGGAGCCATTTGGTTGAAGTTGCCCTTCAAGAGGTTAAAGTGGAACCAAAAACATGATCCCTGCATGCCTTCTACCCTCCCTCAAAGTGCATTTTCCTATCAGCCAAGTAAATGAAATTGCCTTTCCATAATTCTCGGCAGCTGATCCTCAGAGCCAGAGGGGTGCGGGGTTGCCCAGTCTAAGAGTGACGGAAATAGGGGCACCCCTTATTGAGGTGTTCTCCAGGTAAAGAACTTGGCAGCCCAAGAGTCTTATACTCTAGGGCCACTTTTGGTCCACGTATATGTAACAAAAAATAGAAAAGCAGCCTTTAATGACTTTACCTTTGTTTTAGTTGATCCAGATATGAGGCAACAAAAGCTGTCAGCCATTAAAGTGGACCAATCACCAAGATTTTGACTACCCTGGTAACTGGTCCCGGCACTGGGGGCATTGTGATGTAGGATAATATTTTAATAATGTTGCTCCTGATTTTTTATTGGGTCTTTTAGACTCCTGAGAGGTCGATGCTCTTTTTTAAGTGCAGGGATTTATTGTTTGGGCCAAGGCACAATATAGGCTGTCCTAAGTCTGACCCCTCCCCACGTAGCCTATACATATTGGCTGGGCCCCTAGTATGAACTGGGCCCCCAAGTACTCCACAGCATCAACTTTAATCTACCTGGGCCTCGCCACCAACAACCTGGGCCCTGGAGCTAGCAATGCATATATCAGCCTTAGGGCAGGACTGCCACCCTTCATGCGCAGGCCCCATACTCGAGTTCTGACTGTGCTGCCCTGACGGCAGCCCAGCTAATGGCTACTATGTCTGTTACCATTTAACATAAGAACTGATTTACAAAAGAGGTTCAAACCTGGAATGGAGTCTGGCCACCGTGATTCTTGATATCTTTGCTCGCCCCACGATACAGCAACACTCTGGCACAATTCTCCTGTAGCGAGAACATTAACAGAAATGTTAATAAGGTTAAGTATGCTACATAGTGCTCCATCACTGTCAACGCTTTGCTGGGGAGTGTCCTGGTCCACATGGACACTAAATTGACCTACAGAGGAGACAATCCTACTGTGATTTCTCCATCACAGCAGCCGTAAGCTGTAAGTTATCTGGGAACTATTTAAATTCTGAAAGCAGGCTCATGACTGCTGTACAATGTATCACAGCTGATTACACGAGAAAAGTTATGATACATCAGCTGATCCTTGACTATAGCAATGAAACACAATGGACCTTTTAGAAGGGAGCTGGCAGGCTTTTCAGAAAGACTCATCTTGTTTGTTATAGTTCCAATATAGCACTGTGAGATGTGTCTCCTTTGTAACCTACACCTTAAGCCAGTAATCACCTCAGTTAGCCCTACAATGAAGAGATACTCACCTTTTCCTAGCACAGCTACATCCAACAGGGAACAAAAAAACAGATGCACATGCTCCATGAGGAGAAGGTTTGGGCCTATGAGCAGTTGCAGTAGGAAAGTGAGATTTGTTGCAGGTTTGGACCTGACTTGACAGGAGGTGTCAAGGGTTTAGGTCCACTTCAGTTGTTCTGAGGCAATGATAAGAGGAGAGAGCCCTCCTTGCTACTACTACCACCGACCATATTACTGCTGTATAACCTATTAGAAAAAAGTATACCAAATGGAATTCCCATTGTACCATTGCTTAATATACGAGTGATCCCGGGAGGAGAGGAGCAAGTAAATGCAATGGGTACAATTTGTTTCAAAATCAAGTGAAAAGATTATTTACTGCTCTGCTCATATATTTTTGCCCCATGGGTTCCCCTTGAGTATACGTGAACCAGGGGCATCATCATCATAACTAGTAATGGGCTCACGATCCGGGCCAAAGTTACATTTGAACCAGTGGTGACAAGCCCTGGTGTCAAATGATTTGACCTTTTTTTAAATAAAAAGTGTGCTCTCCCCCGGCCTGGGCCACCAGTCTGGCACACCAGGGAAAGGGGATGGTGACCAATGCTCAAGAGGCTGAGCAGCCAGCCTTCAGCCTTGTAGGTCTACATGCCGCTATGACCGTCAGAGTGGAAGAACACCAGACCCATGCTGATGGGCACTGGGTTGTTCTGAACCTCCATGCCTGATGGAGTGCAGGCATGCATACCTGCCCCACCGGTATTTGAAGTATCCTGCCATCCAGGGGTGGACTGACCATAGAGAGCACAGGGAGACATCCCAGTGGTCCACGTTGATCGTAGTCCATAGCTCAGACCCCACCCAGAGTTCACCCATTCCCTCTAACACCTTCCTCCACTCCTGGTCTTTCAAGTCTTCTCAGCCCACTAAAACCTGGCCCACCTGCCCCTGAAGTGCAATAGCCTCAGACATGCCCACCCCTGCCACATTACCTGCCCTTAAATTACACAATAGCATTAACAGTGGCCATATCTATCTCTGCCCATGATTTGCCCCTGCAGTCTTATAGCCTCAGCTGATAAACACAGCCGTTGACCAGCTAGGAAGCACATTGGGGACGGGCTTAGCAGTTCATTGACTGGTCATGAACCGGCCGTGACAGCAAAATCCTAGGCAGATATTTTGCATCAGTCAACCCCTGCTGACATCGAGCCAAGGGAATGCCCTGCCGCCATGGAGAGGAGGTTTTTATACATCATGCCCTCTGGTGACTCTCCTCCACAATGTGCGACAGGAGTTCCACCTCTCCAAGACCAGGGACTACCTGACTGGAGGGCTTTTAAGCAGGATATATGCATCTCTAATCAGGACTATTGGTGACCCTAGGTGAGAAAACAAGGTATAATCAACAAACCACATTGACAATCCAAATATTATGGTGACCCCTAGGTTTTACTGTGACTTCTGATCATTTTGCAACCAGTAAATATCTCCTGAATGAAGCATCATATCGGCAAGGTAAACAAATGATGGACAATAAATAGGCCAGTTATTTCATAGGACTTCCACGTGCTGCTCTTCCTGTAAAACTGATGGCCACTCAACAATAAGCATTCACCTGTGATCTTCGTATAAGTCATAAGCGCATTAATTAAGCCTTTGTTAAATACACAAAGACGACAGCGCAGTGATTTTCTTTGACATCACGTAACTCGGTAATCGCACTTTGTTCTTCTAATTTATTTTATGCTGTCTGAAGTACAGTATCACACCCATAAAATGTATTTTAAAGAACAATGCCAGGTACTATGAGCATAGAACTGAGTTATAAAATAAACACTAATTCACTATAGCAATGGTGTATTTACTTGACTTTATATACAAACTTAAACGCATAGGGGGAGGAGGACCAAATTTATGAGGAACAGTAGGTTTTTGCCTCTAGATGGCAACATGAAAAGGACACACTAATCGGACCGATTAATATTTAACCCAAATTCCCAGTTAGGACACTGCAGAAAATGTAAAGAAAACAAGATTGGAATGATTTGGTCATATAACCATATTTTTTTCACTATTATTCGAAACACACCAAAACAAAAAGCCTATTAAACCTAGATGTCTTATCTAATAAAACATATAAAGATGTCCATATATTTTATTAGATAAGAAAATAACGTGAATAAAGTGATGCATTATCATTGCACTCTTTGTTTTGGAGTTCTTTGAAATGAGTCCCATTGCCACTTGTCATGGTTGCACTTTAAGCAATAGTTGATAAAGGGACAACCCATTGTAAGACATAATAGTTAATAGAACACCTTTTAAAAATACTGTATTTTTGGTTAGGAGAAATATATTCTATTCACAACAGGATTCAAAATTTGGACATTTTCCATTTTGTTGAAAATTAGCTCATTTTGATGTCAGCAAGCATCTCAAAAAAGTTGGGACAGGGTTGACAATAGGCTGGAAAAGTGGTACTAATAGAAAACAGCTGGAAGGGTCAATTTTTATTTTTTTTCATATGCCATTTGTGTATAAAAAAGAGAATATTAGAGAGGCAGAGTTTCTCAGAAGCATAGATAGTCAGAGTTTCACCAATCTATGATACAAAATCTCCCCACCCGTTTCCATTATACCCTCATTAATGTGGTCCCACACCCATTTTGACAGGCTCGGAGGCATCCAGATTGCTGGAGCCTCTGTGCTCATAGACCACGCAATCACCTACAATGCTTACCTGAATTTTGATTCCCAGGAGAAATGTGACACAGCGTTTGGCCTCCAGCAGTCACGTGGTCCGGGTTCACTTTCTCTTTCCCGGCTTCCAGTCAAACTCAGACCACATGACCGCCAGCAGCCATTCACAGGGCCAAATGTCACCAAGGAAACAGAGTTCAAGGAAAGGTTTAGTGGTCACAATGAGGTCCAAAACCTATTATGTCGAGAATGGGTGTGGTATCGCTCTAATGAGGGTTAAAGTGAATGAGTGGGGAGAAATATATTTGAGGATTTTCAGCTATGCTGCCACCCTTTGGCATTTATCACAGTTCCATGTAGCACCCACTCCTCGTAATAAAACTTTCCTTCTTCCGCTTCCTCATGCAAGACAGTGGTGGGATTCAGGAAATCCTCCTAAGTTCTTCAGGCCTGGTTGTTAAAGTTTTAGCCAGCTCTCAGAACTGGAGAGAAATGGGGCCCTAAAAACTTGGCACTTGGATAATACAGTCGAATAGGTAGTACAATTCCTTACTATTGCTATTACACTTTCTAATACTATTACATCGTTTGGTGTTTATTAGATTGTATGTCAAATTTTAAATGCCCCATGATCCAAATCACTGCCTATCCCCTGCCCAAGCCCCCAGTTATCGTGATCCACTATTGTATGTAAATGCAACACAGGCATCCCCTGCTTTCCTTATGTGCACGCTCTTACCTGGCACACTATGCAGAGCAAGTACATTTTGGATGTTGTGAATCTAGGTATAAGGCGAGTTCATCTATCGGCTAAGTGGACTTTCTCTTTAGGGCCATGATGTATTTCCATAGACATCAGTAAAAGTAATTACAATTTTTTTTTCATCCAAGCTTGTATTTCTTGCTTTATTGGTAATGAAACATCTAAATAAAGACCTCTGATCCTCCTAACTTGCAGCCATAGAGACTCCAACGCAAGTCTGATACTGCCAGCAGGGAGACGAACACTAATATCTCTGTTGTTGAAAAATGTCTGTGAGTTATGTGACGGCATTCATCGGCTCATTAGGCAAGTGATGGGGAGCTTTAATATGTTGTGAAAATACGATGTAAATTTATTCCCACTC
Source organism: Gastrophryne carolinensis (assembly GCA_027917425.1). Classification (NCBI taxonomy): domain Eukaryota; kingdom Metazoa; phylum Chordata; class Amphibia; order Anura; family Microhylidae; genus Gastrophryne; species Gastrophryne carolinensis. The sequence continues at coordinate 154,589,820 of CM051242.1, read as the reverse complement.
AATGAGAAACTCGCAGACATGGCTGACAAATAACATGGCAGTAAATAGGATTTTGTTCTGTGAAATATGCGTCTTTGCGTAGGTGAGGTGATGAGTACTGTTGCTGTGGTGTGTGTATAGATGATAACTGTAGATCAATATGTGTGTGTGTTTGTGTAGCAAAGGGACACGTGACCATATTAGGTAATGCTATACGCTACAGTGCATGGCCAAAAGTATGTGGACACATGACAGCTACACCTACGCATGATTCTTGATTTGATCATTTGAAAATCATAGGCGTTAGTAGTTAACTCAGCTAGCGCGCGCCCCGTCCGACCGGAAATCTCGGTCGTACTTTCCGGTCAGACGGGGCGCGCGCTAGCTGAGTGGCGTGGTGTCCGGGCGATGGGACAGCATTGGTGCAGGTGAGTTTAAAAGGGAGGGGGTACCCACAACAGCTCACTCACCCTGGCGAAGTGGCAATTGGCCACGCAACGCGTCGGTGCTGGGCTGCTGTGCGGGGACCCTTGAGGTGTTTCTGATTGGTGACGTAATCCTCTACTCATATGTTAATATATGGTTTTCTGATTGAACAATGGCGGCTAGTACCGGTTTTTGATTAACTGACACTTTGCACTTTATTTTTATATGCTTGAAAGTTTTTGATGAATTCACTGTTTTTTTGTTTAGGTTTTATCAGTATTGCTTCATGTGTCTTTTTTCACAGTATTTATTCAATGGCATATGCCAGCACTTTAGCACTTTGTATATACCGTAGTTTTCGCCCTATAAGACGCACTTATTTTTCCCCAAAAGTGGGGGAAAAATGTCAGTGCGCCTTATCGGGCGAATGTAAAAAAAAAAAAAAAAAAAAAATTAAAAAAAAAAAAACTCACCCGTCCCGGGTCCCGGGACCTTCGTGCTCGCATGTGCTCTGAGCCCGGCAGCAGATGGAGGAGCGGCGGGGGCTCTGTCCCGGCCCCGCCGCTGCGATCGCTGTCTTTTCAGGCAGCGATGACAGCGGCGGGGCCAGAGACAGAGCCCCTGCTGCTCCTCCATCTGCTGCCGGGCTCAGAGCACATGCGAGCACGAAGGTCCCGGCAGTGGGTGGGCGTGGCCTGCACCGGCGCAGGCCACGCCCACCCGCTGCCCGGACCTTCGTGATCGCATGTGGGGGAGCAGATGGAGGAGCGGCAGGGGCTCTGTCTCTGGCCCCGCCGCTGTCATCGCTGCCTGAAACGACAGCGATCGCAGCGGCGGGGCCGGGACAGAGCCAGCTCGTGAATGGGGTGGGCGTGGCCTGCGTCGGCGCTGCGGCGCAGGCCACGCCCACCCCATTCACGGAGCCGGCAGCTCAGCGCAGCGGTGTCAGCGGACAGGTGAGTTTAAGTTTTTTTTTTTTTTTTTACTATGCCGCCTGCCTGTACTAATGGGGGGAGGGAGGTGGGAATGGGGGGAGAGCGGCCACACTGCCTATGGGAATGGGGGGAGGGGGATGCCACACAGCCTTTGGGAATGGGGGGAGGGCGGCCACACAGCCTATGGGAATGGGGGGAGGGGGCTGCCACACAGCCTATGGGAATGGGGGGATGGGGATGCCACACAGCCTATGGGAATGGGGGGATGGGGATGCCACACAGCCTTTGGGAATTGGGGGAGGGGTATGCCACACAGCCTATGGGAATGGGGGGAGGGGGATGCCACACAGCCTTTGGGAATGGGGGGAGGGTATGCCACACAGCCTATGGGAATGGGGGGAGGGGGATGCCACACAGCCTATGGGAATGGGGGGATGGGGATGCCACACAGCCTATGGGAATGGGGGGATGGGGATGCCACACAGCCTTTGGGAATTGGGGGAGGGGTATGCCACACAGCCTATGGGAATGGGGGGAGGGGTATGCCACACAGCCTATGGGAATGGGGGGATGGGGATGCCACACAGCCTATGGGAATGGGGAGAGGGGGATGCCACACAGCCTATGGGAATGGGGGGATGGGGATGCCACACAGCCTATGGGAATGGGGAGATGGGGATGCCACACAGCCTTTGGGAATGGGGGGAGGGGTATGCCACACAGCCTATGGGAATGGGGGGATGGGGATACCACACAGCCTATGGGAATGGGAGGAGGGGGGTGCCACACAGCCTTTGGGAATGGGGGGAGGGGTATGCCACACAGCCTATGGGAATGGGGGGATGGGGATGCCACACTGCCTATGGGAATGGGGGGAGGGGGATGCCACACAGCCTTTGGGAATGGGGGGAGGGGTATGCCACACAGCCTATGGGAATGGGGGGATGGGGATGCCACACTGCCTATGGGAATGGGGGGAGGGGGATGCCACACAGCCTTTGGGAATGGGGGGAGGGGTATGCCACACAGCCTATGGGAATGGGGGGATGGGGATGCCACACAGCCTTTGGGAATGGGGGGAGGGGTATGCCACACTACCTATGGGAATGGGGGGATGGGGATGCCACACTACCTATGGGAATGGGGAGAGAGGGATGCCACACAGCCTATACTAATGGGGGGAGGGGGAAAGCCACACAGCCAATGGGTATATGGGGAATGGGAGGGGGGGGATGCCACACTGGATATACAGGGAATGGGATGGGGGCATGCTACACTGTCTTTGGAATGGGGGCATCCCACACTGCCTATGGAATTGGATAGGGGAATGCCACACTGTCTGTAATGGTGCGTTTTTGGTTTAAAATTTTTTTTTCTTATTTTCTTCCCCCAAATCCTAGGTGCGTCTTATGGGCAGGTGCGTCTTATAGGGCGAAAAATACGGTATATTTTGGCTTCACATAAGAGGTCTAACTCGCCATCTGTATTTTAATTAATTATTTATCTTATTTGATATATTTATTCATTCTTATTGGACAACAGTATAAGCCATTGTTATGGGTCCCCCCTCCAGTGTTTTGTTTTGTCTTAGAGGCTGATTCATTAATAGCGACAGATAGTGACTGTAGCGATATTTTGACAGCGACCGCTAGTAGTCGCTGTGCTTGGCCATTGTTCGGTGGATGATAGCGACTCAGTCGGTGTGCCGTAATGTTGAATACAAGATGCTGAGCCGCTATTTGACAGGTTCGCTGTTGTATGGGAGCGCATGATAGCGACTGGACATAGCGACCGGCACCCACCATATTCATTAAAAAATCATCCTTAAAAATTCCTAGCGCTGTGAAATGCATGTTTAAACCCCAGAGCGCAGTAGGCGATGTGTTAAAAGTAGTTTTTTAACCCCCTAACCACCCAAAAAAAATGGAATGATTTTGAAATAATATTCAAACCTGAATAGTTTAAAATCAGACCTGTAATATCAATTCTGCAAAAAAAAAAAAAAAAATTATTAATTAAAATACATTCTGCCATTGAAATGCATTGGAGAGCGCCAGGTAGCGAGAGGTCATACCTGTCGCTGTTCAAGGATGTTCGCTGGCGCTGAGGGATGAGGCTGGGATAATGATGAATGAGTTGCTAGGTGGCGCTATCTCAGTCGCTAAGCAGTCTCGGCTTGATAAATGTGTGATTGTGGAGGGGAGCCGGCGTTCTAGTTGCGGTACCTGGCTTTACTGGCCGGCTCCCCAGTCGCTATCTGTCGCTATTCCTTGATAAAAAAGGCCCTTAATGTTTTTTAATGTGTCCTTCTATGTCTTTTTCTTTTTTCTATTACTTTTTAAGCCTTGATTTAATAAAATTATATATTTTTATACAAATTATTGTATTTACATCTTAGTGTGCGGTGGTGAGTGGGGAAATAGGGGGCGGGTCTAGGGCCCCCATCTTTTGTTGTTCTCTATGTGGATTTTTCTCCTCCCAACATTGCCAGCACCTCTTTAACCATACACATTAATTGGTGGTTGTGCATACCTATACATTATTTCTTAAAGAAGAACAACACACAGGAATTTCACTTTCCTTTGTTTTCTACTTCTGTGCAGATGCATCTTGAATTGGGATTCCTCGCTGTGTGTATCCCCCCAGGTAGCCTACACACTCGCCTTTCTTCCGCTCCCTCAGCGCAGACTCAGATGAGAGCGAGTGCACCGACTGGCTGAGCGGCGCGCTCAGCCAATCAATGCATTCGTTCAACATATACACAGAGCTTCCTAAATTACCACTAGGTTGTAAAAAGTGCATGTGCAAACACTTCTTCCACAGGTCCGCTTGAATATAATTCCTTACAGAGATCCTTGTTCCTTCAGATCCAAATAGCGAAGATAATCCTCTCCTCCACTTTAAATGCTCTCCAAATAGATTCCAAACTGGATCCCACGTCAGTGAATGCAGTACACGTGCCCTCCAAACAGAATGCAACATAAAACAGAAAACACACACCTAGTGTAATACTGTATAGCACACACTGTTTAATAGGAGATACTAATGCACTCACATAAAAAAAGCAATTAAAACATTCTTTAGAACAGAGGGTGGCTCTCACCAACTCCCCACTCGATGAGATCTGCCAGATCAGTCAATAACACACATATGGATGCCGCCTGCCACCACCGCCGACGCGTTTCGTTGCCTATAGCAACTTTAACAAGTTGCTATAGGCCTTGTTAAAGTTGCTATAGGCAACAAAACGCGTCGGCGGCATGCGGCATCCATATGTGTGTTATTGACTGATCTGGCCAGATCTCATCGAGTGGAGGAGAGGATTATCTTCGCTATTTGGATCTGAAGGAACAAGGATCTCTGTAAGGAATTATATTCAAGCGGACCTGTGGAAGAAGTGTTTGCACATGCACTTTTTACAACCTAGTGGTAATTTAGGAAGCTTTGTGTATATGTTGAACATTTGATTGAACTCTATGGACAAAGGGTTTTACACGTAGAGCATCCCCTTTTTAGGATTTTCTTTGATTAGTTAATTGAAGTCTGTTCTGCTTTGTAAGCGCGGTATCTTAATCACTTTTTTACAATCAATGCATTCGCTGTCACTCGGATCCCTTCAACACCGTTGACGGCTAAGGCGCCTGAATGGCTAAGAACCTGAGCATCGCTGAAGGGAGCCAAGTGTGCCACCCGCTGCATCCCCCACTCCGCTTGCATCTGCGGCTTGGCCACGCCAATCATTCAGAAAGGCCAGACGTGTGCACGGCTAGAGGTGAGCGGGGATATGGCTGCAGGGCAGAGACACGGCGAGGGCTCAGGAAAAGGTGAGTGGATCTGAGACCAATTCGGGAAGCCCCAAGAACAGAAACTTAGACGACCCAGGGGTCTTTTAGACTCCAATGCCTCCTATGTTCCTTTTTAAACCAGTTTATTTTCTACACAAAATCCAACTTAAAAAGGCTTTCTTTTTTGGAAGCCTCTTAAAGAACCAGTAACATAAACTATGGAACTCTCACCTAAAGTCCTTGTACAGATCAATCCAAGAAAAGGCATTTTGACACCTTCTGGTAGACAACAAACCACGCTCCACACTACATGTTTCTGGTAACTGTTTATTTGTTCATCACATCAGCTCGGAAGGATTCTAGCTCATTCCTTCATACAAAACTTTGCTTTGTTGGTTGGCTTCCTCCCATGAGCTCCTGAATTAGTTGACTTGGCCAGTTCAAAAATGTTTTCTTCTCTATTTTTGATAAATTAGACAGTGTGAATTCCAGTGCGCATTGCGGTGTGGATTGCAACCTGCAACTCAGTGACCTTTTTTTAGTGATAGCCTGCAAAAAAGTGCAAAAAAAGTCCTGTCCTACATTTCCCCCCAAAAAATCACCTGTACATCTGATGGCACATTTTTACAGTTTAGGCACATTAATTTTCCAGTGATCTAAGGATACATTTTTAAAGTTTGTTCTGCATAGCCCATAGGATTCTGTTGTTTCCAAACTTAAAAACAAATATCATTACCTTATAGGAAAAATAATGCCCCTAATCTGTAAAAATGTCTCATCACAGGTACTGGTAATTTTCTGATTTTTGCATTTTTTAGTTAAACTGCTGACTGAGATGCGGGTTGCAATCCACACCGCAATGCACACTGCAAGTCATCCCTGTCCGTACGTGTGCTCCCACTCCAGTCTATCTGAATGGCTGGGACGGGAGCAAGTGCATGATGCAGGGGATGCGGCAGCATGCGCTTTCTATTGTAAACAATGAGAGCCGTCTGCCGAATGACGTAGCCAAAGCAGGCAGCTCTCATTGGACGAGAGCCTGTGCATGTGCTGTTGGAGTGGGGAAAGGTGAATTTTTATGGGCAGGTTTCACACAGCGGGGCATCCCGAATTGGGTTTTGTTCTGCTTTAAGAGAAAGAAAAACAAAACATTCTAGTAAATGAGAGCTGTCTCTCGAATCCTTGGGGGATTCACACAGTTGGGCACGGAACAAAACCTGGGAAAGCCAAATACCTGGGGTTTCTTCTGCAAAATGCTTCTCATTTAACCAAAAAAGGCTAGACTGGTGCAATGGCTTTGCATGTTTTCTTGACCATGTGTGACCCTGAAACGTTGTATATAACTGCTTGCTGTTTATGACTTAAAGTGATCCTGCAGGCAAAGGTAATTACCACTGTGTCAGGCTACATTTGGCGCTGTCCTAAACTGTTTTCCTTCTTTAAATTGAAGCAGAAATGTCCGAGATATCGGGGGTTACAGGTTCAGCCAATGACATTCTCTTTTTCATCCCATCCCCCGATCAGCTCAGCATAGTGGGACAGGATTGCTGGTCCCTCCCTCCTCCCACCATTCCCTCCCTCCTCCCACCATTCCCTCCCTCCTCCCACCATTCCCTCCACCTCCTCCTCCAGATTCATCACATTGCAGCGCAAAGAGCTGATTATTATGTAACATCATAGATTCAAGGGCCACGGTCACCTTTTTCAGAAGAGAAATCCTGAGGTGAAACTGTAAACCTTGATTTATTGGACATTTCTTCTTCAACTTAAAAATGAAAAACAGTTTAGGACAGTGCCAAATGTAGCCCATCACAATGGTGTAACAATTACCTTTCCTGCAGTAGCACTTTAATACAGTTATGTGTGAAACTTCTTGGAACCCTGTCTCTTTCTGGATATTTGTGCATTGCTGCTCTGCTGCGGGCCCCAGCACCCACCTATGTAACTTTAAATATTGTTATCAAGTGTGTTGCAGCTTTTGGAACTTTTATTTGATTAGAGCTTGCATTAGTATGCATAGCATAAATCTCTGATTGGACAAGAGCCCAAGCATGCACTGTGGTAGCAGCGGAAAGGTGAGTTGAGTAAGCAATCTGGGGGGGGTTCACACAACGGGACATCCCAAATTGGGATGCCACAGGGGCAAGGACCTGTCACCAGGATAGTTAATAGGAATTGGGAAAACTTTTTTCTCAGGAAGATGCGGCATCTTTCTCGTTTGGGGCCTTGCATTCCAGAGGCAGAAATGTGGCTGGATGCAGACTCCAGGGTTCAAGTGGCCCTCACCCACCACCCCTGATCCCATCAATTAGCACACATTTCCTGAAGTGGCATTTTTTAAGGCTGGTAAAGTGTTCACATACTTTCTTCAGTGGCAGCTATCATCCTGGAGGAATCATGTCGCCTTGACTTCAGCTTTGCGCAAGATATTTCATTTTCCATTACCTCTCTAATTGGCAATAAATGTTCTGCAATTGCCGTCAGAGGTAAATGATGCAGAATCAGAGTGCTTTATTTCTGCTCCATCTGTACAAAGGATATTGGCCAAAAAATGTGGAAGTCCAGCCGTAGCTGAATTTCTTTCTAGTATACAGTATGTGATGGTCAGCTTCATCCACTGGCTGAAAGAGTTTTGCTTTCGGCAGTGTGTTTTGTACATCCTTGGCTAAGGTACAGTTTTGCTATGTAGATAATAGTAAAATATTTAATACAACCCTGGCAGTAGGTATAAAGCTCTTGGAAAAATGTCATTCACTATGACTGAAATTATCCAACAGAAAAAATATAAAGCCTGACAACTGGAGCTAGTTACGAGATGGCTGCCTTGGACAATTATTCTGCCACTAAACTCCGCTTTCTCGGAAATAAATTCAAGACCATCATTTATTGTCACTGGGTACAACTAGATAAACATAGAGAAGAAAGGTGAAAGGGATGATGATGACTCCAGAAGCAATGCCTCTTATCTAATGAAGATGGATGTTTAGGATATGGAATCCAGGAAGAGTGTTGTGACTCCCTCATTATGGCTAGAAGCAATACTGACCTTGTTGTATAGGGCGCAGATATGCAGAGCGGTATTCCCTGAAGCATTCTGGGATGCTGGATCTGCACCGTAGAAGAGGAGATGCTCTAGGTGCTGTGCGTGGCCGTGCTGACAAGCCTGGAAGTAAAAAACAAACAATCACAATTTTACTGAGGACTGGTAAAGACAAAATCAGCACAGGCAGCCATGCTAAACCCAAGGGCATAACTACAAATAACAGAACTCCACAGCACAATGTTGATAGGGCCCTCCAACCAATCCCTAGTCACCCAAAATCATGCCCAAAAGACTATATTTACGGATCTGTACACTTACAGATGTGTCCATTCTTGCCTTTTCCTATGGCTAGGTGTATTGTAATAAGAGATTGTGAGGTTGCCAACTTTTGTTTTTGTTATACTATGTCACAAGGGCCATGATTTATTAAACTTGCCTAAAATATCTCATAAAAGTTAGAATTGTCTCTTGCTTTACTTCAAAATAGGATGTAAGTAAAAAAAATGTGATTCAGTAAAGGGAAAAGGATAAAGCAGAACAAAACCAAGGATTTTGTTTATCCTTGGTTTTATTCAGTGCCCCAGGGGCATCTGGAGTTGGAATCCCCAGAATGCCCCTACAAACATATCCTTCCCAGGTCCTACAGCGCATGCTCTGGTCCATAAATAATGCTTGGCAAGTGGCTCTGTTTACATGTAGGGATCTGCAGAAGGAGTGAGAGTGGCCACATCCCCTGCAGTGCATGCACGGGAGTGCACACAGCCCAAAAATTTACATTGGCAAGGGAGCCCCAGGAAACAGGTGAGTGTTGCGAAGGCCTGGGGGGTTCACACAGCGGGCATTCTGACCTGGGATGCTCCAGGTTAAGGCCAGTGGCCGGCCGTGCCACTAGGGTTTTGTTCTGCTTTAAAACCCAATGTGTATCTTAAACTTTCACTGGAGCAATGTGCCGTAACAATTTATTAAATTAGCTTGAAGTAAAACCTCAGATCATAAATTTCACAGTCAATTGATCATTTTTTTCTGCCTGACGTAAATGGTTTTGTGTTTATAACAAACATATATAGGCGATCATGCACTTATACATTCATGTAACTTTCTATTTTCTTTAAATCACTCTTTATTCTAAATCCATGTGGGTCAAAATCCCAGGTTTTGGTTCTATTCACCTGGGCATCTCATTTTGGAATGTTCCTATGTGAGAAAAAGTCAATTCTGTGAGTACTTACCTGTAGAATTGCTTTTACTGTGCATGGCACGGCCTGCATCCAGAAGTCCTTACGTATGGGTTATTCCGCCACAAGGTGGCGCAGTGTACTGCAGAAGAGTTGTGGCTCTTCCCGGTACCATATAAAAACAAAATTACCATAGACTTATCCAGTGTTGACAAGCAGTTATTCAAGAAACCGGGAGATAATAAAAGTAAAAAAGGTAACAAACCCCAACTAACTTGGAACAATCACCATAAAGAGGCAACCAAGAATAACGATAAAAAGGGTGAGGTGAAGCAGGCCGTGCCATGCATAGTAAGAGCAATTCTACAGGTGAGTACTCACAGAATTGTCTTTTTCCTATTGCTTGGCACGGCCTGCTTCCAGAAGTCCTTACGTATGGGACGTCCAACAGCAGTGTTCGTAAGGTAGGGTGGGATCCCCAAAGAGTAACAACAGGCAGTTCAAACCACTACCACCTAAAGTACCTTGTGGCCAAAAGCAGGATCAGCTGAGGCTTTAACATCAACCTTGTAAAACTTGGAAAAAGTATGAACAGAAGACCAAGTTGCGGCCTTACAAACTTGTTCAACAGAAGCTTGGTGCTGAAAAGCCCAAGATGCACCAATAGCACGAGTGGAATGAGCAGTAACCCTAAAAGGAGGAACCTTCCCCCTGGCAGAATAGGCCTGCTCCACCACCTGACGGATCCACTTTCTGATAGTGGATTTAGCCGGAGGCAAACCCTTCCTAGGTCCAGCAGAAAGAACAAAAAGAGCGTCAGATTTCCTGAAAGACTCAGTAGCAACCAAATAAAACTTCAGACCTCTGACAACATCCAAAGAGTGAAGGGTCCTCTCCTTGGAATTAGCAGGGTTAGGACACAAAGAAGGCAAAACAATGTCCTGATTGAGATGAAAAGCAGACACAACCTTAGGCAAGAAATCCGGCTTAAGCCGAAACACCACCTTATCCTGATGCCGCTCAAAATAAGGAGGTTTGATGGAAAGCATCGCCAGCTCAGAAACTCGCCTGACCGAAGTAATGGCCACCAAAAAGGCCACCTTAAGAGTCAGAATGGGCAAAGCAGCCCCATGAATAGGCTCAAAGGGAGAACCCTGCAGAGCAGACAACACCAGATTCAGGTCCCAGACTGGTAGCAAAGGCTTACGTGGCAGACGCACATGAGTAACTCCCTGGAAAAAAGTCTTAACTGAGTCTATCCCTGGCAAAGGATCTTTGGAAAAAAATTGCCAGAGCTGACACCTGTCCCTTATGGGTACTAAGTTGAAGCCCCGAATCCAAACCATGTTGCAAAAATTCCAGAATCCTGGGGATAAAAAACACCCCACAAGGAAGAGACTTGGACTCACACCAGGCAATGTAAGCATGCCATATCCTGTAGTAGATAAAGGATAAGGACTTCTTCCTAGCCCTAATCATGGTATCAACAACAGAAGCCGGCAACCCCTTATCCATCAAGATGGAGGTTTCAGCAGCCAAGCCGTTAAAGCCAGCGTCTGTAAATTGGGAAAGCACAGTTGTCCCTGAGTGAGCAGATCTGGATCCTTGGGCAAGACATACTGATCTACTGCCAACTGCACAACGTCTGCGAACCACACCCTCCTTGGCCAACAGGGGGCCACCAGAATAGCTGGTACCCCTTCCTGGGCTATCTTGCGCAGCACCCTGCCCAGCAGAGGAAAGGAAAGGAACACATAGAGGAGCCGAAACTCCGTCCAAGGCATTGCTAGCGCATCCGTGGCGAAGGCCAGAGGATCCTGTGACAGGGAGACAAACCTGGGAAGCTTGTGATTGTGGCGGGACACAAACAGGTCCACATCCGGCTGACCCCAGCGGTGACACAGGGAGTGAAATACCTTGTTTCTGAGGGACCATTCCCCCAGCCGAGACGTCCCCCTGCTCAGGGAGTCTGCCTCCTGGTTCTACACCCCCGGAATCGAAACCGCCGAAATGCAAGGGACATTCTCTTCCACCCAAGACAGTATCAGGGACACTTCCTTGAGGGCTCGCTTGCTCCAAGTCCCTCCCTGATGATTGATGTAGGCAACCGCCGTCTGGTTGTCCGAGCGGATCTGAACAGCCTGACCCCGAAGGTGTGTGGTCAGCTGAGAAAGAACCAACCTGATAGCCCTCAGTTCCAGGACAATGATGGGAGCATGGGCCTCCTGGGGGCCCCACTGACCCTGGAACTTCAGAGACTTCCAAAAGCCCCCCCAACCGGTCAGACTGGCATCCGTGGTGACAGTCTCCCAGCACGGGGCAGAAAGGTCCTGCCCACTAGAAGGTTCCCTGAGTCCAGCCACCACGAGAGGGACTGTCTGGCCAGGGGGGGACAAAACAAATTCCTGATCCAGGGACACAGGGTCCCGATCCCAAACTGACAAGTGGTGCAACTGAAGAGGTCTCATGTGAAACTGAGCAAAGGGGACCGCCCCCAAAGCAGGACACCATCAGACCCACTAACTGCAAACCTTGCCGGATGGAAGGATGGGGACACAAGAGCAGAGTCTGTGCCTGCTTCTGAAGGCCCTCCACTTTCTGCTGAGACAGGAATACCTTGACCTGAGCGGTATCCAGAGTCATGCCCAGAAAGGACCTCACCAAAGACGGAGACAGTGAAGACTTGGGATAGTTGATCACCCAGCCGAAGTACTCGAGAGTGGAGGTCACCACCAGAGTATCCTTCTCGGCCTGATGAAGAGACTGAGCTGCAATCAGAATGTCGTCCAGGTAAGGGAGGATGCGAATGCCCTGATTCCGCAGCAGAGCCATCACGCCCGCCAGCACCTTGGTGAACACCCGAGGGGCCAAGGTGATACCGAACGGTAAAGCCACAAACTGGTAATGCTGATCCTCTAGAGTGAACCTGAGAAATCTCTGATGACCTAGAAAGATTGGCACGTAAAGGTAGGCATCCTTGATGTCCATGGAGGTCATGAAGTCGCCCGGCGCAGGGTACTGACAGCCGAGCGTAGAGTCTCCATGCGAAAGTGCTTGAACCTGACAAACTTGTTGAGGCCCTTCAAGTCCAGGATGGGCCTCAGGGACCCGCCTTTTTTGGGGACCGTGAACAGATTGGAGTAGAATCCTCGACCCCATTCCTGGGAAGGCACCAGGCAAACGACTCCTGACTTCAACAGACGCTGAACCGCAAGGCGCAAACCCTGAGCTGACAGAGGGTTTTGAGACATCCGGGATCTGATGAATCTTGGGGGTGGCTAGGCTGCAAACTCTATCTTGTAACCGGAGGACACCACCTCCTGAATCCACCGGTCTGAGACGCGGAGCCTCCAGACGTGAGCAAAGAGCCGAAGCCGTCCCCCCACCCGGATGAATGAGGGTGCCTCCTCATGCTTGAGGGGGCTTGGGAGAAGGTTTGGGCTTGGAACCCCATGAGAGACTGGGACGACCGCATGGTCTGCCACGGCCCCAAGGATGCCTACGGGTACCCGAAAAGAGGGAGCCACGACCTCCTCTGGGAGCACGAAAGGAGGGGAGGGAAGGGGAGGGCCCCCGGAAAGGCCGAGGCTGCCTCCTACGCTGAGGCAGCCTACCATCCTTGGCTGGAACATCCAGACACTCACCAAAGATCCACAGCCCCATAAAGGGGAGCCTAGTGAGAGCCTTCTTATCAGCAGTGGCAGCCGGCCACTGACGCAGCCAAACAGAGTGGCGTATAGCCACCAAAAGTGCAGAGGCCCTACCACCCAGCCGTACTGCATCATCCATGGCAGTAAGGACAAAGGCAACAAAATCAGAGAAAAGCCAAAGGGACCTATAATCCTCCCCCCTCCTACCAGCCGTAGCACCATCAAGGAGACGCTTGAGCTGTTTCTTAAGGGCAATAGCTGTAATGGCAGCAGTGCAGACCGGACGCAGCCCAGCCTCCACAAATGTAAAAGCATGGCAGGCCAGCTGATCCATGCGCCGGTCCTCGCTGTCCCGCAGTGTAGTAGTGTCAGGGGAAGGCATGACAAGGTGTTGGACAGCCCCAGAACAGGAGCGTCCACCTCAGGAGGACACGACCATTGCTTGACCAGGTCGGCAGGAAAGGGATACCTCTTATCCAACCCTTTGGGCACCGCGGGCAATCTACTAGGACGTTCCCACTCCTTGAGCACCATATTAGTGACCTCAGGGGGGACAATGTGCAAGATTTCAAAAATGTGAGCCAACAGGCTATCAGTGTCCTCAGGGAACCATGAGTCCTCCCCAGATGCAGACCCAGGGTCACTGTCGTAACCCTGCTGCTGGTCCCCAGAGGAGTCAGAGTCCTGGAAGAGTTCCCCCTCCTCTAGGGAGTAAAGACGAACAAAAGCATCAAGTCCCTCATCCTCCTCAGGAAAGAGGGATGGTACGGGAGCCAGGTGCCGCTTCTTGCCAGAGGCCTTACGTGGAACAGGCCTGGCAAGCTGCCTTTCAATGCTGGCCACACGCAGTGCCAGATCAGATTGTAACCCCCCACTAGTATCCCTCTCACTGGGGGCTAAATGCAGGCACGGAGGGGTAGGCGACGCCGAAGGGGGCGCAGAGCTGGGAAGCGAAGCGGGTAGCCCAGCCTGGGCCGCAACGATACCCTGGGTGCACGGCACGCACACCGCGGCACTTTTACTCAGAGGGGATGCCCCGCACATGGCACACAGCCGATATTGCCCCGAAGGACCCCCAAGCACGCTATCCCCAGAAGCCTCCAAATGGTGATTAACACAGGCTAATAAAAAGCCACCCGGATGCCCCCCCAAGGGATGCCCCCAGAAGCCAGTAAGGGAAGATGAGGAATGGTAAGGGGTAGGACCGGGAGAAACCACAACCCACAGTTGTCCCACCTGAAAGACATAAGTAAAGACACATAACAACATGCCCCAAGGAAACCAAAAACCCCCGAAATGGACTCGGCATTAGCATTAGCTGCCAGACCACAGGAGGAAGCGACAACAGGCAGATCACCGCCGCAGCTCCGGGAGGAAGAAGGGCCCCAGACGAACAGCAGAAGCAAAATGTTGCCGGCAGAGGAACCTTAAGGGGCGAGCCGCGGGAGGACAACGCGTCATACTCCGGCCCCGCCCCCCCGAAGAGCGAAAACGGCGCTCACGTGACCGCGCCGGCGTCATCACACAGCAAAAAAAAACGTCTCACAGTTATAGCGCCGCCCGCCGCTGAGCAGAGTACAAAGCGTCGGCGGCGAAAACAGAACAGGCAGCGGTGAGAGCCCAGGCCAGGGATGGGGGGACCCCAAAATACCAGTACAAGTCACATAGTCCCCAAAACACTCACCCCCTCAGAAGCTAGGACAGGAACTCCGCATCCATAATAGGCTCACCATAAAGCCTATGGCCGGCTACCCTTTGTGGTACAGGGTCTGCGGCTTGGAGCAGCGCTCCTTGAGCACTTGACCCTAGTGCTCCTCTACCCTCACCCCGATACGTCAGCCGAGGCTGGGAGGCACAGAGGGTCCGGAAACGGGTGGAAATGGTTCCCCGCTCACCTGCGCAATAGAAAGAGCCATCTTCTAACTTCGAAAAATCACTGCAGAGAGAACACTGGATATCTCTATGGTGATTCCATTTTTATATGGTACCGGGAGGAGCCACAACTCTTATGCAGTACACTGCGCCACCTTGTGGTGGAATAACCCATACGTAAGGACTTCTGGAAGCAGGCCGTGCCATGCAATATGAAAAAAAACATTATCTCATATTTCTGACCCTCTTCTCTGCTCCCATGGTGCATGCTTGGTCCTTCTTTTCCTCCAATGATTATTTATTGCAAGATCTTTGCTGCCCGCCTGCAGATGGCTGCTCCCTGTGGGCTGCACATACCCACGCCAGGCATTTAGACCTGCCTGGCGAGGTGTGTACTTTTCCTAATATTTCAGTGCTAGACAGTCCAAGAGGTAGCTAGGAGATTGGCTTAATTTACTGCCTCTCCTGCACTGCTGATCATTCTCCTTACCTGGCCGTAGAGAGGCAAGCCCCCCTGCCATTCTGCAGAAGTGGACTTTTCCTTTAAACTTAGTCATAAGAAAATAGAGCCTCTATCCAAATTGGAGGTAAGGTAACTCATCTATATGTTACTCTAACATCTATATGTTACTCTTACCTTTAATTTAACATGAAGCCCAAAAAGCTTTTCTTTTTTTAGGTAAGGCTTGGTGAGGAATTCCTATGATGTCCAGCCAAGTCTTTCAAATTATTCAACATCCAACAGGGAGGAGAGTCAGGCTCAGATTTTGACAATTCTTCGAGCCTTCTAAGTAGACACTCCCCCCCCCCCCCCCAAAAAAAAAATGGATCAGGGTTCCCCAGATGTTTTACCATTTCCTAATAATGCTATGGCAATAGTTAAATCTTAAATTTCATAGCTAATAATGTCTTAAAGGGCTTAGCTAATCTCTTGCATTGAAGGCTTTTTCATATTGTACTTGAAGGGCTATCTTTGCTGTGTAAGCCTTGGCTTCCTACTGCAAGCTAGATTTAGCTTGGCTGAACATCCTCTGGCTGTTTGACCCACAGCTATGACTTCAGACAGTATATTAAACCTCTCATCTCAGATTCTTGGTCCCTCCTGCACATATTTGCCTGGGTGTGACATGTTACGCTTCTCTTTTTACTACTTAGACTTGGATATAATTTTCAAATCTACAATTTAGGAAAGGACACTGAGGCCCATACCTGATGAATTTCTTGCCAGCCATTTTCATCCAGTGTCCCAATATATGCTCTATTATATAGCAATAACTCACAGCACCTGGGGTCCCCTCCCACCATGGCAGTGTGGTACAGTGGAGTAAGACCTCGACGATCCTTATAATTTGGAGAACCACCCAGATCCAGAAGAGTCTATAAGAAAAGGAAACACAGAATCAATGTACAAGAGAGCCCTTCATAAATAAACACACATTAAAACCATTAGGAATGTTTAAAATACATGTTTTTTTATGTAAAGCCTTATTTAAAGTGGACCAGTCAAAAATGACTTAAACCAGACCAACACAACAAAAGTGCTCATATACATCCCTCCCCAGAGCAGTTTAGATTGCTGCACATAAAAATTCATTTACCATTCTCTAAGTCCTGCTGTAGCAAATTTTAGAAACAAGATGGCGGTTTATGCATTTGCAAGCCACCAGCAATCAGGAAGTGCTGCTGGGCTTCCTGTTACTGTGCATTGTCAGTTATGTCAGTTGGGAGTGGAAGCTCCAAAATGGCTGCTACCTTTCTGTTACAACTGTGCAAGGCTGTTGGTCCGGTTTAAGCATTGAAGCCTATTGTTTAGGCACATCATACTATACCATCACAGAAAAGTTTTTAGTTTATATATATTCATCAGTGCGACGCTCTAATCAACATAACCCATAGGTCAAGGACCTCGTAGTGGTAAGGTTGTGTATTGTTTTAATACTGAAGTGAAAAAGGTGTTAAATCAAAATTATAGGCTTTAAAGTGGACCAAAACCTGAATCTTCACTATCCTGGGTTTTGGTCCGTTCCTTGGGGCAGTTTGAAAAGTCACGCTGTGGAAAACCCCCTGGATCAGCGTGGTTGGCAGCAGGGGTGTAGCTAGGGGGGAGCAGGGAGGCACTTGCCCCGAGTGCAGCCGGTCAGGGGGGCATCAAAGGGGAGCCTGAGAACAGGTGGGGGGCGTCATTTCAAATCTTTGCCCTGGGTGCCAGAAAGCCTAGCTACTACTCTGGTGGTGGCAGCATCGGCTCCATTCTAATAATACGCACAGCCGGACAAGGTGATTAGATGAGAGCTGTGCTTGCGGGGTGATTCGGGGGGGGTGTCACACATCGGAGTATCCCAAACTGGAGTGCGCCAGGAGGATGGACCAAAGCCGGGATAGTGAAAACCCTGCGTTTTGGTCAACTTTAAGATTCACCCTATGGGGTCGATTCAGATCCAGGTGAGAATTCTCACTCCATTAGGCAATTAGGCAACCATTTAAAATAATCTTTGCAATAAGCTGTGATACATTGTAAAGCAGTCAAGAGTCTGTTATTGAAGTGTAAATAGCTCTCAGCTGGCTAATACCTTTCTAGAGGAGGGTGAGCAGGGCACTGCCTGCTGCTAAGATAGAGGCACAGCATGATGCAGTGTGCTATCTTGCCTAGAATCTGCCCCGACCTAGGGATAGGGGGGGTCTGCCACACTACCTGTTATAGAGTGGTTTGTGGGTATTCTGCAAACTGCCTGTTATATGGGGAGGGGGATTCTACATGCTGCTCATTTTTTTGGGATTGGGAGGGAATCTCACTACCTGTTGTAGGGGGGGTATTCTGCATACTGCCATGTCCAGCCACCTTACCGGCGGTCTGCCTGGTATATGGGGATGGAGGTTCTGCATGCTGCTTGTAATTTGGGATCAGGCAGGTTTGCCACACTGCCTGTTATGGGGGGGGGGGGGATATTCTGCATGCTGCCTGGTATATGGGGAGAGGGGGGATGAGGCATGCTGCTTGTTATGGCAGATCTGGGGAATTTGCTACACTGCATGTTATAATGTTTTTGGGGGATTCTGCACACTATGGCCTCGATTCCATAAAGGTAGAAAATAATTCTCATGGTAGTAAAAAATTCAATTCTTGAGAAAAAAGCCTGAGAATGTCACTGTTACTGAATCACCAGATAAGAAAACAATGAAAGTCAATGGCACTTTTTTACTCCTAAGAAAAGTAGAGAACAGTTTACTCCTTTCTACACTGTAGTAAAAGCTGCCATTGACTTTCATTGTCTTTTCATCTAGTGATTCAGTAGCAGTGACATTCTCAGGCTTTTTTCTCATGAATTGAATTTTTTACTACCATGAGATTTTTTTTCTACCTTTATTGAATCAAGGCCTATATGTTATGGGATGATTGGGGGATTCTTCCATGTCCTGTTAGTGGGTTTTTGGGGAGAGGAGGGTATTTTAGAACACTATTTGGTTCAGAATATTTATTTTCTTACTTTCCAACTCCAAATCCAAGGTGCATCTTATGGACAGATGTGTCCATAAGGGTGAAAAATACTGTACATATGCCTTTGCCTGTGAGAGGTCAGGATAAGCAGCCCATAGTTTTCACCTGCACACTAACCTCAAGGTCGGAAAGCTAATACATGCACCCACCACCTGATCGCTAGTGTGAAGTAGCAACAATCTTGGCAGTAGTAGAAATAAGAGAAGGAAGGAGATCACATTCAAAAAAGATGGAGTTTGCATTTAGGAGAAGTAGGAAGGAAGAAAGAAAGATTTGGAATAGCATTCAAGGGGAGGAGAAAGAAATGAGACCCCACTCAAAAATGAGTAACAAAAAAGGCAATCAGGGGAAGTAGGATGTTATCCCATTCCGGAGAAGAAGAAAGAAGGGCAAGTTCAAGAGAAGTAAAAATATCTAAAGAGATGATATTTAGTTTGAGAGAGGATTATAACAGGAAGCAGATAACATTCATATTCTCTGCTTCAAGTATCAATGTAAACAAATATATTCAACGTTGACTCACTACATCAATAATTTACCGTTCCACATCGCCACTAGCATCACATCACTTATTGATAGCAGAGCCAACACACAGGTTGGGCAGAACACGTGTCTTTAGAATCTATAATTATATATTACAATGTATGTAAGAAATGCTGCCCTCCTTTACCTAGGGGTGGCTTTTAAATGTAATATAGCCATAGAAACTATTGCAGTTAATGCTTTGGTAGCCTTATAAGGGAAGCGTTTGAGAGTTTGAAATGTATGGAGGTTACACAATCATCACTTACAATTCCTTTCTAGAGAGTTGTGTGGTTGCAGCAGTTGGGGGGGGGGGGTCTGTTTTCACACTGCAATGCCTCTGTGCTGACAACCTGCTCTATTACAAAATGATTGGTGTAAAGAAAACGACTTGCATTCCCACCCCTCACCCAAAACATTAATTTGATACATTATACTAATTCTTTTGGCTAATGGGGGGGGGGGGGGTAGGTGACATTTCTCTGAGTACGGCCATTGCCCTGTTTAAAGTTCAAAACCTTGGCTTGTAGCCCCGACTGGCATTAGGGGGTGGAGGCAAACATGGGCATCATTGGGGCCCAAACTTCAGCAATGGAAGGTTGCTATTACATCACAACTTTGGCTGATATCCTTTCAGTGGTTATCTGTGCCCCTATCTGCAGCATTTTCATTTCTGGTAGGAGAGATGGGAGAATAACAGGGACTGAACACAGGGTATTTAATGTTATATGTACTGTATGTGATTGAATTTCAAAACTTTGGCCCCTTTTTTAAAATTGCCTAGGGACACGTTTTGGCTAAATCCGGTCTTGCTTGTAGCTTCACTAGTGTATGTGCCTAGAAAGTACCATTTAGATCTCACACATGGTGAACTGACTCCTCTGGCATTAACCCCTGGCCTTGGCATTGTCTTTCTTTGGGCTGGTTCAGAGCCCTACTTTTTAGTTCGGTACAGGGGATGTTCCAGGGGTAACCCTAGAAAATCCATGTGCCCATACTGATGGACATTGGGTTCCTCCACTCCCACGATGCCTCAAATGGTGGTGCGAGTAATATGGCGGGTTTCAGGCATGTCACCCGCCGATGCCGATTTACAACCCCAGGGATCCCCTAGATCCCTTACCAGTTCACCCCAAGTGCAGAAAAATAAAGACACCACTCAAAAAACTTTAATATCCTCAATGAAACTACTCACCGGTCCCGTCTTCTTTCTTCAATCCAGCGCCGGGCAGCATCCTCCTTCAGCTCTGTCTGCAGTTCTCCCGGCACTCTCAGCTGATCTTTGGTGCTCTCCTCTGCCCCCTCTGCTGTCTACTTGTAGTGGTGGGGGGAGGCAGGACTGATGCCAAACTCCACCCAAAGAAGACGGCAGAGCGGGCAGAGAAGAGTCCCGAAGATCAGTGGAGAGCGCCGAGGAACACAACAAGCACCTGTGGAGCTGGAGGAGGTCACCACCCACCGCTGCAAAGAAGACAGAGCCAATGTGGTGTCTTTTTTTCCCTACACTTGGGGTGAACTGGTAAGGGGTCCAGGGAATCCCTATACCAGTTCACTAGGGACCCCTATTACCCACACCCCCACTGGGCCACTGGGGGTGCAGAAGAGTCAGGTGCCCATCATTATGGGTATGGGTTTCTTTCAGGGGCTCCCACGGCAGCCCTGGAAGAGCTCCAAACCCATACCGAAGGGCATAAGGGCTTGCAATTTGGCTGGGCCCACGAGTCGCCTGTGCCCTGGGTTACAAGCCCTTATGCCTGGTGCCTGGCCTGGTTGCTTTTTGGGGGGACCCCATGGAAATTTTTGTTCATTGCATTCCTCATTGGCTTCACATTGCCAGAGAAGTGGTGGAAAATAAAATATTAAATGCCGGGGCCCAGGAAATCAGAGGGGGCCCCTCATTGTTGCTCTTTCACCTTATTTATCAGTTTTGTGCTTACCTGACAATTGCCACAAACATTTATGTTTGTCTTTAGTTGTCTAGCTGCATTCAGTTGAGTTGAAAGACAGCAAAACAAGTCACTGTATGTACCTTGACAGGGCTCCATTTAATGTTCGCACGAGAGCCCTGTTACATTTAGTTACGC
The DNA here is from genome assembly GCA_027917425.1 of Gastrophryne carolinensis. Taxonomy (NCBI): domain Eukaryota; kingdom Metazoa; phylum Chordata; class Amphibia; order Anura; family Microhylidae; genus Gastrophryne; species Gastrophryne carolinensis. The sequence continues at coordinate 154,568,853 of CM051242.1, read as the reverse complement.
CACTGATTAAAGGTCATGAAATATTGTCCCAAAAGGTCTAGGAGACAGGGCCCTGTGTTCAAAGATATTGAACAGATTCACTCTGGTTCCAGTGTAATATAATGGATGCAAAGTACAAAAGTAAGAGTGGTAGTGGGATCCTCAAGTTAGAAAATGTGAACACCACTCCCCCAGTTTTCCTAAAATTGATTAGTGAGTTTGTAAAAGGGACTTTGGCCTACTCCTAAATCTTGTGCTAGAATGTGTTGCAAGCAGTTCATTGTCCAACACGCTGTGCAGGTTTTATTGTGTGCTCCTCACTGGCTCCTATGATCTCAGATAGATACAATACAAATGAAAACTGATATAGGGGGGACCTTTACATTCCAGAAAAGCTAAGATCAATTGGACTGTGTCCACAGATAGTGAGCTGTTTCCTGCAATACAGGGCAGAGCCTCTGATACTTCACTCTTATTTTGGTTCAGGTTTTAGGAGGTTAAAATGATATGATTTGGTTTTTACATTAGGTGGCTATTCTGGTGAAGTGGGTTTCGGGTTTTACGCTGGTGTGCATGTGGGAAGTTTAGAAGCAGATTTGAAAATGCAGGGAAAGCACAACTAATAGTAAGCTATGGGCACTGTCACACCCCAGCGGTCTACAGAAAGTGCAAGTGCTATTGACTCACTGTAAGGTGGTGCCGGACACCCTTCTCTCTTAAGCCAGGTAATCCCCAATCTCCACCGCCTCTTCTGCCTTTAGACAAGTCCCCGCTTGCTGGAGACGCGGATTGTGCCTCTCCAGACTCGGTTACCCCCAGGTCTTAATTGGCGCAAAGATTACCGGCTTAAGGTGGAGACGGATGAACGTCAGGGTATCCCGAAGATGGATACCAGGATGAAAATTGGTTTGAAGGTGGGAAACCAAACAGGAAGTCCAAAACAAGCCGAGGTCAAGCCGGCTGGTCACAGAGCGCGGTATCCAAGGGGTCAAACGAAGAAGTGTCAAAACAAGCCGAGGTCAAACCAGAAGAGCTCCGAACCGTGGTATCAGAAGGATGAGGCAAGGACGTAGTCAGACAGGCAAAAGGTCGGGGCGGGCAGCAGACAAGGATGGTCAGAAACAAGGCCGGGTATTAACTATCAGAAAGGACTAAGAAGCGCACCCTATTAACCAGAGGCTATAACGGGCACTGGAAGATGGGGCAGCATAGTATTAAAGGGAAGACTGGCCAATGGGAAGGGGAACCTGGTGATAGAGAGGGAAGTGTGCTGATTGGTGCCACTTGTGAACAATACCCAATAGGAGCAGTCCCAGGGACTGGACCGCCCAGGCCAGACGGACTGTCCAGTCCCTGGGCCCGTCTCCCATCAGGACAGCGAGATTGGCCACTTTAAACTCGCCCCCGGCGGATGCGCTGGGAGCAGCGCCACCGAGGGGCATAAACTGAGCGTGCTCGAACGCGCGCGAGTGCGTGGTTGGCCGGGTGCGCTCCCTGCCGGGAGAGACGCAACCGCGCCGGCTGATGAGACCGCGGGGCCGCCGGCCCCCACCGCACGACCCCCAGAGAGGCCGCCGCACCCAGCGCCTCAGAGCGGCGCACAGGGACAGCAGACTGACGGGGCCGCCGGATGACAGGCGGCTGCGACTCGCTGGAGGATGCGCCGCGGGACCGAGGACGGGAGGCAGGTAAGATTCTCACACTCACCCCAGTGTTAAAGTAGCCTATAGCTCCAGAACAGGCTTGGGGTTAGGGCATAGTACAGGGATGCTGCCTTAACTAATGTTAAATTGACTCTATAGCAAATCAGCAAAATTCATGACTTTGCCACAGCAAGGGGTTTTATGTTGCAGATGTAGATCTTTAGTACAGAGGGCAATGACACATGTGACTTCCAATTGCCAGTCAGCCAAAAGCAAGAGGTCCATGCTTCATGTTTGGACACCGGCTCTCCACTGGTTCCTGCACCAAATATGGACACAGAACTACAGAGGTTAACTGGGATTATGAAGGTAGAACCTTGACACATGATGTCATTAGGGTCAGAGAGCAAGGAGCCAGATCTCTAACATAGGCCCATGTACTTGCCATTAGCACCTATGCTCTGGGCGCAAAACTGAAAAAGAACAGGTCCAAATAACACCCTCAACACATTTATTAAAGATATACTAAAGGCAAGCCTGATTGTTGTCCCATTGTCTCGGGCTACACGTTGCACTGTCCCAAACATCAATCCGTTTTCAAAAAGACCCAGTAGTTATCTATAAAAGTATTAGAGCATTGGAGGCTCGTAGAAAAAAATGAAGAGAAACAGTGGGTGTGGCAACATTGATGTGTTGTAAGCACACTGTGATAAGTGTGAGAGGAGGGCGGGGTTTCATAGCTACAGAGCGAGGCAGCCAATCAGGACGCCTGGGTAGGGAGTGGGGGAGGACTTCCGTTCTTGATCCACTGATTGATGGACCAGATCAGCGGGGTGGGAACTGAAAGCTGAATGAGGGCGTGATTTTCCTAACTAAGGAGACAGACAGAAGAAGAAGCACAATAAAAGGTAAACTGCTGATGTTTAGCTTTTAACTTTTGACTTGCCAATCACTTTAAGCAAGCAGATTCAGGAGATATGAGCGACCAGCAATTTGCCCATTCTATTCCACAGGTCATCACAGGTGGCCATTCTCAAATTCACAAAGATCCAAACTAGAATCTCAGATTTTTTTTATCCTTACCATGTTCATTACAAGGCTGTATGGTCTTGCTGAGATTAAATCATAGGATCCATGCCCTTGGTGTATTAAAATATGTTGTCTCTCTTGCCAGCAGATGAGAGGGATTAGGTCCGCAGGCACGTGTGTCACAGTAGGGTTCTACGTTTCTGCTCATGCTGACCTCCATATGCTTTATTCTCATTTGCTTCTATGGCAACCAGATCCGGTTAAAAGAGGCCGACTAGAGATCTATATTTTGTCTTCCTCTATTGTTTGTTAATTGAGCAGCATTATATATGATAATATTCCTCCGTAAAAAAAAAGAGGGCATCATATGCTTAAATTGTTGCCATAGCAGCCATTCTCACCCCCTCTAGAAATTAACCACTTGCTGCCTTTATGCACCAAAACTCAGTGAATACCAGAGCAGCTGAGATGACAATTAGGGGGTAAATGCCAGAACTTCTATGACTAGGGCTGTTTTTTTTTTAATCATTTAAGGGGTTAACCTAATAAATATGCTGGGTTCTCACCTGATGTGGGAGAGCTAGGCATCTTATGTTGCCAGCTTGCAGTCTCCTGTGGAAATTACTCTCTCCTGTGGGAAATACTGAATAGGAAGTAACATAGTAACGGGGAGGCCGATTTATTAATAGCGCTAGGTAGCGACAGATGAGCGGCAGTAGCGGTATTTTCACAGTGCCCGCTAGTATTCGCTGTGCTTGGCCGTTGTTCGGTTGTTGACAGCGACTCAGTCGGCGTGCGGTAATGTGGAATACGGGGTTAGGAGTCGCTGTTTGACTGGTTCCGCGCTGTATGGTAGCGCATGACAGCGAATGGCCATAGCGAACGGCTCCCAGCATATTCATTAACAAATCAAGCTCAAAAAATTCTCGCGCTGTGAAATGCTTGTTTAAACATTTTGTAATATGAATACATTAATATCAGACCTGTAATATCAATTCTGCACAATTTTTTTTTTTTTTTACCTTAAAAAATATCTCACATTGCAGAAGTGGTCACAGAATTTTTGACATTTAAAAAAAAAAAAAAAAAATCATTAATATCAATTAATTATGAATATTTAAAGATTGCTCCATTGAAATGCATTGGAGAGCGCCAGGTAGCGAGAGGTCATACCTGTCCCTGTTCAAGGTCGCTCGCTGGCGCTGTGGGCTGAGGCTGGAATAATGATGAATGCTTCTCTATCTGGCGCTCTGTCAGTCGCTAAGCAGGATCGGCTTGATAAATGTGTGATTGCGGAGGGGAGCCGGCATTCTCATGGCGGTGACCGTCATTACCGTTCGCTCACCATTCGCTACCTGGCGCTATCCCTTGTTAAATAAGGCCCATAGTATGTAAGGCTGAATAAAGACTTTAGTCCATCCAGTTCAGTCTGTTTATCTCCTTCCAGTGGTCTAGTAGCCATAGCTGGAAATGTTATTACATGGCAGGAAGGCATCCAGGCAACATTTGAACATTTTTACTGTATCCATCATTACTACCTCCTCAAATCTTAGTATTGACCCCGAATATATCTATACATAGTTATAAAATCACCCCCAGGCATCTTTTTTCTAAACTAAATAAACCTAACTAGTAATTAGTAATTTGTGGAAATGTCTCTACCTCATTGAAGAATTTCTACACCTTGGCCGAAGTGACCTAGCCCCACCCTTTAGGCCCAAGTGTTGTGCATGAACTAATCACAGGCACTTAGAGACTGTTCATATTGAGTGGCAGTGGCTGCAAGTCACTATGGCTGCAATTCAGACTCCATTCCAAGTCTGACTCCTTCTAAGTCTGCAGCTAATTTAACCTGAATTCACCCTGAAGGAAACCTGCACCGGATTCTGCTTGTCTGAATAGCCCAGCATCAACTAAAATGATCAACATCTACCTCAACACACTGCTTCCTCTTACCCTCAGAATCCTAGGCTCACAGTATCCCCCTGCTCCTGGTAAGTCCCTATATATCTCCCCCTCTCTGCTCTCCTCCCCCTACCTCTCTGCTCACGAATTCCTTTCCTTGGCAAAATCACACACCACCTCTATATCCAAGCACAAGACACATTACTCCACCCTCAAAAGCCACAACCATCTCTTTTCTCTCCTTTTACTCTTACTTGCCCCCAGTGACATCAGTCCTAATCCAGGCCCACTCTCTCCACCCCCCTCCTCCATAACTATACATTTTTCATCAAAGCCAAAAGTCTACAACCGTGTTAAACCAGGATACACACGCAACCTATCTAATCTGATACAGCTTACTCACTCTCCATCCCTTCCCGCCACTGTCACCTGCGCACTGTGGAATGCACGCTCAGTGCGCAATAAACTCACCTATATTCACGATCTGTTTCTCTCTAACTCTTTTACCTTCATGGGGTTCACAGAAACATGGCTGACCCCATCAGACACAGCTTCACCCGCTGCCCTCTCACATGGGGGACTACATCTCAGCCACACCCCCAGATCCAACAACAAACAGGGTGGGGGTGTGGGCATCCTTCTATCCAAACTCTGCTCCTTTAACCCACTCCCTGCCCTGCCATCTCTATCCTTCTCATCTTTGGAAGCTCACTGTGTCCGCTTATATTCTCCCTGTAACCTGAAAATCGCTGTCATCTACCGCCCTCCTGGAACTACTACTCTTTTCCTCGACCACTTTTCTACCTGGCTCCTTCATTTTCTGTCCACAGACATCCCTGCAATCATCATGGGTGACTTTAACATATCTGTTGACACTAGCAACCATGCTGCCACTAGACTACTGTCACTAACCTCATCTTTCGGCCTCAAGCAATGGTCTACTGCACCCACCCACAAAGACGGCCACACAATTGACCTCCTCTTCACTAACCTCTGCTCTCTATCAAACCTCTCATCCTCTTTGCTCCCCCTCTCTGATCATAATCTGCTGACTATGACCCTCTCTCCAATGCCTGCAAACCCCCCTCCACACAAACCCACAATTCAACGCAGGAACTTAAGAAACCTAGACCTTCAGTCCTTTTCTGCCTCACTTCAACCTCTTCAGACCTTGACCTCATTCACGGACATAGACGCTGCATCATCACACTACCATACTACTCTCTCCTCAGCTCTGGACTTTGTCGCCCCCCTCACCTATAGCCGTCCCCGCACCAGAAACCCCCAACCCTGGCTAAATGCAAGCACAGCCAGATTGAAACAGCTGTCTCGAGCTGCTGAACGGCGATGGAGGAAATCCAAAGCCAATCATGACTTTCTATTCTACAAACAAGCCCTTCAGGAACTCAGGACGGCCCTTTCATCTGCTAAGCAAGCTTATTTCTCTTCACTGATTTCTGCACAAGCCCGGAATCCCAAACAACTCTTCAACACTTTCAGTTCCTTACTTCGCCCACCACCCCCTCCTCCAACCTCCCAAATAACAGCAGAAGAATTTTCTACATTCTTCAAAGGAAAAATTGACAACATTCGACTCGGCTTTGCCCCTCAGAATCCCTCACCACTTCAAACAATCCCCCCGCCTTACTCTCTTACTTTCTTCACTCCAATAACTGAGCTTGGACTAACCTCTCTCATTTCTAGGGCCCACCTGACTACCTGCTCCCTTGATCCTATTCCATCCCACCTTATTCCTCAACTGTCTCCATCCCTCACTCCAGCCTTAACCTCCATATTCTCCATATTTCTCTCTCCACTGGCACCTTTCCTTCTTCCTACAAACATGCTGTTATTACTCCGATAATCAAGAAACCCTCTCTCGACCCCTCTGCCCTCTCCAGCTACCGCCCTATCTCGCTACTCCCTTTCTCCTCCAAACTTCTTGAACAACATGTCCACTCAGAACTGTCACAATACTTATCCACTAACAACTTATTTGACCCCTTACAATCAGGATTCCACTGAAACTGCCCTCACCAAAGTCACCAATGATCTGCTCACTGCCAAAAGCATTGGTCACTACTCCATCCTCATCCTTCTTGACCTCTCCTCAGCCTTTGATACTGTCGACCACTCTCTGCTTCTTGATATTCTCTCCTCTCTTGGGGTTCAAGGGCTTGCACTCTCTTGGCTCAACTCTTACCTCTCTGACAGATCATTCAGTGTATTCTATTCTAACACAGTCTCATCCTCACGTTCTCTTTCTGTTGGTGTGCCGCAAGGTTCTGTCCTAGGCCCCCTACTTTTCTCAGTCTACACCCACGGCCTTGGCAAACTTATAACTTCACTAGGCTTTCAATACCACTTCTATGCGGATGACACTCAGATATATCTCTCAGGCCCCAATCTCTCCTCTCTCCTACCTCGTCTCCCCAATTGCCTCTCAGCTATTTCTTCATTCATGTCATCTCGCTACCTCAAGCTAAACATGGACAAGACAGAACTGGTCATTTTCCCACCATCTAACTCCCCTCCCCTCTCTAACACGTCTATTTCTGTCAACAATTACAAAATAACAGCAACTCACCAAGCTCGGTGCCTGGGAGTCATTCTGGACTCTGCCCTCTCTTTCAAACCACATATTCACTCCCTGGCCACCTCCTGTCGCCTCCAACTTAAAAACATCTCCCGCATCCGTCCTTTCCTCTCACCTGACACCACTAAAATGCTAGTGCATGCCCTGGTCATATCCCGTCTGGATTACTGCAACATCCTTCTTTGTGGCCTACCAACTAACAGACTGGCACCCCTCCAATCTATCCTGAACTCTGCTGCTCGCCTCATCCATCTCTCCTCTCGCTACTCTAGTTCTGCGCCTCTCTGCCAATCCCTACACTGGCTGCCAGTCCCACAGCGAATCCTGTTCAAAACTCTAACTCTCACATACAAAGCTCTCTCCAACCAGGCCCCTCCCTACATCTCATCTCTATTCCAACAGTATCAACCTAGACGCAGCCTCTGCTCCTCTGCCGACCTACTTCTGTCCTCCTCCCTGGTCACCTCCTCTCACGCCCGCCTCCAGGACTTCTCACGTGCAACCCCAATCTTCTGGAATGCCCTCCCCCACCCAATCCGCCACTCCACAACCCTCAAAACCTTCAAAGGCACCCTTAAAACTCACTTATTCAGACAAGCATATAATCTGGCCTAACCAATCTTCTAAAGGGCACATGCCACAAAGCTCAATACTGACTGTTTGTGATCCTTCCCCCTCATCTTCACCCCTCTTCCTTTAGACTGTAAGCTCGCAAGGGCAGGGCTCTCTCCCCTATTGTATCCTGTATTCAGAATATCCATTGTCAACTCTGTAAAACTGCATTTGAATTAGTATATGTACCGTATGTTTCTACCCTGTCTGTAATTACTACTTTGTAAAGCGCTACGGAAGATGATGGCGCTATATAAATAAACAATAATAATAATAATAATAATAATAATAACCAATGTTATAGCCTTGACATGACATGTCTGTGGAGGCAATACCCACCCTGCCACATTATTTGCCCCTACAATACAGTACCAATGACAAGAGCGGCCATATCAACCTTAAATGTTTTGCAATTGTATCTTTAAAGGGATTGTCCAGGCAACAAAATTTATACCCCCCCCACCCCTATGCGATGAATAGATCAGTCGTCCAGAATTCCATCTTGACAGAGGCCAAGTCTAACCAACGAGGGAGGGGCACATTCTTTACATTCGGTAAGTTTTTCACTGTAGGCCGACGGATGGGCAGCGTGGGACAAAAGGTGAGTTTTTTTTTCATTTTTGGCCTGAAAGATATAATTCAACTCCCCTATAGTCAAAACAGCCCATATCCTACCTTGGGTATCCCAGTTTGGAATGCCGTCTACTTTAATTGAGGAAGCCTAAATATTCGGCTAAATACTCTTCGACCCTTCCCTGTTTCCATTTCTCCCCCCTGTTTTACATTGTAAACAGCCAGCCAAGTGGCTGCTTTTACATTGTAATAATAGCTGTCCTGTAGCTGTTCATATTGTGCTACAATATGAACAGCTACAGTACAATAAACTAACTACATGAAATGATACTTCCAGGGTCCATCTATCACTGTGACCCTAGGAAGTGAGGCCACTAAATGGACCAGCCGCACACTTTGGGTTTTTACTGCTGTGCCCCACTTTAATGCATGGGCTTCCACGACCACTGTGCTGCTTAAATCACCACAGTGGCTTCCAAAACTGCCAAGATACTTGCCCCTTCACCGGGCTGTTTCCCCTCATTGCAGTGTGGCTCATCACCCACCTCCTCCCTGCAACAAGTCCGCTGCTTCCCTCCACCCCTTTCATTGCTGCCAGGAACCGGCTTGCTAGTTCGGGACTAGCCCCCGCACCCACCGTTCGGCTTCGGACTCCACTCCACCACTGCCACACCTAACTGCTAGACTGCCCCCCAGTCTGCTCTCCGAAAATTTGTACTGCTTATATTATCTTTTCCAGCTCCTCCCACTGCTGAATCACCATCTCCGATGGCTTCCGAACCCCCTCCCCTCCACTGCCGGATCTGTTCCTCTCACCCCCCATTAGATCAGCGCCGTCGGTAAATACTAGGAATTATTCAGTTCTATATTACTTATTATTTAATCTACTGGTAACACCAGACATTCTATAAAAATTTAAATTTCTATCATACATGGCATAATACTTTCTAATTCTTTTTACATATTTGTGTTCACTTGACATAATTTAGAGTAGGGAGGCACCATTTGTCTCTGCTGTTTCAGTCCTTAGTCACCTAGCTGACATCAAAAGGTCACCATGCAAGCCCCCCCCCCACCCCACACACATACACATACACACTTAGGCCCTTATTTAACAAGGGATAGCGACAGGTAGCGCCTGGTGAACGACCGGTAATGACGGGCACCGCCACAAGAACGCCGGCTCCCCACCACAATCACACATTTATCAAGCCGATCCTGCTTAGCGACTGAGATAGCGCCAGATAGCGACTCATTCATCATTATTCCAGCCTCAGCCCACAGCGCCAGCGTCCGACCTTGAACAGCGACAGGTATGACCTCTCGCTACCTGGCGCTCTCCAATGCATTTCAATGGAACAATCTTTAAATATTCATAATTCATTTATAATAATGTTTTTTTTGTTTTGTTTTTTTAAATGTCAAAAATTCTGTGACCACTTCTGCCATGTTATATTTTTTTTTTAAGGTAAAAAAAAAAAAATAAACTTTGTGCAGAATTGATATTACAGGTCTGATATTAATGTATTCATATTACTACATTAATTAAAATACTTGTTTTTTTTGGTTTCCAAAAATATGGTTGTTTGGGGGTTAAAAAACTACTTTTAACCCATCGCCGCCAGTGCTCTGGGGTTTAAAACATGCATTTCACAGCACGAGAATTTTTGGAGCGTGATTTTTTGATGAATGTGGTGGGAGCCGGTCGCTCTGACCAGTCGCTATCATGCGCTCCCATACATCGCGGAACCTGTCAAATAGCGACTCGTCACCCCGTATTCAACATTACTGCACACCGACTCAGTCGCTATCAACAACTGAACAACGGCCAAGCACAGCGACTACTAGCGGGCGCTGTGAAAATACTGCTACAGTCGCTCAACTGTCGCTACCTGCCGCTATTAATGAATCGGCCTCTTACATTTCAATCACAACAAACTGAGCTCTCACTGGAAACAGTGACCTGCCAACTATGTAAATGAATCCCTTAAAGTACAGCAGAGAGAATGTTATCTCTATAGGACTAGAGATGAATAAAGAAACACAATTCACAACTCCAGACACTTGGCCAAGAGAGATACTGAGGATAAACAATAAACACAAAAGACAAAGGAGGGGAAATTGTGCAGGTGTAGGAAGTAGACCTAGAGCACGCAAACACTCAGCCCCCCTGTCTAGCATCCTCCTAACAAATGTACAACAAAAGCGATGAGCTCAGGGCAAGAATGTAATACCAAAAGGAGATCAAAGATTGTAATATTCCATGCTTTACCAAGACATGGTTGGATCCCATGGTACCGGATCATGCAATCCAGCCAGCTGAATTTTTTTATATCGGGTAGACAGGACCAGGGAGTCAGGTAAGTCAAAAGGAGGTCCACCATCGAGATACTGTGATCATAGTGGCTGGTGACTTCAATATTGCCAAACTTAAACACATGTCCAATGCCACGCCTACATCAACACATCACCCTTGCATCCAGGGTTGAGAGGACTCTGGATCAATGCTACACTCCATTTAAAGATGTTTATGTCAGGGCGTACATAGCCACCAGTGGCAGGAAACCCCCACCACTGGCTCCCATCAGCGGAATCAAACCCGCCCCCGCAGACACTCACTGACCAGTCAGCACGCATCTACGGAGGAGCCATCGGAGGAGCGCGGCTTGAAGTAGAGGCAGGGCCCACGCGTGCCGCTGATAGAGTAGATGGGCCCATGTACCAGAGAAGTTATGCACTGGACAAACCAGTCTATGAGCAACTTGGAAGATGTCTTGGATAGTGCAGACTGGGACCTGTTTTGGAATAGCTAAGAGAACATAGATGTTTTAACAGAATCGGTGATGGGTTTTATTGTGAAATTAGTACATAGTTCCCAAAGTCACAATCAGGACTTTTCCCAACCAAAGACCATGGATAGACAGGAACATACGAGACACTCTTAAGGCATGAACCACCGGTTTCAATGCTGGGATTATCTCTGGGAACATGGAGGAGTACAAAGCTGCAGTTTATGGAGTGAGGAGAGCAGTGAAAACAGCAAATCGCCAATATGACCTGAAACCCAATTCAAAGAATGCAATACTAGGAGTCTGTGAACCAACATGGACTATAAAACCCCACCTTCCACACTGGGGGCAGATATAACATTAGCAAATGACCTGAACAACTTCTATTCTAGGTTTGACCATGCCTCAAACACCGCTACAGGAAATACAACCCTGCCCCCCCCCCCCCCCCCACACTTTTGTTCTGGAAAGTGAACACTAGGAAAGCATTGGGTTCTGATATGTCTCAGTGCGCACCATTAAGGCAAGTGCTGACCAGTTAGCACCAATATTCACTAGAATCTTCAACTTCTCCTTATCCCAGTCTGAGATACCCATGTGCTTCAAAAGTCAGAAATCATACCTATACCAAAGAACCTGTAGCTCTCACGGCAATAGTGATGAAGTGTTTTGAAAGGTCGCTAAAAACCATCATCTTATCCTCACTACCCAGACCCATTACAGTTTACTTACTGCCCTACCTGTTCCACGGATAATGCCATGTCCCATCTGCTACACACTGTCCAGTCACATCTGGACCGAAGAAGAGGAAAGTATGCCAGACTACTTTTCGTGGACTATAGTTCTGCCTTCAACACTATAAGCCCCTAAATATTAGCAAGCAAGCTGGAACACTTGAGGCTTGGTCCTTCTCTGTGCCAATGGATTAAAACTTTTTAACAAGTAGACCACAATTAGTAAAAGTGGGTAACTGGCACATCGGCCCCTCTCATCCTCACTGAAACCGTGTGGAGGGACAACCTTTATTAGACTGGAACTAACAGAATTGGCTGGGGGGAACACTCATCTCATTGGCCAGCTAAAGCAACTAAAGGACTGATTGCTCAAAACAGGGCGTTTCACCCACCAGTAAACACCAGGGCTCATTGGCCCTTTACCTAACCCTCCGGCGGGCACGCTGTCTGCAGGGCATAAGGAAGCCATGCTCCCAAGCACGAGAACGGAAGCGAGGAGAGGAGGAGGCAGGCACGCTCGGTCTCCGACGGCCACCCGAGTCTGTGCCGCTCACGGACGTTGTGGGACTGGACAGGACCGTATACAATTTTTTGCCCCTTTTAGCATTAATTTAGCCAATAAATATAGTCGCAAGCCAGTATGTGGAGAGACCCATGTTAGGCTTAATATAGGGGCCTAAAGAGACCAAAAAACCCTCTACTTAGGTAAAGGAAAAGAGTGGCTTTCCTAGAACGGAAAGTATTTGCACAGTACCCAGTCCAAGGACAGATAGCATTACCCATCTACCCTTGCAGTAGGCGGAGCTATGCAAATCATCTCTCTCTGTGCCATCCAAGGCCCTTAGAACTGCTAAGGGTGCAATGCCAAGGATTAGCTTTAAATTTTATACAGCCAGACACATCCAACTAGTAGACACGTGTTTCGAGCTTTAGGCTCTCATCAGCACTAAGCCAATAAATATAAATCAAAGCTTTATTAGTAGGACTGGCCACATACGTTAATCAGATGGCTATAAATGTTGGCTGTTTCGTTCTAGTTTAATTTCATGTATGACATTTATTTTATTGACTCAACTGCTTTTTTCTTCCTATTTTTTTTAAAGTGTGTGTGAGGTCTGACAGATTTAATATGTATCAGTGACAAGTAGGTTTGGGCAATGGCATTCTTAATGTCTGTCTTGCTGGAGGAGGCAAGGACACCAATAAAATGTATCACACTCTGAACACGACTGCTTCTTGTGCCTTCTCTGATGATGACGGCTACTCGATTACTTCTATGTGAGATCTGCTCCAGATAGAGCTTTCTTTGGCTAAGACGAATAAATATTCTATAGGATCCTTATAATCATGACACACAACGCCCCTGTAGAACGTGATAAATAAATTATTTTTTGCTGAAGCCTATCAGGCGGTTCAGATTGAAAAATAACAGTTTAATGAAAACTAGGCCCCCAGCCTTCAGCACCATAATCCCCATGGGAAAACAAAACTTGTTTTGCATACATACAGAGATAGAAACATCAGAGAGACATATAAGAAAGAGACAGGGAGAAGCAGAAAAGAGAGACATGGGAGAGACAGAAAACGAATAAATCCTGTACATGAATCCCATACATCGTCACCAGCAACATATGAGATGAACATATGGTCATGATCATCATGGGACTCAAGCTTCGCACCTGGTGAGACTTTTCAAACCAGACTAGGACAGAAGTGCTGGGGAGGGACACAGGACAGTTAAGGTGGAACGATAGAGGGTTTGGGGGGTTAATAAAACTCCCCAAACTTGGCTTATCTGCCTCCCTGTCCCTCCAGTTTTTAATTTAGCAATTTTAACATACTTTTCTGGATGCATCGAGCTCCATCTTGGGAGCCTTAAGCCCCCCAGCAGACACTGTGCTGCCCCTGCGCTTGTGCAATGCAATAATACTTGGTGCACATCCCGCAAGATTTTGGCAGCAGCTCGTGGAGGGGTGAGTGTGGCTAGAGCCACTCCTATTTATCATAGGCGGCTAAGGTGCCGGTGGGGAGGGAAGGGACTACCAGGGCTGGCCTTTGGTTGAAAGACGTCCTGTGTAGGATGGCGCCCCTCCTTCCCCTGCGGGACTTGCACGCCTCCCTTTCCCCGTAGCCAAATGAACAATGTTGTTGAAATAAGGATAATTGGGATAATAGGGATTGGTAGTTTTATTAACTACCCCCATTTCTTAACACTGGTGAAACATGGGCAGGGGCAGAGAGGGAATAAATAACTTGAATGAAAAAAATAACATTTATAAAAACTATGCAGCCATGGTGGTGCCCCCTATGCAGCCACACACCTCAAACACCCCCAAAGACGGGCCCTGGGGACTACTACTGCAGCAGGATATCAGAATTTGAAATAACACTGACATCCAAAAGGGCAATAGGGATGTTCTTAGAGCAACTTCAGTAAAGGTCTGTTGTTCATCTTTAAGAGATGGTCCAGGCAAAAAAAATCTGAATACTTATCTTCTTGCAGCACCCCCACCCAGCACTATTCATTGAACACCTGGGAAAGAGCCCCACAGCATCCTGCTCTGGTCTTCATTCTCTGCCTCCTCTAAGATGGAATTCCGTCCCCCTGCACACCTACTCCCTTTATTGTACCCCCTACATTACAATGAATGGAGTGGGTGTGTTTTTTGCATTCTATACATTTTAGAGCCAGATAGATGAGGATGATTTTTTTTTTTAAGTTTTTTTTTTTTTTTTTTTAAATAGGGTGTCATTGGGCCACATCGTTATCTAGGGGTTAAAAGGTGGTGGCCTTTTTTACTGTCACAAGTCCATGCAAAATCAGGAAAAATTACATATTTAGGGTGCATTTCCAGATTAAAAACACATTTTAGAATGGGTTAGGTTGCATCTGTGTATGAAGCATTAAGCAGACCAATCAGATTCAGTTATTAAAGAGGAACATCGGACTGCTGTGGCGACATCTGGCTGCCTCAGGGCATGATCCTCACCTCGGTGCTGGCATTAGCCACGATTGTCAATGTCCCAAGACGATTTCGCAGCTCAGCAAAGTCTCACGTGATTTCGGATGACCCCATCGCATCCCATTTATGGGCACTGCTCAGGCGCTAGATCGGGGGCTGCACGCAGTGCCTGATGGAATGCAAGATGGCTCTGCCCGTCTGAAGGTCGCCGGAAACCGAGGGACCTAGAAGATGGATCCCTTGCTGAGATGACTAAAGAATGCCCTAAGGTAAAACTGGAGAGGGGGGGGGGGGGGGGGGGGCAGCAGATTGGTGATTGGCTTGGGGGAGGTTTTAAGCTCACCCGATGTTCCTCTTTAATAGTCAAAGTTTATTCCTTTTACTTCCAAGCTTTTACCTGAAACAAGATTGAAAATATTTTGCAAAACATTTACGTGAGTGACAGTTTCAGAGCATTGTAGGAGTAATAAAAGATGACGGGTCAAGTGAAAGTCTGTCAAACTAACAAAGAAAAAGGGGCAGAAAATATTGTGGAAATTCTAGAAATCATACCATTAGGGCATTGTAGTTTCGGGAGCAGACAGATTTGTGCAGAGCAGTGGTACCATCCCGTGCCCGGAAGTCAATGTGGGCACCTCCAAGGCACAGCATCCTAATTACATCCACGGTTAAATCAAGCTGTGAGGCCAGGGTTAGAGGAGTCTCTGCAAAAGAAAAATAAAAATGTGTTTTCCATTATTATGTATCAAACATAAATCGAAATGTCGCTTTTTAATAGTGTTACTTGGTGTGAGTCAGGATGGAATCCCTGTCATAGGCCTAGTTAGAGAGAGATATATGTCAGGTGGTATAGGGCACTGTTTCTCAACCTGCGGTACATGTACCCGGTGATGTTCAGGGCCACACCAACAAGGGGTGTCTAACTAGTCAGGTATATGATTTTAATAGTGAAACATTACCCCTTCTTACTCTAAGCGTAATATAAGGTCTTTCTTCTACTTATTTTGGTTATATTTATAATGTAACCACCTCTGGCTTAAAAAGGCCCTCTATTTAAATGTACAAGGTAGAGAGTGCCTTCCTAAAATGCAAGGTATTTGGGTGACGAGTGAAAGATGTAAGTGACGTAGAATTAGAGCCGCCCTTTTAGTGGAGTAGGCCCTGGAAAAGTCAATAGATTTAGTCTTTAGTAAATTTAATTAGGAATCCCCATGTATCCCTATGGAGGTAAGTGTTGTAGTACTAAACAGACTCTAGATGGCAGTGGTGAGATCAGCCCCATAGAGAAGAACAGGTTCCATG
Source organism: Gastrophryne carolinensis (assembly GCA_027917425.1). Lineage (NCBI taxonomy): Eukaryota > Metazoa > Chordata > Amphibia > Anura > Microhylidae > Gastrophryne > Gastrophryne carolinensis. The sequence continues at coordinate 154,552,728 of CM051242.1, read as the reverse complement.
GTGTCATAGAAAGGTCACGTTTTGGAGGGAAATGGGAGAAAAACAAGAACAAGTTAGAACCAAATAGAACTAGGGAACTAGATGTCCTGAATCATGCTTAGCATGTGGAAATTATATGTGCGGAGTGAGCTTGGGAGGGAATATGAGAGATTCGTTAGGAAGCTATCATTCATTGTTCTAGAGGTTGTCCATCTCTGGAGATATGTTAATGTTTGAAAAGGAGGCAGGAAAAAGCAGCAGCAGTTGGGAATCCTGTTGATATCTGTCAGAGCTCAGAGGAGAAAGGAGTCTGTGACTGCCCTGAAGGAAGTCCGTCTGAAAGAGGACCTAAACACTTAGAGCTTCTAGATCTGCCAGGGTGTTCAGTGTTCTGGTATAGTACATAAATGAAATCTCACCATCCACACATACTTGTGGACATATGCTGCAATCTCTTGGTCCTCACCAGCACAAGGCTGGAGAACGATGGTGACAGGGGGGATGTGGCTTGGAGTGCAAGAACATTGTCATAAGCCTGGTTAGGTGGTATAGGAGGATCAAGTATCATTGTCAGATATGAGGATATAGAAACAAGGCACTCTGCCATACAACCAAACTAGCTCCACTATTCTGTTAAATGAGATCAGATTACCATCAGTATTGAGGCTTGTTAAGTATATCTGCTTATTTTATGTATTGTTATATAATCATATCCCAGAGGTCTATTCTGCAGTGTTCTCCGCTGCTGCAAGGAGATATCCAAATGAATGGGAAAGTAACAGAGAATATTTACAAGAGCTTTTAGTGAGATTGGGAGACCAGGCCATGTGCCATGGGATCAAAATCGAAGTTTAATATATGGTAAAACCGGTGTGTATCACTTGGGGCGAGGGGGGGGCACCCCAAATCAGAATGTCCCCAGAATATCCCAGGGGAGGGCTTTCACCTTTTCCTGGAATCGTTAAGAATCTAAGACCAAAGGTAGTGTGTTTGGTTCTACTTTAACATAATAATTTATTTTTAGAATGGAAGAATATTTCCCTTTGTACTGCAGTACAATATATGTATATACAAGGGGTTTTCTATCACTTATTTACCCCAGTTTGTGCTGTCAGTGTGAACGAAACTTGTCTGTGCAGGATAAGACATGTTTGGACATGCAGCACACTGTAGCAGTTCAGTCTGATGAAAATACTAGAAGTGACAGGATGGAAAGTGTAGTACAGTGTGGGTCTATAAAAAAAGTAAGGGGATTGGAGCTTTGTTCTCTGATTAAACTCCTTACAATGATAGAAAAGAAGCCTAAAGAAATCCAAGAAAGAATGTTTGCTGTATATGGTGATGATGCACCTTTCTATTACTATTAAGTACAGTTCTGTTTAAATAGGGTAGGGAATCAATTAAAGACTGCCTGTTGAAGCATCTTTAGAGGAAATGTGGTGTTAATAGGAGACCATGATGTCGGAAAATTGTTGGGTCAAAGTCAGTATTATACAGATGCGGCATTCTTTAACATGCAGCTTGATGTGCCACACGCTATCTTGAAATCATCAATGCTTTCAATGGCTTCTGTGCTGATAACCTAATTTGTTGAGCTGTGGTTCTGTGTTTAAGGATTGCTACATCTGTAACTCATAAATTAGGCATTTCAGTTGGCAGTTTCCAGTATCATTCATGTAATTTTGACTCAAAGGTCAGTTCCTGGTGCGTGCCATGAATGTTGATGCCTAAGCAAAAAAAAAAACATGTTGCCAGCAATTTAGCCATGAAAATGAAGACATGCTTAGAGAATATCCAGGAGACTTATTTTCTCATATTGCTCTGGGTGATGAAACACGGGACTACCTCCATGATCCAGGGACCAAATAAGAGTTGATGCAATGGCTTTGATTCACTAAGGGTTGAAAAAAAATCTCATGGTAGTAAAAACTTCAGTTCATGTTCAATTCAGAGAAAAAAGAATGAGGATTTCACTTTTAGTGAATCACCAGATAGGGCTACAATGAAATTCAGGGGCTATTTTTTACTCTTGAGAAGTGTTGAACGTTTTACTCCTTTTTATGCCGTAGTAAAAAAGTGCCATTGATTTTCATTGTCTTCCTATCAGATGATTTAGCAACATGAAAATTCTCATGCTTTTCTCATGAACTGAATCTTTAACTACAATGAGAATTTTTTTCAGCTCTTAGTGAATTGAGGCCAATGTGTTTTACTACTAAAATTCATGCCACACAAGATAACAATTGCTAGAGACATGTATGATTCAATAAGAATGGCATTACATGAGGCAATCAAAGTGAAATTCCACTGGAAATTGTTGGCAGGTTTGTTGCTGCTGTTTCACAACAATGCACTGGAGCACAAGTCCTGCTGCTATAAAGGAATGCTGCTTTATGGTGCTTAACCATCTACTCTACATTCCAGACATGCTAACTTTCTTTTCATAACTTGAAGCCATTTCTGCAGGGAAAATGATTTCCTGATTATTTTCCAGCAAAATAGAGGGTTCCTGCAGCAGCAGAAGTCAAGGGAGACTACACTGAAAATCATAAAGTTTATATAGATTTCTCAGAAAATGAAAATGTTGTTCTCATATTCATGTAGATATCTTATTGAACACCCATTAAGCTAGATCTCCCACAAATGCAAACATTTTGTGATTATTCACCTGTAAAATGGCTATTACAAGTATGTCACACACCCCGCTTCCGAATATTCATGACACTTGGGTAACTGTCCTGTAGAGGGCGATCTTGCAGAGATGACATGAAAAAAAGGAACCCCTCCTGGTCCATAAATACCTGGGACCTCCCACCATTCCCCAGTATAAGACAGCAGTAAAGGGACCAGGAAGAGCAAATGTAAGCAGTAAAGAAAAAAGGTTCACCATATAAAGGATCCCAGAAAAACAAAAAAGGGCGGGATGAAGCGGGGTGTGTGACATACTTGTAATAACCATTTTACAGGTGACTAATCACAAAATGGTATTATTCCCAGTATGTCACACACCCCGCTTCCGAATATTCATGACACTTGGGACATCCAATAGCAGTGCCCATAAAGGGTGGGGATCCCAAAAAGGCAATAATGCAAACTTAAACTACTGCAGCTTGCAGAACTTTGCGGCCAAAAACAGCATCCGCTGAGGCCCGCACATCAACCTTATAAAACTTAGAAAAAGTATGAACGGAAGACCAAGTAGCAGCCTTGCAAACTTGTTCAACAGAAGCCTGATGCTGAAAAGCCCAAGATGCTCCAACAGCAACGAGCAGTAACACGAAAAGGGGGAACCTTCCCCTTGGCAGAATAGGCCCCAACAATGGCCCGTCGAATCCATTTACTAATGGAAGACTTAGCGGGCGCCAGACCTTTCCTGGGCTCGGAGGGCACCACGAAAAAGGCATCCGTCTTACGAAAAGGAGAAGTAGCCACCAAAAAATATTTCACACATCGAACCACATCCTAAGAATGTAAGGTCCTCTCCTTATCATTACTAGGCTTAGGACACAAGGAAGGGAGAACTACATCCTGATTGAGGTGGAAGGCCGAAACCACCTTAGGAAGGAAATCCGGCTTAAAGCGGAAAACTACCTTGTCCAGGTGCCTCTCAAAGTAAGGAGCCTGAATAGACAAGGCCGCCAACTCAGAGACACGCTGAACAGAGGCAATAGCCACAAAAAAGGCAACTTTCTGAGTGAGCAGAGAAAGAGAAATATCATGCACCGGCTCAAAAGGAGGCCCCTGGAGAGCCGACAGAACCAAGTTTAAATCCCAAACCGGCAGCAAGGGCTTTCTAGGAGGCCGCACATGAGTAACCCCCTGGAAAAATGTCTTAACCAGGGGATGAACGGCAAAAAACCTTTGAAAGAAAACCGCCAGGGCAGAAACCTGCCCTTTCAAAGTACTAAGCTGGAACCCCGAGTCCAGACCATGTTGAAGAAACTCCAGAATTCTGGGAATAGAAAACACCCTACAAGGCAAGGCCCTAGCCTCGCACCAGTTAATATAAGACCTCCAAGTCCTATAGTAGACGTTAGAAGAAGATCTCTTCCTAGCTCTAACAAGAGTCTGAACCACCGCATAAGAAAGACCTTCCTCCTTTAAGATGGAGGTTTCAGCAGCCACGCCGTCAAAGCCAGCGTTGGTAAATTGGGGTAGCATAGCTGACCCTGGGTGATAAGATCCGGAAGAAGAGGCAGATAAAACTGATCTACTGCCAGCCGCACGACGTCTGCGAACCACACTCGTCTTGGCCACCTTGGAGCCACCAGAATTGCTGGTGCCCCTTCTAGAGTAAGTTTGCGCACCACCTTGCCCACCATGTAGAAGGGGGGGAACAGGTACAGAAACCCCAGTTCCCTCCAATCCAGGGACAAGGCATCCACTGCCAGGGCCAGAGGATCCTGAGACAGAGACACAAAGGCAGGAAGCTTGTGATTGTGATGAGAGGCAAAAAGATCCACCTCCGGAGTCCCCCACTTGTGACAAAGGGACTGGAATACCTTGGAACTGAGAGACCATTCTCCTCGGTGAGAGGATCTCCTGCTCAGGGAATCCGCCTTCGTGTTCTCCACTCCCAGGATGTAAATGGCTGAGATGCATGGGACATTGCTCTCTGCCCAAACAAGGATCAGAGATACCTCCCTGAGGGCACTCCTGCTGCGAGTCCCTCCAATGGATCCGAAGGCACTCGAGACCTGAAGAGTCTGGGAGGAGGCCGGATCTCGAATTCCAGCTTGTAACCGGAAGACACCACTTCCAGAATCCATTTGTCTGAGACCTCCTGGTTCCAGACCTGGAAGAAGTGCCGCAGCCGTCCCCCCACCCGCAAGGGTGAGGGTGCCCCCTCATTGCTGAGCTGGCTTAGCAGCGGGCTTGGGTTTGGAACTCCAATTGTGACCTGGACGGGCACGACCTCTGCCTCTACTCCAGGAATCACCTCTGAGGGTAGAGAAGGCCAAAACTCTGCCCGTTCTGGCACCACGAAAGGAAGGGTTAAAGGAGGCCGCCCCCCGAAAGGGACGACGTTGCCTCTTACGCTGAGGTAACTTCCCTCCTTTCGTGGCAGAATCGAATCTTTCTCCAAAGAGCCGCAATCCCACAAAGGGAAGTGCTGTAAGCGACTTTTTGGCCACAAAATCAGCCGCCCACTGGCGCAACCATACCGACCGCCGAATAGCTACAAGCAAGGCCGAGGTTCTACCACACATGACCATGGTGTCATCCAAGGAGGCAAGTACAAAGGACATGAACAATTCACACCGCTTAAGGGCGGCGAACTCATCACTAGCCGGGTCAAGTCTGGAGGTACTCAACAGGTCTCTAACCACAGACCTGGTAGCCACTGCCAAAAGCGCCGAAGAACAAACAGGCTGCAAGGCTGAACCGACACTAGCAAACGCGTGGCAAGCCATCTGATCAATGCATTTATCCTCACCATCTTTGAGAGTGGTGGAGTCAGGAGAATGCAAAATAGAAGTATTGGATAACCTGAGCAGCGGGGCATCCACCTCGGGAGGGGACGACCATTGTTTTACCACGTCCACCGGAAAGGGATACCTTTTATCCCAACCTTGAGGAATACCTGGAAGCCGAGTAGGCTTCTCCCATTCCTTAAGAATAATGCCATCAAAATGCCTTTGATTTGGAAACTCCAGGCGCGGCTTGGAAGTCCCAAAGAATTCCCCTTTTTGAAGAGCGGCCTCCTCAGGAGGAGAAATTGCCAGAAACTCAAAAAAGTGAGCCAAGACCTTCGGGGTATCCACAGCATCCCCCTGCCCTTGCTCAGTATCAGCACCAACAAACTGCTGATTGTCAGAACCCTCAGAATCCTCAAATAATTCCCCCTCTTCTAGCGGGGAATAATCAGACCAGTCAAGAAAATCATAATCATCAAACTCAAAGGCCGGCGCGGCTGGATACAAATGCTTTCGCTTAGCCGAGGCCTTTCTGGCAACAGAGCCAGAAATACATTTCTCAATATTAGCCAGTCTGGCACATACATCAGATTGCGACTCCCCACCTGTGACAACATCACTAGGGGTACGGATAAGGCAGGGTGGGGAAGGAGATGAGGCCGGGACCCTGGACCAAGACGCCTGGGCGCCTGCTGTGTTATGGCCCGCTGAGCACAAGGTATGCAAACAAGTACATTATGCCCCGCAAGGGATGCCCCACAACCCAGACACTGCCGGGGTTGCCCCGAGGGGAGCCCAAGCCCGGTATCCTGAGAAGCCTCCACATGGTGATTTTAATGTAGTCGCAATGACCAGAGGGATTTATGCTATTAAGCTACCCGGGATGCCCCTTCAGGTCCCAAGTGGGATCATTTTTTTTTCTTCTTTTTTTGGAAACCCTAAATTAAACTCTAAGGGACCCTAGGACCAGGAGAACACCCTCTTTAAACTTCAAAAGAAGGGATCCCACCTAGAAGACATGAGAACAGACATAAGTGTCAACATGCACATCACTCACCATATAACACAGTTAAAAATGGTGAAATAAATAAAAATCTACTCACCGCAGCGAAGCAGTGACCGTCAACCCTCACAGCAGCAAGGGAATGAGAGGGAGAGCAGCAAAGCAGGCAGCAAGGCCGGAAAGAGTGCTTAAGAAAAGCCGGCCTAAAGGGGGGGGAGGTGGGGTGGGAATGGACGGGTCACAAAGAGCACGCCGAGCGCCCGGCCCTGCCCCCTCCTTAACTGCACCTGTTGAAAGTGAAACTGGCCCAGCAACAACGGCCGCAAAAACACATACAAACACACACACAATCCACACACATTTTCCCCCAAATAAAGTAAAACAATCCACAGGAGAAAAGGCCTCCCCCCCCCCAAGGGCACAGAGGGACACGGTAGGGGGGAGAACCCACACCAATAGGTGAAAGAGTAAGAGGGACGGGGCATCCCAAGCCGGGATCACCAACCCGGACACCGCCTACCCCTTTGTATGGGGTCTCACAGGGGAGCAAGCTCCCATATACACCATAAGGTGCAGCCTACCATTGCCTGGACCTTCAGCCTAGGCTGGGAGGCAATCCACACACATTTTCCCCAAAATAAAGTAAAACAATCCCCAGGAGAAAAGGCCTCCCCCGCCCCCCCAAGGGGCACAGAGGGACACGGTAGGGGGGAGAACCCACACCAATAGGTGAAAGGGTAAGAGGGACGGGGCATCCCAAGCCGGGATCACCAACCTGGACACCGCCTACCCCTTTGTATGGGGTCTCACAGGGGAGCAAGCTCCCATATACACCATAAGGTGCAGCCTACCATTGCCTGGACCTTCAGCCTAGTTTAAATTAAAAAAGGTTCAGGCAGCAATAGAAACAAAAGGCCGAGGGGTTACCCCGGCTACCTGCAAGGAGGAGACAACCATCTTCTGACTTGATCGCTGACTGCAGAGACGAAACACTGGGGAATGGTGGGAGGTCCCAGATATTTATGGACCGGGAGGGGTTCCTTTTTTCATTTAATCTCTGCAAGATCGCCCTCTACAGGACAGTTACCCAAGTGTCATGAATATTCGGAAGCGGGGTGTGTGACATACTGGAAATAGAGCAATTCCAAAGTAACCTATTTAGCTTAAAAATGAGTCAACTGCAGTAATATTTAACCTTTTTTACTTTTTTAACCATCAAAGGCTTGTGCTCTTCTCCTCTTCTTTGAATACAGTCTAACAGAGATAAAATGTAATACTTACCGATAGATTAGTGTCTTAAGGCAGTGGTTCTCAAACTTTTTACATCAAGTACACCCTAGAGACAAGAAGTTCCAACAGAGTACCCCCAAAGAAGGGACTAATTTTAAATTTGACCAAAATAAGGCCACAAGTCTCATAGCAATTTCAGAGCAAAAAGAAATACGGTTTTACTGGTAAAATAATATAATAGGACCCATTAGAACTCTGGGGTACACACACTGCAGGTTAAGAACCAGTGTCCGAGTTGGAAATGTACCAGCGTCCTTCCACCTTTGGTATTTGATGGCTGAAGGTGACCTCTGCTTATTATGGAGGCTAAGCCTCAATAATAAGTCTCTGCTTTGTTTAATACTGTCAGCAGAGTAGAGAAACAGGTGCAGGCTAAGTTGCAACATTGTAATGTTTCAATATGACATCTTAACCACAACAAACTCTGGACGGGGATGCTGTATGAAAAGATGCTTAAAATGTCAACTCCCAGGACCATTAGAGAGTTGAAGGAAGGTGGAAAGACTACAATAATTCTAGACACCCATAATTCTAGAGCGCTGAACTGGGCAGCCTGAGAAGATAGAGGATGGCCGGCTGGTGAAGCTTGTGCTGCAGTTGGAGATCTGGCAAGCTGGAGTGGAAGCATAAGTGAATAACTAGACCTCTCAATGTACTTCATCACAGAAAGATTTCCATTTCTGTGTAACCTCTTATATTGGACTGTTTCTAAATCGACCAGGCCCGGATTAGAGATCAGTGTACAGTTAGATTGCTGGCTAAGTGATCCAGGAAAACTATTGCAACTGCCAGATCTAAGAGGAAGATTTGTGTGCTCAGACACTTGGTGGCAGTGAATGCGTCCTTTGCTTGTACCCTGTTTTGTGGAAATCTCATTGTGCACACACAGAAGTACCCAGAGCTTAAGCCAGTTATAGAAGTTGAAGTAGAACTGCTATACATTTTCTAGAGGAATATCACTGTTCCTTTGCTGCAGCTATAGAAACCTAAGTTGGAAATTCACAAAGGAGGCAGTTGTTCCTGTCTTGAAACCAAGATCAGTGCAGCCAGCTCTGAGGAAAGAGTAACAGTACTTCATATCTGTCAAACGGATTTCTTATATTAAGGCCTAGTTTACCACTGTTGGAATGTCATCCTCTTGCTTCACTTCTGGTCATCGTACATTTTTCTCTGCGATATATTTTTCTGCTGTGCAGCTTAAACCGGACCGACACCCGTTTTATCTTTAACAGGAGTTGGTCCCCTGAACATAACCCCAGAATGCCCGATCTCCTTCCCTACAATTTCGGGAAAGGAGCTTCCGGCATGCACTTGGGCTTTCTGTGGTCGGTGCCTAGGATGCGACCATGGCCCACATGACGCAGGACTCCTTTTCTAAAGTGGAGGCAAGGAGATTGGGTGTTCTGGGGGGGGGTTATGTTCGGGGGGCTCCAGCATTCTGGATACACCCGCCCCAAGCGTGTTCTTATTTGCTGTCTGTGAGGCTAACACCCTTTAACCCTTTTAGTGCGTCTCACGTAGCTGAATTTAAAGCCCCACAGATAAAAAAGTACAAAAGTAAAAAACTCACCTGACCCCTCATTGGATCGGGGGCCAGGTCTTCTCTTCACCCCGGGGGCATCCGATCCCCCCCCCGGGGCTCTTCTCGTTTCAAGAGGGTGCCCGAAATAGCGCCCCCCGCTTCGGTTAACTGTAAAATAAAAAAAAATGACATTTACTCACCTGCGGCTGCAATGCCTCCCGCGGGGTCTCCTCTTTACCGGGGGGCTTCCGGTCGCCCCCCCCCCGGGCTCTTCCGTGGGGAGGAGAGGGTGAGAAATCGCTCACTTCCTGGTTCGCGGCTGTTAGGGGCAGGGCCAGGTGACATCACAGTGATATCACCTGACAGCCGGCTTCTCTGCCCCTCACCCGACATGATCAGTCTTGCCGGGTGCTTGGAGGCGAGAGGTCGGGAGGAGGAGAGGACTGTGATCCCTCTCCCCCCCAGCCCCCCTCCACCAAGCACCCAGCAGTTGTCATCGGAGATCGCCGGCAGAGGATCGGAGGTAAGTAAAGAAATAAATAAATGTCAATTTTTTATTATTTGTCTGTGTCTTTATTTTTACACTTAACCCTTTGTGAACTGGTAAGGGATCCATGAGATCCCTATACCAGTTCACAAGTCTGGGGGCTGGCAAGTCCCCTGCAGCTAGCGGGTGACTTACCATTAACCCCTGGCACCCCAATTACCTGCCTCCCCAAAGCCCAGGGGGGGGCAGAAGAGCTCGGGCCCACACAGGGTATGTGGGCTTGTAGGCTGCAGGGTGGGGGGGGCACAAAAGCTGGCCCCTGCACCCTGTTCCTACAAACCCTCATAGCTGGTCCTGGGCTGGTTATGACGGGTAGGGGGGACCCTACGTCATTTTTTGAGGGATTTTTAAGGGTTAGGGTTAGCCTAACCCTAACCCTTAAAATTCCCCCAAAAATGGGGACCCTATGTCGTTTTTTTTTTAAATTAACCCCTTATGCTCTGTCGCCCAGCAGCTATAAAAGGCTTCCAGCAGCAGCAGGAGAGCAGAAGCCAGATTGATCAGCGTGGGACACAGTGCCCAGGGATGGATGGGAGGTAAGTATAAAAAAAAATATATATATTTTTTTTTCTCCATGTGTCTGTGTGTTTTTTTTTACACCTAACCCCTTGTGAACTGGTAAGGAATCCATGAGACCCCTATACCAGTTCACAAGGCTGAGGGCTGGCAAATCACCCAGGTCATTTTCCCATGGGGAAAAATGACCTGTCAACAGAGGGTGACAAAACTTCAAGTAGGCTGGCAATTAAAAGGATTAATAGTACCTATGCATGTTGGGTATTGTTGTGCTCGGGGGACCTTGCACTTTCATATTTAGCTTGTTTATTCTTGTTTGCATATTGATATTTTAGGGAAACATGTTTATTCAGCTTTTTTATACTTTTTTTTAGGGAAACCCTGTGCAACCTTAGAATTCTTCGAGGGATTACTTCCAGAAAGATGATCCCACTACAACAAGCTGGGTACGCTTAGAAAGCTTAACATGTGTACTTTCAGGGAATATGTGGTTTATGGGGGATATTCCAAATGTAACGGGTTGTTTTGGTTGAAAAATTGCAAGGTGCGCACTTTGTCTGTAGAGCAGAAATTTTCAAGTAAAATTACTGTTATGCACATGCTTTACTTTGGGGTGTTTGCCAACTCCTCCCTTGACAGTAGCTATGCATGTTGGGCATTGTTCTGTTCGGGGGATGTTGCTTTTTAGATTTAACTTGTTTTTTCTTGTTTGCATATAGTTTTTTTTTGTAAAATGTGGCTTGATTCTTCCTTTTTATTCTTTTTTAGAAAAACTCTGTGCAACCAAAGAATTGATTGAGGGGTTACTTCCAGAAAACTATGCCCACATAAACAAGCCTGGAACGCCTAGAAAGCTTAAGGTTTGTAATTCCAGAGAATATTTAGTTTGTGGGGGATATTTCAAATGTAAAGGGTTGTTCTTCTGGAAAAACTGCAAGGTGCGCATAGCACATATCACAGTTGTATTTTATCTGAAAATCTCCTAAAGCTCTGTTTCAGTTTGGGGGAGTCTCCTGTGCAGGAAAGGGTGTCTACCTATACATATGTGGTACCGATGTGACCGGGAGAAATTGGAGATTCACACGCAATAGAAATGTATTGACAAAAAATGTTTAAAAATCTATTTTTTGCAATTTGTAGTGTTTTATTACAAAAAAACACTACAAATTGCAAAAAATAGATTTTTTAATTTTTTTTGCATGTATTTCACCCAAAAGTATTGAGAATCCACTAAAAAAGGCCATACAAGACATTTCCTGTTGAAGCCCAGACTCTGCTGAAAAAAACAATATATAATTTTCCTGGGAAATCCTTGGAAATTCCTTCAAAAATCAAGGTTGAACATGTGTAGCGCAAAATAGTGAAACGTAGTCTGGCACTTACAGGGTTAAAGAAAAAACGGATGTTGGTCCTGTTTAAAGTCAGTAAGGACTGTGCACAAATCTAGTAGAGTAATAACGATAAGTTTGATATTCCATTATTGTTCCATTACCGGATTAAGTGTTGATTTTACTATTGGTTTGTGTCAGGTTCCACTTACCCGTTCCCCGGTCCAGCGGCGTTCCCGTGGTGCGGCCGCGGCGAGCGGCGGCTTCTGCGGGCGTGCGTGTGCCTCCTCCTTCTCCAGCCGGCGGCCCCGGCTTCCTCACATGTGCTCGCTCTCGCGCGCGCGAGCGCGTTCCGTTTGTGCCAATTAAAGGGCCAGGTGGGGTGGGGGGAGTGCTCTACTGCACAGGGCCAATGAGCCCTTGACTTGGGGCTGAACGCCCCTGGAGTTGTATATGGGCCAATGAGCCCAGGGTAGGGAGGTGTTGCCCTTGTCCCTCGTCCTGGCCAATCCCTAACCAGTTCCTGTGCACACCAATCACACACCCATTCCCCCCATCCCCAATCTTGTCTGTGCCTATATCAGGTTCGCTCCGTCAGTCATCCAGTGCCTGTGATAGTGCCTTGTACCTTGCTTTGTCTCGTGATATAACCGTGATTGATCTCCGTTGCCGACCCCTGCCTGAACCGACAATTCTCGATCTGATCTCCGTTGCCGACCCCTGCCTGAACCGACTATTCTCGATCTGATCTCCGTTGCCGACCCCTGTCTGAACCGACTATTCTCGATCTGATCTCCGTTGCCGACCCCTGCCTGAACCGACTATTCTCGATCTGATCTCCGTTGCCGACCCCTGTCTGAACCGACTACTCTCAATCTGATCTCCGTTGCTGACCTCTGCCTTGTACCCTGACCTCGAGCTGCCTCATTCCTCTGTACCGCTGCGATCTCTGACTTCCCCGTGTCAACCTCTGGCCTGTCTCTGGACTTCCGCTACACTCGCTCTTAGCCATCGGTTCTTCAGACCTCTAAACCAGTAAGCTCTCATCCTTTGAGCCATTGGAGTCCTGGGAGCAACCGATCCCGGGCAGGCGTATTTTGCGTCCCGGCAAGCGGGGGCTCCTACAGGTGAAGCTGGCTGCGGAGATTGGGGGTTGAGGGCTTACCTAGAGGGCTGGAGTTACCAGAGCGTGACAGTTTGCCACTGTATATAGAATGTATATTGTATGTGCCATTTCTCTACTATAAATCTATACTGTTAATAATAATTGTGTTGGGGAATTTAAGGGGTGTCACCACAGTATGGGCAGAGGCAAAGATCCCGAAACATATTCCAGATCCACCCACGGGTGGGCTACGCTAGTGCTAGAGGAATTTCTCTCACAAAAAAATGTAGATGAATACATTCGCCCCAAATTGTGCCAAAATTCTGTTTTGGCTGAAGTAAACGGAATTGGCTGAATTCGGGCTGAATTTAATTTTGACCAGAAGTTCAACACAAGTTATTCGATTTGGGTTAAAGTTAAAATTGCCCTGATGGCCTCAGAGGATGAGTGAATAGGGGGTAGGGGGACCTCTGGTCTTGCCTCTCCTCATAGAATGGCATAGAAAGCGGGGGGTTTGGATCCGGCTCGGGCCTGAAAGCTGATTACAGAAGATGGGTCCCTCCTTATTTTCATTGACCGCCCTCCCCCCCTCTCCTTGTTCCCTTTCCTTCATCATGGAAGCATAATATTTTATAGCTTTTTGATTGTTGTGGAACTGCGGAGCCCTGGTGGGTGTGTAGGATTGAGTGTTCGTACGTCTTGTCAGTTAGGTTGTTCTTATAAAAAATCAAAACTAAAAAAAAAAGTTAAAATTGCCCTGAATTTTGCCAATTTGGTTCTTTTTGTCCAAAACAGAATTTTAGCAATATTTGAGTTATTCATCTATCTCTGTCTATCTCTGAATTTTTATTTTTGTAAAATAAATGTAAAATAAATATTAGTCATTGGTCAATAGATGATAGGTCACCTTTATTTGACTACTGTAATTGAATCTCCCTTTAACTATAGTAAACCTAAAGTTACAGGGGTTCAGGCAATGCCGACCCATTGTGTAGGGCTACACCTGGCAATGCCCCCTTTTTCAGTTTTTAAAAATAAGTTTTTTTTTACTGAGATTAAAGATTTTACTTTCACTTTCTCCCACACAGAGGGAGAGTGGGTGTGGCCATGCAGAGCAGAGGGAATATAATGCCGCACTTGTGCACAAGCTGAGAGGGAGCTGGGGGAGGCCCTTGGTTACAGGAGACAAAGGATTTTTATTTGCTGACCATCAAAGCAGAGGCCAGGGGGAGGGGGAGAAATCAGACTTAATTAACCCCTTGCATTGACAGTCACTTTAACTAATAGATCACATTTAAAGAGGAGCATCCACCAGACTAGAGTCTTTAGGGACCCAGGTCCAGTGGTCTTCCTGTCTTTGAGGCATCCCTAATTGTGTGAAACTCCTCAGTTCACAGGGAATATTACCTTTGTGGCAATCCCATGGTACATGTGGGAACTATTCCTTGCACGTGTCAGACCTTTCTGAATGCTACCAACAGCAGAAAGGGAGCAAATGATGCCTGCCACATCATTCCATTTAGCATTCTATGCCGCGCATTAATATGCACAGCAAAGAGCACTGATTAGAGGAGAGCCGGTACATGTGCTGTTGGATCTCGTAAGCGGTAAGCAGAACCAGGTGGGCTTTACACATCTGGACATCCCTAATAGGATTCCCTAGGGGCATGAAGCAAAGCCTAGAAGTCAAAATGTAGTTCCTTTGTTGCAGCTCATGAATAACACAACTTCCAAACTGATTTACATCTTTATTTATGTGTAAACAACCATCACCAGTGTTCAAATTTTTTTGAAATGTATCTTCCTAAGAATAAACTCCAGCACAAAAGTCCAGCGCTATATTCCCTCAGAAATAAAACAAGCCACCATGCCAGGAAACCTGGGATTCTGAGCCAAACATTAAGATCCGAGATGACTGTGCCAAATACACAACAGCCAAAAAAAACTAAATTTTTAAAAATTGTGAGGAATAATTTTACATTATTTTTCATTTTTGAATTGACAAGTTTTACTGATCAGATTTAAATATCAAAAGGTTTCAGGCTGAAACTCATTGTGTTGTGTCACTTGTCATTGTGTTCTGCAAGGATGGCAATAGTGATAAGCTGAACATGGCTGTGTTCGCTCAATTGTGGTTCTTGGGTATTTGCATACCTCCCAAGTGTCCCTGATTTGCAGGGACTGTCCCTCTTTTGAGTCCATGTTCCCCTGTCTCTCACTGTTCTCATTTGTCCCTTTTTGAGGTAGAACATGCAGATCTGCATCAATAAATTATCCAATTGACTATTTAAAGTGTTTATTATGTTTTAACTGTTACAACCAATCTCCTATCCATCTCTCGATGAGGGGGTGTGGCCTAATTTAACAAATGTCCCTCTTTTCCATCATGAAAAGTTGGTAGGTATAGGTATTTGGGTTCTTCTTAAAGACTATAGGGGAGAATTCAGCTGAACGATTGGGCCTTTTTTCTGAGATAAAGGAGGGATAAGGGGTAAAGAGGAGACCAAGGGGATGCCTGCAATCAATATAGGAAAAAGGTTTTGATCAAGACACCAGAAATGTCACATTAAAGACAATGCCACATATATTATTATATGTCTTTTTTTCTGTATGCCAAGTGGGCAGGGGGGCTGCTGATACCCCCTCTACCCAACAAAAACTGGGGTACAGAGGAGATTAAAGTCACACAGACCCAGTGTTCTTCCAGAGGTGGAAAAGCCCTGGACCATAGCGGCTGCTATGCCATCAAGGCCACAAGCCGGTCATTTGGCCCTTTGGCATATGAGTCCTTGAGAACACTAGTGACTAAGCTTTGTGCAAAAAAAAAAAAAAAAAAGGCAGAATTTGACCGCAAATTCATATTCATCTTTTCAAGCTGAACTGAATAGGCAAAATCCAGACCAAATTTAAATTGAAAGTGCATGTCCAGTCAAAAAAAAAAAAAAAAAACTCCTTACCTTGCCCAGGATTGAGCATGGTCCCAGGCACTCTAACGGTGGCCACACAGTTCACAGAGCAGCTTCCCATTCTCTATGTGGGTGCCCACCTACTCATTTAAGTGAATGTGTGGGTGTGGCCCCACACAAAGCAGGGGAACCCCACACATTCACTTAAATGAGTAGGTGGGCACCCACATAGAGAAGGGAAAGCTGCTCTGTGTGGCCACTGTAGGAGCACCATCCAAGATGGTGCTCCCAAAGCATCGGTGATCAGCGTTGTATTCTGGGCGAGGTAAGGAGTTTTATTTGCAACCCCTCGCCCTGCCTATGCACTGGGGGAGGGAGGCAAGCGGGGCGTTATTCATTGAATGGACATACATTTTAACTTAAACCTGAAGGCTAGCACTAGTTAGTAGAGATGAGCGAACTTTTGAAAAGTTCGATTCGGCCGATTCGCCGAATTTCACAAAGAAATTCGGGTTCGGCCGAATCGAACTTTTACGAAGTTCCCCATCAAAAATGCCGGCATGGTGGGAGCGGGCCGGCCGTCCCGCTCCCACCATGCCGGCATTTAAAAAAAAAAAAAAAAAAAAAAAAAAAGAATTTTTGCCGGC
The DNA here is from genome assembly GCA_027917425.1 of Gastrophryne carolinensis. Lineage (NCBI taxonomy): Eukaryota > Metazoa > Chordata > Amphibia > Anura > Microhylidae > Gastrophryne > Gastrophryne carolinensis. Next base: position 154,536,468 of record CM051242.1, on the reverse strand, counting down.
ATGGTGGGAGCAGGCCGGCCGGTTCTGCGCTGACAGCGGAACCGGTTGGCCGGCCCGCTCCCACCATGCCGGCATTTAAAAAACAAAAACAAAAAAAAAAAAGCATTTTTGCCGGCATGGTGGCAGCGGGCCGGCCCGCTCCGCTGTCAGCGGAACCGGCCGGCCCGCTCCCACCATGCCGGCATTTAAAAAAAAAGCAAACACTTACCTGCAGGTCCGGAGCGTGGAGGCCGGCGCCGCTCTCAGCTGTCATCTGAGGGCGCGTCATCAGAGGGAGCGGGCCGGCCGGCTTTACCGGCTGGCCGGCCGGCTCCGCTGACAGCGGAACCGGCCGGCCCGCTCCCACCATGCCGGCTTTTTTTTTTTTTTTAATTTCAGGAAAAATTCGATCGGCACGAACCACAAAATATTCGGGTTCGTGCCGAATCGTATATTTCCTGAAATTCGGAGCGAATTCCGGTTAGTCCGAACCGGTTCGCTCATCTCTACTAGTTAGCAATGTTCAGGGTTGAGCTAGGATTAAGCTTTGCCCCCACACTGGCTACACGTCCTGTATCACCTTCCTGTCTCTCCGCACTTACTAGTGTTGCCTTTATCTCTTTATTTTAATTGTGCATACGCTATAAGCATTTGGCACACTACGCTCCCACAACAGTGTGTCCTTTACAATAACACATAGGATGTACAGTCGTTTACATTGGCACCTCCACCATGACATAAAAGATACCATACAGTAATTGACATTTGGTGTGGAGAGTTCTCCCAGTTTGTCAGATGGTCAGTTCAGACGGGGGGAGGGGTTAAGTGGGGTTAATTGAAAGGCAAAGTGTGTGTCTTGTCCCAGGAGGGGAGGGGGGGGGACCTGTTCACCACTGCCAGATTTATCTTTTAGGAGTTTATGGTTCTTTGGAGGCCACACAGTCTGTTTTCTCATGAGCGGAGACCATTGTGCAGTCTTGCACAGGGCCCCTTCCAACATATTGCAGGACCTGATAGAAACTAAAGGGTTTAGCCTGAGTGCAGGACAGTTATAATTGGTTGCATATGGTTCAGACAGGCCTACAAGAAAGCCCTGACACATGGGGTGTGTATCAAGAACATGTGATTCCTATAACAGAAGAATTACAATACGTGGTCTGGAACCAGAATCTATTTGAGGTTAAAGCCCCTCTATTTGGGGCAAGGGTGTCAAACACCCTCTTCAAGATACACCAAGAGGTTATGTGTATCTCCACATAGTTCTCTCTATAGAACTGTCTGAGCACCAATAACCTAACTTGTCTTTCTTTGTGAAGCTCTGAAAAACACGGCCCGTTGGTGGCCTTTGAGGAGGGGGTTTGATACCTGTCAATACCTGTAGACGTCAACTGATCCGTAAACTAGAGTAGCAAGGAGGAGGCAAGGGCAGGCCTAAGTTAACATCCTTGAGAGTCTGCTCTAGGGTTTAGGAGGAAGTCAAGGCCTAGGTGCCCACCTATTGAAGGATTAGCCAGGACTGCACCAGCTACTCTCAGGGTTGAGGAAAAGAGAATGTTAGAGCTCAGGTTTGTGTGTGTAAATGTCTGTATAAAGTGTACAGAAGGAAAGCTGATCAAGGTCCACTGTAACATAGTCAAGATGAACAAGAACAAGGAAGATGCTTTTTTTTAGAAAAGTCCTACAGCTAAAGATTTAGCATTTTTAAGAGCGATCTCTCCATCACGGCAAAACGATGTAGAGATGTACTCACACATCATAGTCATCTGTGAAGCTGTTTATATTGTGATTCAGCACACAAAAGGAGCAGCTATTATTACATTGTAATAACAGCCACCTGACTCTTTAGCCTATGAGTGCACACCAGCCCCCAGCCATTTAGATAGGCTGGAGCATGTGTGCTGCTGGAGATGTGGCCGCTCGCACGGCCAATTGCCAAACCCTTCATGTACACAGAGCTGCTTGCTGAGCATTCAATTTGCAAAACAAATGGTTCTGATAGGACGAGAGCCACGTATGCGCCATAGGACCAGGGAAAGGTGAGTTTGTATTGGCATTCTGGGGGGGTTTATCTGCTTTAAAAACAGGACTCCTGCCCCACTTGTTACATTGTAGAGTGCGGCTGCTCGAGTTATAAAACATCCCAGCATGAATTGTATTAGAGCTGCTGCCTGTGTACACAGTGAGTACTTGCTTTGTATTCTACCTCCACACACACACACACACACACACACACACACACACACACACACACACACACACACACACACACACACAGTGAGTACTTGCTTTGTATTCTACCTACACACACACACACGCACACACACACACTTGCATACACACCATGGGTCCCATATGAACCTGTAGATACACACACACACACACACACACACACACACTTGCATACACACCATGGGTCCCATATGAACCTGTACACACACACACACACACACACACACACACACACACACACACGCACACACACACACACTTGCATACACACCATGGGTCCCATATGAACCTGTAGATACACACACACACACACACACACACACACACACACACACACACTTGCATACACACCATGGGTCCCATATAAACCTGTAGATACACACACACACACACACACACACACACACACACACACACACACTTGCATACACACCATGGGTCCCATATGAACCAGTAGACACACACACACACACACACACACACACACACACACACACACTTGCATACACACCATGGGTCCCATATGAACCTGTACATAAGTGGATATTTTTACTGCTGTCCATTACAGCCACACAGAAAGTGTCTTGCCAGCAATCAATCATTCAAATTGCTTGTTATTTCTATCTTACAAAGGGAAACACACATATAGTTTAGGTAGTGAAGAATAGAGACATACAGTAATTATTTGGCAATGCATATGGGTGACATTTTTTCTTTCTCAGCTTTTTAATATTTGCCTGCAAAGCATAAACCAGAACACACGTGCATAATGTAACTGACAGGCCGGACACATGGCGGAGTACAATATGAAAATAAGACGTCAGCAGTGTCCACATAAAAGAAATACATTAAAGGGGATATTATCCATATTAATATATGGAAAGCAGAACTCCAATCCCCCGTGCTGTCTAATTAAAAATACAGTTTGATTTCTGGCCTGGCAGCTTCACTTTTATTTCATTTTAATTAGTTTAATCAGAATTTAGAAATATATATATTACCTATGTATGTAGAGCCTACTATCCTCACATTGAAGAGGCTCTCACATGTTAATGAATACTGTTAATCGCCAATTTGTGAAACCAAATTCAGCACCCTACTTGTAAGACATAGCAAAACCTTATTTTCTATCCTAGTGCCGTACAATGCAACAAGCAGGATAAGAGTTCCGCTGTTACATTCTAAAATGCAGGCCAGCTCCCTGCTGTGTTACCTTGTTACAGCCGGGCAAATTCCTGCTGTTTGCAATGTAAACATGGCAGCCCCCTGCTGTGTTACCTTGTTACAGCCGGGCCCATTCCTGCTGTTTGCAATGTAAACATGGCAGCTCCCTGCTGTGTTACCTTGTTACAGCCGGGCAAATTCCTGCTGTTTGCAATGTAAATATGGCAGATCCCTCTGTGTTACCTTGTTACAGCCGGGCACATTCCTGCTGTTTGCAATGTAAACATGGCAGCTCCCTCTGTGTTACCTTGTTACAGCCGGGCACATTCCTGCTGTTTGCAATGTAAACATGGCAGCTCCCTGCTATGTTACCTTGTCACAGCCGGGCAAATTCCTGCTGTTTGCAATGTAAACATGGCAGCTCCCTCTGTGTTACCTTGTTACAGCCGGGCACATTCCTGCTGTTTGCAATGTAAACATGGCAGCTCCCCGATGTGTTACCTTGTCAGAGCCGGGCACATTCCTGCTGTTTGCAATGTAAACATGGCAGCTCCCTCTGTGTTACCTTGTTACAGCCGGGCACATTCCTGCTGTTTGCAATGTAAACATGGCAGCTCCCCGATGTGTTACCTTGTCAGAGCCGGGCACATTCCTGCTGTTTGCAATGTAAACATGGCAGCTCCCTCTGTGTTACCTTGTTACAGCCGGGCACATTCCTGCTGTTTGCAATGTAAACATGGCAGCTCCCTCTGTGTTACCTTGTTACAGCCGGGCACATTCCTGCTGTTTGCAATGTAAACATGGCAGCTCCCTCTGTGTTACCTTGTCACAGCCGGGCACATTCCTGCTGTTTGCAATGTAAACATGGCAGCTCCCTCTGTGTTACCTTGTCACAGCCGGGCACATTCCTGCTGTTTGCAATGTAAACATGGCAGCTCCCTGCTGTGTTAAATTGTCATCAGCTCCCAGATGGCTCACAGCATTCTACGATGTGCGAGTGATCTCTCCATTGGGTGTACGGAATTAGCGTCCGATTCGGACCAAATAGGGGTGGACTCGTCACTAGTTATGAGTTGATGGCAGGATTTAAAGTCACTATATTCAAAATAACAAAAAAAAGAACACTTTTACTTTCCGCAGACCAGCGCTGCTAGTCCAGTGCTTTGACACTCACCTGATAGCCTGATCCAGGTCCTACACAGTCAGCAGCTCGCAACAACTGATGGACTGCCCTGCACTATCATCACAGAAACTACAGCATGCCCTCTCCATTAACGGCAATTCAATAAAATTAAATTAATTTAAATTAATTAAATTAAAATGCAAGGCCTTTAAATTGCCATGAACAATGTGCTAGCAGTGTGCCACACTGTATGTACAGATGCAGCAAACATTAGCTATGTGCATAACCTATACTTAGGATTTAAGGTTATTTTGTGAGATTAGGGAGAATATTTAGGCCCTTATTTAACAAGGGATAGCGCCAGGTAGCGACTGGTGAGCGAACGGTAATGACGGTCACCGCCACGAAAACGCCGGCTCCCCACCACAATCACACATTTATCAAGCCGATCCTGCTTAGCGACTCTGAGAGCACCAGATAGCGAATCATTCATCATTATTCCAGCCTCACCCCACAGCGCCAGCGAGTGACCTTGAACAGCGACAGGTATGACCTCTCGCTACCTGGCGCTCTCCAATGCATTTCAATGGAACAATCTTTAAATAATCATAAATAATTGTTATTAATTTTTTTTTTTTTTATGTGAAAAATTCTGTTACCACTTCTGCAATGTAAGATATTTTTTTTAAGGTAAAAAAAAAATTAAAAAAAAAATTGTGCAGAATTGATATTACAGGTCTGATATTAATGTATTCATATTACAAAATGTTTTTATAAACTTGTTTTTTTTTTTGTTTCAAAAAATATGGTTGTTTGGGGGTTAAAAAACTACTTTTAACCCATCGCCGCCAGCGCTCTGGGGTTTAAACATGCATTTCACAGCGCGAGAATTTTTTGAGCGTGATTTGTTAATGAATATGGTGGGAGCCGTTCGCTATGGCCATTCGCTGTCATGCGCTCCCATACAGCGCGGAACCTGTCAAATAGCGACTCCTCACCCAATATTCAACATTACCGCACACCGACTGAGTCGCTGTCAACAACCGAACAACGGCCAAGCACAGCGACTACTAGCGGGCGCTCTGAAAATACCGCTACAGTCGCTCATCTGTCGCTATCTGGCGCTATTAATGAATCGGCCTCTTAGTGTTGTTCAGCTTTTGAGGTTCACTAGAATAGTAGCTATAGTACAAACTATCTTTCTGAGGTTAAATCATTATATAACCCTGAGTGTGTAAAAGATGCTTAAAATGGACCACCAGTCTATTTTTTTTTTTATTTTTTACTTTTGCATTAAAAAAAGGTAATAAATATGCATGCAAACTACTGCATGTTTATTAATGAATTACTCACCTTACCTGCCCACGCGCGCCCGACATCTCACTCCCGCGCCGCTATCTTGTTACCCATTGGAGTATGTATTCCACGATCCTCCTGGGTGCAGCCTTTGACCCTCCTGGTGAGCTGACTCCTCATAGAGAGCGGGCAGCTTTTCTGACACCGGGAGAAGTGGAGGGGCATGAACAGGCGCTACCACAAACGGGGGGGCGCCGCTCGATGAGGTAAGGAACTGTTGCTGTCGACAATCTGAGTAGCACCCTAAAGCGGCTTGTAGAAGCAACTGCACAGCCTACATCAGTCCGCTGTGTGGCTGCAGGGACAGACCAGACCTGCGCTGGAAAGGTAAGTCCTCTGCAGCTAGCAAGATGCGTAAGTTTCCTGGGATTGCTTCCTGAAGGATACTTCTCCCCTGACTGTTCAATAGTCTTCAAGCCTGAAGAGTGGAGTGATAATGTTGATAAATTTAAACTCATATTGAGAAACCGTATTCTGGAGTTTTGTGTTCTAATGTACTATTATTTAGCAACCTTCTGCTGAATACACAGTTCTAAGCAACAAATAAGAAGTGTTAAATATTTTTTTCACTAGGTCACTGATACAGAAGCAGATCAAGAATTCACTCAATTGGATGCCGGCCCTGAGGCAGCCTCAAAGTACCCCCGGGCAAGCCTAGAAGTAGCCCCATGGGTAGAAGCAGCCCTTGTTAAAGACTGCTATTTGTGTACCTAGTGTTGCTTTAGTGTTCTTTAGAATAGCTTACCTCCAGTTTCTGAATCATGATAGTTGGGGTCTAGGCCTTTATCTAGCAGGCGGGCCACCTTCTCAGCAGAGCCGTGTTGTATATATTCTATAAATTTCTTCAGACCGGCCTACAGAAAGATACACAAACAGTTCATACTTCAAATACATTCATTTGCTGCAAAGTTCCCCAATTTCTCTTTTATCAAAAATCACTTTCCATTTTCTTGTACAATATTTTTGCTGTAGGTTGTTACAGACCTTTTTTAGGAGAGAAAACTGCCATTCACATTGTCTACTGGGTGTACATTTTCACCTGGCTCTGAATCAGCCCCAAGATAGCCAGTGGCAGTTTTCTCTCCTAAAAAAAAGGAGTGAGAATTTTCACCTGGCTCTGCATCGATCCCAATATGTCCACCAACATGGCGGGTGGTGGGGGGCAATTTCCATCGTTTAATTACCTCCACCTAAAACTGATAATAGGGCCCTTATTTAACAAGGGATAGCGCCAGGTAGCGAATGATGAGCGAACGGTAATGACGCTCACCGCCACGAGAACGCCGGCTCCCCTCCGCAATCACACATTTATCAAGCCGATCCTGCTTAGCGACTGACAGAGCGCCAGATAGCGAATCATTCATCATTATTCTAGCCTCACCCCACAGCGCCAGCGAGCGAACTTGAACAGCGACAGGTATGACCTCTCGCTACCTGGCGCTCTCCAATCCATTTCAATGGAGCAATCTTTAAATATTCTTAATTAATTGCTATTAATGTTTTTTTTTTTTTTTTTTTAAATGGCAAAAATTCTGTGACCACTTCTGCCATGTTAGATATTTTTTTTAAGGTAAAAAAAAAAAAAAATTGTGCAGAATTGATATTACAGGTCTGATATTAATGTATTCATATTACAAAATGTTTGTAAAAACATGTTTTGTTTTTTTTGCAAAAATATGGTTGTTTGGGGGTTAAAAAACTACTTTTAACCCATCGCCGGCAGCGCTCTGGGGTTTAAACATGCATTTCACAGCGCGAGAATTTTTTGAGCGTGATTTGTTAATGAATATGCTGGGAGCCGTTCGCTATGGCCATTCGCTGTCATGCGCTCCCATACAGCGCGGAACCTGTCAAACAGCGACTCCTAACCCCGTATTCAACATTACCGCACACCGACTGAGTCGCTGTCAACAGCCGAACAACGGCCAAGCACAGCGAATACTAGCGTGAGCTGTGAAAATAACGCTATTGGCGCTCATCTGTCGCTACCTGGCGCTATTAATGAATCGGCCTCTAAATATCTTGCACTTACAGCGCCATTCCTTTTCACATTTTTTTTTAATATTTACAGTATGTCTCATTTATTTGTACCTCCATGGGAGAGAGTATTAAGCAAATCTAAATCCAAATCCACTTTGTTTTTTCACTTCCCGGAGAATTCAGTTTGCTTGGACGACCCCTTTAAGTCCTGTTCAGGCTTAATGTAGATCAACTCCCCCTGATTCCTCTAGCAGTAGACCACCAATCATATGGCTCGACTGGTGGTTTATAACTCTGCCCCCTGTGGCCGCTTGTGTGTTGCAGCATTGTGATGAAGTATCATACTGATATAAACACGCAGCCTGTTTTTGGAGAGCAGCTACATACTGGCTGGAAATGTAAAAAATGTTTTCTACGCTTTCAGAGTCATTTTGAAAAAAAAAAAGAAAAGAAAATGGGAGCTTTAGGGCTATGTGATTATATGGTCTGTGCAGTTGGCTGGACAATCACTTTACGCACAAAAACATCTTTAGGGATGTGATAAATATGCTAAATTATGGGACTGTGAATGTATTATAGTTGTAGCTAAACCAGACCAACAGCCTTGCACAGTTGGAAAAAACTCCCCATGCTTTCTGCTTAGAGAGGTGAGTGAACTTGGATTGGTCTAAGGATTGGTGCTTGTGATACGAACTTTCCTGGAGTACAGAATTCAGCTAGTCCTATCTAAGAGGCTGATTCATCATTAGCGGCAGGTAGCGGCAGATGAGCGTCTGTAGCGGCATTTTCAGAGCGCCCGCTAGTAGTCGCAGTGCTCGGCCGTGAGTCGCTACTTTATAGCGACTCAGTCGCTGTTCAGTAATGTTGAATACATTGTGAGGAGTCGCTATTTGACCAGTACAGCGCTGTATGGGAGCGCATGTTAGCGACTGCTCATAGCGACCGACTCACACCATATTCAGCAAAAAAACAGCTGCAAAAATCTCTGGCGCTGAAAAATAGTTGTTTGAAGCCCAGAGCGCAGGAGGCGGTGTGTTTAAAGTCTGTTTTCCAGCATCTATCCACTAGTAACAAAGCGAAAACATATGGAATTACATTGTAGCAACATTGTAACATGAACACTTTAATGGCAGACCTGTAATGTCATTTCTGAGGAAATATTTAAAAAATGAAAAGATTATGAAAAAACTGCTATTTCAATGCCAGAAGAGGTCACAGAATTATTTGTGATTTTTTTGAAAAAAAAAAAAAAAACAGTTTAAAGAGAAGAAAAGGATCGTCCATTGAAATGTATGGGAGAGCGCCAGGTAGCGAGAGGTCATACCTGGCGCTGGGCAAGGCTGAACGCTGGCGCTGTTCGCTGAGGCTGTAAAAATGATGAATCAGACGCTACATGGCACTATTCCAGTCGCTCAACAGATTCTGCTTGATAAATGTGTAATTGTGTGCCGTGTCTGGCGTTGACTAGTCGCTATCAGTCGCTACTTCTCATTAACCAGCCACTACCTGACGCTATCCCTTCTTAAATAAGGGCCTAAGTGTGAACCTCCGAGGGAGTGGACTTCTGAATGAGGCCCTAGTGGTGAGAAGCTTACGCTAGAGAAGATGCCTACTACTGCCATTTACTCATGTGCATATAGAGAAGGGAGAAGGGCCTGTTATTCTACAGTATTATGGTGCTACTGCTCAGTAGATGCAGGAGCAAATGTAAGTGCTGACAATGATTCAGTATCATGCATGCAGATGTGGCAAGTGATTTTTGGGGAGTTTCTTTTTTTCAACTGGCCAAGGCTGTTGTTCCGGGTTTTTTTTAATTTCAATAATCCAAGAGCAGTTGTTCATGGATGCATGTACAATGTATCGTGTCTTTTTTATCTAGAATTTAGCTGCTAAAAAAGAATCCTAAAAAATAATGTGCTTCTATCATTAGGAAACTGACAAGGGATACAAAGCAGTACGCTATACTGCGCTCTCGCTGTATCAATGAATTTCCGAGTGTCACACATTCAGCAGCAAGGTTTGTTGCTGGAGAATATTGCTGCCACATGGTGAGTGACTGTGAGCATCTAACACAACAAATACAGGCTTGACGTGAAACCAGATAAATTAAGGAATTATTGGCGTAATTACTGACTGCAGAGAATATACAGTAAATGTCCAAAAGTATGTAAGCAGAAAAACACCAAACCTACGTGCTAATTTCTGAGCTTGTCTAATATATTCTATAAAGAAAACATCCAGACTATAGATTTTCCTATTCTTTGCTGATGGGTTATGTTCATGTTCTCCAGGAGATGGACACCTAATCAAGTTTTACCACCACTGGCTACTAAAAGCCCAGGAAGTGACATGTCACATTGTATGTAATTCTTTAAGGCTGAATAGAGACTTTAGCCCATCCAGTTCAGCCTTTATCTCCTTCCAGTGGTCTAGCAGCCATGGCTGGAAATATTATTACACGCCAGGAAGGCATCCAGGCCACTTTTGAATGCTTTTAGTGTATTTTTCATAACTACCTCCTCTGGCAGCGAGTTCCATAGTCTCACTGCTCTTACAGAGAGAAGAATCCCCTCCTATGTCAGTGGAGAAAGCACCTCTAACCTTTAGTGGATGCCATTGGGTTACGGTTACACTCTGTGGGAAAAATAGATTGTGGGAGAGATCTTTGCATTGACCCTGAATATATGTATACATAGTTATTAGATCACCCCTCAGGCATCCCTTTTCCAAACTAAATAAACCTAACTTTGACATTCGTTCAGGGTACTCTAGTCCCCGCACTTCATTTATTAACTTAGTTGCCCTCCTTTGAATGAGTTCCAGTTCTGATACGTCCATCTTACGCACTGGTGCCCAGAATGGTACACAATACTCCATATGGGGTCTGACCAGTGACTTGTACAGGGATAAACTGATGCCCCTTTTGATTCACCCCCTGAGCCTGTTTGCTTTGGCAGTGTCTGCCTGGCATTGATTACTACAATTAAGTTTATTGTTAACTAAAACCCCTAGGTCCTATTCCATTTTTGTTTTACCAAGTGTTTCTTTTGGTGTGTGATCATGGCCCAAATTTCTCCTTCCCATGTGCATAACCTTACATTTGTCTGTGTTAACTTCATTTGCTATTTAACTGTCCATGCTTCCGACTTGTCTAAATCTGTTTGTAGCTGCCTGCTGTCCTTTTTTTTTGTGTTAATTCCTTTATACAGCTTAGTATCATCTGCAAAGATTGAGACATCACTGTTTAATCTGTACCCTGTCATTAATATTTATATTGAAGAAAATTGGGCTCACAATTGACCCTTGTGGTACTCCGCTAGTAACGGTAACCCCATCTGAATATGTACCGTTGATAACCACCCTCTGCTTCCGGTGATTAAGCCAATTTCCCACCCATATGTACACGTTTTCCCCCAGTCCAAGCATTCTCATCTTTTGTGCCAGTCTTTTTTGTGGCACAGTATCAAATACTTTAGAAAAGTCAAGATATATGATATCCAATGACTCCTGCTAAACAAATTTTGAATTTCCCTCCTCATTAAAACTGTCTGTCAGGAGCGATTCCTCATAAATTCATGCTGATATGGAGTAATTATTTCATTTTCACCAAGGTGCTCCAGGATAATATCCCTTCAAAACCCTTCAAACAGCTTGCCCACCACAGATGTTACTGGTCTGTAGATCCCAGGTTCCCCCTTAGACCCCTTTTTGAATATTGGCACCCCATTTGCCAAGCACCAATCCCTCGGAACAGCCCCCATAATAATTGAATCTACAAATATTAGAAATAATGGCTTGTCTATTACTGTACATAACTCCATTAAAGCATGGGGATGTATGCCATCTGGTCCTGGGGATTTATTGATTTGTATATGCTTGGGATGGCGCTGCACTTCTTCCTTGGTTAGACAAGTGACATTTAATTGAAAGTTTGGGTTATTGCTCTGCATCTCACCTGTCATGTCACATTCTTTTGTGAATATAGAAGCAAAGAAGATGTTTAGTAAATTTCAAGGGGCCCATACAAAGAACATTTTGGGGTTAGTTTTACTCTTTTTGGCGATCAGTCTTCCTGTCTCCAGCTTTGCTGTTTTTATCTGTTGTTTACATCGTTTATTTTTTCTTTATAGTTTTGTAATGCTTCCACAGATTACAAATTTCCAAACACTCAAATAACACTCTGAATTCAAAAGTAGATACTTCCAGCTTCAATGTAAGTAAAATGTATGCCTAGGTTTAATCTGCTGCAGTTATATGACAATTTTCTTTTTCTTTTAGGGTTACTGATGCCAACTGCAAATTGAAATCAACTGTCAAAATATTATTTTCTCCTATGAATTAATAAATGGTAAGTAAACAAGCTGCAGAAGTGCAGGATTGGAGCATCTTGGGATGACTGCCTTACTAGTAGAAGAGCTTGCATTTTTTGCCAGTATAGGACCACCCAGGGAAGTCTATATTAGTGGTGGTACTGGTGGAGATCATTGCAAAATGAGAAGTGGCCCTACTTGAAAATAGGTTGGGAATCCCTGCTCTAGATAATCAATAAGAAGCACTTTTTTTAGATGGATCTAGTGTAGACAACATGTGGGGGTTGGTGCATGTGCTTGGGGATGCCTGACTAAAAAGGGTTAAAGTTGGGAACGGTGGTTGGCCAGGGATGGGGCATTGTACTCACACAGACCATGGCATGATGATCACCATGATTCTCCAGAGCACAGCAGAGACAGTAAAGCACACTGTGTTCTTTGTGGGGTGCACGCTTCTTCAGCACATTCTTATTCAACACAATTCAACAGCAAAACGGTTTCTTCTCCAGCACCCTTCAATGGGGTCCCCTCCTGTTCTCTCTTCTTCTCCGTGCATCACTTCAGGGGCACCTTCCTGTGGCCCCTAACTTTCAGGTCCCAAGCTGGCTTTCTTGCCTCTCTTGTGAAGATTCAACAGGGGTACCAGACACTAGGGCCTAAGTCCTCTTCCTTCCCACTTCCAGGGATCTCACCGAGCAGCACTCTGGGGCCTCCTTTGACCCCCACTTCCAGGGTCCCAAGCCAGTGTTCTGTACTTCTCTGCAGGGGTTCCAGACACTAGGGCCTTCCTCTCTGAGCATCCACTCCACAGGATCTCTAGCAGCTACACTTCAGGGGTGAACTCCACCTGCCCCTTCTCATAGGTCCAGCAAGACCTTGGCACACCATGGATCAGGAACTTAGCTTTACATGGTGACTTCCCTGCGGGGCTCTATTCCCATGTCCGCTGGAACTGGAACTCTAGAATCTTCTCAGATTCCCTCTTTTATAGTCTATTATTATTATAGTCTACTGCCCTCTAATGGCAAACCCTAAGTAACTACACTACACGATTTAATCTATTTCTTATCTTACATGAGCCTCTAGTGGCCTACCTATATTACATCTATACTACACACTTATTAATACACTTACTAATAAATCCCCATTCTAACACAATCCACCCCACCCAGGGTATCCCAGGGCATCCCCCATTCTTCAGGGACTCCCCTGCCAGGTGCACCACTAGCCAGGGACTATCCTGTTACACTACTAATGACCAAGAATGCATGTTAGCTATCGAAGATGAGTCAGTAGCAAATCAGTTAGCCTAGGATGCTGCCAACAAAGAATCTATTCTTAGAGGCCTTAATAGGGTGGACATCAGCAGAGATAAGGAATCTAGAACAAAAGGAGGCATCCTAAGAGTGAACCCTCACTATTAAATACAGGTTGTCCTAAGAGTCTATTTCAAAACCAGTCCAGTGATAATATGACCAAGGGACTTAAAATTTGGAATGCATGGTACCACTTGCCACCATATTTTCTTTCCAAAAAGGCCAGCGGCCACACAATTGGATTAATATAGGTAAGGTAACTGCAGAGAGGTGTTAAACCAGTCCCACGCCCATTTTATACACAGTGTCTTGTGACAGTTTTGGGGGGGCATCCAGATGCTCCCTTGAGTAGACCCTGGCGTCCGCTACCCCGATCACCCTGCAGTTGGCCGACGGTGATCACGTGGTCCAGGGTTGCTTTCTTTTCCCAGCTGCTGATCAATTCCGGGGACCCAATCGCGGGGCTGCATTTTGATTGCTGATCAAAGATGTTGATCTATGTGCGGGGAGCTCCAGCAATCTGGATGCCCCCTGAGACTGTCACAATCTGGCCCCACACCCATTATCTAGTAAATGGGCATTGGAACCACTTAAAAAAAAAAAAAAAAAACTTCTTTAGTGCCTTCAAGGCTGATAATTTCAGAAAGGCAGTGAAAAATCTACCTAAAGAATGTACAAGAATGAAATCTTTACACTATTGCCATGTCAGCTTCATGGAGATGGTGCCAATCACAAATCCAACTATTGTCACTGGATTTGGACAATAAGCCTTAGATTATTTTCTCAGTTAAACATACCTTGGTGTGGAGCTTGGCAAGTTGCTTTTCATCAAGGTTTGTCTGTTTGTAAACCCTCGTCTTGTAGCGAAACTGAAAATGAACAATAAAGTCAGTAAACAACAAGGTCGCTTCTCATTGTTGCCAAAACAGATTAAAATTTTTGCTTAGTAGCAACCCTTTAGCTAGCTCTTTTATCAGTGAGGTGTATGCAAATGGTTATTCAGTGCACTCTCCAGAATAGTATTGACTAATGAGTAGAGATGGGCGAACCCAACCTGCAATGTTCAGCCGGAAGTCCGTGTTCGAGTTCAGCGTCCCAACACAGAAAAGCTGGTTGATGGGCAAAAAGATGGCCGTTGGCTTCCTTGAGTGAGGACACTCCTAGTGCTGGCACTAGAAGTGTCCTCATTTATGGGAGCCGGCAGCCATTTTTCTGTAGCTCCGGCTAAGGAAACGCTGCTGCCGCCACTCCGCCGCGCACTGACAGGAAGAGGATCGGGGCTCAGGTTAGTTTAAAAAGCATGCTTTTGCTGAACACTCTGAACCCTCCTTCCACAGCCACCCCTAAAGTTTGGATGCCCATTGATTTCAATGGGGACCAGGTTTGGGCACCCGAACCCAAGCATTTATTAAAAGTTTGGCCGAACCCAAAATTTGGGGGCTCGGCCCAGCCCTACTGGTTCGATAGCATACAGCTTATCAACACTTCTGGCAATTTATACTCCCACACATCAATACCCTGAATCCACCACTAGATAACTGACAACACAGACAGGCAGAGGAAAAGGCCCCTACCTTCGCACAAAGAGTGTAACTGCTCAGTTTGTGATGCAAATAGGGGCTAGTGAGAAAATTGAGAGGAATGATTATAGAACAGGAAATAGGAATCAACAAAGACTCCCTTCTGAGAGGGCATACTTGCAGGAACTGGCTGCCTGGGGAATAGGAAATGTATACTTTGATTTTACATTTAACCTACAGAGGTTCTTTAAAGTGGAACAAACAATGGGAATGTGATATCCCCAGGTTTTGTTCCTTGCCCCTAATTGAATTCAATTGGGAGCGCATACTGCAGCATCCCCTTTATCCCACCCACACTCCTGCCCCAGCCTATCTGAATGGAGATTTCCTAGTAACCCGGTGGACCAGTCCTGCTTGTTGCTGTCTAACAGTGTTTGAGTGCTGCAGCTTCTTCAAAATTTGTTGAAAATTGAAAGTGGATATCTGGGAAACTTTATTTTAAATCAGATCATTATTTTAAAACGTACAACATTCTGTATTTACCTTTGTGCTGTGGTTCGCCATAAACTCCAGTAAGAATTTTGGGGCCGAGCACTAATTTAGTGCTGTTCTTCTGTCCTGGTCAAACTACAGAGGTGACAGAACTCACAGTGCAGCATATTGTGATTGGACTTTAAAAAAGGGGGCTGTATTATTCTCCCTCCTGCTGTGACTATGGGGGGGGGGGGGTGGGGGTTATGCTAATTATTTGGTGCGTTGCAGTGTGGATTGCGGTGATCTTTTAAGCTTTTAAACAAAAAAAAAGTCAAAAAAATGTTTCAAACTTTTAACCTTTTTTTTTTTCCAAAAATGAACTGTACCTGTGATGGGACATTTTTACAGGTGAGGTACATCATTTTTCCTGTTAGATGAGGATGTTTTTTCTAAAGTTTGGAAACAACAGCACACTATGGATTATGCAGAAAAAATGTTGAATCCTTTAGCATAGCTCATAGGGTGCTGTTATTTACAAACTTTATTGAAACATATCCTTATCTCATAGGAAAAATTATGGACCTCACCTGTAAGAATGCCCCATCACAGGTACATTGTCATATTTAGGAAAGTTTTTTTTTTTTTTTGCACTTTTTTGCGTATAAATGCTAAAAAGCTCACGAAAGGCAAGTTGCAATCCACACTGCAATGCACACTGCAAGTCACACTGGCTTCACCAAATAATTAGCATGACCCCCCTTAACAAACAACATGAGTATTCCTGAGAAGCCTGCCAGCTACCTGGTTAGGTTTACATTGTGTTACATGGTTATAGCCACAGGGACAGCTGATGTATCATAATGGTTTTAATTGTAATCAGCTGTGATACATTGTAAAGCAGTTTTGAACCTGCTGTTGAAATGTCAATAGATGAAAGATAGCTTACAGCTTGCCGTGAGGGAGAGAACACTGTTAAGATTGTCTTCTCTGTACCACAGCTTTTGGCTTCTCGTAGCTGGGCCAGGGACACTTGAGCAGTTCTTGGAAATTGAAACATATAGATACAGCAATTTTTAAAGTGGACCAACACCCAGGATTTTCACTATCCTGGGTGTTGGTCCACTTCCGCGGGGCACCCCGATAGGCGACGGACAAGCGACGGATAAGCCGCCGCCGCCGCCTCTCGCGCGTCCCTCTTACAGGCTAGAGGGACGCGCGGGAGGCGGCGGCGGCTTATCCGTCGCCTAAAAGGTAAGATTTTAGGGGCTTTCTGGGGGGTTTCACACAGCGGGGCATCCCGATTTCGGATGCCCTGCGGGGAGGGAGCTGATCGGCCCGGGAATCTTATAGATTCCCGGGCCGATCAGGGGTGGGTGTTGGTTCACTTTAAGAATGATCTCTCTATTACAGCAGCACGATTGAGAGATCACTCACACATAAGTCGGCTGTAAATCAGTTATAGATCTTATATTTTAAAGTGGACCAACACCCAGGATTTTGACTATCCTGGGTCTTGGTCCACTTCGGTGGGGCACCCCCAATCGGGGTGCCCCGCTGTGTGAAACCCCCCCAAACACCCGGAAAACTCACCTCTCCCCGCTCCCAGCGCCGACGGACAAGCGATTTGACAGGCGCTTGTCCGTGGCTCCTCCGCCGCCGCCTCCCGCGTGCCCCTCTTGACGCGCGCGCCCCCGCACCGGCCAGTCACAGACGGCCGGCGCGGGGGAGCGCACGCCTAGAGGGGCGCGAGGTAACTAAGGTAAGGGGGTTTGGGGGTTTCACCCCGCGGGACATCCCGATCTCGGATGTCCCGCGGGGAGGGAGGTGATCGGCCCGGGAATCTTATAGATTCGCGGGCCGATCACCCGAGGGTGATGGTCCACTTTAACAGAAGGGTGTCTGGATGCTATACAATGTAACACAGCAAGGAGCAGCCATTGTTACATTGTCACCTTGCTGTTTATAATGTAACCCAGCAGGGAGTTGGCTGGCTTTTTACAGTGATGAATGCTCTGCTTGTTACATCATTTTGCGCGCTAGCAGCACAGGTTTTATTACTTAGTGCTGCCTGTAAGTTTAAAACAGTTCAAGAGCAAATGTGGTTAAGGGGGGGGGGGCTGGTTCCAGTACACCACATGACCACTTTTAAAATAAAGTTTTGGAGGACTTTAGGAAGTACTTTTACATTTTTATATTTGTCCGTAAATAACATGATAGTATAAAACTTACCTCCAAATATGGAACCCCTTTCTCAAAGGACTGTGGGTACTCCCGTAGCAGCCGTTCCTCATCCAGGAACTTGGCGTCTCTTCCATTGGTGGCTGGTTGGAAGAGGCCATAGTTGAGGACATCCTTTAGGCTCTCATTAAGTGTGCACAATATCTGCTGCTTGGCTACCCAAATGGTGGCATCTGGATTAAATCGGAGGCATTTCTACAAAGAAAAAAGTAAAAAAGTATTTTTAAAGTGAAGCAAAATACACCAGTCAGTGACAGTTATAAAAGAGGGCGTGGCAGCCCTTCTGTGACTCACTATTAATCCCGACCCCATGTACAGGCCCTGGTATGGAAAGTGCGGGCTGTAGCACACACTTTAAAGTCGACCAAAACCAATTCCCCCTACTTGAGCCATCCAGAACTAGAATGCCCCGCTGTGGGGAACACCCCCTCCCCCTGGTTTGCCCGCAGTTCTTACCTTTCCACCGAGCATACAAGCGTCGATGTGTGCGGCTGGGATCCCATTCAGCTTCTCCAACTGCACATTAATATACTGATTGACCAGGGGCAGGGGAGTTTGCTCGGGAGTGATGGAGTTTCACACAGCGGGGCACCCCAAGCCTTGGTGTCCCAGGGTGAGGCACTGAATCCCAGGATTGTGAAAATCCTGGGTTTTGGTTCACTGTAAAATAACATGTTATAAAGTCCCTGTTCAGGCAATTTTATTCTCACCTTGCCCCCCCCCCCCCCCCCCCCCCACCACAGCTCCTCCATGCATTTTATTACTTGCAGATAAGGGAGAATAATTGAGTCCTCCATCCTCCATTGCTGGACAGACATTGCAGCGTCCATCAACATGGCTTTATAGCCACCCTAACAGTCATATGCTATTCCTCGCAATGGAGGGGGGTGTGCCGAGGCAAAAAGCCCAGTCACCTTTACCTCTAATAATATGCTTCAAAACCTCCCCATTGTGTTCTATGGGAGTGTGCTTAATGGTGCCCGTGAGAATGTGTAGCCAGAAAATGTGATGTGTGAGCGTCAGGGAGGTAACTGACTGTAATTCACATTCATTTTTGGAATGAAGGAACAGAAGGCAGGTATTTACTTACTACCAACTGCCTTATATTTTCTACACCCCGAAGTTTCCCTTTAATGCAAATTACACAACCTTTTTATCCAATTTACATCTTCATAATTACTACGCCTGATGGGTTTTGCTAACTAGTAATTTTTGTAATTCTTTATTTTTCAACTTAATGCCTAGTTTTTAAGAAATTTAACAGGCACCTGCATAATGATTCTTTGCTGCATTACTGTTTCCAAGGCGATAACAGCTTGTATTCCCTGGCAACTGTTTCCATGGCAATCTTAAGAACACCAAAGCCTCTCACCAGGAGTTTAAAGACCCAAAGGTTTGACAAATGGAAGCATATTGATGCTGTGCGCAGAGAGATCAGTGAGAATTTCTTTCCCAAGAAAAAACAAAGCTTACCCTAATCTTGTTTAATCAATGACAGGTAGACTTTCATTTAAAGCTTCTACTTGATCAATTATTAACGACAGATCTGCCTGTGTCACCAATGTGTGTCTAAGGCTTATGTCTATGTAACAAATCTGACTGCTTAACCGTGGCGGACTGGGGCCAGAAATCGGCCCTGGATTTTACCAGCCCCTGGCCTGCCCCCTTGCTGAGGCCTCCCCCCTACCATGATGCTGGGGCTATAGCATTGGGGGTACAGGGGGCAGACAGGGAGACTAAGGAGGCAAGCATTGAATGTGGGTGTTAGAAGCAGCAGCCCAACTAGCCCTAAAGCACTGCGGTCCACTGTGCATTGTCCCAGGTTTCCCTATGGCCAGTCCGCCCCTGCTGCTTAATGTCCTCAGTTACGGGGAGGCCGATCCATTAATAGCGCCAGGTAGCGACAGATGAGCGACAGTAGCAGTATTTTCACAGCGCCCGCTAGTATTCGCTGTGCTTGGCCGTTGTTCGGCTGTTGACAGCGACTCAGTCGGTGTGCGGAAATGTTGAATACAGGGTTAGGAGTCGCTGTTTGACAGGTTCCGCGCTGTATGGGTGCGCATGACAGCGAACGGCCATAGCGAACGGCTCCCAGCATATTCATTAACAAATCACGCTCAAAAAATTATCGCGCTGTGAAATGCTTGTTTAAACCCCAGAGCGCTGGCGGCGATGGGTTAAAAGTAGTTTTTTAACCACCAAACAACCATATTTTTTGGAAAAAAAAAACATGTTTTTACAAACATTTTGTAATATGAATACATTAATATCAGACCTGTAATATCAATTCTGCACAATTTTTTTTTTTTACCTTAAAAAAAAAATCTAACATTGCATAAGTGGTCACAGAATTTTTGCCATTTAAAAAAAAAAAAAAAAAACATTAATAGCAATTAATTATGAATATTTAAAGATTGCTCCATTGAAATGCATTGGAGAGCGCCAGGTAGCGAGAGGTCATACCTGTCGCTGTTCAAGGTCGCTCGCTGGCGCTGTGAGGTGAGGCTGGAATAATGATGAATGATTCGCTATCTGGCGCTCTGTCAGTCGCTAAGCAGGATCGGCTTGATAAATGTGTGATTGCGGAGGAGAGCCGGCGTTCTCGTGGCGGTGAGCGTCATTACCGTTCGCTCACCATTCGCTACCTGGCGCTATCCCTTGTTAAATAAGGCCCTGTGTGTCACTGCAGAGAGATCAAAGCAGAGAACTCTGATTTACTGACTACTATCATGACTATTTTCTTTTGTTTGCATTGCAATATATCTATATTTTCTGTCCAGCCAGAAAATAGAACAAACTACATTACATACCTAGCCACAGGCTTCATCTTATCAGCCCTGGTTCAAAATGATCAGATGCAGGACACAGTGGCGCAGAAATGTGTGTGGGCACCTCGTTCTTGGCTTTCCTTGCTCTGTGCACGGCCCCACCTGCCCATTCACTTGAAGAGGGATTGTGGGTATTATTCTACACTGTCTGTTATAGGGGATTGGGGGATTCTGCCACACCACTTATTATAGTGGATGGGGAGGGGTGTTCTGCCACACTGTCTGTTATAGGGAATTGGGGGATTCTGCCACTTTGCTTGTTATAGGGGGATGGGGGAGATTCTGCCACACTGTCTGTTATAGGGAATTGGGGGATTCTGCCACATTGTTTGTTATAGGGGGATGGGGTGGATTCTGCACACTGCCTATCATAGGTGGATTGGGGGGGGGGGAGTTCTTTCACACTGCTTGTTATAGGGGGATCCGGGGGATTATGCCACACCACCTGTTATAGGGGGAATCTGTCTGTTATGTGGTGATTGGGGGGGTTCTGCACACTGCCTGTTATGGGGTGATTGGGGGGATTCTGCATACTGCATGTTATGGGGTTATTGGAAGGTAATTCTGTACAATGCCAGTTTTAGGGTGATTGGGGGGAGGGGTTTTGCACATTGCCTGTTAATTGATGATTGGGGGAGATTCTGCACACCGCATGTTTATGTGGTGATGGGGGGGATTTTGCACACTGCCTGTTATAGGGTGATTGGGGGGTTTCTGCACACTGCCTGTTATGGGGTGATTGGGGGGATTCTGCACACTGCTTGTAATTAGGTTCTTGGGGGGATATTTTAACATATCATTTTGGTTCAGAATTTTTTTTTCTCATTTTGTTTCCTTTGAACCCTAGGTGTGTCTTATGGTCAGGTGCCTTAGGTGTGAAGAAAACAGTACTTTTGTTATATAAGTAATTGAATTTGTGGTTTTGTCTTATTTTATACAGTTCAAGAATAGGCCCCAAGAATTGCTGATGGGCACAAGTTATAAATTCCTTTGGTGGGCCCCAAGAATGATTTTCTCCGTTGAGCCCCAAGAATGATTTTCCCTGGTGGGCCCCAAGAATGATTTAGTCTGGTGAGCCCCAATAATCATTTCCTCTGGTAGTCTCAAGAATGATTTCCTCCAGAGGCTCTGAGAATGATTTCCTTTATTCGACCCCAAGAATGATTTATGCCCTTATTCATCAAGCGATAGCGCCAGGTAGTGTCTGACGAGCGCCAGGTCCCGCCAGCTAACGGCGGCTACCGACTCAAGTACGCCCGGCGGCGGTCACAATGACGCATTTATCAAGCTAAATGAGGCTAGCGCCGGCGAGAGCGACAGCTACCGCGGGATTCATCATGTAGCCGACTGCAACGAACAGCGCCGCTGCTAATCCCATCACAGCGCCAGGTATGACCTGTCGCTTCCTGACGATGTCCAATGCATTTCAATGGAGCAATCTTTAAATAATCATAATTAATTGCTATTAATTTTTTTTTTTTTTTTTTTTTAATGTCAAAAATTCTGTGACCACTTCTGCAATGTTAGGATTTTTTTTTAAGGTAAAAAAAAAAAAAAAAATGATTTTGTGCAGAATTGATATACAGGTCTGATATTAATGTATTCATATTACAAAATGTTTATAAAAACTTGTATAATTTTACAATCAAAAAATATGGTTGTTTGGGGGTTAAAAACTATTTTAAATCCATCGCCGCCAGCGGTCTGGGGTTTAAACAAGGAATTCACAGCGCTAAAAAATTCGTAGCGTGATTTGTTAATGAATCTGCAGCAAGCCGTTCGCTCTGGCCATTCGCTGTCAGGCGCACCCATACAACGCTGAACCTGTGAAACAGCGACCCCTAAGCCCGTATTCAACATTACCGCACACCGACTGAGTCGCTGTCAACAAGCAAACCCCGGCCAAGCACAGCGAATACTAGCTGGCACTGTGAAAATCACGCTACTGGCGCTCATCTGTCGCTACCTGGCGCTATTAATGAATCGGCCTCTGTGTCTGGTGAGCACCAAACATGATTTCCTGTGATGGGCTTGGGAATAATTTTGTCTGATGGTCTCAAAAACTATTTTCTCTGGTGGCCCCAAGAATGGTTTAGTTTGGTGATCCCAAAGAATGACTTCCTTTGGTGGGCCCCAAGGATAATTTCCTTTGGTGGGACCCAAGAATAATTTCCTCTGGTTGGGTCAAAAATGATTCCAGGCCAGTCACAGGGGGTAATTGGTGCACTTTAAAGAGGGACTGTGGTCATTTCCTCTGGTGGGCTCAAAAATAATTTCCTCTGGTGGCCTCAAGATACTCCAGTCTGACACTGGTTACATATATATCCTAAAGTCCTGAACAGAGTTGCAGCCCAGCAGGGGAAAGAATAAAAAGTAAGTGACTAAAAACATAAAAATGTATTAATTTTAGATACTGGGGAATAGTTGGCTTTTCATTAAATGATGCTTAAGGTCCAGTTTAATGCAGCAGCTCCCCAAAGGCTGGCTCAGTTAGGGTGTAAAGTTGCTCCCCCTCTTAATTTCTAGCATGTTAATATGTATTTTTATAAGAATGTAAGCTATAAGGTTGGTGTGCTGCACTGGTTTGCTTGCAGGGAAGAGGAAATGAAACAGTGCAGCACATAAGGTTTGCATTCGGTCTAAGGGCTGTCCCAAAGATTTCTTTCTTTTGGGTCTGAGTGTTATTTAGCCTAGAAACTGCCCTGGAGCCACATTGGGCACACCAATGGCCGGGAGACACATTTAATGTGTCGAGACTGTAGAAGCCATTTTACTTTTACAGAACAGGAAACAACTTGAACTGGTTTCAAATATCAATGCAGTGAAGTACTTGAAAGCACCATAAATGACAGTGTGCATACAGATCCTTCTTGGTGCCCAAGGAAGTAATAAGCAGGGTGCCGGTAGATCCATTTTTAACCCCAAATTCCTAAACATAGTACGCAAAGATCCTCCTCATACCCAAAAAAAGTCTCTAAAGTGTTCAACATTGTACTCTATTTCCCAGTTTCCATCCTCCACAGGGCCCTGTTTCACATGACGAGTCCCATGTGGCTCTGGAGCTACAGGATGGGTATCCCTGCAGTAAGTGATTAGTCCAGGCCTTACATCTATCTTGTATGCAAGTGGCAAGAACAATCCGAGCAGAGGCTTAAATAGCACCAAATGAAGATCAGTTTAGAAGCGTAATTAGCTGCCCAAGAAACAAATCAATAAGGGAAAAGCAAGTCGCTGGTTTGTTGCACAATATATTTACACAGCGGGAATAAATGAAAGGTTATTGGTTTCAGAACATTGCAGAGAAAGTGAGCTAATAAGTAGCTATTGGATTATGGGGAACATGAGTGATTTATTCCCATAATGGCAAGGCTGGAACAGATACGAGTAGCCGAATAAAAAGGAAAAAAAAAAGTAATTTGCTTTTAACGGATTTATCGGAGAAAATTTAGAGTTGCACCTAGGAACAAGTTATTGCATGCAGAAGGAGATTAGGACATCGGGGCATTTGAACAGCTCTCATAACACCCGTCTCTTGCCATTTACAGCTGTGCATATATATGAGTTATTTTGTTACACGCTGCTGACTCCATGACACTTTAGTACATGAAATAACTGTGTCGCCTACAGCAAGCAATAAGCATCTCTGTTTCAGTGGAAACATTTTGTTGAAGGGTTGTATGATGTTTTTTTTTATTATCAAAGCAAGTCATCTAATATAAAAAATATGCAAAAGCATGATAGATGGAAAAACGAGGGCTACTTAAAGCAGACTACCTCTTGGCTGGTTTAGTCTAGGTCCACAAGAACCCTTACCCCCCTGGACATCAACTCTTCTGTATTGGGTGCTACTTGAGATAATTGAAAAATAGGAGGAGGTACTCCATGAAAAAGCTGCAAACCCTACTCTAAATATCATGATGATTCTGCCCTTAGACATCCCGCTACAAGACTTGCATTTTTCAAACCATAGAGATTGGCCTAACCCACACGTGCTAAACCTTCAGCGCAGGGCCCACACATGAACCATCTGATGTTGCCCCTGACCTGCTGTGTGGAAAGTTGGAGGGGTAAATAGAACTAAGGTGTAATGGTAGTTAAATAGGAGTACAGTAAAGATAATAATGAGGCTATTGCACGGAGAGTGATGTTGTAGGGGCACAATGGCAAATAGAGGTGACAGCAGGGGCTTGGAGGAACGCGGTGACATCAATTGTACAATACCACCCTTCAATTAAATCTTTAGCAAAATAATTTGGTAAAATCATTTTTCATAACAATTGCTTAGCATTGGTAGACGTTTAGATAGGTTGAATATTCCAAAATATTCCAAACTTGGTTAAGATGTGAGCCTGATGGGGGCAGTTTATAAGTAATGGACCCATATATTCAGAGAGGTATGTGCATTGCTAGCATGTGGGGATTGTTGCATATGAATGTAGGGGTGTGGTGGAAGGACATACAAGTGGAGTTTATGGAGACAGTGGTCATTCCGATAGTTGTCTTCATTATGCCTTTCCAAATGAAACAAATCTTGATCTATTAATTGTGGCCCACGACCAGGTTCTATATCATTCAAGTGGCCTGTGCCCATCAAAAGGTTGAGCAGTCCTGGCCTAACCAATTCCTCAAAATAGAGACAAGGGACAACCCTTCAAATATCCTACGTGATTGTCTCCCAAACCCCAATTAGACTACACTTAGGACCCTTCCTAATAAAAACAGCCATTCGGTGAGAACCTCTGCCCCCTTTCAGGCCAGGAAGTTAAGGGGTATTCCTGGAAATGCTTTAGATGGATCAAACATCCTGGCAGTAAATGCTTCATTGTGTTTCCGATACCAGTGCTAATCTATAAAGAGCATTGTGAAGTCGGATTAGGCTGCATTAATTACACTCTAAGCTCCTGTAAGTAGAGTTATGTCTTTTTTGTTTCCCTTTTGTTGATTTTTTTCTCCCTTCTTTAGGAGAACAAGTGAGTTTATTCCCTCCAGTCAGGATAAACATTTCAATAAGGATCTTCTAGTGTCTCCACACTGGAGTGAGGATTTAAACGCTAACCTCTAATGCTTTAAAGCGTTGCCAAGAATCTCGCTTGCATCTAGGGTCACAGAGAAATAGTCACAGATACCGGTTAGGTGAACAAGGCTAACGATAGTAAAAACCATGAGCTAATTTGGATAATGCAATGTCTACAGGACATCAAAAGATGGGGCCAAATTTACTAAAATATGGAGGGCTGTCCACCATATGGGTGAAAGGTTTACTGTATGTGGGGATCGTTTTACACTTTAGTAAAAACCTGATAGGAAACATTATTTTCTGTATGCACCTCACAATACTTGCTGAGGTTGAGATTCAGCTGTGAATAACGGCCAACTGAGATGGAGAGCTCACTTCATGAGACAGTAAGCTTGTCACATAAGTGACAGTGCCTCATTTAAACAACATGGGATCCCGGAAATGGCAAGTATGGTGATCAACCTGAGGTAGGGAAATACACTGTGGTGTATTCAACTTTGGCATGCCTCGGAAAAAACAATTTTGTCTGGGCCAAATGTCTGTTTTGACTTTTGGCTCAGTTGAAGCTGACCATCCACATTTTACTGGTTTATTTCTATGTTTTGTTTGTCTTGGTCTTGATTTTCTTAGCTGTCTTTGCTGTCCATTGAGAACCTGATGTCTCTCTTTCTTGATTATCCTGTGTCCTGTCTCGTTTGTTTTCTTGTCTTCATTTTGTTGTCTTTTCTGGTCATTCAATTTTGTTTAACAGATATTGTGTTTTGGTCTTGCTTTTATTACTTCTGTCTTTCAAAACCTGAGACCATGTTGTCACATATGACTATCGTGTTACTGTTTTGTTGCCTATATCATTGTTGCCCTTGGTCCTGTCTTGTTTGTTTTGTTGTCCTTACTTTTTGTTCACTCTGGTTTTCAAGAACTGGTGTGGCTCAGGGTCCCCCTATGTATGGCTTATAGTCATGTTTTGTTCTCATTCTCTTAATCATAGGTGTACTTGGCCCTGTGCTGTTTGTCCTGGTATTGTTGTTCTGACTTTTTCTCTCGTCTGTCTATCAAGGCTTGGTTCATTGGAGGACCTGATGTGGCTTACTGACCTCAGCATGTAGCTTATAGTCATGTTACACTGTCTACCTTATATTCTGATTGCTTGGTCTTTTCTTGTTTAAGTTGTTCTCACTTTGTTGCCTTTTCTATCTTTCAATGTCTGGTTCATCTATGAACCTGATATGGCTAATGCATTGCCTATAGTCAGGATAATTTCTCACTCAATGGATTGTGATTGGCCCTGGCCTTGTTGCTCTTCTTTTTTGTCTTATCTGTCTTTCAAGGCTAGGTTCATCTGAGGACCTGATGTGGCTCACTGACCCCAACATATGGCTTGTAGAGCCCTCTTTTATGAGTCATCTCTTTTCTGGGACACAGATACCCGTGGGTTAATTCTCAGACATCTAGGACTTGCTCAAAAGGAAACTCCTCTTTGTTCACATGACACATGTCTTCTCCTAGTTATACAGAAAGAAGACCAGGGAAGAAGAAGTTGGGGAACAGGAATGGGAGTAAGACAGACTAAAATAATTTTTATGCTTTTAGTCTGTTTTAGTGGGTTGAGGATTAACCAACGAGTATCCGAGAATGAAAAAAAAGAGAATGAAAATTTCCAGTGATTACACTAGTAGTAAGTTGATTTCCAGTGATTACACTAAAATGTTATTTTCTTTGACGCAGGGACATCCTCATCACTGTGAGCTGACACATCCCCCCTTCCATTCACTGCAATGGAAAGGGTTGTGTAAGATCTTCTTCATGTTTCCATTGCAATGAATGGAGGGGGCGAGCGATTGACTGGGCGGGGATGGACCTGGATCCAGCAAGGTAAGAGCTGCAGCTGTGTACTAGAAGAAATGGGCTGGGTGGGAAAAAGGGTGAGTATAGCGTGTTTTTGCTATTTGCCTGCAAATTGACTTTAAAATAAAGTCATATATACATAACCATTATTGCAAAACATGGTCAGTGGTGTTACAAATGCGAAATATTCTGGAAATGTGTCGAAAAAGCTACTCCATTTTAAAAAAGGTTAATTATTAATAGCAAGAACATGGTGAAAAGCCCCAGGCAGTGATTTGATTGAGACGTCCTATAAAAAAGACCTGCTTAACAGAGCTTTAGCAGAATATCGAGGAGTCTGTTAATGCCGGGCTTCTAAATTATTAATTGTAAAAATACTCTACTACACAGCCAAAATATACACAATCTGAACTGCTACACTATGACATACCTGCTGCCATTGAGTGAGAAGTGCACTTTGTGTACTGGGTTTCTATAGCCAAGCTGTTTGAGCCTATGCTAAACTTTGACTGGCCTAAAGTGGTGTTAGACACACTGTCAAGGGGCAACAGGAAATGACCCAGCTGAGACCCAGCTGAGACTTGCTTAATGCAAGTATTTTACTCAACCAGTCAACAGTTTTATTAAAAGGAATTTTTCAACAATAAAAAAAAGGTGGAGAGGCAGCATACCTTTGGTTGCTGCCTCTCTAAATAGTCACAGCTGCCTGGGCCCGAGATAGAAGGGAAAATATGCGATCATTTCTTGAACTGCCTATACTGGCCTCTTAACACGTGGTGAGCAAGAAACCATGAGTTTGCTTGACACCTAGATGCCCACCACCCTCATGTCTGGCCTCCACATGGAGAGTTTGTAGCCTGCCCCTGGTCCCCAGGCATATCAGTGTGAGGAGATTTCCCCGCTGTCTGCCTCAACCCTGGCGTAGCAAGTGGAAGAGTAGAGAGCTATAAATATCACTGCGGCTGGCCCTGTCATCGCTGATCATAGTAAGACATGGGGTGGGTGCTTGCAGCTAATAACCCCTCCTTCACCCATCACACCCCTCCATTCTTATTCTCACTGGGCAATGCTGGTAGCGAGAGATGCTGCACCATCTACCCACTTACCCACCCACCTACTTGCCCACCTGCAAAGCTATTTAACTGCCCACCTACTGATCTGACAGTGTGAGCATGCATTTGGAAGTGCATCTAGTAGTGTGCACATGCGCATCTCAAAGTGAACGTGTAGGTAAGCACATGTGCATTTGGAAGTGCGCTCATGTGCATTTTGAAGTGAGCGCATGTATATTTAGGAATGCGTGGATGCACACCTGGAAGTGCCCATGCACATTTGGGAGTGCATGCATGTGCACCTGGAAATGCGCATTTGTGGGTGTGCACTTGGAAGTGTGGGCATGCGCGTCTGGGGGGTCCAGACTCCAATGTCTAGCAACAGGGAGAAAGAGAAGGAGCACAGCCAGGGTGCCTGAAGCAAGTTCTTGGGTTCTTTGCAGACCTGGTCCATTATGCAGATTATTATGCTGGCTATTATGGAGCATCATACTTCCAAGGGCCCCACCCACTTGCTTCAGATGATATATCATAAGGTGAAACTGTAAACTTTGATATCTCAGCTATTTCTTCTTCAATTAAAAAAACAAAAAAAGTTTAGGACCGTGGCAAACGTAGCCAGACACAATGGTCTAACAATTGCCTTTGCCTGAAATATCACATTTTCAGTGCCATTATTCAAGTGTGATCTTGACCCCCTGCAAAGGAGGCTATGCTGTTTGACACATCAGTGCTGCACTCAACACATGAATTGTGTTGCAGATTGTGAGTGCTGATAAACAATCAATTGTCGCTAATTGTCAAAATGACTTTTGTATTTTTATGTATCATTCAAAATACTAATTAAACGTATATCTGTAATACAGTATCCACACAATCACATTCTAATCATTAGTTAGTAGTCTCATTAGTTCCAAAATTCGATACTGTTGTGTTGTAGCAGCCTAAAAGATATTATTGTATTATGAATACGGTATAGTATATTATATTTTTATACAAACGGTACAAAACGTATGTATTCATTCAGACCTGGCCCCTAAGTTATGTACCCATCTTGCATCACTCAAAGGTACGTGACTCAATATCAGACCCCCCTAATGGTCGGATGTATATGAGTTAAGCCTTGGAAGGAGAAGCCTGATGGATCTCCTTTAAGTTTTAAGGCAAAATGTTGTCCTATGGGGGTGGAAATATTCTTTTTAATTATACTGTATTTATTTTCATAGATTAGAATATGTATTCGTTGGTTGGTTTTCCCCACATAGTAACGACTGTATGGTCATTAAATAAATGACATGCATAGTATTACAATTAATGTACTGCTGGGCTCTTTGAATGTTCCCATTTGGTAGGTGTATATTTTTGCCTGCAAGTACTACAGCCCCCACATGTGTAGATTTTTACAGTATTTCTGAGAACAGTGACTATGGACTAGAATGTCCCTCAAACGCCTTGTCAGTTTTGGTATTGATGGCCGGGTCTTGCCTTACAAGATACCACTACTTATGTAATATTTGGTGTATTTGTCGATGCTGATCAGTGTATGTCAGGATGGGTGAAGGATTTGATGTGTTCTGAGATTTTATTTGACATGGGGAATGTCTCATGACGGGATTTGCTCTTAGCTTTCTTATATGCATCTATTAGTATTTTTCTCTTGTACCCCCTCTGTAATAGGGCAGCATGTTTGAAGTTCTCCTTTGAGGAACTGTTTCGCTTGGCCCCCAAATATTCCCCATATGGTATGCTTTTTAGGAGTGCTGGAGGATGGAAGCTAGTGGCTCTTAATAGAGGTGTGTTTGCTGCTGTTGATTTCCTATATAAGGATGATTGTATAGTATTGTGACTGTCTTGTAATTGTAAACTCTAATTTGAATTTTAAAGTTTCAAATCTAAATTCGAGTTTAAGGTTGTTACAAATTTCTATCCAGAAAACGAGGATGTCATCTATGTACCTGTGCCAGGACAACACATGGCAAAGTTACATTGAGAGACCGTCAATGACCCACAACCTCCTCTCTCACGTCCCCAGGTGCAGGTTCGCACAGATTGCCCCATTGCCATTCCCTGTTCTTGGTGGTATAGTTGACCCTAAAATGGGAAGAGGTTGTGGGTCAGGACGAACTCAAGCAGAGGTATTTAAAAGATGTTGTGGTTGTGATGGTCCGTGGCTTTCTCGAAGAGGAATTCGGCTACTGCCCCAAAATCTCTCAGATGCAGGATGCTGGAGTGGAGAGCCTCCACAACCAGGGTGACCAGGATGGTGCCCGGTGGCACCACCAGGTCATTGAGTACCCTCAGAATGTGAGACATTTCTCTAGTGCAGGGGTACTCAACCACTTCGTGTAAAGGTCCATTTAAAGGCATCCGGTGAGAGCTGAAGGTCCGGGCGAGGGGCTGTTGTGGAGGGGGGGTGGATAGTTAGAAATCAGCACACTGGGGAGGGCCTATAGATTCTCAGGCAAAACTAAAAAAGGCTGTTTGCCCCCAAACATCCTACAGGGCACTAGGAAAAATAGGAGCTACATATTGAGTGCGGGGCTGCCAGGGCAGGGGTCCGTAAATCTGGTGCCGAGGTCCGCATTCGGATCCCGGTCCGCCAGTTGAGTATCACTGCTCTAGTGTATGCTGGTAACTGTTCGACAATTAACCAAAGGTAATTGTCGGCATAGCTTTTTCAGTTAAAGCCCCCATACCTGACACAACCTGATGATGATGTTAAAGATGTGCGCACCTTCGGCAGTGCATAGAAGATCAGAACTGTGGGGTATGAGGACTCCAAATATTCATAGGTTGTTTGACCATCCCCCGCCACCCTGGACCTGGGGACCCTCTCGTACTATTCCCTTTGTTAAGTAAGCAAGACACATGGACTTATACTGGTTACAGGCCATCACAACCACATTGCCACCCTTATCAGCCAGTTTGATGACAATTCCTGGTATTTCCTCTAATTCGGTCTTCAACTGAGATGTCCTTGGGGTCCCTTAGACGACTTCATGGTAGTTTATTATTAGTAGTTTACGTGGATACTATTTAGAGGAGGAAAACATGCTGATGACTTTTTGAAATAAATACTGGTTTGAGTATTAGTGGGGTTAATATCACCCCTTAGTAAAAATTCTTGTGATGTGGATAAATTTGCATCTATTTCTATTAAGTCTCTCATGTTAGAGAGACATGTTTCTTCCTCCTAATTGAGTGTGATAGGAAATGATTGATCTACATCTTATTTGTGTAAATATATTTGAGATGTAATTTTCTTGCAAAAAGATGCAAATCTTTAATTAACTGAGTCCACGTGCTAAAATTATGTATTGCTCCTGTGTTAAATTGATAGGGGACACATTTATTACATTCCAGCATGAGTCCTCCATTGCTATGTGTTCTTGTAAAATATTCTGGTGAATTTCTTTGGGTGGTTATGCTATGTTACATGTGGAATAATAATCTGGTGTCATGGGTCCCACATCTCCTATCTCTGTGGGTAGACATGCTTTTGTTAAAAAACCTGCCCCTTCATATGTGAAACATGTATTCTACAAGTCAGTGGGGGAGGGAGCATTTTTTCTATTCTTAGTGTACATCCCGTCCCATTCCGAAAGATATCCTTACTCATGGGTTATTCATCTTCAGATGTCATGTGACTGCAGAGCAGAAAAAGTGGCCCCTCCCGGCCCATATATACCGAGGCACCTCCCACAGAACCCCAGATTTTCTCTGCAGTCTCGAACTGCCAGGATGAGAAAGTGGCTCTCTCTTTTCCAGGCAGGTGAGAGGGGTCTTATGGCCCTATGGACCTGTTGAGCTATTCCCACCCATGCTGTCTTTACTATACTGCCTCCCAGCCTTGGCTGTAGCGTTCAGGTGATGGTAGACGGCACCATATTAGGTGCTAAGGAGCTATGCTCCGCCGCAACTCCCCCACCAAAGGGTAGACGGTTCAGGCCATGGTGAGCCTTATGGGATGCCCTGCCCGCATTTGTGTGCCTGTCACCCCCTATCCCTCAATAGTGGGTTCCCTTGTGACCGCTGATTCCCCTCGTTCCTCTGAGTCCCTTAGGGGAAAGGGGGGGTTCTCCTTTATGTTATATGCGTGTATCTTGTATTGTGTGGCACTTTCGCATGGAGACTCTGCGTTCTGCCATAAATTCTCTTCACCCAGGGAACTTCTTGGCCTCTATAGACATCAATGATGCTTACCCTCATGTGCCAATTTTTGCAAGCCATCAAAAATTTCTCAGGTTCGCAGTGGAATATCAGCATTACCAGTTTGTGGCTCTGCCATTCGGTCTTACTTCTGCTCCCAGGATGTTCACCAAGGTGTTGGCAGGAGTAATGGCTCTGCTGAGATCTCAGGGCATTCGCATTCTCCCTTACTTGGACGACATTCTTGTAGTTTCTCAGACTTTGCAACAAACAGAGTTGGACGTTCAGGTGGTGGTATCCACTCTGGAAAAGTTTGGCTGGATGATCAATCTTCCCAAGTCTTCCCTGTCTCCTTCCAGGGTAAAGTCTTTTCTGGGCATGACTCTGGATACCTCTCAGGTCAAGGTCTTTCTCCCTCAGCTGAAGGTAGAGGGTCTTCAGGCACAAATACAACTCCTTCTGTCTTGCCCTCATCCGTCCATCAGGCAGGCTATGCAGTTGGTGGGTCTGATGGTGTCCAGCTTCGAGGCTGTCCCATACGCTCAGTTTCACATGAGACCTCTCCAGGTTCATCTCTTGTCAGTATGGGATCGGGACCCAGGGTCCCTGGATCAGGTATTTGTTCTGTCCCCTCTGGTCAGGCGGTCTCTGTCATGGTGGCTGGACCCAAGGAATCTGCTAGTGGGCAGATCTTTTCTGACTCCCTGTTGGGAGGTGGTCACCACGGATGCCAGTCTGACTGGTTGGGGGGATTTTGGAAGTCCCTGAAATTCCAGGGGCAGCGGGGTCCTCAGGAGGCCCATGCCCCTATCAACATTCTGGAACTGAGGGCAGTAAGATAATTTATTTACCAGCTGACCATGCACCTTCGGGGTCTGGCGGTTCAGATCCGCTCAGACAACAAGACGGCGGTTGCTTACATCAATCATCAGGGACGAACCAGGAGCAAGAGGGATATCAAGGAAGTGTCCCTGATTTTGTCCTGGGCAGAGGACAATGTTCCCTGCATCTCAGCGGTGTACATTCCGGGAGTGGAGAATCTGGAAGCAGACTCTTTGAGCAGGGGGGCGTCTCGCATGGGAGAATGGTCCCTCAGCAACAGGGTGTTTCACTCTCTGTGTCTCTGTTGGGGCCAGCCGGATGTGGATCTCTTTGCATCACGTCACAATCACAAGCTTCCAGTCTTTGTATCCCTGTCACAGGATCCCCTGGCCCTGTCAGTGGATGCTCTGGCAATATCTTGGAAGAGCTTTCAGCTTCTTTATGCTTTTCCTCCGTTTCCTCTGCTGGGAAAGGTGCTGTGCAAAATAGCCCAGGAGGGAGTGCCAGCCATTCTGGTGGCCCCGTGTTGGCCAAGAAGAATTTGGTTCGCAGAAATCGTACAGTTGGCAGTAGATCAGTTCGTCCTGCCTCTGGTGCCGGACCTGCTCACTCAGGGGCGGCTGCGCCACCCCAATTTACAAACGCTGGCTTTGAAGGCCTGGCTGCTGAAACCTCCATCTTGATGGACAATGGGTTGCTGGCCTCTGTAGTTAATACCACGATCAGAGCTGGTGTGAGTCTAGGTCACTTCCATGTCGGATGTTCTCAATTCCCAGGATATTGGAGTTCTTACAAAACAGCTTGGACATGGGTTTTCAGCTTAGTACTCTGAAGGGCCATGTTTCTGCTCTGGCTGTTTTTGTTCCAA
This sequence comes from Gastrophryne carolinensis, assembly GCA_027917425.1. Lineage (NCBI taxonomy): Eukaryota > Metazoa > Chordata > Amphibia > Anura > Microhylidae > Gastrophryne > Gastrophryne carolinensis. The sequence goes on along the minus strand of CM051242.1, from coordinate 154,502,198 downwards.
AGATCTTTTGCTCAGCATCATCTGGTCAAGACCTTCTTTCAAGGCGTTACTCATTTGCGTCTTCCGTGCATGCCCATGTTACCTGTTTGGGATTTGAACTTGGTTTTGTCTGCCATGCAAGGGTCTCCCTTTGAACACTTGCAGGAGGCGGCTTTGTCCACTCTCACTGTCAAGGTAGCCTTTTTGGTGGCTATTACCTCAGTCAGGCGTGTTTCTAAATTAGCGGCGCTTTCCATCAAGCCTCCTTATTTTGAGAGACACCAGGACAAGGTGGTGTTTCGCTTTAAAACTGACTTTCTGCCTAAGGTTGTGTCTGCTTAATCAGGACATTGTGTTGCCTTCCTTGTGCCCTAACCCTGGTAACCCCAAGGAAAGGGTGTTACACTCTCTCAATGTTGTTAGGGCTGTGAAGTTCTATTTGGTGGCTACTGAACCCTTCAGGAAGACTGATGCTTTCTTTGTGGTTCTGTCTGGTCCTAAGAAGGGCCAGGCTCCTGCTAAATCCACTATCAGCAAGTGGATCCCTCAGGCCGTGATTCAGGCCTATTCTGCTAAGGCAAGAAACCTCCTTTCCGCCTTACTGCTGATTCTACTCTTGCTATTGGTGCATCTTGGGCTTTTCAGCACCAAGCTTCTGTTGAACAAGTTTGCAAGGCTGCAACTTGGTCTTCTGTTCATACTTTTTCTAAGTTTTACAAGGTTGATGTTAAGACCTCAGCTGATGCTGCGTTTGGCCGCAAAGTTCTGCAGGCGGCAGTGGTTTAGACTGTTTATTGTTGCCTTTGGGGATCCCACCCTACCTTACGGACACTGCTATTGGATGTCCCATGAGTAAGGATATCTTTCGGAATGGGACGGGATGTACACTAAGAATAATACAATTCTGTGATTACTCACCTGTAGAATTGATATTATGAGTGTACATCCCGTTACTCCCGTGAGTAAGGGATGTACACTCATAATATCAATTCTACAGGTGAGTAATCACAGAATTGTATTTTTTTGCCCTTCCCCTAGTTGGTTGCCAATTCTTAGGTCCCGTTCTCATCCTTCTTACTAATCTTATGTTATTGGAACATTTGACTATATGGTTCAATGAATTTTCTATTTACCCGTTCTCTAGATTCAGATGTGTCAGATGATGTATGATTTTGTTTCTAGCCTCTATTTTATCCTAATGGTCGCCCTCTAGTGGGTTGCCATTTACTAGATGTTTGGTTATCATGAGCTAATCTATTCCTTGCTATTTTCTCCACCTTACTCTCAACTAGATTTTTATTGAATTGTTTCTATAGTTTCTTTGATTTGTGTATTTCTCTTTTCATTATATGATTCTTTTTTAATAATAATTGCCTGCTCTATTTTTTTCTAATTGTTTCTGAGGGTGTATAATCAATAAAGACATCAGTTTCATTGAACAATCTTGTAAATTTTTTTCCCATTTTGTTTTAAACCCAATGGAAACATTTTCAATTAGTAGAAAAAGATTGTTGCGTAACCCCCTTAGGGATAATGGAGCATCTATATATTGTTGTAGGTAGGTTTTGTCCCACCACAATTTTGATTTTGCAAATAATTGTTTGTAAAGATTATTAAATTCATGCTGTATCGCTAGATTTCTTTGTAACTTAGTTTTAGATGTAATGGAGTTTTGTGATAAATTGCTAAAAAGCTCCTGCCAGTGTGTTCCTCCCAATGGTGTCATTTTATCCACAGGGGTTGTGCCAATCAATAATTAAAACAGTTACAATGAAAAGTTAGTTCCAAGAAATAAGTAAATAATGTACATTCAGCAAGAGCTGAGATCCACTTTGGTGACTTATGGTCACCATGCCCAATTTAATACACGCAGCGAAAAACGTTTTGTGTTCTCAGTTCATTAGTTATTGTAAGAATAGTGGATTGAGCTTAATACAAATATATCTAGAAATGGATCTGGGATTATCCATGTGCTCAATTATTGCCAATATTCCAATATTCCAGTTAAATTCATATTTGATATATACAATAATATTAATAAACATCAATTATATACAAATCCATTTAAAAAGATTGGTTATTCAGTCCTTCAATTTGCCATTTTTACATTCATTGGTGTCTGTGTTGCTGGTGGACATGTTTGGGTCTGCTTTAAGGAACAGCATATAAAAGGAGAAAGAAAAAAGAAAGGGAGGGGAGAGTGGAGGAGCAGCAGGGAGTAGATTGAAACAAAAAGGTTTACATCCAGTTAATATAAATATCATTTAGATGTTACATAGTTACATAGTTAGTACGGTGGAAAAAAGGAAAAGGCATATGTCCATCAAGTTCAACCAAGGGACGGGGTTGGGGAAAGTTATTAGCTGATAACTGTTAATGTTACTTTATGCTAGAAAAGCATCTAATCCGTTTTTGAAGTTGTCAGCAATTGATGCTGTGACAAGCTTCTGTGGGAGGCTATTCCACAGATCTATAGTTCTTATGGTAAAAAAATATTGTCGTAGCCAGAGATTGAATCTTTTTTTTTCAGATAGAGGAAATGCCCCCTTGTCTTTAGAGAGGATTTTAGTTGAAATCATTTTTCCCCATATTTTTTGTATTAGCCAATTATATGTATACAAGGTAATCATGTCCTCCCTCAGATGTCTCCTCTCAAGACTAAAAATGTAATTTCCGAAATCTTTCTTCATAACTCGGATTCATTCCTCTTATCAGTTTGGTGGCTCTCCTCCAAAAGCAGAGCATACTTTCTATGTACGGGTGCCCATAACAGGACGGCATATTACAGATGTGGGTGCACCATTGCCTTGTGAAGAGGCAATATTACATCTCTGTCTTGTGATTCCATGACTCTTGTAATGCATGATAATATCTTGGTCGCCTTAGAAGCAGCTGCTTGGCATTACATACAGTTACTTAGCCTGTGGTTTACCAGTACCCCCAGATCCTTCTCAACTAGTGATTCTGCCTGTTTTACTCCCTCAATGTGATGTGTGGTCTTCAGGTTATTACACCCCAAGTGCATGACTTTACATTTCTTCACATTGAACTTCATTTGCCAGGTGGATGCCCAAGCGCTCAAAGTGTCCATGTCAGCCTCAAGCTTGTGAACATCTTCAATAGGCTGCACTGCACTGTGCTACGCATCTTGGTGTCATCCGCAAAAATACAAACAGTGCTCTTAATGCCATCTTCTATATCATTTATATGAATAATAGAGGGCCCATTGAACTGAATTGGGGTACACCACTTACAACCGGGGACCATTCAGAGTAGGTATTATTAACCACAACTCTCTGCACATGATCCTTCAGCCAGTTTTCAATTCACTAACAAACTGTATTTTCTAATCCTGAAGACCTCAATTTCCCCAATAAGCATCTATGAGGGACAGTGTCAAATGCTTTTGCAAAATCCAGAAAATCTATATATACAGCCGCCCCTCTGTCCAGGCTTCTACTCACCTCCTAATAGAAGCCAATCAGGTTAGTCTGCCCTTAGTAAAACCATGATGGCTTTCACTTAGAAAATTATGCAAAGTTACATAATCCTGTATGTAGTCTCTGATGAGTTCCTCAAGAAATTTTCCCACAATGGATGTTATGCTTACAGGTCTGTAATTACACCTAGAACCTTTTTTTTATAAATCCCTTGCAAAAAAGGTGCTGAAATAACTGAGCTGAGTTCTTTAAGAACTCTTGGTTTAAGTCCATCTGGTCCTGGAGTCTTATTAACATTTAAATTATTTAGTCTTGGGCGATATCCATGTTTAGCCTTTTAAGAATTATGCTGGGGGGATTGTTTGCAGTGTCAATTCCTAAATCGGTACCTTGTGCCTCATTTGTGTATGCAAAGATAAAGAACCCATATAGCAGCTCCTCCTTTTCTTGGTCCCCAGTGACCAACTTCCCATCACCATTAATTAGGGTACCTGCCTGTTCTGATTTTGGTTTCTTTGAGTTTAAATATTCAAAGAAATGTTTAGTGTTGGTTTTTATTTTGTGCTTTTGCCAGCTTTATTACTTTACCAGGTGCCTATACAGTCTATACACAATGCATTACTTGCAGCTGTGCCTGTGTTTACATTAAACACAGCTTCCATACATTCATCAGCCTCAATACATTCAAGAGCATTAGCTTCCTCCACAGCAGACTTAACCCTTTACTGGACTTTCTGCTTCTAAAGATGATTCATTCGAGCTTTCCAAACTCTGCAGATGATCCTTAGACAACTGAGCGGAAATGGATCCGAGCACACTGCTTGGACAAGAGGCTGCATATGCACCATCGGACCGAGGAGAGGTGAGTTCGGATGACATTCCCGATCGGGGTGCCCCAGGGCCAAGGACAAAAACCCAGGATAGTAAAATTCCTGGGTTTTGGTCCACATTAAACACTCTTAACTCTTCAGCACATCACGGTTCATCTGAAAACACAGTTTCTTTCCCAGTACCTCTCAATGGGGTCTCCTCCCAGTCTCTCCCCTTTCTGGGCGTCCCCTCCTGGGATCCCAATGAGCCTAAATCCAGAGGCACCATCCTCACATCCAAGGTCTCAAGTTGGTTTCTTCACCTCACCTGTGCTAACTCAACAAGGGCACCAACCACTGGGGCCTAAGTCCTCATCCATCACACTCCCAAGGATCTCACCAAGCTGCAATCCAGGGCCGCCCTCTTCAAGGTCCTGAACCAGTTTCTCTTCCTCGCCTGTAACTTTACAGGGGTCCCAGACACTAGGGCCTATCTCACCAAGCATACACCTCACAGGATCTCCATCAGCTGTACTCCAGGGGTGTTTTCTACTATTCCCTCGCCTAAATACATGTCCCAATGGAGCCAGACACTCTGCAACTCGAAAACCTCTCTCTCTCAGGTCCAGCCGGACCTTGACATTCAGGTATTTAGCTATACATGGTGGCCTCTCTTCGGGGCTCTATTCCCATACTCCATGAAATTCCCTAGAGTCTTCTCCACTCCCCCTTTTATTGCCTTTCACTCTACTGCTTTCTCATGGCTAAAACCAAGTAACTGCACTACACTACTTATTCTATTTCTTATTCTATGGGGGCATCTAGTGGCGTACTACAGTAACTACCTCTACACTATACTCTTCCATCTAAACCATCCGGCCAACGGTATCCTGGCGCTTCCCCTCACTCTCCAGGGACCCCCTCCCAGGTGCACCCCCAGCCAGGGGACCATCCTTTTACAGTAGTCAAGGCTAGCAGTAATTGTATTCCAACATCTATGTCACCGTCGGCTGATAAATCCACACATGGCCCAATTGCAGCTTAAACAAGGCAGTTCCACTTAATTAACTTAGCAAAATAGTCCTCAGTTGCCACATTCGGAAATCAGGGCTGTTACATCCAAAAAGCAAAGTCACAGTATCAACTCTCAGGAAATATCACAGTTCACAGTTAATCACAGTGCTCTGTTGGCCTGTCCACACCACTTTAAGATGAGCAATAACGCACAGCAAATCAGGCAGGGAATCATTCAGGGGAATGAGTGCTAAGGGAGAGCTTCTCCGCTTAAGGAACACTAGCCACACTTTGGGTTCAATAACTCCACTGGCCACACCAGCAAACAGTATAAAATCAGTTCAACGTCAGGGACAGCACTCACAGCCGTGTTCAACACTTCCCTGGGGCTTAAGGGTTTCCAAACAGGGGCAGCCACAACTGAGTCCAGGCACTTCTCTCGGCCTCATCCACTGCCACAGTAGAGGGCTCCTTTATTGTTAATTCCACGCCAAGGTACTCCCTGGGTTCCTTCCGACAAGGCCCTTCTTCAGACATAAACTCTTGCACTCCAAAGCAGTATCTCCTCCTGCGCCATGCTTGCAGTGCCACTTCACTGATTTTCCTGCTACTTGGGCTTTTATACCTTGACCCACCAGTGACCTACCATGAACTCTACCCACTGTTCCTCTGATGTTTAGGAAGATCCCACCCCTTTCTTATAGCTAAGGGCCTAACTCAATCCTTTCCCTCGGGCTTAAAACTCCACCCATTCATTCTCTTATTAATGGGAATCCCACCCCTTCTCTCTGGTTATAAGATAACTCCTCCTACTACTTAACTGTTTTAAGACAATTCCACCTACTTCTCTCTTTTTAAATGTAGCTTTTCCCCCTGCCTTCTCCCATTCTGATGGAGGACAGCAGCAGAGTGAGGAGGGAGCTGCATGCAGGGATGAACCTTGGCGCACAAGGCAACACTCCTGTATGGAGAACTACACCCCATAGAGACATTCCAAACCCAGGAGCACTGGGGTATCTCAGCTCCCCAGGCTTGGAAGAAGCCATCCAGCCGGACACAGCCCTGCCCCACCAGACATCCCAGGGGTCCCACAGCTTCATGCCACCAGGGCGGCTACTCAGCGTAAGAGCTCCCAGTGGCATCCCCATGGCACCATGGGGCAACCAGCTGCTGACCTATCCAGGATCAGCACCTTCAGGACAAGGACCAAGGATGCACAACCCCTACCAAGGTAAGCTACACTCTCACTCCCTCTCTATAGGCCTAGGAAGCCCTCTGTGCCCTCCTTACTAACCTTTCCCATGCCTGCCTGGATGCTCCAGGGGCACCCTGGGATGGCACAAGGATTCCCTGGAAAACCCAGAATAGTTGTCCTCCCTGCATCTTGATCTATGTGAATTTAATCAACAGTGTAAGATTTTTTTTTTTATTGTGATGGATCATTACCTTGTTATTAGTCTCATACATTTACATCTCAGAAGGGGTCTTTTCAAAATAAGCCATCAGACACAGAAACCTATAAACCAATTTCCTAACATAATACTACTAACTAACTATTCTAGCTGGTTGACTTTACTTGGGTTGTCATGCGGTGAAAAGTAGTATTGTTCATTCAGCAGCTGCTAGGGTGGCATTGATTCATTGTTCTCCTCTAACACACTCCCGCGCTCCCGCCAGTGACAGTTTCTCTTGTAATTTCCGTTTCACGGGGTGAGCTGTTTAAACAGAACTAAAAACACTTTGTAGAGATAGAGCTAAGCAGCTGTCAATCTGCACAGAGCGGCGGAAAGTCACAGAGCTCAACTGGTAGGGAAAGACCGTCGGAGATGGCGGCAGCGAAAAAAATGATGGTAACTCAATTATGTCGGCGTTAATGCTATTTAGTCCAACTGCATTCACTCCGCTGGCAATAAGCCAACTGCTACTGTTTTTAAAGCTTATACAGCGCATATATATTACATTTTCCAAACTGCCGGAGAAATGATGAGCCACCAGACATTCCTGAAATAAGACATTTCTTTAGTCATTTAGGGGATTGCTACATGTCCAGTGTGTATTTGCAGTAATGATTTGCTTTAGCAATTTTTTCTCTTATTTTCTCAGCTGTCGCTTTACACAGACAAAATACCTCCTGTGACCCGTCTGGTATAGATAGTGAGCAGATCTGCAGTGCTTCCACAGACAGTATAACACTGTAAAAAGGCTAGGAATAAACCAAAATCTTACTATTCTATATCTTGAAGGATGAACAAGCCTGGTCTGGCTGAGGGATGAACATGCTTGGTCTGGCTGAGGGATGAATATGCCTGGTCTGGTCGAGGGATGTACATGCCTGGTCTGGCTGAGGGATGAACATGCTTGGTCTGGCTGAGGGATGAACATGCCTGGTATGGCTGAGGGAAGAATATTCCTGGTCTGGCCGAGGGATGCACATGCCTGGTTTGGCTGAGGGATGTACATGCCTGGTCTGGCCAAGGGGTGAACATGCCTTGTCTGAGGGATGAACATGCCTGGTCTGGTCTAGGGATGTACATGCCTGGTCTGGCCAAGGGGTGAACATGCCTGGTCTGGCCAAGGGGTGAACATGCCTGGTCTGGCCAAGGGGTGAACATGCCTGGTCTGGCCAAGGGGTGAGCATGCCTGGTCTGGCCAAGGGGTGAACATGCCTGGTCTGGCCAAGGGGTGAACATGCCTGGTCTGGCCAAGGGGTGAACATGCCTGGTCTGGCCAAGGTGTGAACATGCCTGGTCTGGCCAAGGGGTGAACATGCCTGGTCTGGTCAAGGGGTGAACGTGCCTTGTCTGGCCAAGGGGTGAACATGCCTGGTCTGGCCAAAGGGTGAACATGCCTTGTCTGGTTGAGGGAGGAACATGCCTTGTCTAGTTGAGGGATGAACATGCCTTGTCTGGCTGAAGAATGAACCAACTTGGTCTGGCTAAGGGATGAACATGCTTGGTCTGGCTAAAGGATGAATATGCCTGGTCTGGCCAAGGAATGTACATGCCTGGTCTGGTCAAGGGATGTAAATGCCTGGTCTGACCAAGGGGTGAACATGCCTTGTCTGGTTGAGGGATGAACATGCCCTGTCTGAGGGATGAATATGCCTGGTCTGGCCGAGGGGTGAACATGCCTGGTCTGGCCGAGGGGTGAACATGCCTGGTCTGGCCAATGGGTGAACATGCCTGGTCTAGCCAAGGGGTGAACATGCCTGGTCTGGCGAAGGGGTGAACATGCCTTGCCTGGTTGAGGGATGAACATGCCTTGTCTGGTTGAGGGATAAACAATCCTTTTCTGGCTGAAGAATGAACCAACCTGGTCTGGCTAAGGGATGAGCATGCCTGGTCTGGCTGTGGGATGAAGATGCATGGTCTTGCTGAGGGATGAACATGCCTGGTCTGGCTGTGGGATTAAAGTGCCTGGTTTAGCTAAGGGATGAACATGCTTGGTCTGGGTGAGGGATGAACATGCCTTGTCTGGCTGAGGGATGAACATGCCTGGTCTGGCCGAGAGATGAACATACCAGAGGCAGTGACTGTGCATCACTCTGTAGGGGTGGAGTATGGAGGGAAGACACTAGGGAAGCCCCTTCATGCTTCCCCCCTCCATAGTGATTCATAGTCCCATGGAGTGGAGTCAGACGAGCCCCTGCCTCTGGTATCTTCCAAAATGGGGCCACCTTAAATGCCACTTCCTGGAGGATCTCCAGGGGCTAACAGACTGAGAGTGAGGCACTTAGCAAGAAATGCTGTATCATATTTATTTCCCTAATTGCTGATATAACAATAAAGGCTAAAGTCCCTCAAAGTGCCTCCCACTCTATCCTCCTTGGGAACACTGTAAAATCAGCCATTTCAAAACATCTCAAAATCTATGATTGCATATAAATACCTGATGTATTCTAAGCAAAACCACGTTGCTTCAATTTCTGAGCTGGCAAGGTCTTGTCATGGAGCAAGTCACGTGTGCACTCTGCTTTGTTCAGAGACAGCTGTGAGACCACTGTGACTTGTTGTACTTACACTGAGAGCACTAAGAGAGTACTAAGAGAGTGGCTGAAGTTTTTGATGGTCTTGGAGGAATAACATTGAAAGGAGGCCAAACTTGGAGCCCTTCTACGGCTTCTATCCAGTGCTGCAGGAAATAGAGAAGTGGCACATGGAACAGGCATAAGGAAAGCTGCTTGCTGCCTTATGATTGCCATTGGGTTTACAGCCCCTTAAAAGGGAAAGTCCACTTTCGATGGAATTTTTGAAAGAGTGTATTTTCTAAAAGGATGTGCTGAGCTGATTCTAGTATTTTTTTTTATATAATAGCAAATGTGTGATTTATGGAAGTAGTTGTTACTACAGGCAATTGGCTGCAATCAGCTGCTATTGGCAATGTACACAAAGTAAAAATCCCTGAGCCCTGTACACACAGAACACTGCTGCTTTGGCCACTGCTGATATAAGGGAACTCACTCAAGCTTACACATGCCCAGCAGCAGTGCTCTGTGCAACTCTGCAATCTGTCTGCATTTGGTGTACATTGCCAACAACAACAGATAAAAACTGCTTCCATAAAACAAACATTTGCTAACACTAGAAACAAATAAAACATGCCAGATCATTTAAGACATCATTTTGCGACACAAAAATATACATGTTCAAAAAATACAATCAAAGGTGGAATCTTTAAAGTGAACCAAAACCCAGGTTAGTTTTGACTATCGTCAGTCTTGAACCTGCCCCGCTGTGTGCAACACCCCAGATCGCCCGAACCCAGCTCACCTCTTCCTGGTCCTGAGGCGCATCTAAGAGCAGCGGCTCTGACGGCCGCATCCTCTGCTTTCCTCTAACAGCCATTTGTTAATGGGGAAAGGACCAAAACCCAGGATATTCAAAATCCTGGGTTTCGGTCCACTTTAAGTCTCAAAGTTTCTGTTGACATTCACAGATGTTCAACGTGTGACACTGCAGACAGATGTCTAGACCACTGTTTTTCAACCTGCGGTACACTGGTTAGATATATTATTTTACAAGACAAACGTAATCCCTTCTTGTTTTATTTGTGCCACAGGGTCTTTGACCTACTTATTTTGGTACTATTCATAATTAATTACCCCCTTTTGGGTACTTGTTTGGAACTTCTTGGCACAACCACTGCTTTAGGCCAGGGGTTCCCAACACTTTTTCATCGAGTAACACTTTCCATTTGCTAAATACCTGGGTAGTAATTATTTTACTACATCCTTCATAACTACCTCATCTGGCAGCAAGTTTCATAGTCTCACTGCTCTTACAGAGAAGAATATCCTCCTTTTCTCTAACCTTAGTGAATACCCTCAGGTTCTGGTTATGCTCCAGGGTATTAATAGATTGTGGGACAGATCTTTGTATTGACCTTGAATATGTTTATACATAGTTGTTAGATCACCCCTCAGGCATCTCCTTTCTAAACTAAATAAACCTAACTTTGACAATCTTTCAGGGTACTCTAGTCCCCGCACTCCATTTATTACCTTAGTTACCCTCCTTTGAAAGCTCTCCAGTTCTGATATGTCCTTCTTACGCGCTGGTGCCCAGAACTGTACACAGTGTTCCATATGGGGTCTTACCAGTGACTTGTACAGGGTTAAAATGATGGTCTGGTCATGGGCACATATGCCCACATGTACACACATGTACATACATGTACGTTTATTGTTACCTAAATCCCCCAGGTCCTTTTCAATTGTAGTTTTACCAAGCATTTCTTTATTTAGTGTGTAATCATGGCACAAATTTCTTCTTCCCATGTGCATAATCTTACATTTATCCTTTACACATTTAATTCCTTTACACAGCTTAGTATCATCTGCAAAGATTGAGACTTTACTGTTTAATCTGTACCCTATGTCATTAATATATATATTGAATAGAAATGGACCCATAACTGACCCTTGCGGTACCCAATCCAAGTATGTAGTACGTTGATAACCACCCTCTGCTTCCGATTATTAGGCTAATTTCTCACCTATGTTCACATGTTTGCTCCCAGTCCAAGCATTCTCATCTTTTATACCATCTTTTATGTGGCACAGTATCAAATGCTTTAGAAAAGTCTAAATATATGATATCCAGTGACTCCCCCTGATCCAATCTTGAACTTACCTCCTCATAAAAGCTGATTAGGTTTGTCTGGCAGGAGCGATTCCTCAATAAATCCATGCTGATGTGGAGTAATAAGGTCATTGTTACCGAGGTACTCCAGGATAATATCCCTTAAAAAAACAGCTTGCCCACCACAGTTGTTAAACTTACCGGTCTGTAGTTCCCAGGTTCCCCCCTAAATCCCTTTTTGAATATTGGCACCACATTTGCTAAGCACCAATCCTGCGGAACAGCACCCGTAATTATTGAATCTACAAATATTAGAAATAATAGCTTGTCTATTACTGTACATAACTCCCTTAAAACACAGGGATGTATGCCATCTGGTCCTGGGGATTTATCAAATTTCTATTTGCTTGAGACGGTGCTGCACTACTTTATTCGTTAGACAAGTGACATTTATTGGAGAGTTTGGGTTATTGCTCTGCATTTCACCTGACATGTCAAATTCTTTTGTGAAAATGGAAGTTGAAGAATCTTTAGTAAATTTGCTTTCTCCTCATTCCCCTCTATATGTGTCCCTCCCTTGCTTTTTAGAGGTGTTTATGCAGCTAAAGAACATTTTAGGGTTAGTTTTACTCTCTCCTATCTGTCTTCCTGTCTCCAGCTTTGCTGTCCTTATCTGTTGTTTACATAGTTTATTTTCTTCTTTATAGTTTTGTAGCACTTCCAAAGTCCCTTACTAATTTAAATGTTTAAATGCCTTTTTTGTTGTTTATTGCCCCCCCCCCCCAACCTTTTTGTTTAGCCATATTGGTTTACTCTTGTTTCTAACCCCTATATTCCTGTAAGGTATATATCTATCACACTACTGTCCATGCTTTTGTTTTTAAGGACATTTTCCCAGTCAATGCAGTTTAGGACATCTCTAAGCTGGTCAAACTTTGCCTTTCTTTCTTGTGGCTCCATGATAAGGCACCCTAGTGTCTGCTAAGTGGAAATTAATAATATTATGATCACTGTTGTCAAGGTGTCCCCCAACCTGTACCTTAGGTACATTGGTTAGTATTACATCCAAAATGGCTTGTACTTGTTAGTAAAGGTAGCCATCTTTTGTTATAGACAAAAAGAAACATTTACCTTCATGAGATCCACAGGTTTCAGCATCCCAATCTATATCTGGGTAGTTAAAGTCCCCCATAATAACTACCTCATTTAATTTAGCAGCTATCCATGAGACCCCTTATACCAGTTCACAAGGCTGGGGGCTGGCAAGTCACCTGCGGTAGCCGCAGGTGACTTGCCATTAACCCCCGGCACCCCTATTACCTGCCTCCCCAAAGCCTGGCTATAGGCTATGTGGGCTTGTAGGCTGCAGGGTGGGGGGGTCACAAAAGCTGCCCCCCCCCCCCACTCTGTTCATACAAGCCCCCATAGCTGGTCCCGGGCTGGAAATGCTGGGTAAGGGGGACCCCATTTCATTTTTTGGGGGGATTTTTAAGGGTTTTAACCCTTAAAATTCCCCCCCAAAAATGGTGTCCCCTCCCCCCTGGGAGGGGGGACCCTATGTCATTTTTTTTTAAATTAAGCCCTTATGTTCTGTCGCCCAGCAGCTAAAAAAGGCTTCCAGCTGCAGCAGGAGATCATAAGCCAGATTGATCAGCGTGGGATGGATGGGAGGTAAGTATTTAAAAGTATTAAAAAAATAAATAAATAAAATATTTTTTCTGCTTGTTTCTGTGTTTTTTTTTTACAGTTAACCCCTTGTGAACTGGTAAGGGATCCATGAGATCCCTATACCAGTTCACAAGGCTGGGGGGCTGACAAGTCGCCTGCGGCTAGCGGGTGACTTGCCGTTAACCCCGGCACCCCAATTTCCTGCCTCCCCAAGGCCCGGGGGGGGGGGGGCAGAAGAGCCCGGGCCATGGCTAAGTGGGCTTGTAGCCTCCAGGGTGGGGGGGGGCACCAAAGCACCTGTTCTACAAGCCCCCATAGCTGGTCCAGGGCTGGTTATGATGGGTAAGGGGGACCCCATATCATTTTGGGGGGAGTTTTAAGGGTTTTCAACCCTTAAAATTCCCCAAAAAATGGTCCCCCCCCCCCCCCCAGGAGGGGGACCCTATGTCATTTTTTTTTAATTAACCCCTTATGTTTATAGTGTGGATAGTAGTAGTATTTTATTTGTAAATGTTATAAAGTGCTATTTTCAGTTTAGGGGGTCTCCTGGGCAAGAATGGATGGGCTACCAATACATATGTGGTACCGTTGTAATCAGGAGAAATTGGGCTTTCACATGCAATATGGTTTTCTCTAATAAAGTAAATGTTTTATTTAAAATAAAGGAGACAATTGTCTAAAAAATATTTATTTTTTTATTATTTTTTTTTTACACAAAAATATTAAAAAAACAGTACAAAAATTACAACCAAGACATTTCATGTTAAAGCCTAAACTCTGCTGCAAAATATATATCTATAATTTTCCTGGAAATTGTGGCAAAAATCACGGTTAAACATGGCGCAGAATGGGGAAAAATGACCTGTCAACAGAGGGTGACAAAACTTCAAGTAGGCTGGCAATTAAAAGAGTTAATAGTACCTATGCATGTTGGGTATGTTCTGCTCGGAGGACCTTGCTCTTTCAGATTTAGCTTGTTTTTTCTTGTTTACATATTTATATTTTAGGAAAACATGTTTTTATTCAGTTTTTTTATTCATTTTTTTAGGGAAACCCTGCGCAACCTAAGAATTCTTCGAGGGATTACTTCCATAGAGGTGAGCCTACTACAACAAGCTGGGTACTCTTAGAAAGCTTAATATGTGTACATTCAGAGAATATATGGTTTATTTGGTTTGGTTTAGTTGTTTTGGCTGAAAAATTGCAAGGTGCGCACTTTGTCTGCAGAGCTGAAATTTTCTATTAAAATTACTGTTACGCGCACGCTTTACTTTGTGGTGTTTGCCAACTCTTCCCTTGACAGTACCTATGCATGTTGGGTATCATTCTGTTCGGGGCATGTTGCTTTTTGAGATTTTACTTGTTATTTCTTGTTTGCATATAGTTTTTTTTTAGGAAAATGTGGCTTGATTCTTCCGTTTTATTCTTTTTTAGGAAAACTTTGTGCAACCAAAGAATACATTGAGGGATTACTTCCAGAAAACTAAGCCCACATAAACAAGCTTGGTACGCCTAGAAGGCTTGAGGCGTGTACTTCCAGAGAATATATAGTTTGTTGGGGGGTATTTCAAATGTAAAGGGTTGTTTTTCTGAAAAAACTGCAAGGTGCGCATAGCGCAATTGTATTTTATCTGAAAATCTCCTAAAGCTCTGTTTCAGTTTTGGGGAGTCTCCTGGGCAGGAAAGGGTGTCTACCAATACATATGTGGTACGGCTGTGACCGGAAGAAATTGGGGTTATGCACGCAATAAAATTTTATTGACAAACTTACATTTTTTATTACAAAAAAACACTACAAATTGCAAAAAATGTTTTTTTATTTTTTTGCACATATTTCACCAAAAAGTATTGATAATGCACAAAAAAAGGCCAAATAAGACATTTCATGTTGAAGCCCAGACTCTGTTGAAAAAACAGTATATAATTTTCCTGGGAAATCCCTGGAAATCCTTTAAAAAAATCACAGTTGAACATGTGTAGCGCAAAATAGTGAAACATGATCTGGCAACAGAGGGCGACAAAAGCTGCAGGTAGGCTGGCAGCGAAAGGGTTAACAGAGTCAGCCTTGCAGCACGTATCATATTCTTAAAAAATGCATATATATATATATATATATATATATATATATATATATATATATATTTCTTATTATATTTTGTAGCAGTTTGCTACATATAAAGCACATCAGGGTTAGTTAATCTGGGCAGATCAGGTTGGGATACAGATCAGTCTGCAACCTGGCAAAGTGCCACCTGATCTGATCTCAGTTAATATCAGTGGAACTCGTACCACTGGTTAGGAACCCCTCTTCCATAGTATCACTGAGTAATCTACAGTGTTATTAATTAAGATTGTTATTGAGTAATCTAGCATAATATAGCGTATTACTAGAGAATCTATCACATCACTGAGTAATGTAAAATATTATTGCATAATCTATCATATCACTGAATAATCTAGATCGGGGGCTCCCAACCACTTTGCATTTTCGGATTATATCAAATATCACCTTTAAACAGCCATTTTAAGTGAATGAATCACAAAAAATAGGCATTATTTTATTTATGGTGAAAATCAGGCCTGGGTGTAATATAGATGGCAGCAGATCAGGTTGGGGTACAGGTCAGTCTGCAGCCTTGTCAAGTACCACCTGAAATGATCTCAGGTACCACCAGTGGTGCTAGTTAATACCACCTGTTGGGAACCCCTGGTCTAGACGATGCAATGCACACAAGCCTGTCCCAGAATCAAACCACCGCCAGACGGGCTTGCAAGTCCACACAGAACGTTCTCCATTTTGGTTTGTCTGTAGTTTAGCGTGCTTGTACCATTTGACATGTATAAGGCTTGAACTGCGGCTACTTGTGTAACATGCCACACTGTTGCTTGCATATTATAAAGGGAAAGTCCACTGACAATGGCATTTTATGGCAAGTGTATGTATGTATGTAAAAATATACATATATATATATATCACAAAGGGTTACATTTAAAAAAACATAGTAGGCACAAAAGTAAAGGTCAGAATGGTGTCCTCATGTTGCTGAGCTTATCTAGCATTTTTTTTTACTTTTGATGAAAACAATTATGTGTTTTATAGAAGCAGTTTTCATTATCGGCAATATATTGCTATTGCCAACCAGTATCAATCAATACCGGCAAAAAGAAAGTCCAGCACACAGAAAACTGCTGCTATGCGCACTGATGAAAGTGAGTGGGATCACTGATGCTTATACTTGCCCAGCAGCAGTGTTCTAGGTGTACAGGACTCACTTCTCTCTTCCAATAGTTGCCAATAGCAACAGATTGCAGGTAGTGAACTGCTTTCATTTGCTAACACAAGAAAAAAAGTAAAAAGAATTGCTAGATAAACTCAGCACCTTCAGGACACCATTCTGACCTTTACTTTTGTGCCTACTATGTTTTTTTAAATGTAACCCTTTGTGAACAGGCAAAGGATCCTTGAGACTCCCTATACCAGTTTACAGGGCAGGAGAGGCTGGGAAGTCACCTGCCAGGAAGATGGTGAGTAGTAGTAGTATTCTTTTTGAATTACCCCATATATCAGTATTTGGATCTCTCATTAAAGTGGGCCAAAACCCACCGTGATCGGCCCGGGAATCTATAAGTAGTCCGACGCAATGGTATTCCAATTGCCTTTGCCTTCTGTATCCCTTTAAATCTCATTTAGGCTGTCTTTGTTATGCCCGTATTAAGCATTTCTATTTCCAGCGATAGGCCTGGATGCAGGATTTATACTCTACAATGTGGAATCAGCTAAAACAAATCTGCTGACTCATCATTTTGCCCAGCCATTGCATTTATACCAGCTTCCATCGCTCCTCCTCAGACCATTCCTGAACGCTCCCCATAGCCCGTCATCTACAGGAAAGTGTTGGCTTTAATGAGAGGTGGGCCACGAGGGCCATGTTTATTTGATTTTGTTTGTGTTGAGCTAGATATTAATCCTAACTTTCAGGTAATAACCCCCCTGGAGACCTCATAACAGGTTGAGAATAGAAAATGAAGAGATAGGAATGTGGGGGGGGGGGACTATATTGGGCTCTTGTATGAGCAGTCTACTGAGAAAGGACCTGAAGTCAAACAAGAGTTTAGTTTGCTCTTTAGCAACCCCTAGAATGCCTGATTTACCTACCTAGTCCAAGAGGCCGATTCATTAATAGCGCCAGGTAGCGACAGATGAGCGACTGTAGCGTGATTTTTACAGCGCCAGCCAGCATTCGCTGTGCTTGGCCGGCGTTTGCTTGATGACAGCGACTCAGTCGGTGTGTGGTAATGTTGAATACGGGCTTAGGGGTCGCTGTTTCACAGGATCAGCGTTGTATGTGAGCGCCTGACAACGAATGGCCAGAGTGAACGGCTTGCTTCATATTCATTAAAAAATGACGCTCCGAATTTGCTGGCGCTGTCCATTCCTTGTTTAAACCCCAGTGCGCTGGCGGCGATGGGTGTTAACTAGTTTTTAACCCCTAAACAACCATATTTTTTGATTGTAACGTTATACATGTTTTTGGAATCATTTTGTAATATGAATATATTAATATCAGACCTGTAAGATCATTTCTGCACAAATTTTTTTTTTATTTTTTTTTACTTTACAAAAAAAACCTAACATTGCAGAAGTGGTCTCAGAATTTTTGACATTAAAAAAAAAAATAAATAAATAAATAATACCAATTAATTATGATTAATTAAACATTGCTCCATTGAAATGCATTGGACAATGCCAGGGAGCGACAGGTCATACCTGGCGCTGTGAAGGGATTAGCAGCGGCGCTGTTCGTTCCAGGCGGCTTCATGATGAATCCCGCGCTAGCCGTCGCTCTCGCCGGCGCTAGCCTCATTTAGCTTGATAAATGCGTCATTGTGACCGCCGCCGGGCGTACTTGAGTCGGTAGCCGCCGATAGCTGGCGGTACCTGGCCCTCGTCAGACACTACCTGGCGCTAGCCCGTGATAAATAAGGCCCCAAGTCTGTCACCGATTTTGCAGCCCACATGACTGCCCTTGGGGGAGACAGATGTTTTCTTTTTAACTGTCAATATAAGACAGCTTTAAAGGATAACTGTAAAACGGAAAGGTTATAAAAGTGGACCAACCACCTGGTTGGCTTAATTGAGATGCCCTGCTGTGCATTCACTCACCCTTTCCTGAGCTTCCACGCCATGCTTGCTGGCTGTGGTCGCATCCTCTGCACCCCTGGAGCTGAGGCACATTCCCACACCCGGCCAAACTGAATAGGTGCAGCACACTGCAGGGAAACTAGAGATGCGCCCACTTCTGCTCCCTTATGCCTAAGCGCTGGTCTAAACAGGGCCGTATGCTGATCATTAATATGTACAGAATATGGCAACGATAGGACAAACGCATGTGGCATGTGCACAGGAAAAGGTGAGATTTTGGGATAAAATTGGGGGTCTCACACAACAGGACATCTCAAATCGGGATACCCCTGGGGCAAGGACCAAAATCCCAGGTTTTGGTCATCTTTAGTCCTCAGTAATAAGAGGCCCCTTCAAACCTTACATTCTAAGCAAGTTAGAAAATGTCACAGTTTAAAGCTCTCTGTAGCAATGGGGTTGATTCAGAGCCAGGTGAGAATTTTCACTCCTTTTTAAGGAGAGAAAACTCCTTGACACTGAATCAGCCCCAAGATAGACAATTAAAGTCTATGGCATTTTTCTCTCCTAAAAAGGAGTGAAAATTCTCACCTGTCTCTGCATTGACCCCATTGTGTCATTTGTTATAAAGTGAATGTTGATCACACCCTTTGCATAGCAAGGGGATCCCAATTGCTATTTTTTCTTACAGTTATTGCTTACATTTTCCTTAATATCCTGGATTTACAAACAGTCTCTAGAGGAGCACTAGCTGAATCAGCAACATAAAACAGTAAAATAAATAGGTGATTAATCAAAAATACACCTTATTTGAGCTAATAGGGAGAGCTGACAGAGAACATTTCTAGTTCAGGATTTCCCTTTTTTCCTACAATTATAAAGGTGGGAGAGGATCTCAAAAGCTACCCCTATAGGGTATTGCTCTTCTGCCAGCAACGTCATCATCCTAAGATGCCAAACACCAGCGACCAGATGATTGGCCATTTAGAGACTCCTATTGTAGGGGCTCTGGTGTTCAGTATCTTGGGATGCCGGCATCATCACTAAAAAGAGAGCTTGTTGAGAAAGGCTAGGTGGAGAAAATGTGACAAACAGGAGCAGGTTTGAAGCAAAGTGCCACACTGTCAGGTTCCCCATACGATACAGAACTTCCTTAAATGAGCAGTATCGCGAAATTTGCATTAAAAAAGATAAATAATTAAATAGCCACGGAAAAAATATATGCCTTTCTTTTAAATTGTATAATGACAATGGCTCAGTCCATTTGCTGAATAGGGGGATCTGCTGGGTTGTATTTAGTGATCTGCTTCATTTAGCCCAGTGGTCCTCAACCCTGTTCTCAAGGCCCACCAACATGTCATGTTTTTTGGATCTCCAAATAGCCAGCTCTATTGCTCGGCAGCTGCACTAATTACTCCACCTGTGCATCTTTGTGGAAATCTGCAAAACCTGGCCTGTTGGTGGGCCTTGAGGACAGGGTTGGGGACCACTGATTTAGCCCACTGGTCTCCTAGCAACACTTTACCTCAGAGGCTGACACTGTAATCAGTGGTAACGGCTGTGTGTGTGTGAGGTGCTGCTTTTGTTATGAGACCAGGTGACTCAAATGTGTAAAATCTATACAAAATAAACTAAACTGATTGAAAACGACTGAAATTCTTCTTTGAATAACTGTGCAGGAAAATCTAAAGGTATTAAAATGGAACAAAACCCTGAGTTGCCGACCCTGAAGTCTATAAGACCAGGCCATTGACCTTGCCCCTTGGGTATTCTAAATCAGGATGCCCACTGTGTGAAACAACCCCTGGATAACCACAGATCCCCCCATTTTTCTGGCGCGCTCACGCAGATAGTCATTTAGACAGGCCGGGCGACCAGGAAGGTTACTGCTCAGGCTCCCCATCTGCGTGCAAACAGAGCTGATTGGATGAGAGCCCACGCATGCACTGTGGGACAGGGAAAGGTACGTTTTCACAGGCGAACTTGGGGATTTCACATATCAGGGCATCCTAAGTCGGGATGCCCCTAGGGGCACAAAACAAAACTCCAGATAGTGAAAATCCTGGGTTGGGCTTTGCTCAAAACACACAAAGCTGAAAGAAAGATCATATGGGAAAATGTGTTGAGAAAAGAGAGAGAAAATGGTAGACTGAAAGATTCTGCAGCAGAGCCAACATGAAGGGAAAACTGTCAAAATCAGCTAAATGACTTCTAGAGCTTTTCTCTCTGTTTTAGATATATAAGTTCTGGCCAGGCAATGTTGCAATGTTGTTATCTTATGCTGGACGGCTGGCAGCACTGAACAGCTGATACTTTGATACATTGTTTCACCCCTCTCCTCAGCATGGAACAGGCCAGAGTGTCGGGCTCCGACACTCAGAAGACATAAACATGAGCTATTAGTCTCCAGCTGCTCAACACAGACATCATTTTTTTCTAAATTTGTAATTCTTACTCCAACACTTACCTACATTCAAAGTACCATTTAAATATAAGTCACCAAGAAAAATTCACGATACTGCTCCTTTAAAGAGGGCCTACATCCTTCATGGGATATATACACTTAAAGCAGACCTACTGGAGGTTGACAGCATGTGGATGCTAAAGTACCACCACTGGAAATTCTTGTCTAGGTAAGAGGAAGAAGTTCTCCATGCATTTGACAATAGTTCAGCTAGTGTCCTAAATGAATGGTCCATAGAACTTGCATTACATTAAGGAGCATGTGCGGGGGAAAAAAACACACATACTGTAATACCTCCAATAGCCCTGGTCCAGTGCATTCCCTGGCTGCAGATGCACTGTACCCCAATGGAGCCAGGTGGCTCTAGTCATAATGGAACTCTTACTTACCATAGAAAAATGTGAAGCTATAAAGGAGGATGCTTACTGGAACTCACTTAAAGCAAAACAACACTCAAAAATGGGGAGCATCAGAGCTGTATTCCCTGCACCGCATACTGCATGACAAATGCTGTTGCACTCAGATCAAGTCCTTAGTAGGTGAGTAGCGATGGTATGAAAAGCCGGACTGTCACCCATTGAAGTCAATGAAAGTGCTTCGGACTGTGACCATGCCTACCCTTCAAGCAGGATTATCATGCCACCACGAAGGGTGAGCAATATCCAGTGTTGGAAGAGAGTGACAGGTAAACTGGTCACCTCATGCCTATTGGCACAGCTGGTCTGAGGTCTTTTGGGAAAGGTAGAAGTTTAAGGGTTCCAGATAAAGGCTTGCTAAGTGATTTGTTTCTGTTTCTAACTCCTGACTAGAATAACTTCTATAGACCATTGCATCTGCCTATGACCATAATTCCCAACTGAGATGTATTACTGTGGCACACAAACACCTAGTGCGATCAGCAGGATGTGTGGGGTCTTCCGGGGCTCTAAGGGGTCCCATTTGTTGCTTTACAGTCTCTAAAAACCTTATGCCCGTTCAAAGATGCTTACACGCAGTATCTTGAGGAAGGTCAAATATTAGAAGAGCCGACTTTACAATCTGTTTAGCACTACACTTAACAAGATGGTACCAGTACAACATTTGTCACAGATAGTACCAACTAATCTGTCCCATGTATCCTCATCCCACTTCAACACAGCAAATGGTCTGGTTCCCTTACCTGGGAAGAAGGCAGATACTTTACTGGATATCTGGGCCTTCGCTTCCTCCCTGGATTACTGAGCAGGTGACTTTCTGGTATTTCCTATCCCAGGCTTTGTAACTTTTCTCTCACATGCTGCATATGGTACTGACCATGTGCCCCATATACAAGGGGCATCCTCATCCCAACACAGCAAAAAGTCTAGTTCCCTTTCCTGGCAAGTAGGTGGCAGCAGCACACTTTCTTGAACTTCTCGGACCCAGCTTTCTCCCTAGACTCTTAGGCAGGTGGTTGTCCTGTCTTCTGCACTATTTAGATAGGGGTCCTAGTTGCCTTTCACAAAGTCCTCCTACACACTCTTCTTATTCCAACTGTAGCAGTACTAAACAAATGAACATCGCACACTTTTGTACAGAGGTGACAGAGCTCAGAGAGCCATATATTGGGTTAGGAGGTTAACATTTTGGGATTGGCTATCTCTCCCTCCTGCTGGAGCCATAACAAACAAGATGATCCATTCTGAAAAGCTTGCCAGCTATTCTCTCACATGCTGCACATGATCAAGTGTCCCACGTGAGGAATATTCCATAATGTAGAGGAGGGGGGTGCTAGGTACATGTCCTAAATGTATTAACTGATCCTACTCATCTAATCCCATACTATCCCTATTCTAATTATTTAAAATCTATTGGGCACATAAATAACTACATCTATCTATTGAAATAACTATTATTACTGCTATTATTACTAGTGAACTAGTGGTCGGATGGTCCTACTGTATTTCTGAAATGATAGCCCTGGATGAGCATAGGGTAGCACTATGGTGGTTTAAATTTAATAAAAATGTTATCAATATCTCTAGTGATGGCCAAATTACTGATGGCCCAAGATGTAATTTAGCGAATGAAAGGCGGGAATTATGTTTGGAGCACATTTATTTGAATAGCTGTGCCTCTCAACCAGCATGACAGATAGAACAAGTGGGCCATTATGTATTTGGCACATCAGTGTCTTTGTGCAGTCAGTTAATGGGACAAGATGGACGGCCAAGAGCGTGCAAGCAGGCAGTGACAGATGAGATGAGCAGATTCCACTACAGGAGTTGTGACTCTAAATCAATGATGGCTGAATCTAGAGCATATGGCTCTCATCGTACAGGTGGCCTAATACAGCATCACTAAGAGTGGGGAGAGACACTTGCTCTATGCAGGGCTGAGGAATGCCAAGACTTGTCTATGCTTTACCCTTATTCCTGTCTTCATAAGCTGGATGAAGTTGTGTGGTGATGCCCTAAACTTCTGGTAAAATCACAGAGCAGACCGAAGCCAGGGTTAGCATAAGAAATTTCTGTGCTCTCTTCCATGGAGTTCTCTAGTGAAGCTGGGATTAAGGTGGATTAGTGGAGCTGGAAGGGGTGGATGAGTAGAATTTAGAGGGGGGTAGATTATTGAAGCTTTGAGAGGCATGAGGGAGTGGAGCAGGTAGGGGTGGATGAGTAGAATTTAGAGGGGGGTAGATTATTGAAGCTTTGAGAGGCATGAGGGAGTGGAGCAGGGAGGGGTGGATAAGTGGAGCAAAGGAGGGTGGATCAGTCAAGCTTGGAAAGGGGTGGAGCTGGGAGAGGTGAGTTAGTCAAGTTTGGTGAGGGTGGATGAGTGGAGTTGGGAGAGGTGGATTAGTCAAGCTTGAAGAGGGGTGGTTGAGAGTCAGAAGCCATCTGCGGCCTTCACCAGTCTGCATGAATATTCTAATGGCCAGAGCTGCTGAAAGGGCTGATGACCGAGGCCCCCAATCCTGACTATACTGTTCTATAGTGACGGCCTTGACCACAGCAGCAGAGTGCGAGCAGAACCCCCAGACGTTCGAGCAGACCTCCAATGCTAACAAATAAAACTCCATTGTGGACTTCCAAGAGTAGAATAATCCAATGCCAGCTTCAGGAAAAGTCTATAGTCTCTATATGCTCTCTCCCTGAATGAAGGAGAATGTGCCCTGGGGGAAGCATGCTGACAGCTGAAGACCCTCAGCATTGCTAGTGATCAAGAAGGTAGGGAAATATGTTTTTTAACTGATGGCCACAGACAGCCTTTAATGTGGCTGGGTGCTAGTAAACTCCTGGTCCCAACAGCCCAAATGCTTTATCTAGCATAGAGGGAAGAGGCAAGCACCTGGGAGATTGGTGGTAGCCTAAGGGAGACCCTGAGCTGGAGGAGAGCTGAGTGTTGACCAAAAGGGAAAAGTCCAGCTGGGACCAGTGTAGGCTGCAAGAACACTCTGTGATAGTGTAACCCACCAGTGTGGAAAGCCCCTGAAGTACTGCCTCCAAGTTGTATGTATCCCCTGGATCCACACTGCCACTGACCTGTTGTGTATGGGTATAACAAAGTATGTTATACCCAGTATAATAGCCATTTTATACAATAGAACCATTTCAAAAGACTCAGTGAAACATTTCTCTGCCCAGTTCCTTACCGTTTGATGCAGGTCAGGGATCCCGATGCGAAAGACCATCATACTGAAGTTGGAGTCGTCAGGGACAGACATGGATCTCTCCTTTATTCTGCGGGCGGCCACAGAAGATGAGGACAGGGGGTTAGGGCCAATATTTCCAGGGAGGGAAGCGGGGTTGCCTTTTCCTGCAGGCATTCTATCGTCTCTGGAGCTGTCGGAGTCTGATTCTTCCCCAGGGTATTCGGAGATGCTCCTCCTCTCCTCCTCGCTTGACACAGGACTCTGGGGCATTGTCAGGAAGGCCGAACCACAGCAGCATTACAGGGCCAACTATAAGTTAGGGCAAAAAAACAAAAAAAGACAATCAGCCACAATAGCACTTGCAGGTGAGGAATAATTCACTATAGTACATTTTTTTTCATAGATCTCTTTAGAGGTCCTATCCACCTTAAAGTCGACCTCCCGTTACAATACTCCTGTTAGATACTCAAAATCTCATGCTAAGTGTTCACCCAGTTGTATTGCTTATTCAAGTCACTACTATTTAATAAGGAAGCAATACGATTACTCAATACACGAAGCAAATAAGCAATACGATTACACAATTAAGTAATCTAATTAACCAATGAAACAATCAATAAATCAGTCAAAGCATTATACACATTTGTACACGTCTCACCATGCAGAAATCTCTTGGCTAAGAAACCCTCTTTCAACAGTGAGGTGAGAAGCACCCCTTAGGAAATTGTCCCAGGCATCAAGGGCTATATATATCAACTGCCTGTATGACATTCCTCACATTCCCAAGTGTGTGGAGGGATTTTTACCCCTCCCCTCATAAGCATGACCATTACTAAGAATGTCTGCTTAATGAGGAACAGATGTTCTTAAGGTGTAAGTTAAACTTTCTATATGTGCTGTATATATTTGAAATGTCCAATATTGCCAACAACTTTTTCTAATTGCTAAGTGAAATCTTATTCACCCCCCAAATGCCCCATATCCCTGCTGGCTCAGTCCCCTTGATGGCTGCGTGTTGAGGTCCCCGCCTTAAAGTGGACCAAAACCACTTTTCTTCCACTCATCTAGATTTTAGTGCACTTTTGTGGCTTTTTCTGTGGCATAGATGTGGAAAGGCTCCAAGCAGTGTGGCAAAAAAAACTAAATGGAGTAAACATGCTGCCGGCCATGAATCCACTCGCCTGAGGGTATAGCATGCGGCATTTGACAGCTAGGTGAGTTAACACAGCAAATGTGGGGGTTTCAAATATAGGAATCAGATGGCTATTAGAAACAAACAACTGAAAAGAAAGAAGGGGAAAAAAGGAGAACTAAATAAGATCTCCCAATAGCCCACCTGCCCCTCCCAATAGCCTGTGTGGTGTGATGTATATAGTTTTATTGAATTATTAAACAATATAATTGTACGAATAAATTAAGCCAGTTAATTAAATAATTAAACATTTAATAAACCAATTCAAGCAGTATATATATATATATATATATATATATATATATATATATATATATATTACATAAAAGAAAACTAAACATAAAGAGGTTAAACTTAGCAAATATTTCACCACACACCAACAACAGCCTGGTGAGAAGTATCCATCAGCAAATGGGCAACTTGCGCTTATTGCTCTATAATTAAGATCTCTCTATATTTAAAGAGCCCAACAGTCAAAAATGACTTAAACCAGACCAACACAACAAACAGTGCTTATATGCATCCCTCCCCAGAGCAATTTAGACTGTTGCACATAAAAATGTATTTACCTTTTTCTAACTCCTGCCGTAGTAAATTTTAGAAACAAATTAGTGGCTCATGCATTTGCAGGCCTCCCGCCAACAGGAAGTGCTGCTGGGCTTCCTGTTACTGTGCATTGTCAGTTATGTCAGTTATGTTGAATACAGGCAGCAGCATGGCTGAGATGCAGGGTTAGGAAGCTCCAAAATGGTCACTACCTTTCTTTTCCAGCTGTGCCAGGCTGTTGGTCTGGTTTAACCATAGGGTCGATTCATAGCCAGGTGAGAATTCTCACTCCTTTTTTTCGCTGAGAAAACTGGCATTGACTTTCATTGTCTACCTTGGGGCTGATTCAGAGCCAGGTGAAAATTTACACCCGGTAGACAAAGAAAGTCAGTTTTCTTTCCTAAAGAAGAAGTGAGAATTCTCGCCTGGCTCTAAATCGACCTCCATGTGTTACAAATTCGAGTGAGATAGTCAGAATCTGAAGAGATATATACAGTATTGTTTTATTAGATGATTAAACAATGCAATTATTATAACTTAGCAATAATTAAGTAATCTAACTAATTTAACAATAACTAAACTATTTAAAGCATTGTACATATATGTATCCAAGAGAATTCATTACTGAGAGTTTCAGTTTAGCAAACTTCTCACCATTCTCACCAGATAGCATGTGTTTTACTCCATGGTTGGGGTCTTGGTTAGCTGCATTGTTCACTCCCTGTTATATACACCCAAGGTGTTATGTAACAATGTTTATAGCAAATTCTAGTAAACTAATCTATAAGCAACCTGGAGAGCTGGACAAAACAAAATGTTCTCTCTGTTCTCATATATCCACACAACAACCACCAGCAGCCAGTGGGGTTAAAATGAAAGTTTAAAAAGTGACTGAAGATAAAAAAACAATGCCGGGCTCAGGAAAAGGAATGTATGCGCTCATGTAGTTCACACAAATTGGAGGCGGCTGGGAATCCTCAAACTCTCATCAATATAAAAACAGGATGACTTTGCAAATAACAAGCAGTGTCACTTCTCTGATCTATTTATATGTCCTCTGAGCAAGATGTGCTGAAAATTATAATGGAGGCAGGAAAAAGTGTCAGCCAACAGCTCAGTTATCTGAAGACTGGAGCCGATTCAGGAGTACTGGAGTATAGTATTCCCATAATAACCATATTTTGGTATAGATGGAAAAAAAACATTCGTATGGAGTTGCTTAATTTTTGCTGTTGTTAATGCCACTAGCCAACTTGTCAGGGGCCCCTTTTAATCTGCATATATTTTCAGGCACAATAATAGAGCAGCCTGTCTACCCTACCACCCAGTGGCCCACTATGCCATTCTGTTCACACTCCTACAGAAGCAGTACTCACTGTAATAAAAATCAGGCTGGGAGTATAACAACTCGAGCTGGGAGTTTAACAATTTTTTTCCCACTCTACCCAAAATGTTGCAGCCTAATATGACATTTCCAAGGACCCTTGTTCATTGGGAGTTTACCAACACTGCTAGTTCTTTCCTTGCACTGTACCATGTAACGAGCAGGAAAAAAATCATGCTTTCAAAAGTCTTGCCAGCTTCCCTGGTGTGTTACATTGTAACAACCAGGCATGTGGCTGCTGTTTACAATGTCACAGAGAGAGTTCCCTGTTGAGTTAAATTCTATAGCAGTCACAGCTACTATTACAACATAATCAGCTCACAGCAGACTCACAGCTTTCTGTAATTTTGTAGTGATCTCTCTATTACACTGTTACGTAATGGGGTCCAGGATCCCATATAAACCTGAAGCCGGCCCTGGGTGAAGGTCTTGTCTCACAACCACTGCAGCAGCAGCACTGTCACTAATTATCTCCAGAATTCAACACCATAGAGATCGCCTGGTGATTGGGTGGCGGCATATTCGGATTTAAAATTGGGTAAATGTAGATTTTATTTTTAATTTTGAGCAGATGTTAGATCTTCTGAATGGTTAAAAAAATTATTTACTGTTTTTTGTATACAGGAATTATTTTACTGTTGTTTTTTGTATACAGGAATTTTGTGCTCTTTTGGCATCAATGTTTTTCAACATTTTTGGTAGTAGACATTTTTCAAGCTCATAATAAACAGACCAAAGGCTATGTGCAGAAACAGTTTGGAACTTTTTCTGCAAGCTTGTGTGGATGAGCTGCTATTGCTTGTAGATATTTTCACTTTCCAATAAGAGAAGTGACAGGGGTGAGTGAAGATTTGGTCATTATAAATTATTAAAGTTGGCACCATTTGACCTAGCAAGCTCTCTGGGACGTGCCATGAAACACCTATTTATTATCTAAGATCATTCATAAGGCTGTAAGCTTGATTTTATGTTGTAAATGAATAACTAATAAATAGCCAGCAAGATTCGTAGGATGGTTGACCATATGCCTTAGACCAGGGGTTCTCAACATGTGCTACAAGTACCACTGGTGGTACTTGAGATTCTATCAGGTGGTACTTGGTGAGACTGCAGACTGACCGGTATCCCAATCCGATCTGCTGCCATTGATACTTTAACCAAACAAAATTTGCTCTATAAAGTTAAAAAGGTGTTAAAATACATTTATGACCATTTTTTTGCATTCTTATTGGTTGTTTGTGTATGTTGCTAACATGGTTTTAGGTGGTGGTACTTGAGATAATAAGAAAATACTTGGAAAGTGGTACTCCATGAAATCAGGTTGGGATCCTTAGACCATCTATAAACACATGACTTCTTGACAAATGACAAATCTAGTGAAAAAGTTTGGTTGGGGGCTAGGCTCACCCCCATATAGGAGAAGAAACACCTTTGAGACTAACCACGCCTGTTTTATTCAGTATTACAAATGTTCATTAAGTGTTAATCGTTCATAATTTTATTAAACAGATATAACACACATTTGCTGAAATGCCTTTAAGTGTGGCCACCTGCCACAGGCACCAGCCACAAGTTTACAATCAATTGTTATTTTATAAAAGACTTGATACACATTAGTACAACAGTAATCACATATAAAACACTTATACAAAGTTAAAAACCAATAACAATATGCAACATATGAACAGATGAACTAGTTTCGCCCACTTCAGGGCTTTTTCAACATCAGATGCCCATTTGGTTCCTTAGTCACAGCGTGCAATTTGCCTATAAAGACTGTTTTCTGCTCAGAAAAAAAAAAAAAAACCCATGTGCCCATCACCAAGAGAAAAAACATGACAAATCTAGACATCATCACGGGTCGGTTACTAACACTTGTCAAACCTTTCTTCATTCGATATTTTGTGGTAAGTGAAGGAATAAGGTGATACCTTCTGTAGGCTAACAAGTATATTGAAGGGCGAGCTTTCATGAAAACGTCTCATTCTCTTCATCAAGCACGATGTTACATACATTTTTTCTTATTTTACTGTTCACTATGGCTAACATGGTATGACATACTACTGCATTTGATATTTGAAGAAAAAGCCAAAGGATTGTATTGTAGGCTGTATTCACAATTTGCTGAATTCCTTTCGCACAGTAAGACAGCAAGGTGCACATTCATGTATGCCTCTCAATTATTCCTAACTCTAAACTGGAAAAAAGGAAAGCAGACTTTGAAAAAAATAAGCTTCTGTTGGTGTCCCGATGTGTTTTTTAGAGATGTATGTATTAGCTCTTTCACTTACTAGCCTCAGAGAGGACACAGCAAGTTTAACAGTATTTCTTTAAGGCTACAAGACAACAGTGTCAAGATGTTCAAGGTGTTGTAAGCCATGATTGATTGCTGTCTCTCCATTGCAATTGAACAATCCTTGTCAACTCATATCTGATTTACACACACGGAATCAGGGTCAGAGTAGATCACCCTTCATATATGGTTTTCCTGTTCACATGTGCAATACACTGAAGTAAATTCCCCACTAAAAGAGAGCCCCAGCTTAACCAATAGATCTTACTTGTTCCTGTCCTCATTACTTCTTACTCCCCAACCTAAAATTGTTTGACTACACTTGGTTGCTTCTGTCGGTATCACTCAGCTTACGCTGCCAAAAATGAACCCAAACTACTTGTATAAATTGGTGGATTTTGTTTGGTTGTTCCTAGAGACTCTGCTTAGGAGCTTCAGCAGGGCCACTCTGGGGCCCTTCACCTGGGCCCATCAAGCAGCCAAAACCTTCCACACCTTCAGTGGCCTTAAATACCAGGGGGGTGAAAACCAGGGGTTTCCAGAGGCTTCACACTTTGGGTGATCCTAGGTCTACTTTACTTGACTTGATTTGGGATTGACCACCCAAAAAAAAGGTACTCACACTTTGTTCCCCGCAGCTGATTGGTCCTACTCCAGAGATCCGCAGCTTACCCAATTTCTGGATCACATTATGCACCAGCCAGGTCAGAACTTCAGTCACTGGCACTTCTCATGTCTTGTATCCTGCCATCGGTCACAGGAGCATTGTCATGCCCTATTTATTCACTATAATGGAGCTGACGTGTCTGGCCTTGGCATACCTCCTCCATGGCAGTGAATGGAGAGAGCGTGGAAGTGGCTCTGTGACTGATGGTGGAGGGCTAGGTTCCTGACACGGAAGTACCGGTCACTGGAGTTTGGTCCCGGCAGGCACAGGATGCGATCCAGGAATCAGGTAAGTCTCTATCTCCTCACCTGATCTATGGCAGCAAACCCAGTTTTATTACAATTTTATTACAGTTTTATTACTGTCAGCACCACTGCCTCTATATTTTAAGGGTAATTCCATTTTCAATGGCATTTTTTAAAAATGCCATTATTGTGTGCCAAAATGGTGTCCTCAAAGTGCTGAATATGCTGTTATTTCTTTCTATGTGTTTGTAACTGTGTTATAAAAGAAACTGTTTTCTCTAGCAACAATAGCAATAGCAATGGCAGCAGTCTCACCTATTATGGTTGCTTGATTTAGCTGATGAGCTCACCTGTTACAGTGGAAGGATTCTGGGATTTGTAGTTAGAAACTATACTAATGGCTTTATTCAAGGCTAGGAAAGCCTCCCCCACTTCAACACACATAGCCACAGGAATATAAGAAACTTGTTAGCATGCTGATAAGTGATTCACAGGTAAGGGGCGCAATCCTAACACAAATTTTGATTTTACACAGATCATACTCCTCGCACAGATCATCAATGACCCCAGAGGCATAAATAGCCCTGAATCCTTCCAAAATAAACCATGAACACAAGGGATCTTCCCCAGACACAAAAACCCTACAGATATGTCCAAACCAACAACCCAAGATGCATTACTAGCCCTGCCCCCCCCCCAACATAAACAATGAGCACAAAAGGTCTGCCCTATTCACAACCCTAGAGGCATGACTAGCCCTGGATCCCACCAACATAAACTGTAAGCACAGGAGATGAGTTCCAATCACAAACAACCCTAGAGGCATGACTAGCCCTAGATCCTCCCAACATAAACCATGACTACAAGAGATCTTCCCTAACCACGAACAACCCAAAATGTTAGAATAGGCTTGGATCCTCCCAACATAAACCATGTGCACAAGAGATCATCCCCAATCAGAAACAACCTAGATGCATAATTAGCCCTTGATCCTTCCAATATAAACCATGAGCACAAGACATCTGCTCCAATTACAAACAACCCTAGAGGCCTTGGGGCTTTCAACTCAAACCCTCAGCACAACATATCTTACCGAGTTACATAAGCCACTTTGCTTAACCTTCCCCTATAAACCAAGAAGTCAAGTTAGAAAAATATAATAACTAAAAAAATCCACCAAGGAGATTGTTCCCATATTGTAAAAAAATCACAACAGGATGGTTGAACTTAATTATACCTGATCAGAACACTGTTGGGCAGGGGACTATCCTACAACAATGGAATATGGTGAAATGTGTGGAACAGGTTTATATTGCCATTGATGGTCCTAATTTAAGAAACTATTCAAGACTGTTCAAAGTGCCTCCAAACCTGATATATGTGAGCAATTATCCTTTTGCAGCACAATGCTCATGATCTCACTCCAGCATCCTTACCAGAGTGCTGTCTGAGGAGTCACTGGTAATTGTTCATCACTATCTTGGTCTTTTTTTCTTTTGCAAAATAAATTAGACAGATGTGCTAGAGAAACATCTCTTCCAAATGAATCTGTCACACTTTGGATTAATATATTCCAGTGCTAAATATACGCTCACGTCTTTAAGGGAAATTAAGAACATGGATATTTCTAGCCCTTAATTTGATTTTTTCCCACAGCTTTAGAAGAGCAGCATAGAGAAGTTCATAAGCATTTATAATCTCTCACATACAGATCTGTCGTAGTCTTTGCAATGTGACACATTTACTAATTTTTTTTTAATGCAACTGAATATACATTGGATATAAAACATTGCATATTCGTCTCAAATATTTAAAGTGAAATCCTATAAAATGAACTTTGAACATAGCTTTAAAGCAAAACCTGTGATTTTGACTATCTCAGGTTTTGTTCCTTGCCCCCAGGACATCCAGATTTGGGATTCCCTTCTGTGTGAACCCCCCGGGTCACCCAGTACAAACTCACCTTTTTCCAGTTTTATGGTGTTTGCGTGGGCTCTCGTCCAATCAGAGCCGTTTGCTATCTATTTTAATATTTGGCAAACGGTTCTGTGCTGGAAGCATCCCCAGATGAGGATGCGCTCCTGTCCCCAGCCTAGCTGACTGGCTGGATATGGGAGTGTAAACAAGGGTGTAACGCGTGGGATCCAAACCAAGACCTTGGCGTTTTTAGCACTACGCTCTAACCAACTGAGCTAACCATAGCCCAGAGATGCCGGGGATGCAGCCGCAGATGTTTTGTGATAACGACGGGGGTTTCACACAGTGCAACATACTGTTTTGGGATATCACAGAGAAAGGGAAGCAGAAAGCATAATGTAACCAATGTCACAGGAGCACTCTTATCATGCAATGTCACAGTAGGTGCGATGGCCAGCGGTGGTGCCGCACAGACAAAACAATATGAAATCCACTTTTTGATTGCATTAAAGTTTATGATTTTATTATGTGACCCGCTGACGTCACTGATGATGTCAGGTGGGATTTTCAACAATATTCAGCCCTCCCATGTGTTTACTGCTGGTTTGTCCATCCCTGATGAAGAGGCGTGTGCAGTCCGAAACTGTGGAAATTTTGTGGACTTGAATCATGGATTTATGGATTATGGATTACTTTGGATTGAGTTTGATTAAGTAATACAACAGTTTAGAATTGGAGTGATGGCCTTTCATATTGGTTAGAAAGCATAATGTGGTGCATTAATGGCTATATAAGAGGTGAGAGACTAACCAGAAGTCTAAATTGTTTAGACTTTAGAGTTCTAAGGTAGCCAGAGTCTAATTCCCCAGTTATTCACTGGCCTTTTTTCAGAGGTAAATCAACAAACTTACACCAGTGTTTCACAGACCCCTGTTTGCAGGAATTTTGTACCAGAAAACAGCTGCCCCCAAGTCTACCAAGGCAAATAAACAACCAGGGCAAAACAGAAACAAAGATAGCATAGTAGTGGTTAGAGACGATGAGGTTCAGAAATGCAATGTCAGTCTTTCTGGCATCACAACCAAGGGAGAAGCTGAGAGAATAGTACTAGATGTAGCCAAGAGTCGGCAGTCAAGATCCGAATGTTTGTGGTTTGTTATGGATTAGGAGTGTCCAAAGACAGGTTATGGTACAGGAAGCAGTCAATTGAGGGTCAGGCAACAACAACAAAGAGCAGTTGCTGTGAGCGCAGCACAATGGTTCGAGTGTTATTGCTGCCTGTTCAGACCAGCACTCATCCTGGCAAAAAGTACTGGAGGTGTTGGACCTTCGAGCAAGCCCAGAAGAAGCAATTTATTGAAACAAAAAGTCCTAGAGAAGACAACATGAAGGTGGCCTTCATAAAGGTTATCCTCTGTTTTTTTTAGGTAAACAAAGTATGTATCAGTCTATGAAAAATGGGTGTTGATTGCAGCACTGTCGATGCCCCCCATGTCTACCCTGCTCTGCAAGTCAGGGTTTCAGACACTGCACTCTTACCCCCTCCTTGCTACCTTGGTGGAATTGGGGGCCCAGGTTTGGCCCAAGGGATGTTGGGCTCCACAGTCCATTTGGAGTCTGGAAACTCAAAAGAGGACCTTGGATCAGATGACCACGGGTGAAAATTTGTGGGGCCCCGATTTCCTAAGGGAGGTTGAGAGAAGCACGGGAAACCTGGCTTGTGGGGAGGCAATATGTGGGAGGCACAGGCAACTGGGATGCCCTCACGCACTGCAATTAGGTGCAATCAACACCCACTCTTTATCTTCTCCAACTATGCCTCAGCCACAGTGTATGCCCTGGGTCCTTGCTGAGTTGCTCACACGTCCAACATAACCACTGGCGGTCAGGGGAGCTTGAAACCTGTTGGCCATTAACCGATATGGGGATGTACAGAGTCCCTCTATCCCCAGGAACGTAAATGCCTGTTTTAAAACCTTTAACCAGAGGGGATTCCCCTGGGATTGGGGGTTAAAAGCAACCTAAACATATTTTGACCATTTGGAATAATTCCCAATAGCCTACAAAGCAAGTTCTGCTGCTCTGTAAGATAAAGCACATACTATATAAGCGGAAACCCTCACAAAGAATGTATTGTTTTTCCATGTTATAAACCAGCTTGTTTTGTGGGTTTTGGGCTTCTTTTAGAAGAGCTGTCTGGTAATAAAAAATCTGCACACCATACAAGTTTATACACAGTCCAGCTTTCAACGTATTTTGTAGATGAAGCAAGTGCGTGGGCCACATTGAATCACAATGAACATTATGCGCTTACACTCAGCAGTTTCATTAATATTTCATCCCTTTCTTCCATTCATACACATTTCTTCTGTATCACCAGTATTCTCGTGTATCAATTTGTAGAAACAGAATACGAAATGACCTGTCTCAATTGAAGCCCATTGGTCTATGGTCTAAGTCTATAACACTAATCCCCCCCATACCTTTATTCAGTAATCAAGATATTCTTACTAGTAGAAGCTCAGGGAATTATGGTTATTTGAACCAGGGCTGAACCTTGCATATGGATAAAGTAGATAAAATTGTGCAGATGATCCAGATTAGGTTTCTTGCACACTAGGTTAACTATTCTCAAACTGCAAGGTGGTTCTCACAAGAGAAATCCAGCCTATTAGCAATCAAGGTTCATAATTTCAGTTATACCAGGTTTCAGGGTCTGACTAAGCCTACAGCCTACATCAGATACAAAAGTCTCAAGCTTGGTTCAAAAACGTAATACATCACATCCATTAAAATGACATAGGAATTCCTGTCAGGGTGTCAAGTAGCAGCTCCAATGCTCCGACCACCAGTGCAGCAAATTTCAGGTAACAGGCTTGAATGGGCTGCGGACCTGCACAGAACCCGTGGGATGTTGGTTTGTGTCTTTACAGAAGAATAATGGTAACGGTTTATTTTGATTGGACTTCTGCTCCAATATGGGGTATCACGAATTGGGATGACACACTGCGTGAAATACCCCAGAATCCCCGTTCCACTTACCTTCTCCCGGAGCCCTATGCGCCGTGGGCACATCCTTGCTCAACTCTAGCTGTGTGCGCACCCATGCCAGGCCTTTCTGAACGGGTGGCGCTGGCATGCTGCAGCTGGAAGCTGAGCACGGGATGCGGCCGGGGCGCACTCAGCTCGCTCGGCGGCTTAGCCGTAAGCAGAGACGAAGGAAGCCGAGTGAAAAAGAGCATGCTGAATGGCTGAGAGGGGCGCTCAGCCAATCAGCGGGCTTCTCAGCCAGTCAGTGCGCTCAGTTTCGGATGCGCCTGCGCTATGAGAATGACAGGAAGGTGAGTGAATCGGGAAGCCTGGGGAGATACACACAGCGTGTCATCTCAATTAGGGATGCCCTCCCTGAGAGGAACAACACACTTAAAAGTGAAATGTCTGTGTATTTTGCCTCACCTTGTGTCTCACAGTAGATGGGCTTGGGGGGGGGGGGGGTTCGCAGGGTTTCCTGTGAAGGTGAATAGTTAGGGGTGCAGCAGATGGACTGCGGAGAGGTTACAATCCCTTACAGATGGGTTAAGTGGGCCAGAATGAGCTAAAGCTAGGTAAGCAGGCAAGGGTAAAATACTTAAACCCGACCAATAGCCTGGTACAGTTGGAAAAGAAAGGTTATGGCCATTTTGGTGCTTCCTCCCCCAGCATCTCAGCCATGCTGCTGCCTGGATTCAACTGACATAACTGACAATGCCAAGCAGCACTTCCTGTTTGCAGGTGGCCTGCAAATGCATGAGCCCCCATATTGTTTTTAAAATTTACCACAGCAAAATTTAGAAAAGGGTAAATGATTATTTATGTGCTGCTATCTAAATTACCCAGGGGAGGGATGCATATGAGCAGTGTGTGTTGTGTTGGTGGACCAAAACCCACGGTGATCGGCCCGGGAATCTATAAGATTCCTGGACCAATCGATTCCCTCACCCAGGGGCATTCAAAATCGGGATGCCCCGCTGTGGGGAACTCCCCAGGTCGCCCATACACTTACCTTCTTTCCTGCTATCCCTCTAGCAGGGTCGTGTGCCTGCGTCAGGCATTTGTGAATGGCCGGAGCAGGCACGCTCCCTGTTAGAAGGTAGCGGGGGATGTGGCCGTCAGCGCGCTTGGAGCTGCTTGCCTTGGACGACATTACATCAGCGGATCCGAGCGCCCTGATTGGACGAGAGGCCGCGCAAATGCGCTGTAGGGCTGGGAAGAGATGAGTTGGTTTCAGCGACCTGGGGGGTTTCACACAGACCAAAACCCAGTATAGTCAAAATCCTGGATTTTGGTCCACTTTAAGCCATTTTTAACTGTTGGTCCAGGGGAGTTTGCAGCATGGTGTTCTCTTTGATTCCAGGCGGCCACAGTTTACAAAGAGTCACTATAGGCAATATATTTAAAGTGGACCAACACCCATGATTTTGACTATCCTGGGTTTTGGTCCACTTCGGTGGGGCACCCCAGAAAGCCCCGAAAACTCACCTCTCCCCGCGCCCACGTGACCGCTGCAGCCAATCCCCACCGGCGGACAAGCGAGAGGCAGCGCTGGACAAGCAGGGAGCGCCCCCGCACCGGCCATTCACAAACGTCCGGCGCAGGAGCGCTCACTGCTAGAGGGACGCGCGTGAGGCGGCGGATGTCCCGCAGGGAGGGATCTGATCGGCCCGGGAATCTTATAGATTCCCGGGCCGATCCCCCCTGGGTGTTGGTCCACTTTAACAATATACACTTACCTAATTCCATACTAGAAGCCCATAGTGATGAGCAGATCTGCTGAGATTTATTTTGTACTGAGTTATCTAAATCTGACATCATATTGGGTTTGAATCAATGTGGACAATTTAGCATTTTAGCAAGTTTATTAACAGTTAATTAATTAACAGAGCATATCACAATTTAACAGCTACAAAGTTGCTCCACTCCACTGGGTCTGAGGCTAGTTTCAGGCGCTTGCCCTAAGGCTGCAATGGCTGAAATGTCAAGCTCTTATATAAGAATTATATAGACCATGCATTTGGGCATTCAGATCTCTAATATAAGCTCAGGAATATTGCAGCACTCCCATAATAGTGATCAGAGGGTCTGAGCAGATAGTCAGCGAATCCACACAACACGCTTTCTATAGAGATCATGCTCTGTGACATCACTGAAGTCTCTGCATTGTTATCAAAGACCCCAGCAAAGATCTGCAGCGTGTCCCTGACGACTCTGATGCTCCGGGATCTATGCGGCTGCCTGCACGGAAGACATGAAAGGCCTGCTTTTGATATACAGTAGCAATGCAGAGAGCAGGGATAGTAGCTGAACAGAGCTTTTGAAATAGAAGAGGTCTTTGATACAACAGTACGGTAATCATTTTATAATATAAATTTAGCATTGTTTAGCATTGATAGGAGCTCAGACACATTTGGCAATTAGCATTTGGGACTGATGGGGGAAGGACTATAAATATGGGACCCATATAACCAGACAACTAATGCAATCAGCATATGTAGTATGTAAGCTATCAATGTGCTACTAGGTTGGTGTAGTGGAAGGACATAAAGTAAAGAATCCCTTGCCCTTATAGTTTTGCCCAAGCCATGATGGGACAGTGAGCAAAGGAACTCATAGTGCTGTCCTAACAGAGAGCTGACCCTTGCTGCTCTCTTCTGCTGAAAAACATCCTAAGCCTGTGTGACAGAACCCCACGCTCTTTTTCCAAAGACATCCGGAGGTGCTTGGATCCGTCTTTGCTAATTGAGGCAGACCATTTTTTAGAGGCCTTTCAAATTGTATTACTAGGACTGTTAGGGGGTTAATGTGATTTTTGCGGCCAGTGTACATCAGAATCGTGGGGGGGGGGGGGGGGGGCTGTCTGATAGGGTGTGTATGTGCATGTGCTT
This sequence comes from Gastrophryne carolinensis, assembly GCA_027917425.1. Taxonomy (NCBI): domain Eukaryota; kingdom Metazoa; phylum Chordata; class Amphibia; order Anura; family Microhylidae; genus Gastrophryne; species Gastrophryne carolinensis. The sequence goes on along the minus strand of CM051242.1, from coordinate 154,463,826 downwards.
GTCTGATGGGGTTGTGGGGAGAGATAGTAGGCAGGTGCAATTTAAATTTGTGGATACTATTGGGGGTTTGTTTTTTGTAAATAAATAGTAGGTATGCATTAAAATATTATTTATGTTATTCAAATTTACCAAAAACCCTTATTTCATTTCAATTTTATTTCATTGTGGTTCACAGACAGCTACCAGATCACTCCCCTGCCATAGACCAACTCATACTCCATTCGCTGCATCTCTATTGCTCCTGCTACAGTCACATGGAAAATGCCACAAAACACAAAGGTATACATCCTGCTTCATACCCTCATAACATTACATCTAAATATATCATATTCAAAAGCACTGTAGAGATAATGCTAAGACGTTCCCATCCGCTTCCTAAAAAAATCATGTAGACTCATCAGCACTGAGTGGATAACTGCAGATAGATCATTCTTCTGTTAACCGCTGGTCGTCATCAGCGGACTCGGACTGACCCACAGGGTTACCAGGAGGCCCATTTGATAACATCCATCACCAAACCTGAACAATGTATAGCTTATTTGTGCCATCACAAGTGCACACACAGACAATGCAGTTTGGCATAAAGTTTCTGTGCATGGGTCCTAAATGTAAGCCAGTAATACTTGCATCTAAATGAAGGGCGTGAATTCAATGGGTGGGCCCCAGGCATCCCAGTCTGACACGGTTCATCAGCACCCACTACCCCTTGCCCTGCTGGTTGCATTGCGTTCAAGTGCCCGTATGAAGGAGTAGGCTCCCTTGCTGATTGAGGAGTGTGTCTAGTCCCTCTATGCTGAGTGATTTTATCTCTAACGACAACTGGAACCAAATCTGGAAGACGTTTCTGTTATTAGCTCAATGATGAATCAGCTGACATGGTGATAAGGTGAGTATATAAAGATGTAGCAATCGTTATCTGACACATCACAGCTCATCCCATAGTGATATCTCACAAAGAAGCCATTGAAAAGCATTTAAGATTTCAAGATAGCACGAAGCACCAAGTGCAGTTTTAAAGCAAGCTGCATCTATATATATATATATATATATATATATATATATATATTGTGGTGATCAGCTCTGGTAGACAGCAGGATGTTTACAGTATAGAGGCTCAGAGGCGAACGTTCAACTTAAAGTCTGTGTTTATTCACACAAAATCCATAAAACAGAACATGCTTTTGGGTTACATCACCTTTTCAGGAAAATACAGCAGAAATGAACCAGACAGGTAACGGCCTTTTTAGTCCTCGTGCAAGCTTGCTAAGTTGCAGCCGAATCCGCCTCTGGTCCACATGAAATAGCCTGCGCAGGAGTTTTCAGCCAGGCACACAGAGTCTCACTTCACAAGTGAGCTCCAGACACAGACAGTGCACATCTGACTCCCCAGGCTACCTGGGTAGGGGATGGAGCCCCACCCTGCTCTACTCCATCCCTGTAAAACCGTCCCGGGTTAGCCTTTCGGCTATACTAAAACTTCAGCACCAGACTGCCATTAGCAGCTGATGCTGGGAAACAAACTACACAGCTTTACTGCACCAAGGCCAGGTACCTTGGTGCCACATACCTTCCGTCCATGACGGCACCGTGCACCTTACCACAATATATATATATATTATGATTATATGATTATATATTTTTTTTTAAAAAAGCTAATATTACAAATACTATAAAACAATATGTTCTTTAATAATGGCTTGGTGTCCATGTCTTAGCACTCTCTATTCACATGCAAGGTTATCTCAGGAGTAATACCTTGTCCCGGATTAAAAGACACCCCAGGCCCTGACAGTCCTTCTTTTTCTCAAGTACATGACGTCCCAGAAAAGACATGTCGCCCAGGGATCAGGTGCTCCCCTTTCCTGCTACACTAGCCAATCTAAAATTAACTGCTATAACCTGTTATCTAACATTGCTGAGGATCAAATTGTAAAATAGGATACATTTATATACTATTTCCTACATTGCAACATCATCAGGGGAAAATGTCCACCTTTCACCCAGTATTGATGGTTTCTACATATGCCTGGTGGCGGTGGAGGTACAGAGGCAACAGTGCACATTGAAATAAAACTCTGTCTGGGATTTGCAATATGATGACTAGCACCCTGCCGTGTAGAAAAAAAGGTTCCTGCTGTTACAATGTAATCAGCTCACAGCTGAATTACAGCTTTATGCAATGTGTGAGCAATCTCTCCATTTGTTGTTGCAATGGAGAGATCCCTGGAACCTTGGCTCACATTTTAAGGGGAGGTAGCCGATGGGTAAGATGGCACATCTAGGGCAATATACCAACAAATGGAAAGTTTTACTGCGCAGTTGTGACCAGTGCCAAAATCTTCTCCCACACATACCTTGGGTTCTCTATGCCTTTGGCTAGTCCTGTGCACTATAGAGGTTGGTAACCCAGGCTCGGAGGCTAACCAGCCCTCGCAGATTACCAGCTACTTTGCCCTAGGGCACCCATGAAAGAACACTGGTTCCGTGATGATGATAATACTGCTTTTTTGAACCTACTAACAGGTAGGGGTGCAGATAATAGAGTGAGGGTTATCGGCAAACCATCCAATTACATATTGAAGTGACTTGTTGCCCCACCACCACTGTTTGGACTGGTAAAGACATAGGTGAACAAGCCAAAGGGAGCACAGGGGGTCAGGGCAGGGTGGCCCCCAACATGCAGCCCACTTCACCCAGAGCCTGTGCCAAAATTCAATCTTACCTCTTATAACACCCCATCCACTCCCTGCCTCCCATGCCTTCCCTCCCTCTCTACTCCTCCAGCCAAGACATCTCAGCCCATGTTTTGCCCCTGCTATGCTATAGCCTCTAATAATAAATGTATTTTTCATCAGCACGGAACCACATTGACCAAGCTCAGAAGTTTATGGGCTAGCCAGGGCCGGTAATGCCCCAGGCTAATTCTTGACCCCAGTCTTCCCTTTGGTATAGAGGTTTTTGGACCCCTCAAAGCTGGCAGGGTGGTCACTTGACTGCTACTGCCGGAAGAAGCGCAGCCACCGGAGTAGCCATGGGAGCCAGCGGACTAGCTAGATGCGGACACAGAAGGTAAGTATAGTTCCATTTTGTTGATTTACATCATTTTCATTGGATGTAGACAAGTGAGACAAGTGTGTATAACTTACAAGAGATACTTTCCAGAAAGTATTGCGGTGCCCCTTAAAATAATTCTGGCAACCCTGCTCTGTCCCTGACACCTCTTTTACCCCTAAAATCCAATTAATATGTGTATTAAATTAATGTTTGAAATAAAATGAAATGAAGATTTATAAGACTTGCAGTACTTTTGTTTTCAGGAAGTTAAATATCTGGGAAAGGCTTGCATGATACCTCATAATAGACACTGTGGTGGAGGAAATACAAAAAGGTGATGATCCATAAGGTTAGGGATATATGCAATGGCAGCCAACATATTTCCCCCACCGATGGGCTTCTTTAAAGAAGATAGAGGATCCTTCCGATGTGTGACCTGAATTTTTAAAATATATATGCAAAGCATATTCTAATTGATATAACATTTTAGTACTGTGGATCTTTTACATCCTCTTTATAATTCATTGTCGTATCTGCAGGCTTGTAACAACTCATGTCTTGAGTAGAATACGGGGCCGGGGTTGGCATATTTTGGCAGATTATATCGTCATGTAATCATATCTATACAAGCAGAAATGTGATAATTATTTTCTAAAGTAGAACTTTTCTAATTCTAAAGCAAGTTTTTACAATGAGGATGTTTTAGTAAACTGTCTCTTAAGGAGACCTGTACCTTAAATTTGGCTCAGAGTCCGACAGTCAGGAAACTGATAGGCACTGCAAGGTATTTGAACCCGGGCATCTTTAGCATTGGGACTGATCACAATAATGCACCTTGCTAATTTCCCATTAGGGCATTTCACTGGATTAGAGAGGTCTGATGTGTCCTTGTGGACCCAGTTCAGTGCCATTGAGAGAGACAAGGAGAGAATGAACTGTAGGGTAGAAGTGGAGAATAGAGCATTCCTGGAGGTACATAAGTCATGTCATAAAGCACCAATCTTATATTATTTATCTTTGTCTGGTAGGATATAATGACATTTCATGTGAGACATATTTTTGAACAAATTAATTGATTGGCCTCAGAGGGACCATAAATAATATAAGTTCGAAGTGAGCCCAGACCTGTTTTTTTACGCTGGAGTGGAATCAGAATGCAGCAGAGAAGGTTAAGACAGAAGAGCACCAAAGAACAAGCCATCTGCTTTAGGAGCCTGTGAAGGGGGACAAACGCCCAGGTATCCTAGAACGGTCTACAAAAGCCATGCTGTTGTGCTGGAAATGGGGGTAAGTTAAAAGGGACCCTGACCCTTAGGATGGTGAGCGGTTATATATGCACACAAGAATGTGCAGCAATGACAATTACCTCAATAGGTAAGTAATCCAGATTTAGACTGCATACCACCACACTGGTTATAAGATTCCAAAACTTTTAGGAAAGCAGTTGACACACCTGTGTTGCTATTTAAATGTCAATAAAAAGTGTATTAAAAATTGTAGAGAAATATTACAATACAGAGTTATGGCTTCACATGACTTGAGTAAAATAGACAACTGTATAACATAAGGATCCTTTTTCCATACAGTAGTTAGTGATACATGCAGATATTTACTATAACATAGAGTTGGTAGCAGGTAAATTATAGTAATTGTAGCAAGTGAGTCCGAGTATCTGGCTTAGCAATATACCCTTAATGCAGTATTGTAGCAAGTCTGAATTAGTCTATATGTTCATGTGGCAAGCTTTACCAGAGTAGTTAGTCCAGACACAGGAAACTTCACATAGAACAATACAAGGCCAGCAGTGTAATGCATACAAAATACAAACCCATATGGGTAATACACTAATTGATACTGAAAATGTACATTAGATCCAAGAGAGCAAAGTAAGCAAAATTCCTTACATGCTGATAAAGCAGAAGTCCCCTATGCTACGGGCCAACCTGGCCCTTCCTCCGGGGGAAAGTGGAAGCCTGCTCTTAAATTGTGGATATCCGTATATGTAGTAGCAAATGCCGGGGACACTGTCCGGCTGTGTCGATGATGCCACCCATCACTGCCAGGCGTCATCATGGCTGGCAGTCATCGTCCTGACCAGCCAGTCACAAGATGGCGGAAAACACGGCTGGACAGCGCACGGGGCGAAGAATGACACCAGAGTGCGTCGCTTGGGGACAAAGAAGAAGGCCATGTCCAGAGCTGAAGACGGAGTCTTAGTAACGCTGTCCAATCAGTAGCAGCATGGCTTGGTCCTGTTTCTCATATTATGTCATCATTTTATTGGTTACATTGTTGACTTCTAGGCCAAGTCCCCTTCTTATTTATAAGTATCCACCAACTGACTAAAGAGCATAGTATGACCAAAATCAGCGGGCTACAAGAGCACATGAAAACATATATGTACTGGATTTGTCAGTGTTGGAGATACAATACTTTGCAACAGCTTCTGCTTGTCTCTGAATGTGATTTTGGAACTTTTGCTAAATTTACTGCAGTTTACAGTTATGACAGTAGATGGCGCTGTTACCAATGCTTATCTGTAGTCTCTCTATTCATCTTTCTGATGCGCTGTATTTCCTGTATATTCAGCTGCGCTCTATCACTTCTTTTTCCAGTCTGTGTTAGCCACCATGCGAGGTGACCTTACTGCATTCATGTTCCAGTAAATCCAGTTCCTGTTATATCCCTAATATCTATCTGGATTTGAATACGCTGCACCCAGCACTCAACACTCTGCAACAGGTTATGTGTAGAGATTAACATAAAGAAGCTTTCCAGAGACTGTTCTTTTACATAAAGTAGGGCGAATGACCAGCAGCTCAGAGCCTGCACTTTCAATGGCCAAGCTAAACAATGACAATCACCAGCTATGGAAGTTTAAAGTGGAAATGCTATTATCCAAAGATGACTTGTGGGGGGTTATCACTACAGAGAGGCCACATGATAATTATCAATACTGAGACAGGAAAAACAGATAGGCACAGGCCACCATAAGCTTACTAGTAGAAGATGATCAGCTTATTCACATATGCAGTGAGAATACAGTGAAATGCATGTGGTATGTACTGAAAAGACTGCATGAGAGATCCAGCAAGTTATTTCTGCTGAGGGAACAAAATGAGCCTTAGCGGAGAGGCGGACATGCAGAAGCATATAAATACCATGCTAGCACAACTCAGATCAGTTGGTGAGAATATAACACCACCGCCATGTTGTTGTGCAACTTACCCGATATATATACTGCACTGATTAATGCGCTGGAGACAAGGCCTGAGACAGATATGACATTGGCATTTGTAAAGACCAGGTTCATAGATGAGTATCAGCAAAGAAAGGAGCTTGTGCATGACTCCACAGAAACCAACACCAGGACAGCTCTTAAAGTTACAAGCACAAGGTTACACAGGAAGGAAACCAGGCTGTGCTTTAGATGCAACAAACAGGGACACAAAAAGAGAGACTTACCATATGGAAAGCAGGGCAGATGAGACAGCTTCCCCCTTATACTAAACAGAAGCCGCAACTACTGATCCCTGTGAAGGGAACTGGAATGCCACATTTAAAGTGACAGGCAACCATACATTTCAAGGTTGTTGCAATGACTCGGGAGCAACAAGTCACATGACACGTGATAGAAGCTTTTTCACAGAACTTGATTTGAATAACTAAAGACTATTTACCTTGCCGATGGGAGTAAAATACATGCAGAGGGATATGGGTATGGAACCTCTGTTTGCCCCAATGATGTAGGACACAATTTAGCCATACCAGTTAAAGATGTGCTTTATGTTCCTGATTTAGAAGGAGGACTCTTATCTGGGAAGCGTCTGACACTGTAATATGCCAAGCTGGCAAATGTTCTATCCTGGACGGCAAGCAGACCATAGCAAGTGCCAAGCTGGATCATCATCTGTATCACCTCAACACAATGAAGGAAAAGGTGAGACTATGTACTTATAAACATAATGACTGTATTTATAGTCGCACAAGCTTTTAGGTCGCAAACACCCAAAATGCATACAAAAACTACAAAAGAGGAATCTGACAAAGCATCTGATGGTATCCCTTTGTCCAGTTACTGTTAAGTGTAAATGTCGCATTAAATCCAAAGTACAGGACCAACACTTCCCAAAGTCAGTCAAAATTGACCTAGTTTACAGTGATGTATGCAGTCCCTAAACCCACCCTCACCTGGAGGCACCAGGTACATAGTGACTTTCATAGATGACTATTCAAGGTACACAGTCACTTATCTAATGCAACAAGAACAGGAGAGAAAACTGACACTGATCATCCATCATCAGTAACTTCTGAACAAACAGTTGAAGTGAGTGCAGAACCTACCAGTACTGAAAAGCAGACACAATCAAGCTCAGACACAGAACCAAGATGCTCAATGAGAGAAACCAGAGGTAAACCACTTGTACTTCTTTCATACAATGTTAGCACTGCCAGCACCAATGAACCTGCAACTTGGGAAGAAATATTTCAGCTTTCAGAAGGGGAAGCCAGTAAGTAGATAATGGCTGCAAAGGGACAGATAAAAGCCATGCATGACCCCAAAACATGGACACTTACAGAACTACCACCTGGAAGGAAAGCCATGGGTTGCAAATGGACTTTTAAAGTGAAGTACAATGCAGATGGCACAGTGGAGCGATACAAAACCATATTCTTAAAAATATGGAGAAGACTATGTTGAGACTTTTTCTGATGTGTTGTATTTATACCCCTAACGTCTATCTGGATTTCACTCTGTTGCACCCAGAACTCTGCAACAGTCAGTAGTTCTTACCACTATGTTCTGTCTATGACCAGTTTTAGAAGTTGCTGAGATATCTACACACTCTCAATTTAACAATCAAAAACCAATGTTAAAAGCAAATTCAGTCCCGCTAGACCTCCAGTAGGTGCAGCAGCATTTTCTTGTATCTGAATGGTATGTTGCTGGAGAAACAGAGGCAGCGCCTGGCATAACTATAGAGGTACTACAAATCTCTAGGGGAATATTTCACTGCAGGCTGGTTAATCATCAGGAAGGGGGTGGGGGGTAACGTGCAATCCTGAACCCTTTCCTGGGAAAACATTACTTGCTTATCAATAACCAGACCCTTCCAAGGCCCCAGAGGACCTGACCTGGCATCATTTGTGCTTTGAAGGCAAGACAGAACAGAGATGATAATTAATTTTTTTTTTAGGTTGAAGCCTGTGAAGAAACTGGTGGTCACATGTGTAGTGCTGTAAATGCACCATTTAATCAGAGGTGAAGCTAGCCTCTCTACTGCCTGAGGCGAACTATAAAGAGGCACCCGGTCTTGTCAAATATTAGACTATCTGTATTTCAGATGTGACTGGTGCATGCTGTTATGTAGTTTTTTTTTTAATACATTCAGTTATTGATGTCTCAGCAGTTCCCCCATCCCTGCTTTAATTCATTTTTAGGGAAACCCTGTGCAACCAAAGAATACATTGAGGGATTACTTCCAGAAAACTGCATCCATGTCAACAAGCCTGGTATGCTTAGAAAGCCTGAGGTGTATACTTCTAGGGAATATATAGTTTGTCAGGGGTATTTCAAATGTAAAGGGTTGTTTTTCTTGAAAAACTGCAAGGTGCGCATATTGCATAGCATAGTTGTATTTTATCTGAAAATCTCCTAAAGCGTTGTTTCAGTTTGGGGGAGTCTCCTGGGCAGGAAATGGTGTCTACCTATACATATGTGGTACCGCTGTAACCGGGAGAAATTGGGGTGCCACACGCAATAAGATTTTATTGACAAACTTACATTTTTTATTACAAAAAAACACTACAAATTATAAAAAATAGTTTTTTTTATTTTTTTGCACAATTTTCACCCAAAAATATTGAGAATACACTTAGAAAATGACAAACAAGACATTTCATGTTAAAGCCCAGGCTCTGCTGAAAAAAACAATATACCACTTTCCTGGGAAATCCCTGGAAATCCCTTCAAAAATCACAGTTGAACATGGGGAACGCAAAATAGTGCAAAATGGTCTGGCAACAAAGGGTGACAAAATCTCAAGGTAGGCTGGCGGTTAAAGGGTTAACTCTTTTGTTGCCAAGCACGTAACACCTACGTGCTGGCTTGGCTGGGCCTTAAGTGCCAAGCCCGTAGGTGTTACGTGCTTGACTTTCCTCGCTTCTAGTTTAAAAAATAAAAATAAAAAATACTCACCTGACCCCTTGTTGGATCCGGCCGGGTCTCCTCTTTAATTTGGTGCCATCCGATCCCCCGTGGGGGGTCGGATGGCTCCAGGAGAGCCCCCGGAATAGGCCGCCCCCCCCCCCCGCTTCTGCAACAGCAGCTGCTAACTGTAAAAAAAAAAATAAAATAAAAATGACATTCACTTACCTGTGTGTGCGCTGGCTCCCGCTGTCCCTCCTCTTCACCTGGGGGGCCTCCGATCCCCCCCCAGGACTTACCGATCTTCAGGAGAGAGCCTGGGAGGCTCTCTCCTCTCTTCTTCTCGATGGCGGCCGCCATCTTGCCTCTAAGCCCCGCCCCCTTGGGGGCGGGGCTTATGAAGTCATCCTGGCCCCGAACGAGCTTCAGCTTTCTCAGCTTCTCAGATGCCGGTGATCGGCGCTGGGGAAGGAGGTGACAGGAGATCCTCTGATCTCCTGCCTTCTCCTTCTCTGGATGCCGATCACCGGCATCTGTCAGCTGAGCGGCGAGGGACAAGAGCTTGCAATCGAAGGTAAGTACAGTAAAAAAAAAATTTTTTTTTTCTAATAAAATACTTTTTATTATTGTGTGGTGGTTTTTTTTAACAGTTAACCCTTTGTGAGCTGGTAAGGGGTCCATGAGACCCCTTATACCAGTTCACAAGGCTGGGGGGGTGGCCTGCCCTAGCGGGTGACTTGCCATTAACCCCCGCACCCCCATTACCTGCCTCCCCAAAGGCCAGGGGGGGGCAGAAGAGCCCGGGCCCACATAGGCTATGTGGGCTCGTAGGCTGCAGGGTGGGGGGGCCACCAAAGCTGGCCCCCCCACTCTGTGCCTACAAGCTGGTCCCGGGCTGGTTACTTTGGGTAAGGGGGACCCCACGTCATTTTTTTTTTTGATTTTTAAGGGTTTTTAACCCTTAAAAATCCCCCAAAAAATGGGGTCCCCCTCCCCGGGAAGGGGGACCCTATGTCATTTTTTTTTTTAATTAACCATTTGTCATCCAGCAGCTATAAAAGGCTTCTGGGCAGGAAAGGGTGTCTACCTATACATATGTGGTATCGCTGTAACCAGGAGAAATTGGGGTTTCTCACGCAATAAGATTTTATTGACAAACTTACATTTTTTATTACAAAAAAACTCTACAAATTGTAAAAAAATATTTTTTTTTTATTTTTTTTCACACATTTCACCCAAAAATATTGAGAATACACCTAAAAAATACAAACAAGACATTTCATGTTAAAGCCCAGACTCTGTTGAAAAAAACAATATATAATTTTCCTGGGAAATCCCTGGAAATCCTTTCAAAAATGACAGTTGAACATGTGTAGCGCAAAATAGTGAAACATCGTCTGGCAACAGGGAGTGGCAAATGCTGCAGGTAGGCTGGCAGCGAAAGGGTTAAAAAGCAGAATCAAAACCACATTTTCCTAAAAAAAACTATATGCAAACCAGAAAAAACTGAAACTGAAAATCTGAAAAAGCAACATCCCCCAAACAGAACAATACCCAGGATGCATAGGTTCTGTCAAGGAGAGAATTGGCAAACACACCAAAGTAAAGCATGCGCATAACGGTAATTTTTACATTCAGCTCTGCAGACAAAGTGAGCACCTTGTGCTTTTTCTACCAAAACAACCCTTTACATTTGGAATATCCCTGATAAACCATATATTCCCTGAAAGTACACATGTTAAGCTTTCTAAACGTACCCAGCTTGTTGTAGTGGGCTGATCTTTCTGGAAGTAATATCTCGAAGAATTCTTAGGTTGCACAGGGTTTCACAAAAAAAAGTATAAAAAAGCAGAATAAAAAACACCTTTTCCTAAAATATCAATAGGCCAATAAGAAAAAACAAGCTAAATCTGAAAGCGCAAGGTCCCCCAAGCAGAACAATACCCAACATGCATAGGTACCTGTAACCTTTTAACTGCCAGCCTACTTGAGATTTTGTCACCCTCTGCTGACAGGATATTTTTCACCATTTTGCGTGATGTTTAACTATGATTTTTGCAGAAATTTGTTTGTATTTTTTCTACTTTTTTTTATATATTTTTAAGTAAATAAAAAAAAATCTATATTTTTTAAATTGTCTCCTTTATTTTAACAAAAACATTTGTTTTATTTAAGAAAACCATATTGCATGTGAAAGCCCCATTTCTCCCGATTACAATGATACCACATATGTATCGGTAGCCCCCAGTTCCTGTCCAGGTGATTCCCTAAACTGAAAAGAGCACTTTATAACATTTACAAATAAAATACAACTACTATCCACATAATAAAGGGTTAAATAGAAAAAAAATGGTGTGGGGTCCCCCTTCACAGGGGGGGACAACATTTCTCGGGGGAATTTTAAGGGTTTTTTTGGGAGGCAGGTAATGGGGGGTCTCGGGGTTAATGGCAAGTCCCCCGCTAGCCGCAGGTGACTTGCCAGACCCCCGAGCCTTGTGAACTGGTATAGGGGTCACATGGACCCTTACCAGTTCACAAAGGGTTAAAAGTAAAAAAAACAGACACACGCACTTTAAAAATAACTTTAATTTTTTTTACTTTACTCACCTCCGATCTTCGTCTCCTGTGTCCCGCGGCGATCAGATGCAGGTGACGGCTGGGCAGAGGAGGGGGGAGGCAGGCGATCGGAAGATCGCCTACCTCCCACCTCCTCTGTCCAAGCATTACCGGCATCTGACAGCTGAACCGCCGGGTGCCCCGACGACACCCGGCAGTGACGTCATCGCCCCCGCCCCAGAGGGGGCGGGGCTAGAATTCAAGATGGCGGCCATCGGAGGGAGGAGGGCTGTTTTGCCCCCTCCAGAAGACGGAAGAGCGGGGGGGGTGATCGGAAACACACACACCCCCCCCCCCCCCCCCGTGAAGAGGAGAGCTGGCGGGAGCCGTCGGGCACAAAGGTAAGTAACTGTCATTTTTTTTTTTTGCAGGCAATCCCGGCGGCTGCTGAAACTGGGGGGGGGGGGGGGGGGGCACCCTATTTTGGGCACTCTCCTGCAGCCGGAGGAGCCCCAATGGGCGATCGGAGCCCCTCTGGCTGAAGAGGAGACCCGGCCGGATCGAACGAGAAGTCAGGTAAGTGACTTTTTTTTTTACTTTTTTTGCTGTAAGTGGGGAAATTCAGGCACGTAAAATTTACATGGCTGGCGGTTAACTGCAGGGGAGGCAGCCACTTACATTTTACGTGGCTGGCGTTTAAAGGGTTAAACTAATGTAGTGTGCATCAGCTGGTGATGAGGTCTGTGGTCGGCGTTCCTTCAGCTGTCAAATTGGCTATTGCCCGAGCTGCAGAAAGATGGCTGCCGCTCCCATGAATGAGGACACTGGTTGATTGGAATCCACGGGTGACAGGTATGAGTGTATCAGGGGAACAGAACCTGCCCTCCTGAGATTTCCTCTTCCTTCCATTAAAAGAAAGAAACCAGCCTGGCAGGATAATTTTTGATGCCGGGTGTACATCCAGCATATTTATATGGATTTTTATCATTAGGCCATTTTTTTCACAATAGTCCTCCTTTAAGAGAGAACCAGAAGCAGTAAAAAAAAGAACCAGAGTTGGAAGAAGTAGTGGCAGGCCAGATGGTCCCGGTTGGAACCTATATATACAGTAGGGATGCATCAGGGTGAGTATGTCTAGCTTTGACCAGCTTCAGCTGCGAGGGAGAGCGTAACATTTATGAGACCAAGTATTGTGACCAGAAACCATTGTGTACTGTTGACCATTGTATTAAACTCCAGAGGGAGAAATTAAGCAGGACAGCTGTGTGTTTGAGTAGTTGATTCATGGCACCACATTGGTTCAGCCCAACAGCTAGTAAATGAGGACTGTGTCACAACTTACACCACCTCACCTACACTGGGCAACCTGGGACTGAAAACACCAGCTATTCGTCAAATAACGTTACCTTGCCTTGTTTGAACTTGATGGACATACAGTATGTCTTTTTTCAGCTGTATTAACTATATAACTATCCCGTTGCTGGTGAGTTATACATGCAGATACAGAGTTTTCAAGAGCGATCTCTCCATCGCAGCACATATCGCAGAGAGCAGTGAATCAATCAGATGTGAGCTGTTTACATTGTAACAGCAGGTTGTGTGGTGGATATTCAATGTAACACAGCAGGGACCACCCATTGTTACATTGTGACAGCAGGCACATGTCTGGCTCTTAACAATGTAGCACAACAAGGATCTGGCTTTTATATCGCCCAATACAGGTTTTGACTACTATTAGTGCTTCTGCCTCTGTACATCACGTTGGAACATAATGTACATTCATCATAGACATTTAGCTTGTCTGGTCCCGTGGCAGCCTGCCCTACTGTAAAGTTAACCAGCCTGGCACCATGCACTACGAATGGTTAAAATAGCCTATGGCATGTTATGTTATCTACAACCCGTATTCATTCATTATCAAAGAAGAGACCAAGTTTCCTTGCAAAGCTGTTTTAGGTATTCAGTAAATACAGAATATGACACTGCCTATGTATAGACCATTAACCCAGTTCCCAAACATTTAGAAGGAAGAACGAGAATCTTCGAGCTGAAGTCAAACATCTGCTCGTGTCTAATAAGCAGGGCCAGCAGAAAACAGAGAATGCTCTCAGAATAAGTCACCAGCTGTTGTGTTCTATTTCGGCATGCTTCCCCCCTACTGCCATATCACAATGGGCTGTCTCGTCCTCCGCATGTGCAGGCCCCTGACAGAAGCTGCCACTATCTGAGCCCAGTCAGCCAAATAGTTGGGAGGTGGAAACCTCTAAATATCGAGATTACTATCTCTACACTGTGTTCCTGTCATTGCTGCAGAGGGCTCTTGAGCTGAGCTGAAGAGCTTTAGGAGTACTTTTAGCTTTAAATACACATAAAGGGGGAGGGTAGTGAATGTATCGTATATAAATAATGATTTATTCATGTTAATATTATTTTTAGGACGTTACCTTTCTGTTCATGCTTTTATAACCGATAAATATGTCTCTATATTGAGTCGAGCACCCTAATAAACATTTAGGAGGCGGCAAAAGAATGATCAGGTCTTATATTCACTTTAGATGAATCACATGGTCCTAAAAATTAGATCCATCTGGGCTTCCATGCGAATTGTTTGGGTCCCAACAAATGATTTGCTACCCAACCGTCAAATGGTCCAATATGACATTTTGCACACCCTACCTTATCAGGCCCATACCAATTAATGGTTGCTATGCAAGATCTCCCTGCCACATAGATTGTCCAAAGGCCCCCTGATACAACCATGTGCACTATACATACTGGCATATGCAAGGACTTCTCTAAGCTATAATGTGATCAACTTATTATGTGCAAGTATCCATTATACAACCCTGTCTAGCACACATACTATTCAAGGTCTCTGTGACCCACTTGTACCACCTATACCGTCCAAGGGTCTGCTTATACAACTCTATGGCCCAGGCATCTATGCACCTCTATACCAATAAAAACTCTCATACCATGCATCCCATCCCTTTACCATCCGATGTCTCCATAACTTCCTAGACCATTCACAATTACACACTCACTCTGTCAGGGATAATTACTGCTACCACACCGCTACCTTCATTGAAAATTAGGCCAAAAATAAATAGCACATTATTAGGGATGAGCGAACCAGAACCGCAAAGTTCAGATCCATGCCGAACTTTGCGTGTTCTCGGGTTGGGAACACGCAAAGTTCGACATGGATCCGAACTTTGCGATTCGGGTTCGTCCATATTTTCTTTACTTCAGTCAAAAGTCCATGCCAGGGTTCGGCCAAAACTCTGAAGCTGCTTAATGGGCTGCTGAGCAGCTTCTGGCCCTCCCCGCAGCCACCAGGTCGGCCAGAAGGCCGACCATGCTGGGCGACCATCTCACTGCCCCACACTCACCCCCAACCAATCAGGAAGGGGAGTAGGTTTGGTTGGGGGATGACCACAAGCTGGGAAGACAGCTCCCAGCCCGGTCTACTATGGGGTGATGAGGGGATTCTGTTACACAGCCTGTGTGGGGGTTCTTATTTTTACATAATATTATTACTGTCTCTACCCCAATTTGTGCAGTCCAGTCTCACTGGTGTTACCCCTGACATTTATTTTTTTAAGCCTATTTTCAATTTATTTATTTGTGTATTTATATATTTTTCATTTTTGGGGATAATTTTGAGCACTTTCCCTACTCTATTCTGTGCGGGGCAATCACACAGGTGCCCACCCCCTTTTTTTTTAGCCTCTGACACCTGTAAAAAAAATGTATATTTTTTTTTATTTGTTCATGTATTTATTTAATTGTTTTGTTTCCTGTTATTATTTTGAGTACTTTCCCTAACCCATTTTGTGCAGGACAATCACCCTGATGTTACCCTCAATTTGCAGCCCTCTAACCCTTGCTACCACCCATTTTACAGCCATTTTTGGGCCCCCAATATCAATTAGGTCAGGGGACCCGAACCAAACTTTAGCAGCAAGTTCAGTCGAACTTGGAGAACCCGATCTTCTACGAGTCTGCTTATCCCTACTTATCACGTTTATTATTTGTGATTGAATTATTATTATTTGTACAGATAGACTGGGGCCAGGAGCACTCCCCGGTGGAAACTGGGGATGTAGCCAGCAGGCTGATCACGTCAGATGCCCTAGAGGGATTTCAGGGACGTTGGGGCATGGGTTTTGGTCCACTTTAAGTTGAGATCTATTTCATAGGTAAACCTGGAGATTTACACAAAATTGTGGAGAACCTCTATAGCTCTTATTGATTTACTCTCATGATGTCATTAGAAAATGTGAAGAAGGTATGTAAATAATGATACGGCCCAATAATGAGATCACAGGTCCAGTGGAGGTGCACCGCTACCCCACGCGCTCCGCCATGCGCCCATGGCTTCAAAGGGGTCTTTGAAGCTGTGGGCCTCTTTTTCTATTCTTCGTTGAACATTTATGGAATTGTTTAAGGGGTTTTGTACAAATTATTAATTGCACTTTGGCACTTAACATTTATTAATTTAATAGTGATAATGGATTGTTTATTATAAGTCATTGCACTTGGGCACTTTATTGATAATGGTTGTTCCAGATTAAATATATGTATTGGTGACACTTTTTGCTATTTTAATTATTTATTCATTAATATACTGATTTTTTGAGATCTGTTACTGCAGTTATTTCGAATATTAATTAATTTTGGTGTATTATCATGGTCCATTGGGGGGGTGTTGTTGGTTTTTAATTTGTCTTGTGATGTGATATGTGTGATTTTCATTTGTGTCATAGCTTACAATAAAAGTATATAGTCTTTTTACCATTACATGGTGTCAGTGCCCCATGTCTGGATTCCTTGCCTTTGGGCAGCTTGTTGAAGGATTGCATATCCTATTCTTTAGTAAAACTTATCTAAACTGTATACTGTATTATATGAATATGTTTATATGTTTGCATTAGAATATATTACATTTAACTCCTTCCTTACCAAAATGCACAAAGGTTGAACCTTTTTTTTTTGCATATTTATTTGCTAATGACATCATGAGATTTTCGCATATTGGTAATGGGGCTGTTAAAGTGAAATTCCAGTGACATCCCCCCCCCCCCCCCCCCACTACCACCTTACCCTGGTGCTGAGGCAGAATAAGGGGGTTACAAAGGAAAGAAAACCCTTACCTTATCCTCGGGTGAGTGCTGCTCCTCCGTTCTCGGTGCCGCCACCACTAAGAATGACACAAAGTTGCATCCTGCAGCTCCGTGCGTGCTCCTTCCAGTTTAAGTGAATGGGCAGATGGGAACGGCTCTATTCATTTGAGGCTAGATGGCAGCTCAGGATCAGGAGCCCCGACGAAGGGGCGATGGCCCGAGTATCAGGTAAGGGTTTTTTTCTTTGCAACCCCCCCCCCCCCATCCTGCCTCAGCTCCAGGGTAGGGTGGAGAAAACAATTGCCAGCTCTGAATCACTTAATCTGGATACAGCCATTGGAGCCGCACGGCCAAGAGTGCTCACCTCTTATATGGTCAATCCCATTACATACAGTGAGGCCAGCCGACTTGTTCATTAAAAGGTCCAGTTTATTTGAAGTAAGGATTAAAATATTCCATATCAATAGACGATACAACAGGCATTTAAAAATGTGAAAAGCGTTTCGGTCGACGTGCCCTTAATCATGACCAGGGTAGGGTGGCAGAGCAGGGGGGGTCTGTCACTGGAATTCCCCTTTAAATAGAATATAGGCTGTTCTATTCAATTCTTATTCTTTTTCTCATATCACATACAAATCATATTATTCATATCATATATTTGTATGTTTTGTTAAGCAAAGAATATATTACATTTAATCCCTTGTTATTCAAATCCTTGCTTGCATTGGTATTTGCTAATAGATTCTATTCTTAGTAAAACATATACACATATATATATATATATATATATATATATATACTCAAATATAAACATATAAAGGATCTGGTATATAGGATCTGATTAATTTTGCAACAATATCTCTTTTAAATCAAATGTAATCAGTTTTAATAAACAAGGCCATCCCCCTGGATCAGCCATTATTCCTGATGCCGCATTGGATGCTGCGAGTTGCCCCTGCTTGGTTTCTATAGTAGCCCGTAACTAGTAATCCCGGGTGGGGATTTATCGGTGTGATCTACAGAATATACAGCATAGGCCAAATCAAATTATTTCTGCTTCATGAGGACCCTGCAGCTTCTATAACAGTCTTATTTACATATTAAGATTTGAATCCATTACTGTCACGATCTCCAGCTTGCAGAAAAGTTGATACCGCTTTATCCTAATATTGTTTTTTTGCATACTGGTAGATAAGGCCCTTAGGGAGTCAGTCATTAAATTGCTGGCCGGTATCCGCTAAAGTATGGAAAGTTCTCTACCTCAATCATTTGCAAGTTAATATATTTTAGTTTTTCAATGCAGAAGAGGCATTTCACAGAAATTCAAAATAAGCCCGTGTGGAGTATTTACTTTGTGCATTTTAGCGGCTGCCGCTGGATAACTGACTGCTTAGCTAATCATTGTGCAGTGGTCAGCCCCTAGCCACGTTTGGGGTTCTGATTAATTGTGGGTCTGGGCATGGGCGTAACTATAGCTGGTGCAGGGGTATGTTTGCCACCTGGTCATTTTTTCATCAGCAGGGGTGATAATTGCCAGTATTTTCTTTACCCCCGCCCCCTTCCTGTTACTGCTGCTCAAAAAAAGAAGCAGCCGGGCAACGCTGAACAACAAGATATTTGCTGTTCTAGACGACAAGTTACAGGGAACCCTATGCATTGGTAGAGGCCGCACGGATACCCTTAAGGTTAGGGGGCCCCATCATTCAGGCTCCTTTACCTTATGTATTTGTGCTCCCATTAGTATGTGTATGATCAGAGGCAAACCTAAGTTGGACCCCAACAAAAAGGGGATCACAGATGATCACCATGGACATGAAAAATACAATTCTGTGATTACTCACCTGTAGAATTGTTATTATGAGTATCCAGTACATCCTGCTCCAGATAAGAATCGTTACTCTTGGGTATTACTCCCTCAAGTACACGGGACCTCCCACAAATCCCCAGCATTGAAAAACAGTTACCGAGAAGCCGGGAGAATGATAACAGAACCAACTAATAACTAAAAAACAAAGATAACAATCACCATACAGGGGATCCAAGGATAATGCACACCAAGGGTGGGGTGGAGCAGGACGTACTGTATACTCATAATAACAATTCTACAGGTGAGTAATCACAGAATTGTATTATTCTTAGTATACAGTACTTCCTGCTCCAGATAAGAATCATTACTCTTGGGACATCCAATAGCAGTGTCCATAAAGTAGGGTGGGATCCCCAAAGGTAACAACAGACAGGTCAGACCACTGCCGCCTGCAGAACCTTGCGGCCAAAAGCAGCATCAGCTGAGGCCCTAACACCTTGTAAAACTTTGAAAAGGTATGAACAGAAGACCTTGCAAACTTGCAAACTTGTTCAACAGAAGCCTGGTGCTGAAAAGCCCAAGAGGCACCAACAGCACGAGTGGAATGAGCAGTAATCAAAATCCTAAATGAGAAACCCGCACAGCTGGAGATACTCCGGGTGCTGGCTAGGTGAGAAAGGCTCAGAGCCCCACAAATGCGCTATCTTAGGTTGCAATCTACCAGTATTAGATCGCTGTATTCTCACCACATGAGTAAGCCTCACACACTATCTTAAAATGATAGCTGAAATTTATTGTAATATTAAATCATGGACACATAACATACAATGACAACATAACACATGATTAAAAAGATTTACAAAAACCAATGACCGGGCACTATAGGTGGACCATGCAGGACTATAAAACACTATCCATGGATATACTGTTGGAGTCAATGAATTATGCTCTGAGATATGCCAGGCATATGAGAGTCAACTGCATTAAAGTAAACAATACATGTCAACATATACCCATATGTGTATAGAGAAAGTGACCACATAGGTTGTGAATACAAAGAAAGTAAGATTCTAGATAGAGGAACTACAGATATTCAATAAATGAGCAGAACCCCAGTAAAGTGCTGGGGCGCAAGGTGCACAGTGCAGAAAGGATGAAGGAATGCGCAGTAAGGCGGAAAGGAGGATTCTTTCCCTTAGCAGAGTAGGCCTGAATCACAGCCTGATGGATCCATTTGCTGATAGTAGATTTAGCAGGAGCCAAACCACAAAAAGAGCATCAGTTTATTCCAAGTATGTCACACACCCCGCTTCCAATATTCATGACATGTGGGTTATGGCCAGTAGAGAGCGAACTTTGCAGAGATGACAGGAAAAAAAGGAGCCCCTCCCAGTCCATAAATACCTGGGACCTCCCACACATTCCCCAGTTTCGTCTCTGCAGACGGCGAGCAAGTCAGAAGATGGCTGTGTCTCCTCCTTGCAGGTAGCCAGGTTACCCCCAGCCATTTGTTTCTATTGCTGCCCGGACCTTTTTTTAAAAAAATTTAAGCCCTCATGATGCCTCCCAGCCTTGGCTGTGGGTCTGTACAATGGTAGGCAGCACCCTCGTGGTGTATACAGGGAGCCATGCTCCCCCGTGAGACCCCATACTAAGCGGTAGGCGATGTCCGGGTTGGTGATCCCGGTTTGGGATGCCCGTCCCTTTCTGGGTCCCTCCACATTGGTGGTGTGGTATCCCCCCTTCCCGGGTCTCCCTGTGCCCCTCTTCTGGGGGGGGCCTTCTCTACCTATATTTTTTCCTTTGTCATATGTGTGTGTGTGTGGCGTGTGTAGTGCTTACTGCTTTACTGAGCATTTACTTTCTGGCGCTGGCTGTTTGTCATGGCCATTAGCGGTGGGGGAGCTTCTCCCCCTCAGGTGCTCGTTGATCATTGGCGCCAGTGCGGAGCCCAGCCACTGGCTGGGAGCCGCGTCTCTCGTGCTGAGGGGAGGGGGCGGGGCCAGGCGCGGCGCGGCCGCGCTGGCCCGCCCTCCTTCTTCCTCTCTCTCTCTCTTCTGGAGACCTTGCTGCTGATGGAAGCCATTGCCTGTGGTTGTGAGTGCCCTGCGGGCTCCTTCCTTATTTTATAATCGCGCTGCGCTCCACTTGTATAGTGCTTGGAGCAGCGTCCCAGGCTTTTAGTATAAATATAGATTTTATGTATATGTGTATATATTGTTTATTTTTTTCTTGACATATCAATATGTGGTGTGCATGATTGTACTTTCTTATGGGTCCCTTCTAGGGTCCCCTTGAGATTAAATTGGGTTCCTACAAATCCTCCCACTTGGGACTTAAAGGGGCATCCCAGGTAGCTCAAGCAGCGTAATTCCCTCTGTTCATGGCGACTACCTTAAAATCACCATATGGAGGCTCCCCAGGATACTGGGCTCGGGCTCCCTTCAGGACAATCCCGGCTGTGTGTGGGTTGTGGGGTATCCCTTACGGAGGAGAATGTACTGATTTGCATACATGTGCTCAGCAGGAATAACGCGGCAGTCGGGGTCCCAGGCATCTGGGTCCATGCCGCCTGTCTCATCACCTACCCCACCCCGCCTTATCCGTACCCCAAGTGACACGGTCATTAGCGGGGAGTCGCAATCAGATGTTTTGTGCTAGATTGGCCAACATCGAAAAATTGATTTCTAGCTCTGCGGCCAGAAAGGTCCCAGCTAAGAGAAGGCATCCGTCGCCGGCCGCGCCGGTACTGGATTTTGATGACTATGATTCCCTTGATTGGTCTGATTATTCCCCACTTGAGGAGGGGGAATTGTTTGAGGAATCTGATGCTGAGGTTCGGCAGTTCTTTGATGCTGATGCTGGGCAGACGCTGAGGGATGCCGTGGACACCCCCAAAGTCCTGGCCCACCTATTTGAGGTACTGGCTATTTCTCTGCCAGCAGAGTCCCCTCCGCAGAAGGGGGAATTCTTTGGGTCTTCTAAGCCTCGCTTGGAGTTCCCAAATCAGAATCATTTTGAAAGCATGATTTTTAAGGAATGGGAGAGGCCTAGCCGGCTCCCTGGTGTTCCTCAAATATGGTGAGGACAAACACATGCATCAGATGGCGTGCCATGCTTTTGCCAGTGTGGGTTCATCCTTGCGGCCTGTTTGAGCCTCGGCGCTCGTGACTGTGGCTACCAGGTCTGTGGTTAGGGACCTGTTGAGTGGTTCCCAGCTTAATCCGGCCAGTGATGATTTCCCAGCCCTTAAGCGGTGGGAATTATTTATGACCTTTGTTTTATCTGCTATGGATTACACAATTATTATGTGTAGTAGAACCTCGGCTTTGCTGGTGGCTATTCGCAGATCAGTCTGATCACGCCAGTGGGCGGCTGACATTGCGGCTAAGAAATCTCTCACGGCGCTACCCTTTCTGGGTACGCGGCTGTTCGGGGATAAATTGGATTCAGTGGCAAATGGTGGAAATTTACCTCAGCGTAAGAAGCAGCGTCGCCCCTTTCAGGGGGGCAGGTGCTTTCAATCCTTCCTTTCGCGGTGCCAGAGCAGGCAGAGGCTTTGCCAACTCTAATTTCAGAGGTGATTCCTGGAACAGAGGCAGAGGACGCACACGTCCAGGCCTTAACTGGGGTTCCAAGCTCAAGCCTGCTGCCAAGACAGCTCAGCAATGAGGGGACGCCCTCACCCTTGCGGCACTTCTTCCAGGTCTGGGCCCAGGAGGTCACAGACAAATGGATCTTGGAAGTGGTCTCTTCCGGGTACAGACTGGAGCTCGAGTGCTGGCCTCCTCCCAGATTCCTAAGGTCCCGGGTTCTCTTGGATCCCCGGGCTGCGTAGGGGCTCCTGTTGGCTGTAAAGAATCTTCTGGTCATGGATGTCATATGCCCGGGGTCTTTCTCAGAAAGAGAGGCCGGGGCTATTATTCCAACCTCTTCACGGTTCCCGAAAAGGATGGATCCATAAGACCCATTCTGGATTTGAAACTTCTCAACAGGTTCATCAGAACCAAGAAGTTCCGCATGGAGACTCTGTGCTCACTCATCAATTCCCTTCGTCAGGGGGATTTCATGACGTCCATAGACATCAAGGATGCTTACCTTCATGTACTAATTTTCCCAGCACACTTGAGATTTCTCAGGTTTGTGGTGGGAGATCAGCAGTTTCAGTTTGTGGCCCTCACTTTTGGGTTGACTTCGGCACCAAGGGTGTTCACCAAGGTGCTGGCGGGCATAATGGCCCTTCTCAGAGCCCAGGGCATTCGCATTGTGCCGTATTTGGATGACCTCCTCATTACGGTATCCTCTCTCAGTCAGGCAGAGCTGGACACCAGGTTGGTGGTGGCGACGCTGGAGAGGTTCGGGTGGGTGATCAACCATCCCAAGTTTTCTCTCTCCCCCTCATGGGAGATCTCGTTTCTGGGCACGAATCTGGATACCATTCGGACCAGGGTGTTCCTACCTCAGTCTAAGGTGCAGATGGTTCAGGATCTGATACGTCTTCTCCTGTCCAATCCTCGTCCTTCTATCCGGCTAGGGATGAGACTGGTGGGATTGATGGTAGCTTCTTTCGAGGCAGTTCATAGTAACATAGTAACATAGTATGTAAGGCTGAATAAAGACTTTAGTCCATCCAGTTCAGCCTGTTTAACTCCTTCCAGTGGTCTAGTAGCCATAGCTGGAAATGTTATTACATGCCAGGAAGGCATCAAGGCCACTTTTGAAAGTTTTTACTGTATCCATCATTACTACCTCCTCTGGCAGCGAGTTCCATAGTCTCACTGCTCTTACAGAGAAGAATCCCCTCCTATGTCGGTGGAGAAAGCACCTTTCCTCTAACCTTAGTGGATGCCCTCAGGTTATGGTTACACTCCGGGGTATAAATAGATTGTGGGACAGATCTTTGTATTGACCCCGAATATATTTATACATAGTTATTAGATCACCCCTCAATCGTCTTTTTTCTAAACTAAATAAACCTAACTTGGACAATCTTTCAGGGTGCTCTAGCCCCCGCACTCCTTTTATTAACTTTGTTGCCCTTCTTTGAACGCGCTCCAGTTCTGATATGTCCTTCTTAAGCACAGGTGCCCAGAACTGTACACAGTATTCCATATGGGGTCTGACCAGTGACTTGTACAGGGGTAAAATGATGCTCTGGTCATGAGCACCTATGCCCCTCCTGATGCACCCCATGATCCTATTTGCTTTGGAAGCTGCTGCCTGGCATTGATTACTACAGTTGAGCTTAATGTCAACTAAAACCCCTAGGTCCTTTTCCATTGTTGTTTTCCCAAGTGTTTCTTTATTTAGTGTGTAATCATGACACAGATTTCTCCTTCCCATGTGCATAACCTTACATTTATCTGTGTTAAACTTCATTTGCCATTTAACTGCCCATGCTTCCAATGTATCTAAATCTGTTTGTAGCTGCCTACTGTCCTCTTTTGTTTTAATTACTTTACTCAGCTTAGTATAATCTGCAAAGATTGAGACTTTACTGTTTAATCCATACCCAATGTCATTTATGTATATATTGAAGAGAATTGGTCCCAGAACTGACCCTTGTTGTACTCCACTAGTAACAGTGACCCAATCTGAGTGTGTACCATTGATAACCACCCTCTGCTTTCGATCATTAAGCCAATTTCCCACCCATCTGCACACGTTTTCCCCCAGTCCAAGCATTCTCATATTTTGTACCAGCCTTTTATGTGGCACAGTATCAAATACTTTAGAAAAGTCAAGATATATGATATCCAATGACTCCCCCTGATCCAATCATAAAAACCTCCTCATAAAAGCTGATTAGGTTTGTCCTGCAGGAGCGATTCCTCATAAATCCATGCTGATATGGAGTAATAAGGTCATTTTCCCCAAGGTGCTCCAGGATAGTATTCCTTAAGAAACCTCCAAACAGCTTGCCCACCACAGATGTTAAGCTTACCGGTCTTTAGTTCCCAGGTTCCCCCCTAGATCCGTTTTTGAATATTGGCACCACATTTGCCAAGCGCCAATCCCTTGGAACAGACCCTGTAGTTATGGAATCCACAAATATTAGAAATAACGGCTTGTCTATTACTGTACATAACTCGAGGATGTATGTCATCTGGTCCCGGTGGGGGTTCCCTTTGCTCAGTTCCGCATGAGGTTGCTCCAGCTCCATCTATTGTTGGCCTGGGACAGATGTCCGCAGTCATTGGTTCAGTCATTCCTGATGTCTCCCCTGGTTCGGCAGTCCCTTCAGTGGTGGTGGGAACCGAGCAATCTGATGAGGGGCAGATCCTTTCTGACCCCTTGTTGGGAGACGGTTACCATGGATGCCAGCCTGTCGAGCTGGGGAGGTTTTTGGAAGACACATCAGTTCAAGGGGCTGTGGGGTCCTCAGGAGGCTCACACCCCCATCAATGTCTTGGAGCTGAGAGCTATTCGGTTGGTTCTGTCATGCTTGACACATCACCTATGGGGCTTACCTGGTTCAGGTTCGATCAGACAATCGCACTGCGGTAGCTTACATCAATCACCAAGGAGGGACTCGCAGCAGGAGTGCCCTCCGGGAAGTTTCTCTGATTCTTGCATGGGCGGAGAGCAATTTTTCATGCATCTCAGCAGTGTACATTCCGGGAGTGGAAAACACGGAGGCGGACTCCCTGAGCAGGGGAACCTCTCGCTGAGGGGAATGGTCTCTCAACCACAAGGTATTCTGGTCCCTCTATCACAAGTGGGGGTTTCCGGAGGTGGATCTCTTTGCCTCACGTCACAATCACAAGCTCCGAAAGTTGTGCCTCTGTCTCAGGATCTTTTGGCCCTGGCAATGGACGCCATGTCTCTTGCCTGGAGGGATCTGGGGTTACTGTACCTGTTTCCCCCCTTCTCCATGGTAGGCACGGTGGTGCGCAAGCTGGCTCTAGAGGGTGTGCCAGCAATTTTGGTGGCCCCAAGGTGGCCAAGACAGGTTTTTGGTTGCAGACGTCGTAAGCCTGGCGGTAGATCAGTACAGGCTGCCCCTGTTTCCAGGATCTGATCACTCAAGGTCAACTACGTTACCCCAATTTATAAGCGCTGGCTTTGACGGCGTGGCTGCTGAGGCATCCATCCTACGGGAGGAAGGTTTGTCTGAGGCTGTGATTCAGACTCTTGTTAGAGATAGGAAGCAATCTTGCTCTAACATATACTACAGGACTTGGAGGTCCTATATTGACTGGTGTGAGGCTAGGGCCTTGGCTTGCAGGGTGTTTTCGATTTCTAGGATTTTGTAGTTTCTTCAACACGGTCTGGACCTGGGGTTCCAGCTTAGTACATTGAAAGGGCAGGTCTCTGTTCTGACTGTCTTCTTTCAAGGTCTTTTGCTCTGCATCCTCTGGTTGAGACTTTTTTTCCAGGGGGTCACTCATGTGCGGCTACCTGGAAAGCCTTTGTTGCCCGTTTGGGATTTGAATTTGGTTCTGTCGGCCCTCCGGGGGCCTCCTTTTGAGCCGGTGCAGGATGTTGCACTTCTATGCTCGCTCAAAAGGTTGCCTTTTTGGTGGCTATTACCTCTGTTCGGCGTGTCTCTGAGTTGGCGGCTCTGTCTATTCAGGCCCCTTACTTTGAGAAACACCAGGACAAGGTGGTATTTCGCTTTAAGCCAGATTTCCTTCCTAAGGTGGTTTCTGCCTTCCGCCTCAATCTGGATGTAGTTCTCCCTTCCTTGTGTCCTAGGCCTAGCAATGACAAGGATAAGGGTTTTGCACTCTTTGGATGGGGTTCTTTGTGTGAAGTACTATTTGGTGGCTACTTCTCACTTTCGTAAGACGGACGCCTTGTTCGTGGTGCCCTCTGGGCCTAGGAAAGGTTTGGCGCCCGACAAGTCTACCATTAGTAAATGGATACGCCAGGCCATTGTTGGGGCCTATACTGCCAAGGGGAAGGTTCCCCCTTTTCAGATCACTGCTCATTCTACTCGTGCTGTTGGGGCTTCTTGGGCTTTTCAGCACCAGGCTTCTGTTGAACAAGTTTGTAAGGCTGCTACTTGGTCCTCCGTTCATACTTTTTCCAAGTTTTTTAAGGTTGTTGTGCGGGCCTCAGCGGATGCTGTTTTTGGCCGCAAGTTTCTGCGGGCTGCAGTGGTTTAAGATTTGTGCATTTTTTGCCGTATTGGGATCCCCACCCATTATGGACACTGCTATTGGATGTCCCACATGTCATGAATATTGGAAGCGGGGTGTGTGACATACTTGGAATAATACCATTTTGTGATTACTCACCTGTAAAATGGGTATTATAAGTATGTCACACACCCCGCTTCATCCCCCCCTTATTGGTATTTTGGATCCTTTATATGGTGAACCTTTTAGTGTTATGATTGTTTATATTTGGCTCTTCCTGGTCCCCTTACTGCTGTCCTATACTGGGGAATGTGTGGGAGGTCCCAGGTATTTATGGACTGGGAGGGGCTCCTTTTTTTCCTGTCATCTCTGCAAAGTTTGCCCTCTACTGGCCATAACCCACATGTCATGAATATTGGAAGCGGGGTGTGTGACATACTTATAATACCCATTTTACAGGTGAGTAATCACAAAATGGTATTTTCTGAAAGGTGCAGTAGCCACCAGATAGTACTTCAGACACCTAACCACATCCAAAACCCTCTCCTTAGCTTTACTAGGATTAGGGCACAAGGAAGGAAGAACAATGTCCTGATCCAGATGAAAGGCAGACACGACCTTAGGCAGAAAATCTGTCTTGAAGCGAAAAACCACCTTGTCCTGGCGTCTCTCAAAGTAGGGGGGCTGGATGGAAAGCGCCGCCAACTCAGAAACATGCCTAACAGAAGTGATAGCCACCAAAAAGACAACCTTGAGAGTAAGAATGGCCAGGGCAGCCTCCTGCACAGGTTCAAAAGGAGAACCCTGCAAGGCAGACAAGAAGTTCAAATCCCAAACAGGCAACATAGGCTTACGTGGGGGATACACATGGGTAACCCCCTGGAAAAAAAGTCCTGATCAGAGAATGCTGGGCAAAAAACCTCTAGAAGAAAACAGCCAGGGCAGAGACATGACCCTTCAGAGTACTGAGTTGAAGTTCCAGCTCCAACCCATGCTGTAGGAACTCCAGGATCCTGGGAATAGAGAACACGCGACAGGGGAGAGACCTAGACTCACACCAGTCAATGTAGGCACGCCAAACCCTATAGTAAATAGAAGAAGACTTCTTCCTAGCCTTTATCATGGTATCAACAACAGAGGCAGACAGCCCCTTCTCCATCAAGATGGAGGTTTCAGCAGCCAGGCCGTCAAAGCCAGAGTTTGTAAATTGGGATGGCGTAAATGACCCTGAGTGAGCAGGTCTGGAACCCTAGGCAGAGCGTACTGATCTACTGGCAGCTGCACCACGTCTGCGAACCACACTCTTCTTGGCCACCTGGGGGCCACCAGGATTGCTGGCACCCCCTCCTGAGCTATCTTGCGCAGAACCCTGCCCAACAGGGGGAATGGGGGAAAGACATACATGAGCTGAAAGTCCTGCCATGACATTGCTATAGCATCTGTGGCCAAGGCCAGAGGATCCTGGGACAGGGAGACAAGGGCCGGGAGCTTGTGATTGTGACGGGACGCAAACAGATCCACATCTGGTTGGCCCCAACGGTGACACAGAGATTGAAACACCCTGTCGCAGAGGGACCATTCTCCCAGGCGAGAGGTCCCCCTGCTCAGAAAGTCTGCCTGCAGATTCTCCACCCCCGGAATGTACACAGCTGATATGCAGGGAACATTGTCCAGGATCAGAGACACTTCCTTGAGGGCCCCCTTGCTCCGGGTCCCTCCCTGATGATTGATGTAGGCAACCGCTGTCTGATTGTCTGAGCGCACCTGAACAGACCGGCCCCGAAGGTGTTGGGTCAAGTGAGCCAGAACCAACCTGATCGCCTTCAGTTCCAGAATGTTGATAGGTGTGTGGGCCTCCTGAGGGCCCCACCGCCCTTGGAACTGTAGGGACTTCCAGAAGCCCCCCCAACCTGTCAGACTGGCATCCGTGGTGACCGTCTCCCAGCAGGGGGCCAGAAAGGATCTGCCCACCAACAGGTTCCTGGATTCCAGCCACCACGAGAGGGACCGCCTGACTAGGGGGGACAGCACAAGGACCTGGTCCAGGGACGCAGGATCCTTGTCCCATACTGACAAGCGGTGGAGTTGCAGAGGCCTCATGTGAAACTGGGCATAAGGAACCGCCTCGAAGCACGACACTATCAGGCCCACCAGCTGCATTCCCTGCCTGATGGAGGGATGAGGGCAAGAGAGCAGGGACTGAACCTGCACCAGCAGACTGTCCACCTTCTGCTGAGGAAGAAAAATCCTTGCCAGAACTGTATCCAGATTCATTCCCAGGAAGGGCGTCACCAATGAGGGAGACAGGGAAGACTTGGGACGGTTGATCACCCAGCCAAACGACTCCAGAGTGGACACTACTCGCCGAGTATCCAGCTCTGCCTGTTGGAGGGACTGAGAAGTGATGAGAATGTCATCCAAATAGGGCAGCACGCGAATGCCCTGAGACCTGAGCAGAGCCATCACTCCTGCCAGCACCTTGGTGAACACTCTGGGAGCTGAAGTGAGACCGAAGGGCAATGCCACAAATTGGTAGTGCTGATCCTCCAGAGCGAACCTTAGGAATCTTTGATGACCTGGAAAAACAGGAATATGAAGGTAAGCATCCTTGATGTCCACAGAGGTCATGAAGTCCCCTGGACGCAGAGAATTGATGGCAGAGTGCAAAGTTTCCATGCGAAAGCGCCTGCACCTGCCAAATTTGTTGAGGATCTTCAAGTCCAGGATGGGCCTGACTGACCCATCTCTTTTGGGCACGGTGAAAAGGTTGGAATAGAAACCATTGCCCCTTTCTCGTAAGGGGACCTGACAGATGACCCCCAACTCCAGAAGGCTTTGCACCACCAGAATTAGAGCCTGAGCTGACATAGGGGTCCTGAGACATCCGGGATCTGATGAATCTTGGGGCGGCCAGGCAGCAAACTCTATCTTGTAACCGGAGGACACTACCTCCTGAATCCACCGGTCTGAGACATGAAGCCTCCAGACGTGAGCAAAATTCTGAAGCCGTCCCCCCACCCGGATGGATGAGGGCGCCCCTTCATGCCTGAGGGGGCTTGGGAGAAGACTTAGGCTTGGAGCCCCAGGATGAGCCAGGGCATCCACGTCCTCTGCCCCTACCCCAGAAATCTCCTCGGGCCCCAGTAAAGGAGACCCCCCTCCCCTGTCTGGATCCACGGTAGGGGGAAGAAAAGGAGCCTTGGCCCCGAAAGGGCCGAGACTGCCTCCTGCGCTGGAGTAACCTGCCTCCCTGAGCAAACAGGTCCAGGCAGTCCCCAAACAGGCGTAGTCCTTTGAAGGAAAAACCAGTGAGAGCCTTCTTGGCAGCGTTGTCAGCTGCCCACTGGCGCAGCCAAACCGTGCGGCGTACAACCACCACTAGGGCAGAGGCTCTGCCACACATCCTAATGGCATCATCCAAGGCAGAGAGGACATAAGTCACAAAAACCTCACAACAAGAAAGAGCATTAAACTCTTCACTAGACACATCATCAGGAGCACCATCTAGGACACTTCTAAACAGGGTCCCAATAGCCACCGCTGTAATGGCAGAGGCACAAACCGTCCCCACACAGGCAAAGGCATGGGACGCCAGCTGATCAATACGCCGGTCCTCACCATCCCGCAGGGTAGTAGAGTCAGGGGAATGCATGACAGAGGTGTTAGATAACCTAGGTCCGGGGCATCTACCCCTGGAGGGGATGACCAACGCTTCACCACATCAGCAGGAAAGGGATACCTCTTATCCCAACTCTTAGGGACTCCAGGGAGCTTGTTAGGACGCTCCCATTCCTTGAGGTTATTAAAATGGGCCTGCTCAGGAAACTCTAAACGTGGCTTAGCAGTATGAAACAATTCCCCCTGTTGCCTAGGGAGAGATAGACAGAACCTCAAAAATCTGGGGCCCAGGGGTCAGAGCCAGAATCATCACGATCCCTGGGCCTCTCATCAGATGACTCCGAGTCAGAGAACAACTCCCCTTCCTCCAAGGGGGTATAACCGGACAGTTCAAAGAACTCTTCAGCCTCCATAGGGAAAAGAGTGACATCAGGCATCAAGTGCCGCTTTTTCATGGTATTAGCAAGCAACTTCTCAGCACTAGCCAGTCTAGCAGACACATCAGGCTGAGAATCCCCACTGGTATGCAACTCAATGGGAGTCAAATTCAAGCTTGGGGGAGTAGGTGAAGCCATACGCTGCGCAGGTCCAGCCGCTGGTAAACCAGGCTGCAGCTCAAGCACCTGCTGGGCACAAGTAATACAGACCCGCACATTGTCTGCACAAGTAGGGGACACCCCACAAGCTACACACAACCCGAAGGAACCCCGAGCACATTATCCTGAGACGCCTCCATATGGTGATTATAGCGGCACAATAGGCCGATAGGGATTCACGCTATAACAGCAACCCGGGATACCCCAATAGCCCGCTAGGGAAGTGGGAGTAATTAGCACACTAGGCCTCACAAAGTTTAGTAACTAAAAGAGGGGTAGGGCCGGGAGAAACCAATGGAGTTCGACCCGCCTGAAAGACATAAGCGAAGAGGACCCCATAAGCGACATGTATAATGACATAGGGTAAATAAAACCGCCCGCGAGGGCACTTACGGACCGCGGTAGGTAGATGCCAGCCACACAGCATACGGAATCCAGAGAAAAAATGGCGGCGAGCATCCCTCGAGGGGCGGGCCGTGGAGACAGTGACGTGGAGCACGCCATCCGCAGGCCCCGCCCCCTCCGAAGAGCGCGAAGCAGCACACGTGACAAGCAGCCAATGAAGGCGCATTAGCGCCTGAGGTAATGCCGCCGTCGCCGCCGCCGACGACGACTGCGGAACGCAGTGGAAGCACGTGCGGTGGCATGTTCAAACCGCAACCAGTGCAACCAAGTCAGTGCGGAGACTGAACAAAGTCAACAAACACACCATCCAAGTGAAGCACCAACGCATAACACCCCCCCCCCCCGAGAGCTACAAGGGAGAGCGAGGGAGGGCAGCGGCCACTTAACGTAGGGTCCACTGATAGACAGGGGCAAGGGGCAAAGTGCGGGAGGGGCATCCCATAGAGGCTCACCATATGCCTATACCGCCTACCCTTTGGTGGGGGATTGCGGTGGAGCAGCGCTCCTAAGCACCTGACAGCGGTGCCACCTACCATCACCCGGACCAGCGCAGCCAAGGCTGGGAGGCACAGTAATAATGGAATGGGTAGAAATAGTCCTACAGGGCCTCAGGCTAATAGCCCCGCTCACCTGCGAGAAGAGAGCCATCTTCTTGTCCTTCGCAGTCCAGACTGCAGAGAAATTCTAGGGATTTGTGGGAGGTCCTGGGTATTTGAGGGGCCGGGAGGAGCCAATTTCGCGGTCTCTGCAGTCCAGTGCCATCTGGCGGAGTAATACCCAAGAGTAATGATTCTTATCTGGAGCAGGACGTACTGTATACTAAGAATATATATAACACATGAATTGTATTTAGGCTTTAGATAAAGAAATAAGATCTGGACATTCAGATAAGTATTGAAATACACCTTTCAAAGAAAATAATCTTATACAGGCAGCAGTGTCTGGAAAGTGTAACAAGATGAATGTAACAAAAAATAAGGATACATTTAATATATTACACAATCTCCTTGGAAAGCTGCCAAGCATCATTGTGTGTCTGATACAATGTACAGCTCCAAGTTCACACTCTGGATATATAATCCACTTAAAAAAAAACACTTAAAAATAATACCAAAAAAGAGACTATGAACATTTATTTACAGTGCCACCACAGGGGCTATATAAATACAGGGATGCTACAAAGTCTCAATTGCAAGGGAAGACTGCCGCTCCGCTTACACTAAAGCCATCACTTACTATGCCCAATTAGGGGATGAGAATAAGAAATATGGTCTGAGATCTACTTTGGCATTAAGGCCTGATGCAGCCACATACTCACCTAATTGTGTGATCCCATGCTGTTTAAATATAGCCACGAGTAGCCGCATCCACATCCCTTCACTATGTGTGCCCCCATGGCAGACCAGCAGAGAGCGGGGATGCTGCGGCAGAGGAAAGCCCCTCTGATGTTGCATTTGAACACAGTAGGATCCTGAAATTAGATGACTATGTGATTCTGACTGTGGGGGGTCCATAGGATTTTGGACTGTGGGGCATCCCTAATCAAGAATGCATTCTAATGGACTAAATCCTGTAAATTTGACTATTCCTATCTGATTTAGGATGCCCTGCTGTGTGAGCCCCCTGAGATTCCCATCTACAGTACCCCCTAACATGTTCTCTACTCCCTGTCACTGTCATCTACCCCCTGCCACTGTCCTCTACAACCCACCGCTGTCCTCTACCCCATGCCATGTCCTCTACCCCCTGTCACTGTCATCTACCTCCTGCCACTGTCATCTACCTCCTGCCACTGTACTCTAACCCCTGCCATTGTCATCTACCCCCATCGCTGTTCTCTATCCCCTGCAGCTGTCCTCTACCCCCTGCCGCTGTCCTCTACCATTCACCTAACCCTTTTACCCCCTGCTGCTGTCCTCCACCACTCACCTAAGCCCATTACCCCATGTCACTGTCTTCTATCACTCACCTAGCCCCACCACCTGCTTTACCACTTTTCTAACCCCTTCACACCCTGCCACTGTTCTCTAAGACTCAGCTAACTCTTTCACCCCCTGCTGCTGCTGTCCTCCACCACTCACTTAACCCCTCCACCACTGTCATGGTCTTCTACTGCTCACCTAACCTTTTTACCCCCTGCTGCTGTGCTCCACCACTTAAAATAACTCCTCCACCCCCTGCCACTGTCCTCTAACACTCACCTAAACCTCCACCCCCTGCCACTGTCCTCTACTACTCACCTAATCCCTCCACCCCTGACCATTGTGAAGGGAATGCAGGGTAAAGTTGACCATTGCGGGGGGAGTGGGTGGCCATTGTAGGGGGGAGGGTAAGGCAAACCAATGTGGGGGGGAAGAAGGATAAGGCTAACCATTACAGGGGGAAGTGGAGGTAAAGCTGACCATTGTGGGGGAAATTGAGCATAATGCTGACCACTGCCGAAGGGATTGGGGGTAAAGCTGAACATCGTGGGGAGGAGGCACACCATTGTGGGGGGAACAGAGGATAAGGCTGACGATTGCGGGGGGAGGGGAGCATAAGGCTGACCATTGTACATCCATTATTATTAATGTTCAGCTCTGACCATCCTACCGTAGACCCCAGTAAGTGAAAGTAGCTGAGTACCCCTGTATTAGTATAAGGGAGGATATTAGAAAAGACAGAGCCTACAATCTATTAGATTTTAAATGAGGATACCAAAGTGAAGTACTAGTAATCTATTAGAGTATAAAGGGAGAATACAAAATAAAGTAGTGCCTACAGTATATTATAAGTATTTAGGGAGGATAAAAAACAAATGGAACCAAGCTTCTAATGCCCAAGGACCTGCAGGGGGAAGGGAGAAAAGAACAGGAAAAAAGAAGGAAGCAGGAAGACGAGAAATTTGAGTAGCCTGAACATGTATTCCGATACATGATAATTTATAGTTACCCCCCGCTGTGATCCTGCCCGACCACAAACACAACAGCCAGATATTTGGGCACCTCAAGGTTATGTTCAAATAGGAAAATCCCATCCAAATTACACGTAAACCAACCCATTGTAGGAATCTGGATATCATAACGCATGGGTAAGTGGGTCGACTGTCATCCCCAGACACTCAAGGGCTGAGATCCAGAGAACTTAGGTTTGGAGCTATATAGAACTGCAAAACTAGGTCTCATAAGTGTTGATTCAGAGAGACATAAAAAGATTTTCGTTTTTGTGTCGATCTGTTTTTTTTTCTGAATTTTCCCCGCTTGCGTATGAGTGTACGAGTGATTCTAAGCATGCATCACAAGCCTTCAGTAAAGTTTTTGTCCGTTCGTATGCCAACGAGGTAACTGACATACACTTTAACTGTCCACTTGGATTTGCCCTTCTGACCTGTATATGTATCTGTTTTTGTATGTATATAGTTGGTCTAGTGCTCACTCACAAAGTGGTTAAATATATTACTTAATCTTGGTCTGTTTGTCTGTGCTTCTAATTATTCTTATTAATTTACGCCATCGGGGCTGGCTTCTGGCCCTTTGACGCCCCATTAATGGACCGTGCTGCGAAGCTAGCAGGGCTTGGCTCACTGATGGTAGTGGAGGGCCCCGCAGCCTGTCAGAGTCCTGTACTATGTGATCCCAGTGGCAGTGATGTCAGTCGAGGCCACATAGTATCTCACAGTCACATGGGAATTTCTAGCCAATAGAGGAGCCTCCAAAGCTAGAAAGATTGTCCAATCCATCACTGTTACATTGTGGTGCTAAATTAAGTCCTGGCAGCTCTGGAGGTGAGTAAGTAAAAGTCTAAGTTCATGAAAAAAAGGATATTTTTTAGCATGGGTGAGAACCAGTAAATTATAGAACACGTAATGATCTATCAAAGATTAATTTCACAATTGTTATCACGCTCATAGAAATAGGCCGATTAGAATTAAAAATAATTGGCTGATTATGGTCGCTTTAACCTGGTTTCCATAGAGACGGCAAACAGTGAAAGACAGGGAATCTGTCATGACTGTATGTGAAGCAGCCGGAGAGCGGGAAGGCATGTTATATGAGGAGGAACATGAACATGACTAGCTAGTGAGGAGTCAGATATTCTGCTGTTTCCATAGTAACATACTGTACCAGTTACAGTTCTGTAACACTGCCAGCCCAAGTCACACTTCCCATTGTGCAGTTCCCTTGTACTAGATGATTGACAGAGAAGCATCAATGGATGATATTCGGGGTCACACGCTGGAACTCTTCAGCCCCAAGCTGGACGGCGCCTGGGAAACGCAAGAAATCTGGCATGCTGGGGAAAAGGGTGTTTGAAGTTTGTAACTGCCAGCGACTGCAGAAAAAGATGTTTAACAGCAAAAAAAAAAGGTTCCACTGTGAAATTAAAGAGAAATAAGCAGATGGTGTGCCAACATGTCCTGGCTAAGGCTGATGCCTCTTGGAGGAGGTCCACCATAGATAGGTGCTCTGTTAGGGAATGGTCCAATGGCTGAACATTGACTAGTGTCAGGCTGACCCACCAGAGCAATAGAGGCTCCTCAGGTGGGCCCCAGGCACTGACCCATACCCAACATCGGGGCAGTACAGGATTAGATTTGCCCGAAGTGTACTGTGAGTTTCTTTTTGACTGCGTCAGCTACTGTTGTTGTTAAGAAACATTGTTTAGTTAAGAAACACTTTCTGAACAAAACTGGGGATTCTGACTTTCCTGACATTTGTTACATGTCCTGCTGTGTGAAAGGCCCTGTAAAACTCACCTCTTCCCAGTCCAACGGTGCATCCGCGGGTTCTCGTTCAATCAGAGCTGTTTTCCGTGACTATGTCATTTGCCAAATGAATCAAATACACTTTAATGGGGAGCGCAAGCGGGCGCATCCACAGTGGTACGTGTACTCCCTCCCCAGCCTATCTGAATGCAGGGACCCGAAGATGCAGGGTATGTGGCCACTCTCGCTCACCACTGTAAACAATCAGAGCCTCTTGCCGAATTCATAGGCATGGCAAAAGGCTCTGATTGGACGAGAGCCCATGCATGCGCTGTTGGACCAGGGAAAGGGGAGCTGTTATCGGCGATCTGGGGGGTTTCACACAGCTAACTGAGATGCCCTGGGGGAGGCCAGCAGCCGGCCCTTGAATCTTTTAGATTCCAGGGCCAGCCACCCTGGGTTTTGCTCTGCTTTAAAAGTGGTCTTGCATGATTTCCATATACAGTACCTAGAAAAAGTAATCACAAAGGTAAAGTTAATTAAGATTTTATGTGATAGAGCAACACAAAGGAGTTGATTCAGCACCATATTTTTTTGTGAGTAAACACTTATTCCTGAGTTTTTCCCTTGGTGCAAATCAGCATCATATTATAAATGTAAATTTTAATTGCCCAAAACGCTATTTAAACACAACCAAATGAAACCCCATTGAAATGTATGGCAGAGCGACACTGAGCGAAAGGTAATACATGGCGCTCTTGAACCTAGAGCGCTGTCGCTATACGCTGGACCGGACGCTACGTGCCGCTAGGTAGCATTACCTGGCACTAACCGTTCTTAATTATCCCCCTTTGTCTCATACAACTCAATAGTCCATGAGGCGGCAGCTGCAGGTAATCTCATCATGGCTGCTCCCATGAACCACAACAGTTATTTAGACTTGACTCTCCCTTTAGTTCAGAACCCATGTGAATCAGGACCCATCCTGGCCCATCGTTGTGTGGTAGGATTTAGATCGGCTTTAAGATATAATGTATATATGGTGTAATAGCGCCATTTTTATTTCATGATAAGTCTTGCAGCGTTGCTGTGGGGCTCCGGCATCCTGTCACTCTACAGCTGAGTGAATAAATAGACAAGCGGTTATGCGCCTCCTCCCCTGGGGGAGATTACACGGCTATTGACTCAGTGGAGATACAGTATGCAAGGTCGATTTAGCACAGGTCATCCCTCTTTTGTATTTTCTTTAGGTTCGAGCGATTCAGCAATGCAAAATATGTGCATGTGTAATCCACACCTGTTTTTACACTTCATTTGCACTTACTTTTTACACCAGCTCTAGGTCTAAAAAGCATGAAAACGCCATGTGGGAGTCTCTCCTTTTTTCTCCAGTCCAGGTTAGGCTAGGTAAGAGATACTTACCTCTTCTCCCTTGCAGCTGCTCCTATGAAGTCCAACTTTGTAAAACTCACCCGCTCCTGAGATCAGATCCCCCGGTGTCTGCACACAACCCCAAAGCCTCATCATCATACCTGCCTAGTACACCCTCTCCATTGCAGTGAATGAAGTGGGGGGGTGGCCAGCTACCTATCTTTTCACTTTTAAATGTGAGACGCCCTCAATCATTCCCGGAGCGAATGCACGTGTGTGCGTTTAACAGAGCCAGACATCACTGGAGGTGCTGCGGAGGATCAGAGGTAAACATCTCTTTTTCTTAAAGCATCCCCATATTCAAGTCACCACTTAACCTAATTTATGGTGTCAGGGGCGTAGCTAGGGACGACATGTGCCCGGGTGCAGCAAGTCAGGGAGCGCCAAAAGGGGCCTGAGTACAGGTGGGGGGCTCCATTTCCAGTCCTTGCCCCAGGTGCCAGCAAGCCTAGCTACACTTCTGCATGATGTATGCCATTTTATCAGGTGACTAATGGAAAACATTCAGGTGTGATGTGTAAGGATCGTTTTAAAGGATAAGTCCACTTTTGATGACACGTTTGAAAATTTCTGTTTTTTGTGCCAAAATGATGCTCTCAAGGTGCTGAGCTGATCTCTTATTTATTTATGTTTTCCTATGTTAGGAAGTGTGTGCTTTCTCTGTGTAATAGCGCATGCGCAGGCGCTTGTCAAATCAGAACTGTTAGACCGGGGAAAGGTGACAAGCGCCCGCGCATGCGCCAATAGATCGGGGAAAGGGGAGGCATTAACCTGTGGGGTTTTACAGAGTGAGGCATCCAAATTTGGGATGTTCTGGGGAAAAGCCAGCGCTTGGCCACTGGCCTAACGTCTATAAGACTCCTGGTGGTCTCCCTCTTTTTGGGGCATCCCGATATGGGATGTCTCAATGTTTGAAACTGCTGGTGATCTCTGCAAAACTCACCTTTCCAGCAATCCCACTGCACATGCGCGGGTTGCACATTGCCAGGGATACAGAGGATGCAGGGGAGCCCAAGCGGCCACCTCCCCTGCATCCCCGGCAGCGTGTGTGTGCATGCACCACCGAGGATACAGGGGATGCGGCAGCGCGCGCTCCAAATTGAATTCAATCAGAGACCTTTGCTGGAGGGAAGTAAAGGCAGCAAAGTGCTCTCAATAGCATGCATACATCCTTGGAGCGAGGAGAGGTGAGTTTTACTGGGCTTTGTGGGGGATTTGACACAGGGGGGCGAAATTGAACAAAAACCTGAGAAAGTGAAATTCCTGGGTTTTGTTCCACTTTAAGGGAGTTACAGGGATGCAAAATAATACAAAATTAAATACAGAATAATACAAAATAAATATAAAATACAACATTTTGTAAAAGGTGAGCTGCAGCTCAAATACAGCTAAAATACAGTTAAAGAGGAATTCTTCTTTTACTCCATTGGCTGAGGGGGGACCTCTAACATTTTTGGTGAGCATTGCATCAGAACAGAGCAGAGACATATTCATTAAAAAGGACCAACCACCTTTGATAGCAGCCCTGGAGTCTGAAAGACTCCATGGTGGGCTAATAAAGTCACTCTGGGGCATCCTGATTTGGAAGGTAAGTTTTAGAGGAGATTCAGGGGGTTTCACACAATGGGGCATCCCAAATTGGAAAGACCATATTTTTTGTATGATGTGAGAGGTGAGGCGGTTTGTTTATTACTTTATAATAAATATATTTATAGTCTAATCAACACGTTCCTTAGATTTGAGTCTTTATTTATGGTACAAAAAATATTACAACAATATCAAGTCAGCAGTACTTGGCAGGCCGGTATGGAAAGGGATATGAATTAAGGGACCATTTGGCCAGTAGTCGGCATGTAGCTATTATGCTGTATAATACACTGCCTTACCTCCTACCAGTAAATACAGCCCTGTGTCCTGCCAAATCAATATTGTACATTTTGTTTTCTTTTGAAAACATACATTTGTTCAGTATGAAGCTTTTACATAAAGAATTTGTGCACAGGAACTTACTAACACAAATGTGTTATTGCTTAGCATTGACACTACCTTCCCCTAACATCAGCTATCGCCATAGCAACCACCATGGGCTGTGTTGCAGGAGAGGCTGGCATTTTAATTTTACTTGGAAGCGAGTTGGCAGTAATCTGTGCCCTAATAGCGCCTGAAACATTTCCCAGCATCTCGGAAACAATAATGATAATAGAACAAACATCAACACAAAAGTCAGAGAGAATAGCTCCGTTTTTGCTGAGATCCATTTGCGATGCCGTCCATGGTGCTGAAATGGACAGAGACATTCCAAAGCAAACATGAGAGAGATGAACGGGAAAAAAGAATGTAAAAACAAAAAGGGATGTAGGAGGGGGAAAGAGGAGGAATGGTGAAAAGATGGAGGTATAAAAGAAAATCACATTAAGGGTGATTCAGCACCATGCAAGAATGTATTTTTGCACATTTTCAGTTGAGAAAATATGTGAAAGTACTTTCGCCAGATTCAGCAGGCCTGTAATTTGTTTCTCGCAGATGAGAATAAAATAGAAAAAATACTCCCATGAGTGTTGGGCCAACTCCTAGGGGTTTGGGTTCTGTAAGTTTGGCTGAACTTTGAACAAAAGTTTAGTTTGGGTACCTGCATTGAACCCAGTCTCCATTGACATCAATGGGAAGACGAACTTTGGGGGGGATTCTACCTTTGGGGGCCGCTCCCCCCTCTACTCCTCACCGTTCTGGGGGGGATGAAATAAAAATAAAAGGTGCCTCAGCCAGTCAGTACCCCTGGAAGAACTCGGGCCCATACCGATGGGCTCCGGACATTTCTGTACCCCGGGTAATCCTGCAGTATTCTGGCATGTCACTCACCAGTTCTGGCAGGTGGCATGCCAGCCTCCTTACACTGTGAACTGGTATAGAAGCCCTCTGGATCTTGATCATCAGGCGACTTGCGGCCCCAATATTGGCCACTGATAGCATTTCCCTGAATGACAAGGTTCTGGTAAGGACTATGGGGGGTTACAGGAGTCTATGCGTAGGGGGGGCTCCAGCAATCCCCACGAGACTGTCACAATGTTGAAATGTAGAAAATGTGTGTGGACCGTTTTAAAGGGGGGCATTACCCTCCAGGCTGGCTAGCCCCCCTATGACACTACTAGGACTAGGGGTCCACTTAATATTCTTGCCATTTAAACTGTGTTTCAGTTTGGTGCCTTTGCTAAACACAGAAAATCTGGTTGATGGGCTGGTTAAAGGTTGCAACAGCAGGAAGCTGCTGTAGCTCAGCTCGTGATCCTCTTCTCCAGTGGCGACGCAGCAGGGGCGCTTGATTTGGCCCCAGCTGGAGCTACAAAAAGATGGCCGCCGGCTCCCATGAGTGAGGATACTTCTAGTGCCAGCAGGCTGAGGTGAGTTATAGCAGCACGCTTCCTGCTGCACCCTGTGCTCCACAGCCACCCCCAAAGTTCGGGTCCCCGTTAATTTCAATGGGGATGGGGTTCGGGTAAGGGTCCCCGAACCTCAAAATTTATTCAACGTTCAGCCAAATTTGTCAGACCCAAACTTTGGAGGGTCTGCTCATACCTAACCCTGAGGACCTGGACCATAGCTGGCAAAAAATCACAGGGCACATTTACTTATATAATACTTATAACTACACAACATTGGCTCCAGTGACCATTAAGCCACACCACAAAGCACTGCTTTACACTAATCTCTACATATAAAAATAGTTTACATAGTATAAAAAAAGGTTTATGCTTTAAAATAGAACATAGAACCACATACGTCTAAAACAAACCAACATAACTGAGCCCTGAGGAAGTGGGTGGATTGCCACGATATGCATGGGAGCCTCCTGAAGGTTATCTTGGGATGCCTTTTTCAGAGTCTCTTAACTGGCGATGTTGTGTTTTTCTATTTTATATGGCTTCATCCTCTTTTTGCCCACACAGATGTACAATAGCACTCACTGCTGCTTAGCAGTGCTACTATATACACTTAGATTAGTAGTTAACACT
This sequence comes from Gastrophryne carolinensis, assembly GCA_027917425.1. NCBI lineage: Eukaryota > Metazoa > Chordata > Amphibia > Anura > Microhylidae > Gastrophryne > Gastrophryne carolinensis. Next base: position 154,422,307 of record CM051242.1, on the reverse strand, counting down.
ATTTATTTTTTCACACTATAGTATGTAGTACTTAAATTGTGGATAATGTTTATAAAAGACAAGCCTGATTGTTGTCCCATTGTCTTGCGCTACATGTTGCCCAAACATCAATCTATTGAAAAAGACCCTGTAGTTCCTAAGTTATCTTTAACAGTATTAGAACATTAGAGATTCATAGAAAAAAAGGAAAAACAGTGGGCGTGACAACAGTGATGTCATGTAATCACACTGTGATGTGTGTGAGAGGAGAGAGAGGGTGGGTTTTCAGAGCTGCAGAGAGAGGCAGCCAATCAGGATGTCTGGGGAGGGAGAAAAGGGGGGGAGGAAACAGAAACACGCCCTTGTGTTTCCGTTTTTGGTCCATTGAAAGTGGATTGATGAACCAGATCAGTGGGGGGGGGGGGGCTGAAAGCTGAATGAGGAAATGATTTTCCTCACTAACAGACAGAGGAGGAAGCATAGTGCTGGATCCACTCAATAAAAGGTAAGCTACTGATATTTAATTTTTAACTTTTGACTTGCCAAACGCCTTAAATTTTTGTTTTTTAGAATCATACACAATCGAAGTGGGTCTAGCAATGTGTATTCCCATGCCTTTGATTTTAGAGGCATGTAGTTCAATGTGATTTTAATCAATAAACCTATGTTTTTTATACTTTTGATATTGTGGTGTGGTTCATGTTGCAGAGTATGAGTGCTGGGTGCAGCAGAGATAAGCCTGTAGATGACCAACTGAATATCTACTTTTGTTCAGTATTTTTCAAACCCATAGCATGTATGGCCCTAGCATAGCATCCAGCTGGGAAGGTCCAGCTTCAGAGTTTTTGGTGGCTGATGTCTTAGCTGAGCTGGCACATCTAAAGGTAGGTAAGGCAATGGGTCCAAATGAAATCCAACCCAGAGTTGTGATTGCAGCCCCTCTGATGGATTTACTAAACCATTCGATTTCAAGTGGTGAGGTTCCAGATGATTGGAGAATGGTCAATGTTTTACCAATCCAAAAAAAGGGGAGTAGAGACGAAGCCAGTAATTACAGGCCAGTAAGTTTAACATCTAGATTGGTATCTATAATAGTCATCTATGAAAGTCATTATGTATCTGCTGCCTCCAGGTGTAGGTGGGTTTAGGGGACCACATACATCACTGTGAACTAGGTCAAGTGGTCTTGAAGCTTTATTCTGACTAACTTTAGGAAGTGTTGCTCTTGTGGCTTTGGATTTGATGCAACATTTGAACTTAACAGTAGTTCTTTTTTCTTTTGTAGTTCCTGTATGCACTCTGGGTGTCTATGGCCTAAATGCCTGTACCATATGTGTATACAGTCATTGTGTTTATGGGTGCATAGTCACACCTTTTTCTTCACTGTGATGAGGTCATATAGATGGTCATCCAGCTTGGTGCTTGCTATGGCTGTCGGACTCTTCAAAGATAGGAGTCCTCCTTCAAGATCAGAAACCTAAAGCACATCCCTTACTGGTATGGCTAAGTTGTGTCCCGCATCATTGGGGCATACAAGGGTTCCATGCCCATATACCTCTGCATGTATTTTACTTCCATCTCCATTTCTTTATTATTCAGATTAAGTTTTGTGAAAAAACTTCTATCACTTGCCATGTGACTGGTTGCTCCCGAGTCAATGCACCAGCCTTGAAATATATGGTTGCCTGTCACTTTAAATGAGGCATTCCATTCGCCTCAGAGATTGTGGCTTTGACTTTCTGTTTAGTATAAGAGGGACGCTGTCTCAATAGCTCTGCTTTCCATATATTACAGTCTCTCTTTATGTGTCCTTGTTTGTGGCGCCCAAAGCACACCCTGGTTTCCTTTTTGTGTATCTTTGTGTCTGGAGCTTTAAGACCGGTTCTGGTGTCGGTTTCTATGGAGTCATGTGCAAGCTCCTTTCTTCGCTGATACTCGTCAATGAGCCTGTTCATTACAACTGCTACTGTCAGATCTGACTCAGGCCTTGTCTCCAGCACATTAATCAGTGCAGTGTATGTCTCGGGCAAGCTGCACAACAAAATGGCTGCTGCACAACTGTTATATTCTCAACGACTGATCTGAGTTGTGTGATCACTTCTAGCATGACATTTATATGCTTCTGCATATCCTGCTCTCTGCTAGGCTTTATTTTGTAAAGTTTCTTAAGCAGAAACTACTTGCTGTTTAAACTGGATCTCTCATGAAGTTTTTCAAGTACATTCCACATGCCTTTCGATGGATTCTCACTCCGTATGTGAATAAGCTGATCATCTCCTATTAGTAAGCTTATGGTGCCCCGTCCCTGTTTTTATTCCTGTCCCAGTCCTTATTATTGTCATATGGCCTCTCTGTAGTAATAACCTCCCACAAGACATCTCTGGATAACAGCATTTCCATTTACACTTCCATAGCTGATAATTGTCATTGTTCAGGTTGGCCACTGAAAGTTTAGCTCTAAGTTGCTGGCCATTCTTCCACCTTTATATATAAGAACAGTCTTACTTGTATACAGGAAATGTCTCTGGAAAGCTTCTTTATGTTGATCTCTGCACCGACCCTGCTTTCTCCTGCTCTGTGCTTTGCTCTGCCTGGGCCATGCTTGGTCACTGGACTTTATCCCATCACTGTAGCTTCATATAGTTACTGGGACTTCATTTGGTCACTGGGCCCATAACCAGTTGCAGAATGTGAGTGCTGGATGCAGCGGAGTAAAATCTAGATAGACATTTGTGGTGTAACAGGAACTGGCTTTACTGGAACGAGAATGCCACCTTAACATAGTGGCTAACACAGACAGGAGAAAAGAAGTCATAAAGCAAGGCTGAATATACAGGAAATACAACACATCAAAAAATGTATATAGAGACTACATTTAATGATTGGTAAATGCAGCTTCTTGTGTACTAACTGTAAACTGCATTAACCCAGTCTTAGCTAAGACTGTTATATCTCCAACAGTTCAATGATCTTTGGTCATTGGAGACAATATTGTATAGTAGTTAGTTGAAATCTTGACACCCACAGTCATGCAATTTTGAATCCTTCAATTTTTCATCTGTGGTGTTGCAGGGCTGCGCATGTGTAGCAGTACACAAAATGTATACAAACACATAATAGAAAAAGGCCTAATTTGATTATTTTTTTGTGTATATCTATATATTTGAATTCTTGAATACCAAAGGTTTTGGATTATTATTTAAGAATATTGTTTATAATTATGGAGTATTAACAACAATTTCTACATCTTGATGAATCCTGATGAAATCACCATCCAATCTTTCGCATCTAATTGAGATATCGAAATGAGTCACAATCTTTTACATTTAATTTCATATTTATGAATTTACACCCCCCTATCTCCCTCTTTTACACATTGCCTTCCTTTATCTTTCTCACCCTTCCTCTACCTCCAGTATTTTACTTCATCCTCTTGTCCTCCTTAGTGTGCAATGTCTTTTGATATGATCTTTACCATCTTCATCCTCTTGTCCTTCTTAGCATTCAATCTCTTCTTTATTATCTTTACCACCATTTTTTTCTTATGTGCCATCCATTTTCCTCTCTCTTTAGCTTCTCTCTGACTTCTTCTATCCTATATCTCTCTTTTGTCCACATTTTCATCTCTCTGTCTTTTCCACATTCATTATTTCTTTCTGTTTTTTCCATATCATCTCCTTCTGTCTCTTTTGCCCATTGCCTTATTCGCCCTCTATCTTTTACAAATTCACTCATTTCTGTTATTTCCACATCCCCTCTTTCTGTTTCTTTTACACATTCACTCATTCTCTCTGTTATTTCCACATTACCTGATTCTATCTCTATCCCCCTCCTTTGGTCTCTTTCCCACATTCACTTATTCTTTCTGTCTGTCCCACATCCCATCCTTCTCTTTTTTCAGAATTCCCTCCTTCTCTCTGTCTTTTCCCCATCCATCTTCCCTTTCTTTTTCACATCCCCTTCTTCTGTTTCTGATGTAACCCCTTCTCTTTCCTTTTCACATCCCCCTTCTCTCTGTCTTATTCACATTTCCTTGCCTCTCCCTCTTTTCCGCCTTACTCCAGCCTTTCTTTATTTTTCTGCATTCTTCTCTTCTTCTTGCTCCCTCTGCCTCCCTGCTTTCTGCATTTGGTCTGTCCCTTTCTATTCTTGCAATCCCTCCCTCTCTGTCTCTTACATATCCCCTCTGTGCTTCTCTGCATTACCCATACCTTCCTTCCTTTTTAGGGTGGGAAAGAGGGCCAATTGTAAAATGAATTCTTACCCCCTCATTGATTGATGGATAAGAGATATATGATGTAACAGTCACAACAATATAAACAGACGGATAGTCCCTCCAAATCAGGGACAGTTGGGAGGTATGGCATTACCTCCTAGTGAATCTGCGTGTGTGTTTGGCGGGGGGGGGGGGGGGGGGGCAACATCCTGAAATATTGCACAGGGAGTAGAGCGACCACAACCATAAACGTTGGTCTGCCCTCTATGATTAGGGTAGGCTTCAGCGAAACGTTTGGCAGGTGGCCCCTGGACAGGGTCACATTGTAGGAGAAGCTTTTCCTGGGTATGGGACTGGGGACATTATGGTACTCACTCAGGTCTCTGCGTGGGTTCTAAGGCAGGATCCCTAATGGATACAGGTTTGCTTAAAGGTAGAATAAACTGCAGCCTCTTCATGGGGATAATTCTCCCACCGAGGTCCCTGACACCTAAGGTCCTAATCCCACCATGTCCACCATCCAGGAGTCAAACACAGCCACATGGAGCCACTTTACACCTCTGCTAGCCTGCTGGCTGCAGTAAAAGCAGACCTGCATGTTACACCTCACAGAGGTCCAAATGGGAACAACGAAGGACAGGGGGACACAGACTCAAAAGAGGGACAGTCCTTCCAAATCAGGGACACTTGGGAGGTATGCCTAAACTCACAGGGGACTTGAACCCCCAGACAGAGCTGGACACACCAGAGCCAATAGTTTTTAAGGAACTGTGATGTTTTAGTACACATTCCACATAATTCAATAACATATCTACAGTCTGCAAGTCGTAATGTATCTGTACATAGTTTAAACACCATACTCAGGTGATCCAGAACTGAGCTATAAAACTCGGATCCGGGACCATATCATACAGCGATGTTTGGACTCATCGGATGCACAGCATCTGACTGAATTGTTTGACACCAGGACTAGCATTCTAGAACTTTTCCTACCAAAGTTATGCTCCAAAATAGTTTTTGCAGCTGCTAGCTATGGGGAGGGGGCAGAAACTCCTCCCAGTGGGACAATGGGAATGGCCATCCGGAGTGGGAATGGCCAGAGTGTTAGAGGCCTAGGGATGAAACTGGCAAACTTTTAACCTGGGGCCACCTGACATAGTAAGGAAGCACCAGGATCCAACAGACCCTACAGGCCCCCTGTGGCTATCGGCATGACTGCGTATCTGCTGTCTGACGGGGAGGCCGATTCATTAACAGCGGCAGGTAGCGACAGTTGAGCGACTGTAGCAGTATTTTCACAGCGCCCGCTAGTAGTCGCTGTGCTTGGCCATTGTTAGGTTGTTGATAGCGACTGAGTTGGTGTGCAGTAATGTTGAATACGGGGTGACGAGTCGCTATTTGACAGGTTCCGCGATGTATGGGTGCGCATGATAGCGACTGGTCAGAGCGACCGGCTTCCACCATATTCATCAAAAAATCACGCTCAAAATATTCTTGCGCTATGAAATGCATGTTTAAACCCCAGAGCGCTGGAGGCGATGTGTTAAAAGTAGTTTTTTAACCCCCAAACCACCATATTTTTGGAAACCAAAAAAAAAATAAATTTTTTTAAGCATTTAGTAATATGAATTCAATAATATCAGACCTGTAATATCAATTCTGCACAATTTTTTTTTTTTACCTGAAAAAAAATATCTAACATGGCAGAAGTGGTCACAGAATTTTTCACATTAAAAAAAAAAAAAAAAAAAAAAACATTATTAACAATTAATTATGAATATTTAAAGATTGTTCCATTGAAATGCATTGGAGAGCATCAGGTAGCGAGAGGTGATACCTGTCGCTGTTCAAGGTCGGACGCTGGCGCTGTGGGCTGAGGCTGGAATAATGATGAATGAGTGGCTATCTGGCGCTATCTCAGTCACTAAGCAGGATTGGCTTGATAAATGTGTGATTGTGGTGGGGAGCCGGCGTTCTCGTGGCAGTGCCCGTCATTACCGGTCGCTCACCAGTCGCTACCTGTCGCCATCCCTTGTTAAATAAGGGCCTAAGTTACTGATCATTGCTCATTCTCTCTGCAAATTACCACCTGTAACTTGGCCTTCAGGCCTGTATATAAATCGATTTCTTGCATGTGTACATACTGTAGTTTGTCTAAGTGTGCTCGTAAAGCGATTAAATATATAACTTAATCTAAGGCTGCTCTTTTTATCCTGATCCCGAACTCCCGGTTTAAATAGACACATCAAGACTGGCTTCTGGCTATAGATAGAGCCGCTAAAGGACCTAAATGAAGCTGGTGTCAGTTATTATGGCAAACAGGACTCCGTTCACTTGTACTAAAAGGGCTTCTGCAGTTGGTTAGGGTCACTAAACAGATTCCAGTGGCAGCGACGTTAGCCGAGCTCACGTGTTACGGATCCATCACACTATCTAACTCTAATTTTATTCAATCCTAGTCCACCACCCTGTTACAAGACTGACATTTACCCTAATGCCGGTCCTGTGTTGGGGGTCACTGTTGTGGGGAAACAATCATGGTGAATGGTCACCATGGATAAGAGATGGAAGTTAAACTGCAGGAAAGCGATCAGCCTTTGTGATCAAACTCTGCATGGTGACATACCGCAAACACAAGCTGATCCGACCGCATCCTCCATACAGATCAGGCTGTGCTGTGCGGAGGAGCGGACCTGGGTCTCGGCCAGATTTAATTGATTGTGTGCCTCGGCGCTGCGCGCTCACACGAGAGGATTTATTAGCTGACCTTCCCTGGTGTACAGAAACAAACTCCATGGGGTCTGTTTACTAAGCTAATGATTTTCACACAGTCACTTTTCGAAGCCGGCGCACAGCGGCCTGCTGCTTCCACTCATACAGTCACATTGCGTATTCGGTGGGTGGCATATTTATACCCCAGAGAAAGCGTTCCTTAAAGCAACGGCATAGATCCAAGAAACACTCTCCATGCACAGGCAACTGAGACGGATCAACAAGATCTATAACTAGTCATGCCTAGAGTTTCTAGAAAGGCCATGGAGGGAAATGAAAGCTTGCTCGAAGCAGACCTAAAGTCAAAAGGACTTTAAAGCAGAACAAAACCCACTATGGGTGGCCCTGGAATTTAAAGGACAGAGCCGGGCGCTGGCATGCCCTGATGGCATCCCACGATGGGATGCCCCACTCTGTAAACCCCCCGTTCGCAAGACTCACCCGGTGCCCTCGCCAAAGTAAACATCCAACAGCCGCATCTTCAGGCTGTACGCAAGCTCCCATCCCCAACCATTCACATAGGGTGGGAACGGGAACGCGCACACTGCTAGGGATGCCACCAATGTGCTCCCAATTGCCCTGCATGTAAACAGAGCCATTTGCTGAGCATCACATAAGCAGAGTAAACGGCTCTGATTGTACTAGAGTCTGCGCATGCGATTTTGGTCCAGGAAGAGGTGAGTTGTTCTGGGCGGTTTCACAGAGCGGGCCACCTCAATTTGCAATGGCCCGGGGCATGGAACAAAACCCAGGATAGTCAAAATCCCAGGTTTTGTTCAGCTTTAAGTTAATTTATTCTCTTCCCTCAAGGGAATCATGCTTTGGAACTACAGTAGAAAGACTAGATTAATGACCCAATCCACACTCCTGCAGAGTATTCGCATGCCGTAATGAAAGCTTGCTGGACCAAAACCCAGGATTTTCATTATCCTGGGTTTTGATCCAACCCCGCTGTGTCAACCCCCCCCCCCCCAGACCACCCCCTGTTCTTACCTTTCCTCAAGCCTAAGGTGCATGAGTCGCATGCGGCATCATTTGCATCCTTTTACGGCTGTGCACGGTCATGTCAGAATGGCTGTATGTGGCTGCACACAGACGAAGGATGTGACTAGATGAGAGCCGTGCGTGCACCATGGGCTCAAGAAAAGGTAAGATCAGTGGGCAATCTGGGGCACACAGCGGGGCATCCCGAACTGGGGTCCCTTCGGGGGACAGACCAAAGCCTGGGATAGTAAAAATCCCAGATTATGATTCATTCAAACTCAATTTAACCTCGTCCACCTCGGAGAATCAGGATTTTGAACTTGTGTAGGCAGGCTCGATTACTCACTCGATAAAATCCTGAGGAATACGAATGATCATCGGGGTTTCACATAGCGGGACAACCCAGTTTGGGGGCAACTTGTAACCTCACATGGTCCACACTCTTGCAGAGTTCATTGAACACCCACAGCGCGTGCATACTCTTCTAGCAACAGGAGTACATGAGGACTACAGTTAGCTGTAGTTAGATGCAGTGCAGGAACTCAAAAAATGTTAGGATTAAAGCAGACCAAAACCCTAGAAGCCTGGCTTTAGAGCCCGAATGACACCAGGGCCAGGTATATATATACGTATGTGTAGGCCTCCAACTACATCCCCAGGGTTGCCCAAGCTGATGCACCTATCATCAGCCTATTTCATACCTCCCAAGGCAACAGAAATCTTAGGCCCTTATTTAACCCTTATTTAACAAGGGATAGCGCCAGGTAGCGAGTGGTGAGCGAACGGTAATGACGCTCACCGCCACGAAAACGCCGGCTCCCCTCCGCAATCACACATTTATCAAGCCGATCCTGCTTAGCGACTGACAGAGTGCCAGATAGCGAATCATTCATCATTATTCCAGCCTCACCCCACAGCGCCAGCGAGCGACCTTGAACAGCGACAGGTATGACCTCTCGCTACCTGGCGCTCTCCAATGCATTTCAATGGAGCAATCTTTAAATATTCATAATTAATTGCTATTAATTTTTTTTTTTTTTTAAATGTTAAAAATTCTGTGACCACTTCTGCAATGTTAGATAATTTTTTTAAGGTAAAAAAAAAAAATTGTGCAGAATTGATATTACAGGTCTGATATTAATGTATTCATATTACAAAATGTTTTGAAAAACATGTTTTCTAAAAATATGGTTGTTTGGGGGTTAAAAAACTACTTTTAACTCATCGCCGCCAGCGCTCTGGGGTTTAAACATGCATTTCACAGCGCGAGAATTTTTGGAGCGTGATTTGTTAATGAATATGCTGGGAGCCGTTCGCTATGGCCGTTCGCTATCATACGCTCCTATACAGCGCGGAACCTGTCAAACAGCGACTCCTAACCCCGTATTCAACATAACCGCACACCGTCTGAGTCGCTGTCAACAGCCGAACAACGGCCAAGCACAGCGACTACTAGCGGGCGCTGTGAAAATACCGCTACAGTCGCTCAACTGTCGCTACCTGGCGCTATTAATAAATCAGCCTCCCCGTCTAGTCTCCTTGACTTATTACTACAGACATGAAGCTCATACACACATCAAAGTCTCAGCAGCAAAAGCGACCACATGGATAAGGTGAGTATAGGTCCTCTTTAAATGCCGGTTTATATTACTGCAAAATGTCAAACACGACAAGCTCCCTAAAATGAGGTCAGCGCAGCACGCGTCATGATGTTGAGTTGGTGACACTAGCATAGAGCCTGGTAATATGCAGAGGAATTTTTATGAATTATTAAGTGCATTTATACATTCTAATTTTAGACTGTAGGTAAAAGTCTATGGAGAAAGCAAATTGTATCCCATATTGGTAGTGCCTGGAGCCAAGGAGAATGTCATTCTAATGAATAAAAATAGTTCTGATAGGGGTGGAAGCGGCCATAGCGGTCTCTTATTGGCCATGGCATAATAAGATATGACATTTCATAGCCACAGCTGTGTCTACAGCTCTCTGTATACTTCAGGACCTTCATGCAGGGATGCTGATAGGACAATCTCAGAGGTACCCTCGGGCACCACTAAGTAGATGCCACTGGCAAAATAGCATGATGAATTATTAAATGGCTGTGCCCCTCTTACTGTGAATGGATGAGGTGTCATGACCAGAGCCGGCCTTGAGGGTGTACAAGCTGTGCGATGGCATGGGTCACCACCTCAATCTCTATCTAATGGGGGCACCAGGAGATGCCCTGCAGACACCCCTTTAGAGATACGGTAAAGCTTTCAGCAGGCTGCACAGGTCTCTTTTTTCATATTCCCCCCCTTTATTTTTCTTTTAGTTCTTTTTCTATTTCTTCCATACTAGTTTGTATCATTCTTGCCTTTCGCTGTCTATGGCCCTTATTCATCAAGCGATAGCGCCAGGTAGTGTCTGACGAGCGCCAGGTAGCGGCAGCTAACGGCGACTACCGACTCAAGTACGCCCGGCGGCGCTCACAATGACGCATTTATCAAGCAAAATGAGGCTAGCGCCGGCGAGAGCGACGGCTAGCGCGGCATTCATCATGAAGCCGCCTGGACCGAACAGCGCCGCTGCAAATTCCCTCACAGCGCCAGGTATGAGCTGTCACTCCCTGGCGATGTCCAATGCATTTCAATGGAGCAATCTATAATTATTCATAATTAATTGGTATTATTTTTTTATTTTTTTTTTTTTAATGTCAAAAAATCGGAGAACACTTCTGCAATGTTAGGATTTATTTTTAAGTAAAAAAAAAAAATTTAAAAAAATATGTGCAGAATTGATCTAACAGGTCTGAGATTAATGTATTCATATTACAAAATGATTCTAAAAACATGTATAATGTTACATTCAAAAAATATGGTTGTTTAGGGGTTAAAAACTAGTTAATACACATCGCCGCCAGCGCTCTGGGGTTTAAACAAGGAATGGACAGCGACAGCACATTCGGAGCGTGATTTGTTGATGAATATGAAGCTAGCCGTTCGCTCTGGCCATTCGTTGTCAGGCGCTCACATACAACGCTGGACCTGTGAAAAAGCGACCCCCCAGCCCGTATTCAACATTACCGCACACCGACTGAGTCGCTGTCATCAAGCTAATGCCGGCCAAGCACAGCGAATACTGGCTGGCGCTGAAAAAATCACGCTACAGTCGCTCATCTGTCGCTACCTGGCGCTATTAATGAATCGGCCTCTATTTCTTTTTTGCATGATCTCTCAATGTCTATTTTTTTTTACAGTACATCTCATTTTTATCTCTACTCCCTTTTCTCACTTTTCCTTATTCCCTCCACCTCCTTTATCCTCTCTCTCTCTTCCTCTGTCTCGCTTTGTTATTTCCACATTCCCTATTATTATCCATCTGTTCCACATTTCCACCTTCTCTCTCACTCTCTTTATTCCACATTTACTCCTTTTCTCTCTTTTCCACATCCCCTCCTTCTCTCTCACACTCTCTCTCCATTTCCCACCCCCTTCTTTCTCTTTTCCATGCACTCTCATTTTCTCTGTTGTCAACATTCCCTGTCTCTGTTTTTCATTTTGTCTTCCACACTTCTTTACTTCTCTCCTTCTTTTCCACATTTCATCTGTCTCTATCCTTTTATTCCCTCTCTCGCCCCATTCCTTCCTCTCTCTCTCTTTTCCACATTCCATCCTTTTCTCTCTCTCCTTTCCACATTCCCTCTTTTACTCTCTCTTCTATCCACATTCTATCTGTCTATATCTTCCACATTCTGTGCTTCACTCTCTCTCTTTCACATTCCCTCCTTCTCTTTTGTCCACAATGTTTTTCTCTCTCTCCTTTCTATGTTCCATCCTTCTCTCTCTTTCCTTTCCATATTCCCTTTTCTGTCCCTCCTTTTGACATTCCCTCCTTCTCTCTCTCCTATCCACATTCCCTTATTCTCTCACTTTCTCTTTCATTTCCCTCCTTTTCTCTCTCTCTTCCACATTCCCTCTTTTACTCTCTCTTCTTTCCACATTCTATCTGTCTATCTCTTCTACATTCTGTGCTTCACTCTCTCTCTTTCACATTCCCTCCTTCTCTTTTGTCCACAATGTTTTTCTCTCTCTCCTTTCTATGTTCCATTCTTCTCTCTCTTTCCTTTCCATATTCCCTTTTCTGTCCCTCCTTTTGACATTCCCTCCTTCTCTCTCTCCTATCCACATTCCCTTATTCTCTCACTTTCTCTTTCATTTCCCTCCTTTTCTCTCTCTCTTCCACATTCCCTCTTTTACTCTCTCTTCTTTCCACATTCTATCTCTCTATCTCTTCCACATTCTGTGCTTCACTCTCTCTCTTTCACATTCCCTCCTTCTCTTTTGTCCACAATGTTTTCTCTCTCTCCTTTCTATGTTCCTTCCTTCTCTCTCTTTCCTTTCCATATTCCCTTTTCTGTCCCTCCTTTTGACATTCCCCCCTTCTCTCTCTCCTATCCACATTCCCTTATTCTCTCACTTTCTCTTTCATTTCCCTCCTTTTCTCTCTCTCTTCCACATTCCCTCTTTTACTCTCTCTTCTTTCCACATTCTATCTCTCTATCTCTTCCACATTCTGTGCTTCACTCTCTCTCTTTCACATTCCCTCCTTCTCTTTTGTCCACAATGTTTCTCTCTCTCTCTTTTCTATGTTCCTTTCTTCTCTCTCTTTCCTTTCCATATTCCCTTTTCTGTCCCTCCTTTTGACATTCCCTCCTTCTCTCTCTCCTATCCACATTCCCTTATTCTCTCACCCCTTTCCCTCCTTTTCTCTCTCTCTTCCACATTCCCTCCTTCTTTCTTTCCTTTCTCTCCTTTCCACATCCCTCATCCTCTCTCTATTCTACATTCCCCTTCTCTCTCTTTTCAGTGCCCTCTCCTTATCTCTGTTTTCTCCTCTTCCTCCATCTATCTCTCCCCCTTTTTTATCGCTGTTTTCTGTGCTCCAACATTCTTTGTGTCCCTATTTTCAGATTTCCGTCTATTTCTCTCTTTAGCATTCCCTTTATTTCCATATGTGATACTCTCTAACATTTTCTCCATCTCTCTCTATAACTTTCTCCCCATCTGCTCATCTGTGTGTGAATGTATGGCTATCCCTGAGCATGACCATAGATAGGGTGAGGTTTTCTGGGTATGGCCTATCTATACTGCGTATGTGTGGTGGCTGATATAGAAAGTATAAGGCTTACACAGAAGCCGCTATTTGCACACTGGCTGGCAGCAATTCAGGTAAGTGGGGTATGAAGGGGCACTAATCTGTCTGATATTCAACTTCAAAATCAGAGTTACACTTTAAATGCTCTTCGTTTAAACTTCAACCTCTTAGTGACTAGTGACCTAATATGCCCCTCGATTCAAAGAGCAAAAGTTAATTGATTTCGGATCGAGAATCGTAAGTTTGGGTGGGTGTTAGTCATTTTTTCCAGTTTTTTTGGCCATTTCCGACTCGCACGAGCCTACGTTCGAATGCGTATATGCTCTTACGATCATCGCAAGTTCGTTCCTAAATTTTAGGGTCAAAACGTAAAACTTAGGATCAAATCCTAAAACTTAGGATCAAAACGTAAAACTTAGGATAATCGGATGTGTTTAGGTGTGATTCAGAGAACAGTTTTCAAACCTCTAAATCCGTTTTAAAAGAAAGCCACTGCCGACACCTTTTAGCAGTCGGATTGCTGATCTTGAACAGGTTTTTTGGCTATGTGGAGGAGTCTGCGCGTCTTGAGCTCCAATGAACTGCATGTATCAGCATGGCCGAGGCCATAAATTGTATGGCAATGCATACCTGATTCATGTATGCCTTATAAAAGCATTTTAATGTGGACCTTAATTAGTCCTTTGCATGTAAACCTTTATTTTGCAATATATTTGCGTTAATTAAACAAACTTATGTCCTTTGTTATTTATTTTAAAATTGATGTACTAGAATAATATTTTTAGATTGAATTTATTGGTGTAGTTGTTTACCTTTGCTTTGTTTAATTATTTAAGCACATCTTTGGTCAGATGCATCACACTTACTGAGGAGAGGAGAGCGGGATAAAGTGCAGGATGTGGGTTATTTTGCACAGACACAGCAGAGCTGGGGGCACGGAAAGGTCAGAAATCAAAGAATGCAGAGCAACACAGTCACAAGGCCCTTTCTGTTTGCAGGCTGCCCGATAATACCTGACCCGCCATCTTGGCTGTTTCTAGACTCATAACATGCAGAAGTTGCTGGGTGTTTTATAATTTTTGAGAGCAATCTGTATGTAGAGGGTGTGGGTAACCACACACAAAATTTTAAGTTGTACCATTTGAAGCCAAAATATTAAAATTAAATCCACAAGTAAAAAATGCAAGTTAACTAAAAATTAAACATTACTTATGCAAATGCATTAATTAATGGTTGGTTACTACAAAATGAATGAAATAAAGAAAAATAAAAGACCAAATATTTAGAATGCACTTTAATGAGGTAAGTTTGTAGTGCGCAGCCGCAAGATCAGAAGGACTTACGTCCAGACAAAAAAGGAAAAAGGGCAAAACCAATGTTGCAACCTGAGAAATGAAACGGAAAATTCAGGATGGAAACTGACATAGGTCTGAATCCCCGAACTGCCATACGAACGGACGGACATTTTAGGATAGAAACGTATTTGCTTATAGAATCACTCGCAAGTTCATACGAACGCACGAGCGTACGGGAAAAATAGGATGATCGGCACCAAAATCAAAGCTGTTACATGTTTCTTTGAATCGACCCTATGGTGTATAGTAGACTCTGGCACTTATCAGTAAGGAGCAACAACCACTTTTTTTCCCCTCCCTCCTCCAATGCTAAAGGAAAGACCAGCTTTACCATTGGGCATAATTAGACACGGTGCCTTCAACATTTTAAGGGCATCAACCAATTGACAAAATATTTAATTAAAGTGCACCTCCAGTGTAATATCCCACAGCAGCTCTCGGGACTGCCAGGGCGTCCTGATTTGGAGTGCTGCTTCTTCATCTTTTTGATCCATTGTTCTGAGTCACCCATTAATATTCATAGCAGAGAGACAGCAAATGTGCTGTAGGATCGGCGGGCATTCCAGGGAGTCCAAACAGTGCGACATCCTATTAAGATGCCCCTGGGACAAGGAACAAAACCTTTGATTTTGTTCCTCTTTAAATGGATGGGCTGCCCAAAGTAGGGTGCCTAATGGGCGTAAGATAAAACAGCCCCATTGGTATTAATGTGCTTTGAATCCAGCCTGAAGCTAGATTTGACGCCAGTCTTGCCAGTTCGGTCTGGTTTGCCCTCTCCCATATACCAGAAAGATCAAGGTCAAATTATTCGGCATGCCACTACCCAGGGGGATCTCCTGACCCGGTGGACGGAGAGGACACTGCCCGAAGCCATGTGGTGGCCGAAGCTACTGTATCCAGTATTGGGTACTCCTGAATGCCAGGAACTTGGGACTTAGAGGCCGATTCATTAATAGCGCCAGGTAGCGACAGATGAGCGCCAGTAGCGTGATTTTCACAGCGCCAGCTAGTATTCGCTGTGCTTGGCTGGGGTTTGCTTGTTGACAGCGACTCAGTCGGTGTGCGGTAATGTTGAATACGGGGTTAGGGGTCGATGTTTCACAGGTTCCGCGTTGTATGGGTGCGCCTGACAGCGAATGGCCAGAGCGAACGGCTTGCTGCAGATTCATTAACAAATCACGCTCAAAAATTTCTCGCGCTGTGAATTCCTTGTTTAAACCCCAGAGCGCTGGCGGCGATGTGTGTAAAGTAGTTTTTAACCCCCAAACAACCATTTTTTTTAAATGTAAAAATTATACAAGTTTTTCTAAACATTTTGTAATAGGAATACATGAATATCAGACCTGTAATCTCAATTCTTTTTTTTTTTTACAACATTGCCGTAGTGGTCACAGAATTTTTGACAGTTAAAAAAAAAAAAAAAAACATAAACTCAATTAATTATGAATATTTAAAGATTTCTCCATTGAAATGCATTGGAGAGCGCCAGGGAGCGACAGGTCATACCTGGCGCTGTGATGGGATTAGTAGCGGCGCTGTTCGTTGCAGTCGGCTACATGATGAATCCCACGCTAACTGACGCTCTCGCCGGCGCTAGCCTCATTTAGCGTGATAAATGCGTCATTGTGATCGCCGCCGGGCGTACTTGATTCGGTAGCCGCCGTTAGCTGTCGGTACCTGGCGCTCGTCAGACACTACCTGGCGCTAGCCCTTGATAAATAAGGCCGTAACTAGCCGGGGGCTTCCAACTAGTTGTCTCCACTCTGGCTCATTGTACTAATGGGCCATTTTGATATTTGGTCCACTTTAGGCAGTGGGCAGTGATGCCATGTGCTTTCTCTATAGCGCATAGCTTGCACAAGAGGCTGCCAATTTCTTGCTAACATATTGATTTTTTTTAGACACAGGCTATTTCCAACATGACATGACAACCTCCTAGAGCCTTTCTCTAAAGAATATTGTTACAACAAGATTGAGTCGAAAACACAAAATAAACCCAGCAGGACACAACATTACATTCTCCTTGGGTAAGTATGGCATTTAACAAATACTGCAGACTGTATATACAAACAAAAGCCTAATTACCCATGTGTATAGTCATTTAGTGATATCCCATGAAGTCAGTAATCCCAATCAGCTCTGCAAATGCATAATAAAAAAACTTTACAACTTTAAGTCCAGGAGATAGAAACAGAATTCACAGCAGCAACAAATAATCATGAAATTCTTGACACAACGGACCCTGTCCCAGGTTGACTTCCGGGGCTCCAGCCATCCCACTGCAATGGCGCCACTGGGTCAGAACTCTCCAATCCTCCCCTTAGGGCAGGGGGGAGATAGTCATGTAGCAGGACCCCCTTGCCAGTAGACCCATTCTTCTGACAAGTATGCAGCGGGATGTCCACCCTCACTTCCACCAGTCTAGTTTAGTTCAGACAACGACATCCCCGGGTTTGGTGGTTCTCACCTGCACAAGTGCCCACGCCTCTGCCTCTCCAACAAGCCGACCCTCCAGCTGGCCGTCTCATTCCTGCTCCTCTTTTCATGCCATTTTCCCTGCCCTTTTTTATGCCTTCTTCCCCTCCCTCCCGGGGGCTCACAGCAATCCCGTCGGAGTTCAGAACAGACCTTTGACCACTAGAGAAATAGCAGCAATAGGGCACCCCTAACCCTCCACAGCTCTGGGGTTCTTCAGACTGTTACAATGACAGCCTGTGGCTGATAGAAGGGGTAAAAGAGAAGATGACAGCCTGTGGTTGATGGATGGGGCAGTAGAGAAGATGACAGCTCATGATTTAGAGAAGATGACGGCTCATGACTGAGAAATGGCATTCAAAAATATTACAGCCTTTTGCAGTGGAGAAGATGAATGTTTTTGGCTGAAGGAAGGTGCAGTAGAGAAGTTAACAGCCTTTGTCTGATAAAAGGGACAGTAGAGAAGGTGACAGCCTATGGCTGATGGAAGTGGCATTGGAGACGATGACAGGCTGTGGCTGAGAGTAGTGGAATTCAAGAAGATGACAGCCTGTGGCTGAAGGGGCAGTATATATGACAGGCTCTGAGTTATAGAAGGAGCAGTGGAGATGGTGACAGCTTATGGCTGATGTGATGGGTAGTAGAAAATGGGACTGTGGCTGAGACAGAGAAGCACCATTAGATAAGATGACAGCCATTGAGTGAATGTAATGGTCAGTAGAGAGATAAAAGCATGTGGCTAATGGAAGGGGCATTAGAGAGGATGCCAGCTTGCAGCTGATAGAAGGGGCATTAGAAAAAAAAGTTGTTGATGATGGAAGGGGCAATAGAGAAGATACCAGTGTAACTGTAGTATCAGGGTTAACCAGTAGCAGGCACGGTCAGCTTTAATTGCAATCCCAAGTATGTCACAGTGTCAAGCTATCTCAAGCAAAGTCACAGCACACCGGTATGGTAGCCGAGGGTAAGGATTAATGGGGACCGCAGCATGTGGAGCTGACAAGATGGTATCACAGCAGACAGACACTCAAAGGCAAGCAGGATAAATGAAAGAATCAGCTTATTTTATTATTGCAGGGTCGTGAAAAGAAATAATAATGCTTTAATCCACGTCACAGTCACATACACAGTTCACAGGCCAATACCTTACATAGCTTTAAAGAAAAGCAAATACAGGAACACTCGCTTCATAAGGACGTTTCGCCCTAGAACACAGGTACACTTGCTTATCAGAATGTTTCATCATAAGGGTTAAATGGGATTGTTTCCATCAGATATAGGACACAGTAACTTTTGTCAGAAAGTGTCAGCATAGAGGTTAGGCAGTATGTATGCCTTTTTCCTGAGGGATATTTGAGCAGCCACCACCCCACTTTGAGCTGACACCCTTTCGTAATGGAGACTCTCTATGGGGTATCCCAGACTGGGACATGGAATTGGAGAACCACTTGTAATCAGGCATCCGAGCCCTATCGTCACCCAACAAGAGGGCTTCTCCCTTACAAAACAGTCACAACAGGGAAGGGTTCTTAGACTGGGGCAGCCACACCTTACCAGAGTCTCAGGCCTGTCGGTCCCTTTGGATCCTCTCTACTCCTAAGAGGCTCCTCCTCTGTCACATCCAATGCCAGGACCCCACTGAGACTTCCTGCACAGCCACTTCTTCTTACTCGCTTTGAACTGCACCTGGGCCTCGTCTCTTTAGTAGCCCCCCCCAGACGTCTTACGCAGGAGACTACACCAATCTTCCCCTTACATGGATTTTTGGATGATCATTTTGGATGATCTCCCCGTCTATCTCTCTGGCTTTACCTTATATTTCCTCTTTTCTATACAATATTGCTTATAGTTCTTTCTCCGAAAACCTTCCAAACAATCTCAGCAGTTTCCTGTTGTTTCCCATATGTATCTTATGCATCCTAATGGGCAACTGAGTTATAGTTCTGAGAATCTGAATCAAATTCTCTTTTCATTTGTGGTCTTATACACTCCCATCTAGTGCCTGACGTAGGAATAGCTACACTATTTTCATATTAATGGATGATTCCCACCTAAATCCCCTTTTGAGCACAAAAAGGTGTGAGTGCGTTTTTTTTTATTCTACCACAGCCCAATAGCTAAGCAAGTGGGAGGGTACTTGTCATGTCAAACATGAAGTTACTGCAGTACAAATACCAGCAATAATCTATAATCCTAGGGGCTTAAATATATGCACTGATTTTTCATTTTATCATTTTGATTCAGTCTAATCTTATCCCGTCAATAGGGTGGACCAAATCAACAAAGATAAATAGGAGGGAATTTCAATGCATGTGAACAAGCCTCTACAAGAGGTCAGACCTCTTATGCTCCACTAACATGGAGCAATTATCGAGCGAGAAAGCGACCGAAATTAAGCCTTAGTCGCTTGGTGGAAATGGCCGCCGTGATCAGCTGATGAACGAGAATTGGTTCATTGGTCGCCAGTCGTATCATTTTGCCTGACCTCGTTCATAGCTTGATCTATGGGACACAGAAGTCCCCCACAAAAAATGCACTTTGTTTTGAGAATGAGCATATGAGCGAAAGCTCTATCGACTGATTGACCAAAAGATCTTCAGCGTCAAGCGCAGAAGATTCGCTGAGCAAATAGTTTATCTGCTTGTGCAAACCCAGCATTAGATGCACCATACAAAGTAGCACTCAGTTCAATAAGAGTTGAAAAAAAACTCTTATGGTAGTAAAAAATTCACTATATGAAATATAAACCTTGGAATTTCACTTGAATCACCAGATAGAAAGACAATGAAAGTCAATGGCAGTTTTTACTACAGTGTAAAAAGGGATAAACATTCTCTACTACTTTTCTTAGGAGTTCATTGTTTTCCTATCTGGTGAGTAAGCAACAGTGACAATTCCATCCTTTTTTCTCATGAATTGAATGTTTTACTACCATGAGTATTTGAGAAGAGGAGTTGGGGGGTCGTCTTATATGGAAAAAGGACCAAAGCTCCCCTTTACATTACATCTAACTTTGTATATATATATACACATGTATATATAAATATACAGTTTCACCACACCACAAACCCAGTCATTCTGAATAAATTCTTTATTAATTTGAGTAACAGACACCCCAGACTCCATAATTTAAATGCTGAGTACAAGTGGATCCCTCTAAAACATAAGACAATACACTTTGATGGTGGCATGGCATTGACCTGTGCACACCAGGAAGAGTGCTCTAATACTCATTCGGGCTCCAACATTTGGCTCCCCATCATTCATACTGTATCTCACGTCACATGACAGCTTATGTCACAACATATGTCACAACATAACATCTGGACAACGGAGGATTGAAAGCAGAATGCATGAGACAGGGTAAGTACAGTATGATGGCATGTTTCTCAGCCACACTTTGCTCCAGTCACATACCCGCCCAAGACATGGCACTGGGAATTTAAAGTACCGCAGGGGGTGCCGCGCTTAGAGCCAGAAAAAGCTAAATCTGAATTATGAATATACTAATCTAAGAAGGAATTCCTCCCTTTTCCTTGTGGGTTTCCAAGAAACCAGTCCCAAGTATTGTGAGCGCGATTGTCTTTGTGTTATCAATACACCCCCATATGGTGCCGCCAGCAAACGAGCAGCACAATGTTCTTGTGGATGAAACGCCAGAGACATCAAACAAGCAGAGATGAAATATTCCATATTTCACTGAGAAAAAATCAATATAGCAGATGTGTAGAAAGGAAGCATATAGAGAGCCATATAGATGCTGAAAACTCTACATATTGTTTGTTCACAATAGATGCCCTATCTGGGAAAACTCTTTCTGCTGCAGAGAAGGTCCCAGTCATAAGACATGACAAAACACCACTTACTTGGACCTTGTTTGAAGGGCAGGTTCTAAGAAAAATTGTGCTGGGAGAAAAATAAATCTGCCCCCTCCTCACCCACCCTATAAAGCTACTGCCCCATGCCATGCTGTACCTCTACTTTAGCAGCAGGTAGTAACGCTTTTCTATGACTGAGCCCAATAAGAGGGGACGAATGGTCTGGCATATCACCTAACAGTGTCCCTTGCCCATCTGCGGAAAACAGGATGGCTAGAATTAAAGAGAGCGCCCCTCCCCAGGGTGATCGCAGCCCCTAGAAGGTGCCCTGCTTGAATGGATAGAGATTCTTTTATTTTGGTTGAAGGGGCTGCTGTATATTTAAAGGATGTGTATTAGGCTAAAGAATGGAATAAGGGCAGGGGTGAACTGATTATACGGAGACCCAGGAGAATCCCTGGTGGACTGCACTGCTTTGGGGACCAGCTGGACTGCTGCTTCTAACACCCCATCCAAACCCTGCCTCCCTAGTCTCCCCATTGCGACACTAATTAAGTGGGTATTTGTTAATGTTAAGGGGTGCCCTTGTGTATCAAGGGAGTATTATTTAAAGTAAGCCTCTTAGCTTCATTATAACGCCAATTGGGTTAAAGCTAAGAATGAAAAAAAAGACCCTTCCTCTGCAGCAGCCGCACCTGGCCCTTCACTCTCGCGTTCCATTCTCCACTGGCAGCCAAGAGTGGCCGTGGGACCAGCATTCACCCACTGTGCTTGGTGGCTGCCCACCCCCACTGGCAGCAGAGCCCAGGGGGGAATTTTGCCCCACCCATTTAAGAATGCAGTTGGAGTTGGGCTGTAAGGTTCATTTTAAGGATTAGTAATATATTTATCTAGTACGAGGGAGTCTCTCTGAAGTGAGGGAGTTATTTATTGTAATGGTATCTGTATGGGGAGAGGGGGTCTTATTGGGACATAGTGGTCTGAAAGTTGACTTATGGATCTGTGAATGTGACTTGGGATATGGATGGTATATAGATCCAGGGTTTTTTTAGGTTCTGGAACGAACTGCTAAAGCTAAGGAGGTAATATGTTGATAAAGGAAGCAGATTGCAATTGAATGACAAACAAAATACCAAACTTTCCTGGCAGCATAATATTTCTGGTCTGGTGCTGTAAATGTTACCCATCCTAAAGTGTCCCCCTTCTTCCAACTCAATCCTGCCGGGTCTAGCAATGGTCTGCTAAGTGCATAGTCACAATGCTGCCTTCTGCTGTTTCCACCCTGAGTGGCATGTCAGACACTGCTTTAAAAAAAGATCTAGATGGATCTTTAAAGTGGACCAAAACCCACATTTTTAACTTGCATCCCCTGAATTGCTCCCCCAATGAAGAGCGCATTTTGCTATTTTTCACTACTCCTGCTTAATATCCATTTCTAGTTCTACAACCTAAGAAGAGAGTATCGGCAGGGGTTTTGACCAAATGTAATTCACAAGTTTAGTGGCTTTTGGTCCACTTTAAGTGGTGAAGAAAGAAGAGGAACAGAATCTTTTGGCTAAGATGGATAAAAGATTGGATTGGATGAAAAACTTCTTATCCTATGGACCAAGGAGGTATTTATTTTGGCAGTGTGTCTCCTATAGGATATTAATTGCAGGGTGGCAGTGATGGACTGGACCCACCAGAAAATTATTGTTGGGGCCACCCAAGGAAATCATTCTTGGGGTCAACCAAAGGAAATCATTCTTGTGGCCAGTCCAAGAAAATAATTCTTGGGGCCACCAAAGTAAATTATTCTTGGAGCCAACCTGAGGAGTAATTCTTGGGGCCCACCAGGAGAAATTATTCTTTGGGCCACAATGGAAATCATTATTGGGGCCCACCAGAAGTAATCATTTCTGGGGCCTACCAGAAGAAATCTTTTTGGGACATATAGGAGAAAAACATTTTTGGATTACCAAAAGAAATTGTTTTAGGAGCCCACCAAGGGGAAATCATTTTGGAATCTACCAGGGGAAATCATTATTGGAGCCACCAGGGAAATCATTCTTGGGGTCAACCAGAGGAAATCATTCTTGGAGCCCATCAGCAGCAATCATTCTTTGGGACATCAGAGGAAATTATTCTTGGAGCTGACTAAAGGGATAATGCTTGGGACTTACCAGGGGAAATTATTATTTGGGCCTATTAGAGGTAATCTTTCTTAGAGGTGACCTGAGGATGACATTCTATGAGTCAACCTAAGGAATAATTAGTGCGGCTCACCAGAAGAAGAACTGATAGGGCCCAACAGAGGAAATCATTCTTAGAGGCCACCCGAGGTTTAAAAAAATTGGTGCCCACAATCATTCTTGGGGCCCACTATCCAACTATATTGAAATAATGCAAGATCACACATAATACATTAGTAAAAGTAAATTAGTGTTAGTCTTGAACACCTAATGGTGTCTTTGGGTCACTTCTTGGAGCCCCAGAGGATCCTCTGCTCTCCTGTTGAGTCTGACACTAGATGAGGTAAGTTGTTTTCCGAGCTAGGCAGCTATCTCATGGATTTCAGAGCTGGTCTCTCACAGATTATGGGGTGCTGAACATATCAAGCAATTTAAAGCTTCCTTGGCAGTCCAGGGCTTATAACCATGATCCATCAGTGTGCCAGAAATGCTCATTCTGTAAAAAATCTGACAGCTCCACGTTAGCTTTCCTTTGAAGCTGAAAGCAAAACAAGCAACTAAAACATAGAATGAATATAGATTATCCCTCACTCCCACTTACCATAAAAAAGAGGGATAAAGTGGGAAGCACACAATTTCCCTATAGGGAGCCCAGCTTAGATATTAAAAAGATATGATCTGATCAGCTCATTTATCATGTTCAGAAGACATATCTGACACGGCAAAGCCAATTGTAAAGTAATTCTCCTATATAATGGAGAAAAAAAATAAATCCCACAATAATCCTCTCTATAACTATATTAAATGAATAGGTTACATTTATTCATTTTGAAGTTATAATCTGCATGGTGGTAACAGCAGCAGAGTTGCACATCTCTCTGGCAGGGGGTCCTTCTGAGACTCTATTATATGAAATACCTCTTGTTTCTGACAAAATGGGACCATTTCTCTGGATGACCTCACTATACAGTACTTCACGTTACACCAGGATCCTATATTATATTCAGCTAGACAGATGGGGGAAGCGGGAATTCTAAAGTTAAAAACAATACCTGTACTGAAGACTAACAGATACAGCACCATTTACTCGGTATGTATATGTTTTTTTAATAAGTTCCCTCATTTAGAATTTTCTATCCAATAACTGGTTATTTAAAGATCTTCTACTCTAGACACCATGTGAAAGACCATTTCTCAAGATAATCTCATTGTTTCGATTAGCTGTACAATTTTTACCAGTTCCCTACTAACTATTGTCAGCCAGGCAAGGAAATATACTGGTACTCTGATGATAATGAATAACTAGTTTTGAGCCAACTCATTGAAGTTTGGGTTTGCCAAGTTCTGCCAACCTTTGAACAAAGGTTTGGTTCAGGTACACGAACTTGACCCAAACCTGAACCCTACTGAAATCAGTGGGGACCCAAACATGGCTGTAAAATAGGTGTAGTAGAGAGCAACAAAATGAGGGCAATAACAGGGCAATTGTCCTGCAAAAATGGGGTAGGGAAAGTCCTTAAATAATAACATAAAATAAAATAAATAAAAAAAAAAATGTTTTAAACAGGTGTCAGATGTCCAGGAGGAGGAGGTGGATGTGACAATGTAAGTGTAAGAGGCAGAGGATGTAGATGTGATGGTGTATGTGGAGGAGGCAGAGGAGGAGGTAGCCAACACTTTAACCACTCATTCAAGCGATAGCAAAGCCAAGTCCCTGTCACTGCACTAGAAGATGGTATGAGTATATATTTGCAGTTACTGAGACTGCCCTGAAAATGACAATTATTAAAATTACTAGATGTCCCTCACTATATGAACCTCCTCTCCCTACCTACCCACCTATCCTGAAAAGGACAATTTTTTAATTTTCTCTCTGTCTCTAACTGTCCCTTATTAGTAGATGGTATGAGTATACACTTGCAGTAACTGACACTGCCCTGAAAAGGACATTTTAAAATGTTTCTCTGTCCCTCACTTTATGAGCCTTCTTTCCCTATTGACACTACCGTGTAAAGGGCAATTATTAAAGATTTCTTTGTCCCTAACTGTCCCTCATTGCAGCTACAACCTCTCCTTGTCTAACCTACCAAGTTGTAACAGGCTGGGACATGTGACCCCGCCTCTTATACAACGGAGTAATGTGTCCCATCTGGCCAGTCATAGCCTAGCACATACTGGGCATGGCTGGGGTTGCTATGGGTTAAAGATTGGTTAATAGGCTGTTCAGTCAGTGAAGCTCAGCATGTACCCAAATGTTAGGATTCACTCATCACTACAAACAACATTTAGCAAAGATTAAAAGGAGTTTGTGATTCCATTCTCTGTTTTCCTAATTAATGTAAGCTTGTAGCCCTGCCTCCGGGGTGGATTATTGTGTCTCTTTCTTTGTAGTGTACTCGTGCTCTCCAGCCCTCTGTTCCCATGTTCCTTGCTCTATGTACTTGTGTCCACGCGTTCCATTGTACTGGGGCCCAGGCCATCCACTAGCCCCCCTCCCCAGGCTAGCTGCTGTTCACTGAAACCTGCTGTATCATGCTGTAAGTCTGTCTGTTTTGCTGTGTAGCATCTTCCCTCTGTTTTAACTTTCCTGGGACTGCAACCACCATAGGTCTGCCCAGGACCTAGTGTACACTGCACCATTTGGAGCTATGCTGTAGAAATAGGTTGGTTAGGTGCTCTATTGTGCACCCCCAAATATAATTAAAAATAAATAAATCTGAGAAAAAATGCATGCCACCCTCTCTAAAGCTTACTAACTCTGCAAACTAAGCACAGGGCCTGGTAACTCCAGGGCTCAAGGACTGAACTTCTAGCCCTCCTGCCCTGTGGTACATGGTGGTAAGCACTGGACCCATGCTGTGAGACATCAGGCACACCCTCACTAATGTGGCTATTGGTGAAGCGGGTATTGTCTTTGAACTGGTTTAGGGGTCTTCAAGTAAAAAAAACACACACAAATAAACTTTATTTATCTTAATTAACCTATACTTACTTTTCTGCGTCATCTGTCCAGCTCTGCCTCAGTTAAGATGAAGCCCAGCAAATAGCATGAAGATGATAACAGGTCCCCTCTCGTTCCTTCCTTTAGTGACATTTAGGCAGGGGAGAAGGCTTTTATATTAGTGAGGTGGAGCCTCTCTGGAACCCCCACCATGTCACTGGAGGGGAGACATATGAAGGGGGTTTCCTCCAGTGATGTAGTTGGTCAAATCGGTGAGGGAAATTCTTAGAGGCTCTGCCTCTGAGGTATGCAAAACAGGCCTTACTCCTGGCTGGTGTTCCCCATTCTCCAGATGGCAGTGGAGGGGTCATCTTTTGATTGAACATTGTAGGACCCAGACAAGGCATCGGATGACGTAGAATGTAGATGACATAAAAGACGTGCACCGTCTGGTGGGGGACAGATGAAGGAAAATGAGGCAAAGGATTCTTTTTGTACTATTATTTTAAAACTGTAATTTTTTAAAACTCCAAGGGATCCCTGTACCAGTTCGCATGCAGTTGTGGATGAACTAGTGGATGGCATGCGGGATTCCGTGATAGGGCACAAATCCGAAACCCTTCACTAGTTGTGAGAATACAACCATTTATGGGAACTTTATTCAAGTGGTTTAAAAGATATGAATAAAAAATGGTTTTAACTTTTGCAACACCCACCTGATGCTTGACAGTATGGTGGCAAAAGCACCACCACTCCGAGCACACTGAGACCACTCCAAACACACTGAGACTTGTAGCGTATAAGCCTTTGTTTGAGCAGACCCAGAGGTTGGGTTTTGCAATAAGAATTTCTTCCATAGCCCTGTGGCCCTGCAGACCAACTGTCCCATCCTGTCAAATCTACTTTGAACTTAACATAAACAATCTTCAAGTCTGGAAGGATGAATACATTGTGTCTTGTGCTGGAGGGGCAAAACATGCCATGAAATGTCAAGCTTTTGGAGGGGAGACATCAGATTGTGGCTGCTGGGTCTGTGTATGTTGCCCGAGTAGAGATTAGAGATTTCATGTCATGCCGATTCCTCTGAATCAGACAACTTGGTTTTAGGTTAACAAATTACTGGTGATCTTTTTTTGGGGGGGGATGTTTGACCACCACTGCACCTCAAGCTTTACACAAACATTTGTTCTATCATTACAATATTTTTCCTATTAAACTTAGCAACATTTATTTTATCCATTAAAATCTCCAATGCTTGACTTCACATTTTCTTACACAAAATTGATCACATAAAAAAATTGTATCATGTATCAACTTTTTGCATCAAAAAATGGGTCTTGTATCTATTGGATAGACTTCCACTATCGTAATTCATTTGGTTATGTATATATATATATATATATATATATATATATATATATATATATATAGAGAGAGAGAGAGAGAGAACAAAAAAATTATAGTTATAGTTAATTATAGTTATAGTTATAAAGATGACATCAAAGACAAAAAAACAATCAATACTTTTTTTTACTATCCAGTAAATGTATTCACAATAAAGATTACTACTAGATGCAAAGTTATACATACAGAATTGTAAGAGATCAAGATAATGTTACAAGAATAGAATCAGTACATGGCAATATAAGATAATAAGTACATAGAAATAATTAAAAATGTAATATATTTGTAGAGCTGAGATTAACATCCTTCCAGAGGAAGCTATACCATAAGGTGAAATGTGTTGGAGGAATCTAAAACAGTTCGGTACAATCTGCCTTTCGACCAGCTATGTATAATTTGTGTATTTTTCTGAACTTAGTGGAAAACCTATTGTTATGACTCTCTGAAATTCTGAATTGATTTGGTCACCCCTATTACTAAGTCATAAAGTTTTCAGTTTCCTAGAAGGAGAGACTAGAAAGTCTTTGGGTTGGACATCGGCAACTCCGTGGTGCAATATATTTTTGGAACTTTGGAGCTATTAAGCCCTTTTGATGTTTTGTTGAAGGAAAGCCATGTTTCTATTTCCTGCAATAATAAATGTGAGACTCCAAGGACCTCAACCAGAAATGTCTGTTCCATGCTACTATCTGCGTTATTATCTAGATATAATATATAAATACTAATGTGATGATTGCAATCCATATACAGTATGTATGCATGTATGAGTGTATTCATATACAACATTAATCTAAAACAGCATATTCCAGTTATGTGTCTGCACTACAAGGTCAGACATGTCACTTCTCTTCTAACTGATGAGCCTGACTATATGCTCAAGCCACCTGAGCTCTGAAGCATGTCGCATTTAAAATCTGTCTTCGTTGGAGCACTGCGCCTACCATACAAACACAAAAAAAATTATTAACAGCTCTACCTGAATTCCCAAGAATCCTGCACAGTTGCACACAATAATTATGTTCATCATCCAATAACATCAATCATTAGAAATAATTATTAATGATAAAAACAATTACAAATAACATTTTAATAAAAATTGTAAAGAAAAAAATAGTAACATGACAAGAGACCATTTTGTCCAAAAGCATTTCTACCTTTTCCTATTGGACAGATAGTTTACTTTACATGCAACTGCCTCAGGAATCAATGTCAGCAAATTCATTGTTTAGCATGAACTTATTAGCTTGGGTTCCTATAGCCCAAAAACTCTCTATGAATACCTAAAGTCATAGGCCAGTACTTATATCACTGCCTGGTAACCGCAGCATTTCTTCAACCGCGACCACTGTATTACCTCTCGGGCTTTAGTGCCATTAGCCTCCCTGTTGGGGGCAGCTGGTTTAAAAGCCTCCTCAATGAACAGCACGGCACTGATTGTATTGTCAGTTTGCCCAGCTGTTCCAGACCTGCTCTGTTCTTTGATTTGCCTGATAACCCCATCGGAATCCTTGTTGCTTCCTCTGATCTACATCTTGTCTTGTTTGGTATTTGCTGCAGACCCAGAGCCAGATTTGACCATGTAATATTTGCCACAACTTGGCCGATTCTTGTTACTGCACCTGTGCCACATATAACCATGTCTTGCCTGATTCTTGTAGAACCTGTGCCAAGTCTGACCATGCCTTGTCTGATCCTTTCTATTAAGCCTGTGTTAGGTCTGACCATATCCTGGCTGACCCTTACTACTGGTACTGTGTTACATATGACCATGGTCTGTTCTTCTTCCTCCTCCTTGTAACAAACCTGTCTACCAATAAACACATTTCGACAACATCTTGCTGACTACTAAGTTTAATAACCAGTTTTTTAACCAGTGAGCCTGTAGACTAGTTAAAGTCCATAGAGGACACACAGACAAAGCAGACACCCATTTCTAAAACTGTGTGATTATGTAAACTGTGGACTGATTCACCTAACTCATCAATTTGTTAGTACCAGGCATAGTTTCTAGGCCCAATTGTACTATGCCATTGTACTAATAAATATCATACCTTAGACCATGTAATTGTTATTTTCTATGTGATGGGTGAACATACAATCTTGACTAAATATTACTTAGCATAACCTAATTTGATCTTTTATTAGGCTTGCAACATGGTCCCGGGCAGGCCACTTTGTATCCTCCATGCATTCAACACTAGTCATATCAAGGGGGGGCTGCCTTGCTTAATTGTATCACCATCTCAAATCCCCTCCGCCTCTAACTTTATTCAAACTCCGTCTTCTGTAAAAATCCTTATGCTGCCTTTCATGGTTTGGACCAACTGCACAAAAAGTGGTTTTGTATATCGGGTGTGATAGAACATCAACACCAAATGTGAGACTCGGGTAACCTTAGCTCCACTGATGCTGTTTTTACATGCTGTCCCAGAATTTAACCCCCTTCAGATTTACTGGCCTGAATGGTCTTGTCAAACAAAAGACAACCATTTAAGAGCTGTGAAAAAAGTGACCTCAGCTGACCTAGCATGAATAATTGCCTATTAGAAGTGTATCACAGGGTTGCCAAGACACCCCAAAATGTCTACCTGTGGCCAGAATCCAAAAAGATATTAATCTCTTTGTTTTTTCTTAGATCTCTAAACATCTCCCAAGTTGAGGGCCTGTCTAAAATAGGTTTACAAGGTATACTGTATACTGTAAATGTGATGCATTTCCAGCTCTGCCCTGGACTCTTAATTAACACCTGTCTTGAATGCCTCTGTTTTGGGAGAATTTTAATGTAATTCAGAATAAACGAGGAGCTTTAATCTGTTTGCACATTGGACATATGCAGATGTTTTGGATTTTAACTGCCCTCTTGGTTAAGCAACCAACCCACCCAGTTTAATAAGCAATTAAAGATCAGAGGGTTGGGCATAACAAATTGAGATTACAGCCAGCCCTTTTGAAGTTTAACCTCACCACAAAGTCTTAACAGGTGCTCCTTGGCCTTGATTCAGCAAAAAATGATATTCCATTAAAACTCATTTTCGTTTTTTAACTGTGCAATTCAGCAATGCAAAAAGGGAATTGCGAAGTTGGGTTTGGTGAAAGTGGGATTTAATTCCTTTACACCAGTTTGACTCTTAACTTAAACAGCCCTGTACACCATGCATATTGTAGATGCTGGGGTAGATATAGCTGAGACACCAGCACCTACAACCTTTATCATAGGTCCAGTGGTCTACCCAGGTTGGTGGCATCTATTTAACATCACAGGTTTAGGTATTCTATCCAATTTATGGACTTTAATGATTAAATGTTAAGTTTTAATATTATTTTTAGTGGTATTCTAAGGCTTCACAATATATTCTGATTTGAGGGTGCATTCTTGGTTGCTTAAAGCAGCAATGGTGCCTGTTAGTTGTTCCTTATAGAAGCCTAGTCTCTGTCTCCTCTCTTTAGCTTCAAGATAGAGATCTGGTAGAACCACTACAGAAAGGGACAATTATACTCAAAGGACGTGTTTAACTTGTGCTGCCCCATGGTCATAGTGATACTAGAGCAATCCTAGGAAAGCACCTCCTCTGAGGGTATAATTGCTCCTCCCTGTGGTGATACCTAGAATTCTAGAAACCAGATGGAAGAGATGAGGGGACAATGATTCTCAGACTAGTGATGTTTAAACTAAGAAGATGGAAAGTCAAGTAAGATGAAGTCTTGAAATACATTGGACGGCCTACTGTACAAGCAACACTCCAGACAGGGAAGACTTCAAATAACAAACCAGGATTTCAGAAGAAGACTTTAGGGCAAGCAAAACGTCACTGGAACTTGGATCAACGTACTCCTTGGAAATGTTCTCATCCCTGGGGCATCCGGATCTGGGACCCTGCTGTGTGCAACCCCCCAGGATCATCCTATATATTTATGTAAACAGCAATCCCACACCACATTGCACAGGCTGTGACTGCAACACCGCTTTAGCAAAAGCCATACCAGACATTTCTGAATGGAGAAGACAGGAGAGGGGAACAGGGGTACAGTGTGTGCTCCATTCATGACACCCTGACATCATATCTGAGATCAGGTCATCTAAGGAAGGAATGGATGAAGTGAAAATGCTGATTGTATAGTTTCCCACGAATGCACCGTGGGATCACAGGAAGGTGAATTTTTACAGGTGTGTCAGTGGAATACACACATCCCAAATCAACTCAGGCTATAGTCAGGCTCATTAGAGTGAAAATTCCAGACTTTGTTCCTTTTGGAAGCAGTGACTATAGGGAACCGTGTGTGTTTTCTATGCCAGTAAAATGGTAAGGGGTCCCAAGGACTCCTATACCAGTTCAACAGGTAGAGAGTGGCAACCCATGAGGACAGGTGACTTACCAATAGCCAAAATCCCTCCTGGACACAGAGTAGCATGGAAGAACCCCGGTTGGCATCAACCGTATTGGCTTCCAGAGAGGTTTATTGTTGATTGCATGGCTTCCAAACCATGGGGATTCCAGCGCCTATGCATGACTGGTGCTGGGAGCAATTTATTTAAAGAGAAAAAGGTAAAAATAGAAAAGAAAAAAACAAGGGTCCAACTAACCATTCAATGCCAAACCTTACAGGTTCAGCACTGTTTAAAACATACACCAACATAGTATCTTTTCATGCTAATCCACACAATCAATCTTTTATCATGAGTAATGGAATGTACAGAAGGGATAAGAAAACATAAATCCACACAAAATCTAGATCATTACAACAGATGTAGGCCACTTTGGGCTAATGTGACAGGTTAGTTAGAAAGCTAATACAGTTAGGAATGTTTAGGTAAATCTCTCTTCAAATATATAGCTAAACTGGGAGAGAGATAGGTTTTAGTGTTATAGTTGTAGTTTAAAAGTTAGACACATTAGACAAATTACACACAAGATTGTGGTAGTAAGGAGAGCTATAGTAACAATAGGGTTTAGCTAGATGAGCCTTACAGAGACTTACAAGTGGACAACTGGATGTGGATTGAACTAATTAGGACCAATTATAACCAACCCTTTTACATGTTGGCATGTGTTCTGGACATGCGAGCAATGTGGTTCGGTGGAGCTATAGGTGTTACTGGGAGGAGTTTTATCTAAAGTAGGGCTCTATAGGCTTTACGTGTTCTTAGATGATGGTTCTAGAAGTGGGGAGGCAAAAAAGAAGGCTAGAAGGAAGAGTACCTAGTACTGGGAGACATTTAAGACCCTGCAGCAACCCCACAGGAACCTCAGGACCTCAGGCCCTGAGCCACATAACAGAGGAAGTAAGTCCATAGGTGACCTGTTCCACACCAAGACCAAAGCTAATAGTATGATATCTGTAACAGACCTTGTGAAGAGGTGCTTATGATACCTTATGCTCCCAAGCAACTGGGAGTACTTTGAGAAACCGCATTCTACCTACCCAACAACACACACAAAGACACTGGGTCCAAAGAACCACCCTCGCTCTTAATACACCGCCATTGGCCTAGTATGTGTACCTTACACTAAACTAAGGTTATTCATGCTTCAGCAATCAGAGCCAGAAGATGAAAACCACTGCTATTGTCAATATTTTTTTCCAAAGAACATTTCATATATTCTTTGGAAAATGAGCATTGACAATAGCAGTGGTTTTCATCTATCTCCAACTTAATCTGGTATGATCAATACAGATTCAATACAAAGCTAAAATCAAACAAAATAAAACATTGTACAGCAAGAGCAAGACAAGCAGATATCCCTACAATTTAAAGGGTAAAAGTTAGGGTCGATGCATGACCATTTTGATAATATATGGTATGTTACAAAGGTTTCGAGGTTCCAGCACCATAAAGCAGTTGGTGCAAGCACTGGAGATACCTGATCAGGTTGCATGTTCCCTGGCATCCTCAGGGGCTCACTTAGACTCATACTGAACCACTGAGCTGGTTGGTGCAGGGTAGTCCTCAGAAATAGGGGAAGATCAGTGGCAATGGAGAAGGTGGTGAAGAAGGCAGCATGGACTGGAGCATAATTACCAGCAGCGAAGAAAGCAGAAAAGACTTGAGGCAATTGCAGCGGTGGAGTAGGCCAATCAGTTGCAGCAGAGTAGGTGACGATAACTAGAGGACTATTGGAGGCAATGACGAAGGCTGTGAGGCTTGAATGATGATCAGCAGCAGAGGAGGACACTTGGTGGTCGCAAAGGGGCTAACTGAGACTTTCTTTCCCAAGAAACAGAGGTACTCCGCACCACCTTTAAATCAACAATTGGGTGCAGGCTCACCGTTATTGTGGGGATATACCGAACAAAAAGACTATAGTGTGGGCCACCAGAAAAGCCCCACCCAAATCCTACAAACAGGTTTTATCTTGGGTAATGCGGCTTCACCTGTTTGTAGAATTTGGATGGGGCTTTTCTGGTGGCCCACACTATAGTTTTTTTGTTCTCTTTCCCAAGAGCCCACACAAACATTGAGCTGGCTCTGTCTAAAGGGTAATCGTTTTCTCTTACACTGGCTTACTCTAGTTGTAAGGCAAGTCCCCTACAAGCTCTCCAAGACTTCTGCAGTAGCGCTCCAATAAATGCTTATTCTTTTCAGAACTGCTGTGTACATTGCTTATCTTGAATCCACTGTGTAGGCTACTAGTCTATTTTAATTTTAAGGGCCACACTTAACCAGAAGTAACTTCCTCTCATTTCAGACTTTAATATTGCTTTATCCTTGGAGAGGTATTGCGGAATTGCAGTACTCAGCCCAGCACTTCCATCAATTTCCTGATCTGCAAAGACAGCATTTTTTTACCCAGTGTACGGGCCAATTGCGTCACCATAGATAGAGAGAGGAAAAACTGTAATTGGTATCCAAGGAATCAAACTGAACTAAAGCAAATGCAACTACAGTAGCTCATGAATCCTGATACAATGATATACAGTATATGTATGTATATATTCTGCTTTTCCAAAACATATGTCCAACCACTCTATTAGATCTCTGTAAAAAATAATAAAACATATTAATAGTAATGTTACTATAATTCAGGATACGGTGATACATCTGCCTAAAAAAGACATACGACCTTTCAGGCAACTTGGGGGGGGGGGGGGGTTCCAGTCAAAGGGGGCCCTGACTAATCTTTTCTTTGGGTCACTCCATGCCAAAGTGTGTTTGAAGCCATTAGCTTCACAGATGGTGCTGCGCTACAACATCTCTGGCACCACAGTGGCCTCTGCAACAGGAAACACCAGTGGACCAAGAATCCC
Organism: Gastrophryne carolinensis; assembly: GCA_027917425.1. NCBI lineage: Eukaryota > Metazoa > Chordata > Amphibia > Anura > Microhylidae > Gastrophryne > Gastrophryne carolinensis. Next base: position 154,387,811 of record CM051242.1, on the reverse strand, counting down.
AGCTGATTGGAGTATGCTTATAAAAAAAACACAGAAACATTGTGGTATTGACTGTAGTGTCAGGTCAGCCATTCACAGTGCCTCAAACCTTCTTACCTTTTACAAATTTCTGTTGCCAACCCAGCATTGTCCCGACCACATCCTTGTCCACTTCTGCCACATCTGGATCGTGTCCAAGTTGTGATTCTTAATAACTACTTCAGTTACCTCCTGACCATTCTGACTACGTCTGAATTGTGATGCACATTGCTGACTTTGCTACATCCTGTGTTGGTCAGAACTGTTATGGCCTCTGCTATCTTACCTGACCATGTTTGCTCTTCTAGTTCACAACACCACCCTCATGGTTATGAGCCATGCTAAGGAATCCACCATATGCCAGTGAGACGCTTGAATAGCATAGACCTTAACTTAGGTAATGAATTATGCGGGTCTTTACATTACAGCTGTAAGCTTTGGCCTTATTTCAGCCAAAAAGGGAGCACTTTCTGAGCTCATTGGCAATGGAAACAATTCTGTGAGTACTCGCCTGTAGAATTGTGTTTGTTCTTGCATGGCACGACCTGCTTCGGTATTCATAACAGTTGGGTTATTCCGCCACAAGGTGGAGCAGTGGTACTGCAGAAAGAGGTGGCATCTCCCGGCCCCCTATAAAAACGGGATTAACCATAGAGTTCCCAGCGTAGACAAACAGTGAGACAAGAAGCCGGGAAAGAATAAAGGTAAAAAATGTAAAAAAGGGTAAAAAAACCCAATTAACTTGGAACAATCCCCATAAAAAAGGCAACCAAGAATAACAATAACAAGAGTGTGGCGAAGCGGGCCGTGCCATGCAAGAACAAAAACAATTCTACAGGTGAGTACTCACAGAATTGCTTTTTTCTTTATTGCATGGCACGGCCCGCTTCGGTATTCATAACAATTGGGACATCCAAAAGCAGTGTCCAAAAGTATGGTGGGATCCCCAAAGAGTAACGGCCAGTAGTTCAAGTCACTACCGCCTGAAGCCCCTTGCGGCCAAAGGCAGCATCCGCTGAGGCCTTAACATCAACCTTGTAAAACTTGGAAAAGGTATGAACAGAAGACCAAGTAGCGGCCTTGCAAACTTGTTCAACAGAAGCTTGGTGCTGAAAAGCCCAAGAGGCACCAATAGCACGAGTGGAATGAGCAGTCACCCTAAAGGGAGGTTCCTTTCCCTTAGCAGAATAGGCTTGAATCACAACCTGACGGATCCACTTGCTGATAGTGGACTTAGCCGGAGGCAAACACTTCCTAGGTCCAGAAGTGAGAACAGAAAGAGCATCAGACTTCCTGAAAGTCTCTGTAGCGACCAAATAAAACTTCAGAGCCCTGACCACATCCAGAGAATGCAGTGTCCGCTCCTTGGGATTAGCAGGATTAGGACACAATGAAGGCAAAACAATGTCCTGATTGAGATGAAAGGCAGACACCACCTTAAGCCGGAACACCACCTTGTCCTGATGCCGCTCGAAATAAGGAGGTTTGATGGAAAGCGCCGCCAGCTCAGAAACTTGCCTTACAGAAGTGATAGCCACCAAAAAGGCTACCTTAAGAGTCAGAATGGGCAAGGCAGCCTCACAGATAGGCTCAAAGGGAGGCCCTTGCAGAGCAGACAACACCAGATTCAAATCCCAGACTGGTAGAAAAGGCTTATGGGGTGGACGCACATGAGAAACACCCTGGAAGAAGGTTTTAACCAACCGGTGATTGGCAAAGGATCTTTGGAAAAAAATTGCCAGAGCTGAGTTGAAGGCCTAGATCCAGACCATGTTGCAAGAATTCCAGAATCCGAGCAATAGAAAAAAACAGACAGGGAAGAGACTTAGACTCACACCAGGCAATGTAAGCATGCCAGACCCTGTAATAGATAAACCGGTCTACTGCCAACTGCACGACGTGTGCGAACCAAACTCTTCTTGGCCAACAAGGGGCCACCAGGATGGCTGGTACCCGCTCCTGGGCTATCTTGCGCATGACCCTGCCCAGGAGAGGAAACGGAGGGAACACAGAGAAGCCGAAACTCCGTCCAAGGTTTTGCCAAGGCATCCGTGGCGAAGGCCAGAGGATCCTGAGATAGAGAGACAAATCTGGGAAGTTTGTGATTGTGACGGGACGCAAACAAGTCCACGTCCGGCTGACCCCAGCGGTGACAAAGGGAGAGAAACACCCGGGTGTGGAGGGACCATTCCCCCAGACGAGATGACCCCCTGCTCAGGGAGTCCGTCACCTGGTTCTCCACTCCCGGGAAGGTAGACCGCTGAGATGCAGAGAACATGCCGTTCTGCCCAAGACAGAATCAGGGACACTTCCTTGAAGGCTCGCTTGCTCCGAGTCCCTCCCTGATGATTGATGTAGGCAACCGCCGTCTGGTTGTCTGAGCGGATCTGAACAGCCCGACCCTGAAGGTGAGTGGTTAGGCGAGAAAGAACCAACTTGATCGCCCTCAGTTCCAGGACGTTGATGGAAGCATGGGCCTCTTGTGGGCCCCACCGACCCTGGAACTTTAGGGACTTCCAGAAGCCTCCCCAACCGGTCAGACTGGCATCTGTGGTGACCGTCTCCCAGCACGGGGGACAGGAATGTCCGCCCCCCAGTAGGTTCCTTGAGTCCAGCCACCACGAGAGGGACTGTCTGGCCAGAGGAGACAGAGCAAATTCCTGATCCTGGGACACAGGGTCCCGATCCCAAACTGACAAGAGGTGCAACTGAAGAGGTCTCATGTGAAACTGAGCAAAGGGGACTGCCTCGAAGCAGGACACCATCAGGCCCACAACTTCATCCCCTGACGGATGGAGGGATGAGGACACGATAGCAGAGCCCGAGCCTGCATCTGAAGACCCCCCACCATCTGCTGAGGAAGGAACACCTTGACCTGGGAGGTATCCAGAGTCATGCCCAGAAAGGACCTCACGAAGGACGGGGAAAGAGAAGACTTGGGATAGTTGATCACCCAGCCGAAGGACTCTAGAGTGGATGTCACCATCTGAGTGTCCTGCTCGGCCTGAGGGAAAGGACTTGTCCACAATCAGGATGTCGTCCAGGTAAGGAATGATGCGTATGCCCTGGTTCCTTAGCAGAGCCATCACCCCCGCCAGTACCTTGGTGAACACCCGAGGCGCCGAGGTGATACCGAAGGGTAGAGCCACAAACTGGTAATGCTGATCCTGCAGCTCGAACCTTAGAAATCTCTGATGACCTGGGAAGATAGGCACATGAAGATAAGCATCCTTAATGTCCACATTGGTCATGAAGTCGCCTGGGCGAAGGGTACTGACAGCAGAGCGTTGCGTCTCCATAGGAAAATGATTGAATCTGACAAATTTGTTGAGGCCCTTCAGGTCCAGAATGGGCCTCAGAGAGCTGTCCATTTTGGGGACCGTGAAAAGATTTGAATAGTACCCCTGACCCCGTTCTTGATGGGGCACCTGACAAATGACTCCGGACTCTAAGAGGCAATGAACCGCCAGAAGCAACCCTTGAGTTTAAAGACATCCGGGATCTGATGAATCTTGGGGGCGGCCAGGCTGCAAACTTTATCTTGTAACTGGAGGACACTACTTCCTGAATCCACCGGTCTGAGACGTGAATCCTCCAGACGTGAGCAAAGAGCCGAAGTCGTCTCCCCCCCGGATGGGTGAGGGTGTCCCTTCATGCCTGAGAGGGCTTGGGAGAGGGTTTGGGCTTGGAACTCCAAACAAAGCGGCGCATGGCCACCAAGAGCGCAGAGGCCCTACCGCTCAGCCGCATAGCATCATCCATAGCAGTAAGGATAAAGGCCACAAAATCAGAGCAAACCAAGAGAGTCCTATACTCCCCCCCCCCCCCGCTATGATCCGTAGCGCCATCAAGGAGACGCTTGAGCAGTTTCTTAAGGGCAATAGCTGTAATGGCAGCCGCACAGGCTGGGCGCAATCCAGCCCCCACACAGGTAAAGGCATGGCAGGCCAACTGATCCGTCCTCACTGTCCCTCAGAGTGGTAGTGTCAGGTGAAGGCATGACCGAAGTATTGGACAAGCCTAGCACAGGAGTGTCCACTTCAGGGGGAAATGACCACCTCTTAACAAGATCAGCAGGCAAGGGATACCTCTTATCCAAACCCTTGGGCACAGCAGGCAGCCTGTTAGGACGTTCCCATTCTTTAAGCACCATAGTGGTGAAATGTCCCTGCTCAGGGAACTCCAGACGCTGTTTACTAGGACGAAACAGCTCACCCTGTTTCCATTTAGCCGCCACAGGGGCAGCAATGTGTAAAATTTCAAAAATGTGAGACAGCAAATTATCAGTGTCCTCAGGATACCATGAATCTTCCCCAGATTCAGGGTCACTATCACAACCCTACTGCTGGTCCCCAGAGGAGTCAGAGTCCTGGAGCACTTCCCCTTCCTCTAGGGAATAACATCCAGCAGTGACATCAAATTCCTCATACTCCTCTGTAGAGCATGAGGGAGTGGAAGTCAGGTGCCGCTTCTTGCCAGAGGCCTTCATAGGAACAGTCCTGGCAAGCTGCCTCTCAATGCTGGCCACCCGCAGAGCCAAATCAGAGTGTGACTCCCTGCTAATATCCCCTTCACTGGGGCCCAACTGCAGGAGCGGGGGAGTAGGTGAGGCCGAGGGAGGCGCAGAGCTGGGAAGCGGAGCAGGCAAACCAGCTTGAAGCGCAAGTACACTCACAGCGCACGGCACGCACACCGTGACACTGTTACTCACAGGGGATACCCCACACATGGAACACAGCCGAGCTTGTCCCGAGGGACCCCCAAGCACGCGCTATCCCCAGAAGCCTCCATATGGGGATTAACACAGGCACAATAGGCCAGTGGTGGTAAAGGCTAATACAGAATCGACCCGGGATGCCCTCTCACGGGATGCCCCCAGAAATCGGTGAAAGGGGGGGATGAGGGGGAGGAAGGAGTAGAGCCCAACAGTGTCCCGCCTGAAAGACATAAGTGAAAAAGACACATGAGCATCCCACAGCACATACCCCCAAGGGCAATAAAAAAACCCCAAGAGGGACTCACAGACCAAAGACACCGCAGGGTCCCCAAGGCACAGACCGCAGGATGAAGCAACACACAATAAACGCCAAAATACCACTCGCCGATGCCACGCGCCGCCCCCCCGAAAATAGCCAGAGAGGGGGGGGGGGAGAGAGACGAGAGGCCAGCGGCGAGCATCCAGCCGGGAGGGCGAGGGGGGGGGGCCCTGAATGAAAAGAAGGAGACATACTCCCCAAAAAACACTCACCCCCTCAGAAGCCAGAACATGAACTCCGCATCCCTATCAGGCTCACCATAAAGCCTATGGCCGGCTACCCTTTGTGGTACAGGGTCTGCGGCTGGAGCTGCGCTCCTGGAGCACTTGACCCTAGTGCTCTTCTACCTTCACCCGATCTGTCAGCCGAGGCTGGGAGGCAGTGAGGGTCCAGAAACGGATGGAAATAGACTTGCAGGACTGCAGGCTTGGTTGCCCCACCTGCACAAGAGAGAGAGACATTTTCTAACTTCGCAGTATCACTGCAGAGGAAACACTGGGAACTCTATGGTTAATCCCGTTTTTATATCCACAGCTTTCTGCAGGACCACTGTGCCACCTTGTGGAGGAATAACCCAACTGTTATGAATACCGAAGCAGGCCGTGCCGTGCAATAAAGAAAATATATTTTCTTACTAGCACAGAATTGTGTCTAATTGTGTCTACTGTTGTTCTTTAAGAAACTTAAGAAAGTTAGATGTGGGACACACTCTTGTGGGGAGGTCCTGACACATGGGGTGCATATCCATGACATGTGAACCATATGACATGACTGCTACAGTAGTTAGCAGATGCAGGATGAGTCTTTTTAAACTGGATCAACACCCAGGATTTTCACTCTTCTGGATTTTTGTCTGCTTTACAGGGGCATCTTGAATTGGGATGCCCTTGAATTTGAATCCCCAATTCACCCAGTAACCTATCTCCATTTTCTGCTCGCTCAGCAAGCAATGCAAAGGCTCCCTTCCATTCAGCATTAATTGCTTTGCATAGTAATGCCCATATACATGCTGGCTGAAATACTAACCTGTCTAGGACACCATATAGCATATTGTATCCTGCCTTTCCCTCGACCCATACCAACAAAAGACCAATGTAGAATGATGTAGCCCAGCTCCACCTTCTAGGCTCTCCATAGCTCAAGCAAACACGTTCCCTTCTCTGTGGGCTAGGCATAACACGTTTAGCTACATGCATAATGAAACCCACAGCATGTCTGGAGGAAAGCAATCAGGAATCTATCATTGGACTCTCGAGGACCCTAAAGGAGTGGCAGTTTGAATCCTTTTCATGACAATCTCTTAAAGTAATTCTCCTTTAAATACAAATGCGGCTTTCTGGTCCAGTTCCCAAAGATGTGACACAGATTTTGGCTCGGGGATGCGGTTCAATTCTCAGATGAGATACATTTTTTATAGATTGATGTTTAAATTAGAAACTCTGTGCCGCTACACCGGTTGAAGAGCTCTTCTCTAACGGAGACACTCTGTTAAGTGAAAAATTGCTTTTGTCTGTGGTCCAACAGAGGCAGCTTGAGAGGATGGCTGTCCTCCTGAGCTGACGGTGCCAGGATGGATCCAGCATTAACGGCGGCCAGGCTGCTATCTTTATTCAACGCAAGGTGCCAGGATGTAAAAAATCCCAAACCTGGAAAATTAGGTCCAAGTGGAATTGTGGGAAGAAGAAAATGGTACAACAGGAACATGACACAAACCCGAATTAGAGATGTGTCCAAAAGACAGAGGTCCCCCTTAGACAAATATTGTGTTTTTAGTATGAAAACAGAAAGTGAAACACGTGCATTATGTTCAATGTTACCTTTACCAAAATCATTTATTTAGAGTAAAATAAGTGGAACTATAATAAAAAATAACTTTAGATCCCTTTTAACAATTACTCTTGGGACATCCCAGTGTGCAATGGTCCTCCAGTTAAAGATACATAGGAATCCTAAGTTGGGCATAGAGCTCTGAGTGATGGGAGGAAGCAAAACGCCACTCCCTGCAATTTGCTATTGTGCAGCTGTTTTATGTTGCAGTTACAGTAGGCTGCTGTAGGTCCAGACTGCTGCTGTTAGCTGCTGGAGTGGGGCTGCTGCTGTTAGGCTACTATAGGGCCCAGCTCTGGGTGGCAGGATGCTACTATTAGCTGCTGGAGGGTGGTAGGCTGCTACTGTTAGCTGCTGGAGGGGGCAGGCTGCTGCTATTAGTTGCTGCTGTAGCTGCTGAGGTGCTGCTGCTGTTATCCTGCTGTAGGGCCAGGCTGGCCCCGCAGCAGCTCAACAGCAGCAGCCTGGCCCTACAGCAGCCTAACAATAGCAGCCTCACCCTACTGCAGCCTAACAACAGCAGTCTGGCCCTACAGCAGCCTGCACCCCCCCAGCAGCTAATGGCAGCGGCCTGTCCCCCACCAGCAGCTAACAGTAGCAGCCTGCTTCCCCCAACAGCTAACAGCAGCAGTCTTCCCCCCTCCAGCAGCATAACAGCAGCAGCCTGGCCCCACAGCAGCATAACAGCAGCAGCCCCCCCCCCCAGAAGCTAGCAGCAGCAGCTCTCTACCCTAGCAACTAATAGCAGCAGCTCCCCCCCCCCCCCCAGCAGCTAACAGTAGCTGTTGGGCAAGGCAGGCTGCTACTGTTAGCTTCTGGAAGAGGGCAGGCTGCTGCTACTAGCTGCTGGGGGGAGCTCCGGCTGATCTGCTGCTGTGGGGCAAGGCTGCTGCTGTTAGCTGCTGGAGGGGGAAAGGCTGCTGCTGTTAGCTGTTGGGGGAAGCAGGCTGCTACTGTTAGCTGCTGCTGTGGGGCAAGGCTGCTGCTGTTAGCTGCTGGAGGGGGGAAGGCTGCTGTTAGGCTGCTGTAGGGCCAGGGTGCCGCTGTTGGGCTGCAGTAGGGCCAGGCTGCTGTTGGGCTGCAGTAGGGCCACTCTGCTATTGTTAGGCTGCTGCAGGGCCAGGACAATTACTTTGTAGCAGGCCTGGGAATTGAAGCCCCAGACAGGCAGCTAGCTAGGATCTGTATCCAGGGAATTTGTCTTCAATCGCAATAGATGGTGGACCCCAAAGTAATGTGGGCCCCTGGGTTAGAGCCCATCTCACCCGGTGTTTAATCCAGCTCTAAAAATGGGTGTTGGTACACATTAAAATAATATACGGTTTCACATATATTAAAATAATATATTTTCCGCTTTACCAAAAATAATGGCTTTTAGAATAAAAGAATAATCATGTATTTTCTATAGAACAACATTTGTATGTAATGCTATGGTTCCATAACTGTATAAAGAAAGGGAAGAGTACACCTTGGTAGCACAATCCATCTAATTACAAAAAAGAGGAATTGGGGGTTGGTTCTGCCCTTGAGGGGAGGAACCAAAATGTGCACCTATTTCTTTACCCTCTAAAAAAGTTTGCTAGCAGGTGTACATATGTACAAAATGTATTTATTATTCATGCAAAATTGTTTAACAAAAATTATACAAGAAAAAAAAACATATATTTACATTAGTGTTTACATTTTTTTTCACCGCACACAGGTTTTATTGTACATGTATATATATATATATATACTCAATGGCTATTTGTCCATTATATGTTGGGAGAGTTCATGTTTAAGGAAAAATAACAAAGGGAGGCGGTTTGCGCCTGCCGCTTTCCATAAAGTCCTTTTCCTGAGGGAACCTCGTTTGTAGCAAGGTGTCCACTGTTAGGTTTAGTACCTCTCGTTTGTAGCAATGCATACGAGTTTCGCTTAAAGCGTAGCTTCCTCAGTGCATTATTTGCGTGCAGTTTGGTGGGCTTGTGTCCGCTATCTCTTTTAGATCAAGCTGTGTCATTTTGGAGGATTTCCTCCTTTGTGTGTTATGCTTTGGTCCAGGTTTTCCGGTCTCCCTGTGGGGAGTTTTTCAAGTGGTCCCAGGGGTGATGGCCGGCATTAGTATGGCGGAGCTCCTCACCGCTCCCTGTCACTTTCTGTGCTGTGTGTGCGGCTGGGGCCCCGGGGACCCTATTTCCACCTATTTCCCATTGAGAACTAATACTTACCTTTAGGGGACATTATCCCCGGTTCCCCTTCCCCATCCCCCCTCCCTCCTCCCCCAACAATAATTACAAAAAAGTATTAAAGTTTACTACTTCTTTTCTCTCTACAAAATACATTGGTCTGGTAAAGGCGGCCTTTGCTTTTATCTTCTAAAAACATTTTTTATATAAAGGTCCATTTCTTTTTTAAATGGGGAATCTTCTTTTATTCTAAAATACATTGTTTTGTTACATTTTGTTACATGTATTTTTTTTTAATCTATATTGGTTGGGGCAGGAGCAGCTTACATAAAGGACTGGCACAAAGAGAGCAATGTACAGCCATACTCTGATTTAGCTTTCATCCTTATTAAATAATTAGCATTCATCCTTATTAAATAGAATACCGCAAGTGCTCTTCTATCTGAGATGGAAATGGTGGAGGAGGAGACAAACTCGATGACCAGGCTCCCGGTCCCAGCTGTCAGAAATGAGCTCTTTAAATTATCCGCATTGGCCCCAGCTGAGGGCCCTCTAAATGTTCCAAGCACTATGTTTTACACCTTGGAGCCATCAATAGCCATTTCATCCCCCATCTTCATAAACCAATCGATACAGCCGTCCTCTAATATTAGAGTTTAAAATGTGATTTAATTAAAGTCATAAAAGTGTCATATGGAAAATTAAACAGATATTTCTTTTTAGAACTTGCTACATGGGGATCATTATGCCCGTTATAAGCTTGTGATGCCCATGTGTTATCAATATTTAAAGTGGTTCATATAGTTAAATTATTTCCACTTACTCATAAAAAGGCTCATGGATTAGCAGGGGGTCCGGAGGATTAATTATGTCTGACTGCTGAAATCAGCCACGCAGAGAGAATGGTCATCAGGGGATATTTGGGAAATGGCACCAATCTAGCGCTCCTGGTCTTAAAGTGGAAGTCCATCAAGGCGCATAGTAGTTGTATTGAGGGTCTATCATTACTGTATACATTAGGCCCCTTTCACACATGTCCACTTGTGTCACAATGGCATACCTGGTTTAGCCCCCCACAGCTCAGGGGGCCCCAGCACTAATATCATATGCGGGCATAGCAAGACTGGCTTTATCTACTACTTGGACAAATGTTGTTAGACTTTGGTTACCTCATGGGAAGATTTACCCTGACCCTGATAGTAAAGATGACTCAAACCATGACCTAACATAATTTTCAGGAGGAAATTGACTATGTAAACCAGCACACAGTCTATGCAGCCAGGGCTGGCCTTTGGGGTGTGTGAGATGTGCTATCGCACAGGGCTCTGTGGTCATCTGTACCCGCTTGCTCTTTGCCCTAATGTTCACACTAGCTCGATCAACCCCACCTTCTCAGTTTATTGGGCGGCTGCTCAATCGCCAATCGCTGTTCAATTTAGGGGGGGGGGGGGTGATAAATATACTAGCAATCCAGGGTTGTTTCACAATGTGGGGCATTCCACATTGGGATTTTTAGACTTCAGGGTCGGCAAATACAAGTTTTAGTCCACTTTAAAGCGGGCAGTAGGCCGGTCATGAGGAAGCGCAGAAGTGTATTTCGGGGAGTGCATTCTATAGTCTCACACGGGGCACCTTTCATCCTATGGCTGGTCAGGAGCTCCACGCAGTTCCTACTGCTCCCATTACCTCCTCAGGTTCACCCTCATATCTTTCTATGATTTCATACAAAGATTGCCAGCCACAGATCCCATAGACATATATGCAAGCTCAGGCAATAGGAACACGGCACAGAGTGCTCACCTCTGCTGTAGACAGTATCCAGAATAACAAAGTGCCAGCCATAGAGCATGAGCAGTAAAATCATCCTTACTTTATTGTAGTCCTTTTAAAAGCCATCACAGCATGGAGAGGAGTAAAAAGCATAACAAGAGCAGACCCTCGGTCAACGCGTTTCGAGCCAGGGGCTCTTAATCATCATATCATATCTTTCTTGGTTTTCATCATATCATATCTTTCTTGGTTTATGGTGCATCAGATGCTGGTCTCAGTCCAGGGGAAATTACCATAGGTCTGGACCCATTGGGACTAACAGGCCTTAGGTTCTGCCTTTGGCCCAGTGGAAACTCCTTAGTCCAGGGTTGAATTGGAGAACCCTCGGTGGGCCCCTCACTCGGTGGGCTCCACACCTGTTTACAACACTAGTCTGTGGTATACACATACATCATGCCGCAGACCGGTAGTGTTGAGGGGGCATAACTGGCATGAGGCGAGCATCGGTTTGTCTCCAAAGAAGTCTGTGAATGTTAATCAAGCTTTGAGTTTCCTGTGTGTGTCCCCTGTGGGCAGACTGCATAATTACAGGCACCGGTTCCTTATCTAAATAAGTATCTAAATCTAAATACGTTACTTCACTAGAAACAACCAATTTCTTTTTACACATTGTTAAAGTGGACCAAAACCCAGGACTTTGACTATGCTGGGTTTTGGTCCTTTACCCCCGGGGCACAGCCGCATGCCCCACTTCCCTCTAATAGGGAGCGTGCCCACACTGGCCATTCACAAAATGTCTGGCGCAGGCACGCACCATGCTAGAGGGATAGCAGGGATGCATGCACCGTTGGACAGGGAAAGATGGTGAGTTTATGGCCAACCTGGGGGGGTTTAACACAGCGGGGCAACCCAATTCTGGATGCCCTGTGGGGTGGGGATCAATCTTCCCAGGAATCTTATAGATTCTTGGGCCAATCTCTGTGGTTTTTGGTCCACTTTGGTCCACTTTAAATTAAATAAAATATTAGAGATAGTGTGTGTTCATGGCAATTCAAAGGGGGTGGGAGTAGCTCTATCTACTCCCACCCCCTTTGAATTGCCATGAACACACACAGGGAGGGATTCAGTTAATATGGATTCTCCCTGTGGAGTGTTCTAAAGGGAGGCTGGCAGCTTCCCAGGTGAGTAGCTCTGAAATAGTTGACTGCATTGCATGTCCCAACTTTAGGGACTCAGAAATAAGAGTAGGGACCACACTAAACACAGAGTGCCTTGTCGGGGCGGTGTGGCTTCCACATGTATCTGCAGGTTTATGCAACCAAATCTCTGTCTTTCCACATAGCTAGATATGTTTGGTGCTTAATACTTGGATGAGATTGATGAGAGGATTAAACTGGGCTGTAAATTGGTTCCCAGGCCCTGAATAATAATTTAATCATTTTGCATAAATAGTAGAGATAGAGCTACTTCCACCCCATTTACTCATTTTAAATTAAAGCTACAGTAAAAAAAAAAGGTTTTGTTACTAGCTTACAAGAGTATCTTGATTTGGCTGTCCCCTGGGGAGGGCAATAGGAAGCCCAAAATCAGACAGAATTACCCATTCCACACTCCCATAACGCTCTTGTGCTCCAAATGACCAGCAGTGTTCAATTGCACCTGAAGGGTGGGTATGTGCATACACAGTTACCTATCATACCCTATTGGTTGTGTGACAGGCAATGGTTATTTAGCCCACCCAGTGGTGTTCTTTGCCACCAGGCAATCCATACAATTGCATGGGGCCCCCACCTCTCAGGGTTCCCCCAGAACTCTGCTGAGTGAACACTGGAAGCAGCTGGTGTATAATACTGGTGATGTTGTCAGTGCCTACATGAGAATGAAAGCTGCTTCTCTCCATCATTTGTTCCACTTCATTATTGTATTTTGATATATAAAAATGCCCTAGATTAGGGCCCCCAGACACATTTTGCATGGGGCCCCAGAAATTATCATCCCACCCCTGAGCTCATCTATAAGCTTCCAATTGCTATTTATCACAAATATGGCCTGGGAAGAGATGGGTCAATAGTCTTTCTTTTTACTGCAGGTCTGTTAAACCTCCTGTATCCACCTAGAGGAAAATTTAAGACAATAGCTTCTGTGAAGTGTGAAATTCACCTTTTTTTCACCTGATTTGGTTTGACCACAATCTCATTGTATCTCTTCCTCCAAGGCCACGTGCAGTGATCAAGTGTTTCAGGCTTTATCCATGGGGTTTGTTTCCACAGCAAAATATTCTGCTCTTAAAAGAGCTCTGCGTGGTCTTCCCAAGAAAGTCAGCCAACATTAAGGTACATATAGGCCCTTATTTAACAAGAGATAGCGCCAGGTAGCGAATGGTGAGCGAACAGTAATGACGCTCACCGCCACGAGTACGCCGGCTCCCCTCCGCAATCACACATTTATCAAGCCGATCCTGCTTAGCGACTGACAGAGCGCCAGATAGCGAATCATTCATCATTATTCCAGCCTCACCCCACAGCGCCAGCGAGCGACCTTGAACAGCGACAGGTATGACCTCTCGCTACCTGGCGCTCTCCAATGCATTTTAATGGAGCAATCTTTAAATATTCATAATTAATTGCTATTAATGTTTTTTGTTTTTTTTTTTAAATGTTAAAAATTCTGTGACCACTTCTGCAATGTTAGATATTTTTTTAAGTTAAAAAAAAAAAAAAAAAAATTTGTGCAGAATTGATATTACAGGTCTGATATTAATGTATTCATATTACAAAATGTTTTGAAAAACATATTTTTTTTTTTTCAAAAAATATGGTTGTTTGGGGGTTAAAAAACTACTTTTAACCCATCGCCGCCAGCGCTCTGGGGTTTAAACATGCATTTCACAGCGCGATTTTTGGAGCATGATTTGTTAATGAATATGCTGGGAGCCGTTCGCTATGGCCGTTCGCTGTCATGCGCTCCCATACAGCGTAGAACCTGTCAAACAGTGACTCCTAACCCCGTATTCAACATTACCGCACAGCGACTGAGTCGCTATCAACAGCCGAACAACGGCCAAGCACAGCGAATACTAGCGGGCGCTGTGAAAATAACGCTACTGTCGCTCATCTGTCGCTACCTGGCGCTATTAATGAATCGGCCTGCCCATGTTTTTTACAGGTCTTTTCTTATTACAGAGTCTAACAAGAACATTGGTAAAGGTTCTGCCAAATTATATTGATGCTCATATGACCAACACTATTATCTGGAGTCTGCAGTGAACTTAAATAAGCATGTGTCTTAAAGCGGACCAACAGTCAAAACTAAATTAAAACAAAACAACACAACAAACAGTGCTCATATGCATCCCTCGCCAGGGCAATTTAGATTGCTGCACATAAAAAATGATTTACCTTTTTCTAACGGTAAATTTGAAAAACAAGATGGCTACTTATGGGCTTGCAGGCCACCTGCAAACAGGGAGTCATGCTGGGATTCCGATTACTATGCATTTCAGTTATGTCAGTTGGAAGTGAAGCTCCAAAATGACTGCTACCTTTCTTTTCCAACTGCGCCAGGCTGTTGCTCTAATATGAAGTTGCTCTAATACGAATGAGGTGACATGTAAATCCAGGCCAAGAGATGACCTGCCCTACAGGGGTTCCTTTTAGGACTGAATTAAAAAAAGTTAAAATATGATACGCATCCACATAAAATAACCACAATAATTTAAAAGTACATTTTGTTACATAATACATTTAAACCAAACTTTATAAAAAGAATGAGCTTGGAAAAATATTAAACACCACCAATGCTGATGGCTAGCTGTGACCTTAAAAGCAATCGACAATGGAGTACTTAATCAGCTTTTTAGCACTCCTCCTCCTCTTACTTTGCATTTTAAGTATGTTCATAATTGTAGACATTTCTCTTTTATTCCTGCGTTTCATCAAACCCATGCTGGTTAAAGATGCATAATGTGCATAATTTTCTAACCTCATTCCGATTAGGGAATTACCAGAAAACAACCCTTATAAAATCAATCACAGAATAAACTCTAAAGTTCTTATAAAACTCTGCTAAGTTTTTAGATTAATGGGTTTCTAGACTCATCTAGAAAGACAATAGGGTCGATTCAAAGAAACATGTAACAGCTTTGATTTTGGGTGCCGATCATCCTATTTTTCCCGTACGCTCGTGCGTTCGTATGAACTTGCGAGTGATTCTATAAGCAAATACGTTTCTATCCTAAAATGTCCGTCCGTTCGTATGGCAGTTCGGGAATTAGACCTATGTCAGTTTCCATCCTGAATTTTCCGTTTCATTTCTCAGGTTGCAACATTGGTTTTGCCCTTTTTCCTTTTTGGTCTGGACGTAAATCCTTCTGATCTTGCGGCTGCGCACTACAAACTTACCTCATTAAAGTGCATTCTAAATATTTGGTCTTATTTTTCTTTATTTCATTCATTTTGTAGTAACCAACCATTAATGAATGCATTTGCATAAGTAAATCTTACTTTGTTTAATTTTTAGTTAACTTGCATTTTTTACTTGTGGATTTAATTTTAATATTTTGGCTTCAAATGGTACAACTTAAAATTTTGTGTGTGGTTACCCACACCCTCTACATACAGATTTGCTCTCAAATATAAAAAAACACCCAGCAACTTCTGCATGTTAGGAGTCTAGAAACAGCCAAGATGGCGGGTCAGGTATTATCGGGCAGCCTGCAAACAGAAAGGGCCTTGTGACTGTGTTGCTCTGCATTCTTTGATTTCTGACCTTTCCGTGCCCCCAGCTCTGCTGTGTCTGTGCAAAATACAGCAGTAACCCACATCCTGCACTTTATCCCGCTCTCCTCTCCTCAGTAAGTGTGATGCATCTGACCAAAGATGTGCTTAAATAATTAAACAAAGCAAAGGTAAACAACTACACCAATAAATGCAATCTAAAAATATTATTCTAGTACATCAATTTAAAAACAAATAACAAAGGACATAAGTTTCTTTAATTAACGCAAATATATTGCAAAATAAAGGTTTACATGCAAAGGACTAATTAAGGTCCACATTAAAATGCTTTTATAAGGCATACATGAAATGTATTGAATCAGGTATGCATTGCCATACAATTTATGGCCTCGGCCATGCTGATACATGCAGTTCATTGGAGCTCAAGACGCGCAGACTCCTCCACATAGCCAAAAAACCTGTTCAAGAACAGCAATCCGACTGCTAAAAGGTGTCGGCAGTGGCTTTCTTTTAAAACGTATTTAGAGGTTTGAAAACTGTTCTCTGAATCACACCTAAACACATTCGATTAACCTAAGTTTTACGTTTTGATCCTAAGTTTTAGGATTTGATCCTAAGTTTTACGTTTTGATCCTAAAATTTAGGAACGAACTTGCGATGATCGTAAGAGCATATACGCATTCGAACGTAGGCTCGTGCGAGTCGGAAATGGCCAAAAAAACAGGAAAAAATGACTAACACCCACCCAAACTTACGAATCTCGATCCGAAATCAATTAACTTTTGCTCTTTGAATCGAGGGGAATATGCTGTAGTAGTCATCAGCAGGGTGAGATTTGCACTAGGCAACTTATGCAAATGTAAATGTATAGAGCCCTGTAGGTTCCAGGGACCAGTTCTTCAGAGAGGATCCAACAGGAAGTTTATACCAGGCTTTTGAGATCCCTGTTTTTGTAGTAGTCACTAAAAGTTGTACGTACCTCCCAAAATGGAATAGGCACAGGCAATGCCCAATAGTACCTCAAAGAAATAAAGGAACTCTTGAAACAGGTGCATAAGATTTCTAGGTCTATAAGATTCCCGGGCCGATCGATTCCCTCCCCCCGGGGCATCCAAAATCAGGATGCCCCGCTGTGTGAAACCTCCAGCTCGCCCCATTTACTTACCTTGTTTCCCGGTCCAACGGGGCATGCACGAGCTGCGGCTGCAGCCCCTCTAGCAGGGCCCTGCCCACGCCAAGCATTTAAGAATGGCCGATGTGGGAACGCTCCCTGTAAGAGGGAAGCAGAGGAAGCATCCGTCAGCACGCTCGGAGCCGCTACTCTTAGATGCGCCATAGGACCGGGAAGAGGTAAGTTTCCTTAGGCGATCTGAGGGGGTTTCACGCAGGGGAGCACCCCCAATTGGGGTGCCCCAGGGGAAAGGATCAAAACCCAGAATAGTCAAAATCCTGGGTTTTGGTCCACTTTAAGCTGTCTGTTTGCCCTGATCAGAATTTACAAGTCAGTGTTTTGCGGTTAAATGACACGCTGCTGGGCTGGTTTTGAGCACAATGTTTCCAGTTCACGGACTGGGATTTGGAAAATGTATTGCATGATTCCAGGAGCTATGGAGTCAGCTAGGCTCATGTGATACACCTTTCCTTGCAGTAATGTCTCACTTCACAACCATCTGTGCTGGTTGGTACCAGTCAGTAAGATGTGAAGCTCTCACTAGTGTCTGGGCTGACCAGTAATTCACTGCCACTTCTGGCCCTACTGTACTTTCAAGTCACAACTTCACTTGCGTCATGCACTTTGTATGCCAACATGTTTCGTCATTTTACATTTTCGAAGGGCTTTGAAAGGTTGTGGAGCAAGATTTCCCTTGAAGCTGAGGAGCTAAAAGAACAGTGTTGCTGCTTGTGAGTATGTTTATTCCATTGAACCTCCATCCATTGCTTTATCACATGGAACCGGTCTTTAAGTGAATGCAGAAGAACTGTGAGTACTTAGAACCGCAATACATGACACCTTAGATGTAGGCACTGGGTAGGATAACTTAAGGCCCAAAGATCCCAAAGCACTATCTATGCTTCCATTGGCATGGCTAGTGTGTCCAATATTTGCTGGCCTGTAACAGGGATGTCAACTGTTTTGTTAACTGTTATTAACTTTAGTGTGATATATATATATTACCCCCTTTTAACATAGAAACATAGAACAGCTTTGTTTCTCATAATAATTCAAGAAAAATAACTTGATATAAAAGAATGCTGGAAAGTGCCTTCAAAATAAAGGTTTTACTGCGAAATTGGAAATTTTGGATTTTCGGTCTTGGTCCGATGTAACAGCAAATGTGTTCTATTATAAATAGAAGTCTTACGTTTTCAAAATAGCAACATTCTAAATTCTATTCCATGACTCACTCCTAACTAAAGCCTTGGAGTCTTCATAAATCATTTGGGTTTTTAGAGCTAGCTGTGGAATAATGAGCAATGCTTTCTATTAACAGTCAAACATTTGGTTTTAATAATTCATTCATAAGTTCATTGTTCGATTCATTCATTTGTCTGTTCATTCATTGCTTCATTTCTCCTTTCATCTGTTCATCATGGCAGGGGTGTTGAGGGCAGGCCAGGCAGGTCCTTCACCTGGCTGTGTAGTTAGGTTTTTCCAGTTGGCTGAGCAGCTCTCTTTGCGAGTGAAAGATTAACGTCCCTGCCAAAGCGTTACCTTGAAGTCGTTGCTATGCTGCACCCGACAGCACTGGCTGCTGAGACTTCACACACATTACATATGCTCATTTCTCCATATACCACTTTACCTAAGAATCCTGACCAAGAAGAACATCTGTCATGGTTTCCTTTTGGTCTGTGAACCTGTTGGGAAGTTCCTTTCCTCTTTAACAGATGGCACCAGGACAGAAAGAAGGTTTCCTGCATATCACGCTATATTTTACAGAAGTTGGCAACTACTATACATATCTCATTTTGCTGATGGAAACTGATATAGACCGTAGTTGCAGTCTGAATACTGGAGCATGATCAGAGCATTGACACAGGGCCAAGAAGGATTGGTGCTAAAACGGGGCATACCTGGGCAAGTGCCGTGGCACTTGGAATGTCTTTAGGGGCCCACTCAGACTGGGCAGTAGGATCACCCTCCTTAAGCCCAAATTACTGGCTCCACTAGTGAGAATTATTGGCTCCACTAGCAAGATTGTGTGCTCCGTGTGTAAGCCTGCTCCTGACTGACCCCCTGCTTGAGAAGGTAATGAGCACATGGTGGCAGCTCAGAAAGTGGCAAGGATGGCTGGCAGCAGCAGTGGAGAAGGAGGAGAGGATGATTGACTGTCATGGTGGCCATATAGAAGGCAGTTAGGAGAGGATCAGCAGCAAAAGGGGGACTGGTGGTAGTGGAACAGAAGGGTGAGGCATATGACATGGCACAAGCAAAAGGGCCCACAGGAATGGAGGAGAAAGGGGGCTGGCAGAGATTAGAAAGGCTTGGTTTGGATGAGGGTGCAATCCACCCAGGAATTCTCCCAGGTCTTTCTGTGGGCAGTCCACTCCTGGTGGCTGACCTTCATTGTGGGCCAGACGACTTCCCTGTCTGCCCTCTCCTATTAATAGCCGTGCTTTTATTCTGGGTTGGAGAGCGTCCCACAATTCCTGCCTCTTATCTGTGCTGCCACTGATACCTTTCCTGGAACTCAACCTACAGGCTCTACTGGTCTTTCCTGGGGTTTTGACCTGGGTTAGGGTGTTGCATTAGCTGACCCAGGCTTGGTCAGCTAAGGTCTCATGATGGATCTTCACATGGGTGGATTTCAGAAAAAAGGTTGGGTGAGTGCCCAAAACACATTACCTGTATCAAGATGAACTAGACTGTAGCTACTAATTTCAACAGAAAGCACCTGGAATTTGAATTGCTTGCAATAAAGCAATGTTTTATTTCATACTATTGTGAGTGCCTGTTACACTGCTACGCAGAAAGAAGATGTCATGGTAGCAGAAGTTACCTTTTTGCTTAATTACCATGGCGTGTACAGTTGCAATCACATTTGGGTATCCATTATTGTCATGGAAACAGATCTCATAGCGATGTTCCATCTGATACACATTCACAGTTGGAATCTAACTCATGTGCCAGCAAACAGTGCTGGAATTCAAGTGCAACTGCAAAAGAAGGCATGCTGTAGACATCAGGATTCTTCTGATTTTCTATTCCGATTTGCCTATTCCAGGGCCAGTACAGGCAGGACTTGTGTATGGGGCCCAGCTATGATGGGGGCCTGGCTGCTGGCCCTGATATCAGCCATGCAGAAACTTTGCCTGAACTGCTGTGGGCTATCACAGCTCATCAGCTTCGTCATACAGCCTGCAAACAGCCATTACTACTCACCCAACCCTGACAACTCAACTACCCCTCTCCAGGCTCCACTCACCTACCCAACCTCCCAGATAGACTCATAACACCCCTCCCTCCCCACAGCAGCTCTACTGAAAGGGACCCAGAAATGTAGATTGCATGAGGCACAGAAATTTCCGTTGGTGGCCCTGGCCAATACTATGAAGCATATTGCATTATATGTGCCCTACAGTGCCTGCAGCCTCCAAACCACATATCTGTACAGCTCCTGCAGCCGTATCTCAATTACCTGCACCCCTCACTAACCAAGTGAGGTATAGAATTGGTGTTCTTCTTGGCACACTTGGAAGAGGACTGAACCCATCCACTATGCTTGGTGCCCCTGGCTGGTAGCCCAAGGATGGGGAGGGCATTTTTATAAAACAAAAAAAAGTAAAAAAGGCTGAACAATTTGACCTAAATTTTTGGGTCTGGCCGGACCAAACTAAATTGACAATATTTAGGTCTAATTTGCATCTTACATAGTTACATAGTTAATACGGTTGAAAAAAGACATATGTCCATCAAGGTGAACCAAGGGTGTTGGGGTAGGGGAAGTTATTTTTTATTTTATAGGGGAAGCAATTTATTTTATTTTTTGTTTTTATTTATTTATTTATTTTTTTTTACTGATAACCGCTAATAGTAACTGTTAATGTTATTTTCTTCTAAAAAAGCATCTAATCCTTTTTTGAAGCTGTCAGCGGTTGATGCTGTGACAAGCTTCTGTGGGAGGCTATTTCATAGATTAGGATTTCTTATGTTAAAAAACTCAAGACTAAACAGATTTAATTCTCGTAATCTTTCCTCATAACTAAGATCCTTTGTTCCCTTTATTAGTTTGGTGGCTCTCCTCTGCTCCCTTTTCATAGTCAGAGCGTCCTTTCTATGAACGGGTGCCCAGAACTGGACGGCATATTCCAGGTGAGGGCGCACCAGTGCCTTGTAAAGAGGCAAAATTACATCCCTATCCCGTGATTCCAGGCCTCTTTTAATGCACGATAGTATCTTGGTGGCCTTGGAAGCAGCTGCTTGGCATTGCACGCTGTTATTTAGTTTGTGATCTACCAGTACCCCCAGATCCTTCTCAACATGTGACTCTCCCAGTTTTACTCCCCCGAGGACATATGTGGCCTTCAGGTTGTTAGACCCCAAGTGCATGACTTTACATTTTTCCACATTGAACTTCATTTGCCAAGTGGATGCCCAGCCACTCAATGTGTCCAAATCAGCCTGAAGCTTGTGAACATCTTCCATAGACTGCACTGTGCTACATATCTTTGTGTCATCTGAATCTCTACTTGGTCTGCTTTAAGTATGTTGATTTACAACTGCTTGTATCCAAAAAGTTCTCATGAAGCTTATAAACAAGAGCTCAAGTAATGGCTTTTTGAAAGATTTGCTTGTAATCGAAAAGTTGAAGCTCGCCCCCTCCACCACAGCACAGGCACGCTTCCGTGCGACCTTCACGTCAAAATATTATATTTGTAGATTTCTTCAGTTGCTCTTCCATTACTTTTCTTAGCCTGAAATACCAGGACTTCACTCCTTAGGGAGTCGGTCAATCATCCCTCCGTGGTGGTGGTTACGTACTTGACTGTCCGTTCTTTCTAGAACAGGAAAGCCGGTCACCTACAAGTCTTGACATATTTTTCATTAAAATGAAGAAAGACTCTTTGTTGCAAATTTCCATCCTGACTGCTGACCTCTGTTTCCACAGCAACCGCATCCAGTGGCATGGTATAGAAATTACCACTTAACCTGGTATATAGACAATCCAACCTCACAATGTCTGGGATATGAAAATGTATCCTCATGTCATTCTTATGCTGAATGGCAGTGCAAGCGTAGATAGATTTACTAAGGTGAGGAGAATTTCCCTGTTTACTTCAAATACTTCTCTACCACAACATAGAACCAACTAGGTTTTAAAAAGACGTACATTTCTCCAAATGGGTAAAGAAGCCCACCATACAGTGACTCTATGGGCACAAGTGAAGTTTCCCCACCCATCTCATCCCTGCCATTCTGATAGGCCTGTTTAAGAGGGTAAAAAGATTTACCTGGTCTGGTTTTTCACTCACTTCTCAGTAAACCCAAGGTACCTGTGTCACTTTTCTTTGGGCGTTTTCCTGTTTCCATTCCACTGGGATAAGAACTGATTCATTAGAAACCCGCTCCCCTGCCCCAACGCAGTCACAGCTAGGGGCACAACCAGCTCCAATGACTGCAATGCAAGGATGTCATTGGTCATGATCCCGGCAGTGACTGACATGGGAAAGGAGCCACAATGCTCGACCAGGAGAAAGCAGCCGCAGGTAACAAAAGGTGATTACTGTATTCTATATGTTCTTGCCATTACAGACCCTGTAAGCGGACCATAGGTTCAGTTAATAGAGAAAAAAATATGTCTATACTTGTCTTACCTCCTGCAGACTCCCTCACAGTCACAGATGCTGATTTTTCTGATAATGACAGCAGGCTGTGTGTCTCTGATTACAGTTCCAAGGGAGCAGAGTCATTGCTTGGACAGAGGGGCACATTAAAGTAGTTAACAATATTAAAATGTATTAAGGCAACAGGACATAAAAACATATATCACAAAGACAGAGGGGTCTCTGAATTATTTATCTGATCAAATCACAATATCCTGCAAGTGCAAAGGTGAATAAAACAGTGGTCCAAGGTAATATTTACACAATAGACAAACCACAAGTAATTTGTAATGCCCACTGGGACATCTTCCTTCTGTGAGCTGACAACCCCCAATCTCCACCGCTGCTTCTGCCTATAGCCAAGCACCCGCTTGCCGGGACTCTTGTTATGCCTCGCCACACACGGTCGCCCCCAGGTCTTAATTGGGGCAAAGGACGTCAGCTTACAATTAAGACCAAGAGGGTGATCTGGGAGCCAATGTCATACACGGGTAATCTGTCCAATGATACGTCAAGCAATAGGATGAAACAGAGTGGTTGAGGGATGCCAAGGGGTCAAACCAAAATGTCAGAGATAGCGGAGTATCCAAAGGAGCAGGCAGATTCGTGGTCAGGCAGGCGGAGGTCGATTCAGGCAGCAAACAAGGATGGTCGGTCAGAGCAAAGTCGGCAAGCACAGCATACAGCACACCCTTAGCATGGCTAGCTATAACTTGCACTGAGGTCAGAGCATGGTCTCTATTTAAGGGATGACTGGCCAATAGGAAACAGTGGATGTAATGGAAGATTATTTGTGCAACTAGAATCCCCATCTGGATTGGTTCTACGAATCACAGGGGCTGGTCAGCTTTGGCTGGTAAGGCTAACCAGCCCATGATGACTTTCAGGTGTGGAGGAAGCTGCACCGACTGCCACTGACTGTGCAGCGCCCCCTTTCGAGCAACTAAGGCTGACAGCGGGGTGCATTTGCGCACCCGCACAGCTAGAGGAGAGCGAGGGCATGGCCAGAACGACTAGTGAACCCTGCTCTAGTCAGCCACAGATCGCCATGTCGCCCAGAGGATGCTCGCCGCGAGCCACCCTACACAGGTACCTTTCTTACATAATTAATATCAAAAAGAGGCCAAAAGCTAATAGACTTCTCCATGTAATACCTACACTATAAGTAAAAATACAAAGTGCCTTAGAGGCCGATTCATTAATAGCGGCAGGTAGCGACAGTTGAGCGACTGTAGCAGTATTTTCACAGCGCCCGCTAGTAGTCGCTGTGCTTGGCCATTGTTCGGTTGTTGATAGCGACTGAGTCGGTGTGCATTAATGTTGAATACGGGGTGACGAGTCGCTATTTGACAGGTTCCGCGATGTATGGGTGCGCATGATAGCGACTGGTCAGAGCGACCGGCTCCCACCATATTCATCAAAAAATCACGCTCAAAAAATTCTCGCGCTGTGAAATGCATGTTTAAACCCCAGAGCGCTGGCGGCGATGTGTTAAAAGTAGTTTTTTAACCCCCAAACCACCATATTTTTGGAAACCAAAAAAAAAAAAAAATGTTAAAGGATTTAGTAATATGAATACATTAATATCAGACCTGTAATATCAATTCTGCACAAATTTTTATTTATTTTTTTTTACCTTAAAAAAATTAAGGTAACACGGCAGAAGTAGTCACAGAATTTTTCACATTTAAAAAAAAAAACATTAATAACAATTAATTATGAATATTTAAAGATTGTTCCATTGAAATGCATTGGAGAGCGCCAGGTAGCGAGAGGTCATACCTGTCGCTGTTCAAGATCGGACGCTGGCGCTGTGGGCTGAGGCTGGAATAATGATGAATGAGTGGCTATATGGCGCTGTCTCAGTCGCTAAGCAGGATCGGCTTGATAAATGTGTGATTGTGGTGGGGAGCCGGCGTTCTCGTGGCGGTGCCCGTCATTACCGGTCGCTCACCCGTCGCTACCTGTCGCTATTCCTTCATAAATAAGGGCCTTAGTGCTACTGCAAAATAAACTAAAAACAACTCACAACTAATAATCAACAACGCCAAACGTGTACACAAATCCTCTAGATTAGACCATATCTAGTAAAAGGAACCCCAAAGTAACAGCATAATACTGACCAACAACTGAGCACAAGAGTATCCAGTAGTATCTCATGCAGGACCACCTCTCGAATGAAGTCACTTACAAATGGACCCCTCCATACACCAAGCCTGCGACGCGTTACGTAGCAGTTTCAGCTACTGCATCAGGGGCTATATATTGATATCGATCAAGTTAAGGATTGTTATACTTTACTCCACACTGACGCAAATTTGGCATCTGCAGTCAGATAAGTGTCACAGCAATATTCATTTCAAAGTAAGACACACATCTCTGCAGATAACGCCTCCCTCCCCCTCTCTTCTGAAGTATCCTCAGCTCACTCTATTTCCATTTTTATCTCTCCACCTCCAAGTCATTGTCTCCCTGAGATCAGAGGAGCTAATCTCATTGTTTCCGGCACTTCTGCATCTCGGGCTGGCGCCATCAGCGCGCTTTGTTTTCTGGCTGATTGTTCGGTGACTACAAGGCGCCAACATCTGCTCTGTTCAGATGTTTCTGAAAAATGCACAATGGACAATAAAGTTTCTTTTCTTGAACTTCTTGTGCCTAGCCTGTAAATGAATATTTATCCTTAAAGGAGCTTTATCGCGAAATCTCTCATTGTTAAAAATATGCTGAATAGTGAGGGGTGGAGTTACCTATTTACCCCAACTGCTATGCTGTCCTTTAGAAATGGTGGAAATTTGGCAGTAGGACTCACTTATTTACTTTCTTGAGTGTCAGCAGCCACATGACTGTCAGTGGCCTATGAGGTATATGGCACAACCCATGCCCAGCAATCCATGTGGGCAGGTGGGAGAAAGAAGGGTGTGCGGTCTAAAAGCCCAATTTTGAGAACTTTTTGGGACTGATAGCAGGGTGCAGGGGGGAGGGGGATGCCACATTAGTATATATATATATATATACCGTGTAGTGCACTAAATACAGGCATGGACTGGGACCAAAAATAAGTTCGGCACTTTACTGACCTTGACTAGCCCACGTGCTACTGCTCCCTGCCCTTGAGGATGTTTCTCAGCTGCTCATAAAATGAGCTGAGGGCTCATTAGAGCCACATATCGGGGGGGGGGGAGAATTGGGTAGCAGGGAACTGATAAGGGACTCAGAAGTAAGCAATAAGTAAGTAAATTCTGGAAAAGTATCTGGCTGAGGTGCTGTACACCTGGAGACCCGGTGCACTGCCCCACCTAGGACACAGGGACAACTGGGCAACTTTGTAGCTGCTAAAGGGCCAGTCCAGTTTAAATATCTTACGTTTTTCATGGGAGCAGCCATGATGAAATTACTGCCGCAGTTTCCCCATTGTCTTCTGTTGAGAGGAAAAGGGAGGAGGAGTGCTTTGCCTTATACATCTCAATAGAAGACAATGGGGTGCTGCCACAGGTAATTCCATCATGGATGCTGTTTTGGGGAACTGGGCTACATAAACTATAGGATCACTATAAAAGTGTGGCTCTATTAAATGCTAAGGAACTGAATTGACCGACAAAGTTGCCTGGTCAGATTCAGATAAATCGCCATGAAACAATTATTTTTGTACCCCAGACAAAAAAGTTTTGGAGTGGACATGCATTAGGCACACCTTCCTCCCAGGAAGAAGCACCACGACTACCATAAATAATACAACACTTTATTGACGCAAAAAGGGTGAAGCAGCATGGGAGCTGCGTGCGCGGGTGGTTGATACCGTTGTTGACCCCGTTTCTATATACCCTGGGTGGCCCTATATCTGTGAGATCTGTGTGTGTATTGTCTACTGGCACTTGCATTTACATTTACATATCTATTGAGGTTTTTGTGACTTTAACAACTCCTGTTGGGGATGGGTCTTTTGTGCAATATAATCTGTAGATATAGTGATATATGATGTCTTTATGCACTTGCACTTTGTATTAACACAATTTTATTTGTTCTTCTGATTGTATATATATTGCGGTTATGTATCACACTGATTGATAGATAGTATGATTATCTAGATTTTTTGCACTTTAGCACTTTATTTAGGACTTTTCAGGATTTTTTAGTGTTCCTTATGCTTTATATATTTTTTGTGCCGGCACAAAAGGATTGATTCAGGGTGTTAATATTTGAGGCCATGCACCCATGTGGTATAAACTAGATAGCCCTGTTTTTGGCATCATTTATTGTATAATTATGGTCATAACGGTTGGTTTTAACAGGTCTTGTGTTATGTTTTTATCCTCTTTTTGCATCAATAAAGTGTTGTATTATTTATGGTAGTCGTGGTGCTTCTTCATGGGAGGAAGGTGAGCACACATTAATTTTCTTATACAAGCAGTGCACCCTCTTGCTATTGTGGTTAAACAACTTATTTCTAGGGACGGGTGAGCCCCCCAGACTTTGACCCCAAAAACGATCCCCATTGAATTTAATAGGGACCCGAACTTTGGGGCATGGCTGTGGCGGGAGGGGGTGCAGAGTGTGCAGAAGAAGTGCCCTTCTTTAACTCACCTCTGCCCGATCATCTTCCTTTCAGTGCTGCGGCAGTGATGCTTGAAACTGGCCCCAATGTCCTCACTCATGGGAGCTGGCAGCCATCTTTTTGTAGTCCCGGCTCAGGCCAGTTTCAAATGCTACTGACAGGATGAAGATCAGCAGAGGTAAGTTACAGTAGCTTCCTGCTGCTGCAACCTTAGGTGAAGCTGTATCAGCATCACCAGCTTTTCTGTGTTCTGGCCGAATGCCGAACTCGAACATGGACTTCAAGTCCAAGTTTGGGAACCCAACGGGTTTGTCCATTTCTAGTTATTTCTAACCAAGAATCTTCTAGTTCGCTAAGTTAGAGTGTATATTAGTCAGGGTTAAATGACTGCTTAGGAAAGATTATCATTTCTGGAAAATCAGGCCAACCTTCAGAGAAATGAATGGCCGGGGGCTTATGCAGCTGATGATCAGTAGCGGGCTGCAATTTCTGGAATGCACTAACACAGCTGTCAGCAATCAGCTGTATTGATGTTTTAGACTTACAGAGAGATATTACCGCTATATCTGGGTAATCCCGGCCTCTCATCACCTGGCCAATGACAATGACTTATGTCTCCTGCTAGGCTTTCCGCAGGTTTTGTTCCCTAGTGGAGAGATATGGTTATCAGTAACATCTGCCCCGCTGGCTGTAACCTCAATCAATGTTGAATCTATCCTGACCGCTTTAGAGGGCCATTTACCCCATAGCGCTTTGCTACAATTTCTTTTTTTGCATTAGCTTTTGGTACAGTCTAGAGCTAGAGTGCCGGTCCGATTGGAGCACTGGTTCCCAACCTGTGGTTTGGGAGCCACATGTAGCACACGGACCCTTGCTGCGTGGCTTGTGGTTTAATGTGTCGGGCAGATGGACAAGCGTGCAGGCTTACCTGTATTTGCAGCTTCCAATTGCACAATTCCCAGACTCCCATTGGGTGTTGTGCTTGAAGCGGTATGCAAACAAACACACCTGCCTTTTGGAGATAGCAGATCCACTTCTATAGGGTTAAATATTTTATGGGCTAAGGAGAGACAGTTGCCAACATCTTCATGCCAAACGTGGCTCAAGATCGTCTCCCGGTGATGAATGTTGCTCCGAAAGTAAGAAAGGTTCGGGACCCCTGGCTTAGAGTGTCGCTGTTCAGATCAAAGTTTAATTCGATCTGATTGGGCCTGATCAGACTTCTGCCCATCTCTATTTATTAATAAAAATAACCTGAGTTGACCTGCTATATTAACAGAGCTCCCCTTTAGTCAACTAATGTATTTTTAGAATGGAAAAAAAAATGAGTAAGTAAATATTGACTTCAGTCAAAAAACGCCAGCCTTAATCCAGTTTAAAAGGATGAAATATCCACGTTTTTATTCCATACAAAATTCTTTAAAAGCATTCCATCCATAGATATAAGTAATGTCATGATTAAGGGCTGAGTCTGTGCCCGAAACGCGTTGGCATCCAAACTGCTCCCTTATGCTTTATCCTGACTTATATCTATGGATGGAATGCTTTTAAAGAATTTTGTATGGAATAAAAACGTGGATATTTCATCCTTTTAAACTGGATTAAGGCTGGCGTTTTTTGACTGATCTACTTATGCATGTGAGCTGAGCACTCACGGCCGAGCCTCGTCCTATGACTTCTGCATCCAAGGACTTTTGATATTCACAGGTGGGGCTGATCAAGTCAGTTATCCTTTACAAAATATTGACTTCAGGTCTGCTTTAATTGGGAACTCTAGAAATATATACATTATTTTTTTTAAAGCGGAACAAAGCCCATGAAGTCCAGTTCTGGAATCTAAAAGATTCCAGGGCCTGCCGCTGGCTTTCCCCCAGGGCATCCCAAATCAGGATGCCACCCTGTGTGAAACCCCCCGGGGCACCTGTAATCACTCACCTTTCCCCAGTCCAACCCCGCATGCGCGGGATCTTGTCCAATAAGAGCTGTTTGTCATGCCTACGTCATATGGCTCATTGTTTTCAATAGAGAGCGCAAGCTGCCGCATCCCCTGCATCCTCGGGCTGCCGCTTCAGCCAGATGAGGCTAAGACAGGAGCCAGCGGGGTGCTAAGGAAGTCACAGCAAACATCTCTTATTGGATGAGAGCCCGCGCATGCGCCATTGGACCACGGAAAGGTGAGTAAATAACAGCATTCTTGGGGGTTTCACACAGAGAAGCATCCCAATTCAGGATGCCCTGGGGGAGCAGAACAAAAAGTCAAGTTCCTGGGTTTTGTTCTGCTTTAAAGTGGAATGTATTTTAGGATTAAAAAATAGAAACTGGTAAAAATAAAAATATACAGTATTTTTTGCCCTATAAGATGCACTTATTAGCCCCAAAAGTGTGTGTGTGTGGGGGGGGGGGGGATGTCAGTGCATCTTATCGGGCGCATGTAAAGAACGGGTTACGGGTGCTCCCTCGTTGCTGACCGGGCTGCCTGCCACACTGCGGGAGGCCAGAAGAAAAAGGAGGAGCAGCGGGCTCTGTCCCCGCCGCGACTATCGCTATCTCTTCCGGCACGCGACGCCCACCGCTCCTTCATCTTCTTCCGGCCTCCAGCTGCTGCCGCTACCTCTTCCAGACGGGTCACACGTTACACGGACCCGGGTGTTTGCATGTGACCCGGCCAGAAGAGGCAGCTGCAGCAGCTGGAGGCCAGAGGAAGAAGGAATAAAATCCAAATCCTAGGGCGAAAATACAGTATATAAATACAATACAATTTATACCTCGCTTTTACATGCATTGCAAACTATGAGGCCGATTCATTAATAGCGCCAGGTAGCGACAGATGAGCGACAGTAGCGGTATTTTCACAGCGCACGCTAGTATTCGCTGTGCTTGGCCGTTGTTCGGCTGTTGACAGCGACCCCATCGGTGTGCGGTAATGTTGAATACGGGGTTAGGAGTCGCTGTTTGACAGGTTCCGCGCTGTATGGGAGCGCATGACAGCGAATGGCCATAGCGAACGGCTCCCAGCATATTCATTAACAAATCGCGCTCAAAAAATTCTCGCGCTGTGAAATGCTTGTTTAAACCCCAGAGCGCTGGCGGCGATGGGTTAAAAGTAGTTTTTTAACCCCCAAACAACCATATTTTTGGAAAAAAAAACAAGTTTTTCAAAACATTTTGTAATATGAATACATTAATATCAGACCTGTAATATCAATTCTGCACAATTTTTTTTTTTTTTTACCTTAAAAAAAATATCTAACATTGCAGAAGTGGTCACAGAATTTTTGACATTTAAAAAAAAATAAAAATAAATAATAGCAATTAATTAAGAATATTTAAAGATTGCTCCATTGAAATGCATTGGAGAGCGCCAGGTAGCGAGAGGTCATACCTGTCGCTGTTCAAGGTCGCTCCCTGGCGCTCTCCAATGCATTTCAATGTAGCAATCTTTAAATATTCTTAATTAATTGCTATTATTTTTTTTTTTTGGCGCTCTGTCAGTCGCTAAGCAGAATCGGCTTGATAAACATGTGATTGCGGAGGGGAGCCGGCGTTCTCGTGGCGGTGACCGCCATTACCGTTCGCTCACCATTCGCTACCTGGCGCTATCCCTTGTTAAATAAGGGCCCAAGTTAACGAACAGTCCATGCTTTTAACAAGTATCCGTTAGCTTTTTCAGAGGGGTTTCATTTTTTTTCCCATTCACAGTGGACCTGACATCCAAAAAGACATAATGCAGAAAGTATTTTAAGAATGATAAAAAGGAAACTAGTAAAAGAGTTAGGAGCCAGGTTGCAGCTTGCCCGATTTGGGATGCCACCAGGATCACCCATATACAGGACCACCCCCACTCTCCTCTATCTGATTTCTTATAGTGGGGCAATGCAAATTGAGATAGTGATAATCCCGGGTGTTGTTCATCTTTAAGCATAAATAGAAAATATACATCCATAGCAGGTGGCACCTCAGAAGAAACAGAAATTGTTAGCTTTTAAATGACTTCTCTGGGCAGATGCCATAGGGGTGTCCAAAAATAAATGATTCATCTAATAACACATAGACATTAATTAGAATAAAAATGGACATTCTAATTTGATGTACAGATTCTACGACAAGTACATTTCTGGTATCTAAATCTGCAAAGTCAGATTGAAAGGACTTGAGGAAGGGAAGCTGTCATGTAGATATAAGTTGGGCATATGAGATTGCCATTTCATGATTAGCCAAGCTTATAATTTCATCCTGTTGTAGAGGCGGATGCTCCAATTAAATGCTAAAATGAGCGAATGCAAGCTAAAAATGCAATCGCCTGCGCGCATTATTTCATTAGCTGAATGTTACTGATATTTAAAGGGGAAGTTTACTTCTGTGCCACTTTCACCACTATTACTGTATCTGCCTCTGTCCCTGGAGTCTCAGGCCCTTATTTAACAAGGAATAGCGACAGGTAGCGACTGGTGAGAGGCCGGTAATGACGGGTCCCGCCACGAGAACGCCGGCTCCCCACCACAATCACACATTTATCAAGCCGATCCTGCTTAGCGACTGAGATAGCGCCATATAGCCACTCATTCATCATTATTCCAGCCTCAGCCCACAGCGCCAGCGTCCGACCTTGAACAGCGACAGGTATGACCTCTCGCTACCTGGCGCTCTCCAATGCATTTCAATGGAACAATCTTAAAATATTCATAATTAATTGTTAATAATTTTTTTTAAATGTGAAAAATTCTGTGACCACTTCTGCAATGTTAGATATTTTTTTAAGGTAAAAAATTTGTGCAGAATTTATATTAAAGGTCTGATATTAATGTATTCATATTACAAAATGTTTTTAGAAATTTGGTTTTTTTTGGTTTCCAAAAATATGGTTGTTTGGGGGTTAAAAAACGACTTTTAACACATCGCCGCCAGCGCTCTGGGGTTTAAACAAGCATTTCACAGCTCGGGAATTTTTTGATCGTGATTTGTTAATGAATATGGTGGGAGCCGGTCGCTATGGCCATTCGCTGTCATGCGCTCCCATACAGCGCGGAACCTGTCAAATAGCGACTCCTCACCCAATATTCAACATTACTGCACACCGACTGAGTCGCTGTCAACAACCGAACAACGGCCAAGCACAGCGACTACTAGCCACTGGCCAGTCCCCTCTGCTGGAGGCTGGCATCACCAGCCATTCAGATATGCTGGCAGGATATGTGCATTTTGGTCCACTTGAGATTGTGGATGATCACTGCGGGCGTATACCATTTAGTATAAGACCAAGCTGTATTGCCCAAAGAAAATAATGGGTGCTTCAATTTTGGTTTGTACCCCCCCTTCCCCCCCTGGAGGCCAAAATTTGAAACTGCAGGAAGCTCAGAGGGAGGCCGATTCATTAATAGCGGCAGGTAGCGACAGTTGAGCGACTGTAGCGGTATTTTCACAGCGCCCGCTAGTAGTCGCTGTGCTTGGCCGTTGTTCGGTTGTTGACAGCGACTCAGTCGGTGTGCAGTAATGTTGAATATTGGGTGAGGAGTCGCTATTTGACAGGTTCCGCGCTGTATGGGTGCGCATGATAGCGAATGGCCATAGCGACCGGCTCCCACCATATTCATTAATAAATCACGCTCCAAAAATTCTCGCGCTGTGAAATGCATGCTTAAACCCCAGAGCGCTGGCGGCGATGGGTTAAAAGTAGTTTTTTAACCCCCAAACAACCATATTTTCGGAAACCAAAAAAAACAAATTTCTAAAAACATTTTGTAATATGAATACATTAATATCAGACCTTTAATATAAATTCTGCACAAATTTTTTACCTTAAAAAAAATATCTAACATTGCAGAAGTGGTCACAGAATTTTTCACATTTAAAAAAAAAATATTAACAATTATGAATATTTAAAGATTGTTCCATTGAAATGCATTGGAGAGCGCCAGGTAGCGAGAGGTCACACCTGTCGCTGTTCAAGGTCGGACGCTGGCGCTGTGGGCTGAGGATGGAATAATGATGAATGAGTGGTTATCTGGCGCTATCTCAGTCGCTAAGCAGGATCGGCTTAATAAATGTTTGATTGTGGTGGGGAGCCAGCGTTCTCGTGGCGGTGCCGTCATTACCAGTCGCTACCTGGCGCTATCCCTTGTTAAATAAGGGCCTAAGTTGAAGTAGACCAAAACCAGGGATTTTCACTTTTCTCTCCCCATACCTAACTGCTGATCTATTGCCCCATGTTCAGCCAATCAGCATGTTCAGCTCCATTTGGCTTCTTTTAGCTGACATGCTGTCATATCAACTAAGGACCAAATGATGTGAGGGCACCAATGGGCACATCCTTGCTAGCCTCTAGAGAGAAAGATGAAGAACGAAAGAATAGAAGGAAAGAAAGACAGAGAAAAGGAATGACAAAAAAAGAAAGAATAGATGGAAAGAAATATTAAAAAATAAATGCAAAGAAACAAATAAAGAATAAAAGCATAGACTGAATGACAAAAACAAAGACAGAATAGAAAGAATGACAGAAACAAGCAGGCAGGACAGAGAGAAGGAACAACAGAAAAAAAAAGAAGAGATAAGGGGAAAGAAAGAATAGAAGGACTGACAGAAAAAGATAATAGAAGGAAATGAGAAACAAAGACGAGGAATGGCAGAGCAAACAGATGGGAAGAAAGGAAGAAAAAGTATAGGCCAGGGGTGGGCAATTATTTTTTCCATGGGGCCACAAACTAAAAATATTGTGGAGGGCCGAGCCAAAAGGCTGAACTCAATTCTGCATAATATAATTGTATTTCTTTATAACAAGCTGTAAATTGCATTGTTTTGACAAGCTGGTACGAGTGTATGTTATAGTTAAACAATGAAAAAGTGAGGTTGCCTTACAAAAAAATGTAATTTATTAAATAAACCACATTTTGCGTGTCCAATGATGTCTCACACAGCAGAGCATCCCAAATTGGGATGCCCCAGGAGCATGATGCCTGTAATCCAGCCCTGGATTCCTTTACACTCCAAAGGGCTTGGTTACATGGGTTTTGGTCTGCTTTAAAACATCATGACCAAATCAGGTTAGGATGGAATAACCCCCCTCATTTACATTATTATTAAAGTAACACAGCGCTGCTCACACCTTTTGCTCAGTAGCAATGTGAAAAATTGTGGATTCCCTCACATAAAGCAGAACAAAACCCAGAGCGGCCACTGGTCTTCCCCCTGGAAATCCCTCCCTCGCTTAAAGCGGAACAAAGCCCCGATCTGGGATGCCCAGGTGGAAGACCAGTGGCCGCTCTGGGTTCATTTCCACTTTAAGGCGGAGTCCACCATTTGTCAAGTTGCTACGGGGAGGCCGATTCATTAATAGCGGCAGGTAGCGACAGTTGAGCGACTGTAGCAGTATTTTCACAGCGCCCGCTAGTAGTCGCTGTGCTTGGCCATTGTTCGTTGTTGATAGCGACTCAGTCGGTGTGCAGTAATGTTGAATACAAGGTGACGAGTCGCTATTTGACAGGTTCCACGATGTATGGGTGCGCATGATAGCGACTGGTCAGAGCGACCGGCTCCCACCATATTCATCAAAAAATCAGGCTCAAAAAATCCAAGCGCTGTGAAATGCATGTTTAAACCCCAGAGCGCTGGCGGCGATGTGTTAAAAGTAGTTTTTGGGAACCAAAAAAATAATTAATAATTTAAAAAATTTAGTAATATGAATACAATAATATCAGACCTGTAATATCAATTCTGCACACATTTTTTTTTTTTTTTAACCTTAAAAAAATGATCTAACATGGCAGAAGTGGTCACAGAATATGTCACATTTAAAAAAAAAAAAAATTAATAACAATTAATTATGAATATTTAAAGATTGTTCCATTGAAATGCATTGGAGAGCGCCAGGTAGCGAGAGGTCATACCTGTCGCTGTTCAAGGTCGGACGCTGGCGCTGTGAGCTGAGGCTAGAATAATGATGAATGAGTGGCTATATGGCGCTATTTCAGTCGCTAAGCAGGATTGGCTTGATAAATGTGTGATTGTGGTGGGGAGCCGGCGTTCTCGTGGCGGTGTCCGTCATTACCAGTCGCTACCTGTCGCTATTCTTTCATAAATAAGGGCCTAAGTAACAAGGGTTTCACACAGTGGCGCATCCTGATCTGGGAGACCCAAGGGGAAGACCAGTGGCCGCTCTGGGTTTTGTTCTGCTTTCAGAGAAGTAGTCCCCCTTTTTTCACGTTGCTACTGAGTAAAAAGGGTTTCAAAAAGTGGAGCATCCCATTTTGGGATGGCCGGGGGAGGGAGACCAGTGGATGGTCTTGGATAAAAGGCTGTGTGAAACCCTTCCCACCTTGCAGCATGGTTCCCCCGCCCTCCCAAAGGCATTGGTCTGGCCAGAAATGGACTACGAGAGCCAGTGCACCATCAGGCGCTGCGTACGGCATGTAACACATTTGGTGTGGACTACAAGTGCCAGCAGCCTGAGACGTGAGGCACAGACAAGTGGCTGGAGAACCTCCATCTCTGGCGTCAGCTCCACAGCGACTGCCACATACCACACAGTACAGGAAGAGAAACTCCGCCCACAGGCAAACCTGCAGGAGGGAGCTGTCCAATAGGAGAACAGGCTCTAATCCACACCTGCCCCCGCTACATTACACTCACTACAGAGGGGCAAAAGTGCTGTTTAAAGTGGACCAACACCCAGGATTTTGACTATCCTGGGTGTTGGTCCACTTCGGGGGGGCACCCCGATTGGGGGTGCCCCACTGTGTGAAACCCCCCAGAAAGCCCCAAAAACTCACCTCACCACGCTCCCACGTGACCGCGCCGTCCAATCCCCGCCGACGAAAAAGCGGATGACAGCGACGGACAAGACAGTGCGTCTGCCGCCGCCTCCCGCACGTCACTCTTACAGGGCGCGCGCCGTTTGTGAATGGCCGGCGCGGGCGCGCGCACGTCTAGAGGGGCGCATGGGAGGCGGCGGCAGGTTTTTTGGGGGTTTTGGGGGGGTTTCACCCCGCGGGACATCCCGATCTTGGATGTCCCGTGGTGAGGGAGGTGATCGGCCCGGGAATCTTATAGATTCCCAGGCCGATCACCCCTGGGTGTTGGTCCACTTTAAACCCGGCACTATCTTTTCTGGCAAGACTGCGCAGATAGTGGGCGGGACTGAGCGGCGGGGGGCGTCGCGGGCCGGTCAGAGCCAAACAAAGGGACATATGTGGCCCTGGGGCCTTACAAATCTCAGGTCTGGTATAGACAGAAAGAAAAGAATAAGAGCAAAGAAACAAAGAGTAGAAGGACTGACAAATAATAGAAGGAAAGAAGATAGAAAGGAGGAAAAGATTTGAAAGAATGACAGAAACAAGCAGGCAAGAGAGAGAGAGAAGGAAAAAAAAGAAGAGATGGAAGGAAAGAAAGAAAAGAAGGACTGACAGAAAAAAAAATAATAGAAGGAAAGAAGAAAGAAAAACAAGGAATGGCAGAACAATGGCAGAAAGAAAGAAAAAAGAATAGATGGAAAGAAAAAAATAAAAGCAAAGAAACAGAGTAGAAGGACTAACAAATAATAGTAGGAAAGAAGAAAGAAAGGAGGGAAGATGAATCGCAGATGAAAGAAACAAACAAAGAATAAATAGAAAGAAAGAAAGAAAGAAAAGAATAGAAGGAAATAAACAAAAAACAGAAAGAAAAGCTCTCCCAATGGGCAATCTGCCCCTGACTGATAGTCCCTGGTTACTGCACAGCCTTGCGTCCTGCCTAGGGGCTGCCAAATTAGGTGGTCCCTCCTGATTACAGTAAATAACTGTGATCACAAGGACATCCAATATGTTGAGCATTTACTGCTAATGACTGCTTAAAAGTCAGCCAGTGGAGGGACTGACAGAGAGGATAAGCACTGGAAAAGCGAGAGGAGAGGTGGATGAGGAGAGCAGCAGAGTTTAGAATAGATTGGAGGGGCGCCAGTCTGTTTGTTTGTAAGAGGCCGATTCATTAACAGCGGCAGGTAGCGACAGTTGAGCGACTGTAGCGGCATTTTCAGAGCGCCCGCTAGTAGTCACTGTGCTTGGCTGTTGTTCGGTAGTTGATAGCGACTCAGTCGGTCTGCCGTAATGTTGAATATTGGGTGAAGAGTCGCTATTTGACAGGTTCCGCGCTGTATGGGAGAGCATGACAGCGAATGGCCATAGCGAACGGCTCCCACCATATTCATTAACAAATCACGCTCAAAAAATTCTCGCACTGTGAAATGCTTGTTTAAACCCCAGAGCGCTGGCGGCGATGGGTTAAAAGTAGTTTTTTAACCCCCAAACAACCATATTTTTTGAAAAAAAAAAACATGTTTTTCCAAACATTTAGTAATATGAATACATTAATATCAGACCTGTAATATCAATTCTGCACAAATTTTTTTTTTTTTTTAACCTTAAAAAAAATATCTAACATTGCAGAAGTGGTCACAGAATTTTTGACATTTAAAAAAAAAAAAAACATTAATAGCAATTAATTATTAATATATAAAGATTGCTCCATTGAAATGCATTGGAGAGCGCCAGGTAGCGAGAGGTCATACCTGTCGCTGGTCAAGGTCGCTCGCTGGCGCTGTGGGGTGAGGCTGGAATAATGATGAATGATTCGCTATCTGGCGCTCTGTCAGTCGCTAAGCAGGATCGGCTTGATAAATGTGTGATTGCGGAGGGGAGCCGGCGTACTCGTGGCGGTGAGCGTCATTACCGTTCGCTCACCATTCGCTACCTGGCGCTATCCCTTGTTAAATAAGGGCCAAAGCCACAAAGAAGATGTAACAGTAGTCAAGCCAATCTAGCCATTATTTGTCTTTTACCTAGAAATATGCTTTAAAGAAGGCCTAAACCCAAACTTGTTACTCTGTGCCGGGGGGGGGGGGGGGGTTGATCCACATGGACGCTAAACTAAGCTAACCGACCCCCTGTATTCCATAAAGTCCTGCTAGCTTTTTATAGTGGAGCTCATCTAATAGTAGGACAGAAAGCAGCACAGCACCATGGGGAGCAGGGGCGGTCTGCCCATAGGGAGAGCTGGGGCAATGCGCGGTAGACCGCCCTGCTTTGGGGCAGTTGGGCTGCTGCCTTTAACACCCACATTCAACCCCCCTGTACCCAGCCCCACTGTACCCACAAATAAAGGAACCCCAGCGTCCAATGCTATAGCATCATGGTTAGGGGGCAGCAGGGATGTCTCAGGCCGGCCAGGGGTAAAATCCAGGGCTGATTATTGCCCCCAGTCCACCACTGGTTGGGGGGGGGGGGGTACTATACCTACAGATACTTGGTTAAAAAAATAACCCATTTCTGCCCCAAAAAGATCATTTTGACAGAATTAGACGGATTGGTCAATTATTCAGGTGCCATCATTTAAATAACTATTTATAAGCTAATTTAATAGCAAAATAGTTTTATAGAAAGATTTATTCAGATGAATCACTACTTAATTGGTACCAGTTATTAACCGATTCATTTTATTCAGCATAACACTTTGCAATTAAACTGCACACACTTGCTAATCCATCATTTTAAGAAGTCATTTGCAGTAAATACTCAGCATATTGGATGCCCCTGTGATCGCACTTATCAGGCTAACGATATATATCTATGCTTAAAAGAATATTCCGGCAAGGAGGGCTGAAGCTAGCCTCTCTACTGCTTGAGGCAAACTATAGAAAGGTGACCCCCTCCCCCCTTCCTTATCAAATAGCAGACTACATGTAAAGTGTATCAGATATGATTGGTGCACGCTGTCATGTTGTTTTCTTAGCATTCAATTAATGGAATTAAAAAAAATAATAATTGCGTGCAGTGAAGCTTCCATCCCAGTTGAACCACCAATGAACAAGTGTAAAAAGGAAAAGAGGTCCAGTGATTGTTGCCCCTGCTTTCCTCCTGAGGTGGCTGCCTCCCCTAACCTCATTAGGTGCACAGCTGCCGACAACCGTGTCTGTACAAGTAGCAAAATCTTGTACTGTATATACAATATACTGGAAGTCACCACTTTCTATTTTTTAGCCAGTAATTCTGACTCATTGTCAACTAATGAGTCAGGAGGCAGGGTTAAAAAGCCATGGGTAAAGCTGAGAGAGTAAATGACGGCTTGGCTGTGTGTGGTACAGCAAAAATTGATAGCTAGCGCCTACTACTAGTAGTAGATGCCTACTATATATTGGAATTGTTTGATGCTTGTCTGGGTCTATAGACATGTAATGACTATGTAATTACTCTTGTGAGTAATTCTTATTTTTTAGTTACTGATAATTACTGTATTTTCACTCTATAAGACGCACATTTTTCCTCAAAAGTAAGTCTTATTGGACGAATGTAAAAAAAATAAAAAAATTTAAAAAAAATACTTACATGAGTCTGTCCCCGCTCTGGCTTCTAGCACCGCCACTGCCTCAGCATGCTGGGGGGTTGGGGGGGAAAGCCACACTGAATAAGTGGATGGGGGATGCCACATTGCCTATATGGGGAATGGGATGGGGGGATGCCACACTGCCTATGGGAATGGGAGGGGGGATGCACACTGCCTATGGGGAATGGGGGGGGTGCCTCACTGCCTATGGGAATGGGAGGGGGTGGCACACTGCCAATGGGGAATGGGAGGGGGGATGACACACTGTCTATGGGAGTGGGGGGGTGACACACTGTCTATGGGGAATGGGAGGGTGATGCCACACTGCCTATTGAAGGGGGGATGCCACACTGCCTATGAGGAATGGGAGGGGGTGCCACACTGCCTATGGGGAATGGGAGGGGGGTGCCACGCTGTCTATGAGGAATGGGAGGGGGTGCCACACTGCCCAAGGGGAATGGGAGGGGGATGCCACACTGCCTATGAGAGTGAGGGGATGCCACACTGCCTATGGGGAATGGGAGGGGGGATGCCACACTGCATATAGGGAATGGGAGGGGGGATGCCACGTGGCCTATGAGGAATGGGAAGGGGTGCCACACTGCCCATGGGGAATGGGATGAAAATATGCCACACTGCCTGTAATGGGGTGTTTTTGCACAACATTTGGTTTAAAATATTTTTTTTCTTATTTTCCTCCTCCAAATCCTAGGTGCGTGGGAGTGGGAGGGGATGGCACACTGCCTATGGGGAATGGGAGGGGGATGCCACACTGCCTATGGGGAATGGGAGGGGGTGCCACGCTGTCTATGAGGAATGGGAGGGGTGCCACACTGCCCATGGGGAATGGGATAAGAATATGCCACACTGCCTGTAATGGGGTGTTTTTGCACAACATTTGGTTTAAAATATTTTTTTTCTTATTTTCCTCCTCCAAATCCTAGGTGCGTGGGAGTGGGGGGGATGGCACACTGCCTATTGGAAATGGGAGGGGGATGCCACACTGCCTATGGGGAATGGGAGGGGGGAATGCCACGCTGCCTATGAGGAATGGGAGGGGGTGCCACACTGCCTATGGGGAATGGGAGGGGGATGCCACACTGCCTATGGGGAATGGGAGGGGGTGCCACACTGCCTATGGGGAATGGGAGGGGGTGCCACACTGCCTATGGGGAATGGAAGGGGGATGACATACTG
This sequence comes from Gastrophryne carolinensis, assembly GCA_027917425.1. Lineage (NCBI taxonomy): Eukaryota > Metazoa > Chordata > Amphibia > Anura > Microhylidae > Gastrophryne > Gastrophryne carolinensis. The sequence goes on along the minus strand of CM051242.1, from coordinate 154,347,337 downwards.
CCTATGGGAGGGGGGATGCCACACTGCCTATAGGGAATAGGAGGGGGGATGCCACGCCGCCTATGAGGAATGGGAGGGGGTGCCACACTGCACATGGGGAATGGGATAAGAATATGCCACACTGCCTATAATTGTGGTGTTTTTCCAAACATTTGGTTTAAAATATTTTTTTCTTATTTTCCTCCTCCAAATCCTAGGTACGTCTTATGGGCAGGTGCGTCTTATATTGTGAAAAAATCCGGTACGCGAATGCCAAACAAAGTTGAGAGGTCCAGTTCCTCTTTAGTCTTGTGATTCTGAAGGCATTGATATAAATATCTATTTCTCTAGTTTAGTAAATTACAGTGAAAATGACTGCTTGGCCATGTGTGACAGGGTCACCTTAAGGGTTTGGAAAATGTTAAAATGAATCTGTAGTCAGTGATTGTGTTAAATATATAAGATCTGCCCTTCAGTGCCTATAAAAACTATTCACACTAAGATCTACTACTAAAATAGATCTAAACACAAAATTACCCCAAATTTCCTATCCTGATTCGATAGATTTTGGATATTTAGCCACCATGCTCTCCTTAAAACTGTCCAACAGGCAATATTACCTGCCTTCCTACATTTCTGGATGCATGGGATCCAGGTCTGCATGTGTCCATCGCCATCAATGACCAATAGGTTATGTCAGGTGGGTGTGCATGGAGGGTTGGAATTGGCATTCTCGCTGCCCTAGGCAATGGCAGCGCTTGTTGGGTAGGATTATAGGCAGGGCTTGAAGAGCTCGTGCCCCCACTTGATATAGCCATAAGGCCTCCACAACTAGTACCAGAAATGTAGGAAGTTCCTTCACTAGCAGCATTTACACAAGGTGAAACTGGCAGTATCCATGGGCTAAGGCAAGATGTCTGCCTTCAATATTTACTTGAATGGATAGGGCAGAGAGACTGAGCTGAAGGAACAGGGATGGATGGGGCAGAGCTGAGGGGACAAGATGGTGGGACGGGGATAGATGGGGTTGAGCTGGAGCAGGGGAAAGGATTGAATTGGGCAAAGAGACAGAAAAACAAAATTTACATTACATTGCCGATTAAGGGGCAGCACTGAGCACAGCAACACAAAAGCTATTGAGTGCATGGCTGTCAGGGCAGCGGTCCGGAAATCTGGTGCCGAGGTCCACATTCGGACCCCAGTCCGCCAGTTGAGTATCGCTGGCTTAGAGTGTCTGGAGCTGGTCAGGCAAAAGTTGCTGTTGGCTGCCATCAGGGGCAGCAATCTGACCCTCCTTAGGGGCAGGGCCACATACAGTACTGTTGGGTGTACTGCCCTGTAGATCTCTGCCTACCACCCTAACTCTGCATTGCTGTGTACAAATACAATGACAGCCGATGAGTCAGATGAAGAAGGCACAAATCCATCTCCTATTAGACAATCAGATGGAGTCTGGTGGTAAATGGATCCCCTGCAGGCAGATATGCCGGCTTCATATGTTTCATAAATATCGCTGTGAGTTTGTTGCCATTGCTCATTTCAAGTGAATTTGTCTTATGCAAAACCGGAGCTGCTCAAGCTTCCCTTATCTATTGTAATAGAGAGATAGGAGCATGCTGCCTGTCTCTCCAGATATGAAAGTGTCACCATAGCCTATGTACAGCTGTCACACGTGCCTACAGAGCAAAGCTATTCGGATTTGGGTTAAAATGAAAGCAAATGTAAACTAAAAACACAAAAAAAGTCTATACTTGCCTGCGGGATTGATCCAGGTGTGCATCTGAAATGAGGCCAGAGGAGGAAGCTGCCTCAGAGAGTGCCATCTAGAGCAGTGTAAAAGTTAATGGTAAGGAGCAGTTATTTTTGTGGGGCTCACCACAAACATCATATTATTTCTGGGCCTTTCTCCCAGTGCTGGGTCCCCACCCCTTCATTAAAGTGGACCATCACCCTCCCCCTCCCTCCCCGCGGGACATCCGAGATCGGGATGTCCCGCGGGGTGAAACCCCCCCAAACACCCCAAATCCAATGTCTTCCTCTAGACGTGCGCGCGCCCGCGCCGGCCGTCTGTGAATGGCCAGCGCGGGCGCGCGCGTGTCAAGAGTGACGCACGGGAGGCGGCGGCGGAGGAGCCGCTTGTCCGCGGCTGTCAAATGCTTGTCCGTCGGCGCTGGGAGCAGGGAGAGGTGAGTTTTTCGGGTGATCGGGGGGGGTTTCACACAGCGGGGCACCCCGATCAGGGGTGCCCCACCGAAGTGGACCAAGACCCAGGATAGTCAAAATCCTGGGTGTTGGTCCACTTTAAGCCTCTGCCAGCCACTATATATACCAAGGGCAGGCTTATTATTTCTGGGGCCCCATGCAAAGTTGTGTCTGGGGGCCCTAATCAAAGACCTATTTCGTATAATGAAATACAATATTAACACACCTTGTCAGGGATGTAGAGGCAGCCTGCGCAAGCACAGTGGGAGCATCAGCAAACCCAGGGCGTTTCACATAGAGGGGTAACCTGGCATAGGGAATTGTCTGTCCATGACATAGGAAATTGTCTGGGAGTTGCCCATAGAGCCATCCAATTTCTACTCCCTGTGACATCTCAAATTAAGATGCTCCACTGTGTGAAACCACCCACCCACTCACACTCACCTAACCACGCTCCCGTTCTCTCTCTGTCTCCCTTTCTTTTTCAGTCGGTGTGCTGCAAGGTTCTGTCCTAGGCCCCCTTCTTTTCTCAGTCTACACTTATGGTCTTGGCAAACTTATAACTTCACAAGGCTTTCAATACCACTTCTATGCGGATGACATATTTCTGGCCCCAATCTCTCCTCTCTCCTATCTCGCCTCCCCAACTGCCTTGCAGCTATTATATGTCATCTTGCTACCTCAAGCTAAACATGGATAAGACAGAACTGGTCATTTTCCCACCATCTCCCTCTCTAACACGTCTTTCTCTGTCAACAATTATACCATAACTGCAACTCCCCAAGCTCGGCGCCTGGGAGTCATTCTGGACTCTCTTTCAAACCACATATTCACTCCCTGGCCACCTCCTGTTGCCTCCAACGCAATAGCATCTCACGCATCCGTCCCTTCCTCTCACCTGACACCACTAAAATGTTAGTTGGTAAGCCACAAAGAAGGATGTTGCAGTAATCCAGTCGGGATATGACCAGGGCATGCACTAACAGACTAGCCCCCCTCCAATCTATCCTGAACTCTGCTGCTCACCTCATCCATTTCTCCTCCAGCTCTACGCCTCTCTGCCAATCCCTACACTGGCTGCCCATTCCTACAGCGAATCCTGTTCAAAACTCTATCTCTCGCCTACAAAGCTCTCTCCAGCCAGACCCCTCCCTACATCTCATCTCTAATCCAACAATATCAACCTAGATGCAGCCTTCGCTCTGCTGCCGACCTTCTCCTGTCCTCCACCCTGGTCACCTCCTCTCATGGCCGCCTCCAGGACTTTGCACGTGCAACTCCAATCTTCTGGAATACCCTCCCCCACCCAATCCGCCACTCCACAACCCTCAAAACCTTCAAGGGTTACCTTATAACTCACCTATTTAGACAAGCATACAATCTGGCTTAAGAAATTATCTAAAGGGCACATGCCACAAAGCTCAATATTGACTGTTTATGATCCTTCCCTCTCGTCTCCACCCCTCATCCTTTAAACTGTAAGCTCACAAGGGCAGGGCTGTCTCTCCGATTATATTTTGCATTCAGAATATTCATTGAAAACTCTGTAACACTGCATTTGTAAAAGTCTATTTACTGTATGTTTCTACCCTGTCTGTAATTACTACAGCCCTGTGGAAGATGACACTATATAAATAAACAATAATAATAATAGACACATACCCGGGGCAGCCTTTTGAGACTGGCCAGCCCGGGCATGCAACCAGTGGCCCGCTCTGCGCTAGTCAGTTCGCTATCTGCTGTGATGTCACAACATGTTGCATAACTGAATGGAGCTGAGGGCACGGATTCTGCAGCAGCTGCCTCACGTAAGTTACAAGTGGCTTCTTATCTGGTGCACACTCTGCATTGTGTTAAATGTCACCTCTCATTCGCTGCAGCTCGCTCTCCCACCAGGTGCTGATATTTATTTTTTAAACAAATTTGACCCTGCCTCCAGGGGCCCCCTGGCAGGTGGGGGTCCCATGCATTTGCATGGTATGTGTGGTGGTTAAGCACAACACTGTATATTCCCACACACCTTATTTCTCCCATTTCAGTAACTTCTTTGCTTTCTTTGCCTCCTCCAACTGCCAATATGCCCATCAGCTAAACGCAGGGGCCTTTTGTGTATAGGGGACTTTCAGCAAGTTTGTTTCTCCATAAGCCAGCCACAGGTCCCACATGCACTTTAGTGAAAGTGCTTTACCTCAGTGAAGTGTCATCTGGCTGCCTCAATGAGAAGCACCTTTGGGAGTGATGTAATTCACTCCCAGCTGCCTCAGTGCTCCTCTTTAACGCCGTAAGTGACGGAGGATGTCAATTATCCACTAAGCCACCGGTGTCTTTTTAAAAAATAATAAACATCACATAATGCCTGGGGGGCATGAAGTTGTGGGAGCCTGGAGAAGATTCTCCATAATTATAATCCGGCCATGATGCTCCCTTGTTGCCAAAGTTAGAGAACCTTGACTGAAAATTGACTGTCCTATTTAAACCTAAACTGGGGGCAGAATCTGATTAAAAAAAATATACTGTATATGCAAACTATATAGTGGAGATAGGTATAATCCTTCACAGTCTGCCACTGTATTTTCAAGATCCCTGCTAATCCCTGGCTGCCAAGAGGAGAGGCTGACAGCTAGAGAGGAATGCAAGCAGACTCACACATCTCATCCAAAAGATATAGACCTTGATGCAATAAAAGACGTCAAAGCATTTACTATATACCTACTCTTGTACAAAAATGCACTTTTTAATTTTTTAGGCTCATGTGATTCAGCTGTGTCATGCATTTCATAAGGGCATAAAATGCGCAAAAGAAAAAGTATACCAAACAAAATTTGGACCGTAACTGGGCCGCTGTGTGTCCCAGCACCAAGCCAGATACTGAAACAGAACGGGCCAACAAAACGCACGCAGGCATAGTTTTGTCATTGCAGTGCGGACAAGGGAACCGGAGGAAATGAAGTACTCGGGTTCTGGGCAAGCTTACAACATCTTGGACTCGAAAGACATGGCACCACTAGCCCATTAGTTTGATGCCAGAAACATGCTGGCATCGGCCTCGGTTTAAAAATTAGCCCCAAAAAAGTGTTTGTAGGTTGTAAGTTAGCTCCCAGCAAAGGTGGCACTAGATCCTCTGCACAGAGGGGCGTTAGGAGTGTCTGGCTGGGGGTTAAATCCGAGATCTCAATCGAGGGCAAGGGTTCTTCATCCTGGGGGTCACCTAGCACATGTCAGGAGAGGTTACATCACAATGTCATCAGAACATATTTACGGTAACTCTGGCTGTCATATCTCTACTTGTAACTCACTGTACCTGTAACCTGTATCCCACTGCTCAGAACGGCATTTGTATTAATTATATCGTAGCCAATAACTGCTTAGTGTGCTTATTGCATCAATATCTATATTTAACTTGATCAATCTTTTTGCCTTAGCCAAGAATCTGTGTCCGTGGCTTTACTGGACGTTGTAGTCCCCTGTGCTGCTGAACGGACGTGATTTGGGAAAGTGTGCTGTGTGATAGGTGCTGGGCTATTAGTGTGATCACGTGACATGCGTTTCCCTAACACTACCTCTTTATGGGGCATCCTGAAATGAGATGTTCCGCTGTGTGAAACCCTGGGGATCAACTGGGAACACTCACCTTACTGGCAATCCCAGGCCACATCTCTGGTCTGCTGCCGTATCACCATTATACATTTAGATGGACGTGTACAAGCACCAGGCATTGCTACGTGCCCACAGTTAGAAGTCAGTGGAGATGCAGCCAGAGACGCATGCTCCATTCAGCTTTCCTTCCCACATTATTTCACAAGAAAAAGGGTGTTTTTTTGGGGCAGATACAAACGGGGGGAGGGGGGTTGAGGAAACGCATGCCACGTGAACCTGCTGACTCTACAGCCTCCGGAATCATGTAACACACTTTCCTAAATCCCGGTTCGTTTAACCAGCCCATTGGCCTATAGTGTAACCTAGGGGCACTGACACTAATTTAGGCAAAAAGTCAGCTCAAGTTTAATATATATTTTAATGCAAAAATTGCACACTTAGGTAGTAATTACAAGTATAATACATTATGGAAATATTACATATACAGGTCTGAGAAGTCAGGTTACCCAAGCAAGACAGATGATGGGTAATGGATTAGGGCACCCAGGAGAGCATAGAGACAGCCCTGTTTCCGGTTGCTGGTCCTGTTGGCATATTGGCACATGATTGCACTTCAAGAGTGACAAATGTGTCCAGCCTTAGGCTGCTTTTATGCTTGGGACTCCCCCCTCCCCCAGTTTGCAACTGAAGACTCAATGTCTGACGTATCTCTTTCAAGTCCCTCTACTATTGCCAATTTGGTGGGCTAGTTGCTTCCTGGCTATCTGACAAAGGTTTCAGGGAAGCAGCAGGGGGTCTTTCAACTGGGCACTGCATTTGAGAGAAGTGTCAGTTCCTCATGCCCAAATATGTGCTTCCCCTTTCTACCAGGCTTGTGTTAGAAGGCTGTTGAAAGGGTGACATTTAACACACACATTGTATTTTAAAGGAGGGACCAGGTATAAGAAAATAAGATGTAATATTGGTCATCCTGTTCCAAATCAGGATGCCCCTAGGCAAGAGAGAACAGAACCCAGGATATTGAAAATCTTGGGTTTTGTCAAAAGTGACCATAGATCTACTTTATCCCCCACCCCACCCCCACCGCAGCATTTTGATTTGGAATATTCACCCAAGTAAAACCCAAAAGGAAGCCCAGAAGCCAAGATGGATACCCAGTAGTCTTCATTCCCTGTGACAGCTATGTTTCCTGATCCCCCAGTTGGGGGTTGCCAGACAGGCAAGCATGGACCCATTGAACCCTACTGGCTGTCAGTGGCCATGTGGAACAAGCAAGTGCCTCTGGAGTTCAGAACTAGCTGATATTTTCATTCAGAGTCTTACATAGTGGCCCAGGTTGAGGAATGGGGCCTATGTGTGAATCCCAACTGAAGGTACACTTTATAGGATAAGTATTTGCTTCCTCCTCTGGCGATGGGCTGTCCAGCGATAGGCTGGGCACTTCCCTACCTGTAAGCAGCAGAAAATATAACAATTTTTTATCAGAGCAGCAACAGACACTCAGCTGATAAGTTCATTACATTCTCTGCTGCTGAAAGGCAGAGGAGTGTCTGTAATGAAAATATCTCTAGGCCATCACCAGAAGAGGAGGCAAATAGTACTTGTCCTTTAATACAGTGGTTCTCAACCTTTTCTACGCCAAATACCCGATAGCAACAAGCAGTTACAACCAAGTACCCCCAAGGAGGAGATTAAATAATAATGTTACAAAATAAGTAGGTCATAGATCTTGTAGCACTTTTTGAAGCTAGAAAGAATAATGTTTTACTATTAAAATTATTAGAAAATTATATGAAATTATACTAGGCCTGTTAGACTCCCCTTTTGGTGTACTCTTGAACATTGTCAAGTACCCCTGGGGAGGGGGGTACGTAGGTTGAGAAACAGTGCTTTAATACACCTGCCACCTGTGGTGACTCAACAGAAGTTTCACCTAACAGAAAAGACTTCTTGGGTGTCATTAGGACTTTGGCCAAATGCTAAGCTGCCCCCCCCCCCCCTTTTACTGCACTGCAGCTCTTGAGATAATGTTCTTGGCAGCTGCACCCACAAATACACACATACACACACACACACACACACACACACACACACACACACACACACACACGAAAGCACAAATTGCACACTAAATGAACTCATAGACTGAAGCTGTGCTGACAGATCAGGGTCCCCCTCCCCGCGCTTCATTAGGCAGAGAGCGAGCTGCCTCCCAGATAATTGGCCTGAGATAAGATTGATTTTGTTTCCTTTCTTTTTGGTTGTGTGATCTGAGTGTACAGAGCAGCTCCCAGCCACACATATAGGGAGGAAGAAGATTTACATATGCATGAATGATATATTTGGGGCTTCAGGCTATAGCAGGACTGCATTACCATTGCATTGTTTTTTCATTTGCATTGTGCAGTCAATCCACAGATGTCTGCTTGCACTGTGAAAACAAATGTCACTGACCGTTGCTTTATATTGATTTGACGCCACATAGCTGTTATCTTTGTCATCCGCTAGACCACCAAAGATTGCAAGAAGGAGCCTAGCTACAGTATTGGGTTTTGTGTTTGTAGCCAGGTTACTAATGAGTAATCCCTTTCTGGTAGAAAATATGGTGCTATCTGTGTGGTTACAGAAGAAACTGAGCCTCCGTTGTTTATTTGGGTAGAAGGGGATGAACTTTATTTCAAGTTCAGTGCCTGCAGCAAGTTGAGCAGTAATAAAATAGACCCCTGGCTAGGGTTGCACCTGGAAGAGGAGGTCCCTGAAGAATGGAGGACGCCCTGGGATACCCTGGGGGCAGGGTGGAATGTGTTAGAATGGGTTTATATTACATGTATAGTTTAGATGTAAATACTTAAGTAGGCCACTAGAGGCCCCCATAGGATAAGAAATAGAATAAGTAATGTAGTGCAGTTACTTCTGGGTTTTGCCATTAGAGGACAGTAGTGGGATAGACCATAAAAGGGGGAGCTGAGGAGTTTTTAGTGAATTCCAGTTCCACAGGACATATGAATAGAGTCCTGCAGAGAAGCCACCATGCAAAGCTAAGTTCAGTGATGTGCCAAGGTCGGGCTGGGGCCTGTGTGAAGGTGAGGGGCAGGTTGACTGCGCCCCTAAGATGTAGCTGCTGGAGATCCTGTGGAGTGGATGCTCAGAGAGCAAGGCCCTAGTGTCCGGGATTTTTGTAGAGTTACAGGCGAGGAAGAGAAACCAGCTTGGGACCTTGGAGAGGATCAGAAGAGGAGGCCCTGAATTGCAGTGGGATTGAAGAGGACTTAGGCCCTAGTGTCTGGTGCCCCTGTTGAGTCTTCACAGGAGAGGCGAGGAAGCTTGTTAGGGACCTGGAAGTTAGGGGTCACGGGTAGTTGCCCCTGAAGCGAGGCTCATTGGGATCCCAAGAGGGGAGGACAGAAAGAAGAGAGAACAGAAGGAGACCTTATTGAGAGGTACTGGGGAAGAAACAGTGTTCTTCTGTTGAACCATGACTAATGAGAATGTGCTGGGGAGTGAAAGTGTTTAATAAAGAAGGGGCATCCTGTAAAGAGACCTGTCTTCTTTAATGTCTCTACTGTGCTCTGGAGGATAATGGTTACCATCGTTCCATGGACTGTGTGAGTACAGTGCCCCGTTCCTGGCCAACCCCCTGGGCCCATTTTGAAGAGCTTTAACTAATATGTCACCTCAGAGGAGTAGCTAGGCTTCTGGCACCCAGGGCAAAAATTCCAAATACGCACCCCCACCTGTTCTCAGGCCCCCCTTTGGCGCCCCCCCCCCCCGACCTGCTGCACCTGGTGCAAGTGCCCCCCCCTGCGCCCCCCTAGCTACGCCCCTGTGTCACCTATATGTTTAGACTATATACAGTATGCAGTGATTCAATTGTGCTCTGTATACAGTACAGTACATGCACACTGTGACTACCTTAGTTTACTGAAGTTAGAATGAACCTACAGGTATGGTATTAAAATTGCTTTATATTAACAGACAATTGTAGAAATGTAAATCCAGATGAGCGGTTGGGTGGGGGCACTTTAATTGCAGTCTCACATGCGGCATGTTGAACATCTTGACCAGGATAAGTTGTGATGTGCGGTTAGTATAGGATATAGGCATCTTTTTCCCACAGATTCCTTTCAGACTAATTTCAAAATTAATCTCTTAAGCGATTTTTTGATTGGACTTGACCTTTAAATGTAGACAAAGTAATACAGCAAGGTTTGCACAGAAGAAACTCAGAGGGCAGCTTAATGAATTCTTCCCTCGTTTTATAAATTGGCTCAGTAAAGGTTACACAATATTTGTCTACTTTTCATGAGATTTTTTTAAATGTTTTAATATAAAAGTCAACTTGGCATGCGCTTATGGAAGGAGGCCGCGTCAGCTTCTTATACAGATAAGCAGAGTAATGAGAGGCGTGCGTTGCAGTGTTTGTTTGTCCTTCATCAGAGTTCATAAATTATCGAACGCAGACAAACACAGTAAGTTCCAATCCCATTAACATGACACTGCAAGAATCCCCCGGAGTGCTGGAGTGATCCTCTATTGGAAGTAGTCATCAGACATGTCCATACTGGGCTGCTCTATGCCAAGAGGTCTATAGGACGAGATTCAGAGAATGATGTAGGAACTGGAGCAGTGAAGCCAGGACTCCTGTATGGGATCCAAACATTTTCTATGGTAAATAGGACTTGGGCAGTCAACTGTAAGTGACACATCTATCCATAATTTCTTCAACAATTATTGTTGATTAATGGACCAGACACATTTTCCTTATACAGGGGCGTTTATAAATTGGCAACAGACTGATATAATGAGCTGCCTATTGTGCTTCCCAGGGGGTCAATGAGTGTATTTTTCAAAGGCTACAGGATTGTAGGCACAGATTATGGGCAGGGGTGGCTAATACATTAGGAATGTAGGGGCAGATAATGTGGTATGTGTGGGTCTGCCCCCCCCCCCCCCAGCCATGATGCTATGGCATAGTGTTGGGACTATAACATTGTCAAGGGAGAAGGTCGTTGTGGAAGGCCGGGATTGATTCAGGGTGTTGAAAAAGTAGCTCAGAGGGTCACAAAGCAGTGCAGTCTACCAAGAATTCTCCTAGATCCCATCAGTCCTCTGCTGCCCATAGGCTGGTAGGTACCTACCCTTCGGATGGTATAGATGGGCCACAGGTTGGTAGACAGTAACTACTGAATGGATTAGGCGGGCAACAGATTGATAGGTTGTACCCTATGGATGGTATAGGTGGCCCACAGGTTAGTAGGTGGTACTCTTTGGATGGTATAGGTGAGCCATAGATTGGTAGATGGGACCCTTTGAATGGTATAGGTTGGCCAGAGATTGGTAGGTGGTAGCTTTTGGAAGGATTAGGTGGGCCACATATTGGTGGTTTGTACCCTTTGGATGGTATATGTGGCCCACAGTTTGGTAGCTGACACTCTTTGGGTACTTTAGGTAGGCTATAGGTTGGTAGGTGGTCCCCCTTGGTGGGTATAGTTGGGCCATAGGTTGGTAGGTGGTACGCTTTGGCTAGTATAGTCTCTTGTGGGTAGGTGATACCATTTGGATCATATAAGTGGGTCACAGGTTAGTAGGTGGCACACTTTAAATTATATAAATGGGTCTCACATTGGAAGGTAGTGCCCTTGGATGGTATAGGAGATCCAGAGGTTTATAGATGGTACTCCTTGAAAGGTATAGTTGGAGCACAAGTTGTTAAGTGGGACCCTATGGATGGGACGTGTCGGACATTGATGGAAAATTAATCACAAAACACTACAAAACAGTCTGTTAAACTCTAGATCATGTGCTTCAGATAGTGTGACAGAAGGTGCCTGCCCTTTTCTCACCCTTTGATACCTCAGAATCTTGAAGCATTCACATTACCCCACCCCCACAGATCGGGGCGGGCTGACCCAGGGCTTTTCTGCAGTGTGTCCAGCCCGGTATCTGCTCCCTCCCCCCAAAACCACATTGAGTGTCAGTGTCCGCCCCATAACATGCTGAGTGGCAGAATTTCCCCATAACAAGCTGAGGCATAGGGAGGCCGCCGCCTACCTCGCACTGTCTGCCTGTCCTTTAGTTTAATGCCGGCTCCAGCTTCTAGCCGCGGGCCAGGTGAATGGGAGCCGCCACTGGGCGCTCTGGGTGGCCCACAGCGGCTCCCAATCACCTGGCCCGCTGCATTTAACTAGGAACTGGTGGTCCGCCCAGTGCAGGGAGCTGGCGGCCTACTGGGCATTGTCCCGGTATGCCCTGGTGCCCCTGCCACCGACCAATTACTGTGGATTGTGGGCAACACCTGTCACAAGATTTTAGGGCCTGGGTCATCTGCTCACACTTGACAAATAGCAGGGACCAGGTGAGAATTCTTTAAATTTTAACTGAAATAATAATCATAATGCATACCTTCCAACTTTTCAGGGTGGGAAACAGGGACAATTAGGCCATACCCCCCTTGATGGATGCATAGGAGATAGAATGTAACAGTTAAAACACTATAAACACTTTGAATTTGAGAATGAATCATTTATTGCGGCGGATCTGGATGTTACACCTCAAAGAGGAACAAGAGGGACAGGAGGAAATGGACCCAAAAGAGGGGCAGTCCCTCCAAATCAGGAACAGTTGGGATGTATGATAATGGTGTGGGCCATCTTCCTTAAGTATTTATTTTGCCATGACACATGGGGCACTTTAAACCAAACCGCTGTAGAGTTCTGAAAAACATCTGACCAAGGCCCGTGTTGCTCTAACAGGAAGGAATTAATATTGAGGGACAAGTGGGCTGCAGAAAGCGGAGGCATCAAAAAGAAGCATCAGCAAACCTGCCGACAGCCCATCCACCAGAAACCCTGATAAAGGATCATCCATGTCCCCCGAGAAGAGAAGGACGCCTACAAGATGCTGAATGGTGCTGCGCTCGGCATGCTGCAGCATTAATGAGGATCTGCTGGAATATTACGAGATACAGACATGAAAGTCAGGAGGAGAAGCAGCCCCCAGTCGCTCAAACGTTGCATCTGAAACATTTACGTAACAGATCCTATAAGCCCCTTGGCTAGCTATACTTCTTCCAGAAAGGCTGGAAGTAGCAGAACCTACAACATTTATGCTGTAGTGTGTACTATGGATTCCAGTTTCCTGTCTTACAGGGACCCAATGTGGACCAGGACAATTTTACTGAATGCAAAGCAGGGGACAGCTATCCCCTCAGCAACACCATGGAAGGAGAAGATATCTAGGCGGTATGCAAAAACCCTTCCACCCTTTTTGTGGCACTAGTCTCAATTTGGGTTTGTAAAAAAAAAAAAACATGAAAATTAAGTAGCTAGCTAGTTAGCAACAGTGAAGGGGAACCCCCTACTCTAGTTGTGCTTGCAGTGGTAGGTCTATCCTGGTGGGCCAGACTCATCTAGTAGCCTAATTGTTATGGGCATTTGCAGTAAGCTCAGGGAGGTTATCCCAAGAGTCACCTTCATTTTTACACCTTCACCCAGTCACCAGGTCAGAGCAGTATGTCACCTGGCAAAAGCAGAGAACTAGAAATGTGAGGGCTCTCCAAGAGAGACTGTAAATGCAAATAATTCCTGTTTTTTTTTTTCTCTTTGTTAAGTATCAGGGCTGAGACAATACTAAATGAATCATGAGACGTTAGGAGAATATGCAAATAGTAATGAGCTGTTGTTCCCCAGCTCAGCCAGCAGGTGGCAGCAAAAGCAATCTGAATTCAATTCAGATATTTTCTTTATTTGGCAAGGGTCTTTTCTTGCTTGGTCTGAATACAATGAATATTATGGGGTGCAGCACTTATCAAAAAATACACCTGTGCTCACACCCTTAGTACAAATGAAATAATCGGAGTGGACGTGGATACACCACACCTCCCTCACATAATGGAGCACCAAACAATACACATGTTAATTGATAGAAAATTGAAACATTTTATTAAATGACCAAAAATAATTATTAAAAACACAACACAAGACATTTAAAACCAAAGCAATTCCCCCTCTACAATCTCTAATAATATCCAATATTAATAAGTCACTAAGAATCCAAACTAATATAAGTCTAAATGATTGCAAAACTACCCTAAGGTACCTAGTATCCTAAATCCTTTTTTGTGCTGGCACATAAAGACCAATTTAATGTCTGTATCCCATGATTCAACCAAGCTACCTACATAACAATCTATATACATATACACATATCATAATAATAATAATAATATTGTAATAATTCCAAGCTATGCAACACCTTATATAAAGTGCCTAGTGGCAAAAAACATATTAAAACCTGTTTAATGTGGAATGCACAAGTATAAATTCATATTTATAACATATAATCTAATAAACAAACACGTAAAGTGCTATAGTGCAAAGTGAACATAGACCCCAATTAATACTCACCTATACTATCATATATTATAAAAAAAAAAAAAAATACTATCACAGAAAAAACAAAACATCAACAATCACCAATAAATATGAGCAGGTAGTGACACGGAGAACAAATTATCACATATGAAAATGCATGTGCCAGCATAAATCGAAAGGGTTACCACTTAATGCTCAAACAGCCCCGAGAAGGGGGAATGCACAAAAAAAACACCCGCGCCTGAGGCTCCTGTGCCTCTTCAAAGGGTAAGGTCAAAAATGTGTGTTGTCACCTTATAAAGTCTCTCACCCCGCCGCGCTCTCGTGCTCCCGCCAGTTCTTTGTTGTCATTCTTGTAGAGCAGCATAACCCGCCGTACCCGGAAGTGCGGCGTGTTATGCTGTTTTGGTCTTGGTAGTGGCAAGGAGGGGCCACCTCTTCAACTCAAACTCTGCCAGATGTACATTCTATATCCTACAGTTTTGCACCCTCCAGCGTAAGGCAAGTCCTGGCCATGCCTTAAAGCTTACTGGACTTCAAGGTTGGAATCTTCTGTTTCTGGGTGTAGGCCTACTTTAAAGTGAATCTGTCACCAGGAAGGCTTGGGCAGACACCCAGAGGCTTCTGTGCATGTGGCAGCAGTATCCAACTGGTTCCTTTTAGAATCAATAGGCTGGTCTGAATTTTTCTTTAAAATTTCAGGACATTTAGGAAATTTAATAGGGGGTGTGGCTCTATTTGAAAAAAGGATGAAAGCAGAAATATTACCAAGGCATTAGAAGGTTTATATATTTGCTGTTTTTATAAAGGGCCAGATTCGGTGCTATAAAGTGCATCATTTAATGAATAGCTCAAAACCTTCAAAAACTATTCCCCAGCATCCAAAATTAATATCTTCTGTTTTAAGTCACTTTTTATTATTTCCCCATTGGCCTGCAACTCTGTTCAGCCCTCTAGGATACGGATGGCGCCATCTTGGCTCAGTAGCATCACATGCTGAGGAGAGGGGCCAAAAGTGCAGGGGGGCGGGGTTATAGCTGTGCTTTGCACAGACATAGTAGAGCTGTGGCTAGGAAAAGGTCAGCAATCCCAGAATGCAGAGTGGCACAGTCGGAATACACTTCCTGTGTATGCAGCCAGCCTGACACTCCGCAGGCCACCCTTTTGGATGTTTAAAGTCTCAGAAAATGCAGTAGGTAGAGAAAGGATAATTTTAAATGTGGGCAATCTGTATGTACAGGGTGGGGGAAACATATAAGATAGACTTTTATTCAGAGTGAAGGTCCAATTTAAAGCAGACCAACACTCTTTCATTCCAAAACCCCTCTCACTCTCATCTTCCCGCCCACCCAGTAGGTTATTTTTTGGGCATTTGTGAAAAGGAAAATCAAGCCCAACCATTTAAAAGCAGAAGTGGAGAAAGAGTTAAGCGATAAACCAGCAGGCCATGGAATCAATGACACTGTGCAGGATAATGTAATCAATGTGCACTTACATGTATAGCACTACAGCACAGTACTGTAATGCTATTTATTAATAGATCCAACAAAGTGCCTTCATTAAAATCTCAGGGGCCTAAAGGGAACCTGTCAAAAGAGAAATGCGGGTGCCCTGATTGTTGACCTTTAGCTGGTTACAATATTGCTGATCAGCTAGCTACACCAATTACTGCTCAGATTGCCACAGTTAAAGCTTAGCATTAAACCGGACCTTCACCATGATTTATTGAAAAGCCCAAACCCTTAAAATATATTAACTTTATATGCTGGGGAATTGTTTTTTACGTTTTTAGTCATTTACTTATTATTCTTTCCCCCACTGGGCTGCAACTCTGTTCAGGACTTTAGGATACGGTGCCCGCCATCTTGACTCAGAAGCATCACACTTACTGAGGAGAGAAGAGTGGGATAAAGTACAGGGGGGCGGGTTATAGATGTGTTTTGCTCAGACAGAGCAGAGCTGGGGTCAGGAAAAGGTCAGCAATCCCAGAATGCAGAGCGACAGAGTCAGAAGGCACTTCCTGTTTGCACGCTTCCTGATGTTCCATGAGCCGCCATCTTGGATGTTTAAAGTCTCATAACATGCAGTAGATGCAGGTAGGATAATTTTTAATGTGAGCAATCTGTATGTACAGGGTGTGGGAAACATATAAGATAGGCTCTTATTCAGAGTGAAGGACCTCTTTAAGTCATCCCTTAGTTCTAATAAGGCCCTTCAAAATATTTCTTTTATTTTTTGCTACTAAAAAAACTGGTGCTTGTGTCTCCTAATATGCTTTGTGAACATTGATGCTCCTGAACCAACCTAGACCACACTGTAGCCTAACTCATTACTCTAATTGTGTTGTTTGTTTTATAATAGGAACTACAGTTACAAGGATTAGGTGCCCTCTTCTAGTTAGAATACAATGGGAGAGAAATGGACTGATGGCTTGTTTTAGTTAAAGGAGCAGTATCGCAAATTTTTCTTGGTGACTTATATTTAAATGGTACTTTGAATGTAGGTAAGTGTTGGAGTAAGAAATACAAATGTAGAAAAAAATGATGTGTGTGTTGAGCAGCTGGAGACTAATAGCTCATGTTTATGTCTTCTGAGTGTCGGGAGCCGACACTCTGGCCTGTTCCATGCTGAGGAGAGGGGGAAACAATGTATCAAAGTATCAGCTGTTCAGTGCTGGCAGCCGTCCAGCATCAGATAACAACATTGCAACATTGCCTGGCCAGAACTCATATATCTAAAACAGAGAGAAAAGTTCTAGAAGTCATTTAGCTGATTTTGACAGTTTCCCCTTCATGTTGGCTCTGCTGCAGAATCTTTCAGTTTACCATTTTCTCTTTCATATTCTTATTTTTCATTTTTCCATATGATCTTTCTTTCAGCTTTGTGTGTTTTGAGCAAAGCCCAACCCAGGATTTTCACTATCTGGAGTTTTGTTTTGTGCCCCTAGGGGCATCCCGACTTGGGATGCCCTGATATGTGAAATCCCCACGTTCGCCTGTAAAAACGTACCTTTCCCTGTCCCACAGCGCATGCGCGGGCTCTCATCCAATCAGCTCTGTTTGCACGCAGATGGGGAGCCTGAGCAGTAACCTTCCTGGCCGCCCGGCCTGTCTAAATGACTATCTGCGTGAGCGCGCCAGAAAAATGGGGGGATCTGTGGTTATCCAGGGGTCGTTTCACACAGTGGGCGATTTAGAATGCCCAAGGGGCAAGGTCAATGGCCGGGTCTTATAGACTTCAGGGTCGCCACTCAGGGTTTTGTTCCACTTTAATACCTTTAGATTTTCCTGCACAGTTATTCAAAGAAGAATTTCAGTTATTTTCAGTCAGTTTAGTTTATTTTGTATAGATTTTACACATTTGAGTCACCTGGTCTCATAACAAAAGCAGCACCTCACACACACACAGCCGTTACCACTGATTACAGTGTCAGCCTCTGAGGTAAAGTGTTGCTAGGAGACCAGTGGGCTAAATGAAGCAGCTCACTAAATACAACTCAGCAGATCCCCCTATTCAGCAAATGGACTGAGCCATTGTAATTATACAATTTAAAAGAAAGGCATATATTTTTTCCTTTTTCTATCGCCACATTATTTACACACATGTTAGAAGCTATTGTGTGGCTATTTAATTATTTATCTTTTTTAATGCAAATTTCGCGATACTGCTCCTTTAAATAACCCCCCTAGACCAAAGCTGCTAAAGAGTTCACCTGTTCTGTAACATTAAAAGAATTGTGGTCCATTGTTTTTACTCAAGGCCAAGAAACCACTCCCACTGTAGCAAAACAGAGTCCCAGGAATATGAGAATCAGGGAAACTGATGCTAATAAGTAAATCACAGGTCTGGGGGCACAATCCTACCACAAATGTTAAGGCAGAACACCAAAAAACTGTCAAAAGGGGGAGTTTTCCTTTTAACCTATATACATAAAAAGATGCTGCCACCACAAGGAACAGAAATTAACAAGCAGCCAACAATCTGGCAAACCAATCTGGACCCTACTGACTTGGGCCCTTATTTAACAAGGGATAGCGACAGGTAGCGACTGGTGAGCGGCCGGTAATGACGGGCCCCGCCACAATCACACATTTATCAAGCCAATCCTGCTTAGCGACTGAGATAGCGCCAGATAACCACTCATTCATCATTATTCCAGCCTCAGCCCACAGCGCCAGCGTCCGACCTTGAACAGCGACAGGTATGACCTCTCGCTACCTGGCGCTCTCCAATGCATTTCAATGGAACAATCTTTAAATATTCATAATTAATTATTATTTTTTTTTTTTATGTGAAAAATTCTGTGACCACTTCTGCCATTTTAAATAATTTTTTTAAGGTAAAAAAAAAAAAAAAAAAAAAATGTACAGAATTGATATTACAGGTCTGATATTAATGTATTCATATTACAAAATTATTTTAAAAACTTGTTTTTTTGGTTTCCAAAATTATGGTTGTTTGGGGGTTAAAAAACTACTTTTAACCCATCGCCGCCAGCGCTCTGGGGTTTAAGCATGCATTTCACAGCGCAAGAATTTTTTGAGCGTGATTTGTTAATGAATATGGTGGAAGCAGGGCGCTCTGACCAGTCGCTATCATGCGCTCCCATACAGCGCGGAACCTGTCAAATAGCGACTCCTCACCCAATATTCAACATTATGGCACACCGACTGAGTCGCTATCAACTACCGAACAACGGCCAAGCACAGCGACTACTAGCGGGCGCTCTGAAAATGCCGCTACAGTCGCTCAACTGTCGCTACCTGCCGCTATTAATGAATCGGCCTCCTGGTAATGTCCTATACAAGCCACTGGATCTCCTTGTATTTATCTTTAGGCAGGTTCCTTTTAATAATACAACACACAGGACATGAGCAAACACTGCCTTGGAAGTGAGAATATTTTGCAGGAAAGCAGCCATAGTGAAGCAATCCATGCTGGCTCGGGCCTCTGATTGTTCAGAATGGCAAATATTTTCCACACATTGTGCAAGATGTTCTCATAATTATTATGCATTTATTGAGCAAGCACTGGCACCTCTAAAAAAGCACACGCATCTTTTCTCCAGCCAGAATACGGGAGCACTAGCCAAATAACACCCAACAGCGGACTTAGTATGACAGCCATTGTGGATAATACAAAAAAGATTTGCCAGAAATACTATGCAGGGAGGCTTGTAGAGAAGAATGTATTGATAGAGGAATGGATAAAAAGAGAGAGAGAGATAGATAGATAGATAGATAGATAGATAGATATAAGATAGATAGATGATAGATAGATAGATAGATAGATAGATAGATAGATAGATAGATAGGGCTGAATAAAGATTTCAGTCCATCCAGTTCAGCCTGTTCATCTCCTTCCAATGGTCTAGTAGCCATAGCTGGAAATGTTATTACATGCCAGGAAGGCATCAAGGCCACTTTTGAACGTTTATACTATATCCTTCATAACTAACTCCTCTGGCAGCAAGTGGCACTGCTCTTACAGAGAAGAATCCCCTCCTATGTCGGTGGAGAAAGCACCTTTCCTTTAACCTTAGTGGATGCCCTCGGGTTATGGTTACACTAGGGGTATAAATAGATTGTGGGACAGATCTTTGTATTGACCCTGAATATATTTATACATAGTTATTAGATCACCCCTCAGGCGTCTTTTTTCCTAACTAAATAAACCTAACTTTGACAATCTTTCAGGGTACTCTAGTCCCCGCACTCCATTTATTAATTTAGTTGCCCTCCTTTGAACACGCTCCAGTTCTGATATGTCCTTCTTAAGCACAGGTGCCCAGAACTGTACACAGTATTCCATATGGGGTCTGACCAGTGACTGGTACAGGGGTAAAATGATGCTCTGGTCATGAGCACCTATGCCCCTCCTGATGCACCCCATGGTCCTATTTGCTTTGGCAGCTGCTGCCTGGCATTGATTACTACAGTTAAGCCTATTGTTAACTAAAATCCCTAGGTCCTTTTCCATTGTTGTTTTACCAAGTGTTTCTTTTGGTGTGTAATCATGGCATATATTCTCCTTCCCATGTGCATAACCTAACATTTATCTGCATTAAACTTCATTTGCCATGTAAATGCCCATGCTTCCAATTTATTTAAATATATTTGTAGCTGCCTGCTGTCCTCTTTTGTGTGACTTACATTACACGACTTAGTATCATCTGCAAAGATTGAGACTCTTCTATTTAATCCATACCCAATGTCATTTATATATATATTGAAGAGAATTGGTCCCAGAACTGACCCTTGTGGTACTCCGCTTGTAACAGTGACCCAATCTGAGTGTGTACCATTGATGACCACCCTCTGCTTCCGATCGTTAAGCCAATTTCTCACCCACCTGCATATGTTTTTCCTCCTAGCATTCTCATCTAGATAGATAGATAGATTTGCTGTGATTGATTTGTGCATAGACAGAATGGCATCAGCTCTAACCCACCGCCATGAAGGCTTGTAGGATAGATATATGGCTGAATGGATACAAAGATAGATACTGTAGATAGATAAATAGATAGATAGACTGATGCCTTTTGTACATAGACTTACAATGACTTTTGTATATAAATAAAAAGGCATCAGCTCTCTGATGCACCGCCATGGCCTTCCCTGCCCATCATTAGAGTACAAAAATACAGTGCATGGGGGCTTGTAGAGATGGAATAGATAGAAGGATGAAAGATAGATGGATGAGTAGATAGATAGATGGATACAGCAGAAAGATAGATAGATAGATAGATAGATAGATAGATAGATAGATAGATATAGATAGATAGATAGATAGATAGATAGATAGATAGATAGATAGATATATAGATAGATAGATAGAGATGTTGCCAACTGATTTGTACATACAGTAGATAGAAAGGCATTGACTATCTGAATCACCACCGTGACCTTCCCTTCCCACTATTGGTGTACAAAACCACAGTGCATGGGGGCTTGTAGAGATGGATAAATAGAGGGATGAATAGAAAAAAATATATAGATAGAACTGCTGACAATTGATTTGCACAAAGATTAAAAGGCATCAGCTCTGGTGCGCCACAGTTACCTTCCCTGTCTATCGTTAGTGTACAAAATGAAAGTGTATGGGGGCTTGTAGAGATGGATATACAGATAGATAGATAGATAGAAGCAGAAAATCCAAGGTTAAGGTAATACCATTTATTGGCTAACTCATTTAGATTGAAAATGCAAGCTTTCGAAGCTGTTCAAGCTTCTTCTTCAGGCATAATCATAGATAGATAGATAGATAGATAGATAGATAGATAGATAGATAGATAGATATGGAGATAGATAGATAGATAGATAGATAGATAGATAGATATGGAGATAGATGGATAGATAGATAGATAGAGATGTTGCCAACTGATTTGTACATACAGTAGATAGAAAGGCATTGACTATCTGAATCACCACCGTGACCTTCCCTTCCCACTATTGGTGTACAAAACACAGTGCATGGGGGCTTGTAGAGATGGATAAATAGAGGGATGAATAGAAAAACATATATAGATAGAACTGCTGACAATTGATTTGCACAAAGATTAAAAGGCATCAGCTCTGGCGCGCCACAGTAACCTTCCCTGTCTATCGTTAGTGTACAAAATGAAAGTGTATGGGGGCTTGTAGAGATGGATATACAGATAGATAGATAGATAGATAGATAGATAGATAGATAGATAGATAGATACGATGACAACTGATTTGTACATAGAAAGGCACTGGCCCTCTGGTGCACCACCATGACCTTCTCTGCCCATCATTAGTGTACACAGCATCAGCACCTTCATACACAGCTCATTAGCGGCACTGACATGCTGTCAGTTTGCTTCGGGTGAGGGTTGTGATTGCGAACTAGTCAAGCAAATATAAAGCTGAATTAGAGAGGCTACAAGAAAATGGTATTCTGAATCATGGAATCATGGTTGTAACTGCAAATCGGGATTCCATAGCAATACTTTGATGGCGCACCCCCTTTTAAAAATAATAATAATATACCCATCAGCCTATAGCATATTGATGACTGGATCGGAGACCCCTTGTAATTTGCCTCATTCCTTTCTTTATAGTAATTTAAGGGAGAGCTAAATTACACACCAAGGAACCAAAGCAGGTACCAGAGGGGCCAGGTATTCCAAATATATATATTTTTACGGTTCTTCTTATAGGCTGAATAGCTCCTCAGGTTGTGCTGAGGAGCTTTAAAGTGGACCAACAGTCAAAAATGACTTAAACCAGACCAACATAACAAACAGTGCTCATATATATCCCTCCCCAGGGCAATTTAGGCCCTTATTCATCAAGCGATAGCGCCAGGTAGTGTCTGACGAGCGCCAGGTAGCGGCAGCTAACGGCGACTACCGACTCAAGTACGCCCGGCGGCGGTCACAATGACGCATTTATCAAGCAAAATACGGCTAGCGCGGCATTCATCATGAAGCCGCCTGGACCGAACAGCGCCGCTGCAAATTCCCTCACAGCGCCAGGTATGAGCTGTCGCTCCCTGGCGATGTCCAATGCATTTCAATGGAGCAATCTATAATTAATCATAATTAATTGGTATTAATTTTTTTTTTTTTTTTAAGGTCAAAAAATCGGAGACCACTTCTGCAATGTTAGGATTTATTTTTAAGTCAAAAAAAAAATTAAAAAAAATATGTGCAGAATTGATCTAACAGGTCTGAGATTAATGTATTCATATTACAAAATGATTCTAAAAACATGTATAATGTTACATTCAAAAAATATGGTTGTTTAGGGGTTAAAAACTAGTTAATACACATCGCCACCAGCGCTCTGGGGTTTAAACAAGGAATGGACAGCGACAGCACATTCGGAGCGTGATTTGTTGATGAATATGAAGCTAGCCGTTCGCTCTGGCCATTCGTTGTCAGGCGCTCACATACAACGCTGGACCTGTGAAACAGCGACCCCCCAGCCCGTATTCAACATTACCGCACACCGACTGAGTCGCTGTCATCAAGCTAATGCCGGCCAAGCACAGCGAATACTGGCTGGCGCTGAAAAAATCACGCTACAGTCGCTCATCTGTCGCTACCTGGCGCTATTAATGAATCGGCCTCCCCGATTGCTGCACATATAAATTCATTTACCTTTCTATAAGCCCTGCTGTGGTAAATTGCTTGGCTGAGATGCTGAGAGAGGAAGCTGCAAAATGGCCTCTGTGCCAGGCTGTTGGTCCGGTTTAAGTGTTTGGCAAGTCAAAAGTTAAAAAATAAATATCAGTAGCTTATCTTTCATTAAGTGGGTGGAGCGCTGTGATGTTCCCTCTTTCTGTCTCCTTAGTGAGAAAAATCCCTTCCTCGTTCAGATTTCAGTCCCATCAATTTACCTTCAGTGGACCAAGAACCGAAAGCCCTCCACTCCCTTTCCAGATGTCCTGATTGACTGCCTCTCTCTGCAGCTCTTAAACGCCGCCTTCATCTCACACTCATCACAGTGTGCTTACATCACATAGCTGTTGCCACATCCACTGTTTCTCTCCATTTTTTATGAGTCTCTAATGCTCTGTTACTTTTAAACATAACTTAGAAACTACAAGGTCTTTTTGAAAACAGATGTAATTTAGTACAGTGCAACGTGTGGCCCGAGACAATGGGACAATGATGGGGCTTGCCTTCAGTATAACCTTATATCTTGAGACCTCCAGGCTATTAGCCTCCTCCCAGCTGGCGCTTGCTAAACCCGATTTGGATAGTGTTGGCAGCCATGGAAGAGTGTCCAGCTTCTGTCATGACCAGAGGAGGATTGCAGCAACAGAATATTTTGTCTTACTATTCTTTTAGGGTAGATCTTTGGCATTTAAGGATAAGCGACTAAGATTTCATCAATGTTAGGTCTTTTTGCTTTGGCAGCCAACAGCCCAAGTCAGATTTAAGGCCACTGCATCTCCCCCTCATATATTTCACCACTTAGTACATGCCCCATGTGTGCTCTGCCAACCTATGTGACTGAGTAGCCAATGATGTCCACCAGGGCAGCAGGGTCGCCTGTACATTAACCCTTCTTGTCACCAGCTGCTGAACAAACAGCCAAAGCTGCTGACAGCCTAGGTAATGTACATGGAAGGGTATGTATTTTGCCCAATGTTATTGAGGCTTACAGAGGACCGGCACTAAACAGTGTCACTAAAGTGTTAGATGAAGGTGGTGCTGTGGATATCGCCTATCTGGATTTTAGCAAAGCCTTTGACACTGTACCACATAAGAAGCTCATAGATAAGTTATTGAAGGTAGGACTCAATCCCTGGATAGTTCAGTGGATTTCCAGTTGGCTGAGGGATCGGTATCAGAGTGTTGTTGTAAATGGTGTGCAATCCGAACAAAGGCGAGTTACAAGTGGTGTGCCGCAAGGCTCTGTCCTGGGCCCCATTCTTTGTAATATATTTGTAAGTGACATAGGAGAAGGCTTGGTAGGAAAAGTTTGTCTGTTTGCTGATGATACAAAGGTTAGTAATAGGGTGGATATTCCTGGAGGTGTCTGCAACATGGAAAATGATTTAGCTTTACTGGATAGATGGTCAAAACTGTGGAAACTAGAGTTTAATGTCTCTAAATGTAAAATCATGCACTTGGGTAGAAGGAATCCCTGCTCTGAGCACCGTATGGGCAGCACTGTGTTAGCCACGACCTCGGAGGAGAGAGATTTAGGGATACTGATTACTGATAGCTGCAAGATGAGTGGACAGTGTAGCCAGGCAGTGGGAAAAGCAAGCAGGATGCTCGGCTGCATAGCTCGAGGCATCACCAGTAGGAAGAGGGAGGTTGTGATGCCGCTGTATAGAGCCCTGGTGAGGCCACAGCTAGAATACTGTGTGCAGTTCTGGAGACCTTACCTGCAAAAATACATTATTCAAATAGAACGTGTCCAAAGGCGGGCAACGAAAATGGTGGAAGGACTTAAACTTAAAACTTATCAGGAGAGACTTAATTTGTACAGTCTGGAGGAAAGAAGGGAGAGAGGGGACATGATTGAGACCTTTAAATATGTGAAAGGATTGAATAAGGTTCAGGAGGGAAGTGTTTTTAAGAAGAAACTTAACGATAGAACAAGGGGGCACAACCTGAAGCTAGTCGGGGGGAAGATCAGGAGCAATGTTAGAAAATATTATTTTACAGAAAGAGTAGTAGGTGCTTGGAACAAACTTCCAGCAGAGGTAGTTGAAACATCAACAGTCACTGAATTTAAACATGCCTGGGATAAGCACACATCTATCCTAAGATAAAGAGAACATACAGTATACACATAAGGGCAGACTAGATGGACCGTATGGTCTCCTTCTGCCGTCAACCTTCTATGTTTCTATTAGGATGTCCTGGGGCTTTTTTGGCTTTAGATCTGTTTAAAACATTGGCATATATGCAAACCAATGGGCCTCATGACTTTCTTGGTTTAGTCACCTAGAGACAGATAACAGATAAGCCAAGGATGCCACATGCTGAAAAGGGACATCTCTGACACCAAAAGATGTTTCTGTTTGCTCCCGCATTTGATTTAGCTACACCCACTATTTGTGTTTAAACCGGACCTTATTATAAAAACCTCAATAAAAATATCAATGATTAATATAACAATAAATGCCCACTGTAGGTTCTAGGGTGTGAATGACAAAAGGAATCACACCAATGAGATTGTATTGTACACAGACTTATGATAAAGGACAGCTGTACATGTGTAAAAATAATACAAAATATATATAAAAATAAGGGCCTAAACAGTTACATTAACCACCTAGACACTATAGGTACCACAGGGACTAAACAAATACATAAACAATTTCTAACTTGTACTGTTACAATTGCCAACTAGGCCTAAAGTTACTTGCTGATAGTTACCAATACAGGGCCCTCATGCCCACACGTCCTTGCTCTTTCTTGGCCCCCTCTCAACTGCCCCAAAAATTACTCCCCCTCATTCTAGGCCACCTCACTTCCTGTTGGAAAGGACTAGCCCCTCCCTTTAGAAAGCACATCTATTCAAAAAGGACTTTACAACCAGGTATTGGCCTCGATTCAATAAAGGTAGAAAAAAATTCTCATGGTAGTAAAAAATTCAATTCATGAGAAAAAAGCCTGAGAATGTCACTGTTACTGAATCACTAGAAAAAAAGACAATGAAAGTCAATGGCAGCTTTTACTACAGTGTAGAAAGGAGTAAATATTTCTCTACTTTTCTCAAGAGTAAAAAAGTGCCATTGACTTTCATTGTCTTTTTTTCCAGTGATTCAACAACAGTGACATTCTCAGGCTTTTTTCTCATGAATTGAATCTTTTACTACCATGAGAATTTTTTTCTACCTTTATTGAATCGAGGCCAATTGACTTCATTTACATTACATAAAGGTAGAATCCTTTAAACACCCAAACCTATTGTGACCACCCGACCACAGCCAAGATGTCTGGGATGATACCAAATTAGCATCTAAGAGGCCCAATTACCATCCTAGCCAGGGAAGCTACTTGGAGAGCTATTTTAGATATTCAAAACTTATATATCTAATATTTTATATTTCATGGGAATTCTCTATTTCTTACATAAGCATCATTTAATGAAAATCCCAAACCCTTAAAAAATGATTCCCCAGCATCTAAAATTATTATATTTTACAATTTTGGTCATTTTTTATTCTTTCCCCACTAGGCTGCAACTCTGTTCAGGACTCTACGATACGGGTGGATACTTCACATTCTAAGGAGAGGAGGGGGGGGAATGCGGGGGGGGGGTACAGTTGTGCTTTGCACATACAGAGCAGAGCTGGAGTCAGGAAAAGGACAGCAATCCCAGAATGCAGAGCGGCACAGTCAGAAGGCACTTCCTGTTTGCAGGCAGCCTGAGACTCCATGTGCCGCAATCTTGGATATTTAAAGACTCAGATTAATTTAGGATGATTTTTAATGTGAGCAATCTGTATGTACAGGGTGGGGGAAACATATACTCTTATTCAGGGTGAAGGTCTGGTTTAATGTCTTGTATCCAGAGACCAAACTAGGGCTACAGAGTACAAAAACAAGATCCAATTGGCTATGGCCCTGACCAGGACAGTTTCTGAGCAAACTAGCTGTCAGTGCAGGAAATGAAAAAAAAACATTTTATTCCCCCACCTTCCCTGCTGCTGCTTCCCAATACCGGTATGTGCCATGCTCTGTCTTCTGTCTTCTTTAGCAGCAGGCAGTGCCCACTTTTGATGAATCCAATATGGAGGTTGAGGTCCTGGGCAACATGATTGCTGGAATAACCCCCCTTCCAAGCCCCTGCATGCAACCTTGATCCTGGCACATTTGCATAAAACTGGATAGCTGGAAATACCCCGCATCCTATGTACAATGATTCTGCCACCCACTCACAAAACAATCTCCCTGCTAGCCCACCCCTACAAACAACCCTGACCAACTTTATCCAAAAACCAAGCAGTCCATCCTCTCCTTACAAACTCTCAGGCCCTTATTTAACAAGGGATAGCGCCAGGTAGCGACTGGTGAGCGAACGGTAATGACGCTCCCCGCCACGCGAACGCCGGCTCCCCACCACAATCACACATTTATCAAGCCGATCCTGCTTAGCGGCTGAGAGAGCGCCAGATAGCGAATCATTCATCATTATTCCAGCCTCACCCCACAACGCCAGCGAGCGCCCTTAAACAGCGACAGGTATGACCTCTCGCTACCTGGCGCTCTCCAATGCATTTCAATGGAACAATCTTTAATTAATTATAAATAATTGTTATTATTTTTTTTTATTATTTTTTAATGTGAAAAATTCTGTTACCACTTCTGCAATGTAAGATATTTTTTTTAAGGTAAAAAAAAAAAAAAAAAATTGTGCAGAATTGATATTACAGGTCTGATATTAATGTATTCATATTACAAAATGTTTTTATAAACTTGTTTTTTTTTTGTTTCAAAAAATATGGTTGTTTGGGGGTTAAAAAACTACTTTTAACCCATCACCACCAGCGCTCTGGGGTTTAAACATGCATTTCACAGCGAGAGAATTTTTGTAGCGTGATTTGTTAATGAATATGGTGGGAGCCGTTCGCTATGGCCATTCACTATCATGCGCTCCCATACAGCGCGGAACCTGTCAAATAGCGACTCCTCACCCAATATTCAACATTACCGCACACCGACTGAGTCACTGTCAACAACCGAACAACGGCCAAGCACAGCGACTACTAGGGGGCGCTCTGAAAATGTCGCTACAGTCGCTCAACTGTCGCTACCTGGCGCTATTAATGAATCGGCCTCTCAGATTAAAAAAAGGAACAAGGCCTATTTACAGATATAGTACATGACCCCCAGAGTCATATAATACCAAACCTCTCCTTCTATCAGGTCTGTGGAAAGGTTTTACCCCCAGGCTGCAGATAATAATAAGACGCAATTCAACATATTGTCCTGACATATAGATTACCATATTATATTGTAAGTTCCGGCAATGAATTAAAATGATGATGCTACCCAATGATCCCTGATTAATAATGCCTATCAGCTTTTGTTTGCTTTAAGTCACATTAGGCTTTAGCAATTTTGCCGTAAAACAGCTGCACTGGGAAAGCAGACCAGAGCGCCTACTCTGCAAACCACAGATTTAATATAACAAATCTAGGACATCACTCAGGAGACTCCGCCATAACCTAATTCAGCTCATAATCTACTGTACCTTGGTAGCATTGTTCAGACCTGTCTCACTTTGTCCAACTGCAGGATGTTCCTCCATTGTACTATAGAAGCCATATGGTGATTGTGGCGGAGACGCGGTATACTGTAAATCCTGCACGGTGGGAAAGTGATAACTTCAGAGGATTAACTAATCTTTTATATGGTTTGGGTCAGCAACTGTCATCTTAGCAAGAGTATTGGTATTAATAACATATAAAGCACCTATATGTCCTCCCGAAAAAATACATAAAGCTGAGCTAAATCTATAATATTAGTTACAGCAGAATATTCAACGAATATCAGGAGATTTCTGCAAATGTCTCATAGACAGTGGCCCCAAGGAAGGAGACCACCTGCCCATTTGTACATGCAAAATAAATCATATTATTTCACGGTATTCCAGTGCACACTCTATTGCCTGGGATGCATAAACGTTTTTGGTCTAGGGGCCGCATTGTCACATTATTCCACCTCAAGGAGCCACAATAAACTTGAAGCTGAAAAAATGCAAAACTTCTGCTGTTACCTTAAGCTGTTACCTTAAAGCATTTTATAGGCTGTTATGTATATGCAGAGGTGAGCAGATGTGGGCAGAGATGAGGAAGGAAGTATTGGGCAAGAAGTGAGGGGGGCTGAAGTGAGGCGGGAAGTAGTGGGCAAGAGGTGCTGAGGTGAGGCAGGAAGTAATGGGCAAGAGGTGCTGAGGTGAGTCAGGAAGTAATGGGCAAGAGGTGCTGAGGTGAGTCAGGAAGTAATGGGCAAGAGGTGCTGAGGTGAGTCAGGAAGTAATGGGCAAGAGGTGCTGAGGTGAGGCAGGAAGTAATGGGCAAGAGGTGCTGAGGTGAGGCAGGAAGTAGTGGGCAAGAGGCGAGAGGTGCTGAGGTGAGGCAGGAAGTAGTGGGCAAGAGGCGAGAGGTGCTGAGGTGAGGCAGGAAGTAGTGGGCAAGAGGTGCTGAGGTGAGGCAGGAAGTAATGGGCAAGAGGTGCTGAGGTGAGGCAGGAAGTAGTGGGCAAGAGGCGAGAGGTGCTGAGGTGAGGCAGGAAGTAGTGGGCAAGAGGTGCTGAGGTGAGGCAGGAAGTAATGGGCAAGAGGTGCTGAGGTGAGGCAGGAAGTAGTGGGCAAGAGGTGCTGAGTTGAGGCAGGAAGTAATGGGCAAGAGGTGCTGAGGTGAGGCAGGAAGTAATGGGCAAGAGGTAAAGGGGGCTTGAGGTGAAGCGGGAAGTAGTGGGCAAGAGGTGAGGTGGGAAGTAGTGGGCAAGAGGTGAGGGGCTCGGGTGAGGCAGGAGGTAGTGGGCAAAAGGTCAGGGGGGCTGAGGTGATGTGGGTAATTGGTGAGCAAGAGTTGAGGGAGGGCTAAGGTGAGGTGGTAAGTAGTGGGCAAAAGTTGAGGTGCTGAGGTGAGGCAGGAAGTAGTGGGCAAGTGTTTGGGCATAAAAAAAGTGATTTTGGATGAGATGAGATGAGTAGAGATAAGACAGAGGTGGGTAGAGATAGGCAGAGGAGCCGGGGGGGGGGGGGGGCGCAACTGATGGTTGTGCTGGCAGCAGGTTGTACATTTCTGGTCTAGAGGCTTTCTCCAAAAAAATCCCCTGCAGGGGAAACAAAATTGAGATTCCATGGTTAGTCTGTGTCTTGGAAAGAAGGTATTGATTTGGCTGAGGGGGGAGGAGGTTCTATTATAGATAGAGAGGTCTGTTATTGACTAAAAGGACAACTATCATTAAACACTCATGAAAATGAAATGCTATTATATGATACTCTATAGTAAAATAATATTTGACTAATATGCACACAAGCTATTCTTTAGAGGCATCTCCCCAGCACGCTGCAGTCAGCTGTGAGCTGATTACATTGTAATAGCAGGCATATAGCTTATCTCACTGTTACGGTGTGACAGAACAGGATGCTGGCTGGCTTTATACAATGTAACAGCAACAAGTTTGGAAAATAGTGACAGGTTTTAGCAGTCTGATGGGAGGGGGCAGCTTGTGTCTGCTCACATAACTTTTAAACACAGCACTGTGGACTAAAGAGGACCAGGATTTTGACTATCCTAGGTTTGGGTCCATGTACCCAGGGCATCTTGATCTGAGATGACCTCATTGTGTGAGCCTCGTGGCATCACCAGTATACTCACCTCACCAATGATCCTGGCTATGTGAGAATCCTGGTGATCCCAAGGGGTTTCATCACAAACTAGGATACCTGGGGGACAGGTAATCGGCCAGCTCTTTTTCTAATGCAGAGTGTATAAGTTACCTCTAGCCTTACTAGGCATATTTATGTGGATTTTTATTATCTTATGTTAGTGCCCCTTTAATGTTTCTCCATCAAAAATACATTTTGGTTGAAACTGGGCAATGATAGCTATGGTTTTCAAATAACATATTTCACAAGGACTTTTTTGGACATGTACAGTGTAGTTCAGTACAGCAGACTGTAAATCCCATTAAAGACAATTTTCAGGCAAATAAAAAAAAAAGCTATACTCACCTTTGCTTCTGGACGGGGGTGGTGAGGGGACTTGGATCCAGCTTTTTAGGTGCACGCAGTATAGCTTTTTTTGTATTTGCCTGAAAATGTACTTTAATGTAGAATGAATTCCAATAAGTAATGACAGTGGCTTTGTAATAGGTCTATAGGGCTGAATATAGCTGCAGTTCATTGGAGGTCCAGATAGTGGTGTTGACAATGTAGGCGGTTGAGAAATAGCAAGATAAGGAGAAAGTGTCGGAGATGTAGATAAATGAGGGTGTTCATAGGACAGAAATGGACATATTTTCTACATTTGATGGTACCACAAATTTACAAGGTGAAACACTTCTCTGCTTTCTGTCTATTCTATAGTTCATCTTTTGTCCCATTAAGGATATGCACTGCCCCTGCCCATACATATCCATGGTCACATGAACCCACTGACAATGTCCTGCAGTGTTCAAACATGGTGGTGTAGGGCAGGTTTTTGCAAAAAGCAGTGGTAGCTGGGCATCTTGTATGGAGATAAGCACAGGCAACAACATCTGAGAATATAGCTGTGACCAACAGTCTGTAGAATAGAAGATACATTAAAGTTTGGAGATTAAAGTGGACCAACAGTCAAAAATGACTTAAACCAGACCAACACAACAAACAGTGCTTATATGCATCCCTCCCCAGGGCAATTTAGATTGCTGCACATAAAAATTAATTTATCTATTTCTACAAAAACAAAATGGCGGTCCATGGAAGTGTAGGCCCCCTGCAAACAGGAAGTGCTGCTGGGCTTCCTGTTACTGTGCATTGTCAGTTATGTCATTTGAATCCATGGCTGAGATGCTGGGAGAGGAAGCTCCAAAATGGCCGCTAAATTTCTTGCAAGACGGTTGGTCTGGCTTAAGCTAATGTTAGAGGTGGTGGTGGTGTTGAATAAACTTGCAGTCTTTGTCTCCACTGATCACAGCTGCTATTAAAGAAGCTGACAGTTCTGCTACAGCTTCTAGACAAAAATGTCCTCCTCCTATTAGAAGCAGCTGAAGCAACTTGCATGAATAGGTAAGAAGGTGGAGGAAAAGGCATCCTAAGCAAAAGGAGACAGCTGTCCCAGATGCGTGCACCAAGGCAGTGGGTGCCGGTGCTAAAAAAAAAAAAAAAAAAAATATAAAAGAAAGGCTTTATGCAGCTGCGAACTGATGATAAGACTTTGGATGCCACATATGGCCTATGGGTTGCATGTAATGTATGACCTGCTAAAATACAATTCTGTGATTACTCGCCTGTAGAATTGGTATTATGAGTATACAGTACGTCCTGCTCCAAATCTAATACTTACAGTTGGGATATACTCCGCCAGATGGCGCTGGACTGCAGAGACATCGAAAATAGGCTCCTCCCGGCCCCTCAAATACCCAGGGACCTCCCACAAATCCCCAGCATTGAAAAGCAGTTAAGGAGAAGCCGGGAGAATTAAACAATCCAAACTATCAACTATAACAATGATAACAATCACCATACAGGGGATCCAAGATAATGCAAACCAAGGGTGGGTTTGAGTAGGACGTACTGTATACTCATAATACCAATTCTACAGGTGAGTAATCACAGAATTGTATTATTCTTAGTATACAGTACGTCCTGCTCCAAATTTAATAATTACAGTTGGGACATCCAATAGCAGTGTCCATAAAGTAGGGTGGAATCCCCCAAAAAATCAGCAGCAGGCAGTTTAAACCACTGCCACCTGCAGAACCTTTCGGCCA
Source organism: Gastrophryne carolinensis (assembly GCA_027917425.1). NCBI lineage: Eukaryota > Metazoa > Chordata > Amphibia > Anura > Microhylidae > Gastrophryne > Gastrophryne carolinensis. The sequence continues at coordinate 154,314,259 of CM051242.1, read as the reverse complement.
AAAAAAGCGTCAGCTGCGGCCCTAACATCAACCTTGTAAAACTTGGAAAAGGTATGAACAGAAGACCAAGTAGCGGCCTTGCAAACTTGTTCAACAGAAGCCTGGTGCTGAAAAGCCCAAGAGGCACCAATAGCAGGAGTGGAATGAGCAGTAAGGCGGAAGGGAGGATTCTTCCCCTTAGCAGAGTAGGCCTGAATCACAGCCTGACGAATCCTCTTGCTGATTGTAGACTTGGCAGGAGCCAAACCCTTCCTAGGACCAGAAGGGACCACACAAAGAGCATCAGTTTTCCTGAAAGGTGCAGTAGCCACCAGATAGTACTTCAGACACCTAACCACATCCAAAGAGTGCAAAACCCTCTCCTTAGCATTGCTAGGATTAGGGCACAAAGAAGGAAGAACAATATCCTGATTCAAATGAAAGGCAGACACTACCTTAGGCAGAAAGTCAGGTTTGAAACGAAACACCACCTTGTCCTGGTGTCTCTCATAGTAGGGGGACTGAATGGACAGCGCCGCCAACTCAGACACACGCCTGACAGAAGTGATAGCCACCAGAAACACAACCTTGAGCATAAGAATGGCCAGGGCAGCATCCTGCACAGGTTCAAAGGGAGCACCCTGCAAGGCAGACAAGACCAAGTTCAAATCCCAAACAGGCACCATAGGCTTACGTGGGGGGCGCACATGAGTGACCCCCTGGAAAAAAGTCCTGATCAGAGGGTGCTGAGCAAAGGACTTCTGGAAAAAAATTGCCAGGGCAGAGACCTGACCCTTCAGAGTACTGAGCTGGAGCCCCATCTCCAACCCATGCTGCAGGAACTCCAGAATCCTGGGAATAGAGAACACACGACAGCGAAGAGACCTAGACTCACACCAGTCAATGTAGGCACGCCAAACACTGTAATAAATGGAAGAGGAAGACTTCTTCCTAGCTTTAATGAAAGTATCCACAACTGAGGAAGACAGCCCCTTCTCCATCAAGATGGAGGTTTCAGCAGCCAAGCCGTCAAAGCCAGAGTTTGTAAATTGGCATGGCATAGTGAGCCCTGAGTGATCAGATCTGGCACCAAGGGTAGAGCGTATTGATCTACTGCCAGCTGTACCACGTCTGCGAACCACACTCTTCTTGGCCACCTGGGGGCCACCAGAATTGCTGGCACCCCTTCCAGAGCAATCTTGCGCAGAACCCTGGCCAGCAGGGGAATTGGGGGGAAGACATACAGGAACTGAAAGTCCTTCCGTGACATTGCTAGCGCATCCGAGGTCAGGGCCAGAGGATCCCTGGACAGAGAGACAAAAGCTGGAAGCTTGTGATTGTGGCGGGACACAAACAGATCCACATCTGGTTGGCCCCAACGGTGACACAGAGATTGAAACACCCTGCTGCACAGGGACCATTCTCCCTGGCGAGAGGTTCCCCTGCTCAGAGAGTCCGCCAGGTGATTTTCCACCCCCGGGATGTACACAGCTGAAATGCGGGGGACATTGGCCTCCGCCCAAGTCAGGATCAGAGAGGCTTCCTGGAGGGCCCCCTTGCTCCGGGTCCCTCCCTGATGATTGATGTAGGCAACTGCCATCTGGTTGTCTGAGCGCACCTGAACAGGCAGGCCCTGAAGATGAGTAATCAAGCGAGCCAGAACTAACCTGATCTCTCACAGCTCCAAGACATTGATAGGTGTGTGGGCCTCCTGAGGGCCCCACCTCCCCTGGAAGCGCAGGGACTTCCAGAACCCCCCCAACCTGACAGACTGGCATCAGGGTGACCGTCTCCCAGGAAGGGGCAAGAAAGGATCTGCCCCCCAACAGGTTCCTTGAGTCCATCCCCCACAAGAGGGACCTCCTGACCAGGGGGGAGAGCACAAAGAACCCTGTCCAGGGACGCTGGGTCCTTGTCCCATACAGACAATAGGTGAAGTTGCAGAGGCCTCAAGTGGAACTGAGCATAAGGGACCGCTTCGAAGCACGCCACCATCAGGCCCACCAGCTGTATCCCCTGCCTGATGGAGGGATGGGGACAAGCTAGGAGGGACTGAGCCTGTGCAATCAGACTGTCCACCTTCTGCTGAGGAAGGAAGATCCTTGCCTGAACTGTATCCAGATTCATTCCTAGGAATGGAGTTACCAAGGAAAGGGACAGTGAGGACTTGGGGTGGTTGATCACCCATCCAAATGACTCCAGAGTGGACACCACCAGCTGAGTATCCAACTCTGCCTGATGTAGAGACTGGGAAGTGATGAGGATGTCGTCCAGATAGGGAAGCACGCGGACGCCCTGACATCTGAGCAGAGACATCACGCCAGCCAGCACCTCGGTGAACACCCTGGGAGCTGAAGTGAGGCCGAAGGGCAAGGCCACAAATTGGTAGTGTTGATCCATCAGAGCGAACCTGAGGAACCTTTGATGACCTGGGAACACAGGAATATGAAGATAAGCATCTTTGATGTCCACAGAAGTCATGAAATCCCCTTGGTGCAGGGAACTGATGGCAGAGCGCAGAGTCTCCATGCGAAAGCGCCTGCCCCTGACAAACTTGTTGAGAATCTTTAAGTCCAGGATGGGCCTGACAGAACCATCCTTTTTGGGTACTGTGAATAGGTTGGAATAAAAGCCCTTGCCTTTTTCTCTTAAAGGGACCTGGCAGCTCCAGGAGGCCTTGCACTGCTTGCACTAGCTCCTGAGCTGACACAGGGTCCTGAGGAATCCGGGATCTGATGAATCTTGGAGGGGGATCGGCAGCAAACTCCAACTTGTAACCGGAGGACACTATTTCCTGAATCCACATGAAGCCTCCAGACGTGAGCGAAGTGCTGCAGCCGTCCCCCCACCCGGATGGGTGAGGGCACCCCATCATGCCTGAGGGGGCTTGGGAGAGGATTTAGCTTTGGGACCCCAGGAGGAGCCAGGACGTCCACGTCCTCTGCCTCTACCCCAGAAATCTCCACGGGCCCCAGGGAAAGACACCCCCTTCCCTGTCTTGCACCACGGTAAGGGGAGGAGAAGGAACCCTGACCCCGAAAGGGCCGAGGTTGCCGCCTGCGCTGGGGTAACCTGCCTCCCTTAGCAAAAAGGTCCAGGCGGTCTCCAAACAGACGCAGTCCTTTAAAGGGAAACCCAGTGAGGGCCTTCTTGGCAGCGTTGTCAGCAGCCCACTGGCGCAGCCAAACCGAGCGGCGTATAGCCACCACGAGGGCAGAAGTTCTGCCACACATTCTGATGGTGTCATCCAATGCTGATAGGACAAAATTTACAAAAACATCACAACTGTAGAGTGCATTAAACACCTCACAAGGCAAAGCATCAGGGGCACTATCAAGCATATTTCTGATAAGGGTTCTAGTGGCCACAGCAGTAATGGCAGAGGCACAGACCGGGCGCAGCGCCGTCCCCGCACACGCAAAGGCGTGGGATGCCAGCTGATCAATACGCCAGTCTTCGGCATCCCGCAGAGTAGTAGAATCAGGGGAATGCATGACAGAGGTGTTAGATAGCCCTAGGATCAGGGCATCCACCTCGGGGGGGGGGGGGGGGGGGGGATGACCAACATTTAACCACCTCAGCAGGAAAGGGATACTTCCTATCCCAACTCTTTGGAACCCCGGGAAGTTTACTGGGGCGCTCCCATTCCTTGAGCACAAGGTTATGGAAATGTGCCTGCTCTGGAAATTCCAAACGTGATCTTGCTGTATGGAAAAGATCCCCTCTTTGCCTGGGAGCCTCAACAGGGAGAGAGATAGACAGAACCTCAAAAATCTGGGTCAATAATCTGTCAGTGTCATCCGGGGCCCAGGGGTCAGAGCCAGAATCGTCATGACCCCTCGGTCTGAATCAGAAAAGAGCTCCCCTTCATCAGACGGGGTATAGCCACACATATTCAAAAACTCCTCAGTTCCCATAGGGAAAACAGTAACATTAGGCGTCAAGTGCCGCTTCTTAGCAGGGGCCTTACGTGCTAAAGACTTCGCAATAATCTGTTCAACAATAGCCAGTCTAGAAGACACATCAGGCTGAGAATCCCCACTAGTATGCAACTCAGCAGGAGTGAGATTTAAGCTTGGGGGAATAGGTGAAGTGAAACGAGGTGCAGCCACTGGCAGGCCAGATTGCAATGCAAGCACCTGCTCAGCACAGGGTACACAGACCCGTGCCTTGTCAGCGTCAGCATGAGGCTGCCCACACGCTACACACAGCCGGTCTTGTCCCAAAGGGACCCCGGTAACATTATCCTGGGATGCCTCCATATGGTGATTATAGCGGCGCTATACGCCAATAGGGAATAACGCTATATAGCAACCCTGGATGCCCCAATAACCCGCTAGGGACGTGGGAGTATAATTTTTACAAGGCCTACAAGTAATATACTAAAAACAGGGCTGGGAGAAACCAAGAAGGGTTCGTCCCGCCTGGAAGACATAAGCAGACAAGACCTTAAGTACATCGTAACAAAAGTGAAGCAGATAAAGCCGCCCCCGAGGGCACTTACGGACCGCGGTAGGTAGGAGTCCGTCGCGCATAGGCCAACCAAGTCAGAAAAGATGGCGTCGGTATACCTCGCCCCCCCCCTCCCGAAGAGCGCGAAGCCAGAATGTCCAACAGCCAAAGATGGCGCACCAGCGCCTGAGGTAATGCCGCCGCCAAGCGCGGAATATCAAGTCAGCGCGCGGCGGCGGTAAATTTAAAAGCAATAAAGACAAGTCAGCGCGGTGGCTGACACAAGAATAAAGACATGTGAAAAGTGAAAGCACAGACTGCATAACATACATATCTATACACAAACACACCCCCCCTCTTTTCCCCCGAAGACTACAAGGAGGATGAGGAAGGACGGCGGCCACTTAAATAGGGCCCACCGATAGGCAGGGGCAAGGGGCAATAGTGCGGGAGGGGCATCCCATAGAGGCTCACCATAAGCCTGAACCGCCTACCCTTTGGTGGGGGATTGCGGTGGAGCAGCGCTCCTAAGCACCAACGGCGGTGCTGCCTACCATCACCCGACCAGCGCAGCCAAGGCTGGGAGGCATATTACTAGTGGAACGGGTGGGAATAGTCCTACAGGGCCTCAGGTTAATAACCCCGCTCACCTGCGAGTAGAGAGCCAATTTCTCGTCCTTCGCAGCCAGACTGCAGAGAAATTCTGGGGATTTGTGGGAGGTCCCTGGGTATTTGAGGGGCCAGGAGGAGCCTATTTTCGATGTATCTGCAGTCCAGTGCCATCTGGTGGAGTATATCCCAACTGTAAGTATTGGATTTGGAGCAGGACGTACTGTATACTAAGAATATATACATTACATATTGAACTGAGGAAACAGAAAAAAAACAGGAACACCCACACTGCAATGCTCTTTGACACAATGGTTTTCATATAATAGTTGGAGCAGTGTGTCATAGTCAAGCACCAGCAATTTTGCTATCAAAATATCTGTTGTTGCAAAAGTTTAAAGCATTAACCAGAGGAGACAAAGGCAGAGTTGCAAAGGCATCTGACAATAATTATAGTTATTGACCTTGACAATCTTTGTGAAAAGCACTCAAAGTCCTTCAAGTAATAAGACTGTAAAGAACTGTATTTATTATCGGTGGCTTCAATCACTGGTAGAACTTGAAGAATGTTGCAAAAGCCATAAAACTATAATAATTCATTGAGTTTTACCCTTGTTAGAGTAGAAGGTGGATGTGAGTGACCATGATGGTGGTCATTGATGGTGGACCATGGTTAAACTGACTATACCTTCCACTTTTGGTGGGACATTCAAACTTTGGGGCACTTTGTCCCACTGTCCCCTCAAAAACTCTGGGGATAATAAAATGTCCCACTTTGCAGACATTAGTGTGAAGACCCCATGGCCCATGGCACAGGCTTTACCCCCAAATGCATTACCACCCCAACTCCTGTGTTGTGTTTAATACAGTGGCAATGCAGAGACTAGCAGAAGGGATCCAGCAACAATACGTGATATAAAAAGTGATTTCCTAAAAGGTTACCCCTGGACGTAAGAATAATAATAATGTCCCAATCTCATGGCCCAGCCAGAATAAACAAAAACAAGATCTAGAGCTGGAAAAATAGCTTGGCCCAGTTTGGATGAAATTAACCAGGCTATTTGGCTCAGCCTGGGTTTTAAAAGTCCAAGACTGATTGCTGTACAGGCCACTTGGCCAATCTTGCATAAAGAAGAAAACAAACGAAGTGTTTGACAAGATGCTTGACCCAGCCGCTTGGTTCAGCCTGTAATAAGAAATATCCAAACAAATCTGTGGACAGCCAACATGGTCCAGATTGTGTGAATTACGCCATCCTAGGCCAAAAGCTTGGCCAGCTGCATGCCCAACCTGGAATAAGAAAAACCAAACCAAGTGCTGAGCAAGCACCATGGACCAGCCACATTAGGTTGAACCCACAACAACCCACAGGTAACATGGCCAAGCCCAGATAAAGAAAGACAAACAAAAATGATGGGCAGGTGGCAGAGTCCCAAATTAAAAAGAACCCAGACCATGGCCTAACTAAAAACAGGTATGGCATACATCACTTCTTCTCCATGGTGATTAGAACAGAAAGTCCATCCAAGTAAAAATCACGGAAAAGAAGGTTGCTCCTGCCACGGAAACCCTATGATTTGGTGTGTTGTGGTGTACTGGACTACCACAATTCGGTTCTAAGCCCCAGATTATCTGAACCGCCATCGTCTAGCGACCAAACAGAATAACCTTAATTAATCCTCATTTCTTAACACTTCCTCAATCTGTATGCTTATAATCAAATTGGTTGCATGCTCTTGCTCAATATGCACACTTTCTTAACCCCAACACACCCCTCAATATAAGGTTGCAAGATGCTTTATACCCTGACTCCTGGCCTTGAGCATAAATATGCAATAATGTTTGGCTACAGCTATAATTTTTATACTGTCTTATTATAAATGATGAAGATAAAACCACAATGAGGTCACAGCACCTGTATTAATCATACTGGCTCATGATCATTCGCCTCATTGGCAGGTCTTTAGTTAGTCATTTGTTTTTGAAAAGTGTGGTTAAAATAAGAGCAGCGCTGCAGGAGAGCTTTACCCAAGGTCCCCAGGGAATAGAGCCCAAAGCAGGGGAGTTATGGAGCTCTGACATGAAGGAAGAGTAGTGGATCTGCACTAATTTCAGGAATTTACAGAAGAACCCTCTGAAGCTCAGTTAGTGATCTTGTCAGATGGAGCAGGATTTCTTATTTCATACATATGAAGCAACAGTCTAACATTTGGGCCATTAAATATAAAAAAGGCACAAAATATTATCCTGAAATAAGTGTTTTTCAATGTGTTTTGAGATTAATTTGTTGCAACAAATCATCATTAAGTTAAACTTTGTGACATCTGTACGTTGATAGAACCAATATAGCCCAACTCCAGTCATTTTTTTTAATGAACTGTGTTATATGTTATAAATATAATGATATCAATGTTCATCTGGCTGTCAATTACCTCACTGAGGATCTAGCTGGAAATGGACTTTAATATAAAACGTATTACTTTTTTTAGGTCAGTTAGGTCAACTTTCATTTTGGCATGTTGAATGGTCATCAGATCTGCATAATAACAAATAAATGACTCAATTATCAATGAACAACACAGTGGCCTCGTCAAATGGCTAAAAAATCAAATAACTTATATGAAGACCTGTATAGTGACCCATGTGATAAATAATAAGAAAAACATAAACCATATAATGTTTTTTGGTGTAAATGACCCCACTGGGGCGATCTAACTGAAACTAGGCTCTAATCTCAAGCTTATCATCTTTAATGTAAACATACAGTAGATGTTGAGTTATCCAATCCCCATGATAGCCAATAAAAGACTCACTAAATTACCAATAAACAACTCAATGGCCAATCAAGTGACTAATAAAAAAACGATGACCAAAAAAAGTGATTACGTAATGTCTAAATATGGCTCAAAGATCCACATAATAGCCAGTAAAAGAGCCACACAATGGCTAATAAAAGGCTAAACAACTTATATAATCAGTAATAAAATCCCCTACGACCCACACAAGGACCAATTAAAACATGACTAGTGTTCTAATGGAGAACAAAAGCCCCATTGATTCACATTAAAAAAACAATGACCGAGTCAATGGCCAAGGATAGGTCATTATGTTAGTTCCAAAACAGTAGAAGCTGTTTTAGGTGCCCAAGGTGGACCAATGCCATGTTAATGCCTCTAGATTTAGAATAGTATGCCATTAAAAATTCCTGTAGGTATAATTTGTAGGTGTACTAATATTTAGTATTTTTCATATAGTGTACTTATATGGATTGTTTTAGCACGGATATCCCGAAACATGCTGGTCCTAATGTAACAGACTACAAACCTAGTTCTTACAACTGACATTTTGTAATTGGCCACTGAGCTGGTTGTAATTGGGCTGATGGTTGACTTTACTAGACTGATGACTGGTTTATAAAACACTGCTGAAAAGGTTATCGAAGACCACAACATACTAAGTATATCACACTAACTGTCATCCAATGAAAATGTGATTTCTGATCTGTCTTTAACAGACCTCTGCCCAGGTTCTTAAAAGGAGACCATGCACAGGCTCTGGAGAGGCTGCATCCCATCTGCTTCTGCATATACCTACAGGAATTTTCATAGCATTCGATTCAAAATCTAGAGGCATTATATGGTATTGGCCACCTTAGGCACCAAAAACAGCTTCTAGTGTTCTGTGACCCACAAAATGACCGTTAAATGGTCATTGACTGAGTCATTGTTTTTTATGTGGATCAATGGTGCTTTTATTAGCTATTATAGCATCAGCCATGGTTTAAATTGGTCCTTGTGTGGGTCATTGGGTATTTTTTTGCTGATTATATAAGTTGTTAAGTTTTTTAATGGGCATAGTGCAGCTCTTTTGTCGGCTATTATGTGGTTCTTTGGGTCATTTTTAGGCATTATGTAGGTCACATTTTTTTTGAGTCATCACATGGGTCACTAGGTTTTTTGTTATTAATTTTACGGTCTATTGAGATGTTTATTGGTTATTTTGTGGATCAGATGATAATTCAACATCTATGTTAAAATTAAAGTTGGCATAAAAACATTTTGATAAGCTTTATAATAAAGCCCAGTTCTAGTTAGATATTCACAGTTGGGTAATTTACCTCAAGAACAAAAAAATGAATCAGATGTTGGCAGCCATTGTAGGAACTGAAAGAAAGTGGCAGCACCGAGGAGAGATAGATGAGGTGAGCAGCAGTTGATAATAGATAAGAGGGGTGTCAATCTGTAGACCACAGAGGAGAGTGTTGCAGTCGTCTAGTGGGAGTATGATCAGGGCAGCATTCGGATTTTACTGGTTTAATGTGCTACGAGGGAACAGATGCAGGAGATGTATTAGAATTGGCAGGAGGTGGATAGAGATCTAATGGGAGGTGTGTATGAGAGAGAGTACTGTATAACATGAAGACTTTGGGCTTGAGGAGCTGCTGTGATAGTCAGGTTGTTGTTGTCAGGTAAGTTGTAATTGAGATAGCTGTTAGATCATCTGGAACAAGAGATAGTAGGGCAGAGAGATCTGGGCCCGAGAGGTAAATATCAGTGTACTCAGCGAAAAAATGGTCTTGGAAGCCAAATTCGTTTATGAGTTGGCCAAGACCATAAGTGTAGACTGAAAAAAGTAGGGGTCCACCTTCTGGTATCCCGGCAGAGGGCTTGGAAGAGGAATATTTTGGAGTGTGATGTGCGAGGTAATAGGAGAGCCAAGAAGAGGCAAGAATTCCTAGGAAGGCGAGTAGAAGGGAGTGGTCGACAGTGTCAAAAGCAGAGGCTATGTCGAGAAGGATGAGAATGGAGGTTAGTTTAGTTAGTTTTACCCCACTGGCTGCAACTGCAAAGAATCCAACAACACATAGCAAACCAATGACTATTACTATTACTCCCAAAACTGTGTTTCTGATTGGTTTATTTTCCTTTAGAACTTCTCATTCATCATGTCAGTGGAGGTTATAGTTAACCAAGGCTGAAAGATTTGCACAAAAATATATTAGCAAATAAACAGACTCCACGAGCAATTTTCAGTTGCGATTTTCAGATAGACTCAAGGTCACTCCGAACACTGACGTGAATTGAAAATAGGAAAGTGAACAACAACATTTACATACAGAAAATACGCTGTTCCAGCAATAACTTGTTACTGGTGCATTTAAGAATCTTATTTACCATAGTACAAATACTATGTAGCCAAGGTAATGCTTATTTTTATACAGAAAAAGAAGGGCCTCTGCTCCATTTCAGCACCCTTACCAGCCGGCAATATAGTGGGGATGAAGAAGAGCGGCAGATGCTAATTCTGTGAATGAAAATCAGCTCACACTCTGTGACGGAGATAACGGGAGAGATCAATTGCCTAGAATATGGTGGAAGGTCATTTAAAGTGGATCAACACCCAGGCTGATCGGCCCGGGAATCTATAAGATTCCCTGGCCGATCAGATCCCTCCCCGTGGGGCATCTGAAATCGGGATGCCACGCTGTATGAAACCCCCCAGGATGCCCCATTCACCTTACCTTACCCCCGTTCCAACGGCACATGCGCGGGCCGCGGCCGCATCTCTCTAGCAGGGCGTGCGCCCACGCCGGCCGTTTGTGAATGGCCGGCGCGGGCGCGCTCCCCGTTAGAGGGAAGCGCGAGATGCGCCCGCCAGCGTGCTCGGAGCCGCTGTGGTTGTCCGTCTCTTGTACGTGCATACCACAGCGGCTCTGAGCGCGCTGATTGGACGAGGCCCACGCATGTGCTGTAGGAGCGGGGTGAGGTGAGTTTTTTTCTGCCATTCTGGGGGATTTCACGCATCGGGGCATCCCCAAACGCAATTGAATGGCTGCTTTGTGCGTGTTTATTTTAGGTTACAATCAAAAGATATGGATATGCACTGTCTCGCTATCTACAAAACTATTGTAAAGGTGCTGTGGCCCGTATGGTCAAGAAAAAGCAATACATATATATAGTGAGGGGGTTCTGGATCTATCCCCTCAAATGACCACCATATAACAGGCAGCACTCAAAGAAGTAAAAGAATAAACGTCTATTTTATTTGTAAATACATCCACAATACTATAAAAATTATTTATATCAACACATACAATAACATATAACACAATTAAAAAACATATACACAAACACAGGGGATCCTATATATGGAGACTCTAATAATGATAATAATACAGGGTGGCATATAATACACTAGATGAATAAATGAATGAATCTGGTTGGAAACCACGCATGGCCCACAATACGTGAAGAAAAATTAAAAGAGGTGCTGTACCCCCTAAAATACATGACAAAGTGCATAATGCATAATGTGCAAATCCATGTGCAATATTTAACAATATAACAAATGTTGACAAGTGTGTGTCCTCATAGAATACATACAAAATTCAAAAATGAAACCAAAAACAAAACAAAAGACATATTGTGAAAAAAACATACAGGCAGACCACAAATAAATAAACAATTAAAGTGCTGTAGTGCAGTGTAGCACACACATGGTGCTATAGCCAGCCAGAAGGATTGTAAGGAATAGTCTGTAACGCCGCCCAGCTAAAGTAATACAGGATAATAATAACGAATCAAAAGATTAACATCACCTAGTCTCCAGGGGGTCCCCCGCAGCAGCCGCCACCGACGCGTTGCGTGTCGTGTAGACACTTCGCCAGGGTGTACCGGCTGCTGGGGAATCCCGCTCCCTATTTTAGGTTACAGACAACCCAGGTGGTACGTGAGATGAATGGAAAATGGAAAGTTGTACTTTATGATAAAAGTTTGGGAACCCCTGATCTAGGTCAAGAAAAATTATTGTATGCTTTGTAAACCCTCCAGGATCCCCATAAATGGACCTTGTCTTTCTCCATCCTGTGCACCCGGCAGATTTGAATGTCTGCTGGCATAAGCACAGAAGAAGTGTGAATCCCGGGAGAGCATGGCTAAACATGGCTTAGATGGGCAAGGGTCCCATACACACCAAGGCTTCCCAGATCCAGGCAAATATCTGTTGTCCAACATTAGGTCCAAGAAGATCCCCAGCACCCATGGAAAAGAGATTAACCTTTAAAGTGGACTAAAACAGTTTTGCCCATTTAGTTTGCCCCACTGTATGAAACCCAGTAGAATTACTATATACTCACCTTAGAGTTCAAGCCTACTGCTTATGCACAGCGTGGCCCACGCTTCTCCCGATGCAAGGGAGTATGGAAAGTGTAGCGGGGGATACTGCAAAGTGCTGTGGTGTAAAGCAAACTCTGATGTTTATTTCTGTATGTCGCAGCACCTCTCGGCATCCCAGTGCTACCTCTCAGTCCCAGTTAGTTATTTGTAACTGGTCCAGTGTCTGTGACAAGATTACTGGCTGCTTCTGCTTTAAGACTTCTTTTATATCACCAAGTCTCTCGAACATTTTTTTATTTCATTCTTTTCAGTTTCACCAATCTTACTCAACAGACTCTATAATCAAATAAAGAAAAGAGCACAAACTGTTAGTAAAAACGATCTAGACCTCATTATATAACAAATGGCTGTTAATCACAGTGCAGGTGGGGGAGGCATCCCGATTGCTGATGCCCTCCCTGCCTAACCTAGTCTTTCCTACGTCCTTCTTGCTCCCTAGCCAAAACTGGGACATGTGATTGGCCGCCAGCGGTTACATGGCCAGAGTCCTCAAGGAAGCCAAAAACCAAGAAGAATACTCTGGGCAACATAACAAAAAAAACTGTGGGTCTGAGGGAGCGAAGGGGAGGTAAGAAAAACCAACCATACAGCGGACATCATCAAACAGGATGTCCCTTGTGGGCTACTCTCGGCTGCAGTTACAACCCATTTTTTTTTGGATGAGTGGATCGCTTTAGGGAGTAAAGACTCCCATATCAAAATTCCTGTCTGAGAACAACCTCAATTACACTCATGGCTACCGACAGAAAATTATAAAGGCTGTAAAATAAAGAAAATACTACATTTACAATAGCAAGACTTCTTTTCTTTACAGTTCTGCATTTTCCTGCATTTTCCTGGACCTCCAAATGTAGAAAGTCAGTTGACAAAAGACATTTAAACTCATCACATTTACATGTCCGAAATAGGCTGATGTGAATGGAAACTTTAATCCTAAAAGTATTAGGGCTAATTCCTGATGGAATCAGTTTTGTGAAAATGTGAACAGTCTGTGCCTCATAACCGGGATGTTGTTTTATCTCTATCCACCTAGCTCTGCTCGTGTTCCTAATAATCCAGTCTCTTACACATCAAAGGCTTTCAAATGTGCTCAAATCAGCTGAACAAGGAGGAGGCAGAGGCAACGGTTCTCTGCAAGGAACCCCCAAAGGGCTTTCAGCATTAACAGAATGAAGGGAGGAGAGGGACAGTTTCAAAGGGACTTAAAAGGGAAAGAAAACTGACTTTCAACAGCCTGTATTCCTCTTCCAAGGGTCTCTGCTGGGCATCCATTGATCAATTTGCAAATCTATAGACGATGACATGATGGTCAAGGGCATAAGACTTAAGAAAGGCTTTCTCAAGTAAATCTAGTCACAAATAGTGCAGAGGTCAAGACAGAGTTAAAGCAAAGAGAGCAAAGAATTCAAGATTTCAAAAATACTTATTCTACCTGATTGTTCATGAAGTTTGGGTGATGCTCTCATGGAATTTACATGACAGACCACATCAATAAATTCCAGGCAATGTTTCTCATTTAGAAAACACGTAGTTTGTGTGTGATAGTCCAGATACCGAAGTGTAACTAAGCATGACTGTGCCCTGGTGCAGACATTAAATGGGGCCCCAGAGTTGCTCATACAGTAACTTTATTTCCGTCCCACTTAGTCCCAAGGGTGACAATTTGAAATTCTGTAAATTGTATAGATGTGTAAAAAAAGACTATTGAATTGAAACAGCAAATACAAATTAGACAATTTATCTATCTATCTATCTATCTATCTATCTATCTATCTATCTATCAGACACCATAGATCCTCTAGGCAGACAGGTCGATGTATGCGCCGCATAACCCTGACGGGGGGACCTTTCTATAGTCTGCCTCAAGCAGCGGATTGGCTAGGTTTACCCCTGGATGCTATCTGAGCACAAATCAGATAAATAATGTGGGGGAACATCTTCGGACCGGCTAATCCTTCAAGAGGCACCTTGGAATGAAAATGGCTGCCTATGTAAAATGGCTGCTGCATCTCCACTCTCTGACCAGTATCCTGACCACTTATACTTTCCCCTCATTTCCTTCAACTGCAAACCTCTCTAAGTGGTGCCTAGGAATGGTGCTTGGGTAGATAACTTCTATAACCTCCTCTGCTAGAGGAGGTAGAGAAGTAGTGTCAGGTTGTACGGAGTCTTGCAGTTCTCAATTCATGGATATACGTGGGCTGCGGACTTTAGGTACAGATCCAAACAGAATCATAGAGTTTTCCAAACTGTTTGTCCATGTACCCCCCTCTAGTTGTGGTCTCATTTCTGTAGACCAGTCCCCCTCCATGTGTTGCCTTGAAATAAAAACAGCTGCCAGAGTAGAAGGCCACTTTTCAGAGAGATCCTGTCCTTGTACTCCCTTTAGTTACTTTTCCTTGTTCTCTAGTTACTCTTCAGCTCAGTGGACCAGGTTCCCTCTAAGTGGTGTCTTAAAATGGCTGTCTGAGCAGAAGGCCACTACTTGAACCTCTGTCTTTGTAGCCTTACTAGTTACTCTAGGACCCCTTCCATGTGGCACCCTGAAATAAAAATGGCCATTTGAGTTGTAGGTTACTACTACACGCTCAGTCCCAGTACTCCCAATAGTTTCTCTTTCTCCTCTGGCATTCCTGGAGGAATGGCTGCCTGGGTAGGATGCTTCTAGTTCAGGACATCAACTCATCTCACCTCTCTGGTTCAACACTTGCTGCTCTTCACTTCCTAGAACCCCCCCCCCCCCCCAGCACCTCACTATTGGCTGCCGAGACTGTGGCTCTTGGGAAAGTGAAGGTCCTTCCCATAGCCCTTATAGCCTTATAGTCCTTAACCATATTTCTACATTCTTCTATTGCTTACTCTTCTTACTCTTCTAACACTGTTTATTCCCCTACCTCTCTGCCACAATGAATTCCTAGTATAGTATGTATGTAATGTAGATCTGGGGAAATAATTCTGATTCTGAGACTAAAATTAGAGGTGTGAAGAGGAGTGGCTTGAAGGCAGGTTGCAGGTATGCTTGCAGTTCTCAAGTGGGATATAGGTCAGGGATGTAACTACCATAGAAGCAGGGGAGACAGCTGCTACAGCCCCTGTAAAAGCTCCTTTCTTCTTGGATATGTTAGCATTTGGGTCCCCCAGGGATGTTTCTTGACCCAAGCTATAATGAGTTTTGGGGGGGCGTCAGTGGCTGTCTGAGCACAGAAGGAGGTGAAGCAGTAACAGGATAGCATGCAGCTGAAAAGCAATCTTCACTAACCAAGTTGGTGAATTCGGCTTTATGTCCCCCTAGAAGCACATCCAAGTGGTACTGGGGGATGGAGAACTGAATAGAACAACTGAATAGAGCTACTTGGTGAGTAGAAAAGCACTGTTTCCCAGATGAACTATGCCCTGTCGTCGATTAGGGGGGGCTTAGCTCTGGTGCAGGGCCGGCGTCAGCATCTGGCAAGGCAGGGCAGCTGTCGGGGGGCCCCAGCCTCCAGGGGGGCCTACTGACAGGTCCGGCCTTTGGGGTGTGCGCCGGCGCTGCCACAGCTGGTGTCAACACCCCCCCACGGCACGCCAGCGATGACCGAGGTGGAGGTGCAACTTCTTTTCCCTGTGCAGACAAGCACTATGCAGCCATAAGGTTTCGCTGCAGCTAGTGTTGTCCCCCGCTGGGGAGAGAGGTAGGGGCCTCCACACCATGTGACAGGCACGCCGGCGAGCTGCGGGCAATCAAGCAGCAGGCAGCAACAAGCAGACTGGGAGTGCAAGCCGGGAGGAATAGCACTGTAAAGGTGCATTTTCTTTTCCTTTAAGGCGGACCAAAACTCAATTAACTTGTGACATACATTGGGGCAAAGCCCCTGCTGATATCACCTTCTTAGAGCGTAGAACTAGAAATGGATTGTCAGGGAACCGGGGTGTCACGAGGTCCGACTACAACCAGGGACCTCCATGCACACTGATCACGTTCCCAAAAACCCTTTGTACAACCCCTCCTACCAGGGATACAAGGCCCGAAGCCACGGACACACAGATTCTTGGTTTAAGGCAAAGCAGACCGCTCAAATTAAATATACGTTTTAATTGCTATGCGCACACTAGGCAGAGTTAACAAGCATTTAACTATGAAGTAATATGAAATGTTACAGGTGATAAACAAAATATGCTATTCTTGAGATGGTTACAGAACAGAGTGCGTTACACAGAGAAAAACAATAAGCAGTTACCTTTAGTATGCAGTTTGCAGGGCGCAGTGATGGGGAGCTCCCACAAGGGGGTGTGTCAGCTTAGGATGATGATGATGATGATGGACACCCCACGGTATGCTGGCTGCATAACCCCCTCCAGTTGAGTGACAAATACCTGACGTTAGACCATCCTATTTATGCCTCGGGAGTCCTCCGCCCCCTCCCCTCCGTGGGCGGGAATGTCACCTCCCACCGTTTTAAAGTAGGCTTTCGCCATAGAACATTTTAGAGGCTATAACTCGGAGCAGGGGGGTCACATGGCCTTGCAAGCGGTACCAAACTATCGGGCTGGACGCCACGTTCGCGATAAGTCCTGGAATCGGGTTTCTATTTTGTCCAGAACCTTAGTTCTCCGTTTACAAGCTTTTGCTGTGTTTTTATGACCGTTTTACTATGCCCTGATGTGGTTTCGGGAGCCGGTTCTGATTCTGTAACCTGGAGCTAGGATACATGGATGCCGAGATATGATCCAAATTCTATCGGTGCCGGGAATCTGTCGTTTAAATTCTGCTTATGACAAACTCACAGCAGGAGGTCAAGGTGCAATATAATATTTGACCTATTCCTCACATGGATATTGTTGCTTTTTGATTTGATTTTGTTTCTGTTGTCCCTCTCTGTAAGATGGCATTGTATCAGTCATTGTATAGGTGTGTCAATGACATCATTGCCACACACAACAATGTTAATGAATGGAGGAGGTGGCTCTTAACAGCTAAAACAGACGCCATTATCTGGGATTAGAGTGAAGTAGGGGCAGTGAAAATAAGCAAAAGGTGCTCTTCTTGGAGGGAGCAATACAGGGGACGCAAGTTAAAAATGTGGGTTTTGGTCCGCTTTAAAGAAGCTTTTTTTTTCCTTTTCTCAGGGCCAGTTTTGGTCCAAATATGATCCTTAGGGGCCACCCAGATTTGGGACGTTCCTCAGTAATGTTACATAGTTACATAATTAATACGGTTGAAATAAGACCTATGTCCATAAAGTTCAACCAAGGGTGTTGGGGTAGGGGAAGTTATTTTTTATTTCATTTTATTTTTTTTACTGATAACAGCTAATAGTAACTGTTAATGTTATTTTCTTCTAAATAAGCATCTAATCCTTTCTTGAAGCTGTCAGCGGTTGATGCTGTAACAAGCTTCTGTGGGAGGCTATTCCACAGATTTATAGTTCTTATGGTAAAGAATGATTGTGGCCTCCGGAGACTGAATTTCTTTTTTGTGACGCGACTGTTCACCACAAAGGGGCCCAATCAGACCATGGAGCCGGCCGTGCTCTGGTGTATCGGTGTCTATGAAACCTATTTAGGACCCCGATATACTGTAAGGGGTGTTTGTGATGACTAATGGAACAAATACATCCAAAAATCTTGCGCAAAGGTCACAAATTAGCGTTAAGAGTATTTTCCAAACTCAGACTTGTTAGCTAAACATGCTAACAACTGCCAACTTTAATCAGCGCGTAAATGATGCTTCATTTTTAGCAACAATGTTTTCTAATTAAAGCGAATTCTGGAAGAGGGCGACATGAAAGGGCTGCAATCACACGGCGAGCGTGAGTGGAATTGGATTACAAAGATTTCTGCCACTTCTGGTTTTCATGTGCCCTTATTGGCTAATCCGGCATCTTTGTTAAGCGTTAAACTGTAGCGGCAGCGCGGTAAGGACTGCGGAGTTCACCGTGCCCTGTGCTACTCTCTCTCATTAGTTTGATAAATGTATTCATATTGAGGAGTAAATTCCCTCTAATTACGATACGCCAAGCCGAGCGGCAACTTCCTCCTCTTTACCCACACAAGGCTCAGCTGCTGCAAGCTAGTATCAGCTAACCGGCTTCTTTTTGTCGTATCCTGCAGGAATTTTACCCATCATGCTTTGTTATCTATGTGAGATTTGCGCTGCCCGAGGAGATAGGCATGCAGTTTTCCTAAATTAACCCTTTTGAAATAGAAGGTTCTTCTAAGGCTAGCTGCTCAGAGACCAAATGGGCAAAATCGCTCTTCTAATTAAAGTACCTCTGCACCCAAAATGGGAAACCTGGCCCTACGGCACAGGCTTCTTCCTGTGCTCCCTGCTGGTGCACCTGTGACCCACAGATGGAACTGTTGAGAATATAGAGAGGAGAGCTTACAATGTATTAGGATATACACAGGGCCCAGAAGGTCATAGAGGCCCCATCATTGTTGCTTTTCCACCTTATTTATCATATTTGTTTTTTTTAAAAAACTGAAAAAAAAGTTTACTGTATGAGCTGTGATGGGGTCCCATTTAATGTTTGCACCAGGGCCCTTTCACATTTAGTTACACCACTGGATATACAGGAGGATACAGAAGAGGGCTGAGCTTACATTACATATTACATTACATATTACATTACATATTACATTACATATTACATACATTAGGGTAAAAGGGAGGATACAGAAGAGGGATGAGATTGCAATCTATTAGAGTATAAGGGAGGATACAGAAGGAGTGGCAGGTTATCATCTATTAGGGTATAAGGGAGGATACAGAAGGAGTGGCAGGTTATCATCTATTAGGGTATAAGGGAGGATACAGAAGGAGAATAGCTTACAATCTATTAGGGTATAAGGGAGGATACAGGAGGAGAAGAGCTTACAATCTATTAGGGTATAAGGGAGGATACAGAAGGAGAAGAGCTTACAATCTATTAGGGTATAAGGGAGATACAGAAGGGGAAGAGCTTACAATCTATTAGGGTATAAGGGAGGATACAGGAGGAGAAGAGCTTACAATCTATTAGGGTATAAGGGAGGATACAGGAGGAGAAGAGCTTACAATCTATTAGGGTATAAGGGAGGATACAGAATTAGAAGAGCTTACAGTCTATTAGGGTATAAGGGAGGATACAGAAGGAGAAGAGCTTACAGTCTATTAGGGTATAAGGGAGGGTACAGAAGGAGAAGAGCTTACAATCTATTAGGGTATAAGGGAGGATACAGAAGGAAAAGAGCTTACAATCTATTAGGGTATAAGGGAGGATACTGAAGAAGAAGCGCTTACACTCTATTACGGTATAAGGGAGGATACAGAAGGAGAAGAGCTTACACTCTATTAGGGTATAAGGGAGGATACAGAAGGAGAAGAGCTTACAATCTATTAGGATATAAGGGAGGATACAGAAGGATAAGAGCTTACAATCTATTAGGATATAAGGGAGGATACAGAAGGATAAGAGCTTACACTCTATTAGGGTATAAGGGAGGATACAGAAGGAGAAGAGCTTACACTCTATTAGGGTATAAGGGAGGATACAGAAGGAGAAGAGCTTACAATCTATTAGGATATAAGGGAGGATACAGAAGGATAAGAGCTTACAATCTATTAGGATATAAGGGAGGATACAGAAGGATAAGAGCTTACACTCTATTAGGGTATAAGGGAGGATACAGAAGGAGAAGAGCTTACAATCTATTAAAGTATAAGAGGATACGGATGAAGGAAGAGCTTAAACTTTATTAGGCTACAGAGAGGAAATAAAAGGTGAAGATCTTACAGTTTATAGGGGGATGATGAAGAATGCAGATGAAAGAACTGTATAGGGTATATGAGAATAGAGTAGGAGAGAGCTTACAGTTGATTGGGGTATAAGGAAGGGTATATAAAGTAAAAGAGTTTGCAGTCTTTTAAAGCAGACCATCACATTTTCGCAAAATGTGATGGTCTGCTTAAAGGGGAATGCGATTGACCACTGCTGTCATTGTGGGGCCGGATTTCACACAGGGAGCAGGGGGCAGGTAAGTAACACTGGGCTCTGCATGGGGGTTATGCACATGGGCGGGGGACACAATTGGGATGCCCCCCGCACTCAATACAATGTTTTACAATGTAACATGCTATAAAGGAAGGATTCAGAAGGAGAAAGGGCTTACAATCTATTGGTATATAAGAAAGGATACAGAGGGAGGAGAAGCTCACAATCTATTGAGACCCAAAGAATAATACAGAGCTAATAATATATTAAGCTACAGTATACTGGCAGATGAAGGAGGTTAAAGAGTTTACTATTTATTGTTGTATATGGGGGATATAAAAACAAATTACTAATTTAGCATGGTATAAGAGATGAGACAACAAGAGGAAGAGCTTACAATCTGTTAAGTATAAGGAAATATACAGGTAAAGGAGCTTAAAATCTATTACAGTTTAAGGGGGGATACAAAAGCTGGAAGAGTAAACAATCCATTTGGGTTTAGGTAGGAGGGACACATTCCTTTTTCTATTTGGGAAAAGATACAGAAGGAAAAAAAGCTTACAGTTTATTGGGATGTGCAGTAAAGGCTAAGAGGCCGATTCATTAATAGCGCCAGGTAGCGACAGATGAGCGCCAGTAGCGTGATTTTCACAGCGCCAGCTAGTATTCACTGTGCTTGGCCGGGGTTTGCTTGTTGACAGCGACTCAGTCGGTGTGCGGTAATGTTGAATACGGGGTTAGGGGTCGCTGTTTCACAGGTTCCGCGTTGTATGGGTGCGCCTGACAGCGAATGGCCAGAGCGAACGGCTTGCTGCAGATTCATTAACAAATCACGCTCAAAAATGTCTCGCGCTGTGAATTCCTTGTTTAAACCCCAGAGCGCTGGCGGCGATGTGTGTAAAGTCGTTTTTAACCCCCAAACAACCATTTTTTTTTATGTAAAATTTATACAAGTTTTTCTAAACATTTTGTAATATGAATACATTAATATCAGACCTGTAATATCAATTCTGCACATATTTTTTTTTTTTTTACCTTAAAAAAAATATCTAACATTGCCGTAGTGGTCACAGAATTTTTGACAGTTTAAAAAAAAAAAAAACATAAAATCAATTAATTATGAATATTTAAAGATTGCGCCATTGAAATGCATTGGAGAGCGCCAGGGAGTGACAGGTCATACCTGGCGCTGTGATGGGATTAGTAGCGGCGCTGTTCGTTGCAGTCGGCTACATGATGAATCCCGCGCTAGCTGCCGCTCTCGCCGGCGCTAGCCTCATTTAGCGTGATAAATGCGTCATTGTGACCGCCGCCGGGCGTACTTGAGTCGGTAGCCGCCGTTAGCTGGCGCTACCTGGCGCTCGTCAGACACTACCTGGCGCTAGCCCTTGATAAATAAGGCCCTAATACAGAAGGCAGAAAATCTAACAATTTATTAAGGCATACTGGCAGATGCAAGTGCAAGAGCTTACAATCTGTTTGCATATACCAAAATATATGATTATATATGGGGATACAGATGGAGGAATAGCTTACTATTTATCATAATAGAAGAGATGTGATGAAATAAGGAATAGCTCACAATCTATTAAGATATACTGGCAGCTACAGGAGGTAAAAGAGCTTACAATCTGTTGTCGCATCAGGGCATAGAAAGTAATATAGATCATGGTCTAATAGTGTATATGGAGGATACAGAAGGAAACATAGCATGGTATAAAAGAAGTCAAAAGGAGGAGGAGCTTATCATTTATTATAATATAACTTATAATTAATATAATTTAATGTAAGGGAATATAGACAAGGTAAAAGAATGTTAAATGATTTTGAGTATTTGAGAGCAGAGGAGTAGCTAGGCTTTCTGGGCAAAGATTCGAAATGGCGCCCCTCACCTGTCCACAGGCTCCCCTTTGGCGCCCCCCTGACCTGCTGCACCTGGGGCAGGTGCCCCCCCCTGCTCCCCTCTAGCTACGCCCCTGTTTGAAGGAATGCAATAAGAGGAAGAGGTGCACAATCTAATAGGATATAAAGGCGGATACAGAAGGAGGGGGAGAGCTTTCAATCTATTCAATACATGGTAAGATATGTAGGGCAGCAGTTCTTGCATTCCATTAGGGTTTAAATGATGAGAACTAACAATCTATTTGGGTATGCGAGGGGGTTTAAGACAGTAACAAAAAAGACTCACAATACCTGTTCTCTACCCCAACCCAGTCTTTATTCCCCAAAGGTTAAGTAAGTCCTGTGCTCTCTGCTAGAGTAGGCAGGTCCCCTACCTTTGCAATGTATCATTAAAACTAAACATATGTTACAAAAGAGCACAGAGCAAAAAGTCAATCTTTCCACGGGTAGATGATTCCCAGATCCAGTAAAAGAGTGCAACGGTCCCACTGTGCATGCACAAGATCCACGATGTGCCCGTCACCTTTAAGAAATATTCTTACCAGATTGATGAAACGAAACAAGCAGAATAGGGATCAAAACTCCTCCAGGGTATTTGTCATCAAAATCAAAAGCTGAATCCAATCCAACGCTGCAAGAGTGATGAACTCAGTGCAGA
Source organism: Gastrophryne carolinensis (assembly GCA_027917425.1). NCBI lineage: Eukaryota > Metazoa > Chordata > Amphibia > Anura > Microhylidae > Gastrophryne > Gastrophryne carolinensis. The sequence goes on along the minus strand of CM051242.1, from coordinate 154,291,532 downwards.
CCAGGTGATTGTAAGATGCTCCAACTTTTAGCGGATTTCTCAAAGATCTCAGGCCTTCAGGGTCCAGCTTGAAGCATTGCAGATTTGTCCTCATTTACCTTGCACAAGGTTTTCTTCTTGTAAATCTCAACCTACTTTACTAATAGATATAGCATGTTTTGTGTTATAGATGTTCTCTAATGCAATAAGGCCCTTATTTAACAAGGGATAGCGCCAGGTAGCGAATGGTGAGCGAACGGTAATGATGCTCACCGCCACGAGAACGCCGGCTCCCCTCCGCAATCACACATTTATCAAGCCGATTCTGCTTAGCGACTGACAGAGCGCCAGATAGCGAATCATTCATCATTATTCCAGCCTCACCCCACAGCGCGAGCGACCTTGAACAGCGACAGGTATGACCTCTCGCTCCCTGGCGCTCTCCAATGCATTTCAATGGAACAATCTTAAAATATTCATAATTAATTGCTATTGTTTTTTTTTTTTTTTTTTTAAATGTCAAAAATTCTGTGACCACTTCTGCAATGTTAGATATTTTTTTTAAGGTAAAAAAAAAAAAAAAATTTGTGCAGAATTGATATTACAGGTCTGATATTAATGTATTATTATTATTACAAAATGTTTTGAAAAACATGTTTTTTTTTCTCTCAAAAAATATGGTTGTTTGGGGGTTAAAAAACTACTTTTAACCCATCGCCGCCAGCGCTCTGGGGTTTAAACAAGCATTTCACAGCGCGAGAATTTTTTGAGCGTGATTTGTTAATGAATATGCTGGGAGCCGTTCGCTATGGCCATTCGCTGTCATGCGCTCCCATACAGCACGGAACCTGTCAAACAGCGACTCCTAACCCCATATTCAACATTACCGCACACCGACGGGGTCGCTGTCAACAGCCAAACAACGGCCAAGCACAGCGACTACTAGCGTGCTCTGTGAAAATAATGCTACTGTCGCTCATCTGTCGCTACCTGGCGCTATTAATGAATCGGCCTCTAAAAGTCTTTTGGATGTAGACTTGTTGCAAATCTCTCTTGGTCGGAGATTTGCAACAAGTCTACATCCAAAAGACTTTTATTGCATTAGAGAACATCTATAACACAAACATGCTATGAGGCCGATTCATTAATAGCGCCAGGTAGCGACAGATGAGCGCCAGTAGCGTGATTTTCACAGCGCCAGCTAGTATTCGCTGTGCTTGGCCGGGGTTTGCTTGTTGACAGCGACTCAGTCGGTGTGCGGTAATGTTGAATACGGGGTTAGGGGTCGCTGTTTCACAGGTTCCACGTTGTATGGGTGCGCCTGACAGCGAATGGCCAGAGCGAACGGCTTGCTGAAGATTCATTAACAAATCACGCTCAAAAATTTCTCGCGCTGTGAATTCCTTGTTTAAACCCCAGAGCGCTGGCGGCGATGTGTGTAAAGTAGTTTTTAACCCCCAAACAACCTTTTTTTTTTATATGTAAAAATTACCCAAGTTTTTCTAAACATTTTGTAATATGAATACATGAATATCAGACCTGTAATATCAATTCTGCACATTTTTTTTCTTTTACTTAAAAAAAAATCCTAACATTGCAGAAGTGGTCACAGAATTTTTGACATTAAAAAAAAAAAAAAACATTAATAGCAATTAATTATGATTATTTAAAGATTGCTCCATTGAAATGCATTGGACCACGCCAGGGAGCGACAGGTCATACCTGTCGCTGTGATGGGATTAGCAGCGGCGCTGTTCGTTGCAGTCGGCTACATGATGAATCCCGCGCTAGCTGACGCTCTCGCCGGCGCTAGCCTCATTTAGCGTGATAAATGCGTCATTGTGACCGCCGCCGGGCGTACTTGATTCGGTAGCCGCCGTTAGCTGGCGGTACCTGGCGCTCGTCAGACACTACCTGGCGCTAGCCCTTGATAAATAAGGCCGTAAATCTATTAGTAAAGTAGGTTGAGATTTACAAGAAGAAGACCTTGTGCAAGGTAAATGAGGACAAATCTGCAATGCTATAAGCTGGACCCTGAAGGCCTGAGATCTTTGAGAAATCCGCCAAAAGTTGGAGCATCTTACAATCACCTGGTCTGCACTGAGTTCATCACTCTTGCAGCGTTGGATTGGATTCAGCTTTTGATTTTGATGACAAATACCCTGGAGGAGTTTTGATCCCTATTCTGCTTGTTTCGTTTCATCAATCTGGTAAGAATATTTCTTAAAGGTGACGGGCACATCGTGGATCTTGTGCATGCACAGTGGGACCGTTGCACTCTTTTACTGGATCTGGGAATCATCTACCCGTGGAAAGATTGACTTTTTGCTCTGTGCTCTTTTGTAACATTTGTCTGTGGACTTGGGGAATAATTGGTCCAGCACGTTGTAGCATTTTTGGTTTTTTTGTTGCTGTAATTAACCTTCTCTTGTTAATAGCGCGGTGTTTTCTTGTATACATTTGTCTCTAAAACTAAACATAGTTGGCTACACACTGATATTGGTAGTCTGTAATAGAGCTTTAAAAATTATAATAGGTAACGCAGTCGCATATATATTGAGGGCATCAATACAAAATACTCTGAGCACATCAAGATAGCAGAAACACAATCAACGCACAGCCTGTCATAGTTTGTAAATGCAAAGAGCATCCATCCCGCCAGCTCATTATTCTCCTGCCTTCCTCTTTCTGCTGGAGACGGTTCATCCAAGCGCTAAAGCCATTAACTCAATAAGCGAATGTCACCTTAAATAGCCCCGCCATCCAGCAGCGATCCCCACCCCCTACCCCATCCATGATGGAAGCCGTGACGATTAGAAGGTGCAAATTGCCTTTCGCCATATGGTAATAAGTGGGGGTCCGCCATGGGAAAAGTAAGCTGTTGCCTTCAGAGAGCATATGCTTCTCAGTGATGCTGACCTCTATCTCATCCCTGCTTTATGCTGGATGCAACCCTCGGGAATACTAACGTGAGACACAATGCGCCGCTCGCCCGCACACACGTCTGACAACTGTGTCACACACGTTCTCCCCGGGATTGGCAGCCACCTGCTCGCCAGCTTTATTTTCCTTTCATCAAAACAGGATTGATGGAATAAAGCTGAAATCTATGGACTAGAGATTTGATTACCTATCTTTAGGCCTTTGTGATTGATCATTTTTGGATCTAATTAGAATAGCCAGATTGATTGAACCAAAATCTGCTCATAAGCGCTAAAGTAAACTGTAGGCAAAGTGATTATTGCTTAGTTCCATCCCCTTCAAGCTTTTCACTCTGTGCTAGTAAGACTTTCATTTTGCTACCTTTGCTATGTTTTAGCTAATCTAGGTAAGTGCACTTCATGATTTTGGACACGGGGAGGCCGATTCATTAATAGCGCCAGGTAGCGACAGATGAATTATTTTCACAGCGCACGCTAGTATTCGCTGTGCTTGGCCGTTGTTCGGCTGTTGACAGCGACTCAGCCGGTGTGCGGTAATGTTGAATACCGGGTTAGGAGTCGCTGTTTGACAGGTTCCGCGCTGTATGGGAGCGCATGACAGCGAATGGCCATAGCGAACGGCTCCCAGCATATTCATTAACAAATCACGCTCAAAAAATTCTCGCGCTGTGAAATGCTTGTTTAAACCCCAGAGCGCTGGCGGCGATGGGTTAAAAGTAGTTTTTTAACCCCCAAACAACCATATTTTTGGAAACCAAAAAAAACAAGTTATTTTAAATAATTTTGTAATATGAATACATTAATATCAGACCTGTAATATCAATTCTGTACATTTTTTTTTTTTTAACTTAAAAAAAATATTTAAAATGGCAGAAGTGGTCACAGAATTTTTCACATTTAAAAAAAAAAAAAAAAATTAATAACAATTAATTATGAATATTTAAAGATTGCTCCATTGAAATGCATTGGAGAGCGCCAGGTAGCGAGAGGTCATACCTGTCGCTGTTCAAGGTCGCTCGCTGGCGCTGTGGGCTGAGGCTGGAATAATGATGAATGAGTCGCTATATGGCGCTATCTCAGTCGCTAAGCAGGATCGACTTGATAAATGTGTGATTGCGGTGGGGAGCCGGCGTTCTCGTGGTGGGGCCCATCATTACCGGCCGCTCACCAGTTGCTACCTGTCGCTATCCCTTGTTAAATAAGGGCCTAAGTGTCCAAAATCAGACCACAGTTTAAAGCTCTGCTGTCATGTGGCCTAGATTGACCTCCTAATCGTCTCTGCTCACTCTCATCTATGCTCACTCTCGGGGCTGGCCCCAGGTATATGTAGTCAAGAGAGTTGCAGAGGGCCTGTGCTGCTGGGCTATGTAAATACAATATAGATTTTTGTTATGTGACCCTCCAACCTCCCGCAAAGTTGTATTGGTGGTGGTACTTGATATCACTGAAAAATGGAAAGTGGGACTCCATGAAATTAGGTTGGGAAACCCTGTTCTAGTTGACAGCATCCCATGTGTCAGGGTAGGTACTTTCGTTTTGACTATCCTGGGTTTTGGTTGGCATCTTTCTAGCAAAAATCCTTCTATGTCTGCATGAAAAACGGATAACTAACCTATGTCACATGCCACATCACGGCATATCATTCTTCACCTATGCTGCTACCAATAGTTCCTCCTTTGGCAGTGATTACCCTCCAGTCCTCCCTGCCTCACTAATGCCACCAATCGAGCTCTGGTCCTTGCTCTCTCTTTACTGCCACTGCTGGTTGTTTGGACCTTGTCACCTTCTTCACTGTTGCTGATCATCCTCCAGTCCTCATCATTTTCTTCGCTGGAACTGAACAGTCCACCATTGCTGCCAACTGTCCTCTGGCCTTCGTCGCCTTCTCCACATTCTAAGCTGCTGTTGATCGGCCCCATTCCTGGTGGAGCCCATTCAGTCTAGGCCCTTTTAAGTGGGCCTTCACCCTTCTTTGTTGGATGGTGCTTGACATAATTAAAACATGGAAAGTGGTACTTCATAAAAAAGGTTGGTAAAACCATGATGAGCAGAAGTCTGCTTTAAGGTAGAAACACCTTCTGTAGACTGCAACAACCAAAGGTTCATGGAATTTAAAATATACAGTACATGTCTATCAGAATGATGTTGGCATCAGAAATGGACATCAAAAGGTGCTCTCAGCAATAGCTCCTTCCAACACCCTGGCCTTAAAGCAGAAGAAAACCCAGGATTTTGACTTTCCTGGGATTTGTTCCATACCCCGGGGTATCCCGATTTGGAATACCTTGCTGTGTGAAACCCCTCAGAAAGCTTGTAAAAATGTACCTTCCCTGGCTCCAGTCGCCCACCATCATTGTGAAATTTGGTAAATGGGTTTCATTGAAATGAATGGTGAGCCCAGCCTATCAGAATGGTTGGGGTGGGAGAGCTCCCCATTCAAAGCCATTAGAGCCACCTGCCGAATTTCGTAGTGGTGGTAGGCGTCTCTCATTGGACGAGAGCCCACATGCATGCGTTGTTGGAGCCAGGGAAGGTGAGTGTTCCAGTGGACCTGCACTCTTTCAGATTCCAGGCTGTCAACTGCTAGGTTTTGTTCTGCTTTAACTTGCCTTTTAGTTGTTCTTCAGAAATAATCATCCATCACAACTTACCATCAGCAAACAAGACTATTATGCAAATGACAACTTGCAATACATTGAGCCTCAGTACAAATGGCAATGATGTTCTTTTCTAGAGATGGCTCTGACCATAGCACACAACACTAGACTCAATTCATAGTTCCTGAAAAGAAAACATAATAAAAAACAGCCTATAAATGTATTAGTTGTGTCAAAGATATTCATAGGGTCCCTAGGCCATGTTCTACTTACTGTACATCAGGATTCTCAGCTTATGGATAGATAGGAAGCATGCAGCTTTATGACCTTAACAGACAGATCCTGATGATACCTATGGTCCTCTAGTAAGGGTTGTCACCTAGAAGGAATTCTTGTATGTACACTAAGACACAGAACTTATTAAGAAGAGACCTATGGCTTTACTAATAGTGAGTTTGACCCTAGAAGACAGATCTTGATGAAACGTGTGGTTCTCCCTTAAGGTCTACCAGAAAACCAAAGACATGTAAGTACACATAGACACAGAATTTAATAATAATGGGATAATAGACAGGACAGGATAATCAATCCTGCAACTCATAACCCTAGCAGACAGATCTTGATGATACTTGTAGTTCTGGAATAAAGGTTGCCGCCAGGAAGGTATGTGGGTAAGTATATTTAGACACAAAATTTCATAAGAATAGCAAAATTATTAGGTAGGTACCCTGCCGCTCTACTCATGACCCTAGCACATATATCTTGATACTTGTGGTTCTCCAATAAAGGTTACCATAAAATTATATGGGTAAGATCATTTATAAAAGTAAGATAGATGGGCATCCTACAGCTTCCTTTGTGACCCTAGTAGATATATCTTGATTATAGTTTTTCTCCAATATGTACTACCACCCAAAAGGTATATATGTAAGTGAAGTTAGGACATATAACTTACAGCAATAAGAATAATTTAGCCATGACTGCCAACTTAAACTTAAGTATTACAGTCCAACCTGAATACAGCTCATTACATTATGCTAGGCTCTAGATAGCCATGAGGCTTATAGGTTATATTCTTCCTGTATTAGAACTGCTAAAACCAATGGACATATGTGTCTACTTCTACCACATTTTAAAGGATTCAGACCATCCATACAATTTCCATAGACCCCCACATGCAGCATAGCTCTGCCCCACTTACATTGATATGGCAGAGTATGGAGGCATACAATGAGATGGTCTTGCAGTATTCATACAAATGTGAATGAGATGCCAAGACTCCCCTCATAGTGGGGTACAGTGCAGTGTCCTACCTACCTGCTGGATTGCTGGCAGTGTGCAGACACGAGTGAAGACCCACTGGTGCAAGCTGGTCACCATGCTCTTTTGCTAGACATGTCCACTTGATCTTCCCAGGAAATCCCTAGATGTCACTCTTTTACAGCCAATCGATCCCAAAAAGCTTGGCTCCTCCAAATGATCAGTCCTGTCCCCCTGATAGGGGATCACTGCAGCCAGCAGCAGCAGCAGCAGTGGGTGGCAGGGGGATGAACAGGCTGCCACCCACTCACAAGGTCTGGTTTCTGCCGCCTGCTTTGCAATCCTTAGCATCAGCCTGATAACTAGCCCTGCAGCATAATGTGCATCCTTGCAGGGATGTTGTACCTCTTGCAGTACCAAAATCAATGAGGTGACTAATGCCTCAATATCTTTCTTTAGCCAATATGGCTGTAAGTGCCTGTGTGGCTGATACAGAATCCCAGGATCAGTCTTCTTCCCCCAGCTAGTGCAGATGCTCCTGGTCCTGATGCTGTCTTCTGGCTGGGAAGGTGTATATGCTCTCCAGAAGCAGCCTGGATCTCTGTTCTGAGCTGCTGATGTTGGATGCTCAGTCTGTGCTCTCCATGCTTTGTTCCGAGCGCAGCTCCTGCCTGTGCACAGCTCTCCCTAGTGTTCATCAGCCGCAGTGTTGGAATTGTATCTGTCTGCTGTTCAGGAATGCTTTGGATAGGAGTCAGGATTTGCATTCTTAAATGCCATTGTCTTCTACAGGCACCTGTAACCTCCCCCAAAAGTCAGAACACTACAATGGTACAGTACTGTACCTATTTCTTTATTATTAATGGCCACAATTAGGTGCCATTGAGTGCCTAAGTAAAGCTAGTGTTGCTTTAAGGAGCTCTATCACAGAATCACCTAATATTAAAAATCCATATAAATATGCTGGATAATGAGCAGAGGAGTCACTTATACACCCCAAATGAAAAAAAAAACGGCAAAGCTTGTGGTTTTCTTTTGATAAAATCCAGGGGTGACAGGATTTTGAGCAGTCCATCCCACTTTTACTGGGTTGATCTGCTTTATTTATCAGAGCCAGCTTGTGGGGAGCAGAAGCACAAACCACTTTAATATCAGCATACAGCATTGCATCATGGGTAAAATCATCTACACGCATTAGAAGACTTTAAGTAGCAGTAAGACATTATACTAGCACAGGCTAATTCAGGAGAAAGGTAATTTGAGTTTACCAGTGGCGTTGCTAGGGCTGGTGTCACCCGGGGCGGTAGGAAATGGTGTCACCCCCCCCCCAATGGTGTCACCCCCACCCCCCCCCCCAATGGTGTCACATGGTGTCAATCCCCCCCCCCCCCCCCCCAAAGAAAACAAAAAAAAAAAAAAGCATTTTTGCCGGCATGGTGGGAGCGGGCCGGCCGGTTCCGCGCTGACAGCGGAACCGGCCGGCCCGCTCTGCTGTCAGCGGAACCGGCCGGCCCGCTCCCACCATGCCGGCATTTTTAAAAAAAGCAAACACTTACCTGCAGGTCCGAAGCGTGGAGGCCGGCGCCGCTCTCAGCTGTCATCTGAGGGCGCGTCATCAGAGGCGCCCTCTGATGACGCGCCCTCAGATGACAGCTGAGAGCGGCGCCGGCCTCCACGCTCCGGACCTGCAGGTAAGTGTCTCTATACCGAGGGGTGACCGGCCGAGAGGTGTCACCCTCTAGGTCTGGTGTCACCCGGGGCGGTCCGCCCCCCCCGCCCCCGGGTCGCTACGCCACTGGAGTTTACCAGATCTCCCCTGTAAAAGCAGAATGGTACATTTAAAACCTGCCATTCCTGGTACTTCTTTGTTCCATTTAAAGAGGAGCAACTACCCCACCTAAAAGACTTTAGGGCCGGTTGTCTCTCTCTTCATGATGCATCCAGAATTGAGATGTCCGTCTATACATGTAACCTCGGCACATCTGCTTCTCCTTCTTTCAGTTTTGATGTTCTATGGGGGATTGTTCCGTTCAGATGTAGTTCAGATATATTTGCTCAGAAAATTCAGAATATGAATCTCATTAGATTATATGGGGGAAAAATGGGGAAATGTTTTTGGGTTGCTGGAGAACAGCCAGGATCCTCTAGGTTGCATAGGAAGACCACTAAACATCTCCAAAAGGTTGCATTAATTAATAATATAGTATATGTTATAGTATAACAACTCTTCTTTCTATACCAGCCTTTGTCTTCACCACTCCCCTTCTTTCTGCTCCAGCTATCGTCTTCAGCACTCCCCCTTCTACACCAGCCATCATCTTCAGCACTCTCCTTTTTTCCACACCAGCCATTGTCTTCAGCACTCTCCTTTCTACACCAGCCATTGTCTTCACATTCTTCTGCTTTTTAAACCACTTCTCCACTCTGCTTCTCTCTAAAATAGTCATTGTCTTCACCACTCTGCTTAACTCTAAAATAGGTATTGTCTTCACCACTCTCCTTTCTACACCAGCTATCGTCTTCAGCACTCTCCTTTTTTCCACACCAGCCATCATCTTCACCACTCTCCTTCTTTCTACACCAGCCATCATCTTCACCACTCTCCTTCTTTCTACACCAGCCATCGTCTTCACCACTCTCCTTCTTTCTACACCAGCCATCATCTTCACCACTCTCCTTCTTTCTACACCAGCCATCGTCTTCACCACTCTCCTTCTTTCTACACCAGCCATTGTCTTCACCACTCTCCTTCTTTCTACACCAGCCATCATCTTCACCACTCTCCTTCTTTCTACACCAACCATCGCCTTCATTCTTTTTAAACCAGTCATTGTCTTCACCACTCTGCTTATCTCTAAAATAGTTATTGTCTTCACCACTCTCCTTTCTACACCAGCCATCATCTTCACCACTCTAATTTTTTCCACACCAGCCATTGTCTTCCTCGCTCTCCTTTTTTCCACACCAGCCATTGTCTTCACCACTCTCCTTCTTTCTACACCAGTCATTGTCTTCACCACTCCCCACTTTCTACACCAGCCATTGTCTTCACCACTGTTCTTCGTTCTGCATGAGCCATCTTCTTCACCAATCTACTTTTTACACCAGCAACCATCTTCACCACTCTCCTCCCTGCTATGTGAAACCCCTGAGGGGCCAGTAATCTCACCTGATCCCCGTGGCCGCAGCATCCCCAGCTTCCCTGCAGCCTTGCATGGTCTTGCACTCAGCCCTTTTTGAGCATGTAAACACCCGAACAGCGTGCTGGGGATACGTCCACCCCACTGCACTTCGTCGCTGCGGCACCTTTGAGATCAGCCAATCTGCAATGTCAAAAATGCCGCTGGGCTTGGCTTCGCTATTGGAAAAACCTGCATTGTTTCGAAAACTGGGGTTTCCATCTGCTTTAAGTAAAAGTATCAGCTTTGTTGTACTCACAGCAGCAACTCAGCTAATGTGCGTCCTTTCACAAAATGGCCGTGGCTTTGTTACACCTGTAATATAAACGTTCATTGCTTTGCTGTTGTTACACTAAAATTGTAACAGCAATGGCTCATCTGCCACATTACCTGGAGTCAGTGGTTCTCAACCTGTGGGTCAGGACCCCAGCGTGGGTCGAACGACCAAAACACAGGGGTCGCCTAAAGCCATCGGAAAGTACATATTTCCGATGGCTTTAGCCGCTGAGAAGTCGTGCTACCGTCTGCAGCAGCGCCATTCAGCTTAGACGCACACCGTTATGGATGCGTGTTCCAAACTGAATGCCTGCGTGCAGGCGCAGTTGTGATTGCATCATCCGTCCGGGGCCTAAGGGCAGGGGGAACGCTCCACAGTCCATAGCAAGCGCATTACGTGTGTCCGGCGTTTGCTGACATCATCAGTGGGCGGACGCAGCAAGCGCCGGTGGACAGAAGCCTAGGAGGTGGAGAGGCAAGAGAGCCTGCGAGACAGCCTGCTGGTGTAAAAAAGGTTAATGTAAAAACAGTACACACACCATACACACAATACTGTGTAAGTGTAAGGTGCTTTGTGTGTAATCATTACACAGTACACAAAGCAGCTTACACTTACACAAAGCACCATACATTTACACAGTGTGAACTACATCGGTCTTATACTATAAGAGACCACTATAAGATGTAGTTCACTGTTCACTGGACACACTGTTCCCAATGTATAATTATCTCCCATCTCTCCCACTATTTTCCCATATTCTGAATGAGGAAACTGCTGAAATCAGCAGTTTCCGGCATTGAATCCACCTCCTATTGATTTTATTGTAAGCGGCAGATTTTGTGGAAAAGAGCTCCCGAGAATCTCGAGTTACCACACAATCCGCCGCAGCCTCCTATTTATTTCAATAGGAGGCTGAGAAATGACAGTTTCCGACACATGCTATGCCATGGTGGAATGTTATTTATTGGAATTAGTAATAAATATTTCTCAGCATATAATTAAATATTGTTTTTGTGATTTTGTGTGCCTATGTTTAAATTATGTTAGATTTGTAGCAATGAGAATCCATAATGCATATCAGGTATTTACATTCCGAATCATAACTGTAGTAAAATTACAGTTTTGAAGTAGCCACCAAAATTATTTTTTGGTTTGGGGTCACCGCAACATGAGGAACTGTATTGCGGGGTCACGGCATTAGAAAGGTTGAGAACCACTGCCTGGAGTGATTGTAGCCCACCTCAGGAAGGTGAACCAGGAAGGAGGAGAGGGAGTTTGCACCTTGTGGCCGCCAGCATGCTCACCGTCCCACAAGCCCCAGCTACCAAGGCTGAGATGTTAGATGGCGGACAGTGCGCACGTGAGCTGTGAGTTTCCCAGTGTCACAGAATTATAAAGTTAATTCTGCTGCACATTGACGTAAGTTAGCATTTGAAATGATTAATCAAGTTTTTTAGCATTTGAAATGATTAATCAGGTTTTAATGAATATGAACTAATAAAACGTGGTATTTTACTATAGCGAGGTAGTATTACCGTCTTGGGAAATTATCTGGAATTTCCACTTTTGGGACGAATTTGAAAAGAGTTATCCCTTATCCAGAGTTGAATTTCGGCCTATTTAGTCAGCCAACGTAAGACTTTAACACTTGTATCCAGTTGATGCTGATATTTCTGCTTGATTCAAGGACTATGAGGATAGTTTGGACCAAGAAGAGAACCCAAGTGAGTTGTCCGGACCTGGTGTAAGACTATAACACTCGTATCCAGTTGGTTCTGATATTTCTGCTTGATTCAAGGACTATGAGGATAGTTTGGAACAAGAGGAGAACCCAAGTGGGTGGTCCGGGCCTGGTGTAAGAATTTAACACTCGTATCCAGTTGGTTCTGATATTTTTGCTTGATTCAAGGACTATGAGGATAGTTTGGACCAAGAGGAGAACCCAAGTGGGTGGTCCGGGCCTGGTGTAAGACTTTAACACTCGTATCCAGTTGGTGCTGAAATTTCTGCTTGATAGGAAGGATTATGAGGATAGTTTGGGCCAAGAGGAGAACCCAAGTGAGTGGTCTGGACCTGGTGGAGCACAGCGCCCTAGTGCAGCAAGGTGCTGTGTGAATTAGGGGATGTCTAGAGGCAATGAGCATCCAGACGATGACTATCTCACAAGTGAAAGCAGTATTCAAAAGCAGAAACAGAGAAGAGGATAGAGCTGCAAGTTCATGGAGCATAGGCCACATCTTAATAGGATCGTTATGTTAAGGTTCAAGTGGTACAGGGATGCAGTTGCCTGGCCACAAAGAGCTCAGCTGTAGCAAGAGCACCCAGAAAGTCATGCAAAATACCCATCAATGTACATAACATAGTGGGGTAAAAGGGCAATACACTCAGAGCATTCAAAGAACAATAGATGCTAGAAGAGTTTGAGCTCCTGGGATTTATGTTTCTTGTTTGATTTGTGCAGACACAGACCTGAGCAGGGGTCCTTCAGCACCGTGGTCATGGGTTCGGGTATTTGTAGACCCAGTCATGGCAAGACAGTATTCTTCTAGCTATATAAAGGCAGATATAGATGACTGTAAGCAGCTCCTGCTCCAATAATGTACAATGTAAGGAAGAAGTTAGGGGTTGCTATGGAAAAGCATTACAGCTCAGAGCGCTGGATTTAGTCATCAGTTTTGTGTGGTCGCTGCTCACTATAGCAAAATAATTTGCCACATCCATGGCGACAATAAAACTAATCTGAGGTCATTAAACCCACTTATTTCCCATTGGTAGACACATTTTACTTAATGTTCCATAAGTGTTAAAGCCAATTATGGGCATGATTTTTCTATATATCAGCGTCATGTTTTCACCTATTACCACTAAAGCCAGTTCTATGCGGGGGACAAATGATTCTTATTAATGGAGGTCATGTGAATATATGTGAGACCATCAAAGGGATTAGGGAACTGTAGCTGGTTAAGTGTGACATACAGTCACACTCCTGCAGCCTCAGTATCTGAGCAGGGTCCAGGGCTGGCCTTATAGTGGACCAAAACCCACGGCGATCGGCCCAGGAATCTAAGTTTCCCAGGCCAATCAATTTCCTTCCCCCGGGGCATCCAGTATCGGGATGCTCCGCTGTGTGAATCCCTTCCCCCCCCCAGGTCGTTCATACACTTACCTTCTTTTCCGGTCCAACAGAGCATGCATGAGCTGCGGCCACATCCCCGCTATCCATCTAGCAGGACGCGTACCCCCCAGGTCACCCATACACTTACGTTCTTTTTGGGTACAACGTCACATGCGTAAGCCACGGCCACAAGCCAAGGCCGCATCCCAGCTATCCCCCTGGCAGGGCACATGTCCGCACCAGGCATTTGTGAATGGCACCCTGTTAGAGGGTAGCGGGGGATGCAGTCAGAGCCGCTAGCTTTAGAAGAAGTCTTAAACGTAGGGACATCAGCAGATCCGAGTGCGCTGATTGGACCCGTGGCTGCGCATGCGGTGTACGACCGGGAAGAGTTGAGTTTGTTTGTGACCTGGGGAGTTTCACACACCGGGGTACTCCCGATCGGAGTGCCCGGGGGCAAGGACCAAAAGCCAGGATAGTAAAAAAAAAAAGGAAGGAAGAGGATAAAAATGAGACACTACAAAGAGGTACAGTAGAATAAAATTAATAATAATAATTAGATAATTAAGGCAATAAAAAGGAACAGAAGAATTAAATGGGAATGGAAAGAAAAAGATGGGGAGGCCGATTCATTAATAGCGCCAGGTAGCGACAGATGAGCGACTGTAGCGTGATTTTTTCAGCGCCAGCCAGTATTCGCTGTGCTTGGCCGGCGTTTGCTTGATGACAGCGACTCAGTCGGTGTGCGGTAATGCTGAATACGGGCTGGGGGGTCGCTGTTTCACAGGTTCAGCGTTGTATGTGAGCGCCTGACAACGAATGGCCAGAGCGAACGGCTAGCTTCATATTCATTAACAAATCACGCTCCGAATTTGCTGTCGCTGTCCATTCCTTGTTTAAACCCCAGAGCGCTGGCGGCGATGTGTATTAACTAGTTTTTAACCCCTAAACAACCATATTTTTTGAATGTAACATTATACATGTTGTTAGAATCATTTTGTAATATGAATACATTAATCTCAGACCTGTTACATCAATTCTGCACAAATTTTTTTTACATTTTTTTTTTACTTAAAAATAAATCCTAACATTGCAGAAGTGGTCTCTGAATTTTTGACATAAAAAAAAAAAAAATTAATACCAATTAATTATGATTAATTATAGATTGCTCCATTGAAATGCATTGGACATCGCCAGGGAGCGACAGCTCATACCTGGCGCTGTGAGGGAATTTGCAGCGGCGCTGTTCGGTCCAGGCGGCTTCATGATGAATGCCGCGCTAGCCAGGGCCGTATTTAACATTAGGCAACCCTAGGCCTGTGCCTAGGGCGGCCAGTTGCATAGGGCGGCCTCTCTGCAACAATAAAATGTCCTTTAACTTGTTATAGCTGCCGGCCGGCCGCCCGCCCACACCCGAAACTGCCCCTCCCCAAAGTACAATGGGGCCGATTCATATGCTAATACATGTGAAACGCTGCCTCCTGACACATGTACATAGTACAATGGGGTCTATTCATATGTTAATGCGCGGGTAATGTTCCCGCCCACTCGCGCTTCCCTTCCTCAGCACTGTAAAGCAAAACCTATTTACACATCAATACTGTGAAGCTCCCGGGCTGCCGCCCCGCCCTCTGCGCTACCTGCCAATAGAGTGGCTCTGCAGGGGCAGCTGGGAATGGACACGTCACTCCCAGCATGCTCGTCATCGAAGTAACTTGTGCGGAGCTCCATTCAAGGTAACTGGCAGCAGGGAGAAGCTGGGGGAGGCTCAGGAGACAGCAAATGTGCCAAGCTGTGTCCAGATCAAATGTACATAGACCCGTTTTCATGGGGGGGGGGGGGGGGGGGGGCATGTCAGCAAATGTTTTAAATGTCATTGTAGTGCACTGATGGAGGA